>CM042050.1:30205000-32712500 GCA_023525745.1 Arctium lappa
ACAATTGTTTATAAATCAAAACTTATTTTTAATAGAGTTTTTTTTTTGGAATAAGCTAACATCAATATATATATATATATATATATATATATATATATATATATATATATATATATATATATATATATATAAGGAGGGCATAGGAGAAAGAGTGAAGGAGAGCATTTCCTTAGTATTTATCTAATTTTCTAGAATTTAGAATTATTTTTAAATAATAGTCATACATTAAATGTTTATCATTAATTATTAAAACTTTTCATTTTTCATTTTAAGATATATAAAAATCATTAAAAAACTTTATAAATCATAATTCTTATTTCTCTATTAATCATATATTATTTACTAACTAACAATATTTATAAATCAAAACTTATATTAAGTGAACAATATTGAATAGAGTTTTTTTTAAGCTAACAATCTTTATAAATCATATTAAACTAACAATTGTTTATTAATAAAAAAATAGTGTATTTTTTTGAATAAGCTAACAATTGTTTATAAATCAAAACTTATTTTTAATAGAGGTTTTTTTTTGAATAAGCTAACAATGTTTATAAATCAAAACTTTTTTAGAATTTTGAATTATTTTTAAAATATATAAAGGAGGACATAGGAGAGAGAGTGAAGGAGACCACTTCTTTAGTATTTATCTAATTTTCTAGAATTTAGAATTATTTTTAAAAAATAGTCATATATTAAATGCTTATCATTAATTATTAAAACTTTTCATTTTTTATTTTAAGATATATAAAAATCATTAAAAAACTTTATAAATCACAATTCTTATTTTCTCTATTAATCATATATTATTTACTAACTAACAATATTTATAAATCAAAACTTATATTAAGTGAACAATATTGAATAGAGTTTTTTTTAAGCTAACAATCTTTATAAATCATATTAACCTAACAATTATTTATTAATAAAAAATAGTGTATTTTTTTGAATAAGCTAACAATTGTTTATAAATCAAAACTTATTTTTAATAGAGTTTTTTTTTGAATAAGCTAACATCAATATATATATATATATATATATATATATATATATATATATATATATATATATATATATATATATAAAGGAGGGCATAGGAGAGAGAGGGAAGGAGAACATTTCCTTAGTATTTATCTAATATTCTAGAATTTAGAATTATTTTTAAATAATAGTCATACATTAAAAAACTTTATAAATCATATTAACCTAACAATTGTTTATTAATTAAAAAATAGTGTATTTTTTTGAAAAAGCTAACAATTGTTTATAAATCAAAACTTATTTTTAATAGAGTTTTTTTTTTGAATAAGCTAACAATGTTTATAAATCAAAACTTTTTGAGAATTTTGAATTATTTTTAAATAAATGTCATACGTTAAATGACTATCATTAATTCTTTAAACTTTTATTTATCTGTTAAACATATATTATTTTGTAACTAACAATGTTCATAAATCAAAACTTATATTAAGTGAAAAATATATAATATAGTTTTTTTTTATTTTGAATAAGCTATCAATCTTTATAAATCATATTAATCAAACAATTGTTTTTTAATATTTTATTTTGGAAAAATATATAATATACTTTAATTCAATTTCTCTCTATATAAAGGTTGTAGAAAAGGTAATTATTTCCAAATGTATGAATCATTGTTTGTTATTTGATTTGAAGCGTCATGAAGTATTTTCTTACTAAACAACTTGAAAAATGATCGTGATGATTACATTATCAAAATTCGGATTTGTAGAATGTGGGAATGTCTAAACACAAAGAAAGGTGGAGAATTGATCAGTTTATATATGATTTTAATCGATGAGAAGATATGATGAAATTGTCAATTGTGTTACCAATTTCTTATAATTTGTCTCATTTGTTATCCACCTTTTTTTTTAAAGGAAACCTTAATGCATGCATTTGTGCATAAAAATTTGGTCTCAATGTTTCGTCATCTATTGAGTGAGGGTGTTTTGTATTATTTAAAAATGTTTGAGGTCATTGAAAGTAAAGGAAATTACCGACTACTTTTAACTAAGTACAAGATATGTTTTTTTGACTTTCACTTTTGTAAAAAGATTAGAAGAAGATGTGATAAAAATACCCGTCAATGGCTTTGAGTTTATATCTCAAAGTTTAGCTGAATCACACGTTAATGATGATACAATAATGTCAGGTTTATAAATTTAATTTATATGTTTTTATTTATTTTATGTATATATTTCATATTGAAATTTTTTTATTATATTTTTATGAAATATTTTTAACCGCTGATGATGGAAATGTATATATATTTTGTCCATGTTACTAATGCAACCTCAAAAACGTTTAGGATGAACTTTACCAACAAACATCCCAATCTCTACTTTTCATTTTCGAATATTTTTTTTTTGGATTTCACAAATTGGATTTTTTTGGTTCGATGACTTATAAAATCGACCAACATTTATTTCTACTGCTACATTATTGATAAGTTCAAAAGATAATATTTTCATAGATTACACTATTCGTTGTACTTGCGTTCATATAATAACCGTTCGATTCGCTGCGCAAGGCGCGATGTTGTTACCTAGTTGGATAATAAATGACTAACATTCTTGGTTAATCAAGGAATCCTAATTGGATTAGTGTTTTTGTGTTGAATTAACATGAGCTTTCAATGCTCTGAATATTGGTAAAAATCTATAGGCTCGTTTGCTTGCGGGATTTGAAATTTGATTTTATTTAATATCAAGTTTACTTTAAAGGAAAATCTGAAATTGAAATCTCGGAATTTCAATAAAAGCGTACAAACTGTAAAACTCTGTCTTAAAAACGTATAATTATTTTTACCCGAATTGAACCGTAATTAAATATAACAACTAAAGATAGTTGAGGGATTAAAGTCGTCAATTAACTAAACTTATTATGTTAAAAAAAATCATGTTAAAAACTAAAATCACCATCGTCTCTCCTTCGAAGTTACGTACCACCATCTCATCTCTCTCTCTCTAGAACTCATCATCTCTCTAAAATATCTCTCAATCCGTTGAAGCAATCGAAGAAATAATTACATATTCGGAATCTACGCTTCGAGCCCTTCTTAGAGGTATAAATTTCTTCTTAAGTTATTTAAGTTGATAAGTTAGGGTAGTTGAAGTTGGTTGGTAGATTATGATTATATATTGTAGAGTTATAATCATTTACATATCTAGGAATGTTTGTTTTTGTCAAAATTACAAACGGGTAAAGTTTAGAATTAAAACGGTGATATTTGTATATAGATGTTTAACCGCATACCAAGTGATTGGTTTAATGTCTAAGTGAACAAAATCCGTGATTAAGCTTATAGTATAACCATTGAGTTTTAGGTTATGCGATTATTAATAATTGGTGGTTTAAATAGGCAATCGAACGGGTTAAAGTTCGTCTTCAGTCTCGCGTGTTACGTCTCAATTTGGTTAAGGTATGGATTTCATTTCTTTTGAATCGTGGACAACTATTTGTTGTAGTTGACCCTTCCTAAAGGTGGTTCACCACCTTGTGATTGATCAATCGAACGTGATCAACAAATGTGGAATTATACACATACACATACACATTGATTTGGTTTATTGAATCAATTGTTTGAACATTTTGATGTTTTATTAAAATGTGTCTCGTATGAGATTGTTTATGAAAAATGTGAAGTATATAGATTATAATTTCTGTGATCGCCATTTGGGTAAGTGGCATATGTTTAGTTTTTATTGATTTTAGAAGAACCCAATAAATGGGCACATTATTTGGGATGCCTTCTATGGCGGCTTTGTTGTCATAGCGTCCTGCAGATGACGGTCCACCAGAGTTAAGCCTATGTGGCTTACGTGAACCCACTCTGGGAGGACTTGGCTGACTTTGTTGGCTCCAGGGCGGATGAATCGATTCTAGAACTTTACCCACAGAATATGTGACCGTGGTTAAATTCACGGGGGATCCGTTGTGTGTGCCCGCATGCCGACCCAGTTCGTGTGGTTTGGCCACCCCACGAACACAACGACTGGAATTGACGGACTTTATTTATATTACATTTTGAAGTTAAAGTGTGAACTGTTCTTGAGATTATTGTTTTTGATTATATTACCGAACGTTTCTTTTGATTTAAATGAACCATGAACTTCAGTCTCAAGAACTTTCTTCGAATTGAATTTTTAAGTCTTCCGCTTCGTTATCGATGTTTTTATTATTATTTAAGAATTTATATTATAATCCATTCACTGAGCCCTGTGCTCAGCCGTGTTTTTGTTTTCTGACACGGCAGGTTCGAAGTGACTTTTACGGGGACGGGACTTGAGATCGAGCGTGTTATTTTGGAGTTCTTAGAATCGCATTATTATATAAACGTTCTAAGTTTATAAAATCTTTTGAAGTATAAGATTTTGGATTGTAATATATGTTTAGAGTTTATTAGTAGCTCTGATTTAGTTGTGTAATTATGTTAAGTCTCGTATGTGACATCACCCGTTACGGACCACGAGGACGGGGGATGTTACAAATATGGTATCAGAGCATAGGTATCGACTTGTAGATTAAATAAGTTTGACCTGTGAGAATTGGGTAGACATTAGAATGGGTATACTAGAATTTAATTATATTTACTGATTTTCAATCCGTAACTGTTTTGAATTCTGATCTTGATGTTGTTCTGTATTAGAATGTCGAGACGTGGTCGCCCACGTAAATACATATCTCAACTTGGTGGAAACCTAAATCCGAACCCAGTGAGGGTACAAGTGAGCCGAATATTGTTGATGTGGTCCGTCATACCATGTCTAGTATGATGCCTACATACCTTGAGCAGACCATGTTAACTTAACCAATTTATCTGTTTATACCTTGTTTGATACCGAGGCAACATAATTTGTTGTTTCTGAAAAGTTAGAATCTCGGTTAAAACCTTATGAGAAAACCACCGAATTTATAGTAGTAATATCTACCCCAATGGGTGGTTCAATCTGTGTGTTAACTCGATTCTCAAATTGTCCGTTAATTATTGGAGATTGCATACGGGAGGTCACTCTACTTCCAATGCATATGTCCCACTTTCAATTAATATTGGGTATGGACTGGTTGTCACACCACCATGCAACTATAGACTGTAACGCCAAGCAAATATTATTTTGAGATGTTGATAAACCAGAGGCAATCTTCCAAGGAGGTACTCTAAAAGAAGATGTTAGAGCTTTAACTTCTATTATTGTGAAGCAGTATACTTGGCAAAGTAGCGAAAGTTTTCTGGCCTCGTTACAAGATCCCGAACAGATAATCCCTACTTCTGTACCCGTACCTGTTGTTTCTGAATATCTTGATGTGTTTCCCGACGATTTACCGGGTATACCACCAGTCCGGGAAGTCGAATTTACCATCGATCTAGTTCCGGGAGCTTCTCCTATTTCTAAGGCTCCCTATCGAATGGCTCCAACTGAAATGAAGGAACTCAAAACTCAACTCGATGATTTATTAAAGAAAGGTTTCATTCAACCCAACGTTTCACCCTGGGGAGCTCTGGTTCTCTTTGTCAAAAAGAAAGACGGTACGATGCGTCTTTGTATTGATTACCGGGAGCTTAAATAAAGTAACGATCCGTAACAAGTATCCGTTGCCGAGAATCGACGATCTGTTCGATCAATTACAAGAGGCATGATACTTTTCCAAAATTTATCTTCGGTCCAGGTACCATCAACTTCGTATCCAAGATTGTGATATTCCGAAAACCGCATTCAGAACTCGCTATGGGCACTACGAATTCTTAGTAATGCCTTTCGGGCTAACTAATGCTCCAGCGGTCTTTATGGATCTTATGAATCGGATTTTCAAGGATTATCTCGACGACTTTGTTATCGTGTTTATAGATGACATATTGATATACTCAAAGTCAAGAGAGCAACATGATCAACATCTTCACATCGTTTTGGAAACTCTTCGAACGAAAAAGTTATACGCAAAACGTTCTAAGTGTGAATTTTGGCTTGATCAAGTATCTTTTCTCGGACACGTAATTTCTGCAGAAGGTGTCAAAGTCGATCCAACGAAAATTGAAACTGTCACTAAATGGCCTCGACCTATGACCGTATCTGAAGTTCGTGGTTTTCTAGGTCTGGCTGGTTATTATAGACGATTCGTTGAAGGATTTTCTAAAATATCTCTACCGTTAACCCGATTACTCCGAAAAGGAGTCAAATTCAATTGGGGTTCTGAACAAGAATCTAGTTTCGAGGAATTGAAGCATCGATTGGTTACTGCACCTGTTCTTGTATTACCATCTGGCACCGGAGGTTTTCAAGTTTACAGTGATGCTTCAAAGATAGGTCTCGGTTGTGTTCTTATGCAAAACGGTAGAGTGATCGCATATGCATCACGTCAATTAAAGCCTTATGAGGTCAATTATCCGACTCACGATCTAGAATTGGCTGCGGTTATTTTCGCACTTAAAATTTGGCGTCATTATTTGTACGGTGAAACATGTGAAGTTTTCACCAACCACAAGAGCCTTAAATATATATTTACTCAAAAAGAGTTAAATATGCGTCAACGGAGGTGGCTCGAACTTCTAAAGGATTACGATGTTCATATACAATATCATCCGGGTAAGGCTAATGTAGTCGCCGACGCTTTAAGTCGTAAAGTTGTGGGACAGGTTTCCTCGTTACTTGTTCCTACAGAGTTAGCTTTGGAGATTGAACGGTTCGGACTGGAAATCTATCCGAGTTCACAAACAGAAATTATATCGAATCTGATGGTAGAACCGACTCTAATTTCTCGAATAAAAGAAGCCCAACAAGATGACGGTGAATTGTGGGCGAACTTCCAGCAAGTAAAAGAGAATGTTAGTTCGGAATTCAGGATCGATGATGATCACGTGTTGTGGTTTCGGGATCGTCTTTGTGTTCCGAATAACTCGGAGCTTAAAGATCAGATTCTGACCGAAGCTCATAAATCTATGTTTTCCGTTCACCCGGGTACAACGAAAATGTATCGCGACTTACAGACCCATTACTGGTGGGTTGGAATGAAACGAGATATCACCGATTTTGTAGCTCGTTGTCTCACTTGTCAACAAGTTAAAAGTGAACATCAACGTCCGAGTGGTCTTCTCCAATCGCTGAACATCCCGGTATGGAAATGGGAACACGTAACTATGGATTTTGTAGTCGGACTACCCCGCACGACCTTGAAACACGATGCAATTTGGGTAGTGGTTGATCGACTAACGAAATCGGCTCATTTTCTTCCTATCCGACAAACATGGTCAATTGATAAATTGACAGAAGTATTCCAACGTGAGATTGTACGTCTCCATGGCACTCCTGTATCAATTACCTCTGATCGAGACCCACATTTTACATCTCGATTTTGGCAAGGTTTACATAAAGCTTGGGGCACACGTTTGAATTTCAGTACAACCTTTCATCCGTAAACTGATGGGCAATCGGAACGTACGATTCAAACACTAGAGGATATGCTCCGAATATGTGCGTTGGAATGAAATGGAAGTTGGGATAGTTACTTATACCTAATAAAGTTCTCCTATAATAATAACTAGCAGTCGAGTATCGACATGGCCCGTATGAAGCACTTTATGGCCGAAAATGTCGAACACCGACTTGTTAGAATGAAGTTGGAGAACGTATTCTTGAAGGCCCAGAACTGGTACAAATTACTACCGAGAAGGTCGAAATTGCGCGTCAAATGATGAAAGAGGCTCAAGCTCGTCAAAAGAGCTACGCCGACAAGCGACGACGACCTATCGAGTTTCAACCGGGAGATAAAGTTTTCTTAAAGGTTTTCCCAACTCGCGGTATTAGACGTTTCGGTCTCAAAGGAAAGTTGAGCCCGAGATACATTGGTCCATTCGAAATTTTGGAAAGGATTGGAGTTGTGGCTTACCGGTTAGCTCTACTGCCGCAATTATCCCAAATACATAATGTGTTCTATGTCTTTTCACTTCGAGGGTACAACTATCATCCCTTACACGTCGTTGAATATCCCTTCGAACAAATAGAACCTGATATTTCTTATCGTGAGGAACCTAAAGCGATTATTGATCGTGATGAGAGAGGTACACGAAAGAGAGAATCGTGATTCCTTTCGTAAAAATTCTATTGACAAATCATTCTGATCGTGAGGCGACGTGGGAAACTGAGGATCATATGCGACGGGGGTACCCCGAATTCTTTAATCGATGTAAGTTTCCTGTGTAAATTCGATTTCGGGGACGAAATCTCTTTTTAAGGGGGGGAATAATTGTAAAACTCTGTCTTAAAAACGTATAATTATTTTTACCCGAATTGAACCGTAATTAAATATAACAACTAAAGATAGTTGAGGGATTAAAGTCGTCAATTAACTAAACTTATTATGTTAAAAAAAATCATGTTAAAAACTAAAATCACCATCGTCTCCTTCGAAGTTACGTACCACCATCTCATCTCTCTCTCTCTAGAACTCATCATCTCTCTAAAATATCTCTCAATCCGTTGAAGCAATCGAAGAAATAATTACATATTCAGAATCTACGCTTCGAGCCCTTCTTAGAGGTATAAATTTCTTCTTAAGTTATTTAAGTTGATAAGTTAGGGTAGTTGAAGTTGGTTGGTAGATTATGATTATATATTGTAGAGTTATAATCATTTACATATCTAGGAATGTTTGTTTTTGTCAAAATTACAAACGGGTAAAGTTTAGAATTAAAACGGTGATATTTGTATATAGATGTTTAACCGCATACCAAGTGATTGGTTTAATGTCTAAGTGAACAAAATCCGTGATTAAGCTTATAGTATAACCATTGAGTTTTAGGTTATGCGATTATTAATAATTGGTGGTTTAAATAGGCAATCGAACGGGTTAAAGTTCGTCTTCAGTCTCGCGTGTTACGTCTCAATTTGGTTAAGGTATGGATTTCATTTCTTTTGAATCGTGGGCAACTATTTGTTGTAGTTGACCCTTCCTAAAGGTGGTTCACCACCTTGTGATTGATCAATCGAACGTGATCAACAAATGTGGAATTATACACATACACATACACATTGATTTGGTTTATTGAATCAATTGTTTGAACATTTTGATGTTTTATTAAAATGTGTCTCGTATGAGATTGTTTATGAAAAATGTGAAGTATATAGATTATAATTTCTGTGATCGCCATTTGGGTAAGTGGCATATGTTTAGTTTTTATTGATTTTAGAAGAACCCAATAAATGGGCACATTATTTGGGATGCCTTCTATGGCGGCTTTGTTGTCATAGCGTCCTGCAGATGACGGTCCACCAGAGTTAAGCCTATGTGGCTTACGTGAACCCACTCTGGGAGGACTTGGCTGACTTTGTTGGCTCCAGGGCGGATGAATCGATTCTAGAACTTTACCCACAGAATATGTGACCGTGGTTAAATTCACGGGGGATCCGTTGTGTGTGCCCGCATGCCGACCCAGTTCGTGTGGTTTGGCCACCCCACGAACACAACGACTGGAATTGACGGACTTTATTTATATTACATTTTGAAGTTAAAGTGTGAACTGTTCTTGAGATTATTGTTTTTGATTATATTACCGAACGTTTCTTTTGATTTAAATGAACCATGAACTTCAGTCTCAAGAACTTTCTTCGAATTGAATTTTTAAGTCTTCCGCTTCGTTATCGATGTTTTTATTATTATTTAAGAATTTATATTATAATCCATTCACTGAGCCCTGTGCTCAGCCGTGTTTTTGTTTTCTGACACGGCAGGTTCGAAGTGACTTTTACGGGGACGGGACTTGAGATCGAGCATGTTATTTTGGAGTTCTTAGAATCGCATTATTATATAAACGTTCTAAGTTTATAAAATCTTTTGAAGTATAAGATTTTGGATTGTAATATATGTTTAGAGTTTATTAGTAGCTCTGATTTAGTTGTGTAATTATGTTAAGTCTCGTATGTGACATCACCCGTTACGGACCACGAGGACGGGGGATGTTACACAAACATTGGATATAGAAATCCCATGAAGTACTTGATTATTTCATAGTTTTTGTTTTTAATAATATTTTAAAATAATGTTAATAACATTTGTTTATAATTAATAATCAATTAATAAAAGATAATTTAAGTATTGTTATAATTATTTATAAGAGTAAACTACGATTTTCGTCCCTGTGATTTGATGTTTATAACGTTTTTCGTCCCTGGTCTTTTAAAACTGATTTTTTAGTCCATGTGGTTTCTATTTGCTTCCATTTTCGTCCCTCCATCCAATTTTATTAAAATTAAATGTTAATTCATTTAAAAATGAAATAAGTAAATTACATATTTGGTCCTTATGGTATATAAATTTTTACATTTTTATCCTAGTTTAGTAGTTTACATTTTTTTGCTTTATCTTTATTTATTATATTTCATCAAGATATTTATTTTTCTATTAATTATATTGTATATTTTCATAATTATTATAACTTTAATTATAAAAAGAATCAAATAGTTTCGTTAAAAATACTGATAAATACATGATATTTTTTTTCAAACTACTAGGTTTAAATCACTTAAAATTAATATTTTATATCTGTTGATTTAATAAAGTTTTTTATTTATTTTAAATTAGCATCGAAAAAAGTTTAATAAAATTCGACAAAAAATAGTATTATTTTATAACAACCGATTGTTTTTTGTTAAATGCAATTTATTCCCACTATTCTAAATTTTCATTTAATCTTTATTTTCTATTAATTAATCAAGTTTGTTTAGTATTTAAATAAAACATACACACATATAAACACACACACACACACACCATTTTAAATTAGGTTATATATTAAAAACAAATAATAAGACAATAAAAGGATAAGAAGATTTCAATATGGTGTTACAAAAATCATACAATAAGTCATGACATGCCACAAAATTAACGTGACGTCAAACACAAGGCTTAAATCTCATGTTATTTAGGACATTGATGTATATATATACATATATATATGTATATATATATATATATGTGTGTGTGTGTGTGTGTGTCTGTGTGTCTGTGTGTGTATGTTTATTTTAAATATTAAACAAATTTGATTAATTAATAAAAATAAAGTTTAATGAAAATATGGAATAGTGGGAGTAAAATGGATTTAACAATAAACAACCGGTTATAAAATAAGACTATTTTTTCTCGAATTTTATTAAATTTTTTCCAATAGTAATTTAAAATAAATAAAAAGCTTTAATAAATCAACAGATATAAAATATTAATTTTAAGTGATTTAAACCTAAAGCTTTGAAAAAAAAAATATTATGTATTTATCAGTATTTTTAACGAAATTATTTGATTATTTTTATAATTAAAGTTATAATAATTGCGAAAATATACAATATAATTAATAGAAAAATAAATGTTTTGATGAAATACAATAAATAAAGAAAAAGTAAAAAAAATGTAAACTGGGATAAAAATATAAAACTTTATATACCATAAGGACCAAATATGTAAATTGCTTATTCAATTTTTAAAAGAATTAACATTTAATTTTAAATAAAATTGGATGGAGGGATGAAATTAGAAGTAAATAGAAACCATAGGGACTAAAAAAGCAGTTTTGAAAGACTAGGGACGAAAATCGTTATAAACATTAAACCACAGGGACGAAAATCGTAGTTTACTCTATTTATAATGAATGAAATTCAATTTGGGTGCATGTCAGTACAAACCAAATCTCGGTTTTCTCACCTGATTCGATCCTCGATGATTCCATAGCAAATCTCATCTGATTTCCCAACACCTTTACGTTTCAAAAGCCAAAAGACTCCCGAACTATCACTAAAGGTAGTCTCCAAATTACGGGTGTTACACTATGACATTGTCATAGTCGTCGGACATTGTCGCGGGACCCTTCTCAAGGCCCGAAACTCAACTTTTTCAACGTTAACACTCCCGATACTCTAAGGGACTTTAAACAATGCATTTCCCAACAAAACCCCGTTGTTCACAAGTCACATAAACGTATGGTTGCCCTTATACTTACCGAAAATCGCAGGTGTTCCAAGACCCAAAGAGAAAACTGGAAGGCCATCGGAGGAGGACGGTGGGAAGTTTGCATCTGAGTGATATTTACATATACTAAGGGGTCGTTTGGTTTGATGGAATGGTTTTGAGGGATTTGGATTTCGTGGAATTAAGAAATTGGTATTGGAGAGATTTGGATTTAGAAGGATTTGAAGTTTTTGGTATGTTTCGTTTGTAGAATTTGGAATGAAATTGAATTCCATTATTTATAAAAAAAATATTAAAAAAACTATAAAAAATAATTAAATTAACTTTTATTTAATTGATTATTAGAAAACAAATGTTTTTAACATATTTTTAGACAATTATATACAAATCTTACGAAATCCCAGCCACCCCCGTAGGATCTCAAAATCTTATGTTTGAGGGATTTCAAATGAATCATAAGATTTCAAATCCGGACAATCCTGTAAACCAATCATGGGATTGGAATGGATTTGAAATCCAAGTCCTTTTCATTCCTGCAAATCAAATAGACCCTAACGACGCGTTTGGTTTGCCGGAATGGATTGGAATTGGATTTCAAATCCATTCCAGTGCCGTGTTTGGTTTGCATGATTATCTGGATTTGAAATCCTAAGATTTCTTTGAAATCCCTCCAACATAAGATTTTGAAATCCCAAAGGAATCGCCAGGATTTCATAGAATTTGTATATATTAATATTTAAAAATATGTTATAAACATTTGTTTTCTACTAATCGGTTAAATAAAAGGCAATTTAATTACTTTTATACTTTTTCATAATTTTTAATGATTTTTTAATAAATAATGTAATTCAAATTCATTCCAATTCTACAAACCAAACATACAAAAGGATTCTAAATTCTCTTAAATCTAAATCCCTCCAAATCCAAATCCAAATCCCTATATCAAATCCAATTCATTTCATTCATTAGGGTGCGTTTGGTTTGCGGGATTGGAATGGATTTGGAGGGATTTGGATTTCAAATCCATTCCAATCCTGCGTTTGGTTTGCAGGAAAGGATTTCGATGACCGGAGATTTCAAATCCATTGACCATTTTAAAATCACTCATATGATGGATTTGGAAATCCTTGGCATTGGGCCTGGATTTGAAATCCAAATCCGATGGATTCTAAAGCGTGATCCAAATTCGACGTTTACCAATAAAAATAAATTATTTATAAAAAAAAACTCAATTCAAATCCAAATCCTACAAATCTAGCAAGACTTGTAAATGAATGAATTTGAAATCCATTCCAAATACTACAAACCAAACACATGAAGGGATTTCAAATCCCCCAAATCCAAATCCTTCTATGAAATCCAATTCATTCCATTCCAATCTCGCAAACCAAACGCACGCTAAGAGTAATATATAATATAATATATTTTTATTTTCATTTATGCTAAAATAACAATAAACTAATAAAAAATGTTCCTTAAAAATCTAATAGAAAATGTAAAATGATCAAGATACCCCTCATTTAACCTAACATAGCAAAAACTTTTAACGTTCATTAGACAGATGGACAAAATAAGTTGAATTTTGACAAACATGAGGAACCAAAATTCGAGTTTTTAATGGTTATAGACGATATCCAATAAAAAGTGCAAACATTAGGGAACAAAATTAAACCTTATTTTTTTATACTAAAATCAATAGTAAATTTCAGTTTTGGTATACCTGACCAAACAAGTAATAATTTGTTTGTTTAATCACAAGCCACCCATATATCTAAATATAGTAACAAACTACAGTGTACCTTTCCATTCAAAGACCCAAATTTGGAGAGGAAAAAAAAAAAAAAAAAAAAAAAAAAAAAAAAAAAAAGTGGCATCTATATATACAAACAAAGTTTCTACAATCTCCTCAGAAAAAAAAAAAGCTTTAATTAATGGTGTCACTTTTGATCACCTTCCTCATGACCCTCTCTTTCTCCACCATCATCTTCATCCTGCTCTTTCTGAAAAGCAAGCTTTATTATTGCACATGTGATGTCTGCCATTCTTACCTCACTTCCAACTGGTCAACACAGTACAACAATCTTTGCGATTGGTACACTCATCTTCTCCAAAACTCCCCATCTCAAACCATCCATATTCATGTCCTAGAAAACACCATCACTGCTAACCCTAATAATGTCCAACACATCCTCAAAACCAACTTCCATAATTACCCTAAAGGGAAACAGTTCTCCATGGTCCTTGGAGATCTTCTAGGCAATGGCATATTCAATGTTGATGGTGATGCATGGCTGTTTCAGAGAAAGATGGCTAGTTTGGAGCTCGGAAATGTGTCAAAGAATGCGTTCGATGATGTTAAGTTTCACGTCGAGAATCGACTGTTACCGTTGATGTTTTCGGTTGCTAGAGGGAAAGATGGGGGTGTAGTAGATTTGCAATGTGTTTTTAGACGGTTTTCGTTTGAATACATTTGTCGATTTTTGTTTGGTTTGGATGTTAATTCGCTCGAATTACCGTTTCCGGTTTCTCGGTTATCGGATTTGTTTGATCTTGCAACCACATTGTCGGCCAGGAGAGCGATGTCGACGTCGCCGGTGATATGGAAGACTTGCCGGCGATTGAATTTGGGATCGGAAAGAAAACTCAAAGAAGCGATCCGAAACGTTAACATCCTCGTCGAAAAGGTTATCGAGAACAAAAAGAAATTAGGGTTTACGAAAAACCAAGATCTCCTATCGAGATTCATGGAGGTAACCGACGACGGCTCGTTTCTACGAGACGTCATCGTTAACTTCATTCTTGCAGGCCGAGACACGGTTGCCTCGGCCTTGACAAGTTTCTTCTGGCTGATCATGAATCACCCAGAAGTCGAGTGTCGAATTCAAACCGAATTCGACCAATTAACGATCAATCAAAAACAAGAATTCGCGACATTCGAACAAATGAAAGAACTCCATTATCTTCAAGCCGCGATACACGAAAGCATGCGGCTATACCCTCCGATTCAATTCGACTCCAAATTCGCAGTCGAAAACGATGCGTTGCCCGATGGAACCCTAGTGAAAAAGGGAACAAAGATTACATTCCATCCATATGCAATGGGTCGGATGGAGGCTATATGGGGGAAAGACTGCAAGGAGTTTAAGCCAGAACGGTGGTTGAAGGATGGGGTTTTCATGGTTGAAAACCCGTTTAAGTATCCGGTTTTTCAAGCCGGGTTTAGGGTTTGTTTGGGGAAGGAAATGACGTTGATGGAAATGAAGACGGTGGTACTTGGTATTTTACCCCGGTTTAAGCTTAGACTTGTGAAGTCGGATGGTGAGCTCCGGTTTGAACCGGCGTTAACGGCCACCGTGAAGGATGGGCTTCCGGTTATTGTTGGAGAGAGAAGTGTTGGAAGTCATTGATTGATTTGTTATCCAATCAAAAGTATAGCTCTAATTTCTATATTAATTTAATTTTTAGCAATTAAAGTAATATAATATATATATATATATATATATATATATATATATATGTATGTATGTATGTATTTAGGGTTGGATTTATGTGAGAATAGAGATGGAAATTTAACTCGTGGAAAAGGGTATGTCCGTGGGTATTCGACCCTAATGGGGTGGGGATTTCCCACTTAGCAAGTAACGAGGCGGGACGAGGGTTGATTTATATATCTAATGCGGGTTCGGGGTGTCGTTGGAGATATTGGTCCTATTGGCCCCTAACATGACATCGATACATATGTGTGTATATATATATATATATATATATATATATGTGTGTGTGTGTGTGTGTATGCGTGTGTGGAGGTTCAAACAAGAACGTCATAATACGCATGAGAGACCTAGTGGTGTGAGGGCGACTTAGCCTACGACCTAGGTCACGCCAAAGGTCGTTCGCGTCTATGATTTAGTATCATATGTGTATCACATGTGATTAACAATAATAATAAAAAAAATGTTCTCTCGTTTTCGTAAAATGTAGGTGTTCTCATTTGAACCTCTCTCTCTCTCTCTCTCTCTCTCTCTCTCTCTATATATATATATATATATATATATATATGATATTCTTTTTATTATTTTTTACAAAACTGTTACTCGATAGGTTTCCCGTACCCGTTGGGGATATATATTCCTTCCCCCTGAGAACGGGGACGGGGGGATTAACGAGGATCAGGGTCGATGACAGATGATGCACTACTTGTCAATTACCCGTCTCGTTTCCATTTCTACGTGAGAAATTGAGAATGATTTTTTTTGTTGTTGTTGAAAACGTGATAATATAAATCTTTATGGCCTTCATCTCACAAATATCCATCTAACTTTATTTGCTAGGTTTATCATTACGACTGAAATTTAACAAATTAAAGAACGTGAAAGTAACTAGATGTAAAAGTTATTGAATGTGACTAAAAGTGAAGATGAAGGTGTACATGAATGTTAAGGAAGGTCTATGTTTTTGTAAGCTATCAATTGGAAATAGTTGAAGGTTCACGTTTTTAGCCGTTAGATTAAAATATCAACTCATGGTCATCCAAAGACTTAGCAGTATTTTTACATTAATTCTAGCAAAAAAAAAAAAGATGTTGCTTTCACATAACCCCAATTCTATCTATATGTATATCTATCTATCTATCTATCTATCTATCTCTCTCTCCCTCTATATATATATATATCCTTTTATAATGTATTTCAATGTAGGGTCAAGTTCTAGATAAAATGCAAAATAAATGGGAAACTGAAAACCTAAAAAAATGGATGAAAAAATATATAAATATAGATGTCAAATCAACAAAAAAATATGATCAATTTTGGTGTAATTGTTTCGTTCAAATTTTGATCACATTTCATATTTTTTTGATTTAAAAAATAGAGGTGGGAGATTTTTTAATTCAATAATAAAATTGTAACATTCTATTTAATCACATCTATATTTAGATCGATTAATCTAACGGTTGATGGAGCGTTTTTCAAATTTTCCTTTATTTAGGGTTTTCCCTAAACCTCCCTTCAAACTTAGGCCTTGTTCGGTAGCAGCTTAATGGGTTGAATAAAGGATATGACTGATTCAGTCAGCCATATCTGAGTGTTCGGTAGCAGCTTAATGGGTCAGCTGGTGGCTGACCGAATCAGCTACAAAAACAATGTCTTTCACACTCAGCCATTTAATATACCTTACTTTCCTCATCTACCCTTCCAACTTTTTTCTTAAAACCCAGCTTACCTCAGTCGATCTCTCCATCGCCTTCCAAAAATTGAAGACTCTGTACTGGAACGAAGAAGCAAAGGTACCTTTCTTTTACATCGATCTCTCTTTTCCTCTCCATCGATCTGAAATCATGACATTAGACATCGATTTTTTGGGTTTAAACCCATCGATTTTGTGGTTTAAACCCATCGATTTGGTGGTCACGGTGATTTACGACTTGCTTTTCCTCTCTTTTCCAACCTCTACATTGTTCGATTTCTATAGAAAAAAGGGCGACAATTGGCTATAATTGAAGAAAGGTATCCTCTAAGAGGTTCGAATCCTGCCTCTGCATGTGTTTTTTTTGTTGTAGACTTCAGATTTGGCTACTTTAGGCATGGAAATGGGGCGGGGATGGGGCGGGGACCTCAATTCCCATCCCCGTCCCCATCCCCGTCGGGGAATATGATCACAGCCCCATCCCCATCCCCATACCTAACGGGGAACGGGGATCCCCAACGGGGAAACGGGGATTTTTTTTCCCATTTATATAAATTATTTTAAATCAAATATGTGAGACACAACACATCTTTAAATTTCACAAATTTCCAATAAACCTAAAATCAAAAGGAATTTAATTTTATACAAACAATCACATCATATGATACTTAATTAGCTAAAACCAATATGAATTTAGTTTAATAAAAAAACTTAACGTCACACGTCCAAAACATATCGAGTAATATCTAAAACACATCGACTAATTGTATTTTGACTTGACATCCAAAAGATTACATACTAACATCCACAAAATGACAATTTTAGATTCTAAACCTAGTTAGAAAATACAAAATCATGAATTACCGATTTAGTTGAAATAAATAATATATTTAATTTATTAATTAATATATAACGGGTACGGGGAAGGGCGGGGAGGGGAGTACGATACCCATCCCCGTCCCCATCCCCAGTTTGAGACAAACGGGGATCCCCGTCCCCGTCCCCATCCCCGGCTTAGCGGGGAATCCCCGTCCCCGATCGGGGCGGGTGAACCGGGTTCCCCAACGGGGAGGGGGGCATTTCCATGCCTAGGCTACTTGTCTTAACTTTCTTCAACTTCTTATGTTCAATTTCATTGATTTTATTACTGTTGTGTTCAATTTATTGTGTAATATTTCTTTGTATCCTTATGACCACCAAGTGTTCGATGAAAGTTTCCCATGAGGGATTTTGGGGTTTGTTCTTCTGCTAGCAGAGAACTTAACTACATAACCATATTCCAGTTTTTATTTACTTTTAATGGTTAATGAACTGCTGAGATTTTGCTTGAAGAATGTTGGTGCCTGGTGGCATAGGGATAAAAAAATATGGATAAAGAGGGCAGCAGGTCTTGTGTTTAGATTTTGAGTTTGATCAATTGTGGTTGGGGGCTAGAAGGTTTAGTTGGAGGAGAAGACGAGAAGTAATGCTATAGTGACATCTGATGTCAATTAAGGTATACTTTGATTATGGGTGTATGTGTTTAAGAGTCTTGCAAATGCAAAGAGTTATGCTTTGTTATATGTGTAATATGTTTGCTTGGTATCTTTAGGAGGTAGTTCGGTTAATTGTTGCTAAATTTTCATGAATTCGATGAAGATTTCAAAATTTTGGATGATGAATTAAGTTGTAATTTATTCCTATTTTGCTGTTAATTTTGCAGAAGAAGATGTTGGGTGGACTCATTACAAACAGTCTTGTGTAAGCAACTTCACAAATCTCAATTTTTCTCATGAAAATTCATTTTTTCTCACAGGCTTGTGTAAGCAACTTCATGAATCTCAATTTGCATCCTTATATGTTGATTTGCAATGTTATATATGTTGTTTTTCTGGTTTTTGCAATGTTCTGTTGATTTTATGGTTTTTCGATATATGTATGTTGATTTTCTAGATATGTTCTGAGTTTATACACAGTAGGCATTTTTTGGATATGTTCTGAGCTTGCAACGTTGAATTCATATTATTATGTTTAATCAAGTTGTTTTTATTTAGAAAACTTTTAAATTGATTTTTTTAATAATTATAAGTCGTTTATTCTATATTTTTATCAAACAACTATTTTATTTAGACAAAAATAAAGACTGGAGGTAAAATGGTTATTTCTGACATTCAGACTGTTTATTTAGCATACTAACCGAACAACAACTTTTATGTTAACATACAGACAAATATATCCAGACAGACAACTATATCCATTCAGGTATTAACAGAAAACGAACCGAACAACACCTTAATCGATATAATTGTTTTAGAACTTAAAAGTTAATACGTAATCTAGATTTATAAGTTTAATTAATTAAAGGTATTATTAGCCATTGCTTTAATTTAATTTAAAAAAATATTGAATTAACAACACTTATATTTGTGGAAATGTTGAGTGGATAATGTGATTTTAAGAGTTTTTTTTCATCACTTGAAGTCGTGAAGGGACATGAATATCACGTGACATGAACTTTTTGCCCATATGTGATTAAAATGTGAACAATATGCAAGGGTACGGTGGAGAATGGAACACTTCAATTATTTGTTTTTGTGTGGTCACCGTCATGAGGTCGTTTCGAGAGGGGACGAACCATAACATGTCGCCATCGTTTATCGTTATCTCATAACTTGTTTGTTAGCAGCTTAATGAGTTTAACAAGAATTTGGGCCGTTCCTGGGGGAGGGCGAGCCGGACACACAAGAAATAGGGGTCCAATTTTTTTAGTATATATTATATAGTATATGGTAGTAGTTCAAAAAAAAAGTAGTAAATAAGAGAGACACAAATTCTTTTAGTTAATTAATTAGAATTGGATAAATAAATATGTAAAAAGTTAATTGATCAATCGTTTTATAGTATTGATTATTTTGTTTATCGTTTTTCAAAGTTTTTTTATTTAGTATCAAAATCTAAAACTACCTTTGCTTAGAAAAAACCTTGATATATGCTCTATCATTCATCTCATGTTGATTCTTTTGATTATTCCATCCACATGCATTCTATTTTCATATTAAAATATAGTAGATTTGTTGTTATTAACTAAAAAAACTCCTACATTTAAAAAAAATATCAACCATATGACACGATCCAATTTATATCTATATTTAGGATTTCAAAAATACCTTTATTTTGTCATACATTATTGATTCCTTATTACCTAATATTTTTTTTGTACGGCAACTTGGGCTATGCCCACACACACACGCACCCGCGGTATCCGGGCATCCAATTGGGCAGCACCGACTAATCCGCGGCGACCCGGCCCAGCCAAAATCGACTGGACCCGCCCAGGTACGACTAAGCCCGGTCAAGACCGAACCCGCATACCCATAGACTGGTATGCCCGTAAACCTGGACCCGAAGACCGACCCAAGGTCTGGGTATCGCCGAAGTGCATCCCCCAGGATTCGAACCCTGGTAGATAGGCATACCATGCACTATCCCCCCAGGGTCTTACCACTAGGCTAGCACCTTATTACCTAATATTGGGTGCATAAACTTAAGTACTCTCCTATCTCTAAAACAAGAATAAGATCTCAAACTATAACCAAAATGGGCTTTTGATTCTAAGATTAATGGTTCCTAAAAAAATTGCCTTAACCTGAAAGTTATGTGATGGAAACATTAACATGAGGTGACATGAAAACACAACTGATTTATATTGATTTACATAGAGTGTTACTCCAAATAGTCAATATTGTGATCTAAAATGATATCAATCTATATATTAAAAATATATCATATGATGTGTTTGACGGTGGAACGAATTCACGATGCTACGTAAACTTGATGTGGTAGATAATATTACTTTATAAATAATTATTGATTGATTTTGCGTCTAGTAATACTCGGAAAAACAATATATATAAATTATTAGTACTTACTGAATTCAATGTCATTTCTGATGATAAAAACAATATATTGAGAAAAAAATCATATAACTTATCGAGGGCCTTTTTTTACAACTCGTCCAGGGCCTATAAAATGTCAGGAACGGGTCTGCCGATCAGTTATACATGATTGTTTGATAATGATGATTTAAAAATTGGATTTTTTCCAAACTTATCCATTCGTAGTTAAAAACACGTTCATTTCATCTATGAAAAAAAGGCTCTTCACAAATAAAAACATTTACAATCTATACAGACAGATAGTACACACAAACAGATTTATCATACAAAGCTTAGTGGAAAACCAATCAAACAACATCTGAATTTCTCATACTCTTTTTTCGATTATTTAGTTTGGTGGTGATATATTTTTAGAATGTATATTTTTATGATATTTAAAAAATATTTATAGAAAAGCTAATAGAATAATTTACTTCTTTAGTAATTACTATATTGTGTTTTAATAAAAGTTTTAGAAGTTTGTTTTATAAGGATAAATCATATTAAGTTGTCCAACTTACTTTAACGACTTATTATTACAATAAAAAATGTAAGAGATTTTAAACCCTGATCTAAAAAAATTATTACAATAAAAATGTAAAATTGTTCTTAAACAATAGTTAGTCACCTAGTTTAAAACTCTAGCTTGTAAGAGATTTTTTCTTAAGTTCAAATGTAACGGTCTTTTCTAAGGTGTGTTGCATCGGGCTTTGAGTGAGATTAATTCAGTTCTTGAGCAGACCTGGATCCGTTCTCTTTAAGGCTGGAAAATGACAACTGATTTAATTAGGGTAAAAATTATTACTGATGCAAGGTCATTTTCAATTCTTGAAAGTCCTCGGATTCTTCTGATTCAAATAATGGATCTCGCTATTCTTTCCCCACCCCTGCTCCGTTGTCATGGCTTAATGATTTAACTACTTGCTTACCTGGTATTTCGTTTCAAAATAAAAATGATTTTTTTAGGGAAATTAATTAAAATGCCCAAACATCAAAAATGGATATCCAAAATGCCCCAAACCTTGTAATTTTTGCCAAAATACCCAATAACCCCGTGTTTTTGGGCCGCGTTTTTTAAAAACGCGGGGTTATACGGTTTTGGTCCGTGTATGATCAAAAACACGGAGATATGTCCGCGTTTTACAAATTACACGGGGATTTGGTCCACGTTTGGTGGATAAACACGGGGTTGGGGTGATAAGCACGGGATGCCAAATTCATTTTAAATATATATTTATATTTTATACCCCTATAATTATTTAGTTAGTTTACTTTATATCTTTTACTTTTCTATTTTTCATTTTCATCATATTAACACATAAAATCGTATATTAACTAAAATACGTTTTAATTTTAACAAAGTTACATCATTTTTGATGTTTGGTCATTTTAATTAAATTCCCTTTTTTTTATCTTCAAAAGTTATCAATGATTGATAATGTAACATTTTCACCATGAGTTAAATGTGATATTAGGCATGGCAACAAAGCAGGGATTGAGGGGGGATGCAATCCCCGACCCTGGCCAGACCCGTTCCTGACATTTTATAGGCCTTGGACGACATGTGAGAATGGACCCTCGATAAGTACGATAAAAATTTCAATATGTTGTTTTTATATTTAGATTAACAACGAATTTAGAAAATACTAATATTTCATATGAAACCGTTTTCGAGTATTCCTAGACATAATCAAAAATTATTTCTAGATTAATATTATTAATCATATCATTTTTATATAGCACTGTAAATTTGTTCTACCATCGAACACATCATATGATATACCTTTAATATAATAATTGACATCATTTTGGGTCAGAGTTTTGACTATTCAGAGTAACACTTTATGTTAATCAATGTAAATCAGTTGGTTTTCCATGTCACGCCATGTTAATGTTTTCATCACCAATTAAAATTTAATTTAGGGTTAACACAAACTTTTTATTAACCATCAATCTTAGAATCTAAAGTCCATGTTAGTAATAGTTTGAGATCTTATTCTTGTTTTAGAGATACTAGTCAATATTGTATGAAAAATAAGGGTAGTTTTGAAATCTCAAATATAGATATAAGTTGGATCATCTCATTTTGTTGGTAAAAAGAATTTCAAAATGTATGAGTTTTCTTAGTTAATAACAAGAAATCTACTATATTCTGATACAAAAATAGAATTCATGCAGATCAAGGGCGGATGTAGCATGTAAAAGGTGGGGGGATGAGCCCCTATTAAAAAAAGATTTTTAACCAATTTTTTTTTACCTAGGTTAAAAATCATTTTTTATTACCTAGGTTAAAAATCATTTTTTTAACTTCCTATCATAGTTCCTCCGCCCCGACCAACCAAAAAAGTCTTTCGAAATCAACCAAAAAACCGAAAAAAAATCCCTCAAAATCGATAAAAAAAAATACTTAAAAATCCCTCGAAATCAACCAAAAAACTTTAAAAAAATCCTTCGAAATCGTAGAATTAGGCTAAAGACACATCAAACGATTTTGCGGGTCTTTAATCTACCTTAAAGGTGCCTCCACTAGGCAAACATCGTGGATCTGCCATTGTACTGATGGAATAATCAAAAGAGTTAGTAAAAGATGAATGATGGAAAATATATCAAGGTTTGTTGGACAAAGTAGTTTATATATTAGTACTGAATAAAAAAAAACTTAGAAAAACAATAAACAAGTAAGCGATACTATAAAATGAACGATCAATGAATTTTTTACATATTTTATTCTAGAATTTAATTAACTAATATATGTTTGGGCTCTTAATATAATGTTAAATTCTTTATGGTGACCTATTAGATACTTCAAAATTTTGTCTCTTTTATTTATTAATTTTTTTAACTACTACTATATATATACCTGTTGGTCCCAAATAGCAGTAAGTAAACAAGCAAAGTATTGTAGAAGGGGGGGGGGTGAATACAATACACACAAATTTTCACTTAATTTAATTCTTATTGATTTGAAATCAAGAATTACACATAGAAAACTTTGATTGTTGCGGAAGAGAACATATGAGATATGTTCAAACAATCTTACACATAGAGAATAAACAACAATTGTAAAACACTTAGAAAACAATTGAACTTCGTAGAGAGAAAGTTGTCAGGCACTTAGAGAACTTAAAGGTAGTAGAGCTGGTTCTGCTGGGTATCTTGCATGTTGAACCATCCTCCATATTTATAGTGCCTTATGCATTAAATGCATGAGACACCTGTTGAGTAAAGGATGGACATAGGTCTTCAGCAAGGTACAGTATGTACCTTTTGTCTTGAGGTGTTTTGGCTTGAAGTGTTGACCTGCAGGATGGTGTAGACCTTTCCTTAAAATGGTGTAGGAGACAAAGCTTACTTTATCTGATCTTCATATGAGGTCCACGTCAATGCAAGATATCACAAATATACTTTGTCAGAAAAGTACAATGTGAAGAGAGAAATCTTCAGGCCTTGAAGATTAAGAAGTCTTCGGCTCCTGAAGATTGAGAAGTCTTCGGCTTCCGAAGATTGAGAAATCTTCGGCTTCCGAAGAAGTCTTCGGCCGAAGAGGTCTTCGGCTCCTGAAGACTGAGAGGTCTTCGGCTCCTGAAGACTGAGATCGACACCATCCTGTCCAATGGTGTTGATCAAGTAGGCATACTTGGCTTTGGGCTGAGGAGTCTATCTTCAATCCGCTTTGAGAGATATTCTCCTTCTTTGTCTTCTTCGGCTGATCTTCGACTTCACCGAACATTTGTATAGAAACCAAGCTGCTAAAAGAACCTCAAACATATTCTAAGTAAGATGATATAAGATGGAAGATCAGGAGGTCATCTTCAAATCTTCAGATGACCCAACAATCTCCCCCTATTTGAGGATGCCATCCATACTAAAGAATAGAACAAAGAGTGTACTGAATAAATACATTTTGACCCATTTTTACTCTTTTTGGGTTCTTTTCACATAGACCTTTTTTTTGTATATCTGACATTTACAAGGAAATGAAAAAGTATAGCTATACATACGAATAAATGAATACAATGAATAAAGAATGAGAGAAAAAAAATACAAAGATATAGAAGACATTAGTCGGGATTGTTTGAACTTGAGTGGTTGGTTACTCCCCCTCAATTCATACTCCCCCTCAACTAATGTCAGGTGGCTTTGATCACATAGTCCATTGCAAAAGCAGAGTTTAAGCTTGAGTGGTAAGTTGCTCCCCCTCAACTCATACTCCCTCTTAACTAAGAAGTCAGAAGATTTTCGGGATCCTCCGAACCTGCTCCTGGAAGGACAGATTCATCCTTGGATCGTGCAGAAGCATCAGGACTGAGAATCCTGGGTGATAGGTTATGAGGTGGAGAAGAGGCACCTTGGATAGGGAAGGAGTCTATGTCATCCTTATCAACTAAGGAAAAGGTTGATGAGGGAATAATAGGGGTCCCCAATTTTACAATTGTATCCTTTTGTGAGGATACAAAGGAGGTGGTTTTGGGTTTAGCAGAGTCCCCGGGCCCGGATGGGAAAATTTCAACACCTGCCGATTGTGGAGAATCGGTGGGTGGAGTTTGTGGCTTGGCCCTTGAAACCTTCCTCAACCTCTTGAGAGGAGAGGGAGGGGAAGAAGGTGAGTGCCTCCGCTTTGAAGAGGGATGTGTGACCGGGGCAACAACCGAAGGTTCTTTCAGTCGTATGGTCATCTTAGCAAGTGCGGAGGTGCCGAAAGCCTTTGAATATTCTTTCTTACTAGTCGGCTTCACTTAGGAATAGGGAAGATGGGGCCACTACAGATGAGGGAGCCTTGGACACCGGAGTGTCGCGAGCATCACCCCATTGTAGATCGGGAGAGGTTATGAAAGAAAACATACCTGGGTTAAGAGCTCGATTGGTGGATAGAGAGCTCTTGTTGAGAGAGAACTTCTTGAGTTTCTAAGTGTTGGTAGGAGAGTCATCACCAAATCAATTTGTGACAAAACAATTTTTCTCCCCCTATTTGACGATTACACCAACACACAGAAAAAATGGTACTGACACGAAGGAAAATTACAAGACACGACATTTTTTTTTTTGGGCGAGGGGGGGGGGGGCTCTTTTTTTTTTTAACAGAAAAGAAAGAAAAAAAACAAAGGAGGGAAGAAAGTGGTAGGAAAAAAATAGGATGAAAAAGGTGGAAGGAAAGGGTGTGAAAAAGATTATGTAAGAAAAAGGGAAGATATGGTAGGATGTGAAAGAAAAAAAAGGAGGGGATAGGTAGTAGGGGAAGTCTTGGGAAGGGGAAAAGGGAGAAAAAAATTAAAAAAATAGGGTAGGGGGAAGGGGAATTCGGTGGGTATAAGGGGGTGTTTGGTTTCGGTGGGTTCGGTGGGTATAATGGGGTGTTTGATTTCGGTGGGTGTAGTGAGAGAGTGAGCCGAGGGAGAGATGAGAGGGAAAGAGTTCGGTGGGAGAGGTTGTGAGGGGAGGGGGTTCGGTGGAGAGGAGAGGCCGAAAGAGGGGAAAGAGGGAGGTGGTCGGTGGGGGGGGTTTCGGTGGTTAGGGGAGGCCGAAGACAAAGGGAATGGGTGAGGGGGGTGTGGTCTTCGGTGGCTAGGAAACCGAGAGGGACCGAAAAGGGTAAGGGAGAAGGGGGGGAGTAGTTCGGTGGGGAGAGGGCCGAAGGAGGGGAAGGTTTCGGTGGGGTGTGGGCCGAAGAGGGTGGGGCCGAATGAGGGAGAGAGTTAGAGAGAGAGAGACCGAATGAGGGGGTTAGAGAGAGAGAGAGACCGAATGAGAGAGAGAGAGAGATTTCGGTGGGTGAGAGGAGGTTTGGTTCGGTAGAGAAGAGAGAGAGAGAGAGGGATTTTCGGTGAGGGAGAAGGGAAGAGAGAGAGAAAAACCGAAAGAGGGAGGAGAGAGAGAGAAACCGAAAGAGAAGAGAAGAGAAGAGAAGAGAAGAGAGAGAGAGAGAGAGATATGGTAGAAAGAGAGAGCTACCGAAAGAGAGAACAAAAATACTTTTTTTTTAATTCAATCAGCAGAAAAAAAAAACAAATTTTTTTTAAATGAATAGTGTTCGGCCGATGAACAGTACTTCGGCCGAATTTTTTTTTTTTTAAAAAGATCGGTAGCCAAAAAAAATTAACTTTTTTTTATAAATATTCGGTAGATGAACAGTACCGCCGATTTTTTTTTTTTTTAAAGTTCGGTAGCCAAAAAAAATTATTTTTTTTTAAAGTTCGGCCGATGAACAGTACCGCCGAATTTTTTTTTTTTAATGTTCGGTGAATGAACAGTACCACCGAAGTTTTTTTTTTTAAAGAAAATTAAAAAGATTATTTTTTTTTTTTTGAAATTGTCATCGGCTACCGAAGGTTTTTGGAAAACAAATTTTTTTTTTCAAATATGGCTTACAAAAGTAAGTTTAAAAATGATTTTTTTTTAAACTTTTGAAGATCACGAACAATGTAAGCTCTCCCATCATGCTCATCTCATATCAAGTTTATGAGAGAGACAAACTCCAACAAAGAGATTCATCGAAGGCACCAAAGATGATGTCATCCACATAGATTTGAGTAAGAATGATATTATCTGTTGTCTTCTTGAGGAACGAGATGTTGTCGACTTTACCTTGAGAGTACTTGTCCTCTAGCAGAAAACTGGACAAAGTATCACACCAGGCTTGGAGAGCATATTTGAAGCCATATAGAGCTTTGTCCAATTTATACACATAGTCAGGATGTGAATGATCTACAAATCCATGTGGTTGTTTCACATAGACTTTCACATAGACTTCTTCAGGAAATAGAGATGGAAGATCGACAGGAATAGGTGAAGAAAGAATGTATGGTTGAGAAGGTGGGATGATTTATGGTGAATTTTGAGGTTGAGAGGAAGATGTGAATGAGATATCAATTATGGATGATGGAGGAAGGAGAGGTGATATGATGAGAAATGAGATGGGTAGGTGTGAAATGTAATGATGGGAGAAAGGAGAGATCTTGATCTTCAAAGAAGCTATCTGAAGATTAGGGATTGGAGATGAGAAGATAGGTAGTTCACCATTATGATGAGATGTGCCTTGAGAAGAAAGGAACATATGGATTTGAGTTAGATGAAGGATATTGATAATCTTCACCAACACATGATGATATCCACCAATCATCATCTCATGAAGAGATGATGACTTAAGATCATCAAACTTCACATGAGTAGATGTAGTTTCTCCGAAGATGGTGGACTCGGTAGGCTTTTGAAGAGTGAGAGAGAGGGGTCGAAGATAGTGAGAGAGGTTGAGGGCCGAAAGTGAGGGAAGGGAGGTAAGAGGGAGGTTTGTTCTTTGGTGGGTTTAAGAGGCCGAAAGAGAGAGATGAGAAGAGAGAGAGAGAGAGAGAGAGAGAGAGATGTACCTGGGTAGATGAGGTAGAGCACTCAGCAGACACAAGGGCCATAGAGAATGATTGAGCTTCACTGTTTATCAACATCATCTATTCTAGCCATGAAGCAAAGGTTGACCATTTCTTTGTCACTTTCAGAAGTGGGTTCATCTGCCCAATCATGGGTTTCAGTCATTTGACCTTTTCCCTTTTTGAGCAAGGTTACATTTCTCTCCTTCTCTCTCTTATATTTTGCCTTGTATTTCTCAGCCCGGTCAGACTTTGAGGAGACAGACATATTGGCCTTTTGAAAAGAAGGTTGGTAAGAATTAGACTTGGTTCTGATAAACCTAGATGAGGTACGGTTAGAGGAGGGTAGTCTGGATTTATCAGAAGACCTGCTTCTGCACTCAGAAACAAAGTGTCCCTTCCTCCCACACCTGTAACATTCCTCATTTGATTTGTCAGAGGGAGTGGTTTTAGAAAAAGTTGAAGATGATTTTCTTGAGAACTTAGATTTTCTAGAAGAGAAATGAGGGTTACTGGAGTTTTCATCACCTTCATCATCAGCCTCACTAAGATAGGCTTCTGAAGGGTCACTGGGGTCCTCTTGACTTTCACGGTCAGAATCATAGGGATAAGTGATTCTAGGAACACACAGAGTATTTTTGGAAGAGTTACTAACAAGAGCTAGAGAAGAGCCTTTGATGTCTTTTGTGATTGACTTCCTAAGCAGTTTAGTCTGCTCATAGTTGAAGAGAGTGTCGTACAAAGCAGTGAGAGGCATGAAATCAAGATCCTTGGTAGACTTGATGCAAGTATAAATGTTTTCCCAAAACTCAGGAAGACAATCCATGAACTTGCACAAGACTTCCTCGTTATCATATATGCAACCCACAAGTTTTAGATCATTGAGAAGACCGTTAAAACGGTTGTAGTAGTCTGAGAGAGATTCACCCTTTTCATGAGAAAAGAGTTCATACCTTCTTACAAGAGCAATCTTTCTGCTCTTTTTCACTTCAGACGTACCTTCATAGAGAACACACAGAGTGGACCACATTTCTTTAGCGGTAGAAAGGTTAACAAGGGAGTGATAGACCTCATCAGGTAGAGAAAGGGCAATGATGGCTCTGACTTTAATATCAAGAGCTATAAGACGTCTGTCTTCATCATTATATTTGTTGGGATCCTTTACAATGTATCTCCCATTTGCTGGAGTTCTTTCTTCCTTAGAAGAGTCCTCATCAGCATTTCCCTTATCTGCCTTTTTGGCATTGTACCGGTCCCAAACCCTAGGAAGAAAAGGACCTTCATGTAAGATAGTAGGATATCTGCTGTCAACTCCTTCTAAGAAGAGTATCATACGACTTTTCCACAGGAAGAAGTTATTAGTGTTAAACTTTGGTGGTTTGGCTATAGAGCAATTGTCGTATGATACAGCAGTGGGGTTTTGAGAAGAATCATTTTTCAAAGAAGAAGAAGAAGAAGAGGCTGCCATTGCGGATCTAGTTTATTGAGTTAAACTGAACCGCTCTGATACCACTTGTTGGTCCCAAATAGCAGTAAGTAAACAAGTAAAGTATTGTAGAAGGGGGGGTTGAATACAATACACACAGATTTTCACTTAATTTAATTCTTATTGATTTGAAATCAAGAATTACACATAGAAAACTTTGATTGTTGCGGAAGAGAACATATGAGATATGTTCAAACAATCTTACACATAGAGAATAAACAACAATTGTAAAACACTTAGAAAACAATTGAACTTCGTAGAGAGAAAGTTGTCAGGCACTTAGAGAACTTAAAGGTAGTAGAGCTGGTTCTGCTGGGTATCTTGCATGTTGAACCATCCTCCATATTTATAGTGCCTCATGCATTAAATGCATGGGACACCTGTTGAGCAAAGGATGGACACATGTCTTCAGCAAGGTACAGGATGTACCTTTTGTCTTGAGGTGTTTTGGCTTGAAGTGTTGACCTGTAGGATGGTGTAGACCTTTCCTTAAAATGGTGTAGGAGACAAAGCTTACTTTATCTGATCTTCATATGAGGTCCACGTCAATGCAAGATATCACAAATATACTTTGTCAGAAAAGTACAATGTGAAGAGAGAAATCTTCAGGCCTTGAAGATTAAGAAGTTTTCGGCTCCTGAAGATTGAGAAGTCTTCGGCTTCCGAAGAAGTCTTCGGCCGAAGAGGTCTTCGGCCGAAGAGGTCTTCGGCCGAAGAGGTCTTCGGCCGAAGAGGTCTTCGGCTCCTGAAGACTGAGATCGGCACCATCCTGGCCAATGGTGTTGATCAAGTAGGCATACTTGGCTTTGGGCTGAGGAGTCTATCTTCAATCCGCTTTGAGAGATATTCTCCTTCTTTGTCTTCTTCGGCTGATCTTCGACTTCACCAAACATTTGTATAGAAACCAAGCTGCTAAAAGAACCTCAAACATATTCTAAGTAAGATGATATAAGATGGAAGATCAGGAGGTCATCTTCAAATCTTCAGATGACCCAACAATACCATATAGTATATACAAAAAAATGGGCCCCTATTTCTTGTGGGCCCTGGGCGTGCGCCCGACCCGTCTTCCCCCAGGCACGACCCTGACCCTGGCTCCGGTTCCACTATCTTATCACCGGCCCCGGTCCTCGGTGGGTACGGAGAATCGAATCCCCTCCCCGGTTTTTGTTGGGCCTATCCCCGGTCCACCCCTAGTTTATCCTTGGTTCAACAATAAGTTGTTTAAAAAATGGTCAAAATTAATTAAAAAAATATAATATCTATACTATATTATAAAACATCTATAAAAAAACTCTTAAAAACAATTGCTAAAGCTTAATGTACCACTATTTAATGCTAATTACTTAAAACTTAAATAAAGAATGAAAACTTAAAATCTCTTGCTATTTAATTCTTATCTCTAACAAATTTAACTCCCCTAAAATCACTGTTCACTTCAACTTCCCTAAAATCACTCCATACATGATTAAATACAAGATAAAAATTAAATTTTAAATATAAAAAATCTAAAATATAATTAAAAAAATCTAACAAAATATTTAATATTTAATTTATAAAAAAACATTATTTTATTAAAACTAAAATAAATTACATTATTATTAAACTATCGAAAAAACTTTTAAAAATAAACTTTTATGCATTAAATAATGTTTATTGATACACATTACTTAAAATTCAAGATTACAAGTTATGATGCATGAGTACAAATTTCTAAAGTTATATGTTTGAATTCATAACTAACCGATAAACATAATCAAAACAGGATAAACATTTTAATTTAAATATAAAGAATTTAAAATATATAAGATAATCATACTGTAAATCTACAAAAACAAAAAATAAAAGAAAAAATTAAAATCATGATGTATCTCGCTGCATTGCACGAATACGCTTCTAGTATTATATAACACATATTAATAAAATATAACTTCAACTAAAATATATTCATATGGGGATAGGACATGTTAAGGAATACATTACCCGAACCCAATACCCGTTTTTGATTACGAAGAATTCTTATCCATAAATAAAGCAGGTGAACCGGATTCTCCAACCAGATGGGACACCATGCCTATCTAAAATCAACACAAGATATGAGATAGGGTTGACCATGCTAGGTTCCAAGGTCCCACCTATCATATATATTACCACCATCAAGATAATATGATATAACCTTCGAGGACCCGTCATTCATGACGATGGCCTAAAAACAGTGTAATAAGAATGGAAATGAGAATGATTGGGATTCTTAGAGCATCTTAGTAGCTATGCTAAAATAGAGAAAAGTGAGAATTTAACATTCTTTATCTCCAACAACTATGCTATATCATATGCTAAAATGGAGAAAAGAAGAGAGAGAAGGTAAAAATCTCCAAATTTGGAGAAATCTCTAAAAATCTATATTTAAGAGAAAGAAATAATATTCATCAATAGGATTCATTGAAGTTGTGTGTTTAGGAGAGAAAAATATTGTTTATTAAGTGTATTGAATATTTTAATAATATAGTTGATGATAGAATTGCTAAAATAGAGTAGCTGTTGGAGTTGGATGTAATTTTTTATAGAGATTTTGACTTTTCATTCTCTAGTTTTGAAAAATTATAGCATATCTGTTGGAGATGCTCTTAGATGATCTCTAACATATATTCTATAATAATTATGTTATTTTAGAAATTTTAAAAAAGTTTTTTTAATAGTTATGTTAAACTCTTCTTTAAAATAGAGAATAAAAAAGAGACAGAATGAAGAGTCTATAAATTTGGAATAAAAGAAAGAAAATATAAAATACAAGTTAGAGAGTTAGGTCGCGTTTGGTTTGCGGGATTGGAATGGATTTGGATTTCAAATTCATTCCAATCCTGCGTTTGGTTTGTAGGAATGGATTTAATTGACCGGATTTGAAATCCGCTGACCATCTAAAAATCCCTTACCTGATGGATTTCAAAATCTTTTGCAATGAGCCTGGATTTGAAATCCAAATCCTGATGGATTTTTAAAACCTTATGGATTTCAAATTCTTATCCAAACACATGAATGGATTTCAAATTCCCCCAAATCCAAATCCCTCCAAATCCAAATCCAAATCCTTACTTGAAATCCAATCCATTCCAATCCATTCCCGCAAACCAAACGCACCCTTAGTTTTTTTTTTTAAGTAGAGTATCAAAAGTCATGTTTAGAAAAAATTATATCCTACTCCAACATCCATTTTATTTTAGAGATTTCAACATTAATTATATTATTAAAATAACATTTGATTTCAATGTCTCATATTACTCCGTCTTACATTTGAAGTTTTAAATATTTCTCCAAATTTGTATATTTTCACTTTTTTTTATTCTAATATAGATTATAACATAGTTGTTGAAGCAAAAATATCATTTAAATCTCTAAAATTCCTATTTTAGTATAGCTATTAGAGATGCTATGCTATAACACTGTCATGGTCCATGGCTTCTATTTGGTGGACTAGCTCATGATGTAGTCGGTCCATGGCTTTGTCGCATATGTCGTCACTGACTTCGACCTCTACTTGGTGAAATACATCAATCCTTTAATTGCCACTTTGTGGCTTCATCACCGCCCTTATACGATCACGGCCCCATGTCTCTGCTTCATGAAAAAAAGTTAGTTTTATTATCATATATGGTTTTGTTGAAGAAACCTCATGTTAATTGATCTGGTCATTATGCCTAAAATTAAAACTTGATTAATTTTGTGAAATTCTATTGTTTTTGGTCATCCACAAACCTTTTTTCGAGTTTGTTATCAAGTGAAAGGAGAATACATAGAGGAGCCATATGATGTGCATTAACCGGAGAATATATAGAGGAGTCATACGATGTGTGCTAAGCATTTTCATTTCTAGTATCAACCGAACTCATTAATGTAATGCCATTCCCTAAAACAAACCAAATAGGTTTGAATCTTGTGGGAACTTTTCTTATTATGTGGCTTTTGCAAATATATGATATACTGATATAACATCATGTAAGAACCATGTGGTTTGGAGGTTAGAGATGTCGATAACACAATATATTAACAAATTACATAAGCCCAAGGTTCGGATCCAAGCGTACCCAACAATTGTGGCCACTGAGGTTTAATCAGGGTTGATGTCTTACAACCATAATTTGCCAAGGGATTAGCCTATATATAACCTAGGACACTCTTCCCCAAAAAAAATTTAAAACAACAGTATCGCTCATGTAAAAACTGTCCATAATTCATCGGTGAAGACAACTATTGACATATTTCAGATGAAAAATATATGTCAGCACAAAGTTGGTCAGTAATCTAAATCGACAACAATTACCGACAGAAGTGGCAAACGGTAATTCGTTGTAAAGTTACATTATACTTGTCAAAATAAAATATGAGACCATGCTTTATTTATCGACAAGTTATTGATGTGCTTTGTCTCTAAAGGATCATTGGAAACTCGTTGGTAATCTGTTTGATGGAAATGGTTGTTGTCCATCATTATTTTTATTTTGATTCATAAAAAGTTTGTGTTTTTTGTAAGGGAATCTGTTTGATGGAAATGGTTGTTGTCCATCATTATTTTTATTCATAAAAAAGTTTGTGTTTCTTTCATTTTATTATGTAGTGTTTGGTTTATTTGAGAAATGGTAAATATATGAGAAATAGAGAAGTAATCCTAGCCATTCATATGGTCAAGATCGGATTTGACTAGTCAAATATTGCGGCTTTGACCGGTCAAAAGTTGTGGCTTTGACTGGTCAAAAGTTGCGACTATCCCAAAAATAGAAGGACAATTTCGTAAATTTTACAAAACACACGGGCTGTGTTCATATATGAACATGTATAATTCACATATGAACTACATGTTCATACATGAACCAGTGCAATTCACAACTGAACTCTTTTAACTGATTCATATATGAACCTTTGTGATTCATATATGAATCAGTTGAACTAACTAACAGATTCATATATGAATCTGTATGTGTAAGTTATTATATGCCCACGACAGGTGTCACACAGAGATACTGTTGAAGAGTATGTAAACCTATAGGGTCGCACACAAAGAATGCGTTTGTTTCCATTTGTAGAAACCCGGATTTAATGAAAATGTGTGTTAAACTGTAATTATGATAATTACAGGGTGAAAACATAATTATGTTAATTACGGAGAATTAACTGTAATTATATTTTAAAGTTTAAAAGGATAATTATATATACTTATATAATTATATTTTAAAGTTTAAAAGGATAATTATATATATATATATATATATATATATATATATATATATATTTGAATATGATTTGAATATTACAGATAATAATTAAACCTTATTTAATTATTAGTTGAATTATAGTCTAACTATAATTCTTCTGATATAAATAAGGGGTTAGGCTAAACCATTTGATGGACAATTGAGTTAGAATAACCTTTCACAAAATACAGAAAAGAAACCCTTTTCTTTTCTGTAAAACACATATAGATCTAGGGTTATTGGGCTAGCACCCGGTAGAATTTCGCGTGTTCGTGTGTGGATACCGCTAGAGGAAACATAGATTGGTTTCTAAGTGCTCAACTAGTTCAACCACAACAGATCTGAAAGGTACATCTCTAAACACCCTATGGTGTGGTTTTAAGTTTTAATTAAATACATCATTGGATCCGTTTGGGTTTTAATTGTTTAGAAAAGTTTTCTAGGTTGTAACCAAAATTATTTTTAATTTCCGCTGCGTATAACGGTTACAAATTGTAATTAAAACCCTACAGTGGTATCAGAGTCACTTTAATGTCATTTAATCAAAAGAGGAACACTACTGTTATGATGGCAAATTAAAATTTTAAATTTAACCTAAAAATCTAATTGGACCCATTTTGTTTTAATTGGGTCTAAAAGTCTAATAGGAATTTTAAAAGGGTTGCAAACCCTAATATTTGCTATCTGAGAGATCACAACTTTATGTGACCTCCATTTTTTTTGGGTTTGAGTCGCCGCTGGCTTCTGCCGGTGTTTTTCATCGCCGCCTGCCGCTGGCCGGTTTTCCCATCGCACATCTCCCTCCTATCACAAAGAGGCGACAACCTGAATAGGTTTCATCGCTGTCGTTTTTAGTTGTCGGTTCTCTTTTGTAGCCACGAGCACCGCCGGTCTTTTCCTCTATTTCGTCGGGCGCTGCCGGCCGTCGTCGTTTTCGTCACAGTGACCACCTGAGGTACGTTGCAGGTTGATCATGGTTGTTGCCACCAATCCCTGGCGTTCGCCCTCCTTGCGAGGTGCGATTCCCTTCGTTGGTCATCGGCGGTCGACTGCGGCTGAGTGCCGCCGGCTGTCGTTCCTTGTCGATGGGTTATTACCCTACATGGCTGAATGAGCCTCATCGCGTGATTGATTCTTGTCTCGTTTATTTTTCATCTAAGGCCATCGACGATCGGCTATGGTTGATGCCACCGTCACCATGAACCACGACCATGGTCGTGGGTTTCTCGATAAACATCGATTGTTGAGTAACTAGTGGCTACTTTTTGAACACCGTGGTTGATTTTATTGCAAACTGGAAGATTTCCGGTTAGGTTCAATGGTTGTTGCCGTTTTCTGGTTGAGTCCAACGGCTGTTGCCGTATTTTTCCTTGTCCGCCACACCACCAGTCCAAGCGAGTGGAGTTTTTTTTTTCTTATGCTAGCCAACGAGCCAAACAACGGTTTGTGGTCAAGCGGCTGGATTCGTGCTAAGAGCGGAACAGAGATGCGACTAGGGCTATGGCCTAAAGTTGCCATTACCGTTGTTTCCATTATTCATTGGACCACAACTAAAGGGTTACTGGTCGTCTGTGTCTTTCTTCCCCTCTTATCATGGATTACGACTTCGTTGTTGTTGCCACATGATAGGATCACGATCTAAAACCATATGGCTCATCGGCCTAATCCACAACTTAAATCGTCGATTTTGTTTCCATTAGTTTGTCCCCAAAATTCAACGGTTTCGTGACTAATGTTTTGGGCCAAATCTTTAGTTTGGGTGTTGGACTCCGGCTAGTAGGCCCAAATATTTTTCACCCTAGCTTTCTTGTTGGACTTATGTCCTAAACGACTTGATCGTAGGACGGCCCAAGGCCCGTTTTATTGGGTCAACTCTCTTTTGGGTTTGGTTTGTTAACCAACAATTAAATTAGGTCAATAAATTTAAATTTGCCATATAATAATTTGTTCCAATTAAATTGGTCATTTAATTATGTTAATTATAAATCGGCCTTTTAATTATGTTAGTTATTTTGGCCGAATGTTTTATTTTATGTTTAAAATAAAATAAGTATATGGATTGCCTCGTGAAGACCCGTGGTTTGGATTGGTTGTTTATTTTATTCATGGAAAATTAAAATGTAATAATTGCATGGGATGTATTTTTCGGTTTTAAATTTCCTAGATAGGAACAAATGTAAATAGAATAGACATGTTGTATTTTCTATTTTTCAAATCTGAAGACGACGTTCCAAGAGGTCGAGACGGAGTCCCTGGAGTTCACCAAGATGGCGAGGCCAGTGGGAGCTTGAAGACGTCCTTAAAATTGATCGTGGTTGTTGTGTTGGCTCACAACACCACATTAGGGGCAAATCCATATATTATTGTTGTGATTGTTTATTTTGTGCTTGCTTTTATTTATTGCTTTATTATTGTTATAATAATTGCAAACGTTTTAAAATAAAATCAAACGCAAAATAAATTTAAATCGGTAAATATAATATGATATTCTATATTTGATATGTTTATCAAATTTAAACCGATTTAATAACATAAACTTTTAAAACAAGATTTTAGAGATAAAGTCAAACGTTTTAAAAAGGGAATTAGAATGTTTTCTAAAATTAAACCTTTTACAAAATGTAAATTTAACGCCACCCATTTAAGGTACTTGTCAAGCATACAGGATTCTGGGATGGTCAGTGCTCAGCCAATCATGCCGGTTGAATGTAGTGTTAGACAAGGAGCCAAAATATTGAGATTTAAGTGGACAGTTGCTTGGCCATTCACTTAAATAGTCGTATTTTGGACGACCGATCCCAATAAACCCCAAGTCCAGTATTTAGGTGGGATCACGATACCTTAGTATGGTTTGTTTACTTGAGAATGTCATAAACAGTTGCTTGGCCATTTATGAGTATTTTCAAGGCGTTGAAGTGGGATTAAACGTGCCAATTTCAATATATGATATATTGAATAGGATCCCACGATATCTAAGAGTTATGTTGAACATAATTGGATGATGCTTACCTAAATAGCCTAATTCCATAGACAGTTGCTTGGCCATTTATGGAAGTAGGTGAAATATGGATCTTAGCTCAAATCAAATGATTTTGAAAGGTTAATCCATTTATTTGAGATATTAAAGTTACTAAAATTAAATCATGTTTTTGTAGATGTCTACCTCAGATTCAAACTCAAACAATTTATCCCAATTTTACACTACGGTCAATCCTGGATAAGGAAAAATTGGACGGAATGAACTTCATCGAATGGTTTCGCTCCCTAAGGGCAGTCCTTAGGTATGAAAAGAAGTTCTACGTTCTTGAAAACCCCCCTCCAAATACTCCTGTCAGAAATGCTCCAACTGAAGTCATAACTGCTTATGATAAGTACCAAGATGACTCTCTGATTGTTGGTTGCCTAATGTTAGCCACCATGACTCCCGAATTATTACGGGATCATGAAAACATGACTGCTTGGGATATGATATCTTCACTGAAGTCTATGTTTCGGTTACAAATAAAATGGGAGAGATTTGATACAATTAAAGCATTATGTGCTTGTAAAATGACTGAGCGTTCGTCAGTTAGTACCCACATTTTGAAAATGAAAGGGTACTTTGACCAACTGACTCGTCTTGGTTTCCCACTGGGTCAAGAGTTGGAAATTGATATGGTTCTCAACTCTCTACCCAAAACATATAAGCAGTTCATTAAGAGCTATAATATGAAAGGTTTGAATAAAACTCTCACAGAGCTTTACAGCTTACTTAAAACTACTGAGAAGGATATGAAGTCCAAGTTGGGTTCAATCAAACCAAAACAGGCTTTGATGATCAAACCTAACAGTGGGATAATCAAGAAAAAGGGGGAGTTAATCAAAGGTAAAAACACATGTTGGAAGATCCAACATAGATAAGGGCAAAGGAGAAATTCCTGAGGTTGCAGTATGGTATAATTGTTTTCACCATGGGCACCAAATGAGAACTTGTCCAGCCCGATTGGCAGAAATCAGAAAGCAAAAGGCTACCATAGTCGAGCCTTCAGGTATGTTTACCATTTGATTTAATTCACTTCTGACTAAGTGTTACATATTGAGTATGATACTCATATTAGTACTACTTTCAGGAAATAAGAAGTGAAGAGAAGATGAAACCAGACCAAATGAAGCTAAGCTAGCTGTTGCTCAAAGGGACATATGATATGAACTTTCCAGATGGTCTTACATTAACACTTAGCAAGTGTCATCATGTACCTAGTGCTACTAGGAATTTAGTTTCATTTTCTCAATTACAACGAACCGAATTTATGTTTTAGAAATAAATTTTCGTTTTATCTTAATAAATGTTTTATGAAATTAATAGTTGTAATTATAAATCATTATAACGAATTAAGCGGGGCTTAAAACTGATCTATTTGTGACATTTAAACAAGAAACACATAGCCAAACTCCAGGCGGACGGAGAGTTGGAATCATATGATGATTCATATGATACATGTGTATCTTGTTAGTCAAGATGACAAAAGATCCTTCAAAGGGTAAACCTTTAAGGGCCACAAGAACTATTAGGGGTTAACCATATTGATGTATGCGAGACTTATAGTTATGTCACAAGATACGGTCATCACTACTTCACTACATCCTACTGATAACTTCAGTATACATAGGTATGTTTGCCAAATAGAACAAATATAAAAGCTTTGAAATTTTCAAAGAGTTTTAGAAAGAAGTAGTGAGTATATTTGGCAAAGGATAAAGATGCTTTGGTTAGATCGAGGTCATGAATATCTAAGCCGATAGATCATCCTAGAGATTTTTGGGATTGTATCCCCGTTGACTCCTCACGGGACACCGCATCACAACGGTGTATCCAAGAAGAGAAATAGAACCCTGTTGAACATGGTTCACTCTATGATGAATCTCACCACTCTGCCTAAATGTTTCTAGGATTATACCCTAGAAACAGTTGCCCAAATATTAGTTTATCTAGCAACCAACAAGGACCAATAAAACCCACTCTCTTAAATGAACTAGGAAGATCCCAAAGTTATCATATTTGAGAATATGGGGTTATAATGCTTAAGCTAAGCATAAAGCTTTTGGAAAGCATGATTCAAAGGTCCAAAAGGTACATCTTTATGTGATATCCAATTGGATATTGTTTCTACAGGTCTAGCGAGAACAAAAGTTTTGTTAACGCGCCCTGGTGAGTTCTTAAGAAAATATTTTCTGTCAAGAATCACAAATGGAGACACAGTAGATCTTGAAGAAATTCAAGAAACACAAAGATGGGACGATGGTTGACACTGACATTCAACAAGATATTGAGCTTCAACAAACTGTTGAAGATAATAAAACGAGATACAAGATAATCCGAAGATCGGATTACTGATAAATGGCAAGATGCCATGAAGACTGATGTCAAAAGCCACATTCCTTAAAAGGAATATTGAGCGAGGACGTATACAAGGCTTTAAAACATCAAACCTAAAAGTGCAAGTTGCAAAAGTCCATTTATGGACTAGAACAATCATCTCGTAATTAAAATCTTGTATACAAGAAGGTCAGTGGGAGCATAACAATATTCTAGATCCTATATGACATCCCAATGCTTGAAGGTGTAAAATCATGGATTAAGATAGTACTTCGCGATGAAGGATCTAGAAGAGACAAAGTCCTTGGTAAAAAGATCTCTCTCATAACAGATCAAAATGTTTAATTAGATTAAGCAAAAGTACATACATTGACAAGATCTTGAAACACTTCAAGATGAAGGGTTCCAAGAAAGGAAACTTGCCAATAGAACATAGTGTACATCTGAGTATAACTCAGAGTCTGTCACACCCCGCTAAAGCGGAAACACGAGGCATAACAGCTCCGATGTCATAGCACAAGATTATAAACATACCAACATTTACTTAACTTTCAAAAGACATTACATTTTTAAGAACATAGTATTGTCATTGTTTACAATTCCCAAACTTAAAATATAACGATACGCATAAAGCAAAATAATCTTGCTTCAAAATATGAAGTGCACTGCTAAAACATCATGGAATTACCTTCTCGATTCCTGAAAAGCATGAATAAAAACCAAGGTCAACTACAAAGAGTTGGTGAGTTCACAGGTTTTAGATATGCACAAATCAATTTATATGCAAGTTGTCATTTGTAAAACATACGTATAAACCAAACTTCAATTTCTTTGATTCATGAGTGTCATAACTTAATTTATATGACAAGAGGTATGCAATGATAAAAAATTACGTTGAGCCACTACTAAGCCGTCCCTGACCAATTTCAACGCCCCCGATGAACTAACTCAGCGGTGGTTCGAGCCACATGTTTATTCATCTTCTCTAGTATAGTGCACCCCTGCTCGTCAGCATAAGGTGGACTTGTCACACCAAATAGCGCTATCCACTAATACTATAGGCCCGATTTTCTTCAAGTTAATAGTAGTGTCACGGGGTCTTAACATTTAATACTCAACACATCAATTGCATACTTATCATATAGCTTATAATTCCAAACGCTTTTAACAAAGCCTTATAAATTGCCAATTCGCAATACTTTCAAACAATTCTCATGAATCTTTAAATACGCAACTAAAGCATGTTTTTCACCCCAAAATCAGTTAAAACGATAAAAGTGGGGCTGTGAATACTCACCTTAACGAATGGAACGGGTGAAACTTTACTTTAATACTTATGGAATTTGCCACGCCCTTAGTTTCCCTATACAAGAGTTGCCATAGAGAAACACATTAATGCCCTATTCCGATGTCCAACCAATATGTCCAATTGTCCCATGAAATGCCATTATATAAATTCCTTAGTCCATATCCATTTTTAAACTATACAAAGTTCCAAAATGCAATAAAACAAAATTTAGACTTAATAAGATTACCTTTCTGGATTCAGCATATGCTGTCCAGAAAGTTATTCGATAAAATCATCACGGAAGCTTAACTTCCCAAGAGAATTATTTAATAAAAAATTTTGTAATGATACTATAATATGTTTAGAGTAAATCTGCATTTTTTTATAATTTTTGTATAACTTTTGATACCTCAAATAATTTTTACAAAACAGAGTGTCACTGATTTTCGGATCAGTGACATACCTCACTTGTAACAGGCTTTTGGGGTATCAATTCTTGGAATTAGACAGTGATCCTTATATGGATGCAAACCTAACTCAAAATCCTATCTTTTGGAAAAAGATTCACTTATTTTGGATGAATAATGTGGGAGTTATGGTCTTTACAAGTTGGGTGTATGATTCTGTCCTCACTGGACAGATTGCACCCCTTTCTTACAAATTCCATTTGAGTGCCCAAATCAACTCCAAATTCAGTGTTTTCGGACTTTTTAGAAAGCTAACACTCTAAATTAAAGTTTAGAAGCAAAAACACCAAATTTGGATATGTGGTTTGTGAGTTGTGCAAGCTAGAAGTGAAGTCCATTTTCTGGACAGATTCTAAAATGAAGAAAATACTATTTTAAACCAAAAATGATGATCATTAGACATGGTTTTTGATTATAAACCATGTTTTCACTCCTCATTACATGATAAACTAACTTATGCATCATGGATTCATTGCAATCAAAATGCTCATCCAAATGCATGCATGAACACAACACCAAATAAATGACATTAACATTATTACTAAGTTCTTAATCATGTGGAATTTGGGAAATTCCTTCATAAGAACATTTTTATACTAACATTTCATTATGATAACATAATCATAATTTCAATAATACCAACATTTTAGTGGTTTATGATACCAAAATTCAACATTTTCATCATAAACTCTAAACTTGATGATAAACAAGTTTTCTTTGAAAAACAAGAATCAAAAACTCATTTTTGAATATATGAACATAAATTTGAAAGCTATTTTATCAACAAAACCTAATTTATACCACATTTAGATGAAATCTTTTGCTCTTCAAACCCAAAATTCGAAATATGAGAACATGCATAAAAAGAATGTAGTTTTTGAGATTACCTTGAAGATTTGAGAAGGAAACTTGATTCTATCTTCAATTTGTTGATGGATTCTTGATTGTATTTTGATTTTGAGTAACAAAAAAAATGAAATGGTGGTGGTGGTGGTGTGTTCTTCGGCCGAACAAGAGAGAGGAGGGAGAGAGGAGATGAAAAGTTGAAATTGAAAAATGAGAGTAAATCTTGTTTTTAATTTGTTTCTAATTAATAAAATAATTAGAATATGATAAAATTAAGACAAGTGTCCTAAATGACTCATCATCATCAAAAGATTTAATTTAATATTATTAAATAAATTACTAGTCTAATTTATAAAATATCAGATATAATTGAGAACCGAAATACCCGATTCTCAATATTTGCTAAAAAAAATGTCAAATTTGAAAATTTTGCAATGCAAGACAAATTAAACATACTGATTTTTTTTTTTATAGTTTATGGATTTTGGACTTTTTATCACTTATTTTGGCATTTCTGGACAGTGACGGTCAGATGCGGAACTGTTCTGGGTTTTTAACGCAACTTCTAAATTTTTCGAGAAACTTTTATTTTAAAGGCTTTTAATTAAAATCTAGAAGTGACACAACTTAATATAATCTAAGGGTGCTAACCTTAATATTCAGAATTTGACAGGTGTCACAGAGTCCTAGCACTAAAGAGGACATGAACCGTATAAAGGGTATTCCCGGTGTTTTCAGCCAACTGTTCAAACATGTATGCCATGTTAATGTACTAAGACCGAATGTCTCGTATACCCTGTGTATGACGAGCAGATATTAGTCAAACCAAGTGATGCTCACTGTATAACAATGAAGAACATTATGAGATATATAAGGATAACTAAAGATATGTTCTTACTATACAACGGTTAGGAAAGAGATCTGTGTGTTTGAGGATGCATAGATGCTAGTTTCCAAACCAACCTTAATGACTTAAATTGTAATAGGGATATATGTATGTACATACAAATCTACTTGTCAAGCCTATGTCTCAAAACAAACATGATGTTCATGTTATAGGCTTAAAGTTTTTTTATTGAATAATAATTTTAGTAAAACTTTAAACTTTTTGGAACATTAAAACAGTTATGTTTTTATCTGATATAACATACTGGGTATGAGTATATACATTAAACATTCATGTGTTCTTTATTAGCATGTTTAAGTATCCTTAAATGAATATGATGATCATATTATTTAAAATTGTCCTTGATCACTTATTACTAGGGGACTAGTAATAAATCAAGATCATTGTGAAGTCTGGTCATAGTCCAAGTTGGAAGTGCACTAGGTGCAACCAGAGTCACATGCGCTTGTCGGAGCACAAGGCGTTGGACAAGACCCGCGGTCAAGATCACCTCATAGATCGGCGTCATAAGGCGAGTCTTGAAATAGTACAACACTATTTATCCTCAGACCTGAGTTGTGCATTGGGATCTAATACACAAGGATTGTTATACTTTGATATAGTCTAACGTTACCCTTGACCGGGTAATCATAAGGGCTATATTAGGTATAACATGAATTATGTAGTTAATCGTGTACATGCAATATGGGATTTGCTCCTCTCAAGATGAGAGAGATATTTCTGGGCCCCTCGATTACATATTCTGATTTACATGCATGAACAAGTGGATTAGTTAGACTAATGACACTTGTATAATCAAATATGTTGGGATCGAGAAACACAATCTTTGAACTATAAATGATGAGATAGATCTATGCATTAAGTTCAAAATAAAATATCGTGAAGCAAAAGGATAATGAATGATTCTACTATATGATTGATTATATCAATCAAATTGCTCGAAGGTAAAAGCACATTTACATAGCCTTGGGGGTGGTGACGTGTTGCTAGACGTTTACCATCGTCTGTGTTACTGTGTATCGTGTGCAAGTGGGAGAATGTAAGTTATTATATGCCCACGACACGTGTCACACAGAGATACTGCTGAAGAGTATGTAAACCTATAGGGTCGCACACAAAGAATGCGTTTGTTTCCATTTGTAGAAACCCGGATTTAATGAAAATATGTGTTAAACTGTAATTATGATAATTACAGGGTGAAAACGTAATTATGTTAATTACGGGGAATTATCTGTAATTATATTTTAAAGTTTAAAAGGATAATTATATATACTTATATAATTATATTTTAAAGTTTAAAAGGATAATTATATATATATACATATATATATATATATATATATATATATTTGAATATGATTTGAATATTACAGATAATAATTAAACCTTATTTAATTATTAGTTGAATTATAGTCTAACTATAATTCTTCTGATATAAATAAGGGGTTAGGCTAAACCATTTGATGGACAATTGAGTTAGAATAACCTTTCACAAAATACAGAAAAGAAACCCTTTTCTTTTCTGTAAAACACATATAGATCTAGGGTTATTGGGCTAGCACCCGGTGGAATTTCGAGTGTTCGTGTGTGGATACCGCTAGAGGAAACCTATATTGGTTTCTAAGTGATCAACTAGTTCAACCACAACAGATCTGAAAGTTACATCTCTAAACACCCTATGGTGTGGTTTTAAGTTTTAATTAAATACATCATTGGATCCGTTTGAGTTTTAATTGTTTAGAAAAGTTTTCTAGGTTGTAACCAAAATTATTTTTAATTTCCGCTGCGTATAACGGTTACAAATTGTAATTAAAACCCTACAGTATGAATCACAAAGATTCATATATGAACCTTTGTGAATCACAAAGATTCATATATGAACCTTTGTGAATCACAAAGATTCATATATGAATCTGTATGAATCACAAAGATTCATATATGAATCAGTTGAACTAATTAACAGATTCATATATGAATATTTGTGATTCATACAGATTCATATATGAACTCATCCCGTGTATTTTACGAAATTACCCCTCTACCTTCTATGGACCACACAAGGAATCCGGTGCTTCGCGGTCAAAGCCGCAAATGTTGACCAGATAAATGACTAAGATTACTTCTCTATTTCTCATATATTTACCATTTCTCAAATGAACCTCTCCCTTATTATATATATATATATATATATATATATGAAATATAAAACCCAATTTCCAAATTGAAATAAAATCATCCAAAATATGTAAATTAAAAATACAAATTATCAAAAAGATCCAAAAATTTACCAATATCCAAAAATAATAACGATCTAAAGAACTAGAAGGGTCTAGGAGGGTGGCCAAAGGCTCAGAAGGGGGAGGCGAGCTAGGAAGTGTTGAAGCAAAACCTGTTCAAAAGCCCTCAACCTTTCTTACATCTCAACTCTCTCCTTTTCTTCTCGTGGTTTTTCTGCATCACGCTCCACTCCTATCTTCTGTTTCTCGGTTTCAAGCCTGGATATCTCGATTTTCTGTTCCTCTTCTATCATTTGATGTTTATTTCTTTAATTATTGTACCTACAAATATTTAAAATAAAAGTTTGTGATGTTTACCAACGAATTACCAAAGGATTAATATGTCAACTAATAAATAACCTCCATGACCTTCGTCTGCCAGAAGTTAGTTTTTTGAAAAACCTCTTCAAGTAGCGTTTCAATAACCTCCAAGATTTCTTTTTCTTATTTTTTTTTTCCATTTTTGTTTCTTATATTTTTTCAATTAATTTTTGAACATATCATTTTAGGTCATTTTACATCGTCGTCTATCTTATTAGCTAGTTTTTTTTTAATTAAACATGAATAATTTATCAACTAGTTCCCAGACATAGACTTCGAAAACATATTCACAATGGAGAGTTCAAATCTTGACAATAAACTCATTCGGGGAGTGGGTGAGATTGGCATGACTCGTAGATGCCCCAGATCCTCCACCACCACTTCCTCCGGTGCCACCATGATCACGCTTGTGTCGGCAATCCTTGGATCGGTGTGTAACAACCGTGTTTTTGTGTAAGTCCAGATTCCCAACTTGTTTGTATTTCAACCTTTATTCGTAATGTTTCACTCCTTTTAGTTGTATCTATTCTTATTGTCGTTTCGTGAGTCGCGGGATCAATGTAACACCCTTAAATCTGGAAATAGTAACTTATTAAAAATTTACTAAATATATCAATAAATAAATCCTCTTCAACCACAAATTATGACTTAACCTCAATACAACCATTCATTCTATACAAAAGTCTATGATAAGGACGGGTGCTACTAAAACCCCATAATAGTTACTATCTCCAACGTTGCGGAAGACTTCACCAACTACTTACATTTGCACAAGCTAAGGCTCGACTCTTTATAGGATTGCTAGGACCAACTCCCAACCTTAAAACCTGATGCACATGCCGACAAATAAAAAGGTTAGGCTTAACGCCTAGTGAGCTCAAGAGTTTTCATCATATGTAAAATAATCGTTTAAAAGAAAGGATGCGGTTAAAATCGTAGTCCTTCAATATGATACGTCTTACAATGTGAAAACGACTCATTTTCCAATAATATGCATTTTAAACAAAAAACACAAATTTGGACGTTTTCCAAACCCAACCACTACAAAGATGATAATACCAATGTAAGCCGCCCATTTATAAATTAGCTCTAACCCAAAACTCACTCAAAGCGTAAATATAACTTGAACTCTTCATTTATGAAGATACGGTTAAACCTTATATCCCAAAACACCCAAACACGGGTGGGGCATAATACTCATCCCATAAAATCAAGGGTAAAACCCAATAATACAAACGTCACCGAAAACTTGGATAATAAAACTCAATACCCAAAAACAACACCTTTCGGTGACGGGGGATTCCCGATTCCATAAAATGTGGCGGTCCACAAAGTAAGCCCATTTTATGTTGTTATGACTAGTCATATAAACAAAAGTACACGCAAGAGATGTCAGGCTCAGTAGCTTTAAACGTACACCCACGGAAACTCGAGTTCAACCTCGTCGGGTTCCTATGTCGAGCCCCTCATCTAATATCGTAATACTTGAGCACGGAGGACTTATACCGCAACCCGGTACCTTAACGTGCATCACGAAGGACTTACATCGCACCCGATACCTAACGTGCAGCTCGTAGGACTTACATTGCACCCGATACCTAACGAGCTTCATCCAAAATTGCCAACAAGGCTCGAAGTCGAGTTACCAAAACTGGACAATTGTCCAAAACCCCATCAAAGTAACAATGCCAAGCCATAGGCTTAGTAATCCAATTGACTCATTGATAAATGCAAATAAAAGTACGATAAAAGCGCACTCGACCAACGGATATGCCAACACAACGACCAACAGTAAGATTAGTTCAAAACTCAACATTAGTTGAGACAACCCATTTTCCAAATGAACTTATACCCTTATAATTTTTCCAACTTTAACTGTTGATAAGAATGAAAATCATAAAATGAGACTATAAACATTCTTTCAAGTGCCTCGCACGAGTGTGCAATTAGTACTTTACAAAACATTCCATTTCGTGAATGATGCATAAAACCCGACAAACATTTAAAAGCGTATTTCTTTGATCAAAGATCTATTTACGCAATAAGACGTCAAAACACATTGATTTGTAACACATTTACCAAAATGCCCAAAAATCCCAAATATGGTGTTATACAAGGTTTGTAAAGTTAAACACTTCGAATATCCAAAGATTAGCAAATACCCCAACACTAGATAATTTCATGTAAAACACATAAACACTTTAAAATAGACATTTTGGCATGTACAACGTTTTCACAAATCAACTTGAACTCACCTTGCTAGATTTAGGCTAATTCTAGATTTTACCCAACGAGCTCCTTTTGAAGGCCGCTTGAATCCTCAAGCCGAGAACTTCCAAAACCTAGATCCATACAATCCAAACCATTTAGAAACATTCCCCAAACATTATACACAGAAATCCCTAAACGAGATTAAAACCCTAATTTCTCCAAAATCATCAAATCCGAGATTTGAGATACCAAACACTAAGAAACCATCAATGGAGCATTTATAACCTTAATACAAGAAAAGTTACCTTTGAAGACAAAGAGGCTTCCGAGAACACCCAATCCAACATTTCAACCCGAGCTCCCAACCGTTGAACTTGATGAGGAAGATGAAGATGAAGGTTTTGTGGTTCAAGCTCCCAACTAGCTAGATGATTGAGAATCATGAGGTTTGGGGAGAGAAAAAACCCCCAAAATAGGTTAGGGTTCGTTTTGGTGTTTGGGAGAGAAAAGGGAAGAAGATAGAAGTGAGAGTGAGGGAAATGGTTGAGAATCGCGACTCTTAAAGGACCCTGGGGGCCGACCGCGATTGTGCCCGGCGATTGTGCCAGGGCACTATCTCCAGGGCACTATCGCCCAACACGTACCGCGGGCACACCCCCGCTGGCGATTGTGCCCAGCGATTGTGCCCAGGGCACTATCGCCCAGAGTGCACTGAGGCTCGATTCTTCCCATTTTCCGCACAGACCACTCATGACGCGATAAGGCTTAAATAGGTAAGATATAGGGGATGAAATCCTACGATAAGAAACAAGAATTTCTCAAAGGGTTGGCTTTCACAGACAGGAATTTATGGGTGTTACAATCAAAATCTAGGATTTTCGGGTTCTGCACCTTCTGGGCGAGAATGCCCGGCGACTATGCCCTGGGCATAGTCGCGGTGTCAATGTCGCTGGGGAGGTACCGAAGGGTCCCCCACGCGGGCGACTATGACACTACGAGATTGCCCATGTCATAGTCGCGGGGCAAGGTCGCCGACGGACCTGACCCCATTAAATGTTCCTTTGTCATTATTTCTCATTAGAACTCTTCATCTACCAAAAACCTTACCATTCTCTCTCCTTTTTCCCTATTATTACTCAACCCCTAACTCCATATAAGGCATTAAATACTTAGATTTCAAGGGGTAACTTCATCATCTCCACCATAGTTGATCACCTAGAGTTCAAGGTCAAGGTTCTACCATTTTGAAGATTTCTTGGTTTCTAGGGTTTACCCAAACCAAGCATTGTGAGTACATTCTTACTTTCTAAAACTTTATACACATCAAAATGCATTTTTGACTTCTAAATATCTCCTTGTTTACATTTTCATTGTTGGTGAGATTTTGACCTAACTTGATATTTTGGAGATTTTTAGGGTTCTTACCATTTTGTAAAGTAAAGAAGTATTATATGCCTTGAAACTATAAATATGGATGCTTTCATATTTTGATGAGTAAATGTTCAACCTATGGCATTTTAGCCATGATTATGTTTAAAGCATATTATGAGTATTTTGGTTGAAAGTGGTATTTCGGGAAAAAGAAATAAATGGTTTATATTGAGGAAGTCCATGTTTACAATAAATATGGTTTTACATATATTTGGAAATGAGAAAATAGCTTTATGCTTCATGTTTGAGCTTTGTATTTTCTTATCAGCAGTTAACCACAAAAGTGTGATTTGGGAACTAAGTGGTACTATGAACTATATGTTTGATTATAGTTGGTCACAAGTGTTATTGTGACAAGTCTAGACTATTACTAGTGGATCCATAGGTATAGAGTCGACTTATTATTTGGGGGTAATTATCTTATGTAGCTAGTTGAGACATTGGACCCTAGAGGGCAACTCGGTACGGTTATGTGGGACCGGATACTAGCTGTGGGTCGTAACTAGATTGTTATGTGGGACATTGGACCCTAGAGGGCAACTCAGTGAGTACGTTGGCGACACGAAGTGTTATCAAATAGAACATCTTTTGTTGCCAATGTTGGAAGTCCGAACCCTTGAACTTCTTAGGTTTCTCCACATGACTTTTCAATATTTGTGATTGATCCATCGCTTCACAACAAATTTTATGTCTTAGATTGTTAGGAGTAAGCAATCACATGAATAAGATATGTATATATATATATATATATATGGACATGAATTTGAAGGAAAACATAATTTCTTATATATAAAATCAAGTGTTTACATAAGATAACATACAATCAAAGGAAAAACGATCGAAAATTCTTACTTGATTAGAGTATTCTTGTAGAATTCTTGGTACCGGTTGAGACCTACACATGTAGCAGTGTCCTAAGACAAAAATTTCGCCAGTATAGTTCCCGTCTTGAGGATACAACAATCGAATTCAAGTTAGACTTGAATCTAGTGAATATGTTTGTCGCAAGAGAGGTTCAGAGCCTAGGGCGACTTACGTCACGACTTAGCTCCTTCAAACTTACGGGACAACTCATGGTAAGCACTATCCAGTGCCTTCAAACCTGTGATACTTCCAGTGACCATCGAGACTTATGTCGCCACTTAACTCTCGATATAAACTCTCGCTGAGCTCTGTTGTTACCTACATCCACCGTCTCTTAAGAGCCCCAAGGCCCTTATCTTTGACATTTTATATATATATATATATATATATATATATATATATATATATATATATATTGATTCATTTAATGCTCAAATGTTGGAGTATATCAAGTGGGTTTCCTTTTCTCTTGGCTCCTATGTGGGATAATTTTCTCTCATTTAAACCAAGTTCCAACATTTTCTATATCAATAAGCCACTACCAAACAGTCATGTATAGTTGACCGAATAAGTTGTGAGGTCACATTAAGCTCATTAAGTTGTTAACAAACGGACGCTAAGAATATCTCCAACAACTTCTCCAAAATGGAGAAGTAAAAAGTAAAATCTCCAAAAAAAATCACCTTCATCTCCAATAGATTCTTTATTTTGGATTATTACATAATTAATTATATTATTAAATTATTTAATACAACTCATAAAATATTATTTATCTCTCATAATCATTAAATATAAAGCAATTTTGTTGGTAGAAGAAACTAAAAAGTATTTCTCTTTCGTAAGTAATCATTTTTGGAGATTTTCATCATCTCTCTCCTACTTTTTCCATTTTGGAGAATGTTTTGAAGAATCTTTTGGAGCAAAAAAAATCCCCAAAATCCCCATTTTGGAGAAATTGTTGGAGATGGTGTAAGAATGGAAAAACATTAGTAAGAGGTGGTTTACCAAACGCTTACCAACAAGAAATAAAAATCTTCTGTCCCAAATTATCACGTCCCATTTATGTCCACCGATGACATGAATACACATCATATGAACTTGAATTAAATAAAATAAAAAATATATAAAATTTGACGTGTCTTAATTTCATTGGTGGGACAAGAACGAGACATGGAATTTTGGCACTGGAGATTTTTATTCACGGGCAAGAGTCACCACCCTTACTTATTTTATCGGGTAATATTCTCAGTGTTCAAAATGGATTGTTGATAAACGTCTCTTCTCTCACCTGGTAAGTTTTATCTGGATATAAGAATCTTCTCCCTCGTTTACATGGAAGATTTTTGGTTCTTGCTATGACTTTTACGGGTAAGATTATCGGTCATTGTCATTCTTATAAAAAAAAGGTAAGTGACACCCTGTAAACACTTACCTGATAATAAACGTTTGGTACACGGTCATATATCTTTTACGCAGAGTTTTATAGTATCGCTTCAACGTGACTAAAAGCCAACGAATCACTATAATAAACCCTTAAACAAAGACTTCTCAGAAATTTAATACAGACAATTTTCCCTCTAAATGTCGTTTTTTGTTGCAACGGTGCCTAAAAACGAAACGGTTACTAATGGCCAAAAATGTGAAATTTCCCTTGCACAACTTTTAAGACATAATTTAAGCATCAGTTACAAAAATATAACACATGTAATTATTCGCAGGTGATCAAATGTTTTTTATTTTTATTTTTTAATGAAGCAAATGGTATCTAAAACACGAAAATGAACCATTCCTTAACCTTTCCTCTCACTTTAACCAATCTCATTGTTTGATTATAAAAGGTTCGATTGACAACAAATTAAATCACACAACGATCTAACAATTTATGGCTCATTGCAAGCTAATTCCATAGTTTTTGCAATTGGAAATGATGAGTTCATTGCCTTTTTGGCTTCCTTTGTTGCTCATCTCTTGGTCCATTGAATCCCCGGTTACCACGCAGCAACCTGCATTTGCGATACCGCCTCTAATAACTCGGAAACCGGTTCCACCGGTGAAACCAAATTCACCTTGTTGGGAACTGAAGAATTGTACAAGTACAGCACAAGTAAAGTTAATGCTGCTAGAAGAACATAGTTACTACTTCTAGTTAGTACTTCTGAGGTTAATACTGCTAGTTGCAGATTAATGCTGCTCAACAAGTTTAGTACTGCTAGTTCAAAGTTAGTACTGCTTGAAGAGATTAATACTGCTAAGCATGGTTAGTACTGTTGGAGTTAATACTGCTCAGAGTATTAATGCTGCTGAAGAATAATGTTGCTTATATGATAAAGAATTCGTATGGAAAGGATGACAGCTGGATGGATTGAAGATTATGGAAAGCTTGAAGATAATGATGGAAGTTTATACTGAAGATCTTTTATTCTTTTGTAATTATCTTTATCTTCAGTATATGTATAAAATTGTTTAGAATAGTTAGAATAATTATTAATTCTGAGTTTTTAGCTTTTGATAGAGAGAATCAACCTCAAGATTCGTAATCCTAATTCTAGAGAAGTAGAATTCGTATTGGTGAGCATGTTCATCAATATTGAGGTTGTGTGTTTAATCTTATAACTTAAATCATTTAATACAAGTTTACAAGTTGTGATTGTGATTCACTGTTTTATTGTTTTTTTGAATATTAAAGTGCTATTCAGCAGCTTCTTTAATATTGTTTTCTGAGTGTTTATTCTTGTTAAGAATTTAAGATTCTGACAAGTGGTATCAGAGCAAGTGTAACTCAGAAATCAAAATCATCATTAGCACAGAAATTCAAGCACAGAAGTCAAAATCATCATGGCTAAAGGTTTAGAGTCTTCAAGCTCAGAAATTCCTACAGATGTAACATCTAATCTTTGTTCTAAATCCGGTATTGAAACTGTTAAAAGGTACAGGGATCACAACCAGACAATGAGTGATGACCTGAAGAGATTAGAAAAGGACATAAAAGATTATGTTAGGATTGTTGAGAGGTTTGAAGAACTGATTAAAGGTTTCCAAGCCAATGAACTTCAACATTCGTATGATACAAATTACTGGAAGTGGGAGAAAAATGACTTAGAACTTCAACTGAAAAAGTCTAAAGAGGAGAATGAGAAGATAAAGAGTGAGTTTGAGAAAGCCAAGCTGGATATTGAGAAATTTTCCAATGCTTCTAAAGCAATGGACTCTTTGCTCCAAACTCAAATCCATAACAAACTTAGAAGAGGAATAGGCTATAACACCACACCACCACCATACAACAACAATTACATCCCTCCTATATCAGACTTGCTAGAGACCAAGAATAGGAAGGAATTGTCTGATGAAGCCACTAAGGTAGATCCATTAGACAAAGTGGTGGTTGAAACAAACTCTGAAGAAGAGAACTCTAATGATAAGAGTAAGGAGAACACTGTGAGTGGTGAGATTGTAACACCCTGAATTTTGGGATTGGGTGAGAAGTTGACTTTTACCCAAAGTTCAAGGGGGTATAATGTAACTTGGGCTATATATATACAGATCAAATCTGAGATATTTCTTAATATCTCATTTTGATCTGTTGTGTTGGAGAAGCCAGTGAGAAGAGGAAAAGAGCAGGAGAAGATTTGTTTTCTTGGGTCGATCGTTTCGGGCAAAATCGAGGCACGAATCTAGCTTAATGCTTTGATATGAATGCTTTTAGCCGTGTAGAATCTCGTTGTGAAGGTTTTGAACCGTTCCATTTTGAGATCTGAGTATTTCTCATTTGGATCTGGGTTGAATCTGGGTTCTGCATCGTACTGTTCTTGATGAACAAGACGATCGGATGGGCAAAGGACCGATGGTCATTCGACCGGTAGTCCTTTGACCCGATGAGCGTTCGACCGAATGAGTGAAGGACCGGACGAATGCTTTCGACCGGTGCCCTTCGACCGGAGATGGTTCGACCGGGGGGTTGTGCCCGACCGGAGGTTGTTCGACCGGAGTTGTCCTTTGACCGGTTTAGGTTCTGATAAGTTGTTAGCTTCTGTGTCTTTGAGTCCTATTCAAGTAACGAGAGGTTTATCTGTATTTCGACTTACCGATTCTTTCGGTGTTATCATAGGTAGCGCTCGTTAAGAAGAAGGAAACAAAGGTGAGTTCCTACTATCATTTTAAACTGTATACATATCAAAAGTTACCTTTTTGATCTTATCTTATTTTAAAAGTAAAATGATGTTTTACCTGTGCGTTTATGCGAAAGAAATATTCAAAGGAACTTCTTTTAAATGATTTTCATTCTTATCGGAAGTTGAACTGGGAATAGCATTTTGTTTATAAAAATGTGTTTGTAACCATATGTTTATTTATGGTTGGTCACATACGTTGTTGTGACGAGTCCTTACCATTACTAGTGGATCCCTAGGTTTTGAGTAGACTGTATTGCTGGGATGTTACATTCCCCAGAATTGTAGCTAGGGATCACTTGTTCCTTGAGGGCAAATTGGTACGGTTATGTGAGGCCGGATACTAGCCATGGTTCATAGTGATCCTAGCGAAGGAGTATACCTTGGTTTTGCGCTTGGGGCTTGATCTCACATTGTAGCACGGACTTTGTGATTCGTATCCGCGGACTCCAATTGGTTTAGCTCGTAACTCGGATTGTTGGCCAAACTTTGTGTTACGCCGCAATCCTTGGTAAAATGTTTTGTTTTCGGTCCTTTTATGGCGTGTTTATAACGAAAAAGCCCGTTTGTGGCAAGGACCAAATGTGTAAATTTAATCTTTTTGGAAATGCTATCTTGATGCAAATGTTTTATCTTTTGAGCTTCATAAACTGTATGTTCTCACCAGGCTTTAAGTCTGACACTTTTTCTCAAATGGTATGTGTATCAGGTTTCCATTAGCGGTGGGTTACCGGGGTTTTTGGAGAGACGAGTTTTGAGTCTCGAGGTTTTTGGAGTTGATTAGTATTGTTGTTGGGCATTGTTAAGTCTCATTCTTTTGATGAAATCCTTGTATAGGATTGTATAGTCTTGAGGACTGATCCCATATATGGAAAGTTATGGTTTTACATTTGTCTTATTTCCAGGTTTTAATTTACTCTGATTTTCGAGGTGTTACAAGTTGGTATCAGAGCTCTAGTTTAAGCGAACTAGGCATGAATGTAAGATGTCTAGACTTAGACTGCGTATACTAAGAATTGATCCGCGAGAATTGGGTAGAGCTCCTAAGTTGGGTTAGTCTTAGAGTCGACGGAAAGTACGTTTATCAGGCGTTGTAGTAGTGGTGACAAGAACCATTATGTGTTGTATGTTCATAATTTCACTTAGCTAATGTTATTATGAGGATATTGTACGTAAGAGTCCTTGAATTGCTATTAATATGACATTTGGTAATGTGGTAGTACGTTTTCCCTTCGTGTTTTTCTATCTTTTCTTATCTCTTCCACTACTCCGTGTAGCAGTTCAGAATGGTAGGTACGCGTGGAAGACCGCGTGCTCGTGTTGATGGTCAGGAAGCGACAGCCTCTACAGCGGGTCAGCCGGAAGGAGTTAAGGTTATCGTTCGACCACCCGTTCAGCAAGTACTAGGAGGGGGGCCAGAGGTCATTCCGAGAGTAGACCTGGCTTCGTCCCACCCAGTAATCGGGGATGCTAATCCCCAGTCAGAGTTGTTGGCCAGCGTGATGTTGGCGATGAGGGAAGAGATGGCGAAGCAGCAAGAGTTTCTGCTGAAAGCGATGGAGGACCGCGACGTAAACCATCGGAGAAGCGAGACGGTGGTGGAGAATGTCGTATTAGGTTCTAGAGATGATGGTATAAGGGTCACGTCTATTGAGCACGGGATTTCTGGTGCTCAGGGGAACAGGAAGAGTTGTTCCTATAAGTCCTTTCTGGGCTGCGGGCCGCCAGAATTCGTTGGTTCAGATGACCCGGCAGTGTGTATCAAGTGGATCCGAGCGGTTGAGCAAGCTTTTGGCTCCTCCGAATGTGGTGATGATCAGAGGGTGCGGTTTGGTACCCAGCTGCTGAGGGACACTGCACTGATCTGGTGGAACATCATCCAATCCACTCTATCTCCTGAAGTGTTGGCTCAGTTGTCATGGGCCGAGTTCAAGAAGAAGCTGCTAGAAGAGTTTTGCAACGAGAGGACCATGGACCGAATTGAGAAAGAATTCCGGTCTTTGGTGAAGGGGAGCCTGACGGTGAGGGAGTACACCCGTCAGTTTATGGAGAAACTTGGTCTGGTGGGGCATGCTGCCCCAACAGAGAAAGACAAGATGAAAGCTTATCTCAACGGCTTACCAGCGGACATGCAATCTATGGTCCATAATTTCAAGGCTTCTAACCTCCGAGAGATGGTGGAAGAAGCTCAGCTCATGGAAGAGATGTTCGCGAAGAGCAAGTCTGAGAGTTCGGTGGTGGTGTCTGATAAAAGAAAGTGGGAGAGCAGTTCAGTACCTCCCTAGCGGACCAGACCTTTTGTTGGAAACCGCAACTTCGGCAGTTATCAGGAAGCAAGGTGGTGCCCGAGGTGTCGGACCAAGCATCACGGTAACTGCAGTAACAGTTCTCAAACTTGCTATAAGTGTGGGAAGCTTGGGCATACGGTCAGAGATTGCCCGGTCAGGGGACCCATCTGTTATGAGTGCAAGGCACCGGGGCACGTGAAGAAAGATTGCCCGAAGCTTGTGTCGGGTAGTGCGCCAGCAAGGAAGGAGAACCCTCCGAAGGTTCAGGGCCGAACTTTTCAGATGACGACCGAAGAGGCTAGGGCATCCGCTGACGTGGTATCGGGTACTTTTCTTATAAACTCTGTACCTGCTCGTATTTTATTCGATACGGGTGCTAGTTTCTCTTTCGTATCTGAATTGTTCCGTCAGAAAATTGCTATGCCCACTACTAGTCTTGAGGATGCATTAGTGCTAGAAATAGCAGATGGTAGGCAAGTTCTAATCCACGAAGTTCTGAAGCAGTGTGCTCTTAGCATCGAGGGAAGAGAATTCCCGATCGATCTGCTACCAATGTCAATCGGGGGTTTTGATGTTGTAATCGGTATGGATTGGTTGTCAAACAATCAGGCCGAGTTCGTGTGTTCCAAGAAGATGATTCGACTTCCCAACCCCTCTGGAGAGGTCGTGGTCATCTATGGTGAAAAGAGAAAGGGTGAAGTGGCAATAATCACAATGGCAAAAGCACGCAAGTGTTTAGTTAAAGGATGTTCGTCTTTCCTAGCCTATGTGATCGATGCCAAGTTAGAGAAGTCCAAGCTGGAAGATGTGAAGATCGTGCGGGAATATCCAGATGTCTTTCCGGACGACTTGCCCGGGTTGCCACCCGATCGTCAGGTAGAGTTTCGGATTGATCTTGTGCCAGGCGTTGCACCGATCGCTAAAGCACCTTACCGTTTAGTGCCGTCGGAGATGCAAGAGATGGTAGCACAACTCCAAGAGCTTTTTGAGAAGGGACTCATAAGACCGAGTTCGTCACCTTGGGGAGCTCCGGTCTTATTTGTCAAGAAGAAGGATGGCACAATGAGAATGTGCATCGACTATCGGGAGTTGAACAAAGCTACAGTGAAGAACAGGTATCCGCTTCCGAGAATAGACGATTTGTTCGATCAACTTCAAGGAGCGGGTTGTTTCTCCAAAGTCGACTTACGATCAGGCTATCACCAAGTGAAGGTGAGAGAAGAAGATGTTCCGAAAACGGCTTTCAGAACGCGTTACGGCCATTACGAGTTCCTTGTAATGCCTTTTGGCCTGACGAACGCACCAGCGGTGTTTATGGACTTGATGAATAGAGTGTGCCGACCATTCCTCGACAAGTCGGTCATTGTATTCATTGACGACATACTCGTGTACTCCAAGAGTGAGACAGAGCACAATCAGCACTTGCGTGAAGTTCTGGAAGTGTTGAGAAAAGAGAGGTTGTACGCCAAGTTTTCCAAGTGCGACTTTTGGCTTAAAGAAGTACAATTTCTGGGGCACGTAGTCACTCGGGACGGAGTGAAAGTGGACCCCTCCAAGATTGAAGCAATGATGAATTGGGAGCCTCCTAAGAGTCCGTCTGAGATCCGAAGTTTCTTGGGTCTGGCGGGATACTACAGGAGATTCATCCAAGACTTTTCCAAGATCGCTTCTTCCTTGACAGTTCTGACTCGGAAGAATGTGAAGTTTGAATGGACCGAAACCCAAGAGAAGGCGTTCCGGATCCTTCAAAAGAAGTTGTGTGAAGCTCCGATCTTGACATTACCTGAAGGGTCGGAAGATTTTGTGGTTTACAGTGACGCTTCAAAGATGGGATTGGGTTGTGTGTTGATGCAACAAGGCAAGGTGATTGCTTATGCCTCGAGGCAGCTCAAAATACACGAGCAGAATTATCCAACCCATGATCTGGAGTTAGCAGTAGTGGTGTTCGCTTTGAAGCTTTGGCGACACTACCTCTACGACACGAAGTGTACTCTTTACACGGATCACAAGAGCCTGAAGTATGTCTTTGGTCAGAAAGAGCTGAATATGAGGCAAAGGCGGTGGCTCGAGTTGCTGAAAGATTACGACTGTGAATTGCTTTACCATACCGGTAAGGCGAACGTGGTGGCCGATGCGCTAAGTCGGAAGGACTATAGCGGGAGTATTCGGGCTACCCATTCAAGAATCGAGCTAGTGTCTAGTCTTGTTGAGAAGATCAAGACATCTCAGATGGAAGCATTGTTAGAAGAGAATCTCAAAGAAAAAGTCATGACAAAACAGCGTTTACTCTTAACGGAAGATAGTCGTGGGGTGAAACTGTTCAGCGGTCGTGTGTGGGTGCCCAAGGTTGGGGGAAACCGTGAGCTGTTGCTAGAAGACGCACACAAGTCCAAGTATTCCATTCACCCGGGAAGTACGAAGATGTACAGGGACTTGAAGTTGCACTATTGGTGGCCAGTGATGAAGCTTGATGTGGCGCGTTACGTTGAGCGTTGTGTGATGTGTTCGCAAGTCAAAGCCGAACATCAGCGACCATATGGGAGTCTTCAGTCCTTAGAGATTCCTGAGTGGAAGTGGGAGCATATCACCATGGACTTCGTGGTGAAGTTGCCTAAAACTCTTCGGGGACACGATACCATCTGGGTGATAGTGGATAGATTGACGAAGAGCGCTCACTTTCTGCCTATGCGCGAGACTTTACCGATGGATAAGTTGGCGAAGCTTTATATCGATGAGGTGGTATCGAGGCATGGAATACCTTTGTCGATCGTGTTGGATCGCGACAGCCGGTTCACTTCAAACTTCTGGGATGGGTTTCAGAAAGAGCTTGGTACGCAAGTTAAGTTGAGTACGGCTTACCATCCGCAGACCGACGGGCAGAGCGAACGAACAATCCAAACCTTGGAAGACATGTTGAGGTCTTGTGTCATCGATTTCGGGGGTAGTTGGGACTCTCACCTGCCTTTGGTGGAGTTCGCTTACAATAATAGCTATCACTCGAGTATTGGGATGGCACCTTTTGAAGTACTGTATGGGCGAAAGTGTCGGACTCCCGTGTGTTGGCTAGAAGCGGGAGAGAAGCAGTTCGTCGGACCTGAAATCGTGCAAGAGACTGCCGATAAGGTCAAGTGTATTAGAGAGAGGATGAAAGCGGCTCAAGATCGTCAGAAGAGCTATGCCGATAAGAAGAGGCGACCGATGGAATTCCGAGTAGGCGACCGCGTTATGCTTAAGGTATCGCCATGGAAGGGCGTCATACGGTTCGGAAAACGTGAGAAGCTGAGTCCTCGTTTCCTCGGACCTTTCAAAGTACTTAAGCGTGTAGGGTTGCAGGCCTACCAGTTGGAACTTCCACCGGAGTTGAGTAGAATACACAACACGTTTCACGTCTGCTACCTCCGGAAATGTTTGGCGGTAGAAGACAGCGTCATTCCCCTTTCAGAGCTAAGGGTAGACGAAGGTAACCTTTGTGTGGAAGAACCCGACACCATCTTGGAGAGAAAGTCTAAGAAGTTGCGTCATAAAGAAGTCACTTTGGTCAAGGTGCAGTGGAAGCATCACCGAGGAGCAAATGTGACTTGGGAATCTGAAGAGGATATGAAGCGTAGATATCCTCATCTCTTTGTATAGTTGGATTTCGGGGACGAAATCATTCCCAAGTTGGGGAGGATTGTAACACCCTGAATTTTGGGATTGGGTGAGAAGTTGACTTTTACCCAAAGTTCAAGGGGGTATAATGTAACTTGGGCTATATATATACAGATCAAATCTAAGATATTTCTTAATATCTCATTTTGATCTGTTGTGTTGGAGAAGCCAGGGAGAAGAGGAAAAGAGCAGGAGAAGCTTTGTTTTCTTGGGTCGATCGTTTCGGGCAAAATCGAGGCACGAATCTAGCTTAATGCTTTGATATGAATGCTTTTAGCCGTGTAGAATCTCGTTGTGAAGGTTTTGAACCGTTCCATTTTGAGATCTGAGTATTTCTCATTTGGATCTGGGTTCTGCATCGTACTGTTCTTGATGAACAAGACGATCGGATGGGCAAAGGATCGATGGTCGTTCGACCGGTAGTCCTTTGACCCGATGAGCGTTCGACCGAATGAGTGAAGGACCGGACGAATGCTTCCGACCGGTGCCCTTCGACCGGAGATGGTTCAACCGGGGGGTTGTGCCCGACCGGAGGTCGTTCGACCAGAGTTGTCCTTTGACCGGTTTAAGTTCTGATAAGTTGTTAGCTTCTGTGTCTTTGAGTCCTATTCAAGTAACGAGAGGTTTATCTGTATTTCGACTTACCGATTCTTTCGGTGTTATCATAGGTAGAGCTCGTTAAGAAGAAGGAAACAGAGGTGAGTTCCTACTATCATTTTAAACTGTATACATATCAAAAGTTACCTTTTTGATCTTATCTTATTTTAAAAGTAAAATGATGTTTTACCTGTGCGTTTATGCGAAAGAAATATTCAAAGGAACTTCTTTTAAATTATTTTCATTCTTACCGGAAGTTGAACTGGGAATAGCATTTTGTTTATAAAAATGTGTTTATAACCATATGTTTATTTATGGTTGGTCACATACGTTGTTGTGACGAGTCCTTACCATTACTAGTGGATCCCTAGGTTTTGAGTAGACTGTATTGTTGGGATGTTACATTCCCCAGAATTGTATCTAGGGATCACTTGTTCCTTGAGGGCAACTTGGTACGGTTATGTGAGGCCGGATACTAGCCATGGTTCATAGTGATCCTAGCGAAGGAGTATACCTTGGTTTTGCGCTTGGGGCTTAATCTCACATTGTAGCACGGACTTTGTGATTCGTATCCGCGGACTCCAATTGGTTTAGCTCGCAACTCGGATTGTTGGCCAAACTTTGTATTACGTCGCAATCCTTGGTAAAATGTTTTGTTTTCGGTCCTTTTATGGCGTGTTTATAACGAAAAAGCCCGTTTGTGGCAAGGACCAAATGTGTAAATTTAATCTTTTTGGAAATGCTATCTTGATGCAAATGTTTTATCTTTTGAGCTTCATAAACTGTATGTTCTCACCAGGCTTTAAGTCTGACACTTTTTCTCAAATGGTATGTGTATCAGGTTTCCATTAGCGGTGGGTTGCCGGGGTTTTTGGAGAGACGAGTTTTGAGTCTCGAGGTTTTTGGAGTTGATTAGTATTGTTGTTGGGCATTGTTAAGTCCCATTCTTTTGATGAAATCCTTGTATAGGATTGTATAGTCTTGAGGACTGATCCCATATATGGAAAGTTATGGTTTTACATTTGTCTTATTTCCAGGTTTTAATTTACTCTGATTTTCGAGGTGTTACAGAGATTCCCCTAGAAAATCACATTATCACCAATGAGGGATGTGGAAAAACTTGGGTCAAATCTAAGGACATAGAGAAGACAGAGGGAAAATCTGGTAAGGTCTATTACAAACAGATCACAGTTGTGAATCCTGTCCTTTGCAAACAGTGTACATGCAATAAATCTGAGTCCCAAAAACATGATAAACCAAGGGGAAATCAGAGAAACTGGAATAATCAGTGGGCACAAAAACAAGGGATTGATCTGTGTAAAATCAACAGACCAAAACCTTGTTTTATCTGTGGCAAATTGAATCATCTTGCCAAATACTGTTATTTAAATCCTATTAACCAAAGAGTCACTTTTCAAAGACAACCACAAAACTCTTCTAGTTATAGGAATCAAAGAAGGAATCAAATGGCTGAGAAAAGAGCACCTAAAAAGTTTCATGCTTAGAACAAGTTTGCTAATATAAAGAAAAATACTCCAAATAAGCCAAGGAGTAATTTAAAGACAAATAAAGCAAACAACTTTGTTCAGGCTTGGGTTCCAATTGTAAAGAAACCTGTTAGTACTGCTATCCCAGATAGTACTGCTAACAGAAATAGTGCTGCTAACCAAGTTAGTACTACTAACCAAGTTAGTACTGCTAACAAGGCTAGTGTTGCTTCTAGTAGTAATGTTGTCAAGCCTATAATCTTGACAAAGTATTCCAGCCATGAGATTCCTAAACAACTCATCCAGACTAAACTTACAGATTATATTGATGAGAAAGGACAACCCAAGACCACTTTGGCTTGGGTTCCCTCCAAGACTAACTGATTTATCAAGTGTGCAGGGCAACCAAAAGCTCAAGAGGAAGAGCATTTGGAATGCAGATAGTGGTTGCTCTTGGCACACAACAGGTAACATGGACTGCCTTCAAATTCTTCAAAAGATTTGATAGAGGACATGTTGCATTTGATTAAGAGGGAGGTATAATAAATGCTCAGGGCATTAGTTAAAAGGTAAGTTGACTTTGGAAGATTTCATTGAGCATGATGCTACTAACCTGTGTGTTTAAGTGTTTCAGGTTGAAGTTAGTAATACTCCAGAGGGAGTGATGATCATGAAGGATCAAGAAGAAAAGGATCAGGGGATGAACAAAGTAGTAAAAAGTATGAGTAAAATGATGGTGTCAAAAAGTGTAAGTGCAGTTTTACTACTGCCAGTGTTCAGTTAATACTGCTCTCAGTTAATACTGCTTTCAGTTAACACTGCTCTCAGTTAATACTGCTCTCAGTTAACACAGCTTTCAGTTAATACTTCTCTCAGTTAATACTGCTCTCAGTTAATACTACTCTCAGTTAATACTGCTCTCAGTTAACACTGCTCTCAGTTAACACTGCTCTCAGTTAATACTGCTCACTGTTAATACTGCTTTCACTAAATTTTTAGGGTTAATACTGCTTATAATCCACAAGCTATAAATACCCTTTCCCCGCCTAAAAGATCATAACGACTCTTTGTCTACTGTTCATCTTCTCTCTCACTCTTTTCTCTCAAGTATCCAGTGCTCGCTAGTCAAGAATCCTTGCGTACAAATGGCTTCAATGGTGTTTATTGATGAGCACAATGAGATAGCCATGCTCCAAAAGCCAAAACAAGCCGAAGGTTTTTACCAGATAGTTGATTTTCTGAGGTCAAGCCACATCGCTCATGCTCTCACTGTATCTCCTACCATATACATAGAGCATCAAAGGCAGTTCTGGGCCAATGCCACTACTAGCACTGAAAACGGAGTGTCGTGTATCAAAACAAGGGTTTGTGACAAACCCTTGACAGTTACTGAGGAGACCATTCGCATCTGTCTACGTCTAGACGATGCTTCAGGTATATCTTCTATTCCAAATGAGGATTTGTTTTCAAACCTCACCAGAATGGGGTATGAAGGCCAAATGGGGATTTTCAAGTTTTTCAAAGCTCAATTTTCACCCCAATGGAGGTTCTTTGTTCATACCCTGATGCACTGTATTTTCAAGAAAACTACTGGTTGGAGCCAATTTAGCAATCCCATTGCCTATGCTTTGGTATGCTTATCTACTGCTCGAAAATATAACTTTTCTCTGATGATCTTCAATGATCTTGTCTCAAACCTGGACAACAAGAAGAGTTTCTTCATGTATCCCAGGTTTGTACAGGCAGTTATAACCAATGAATTGACGGATATACTTCACTTTGATGAGGTATATGTACCTAAACCCCCTAAAGGCAAGGTCTTCTCAAACATGAGAAGATCTGCTAGGGACTCGGAAGGAGTTGACACCCCATTGTTCTCAACAATGATGGTGGTGTCCCACCCACAAGAAGGTATGGCCTCAGGGTCAATGCCCTCATTAGACCAACCCACTGAGAGCCAATCCCAACCTTCCCTCTCTCAAATTTTTCCTCAGTCCTTTGCTGATAAACCCACTCCTATGATATCCAAGACTTATGTCAAGAGAAAGGCACACAAGGCTCCTTCCCTTGTTGTACCTACTATTAACCAAGAGCCTCAAAGCCCTCTATTGGAGCATTCTCCAATAGAGAATATCCAAAGGGAAACCAATAGGGTGTCTCCCAACCCTGAGGAGGTTCTCTCTAAGGAGATGAATGAGCATATGGGTGAGAAGGCTGCCACTACTTCTGCTAGCACAGAGAAGGACAGTGGTAACATCTCCAAGACCTTCCCCATGGCAACTTTGGGTGAGAAATCAAGCAAAGGACCCTGGTGCCAAGAAACCAAGGGGGTAGTTGGTGCTTCTGCTAGGCAGAAGACCACTACTAAAAGATCCAAGGATCCCTCAAGGATGGGCAAAACATCCAAAAAGGGTGAGGACAGAACTGAAACTGATGAATTGATGGCAAAAGATTCCAATGATCCTTCAAGGGTGGGTAAAACACCTAAAGAAGGTGAGGATAGCTATACTTACTTGGAATTGATGGAAACAATAGCCAACATCAATGTTGATGTGGTTAATCAAGGAAAGGAAATCAAGGCATTGCAGCAAGTGGTCATCTCCCAACAAAAGCATATTTCAAAACTCAAGCAATTGGTGGGAAAACTCATTGCCAAGAAAAGAAGAAAGCAGTTTGTTCTAAGGAGGAGTAAGGGGGCAAACAAAAAGGAGGAGGAGAATGCTTCCAAAAAGGGGGAGAGTTCAAGCTCAGAAAAGATGGATCAACAGATTGAGGGGGAGAATGTTGAAGCAAAGGGAGAGTTTGTTGAAGAGAGGGATGAAGAAAATGTAACACCCTAAATTCTGGAAATAGCAACTAATTAAAAATTTTCTAAATACATCAATAAATGATTCATCTACAACCATAATTTAAGATTTAACCTCCATACATACATTCATTCTATACCTACAGTCTATAATACGGACAGGTGTTACTAAAACCCAATAAGTGTCGCTATCTCCAAACTGCGGAAGACTTCGCCAAGCTACTCGCTCTCACGCAAGCTAGTGCTCACCTCTTCATAGCACCGCTAGGACCAACCCCAACTGAAACCTGATGCACATGCCGACAAATAAAAGGTTAGGCTAACGCCTAGTGAGTTCAAGAGTTTTGACATGAATAGGTATATCTTTAAAAGAAAGGAAATCAGTTCAAATCAAGGTCTTTCAAACTAATTTACTTTAGAAATAGAGACGACTCGTTTTCCACAGTTTACACCATTAAAGACAACGTTCCAAAATGACCATTCTTTATAAAACGATGTGATCCAAAACTCACTCAAAACGTGAATATAAATCGACTCCCAATTGTGATACCGTGAATAACACTTCACATCCCAAAACACCCAAAACACGGGTGGGGCATAACACTCAACCCATAAATCATGGTTAATAAATCTCACATGCAATACGTCACCGAAAACATGGACACAAGACTCAGTACCCAAAACAACACCTTTCGGTGACGGGGAAGACCCGATTCTATTAAATGTGGCGGGTACACAAAGTTAAGCCACAGATGTATGTTATAAGTGTATCTTCAAGGATAAACAACCATTGACATCAACCTTATCTGGGCCTTTAGTCACGGTAGACATCAACCCTGTCTAGGTCTTTAGTCACGGTAGACATCAACCCTGTCCAGGTCTTTAGTCACGGTAGACATCAACCCTGTCCAGGTCTTTCGTCACGGTAGACATCAACCCTGTCCAGGTCTTTCGTCACGGTAGACATCAACCCTGTCCAGGTCTTTAGTCACGGTAGGCATCAACCCTATCCAGGTCTTTAGTCATGATAGACATCAACCATCTCCAGGTCTTTAGTCATGATAGACATCAACCCTCTCCAGGTCTTTAGTCATGATAGACATCAACCCTCTCTGGGTCTTTAGTCATTTGAACATCAACTCTATCCAAGTCTTTAGTTCCAAAGAATCACCAAGTTCAATCCTATCCAGATCTTTACCTTGGGATCTCTCCATCCTTGACACACTTGATTATGTAGGACTTACATCGTATCATCAACGCCTATTTCCATATTAAAACACAGGAATCTTATCCCATTTACACGATAAAAACCAACCTCTATGCCCATGGATCCATTGCATTACAACCTAACACGTTACATGACTCCAACAGATGGACTAACGCATCCAATACACGTAACTCACAAATGAGATGCAACTAGGTACACCACGCGACAAGGCTCCTTAACAGGTTACCAAAACTGAACAAATGTTCCAAAGACTTATTGAGTGCAAACTAAGCCCCAAAAGGCACAATGTACGTTCGGCTAAAATACAAGAGCCAAAGTGGTTACATAAACCAAAATACATCTTTCCCAAAACTTTCTCAAGTCACAATTGGCCTTTGGCCCAAAACCCAAGAAGGATTATCATTTTCTAAAGCGTTCCCAAAGTCGAGATCAACCTAAATCAAAGGACTCACACCTTCGTACCTTTTCAAAGTATCTCATTTCATGAATGATGCATAAAACCCGACAAACACTTAAAAGTGCATTTTTGACCAAATACCCATTTATGCAATAAATCACCAAGTCACATTCCTTTGTGACACATTTATCAAAATATCCCAAAATCCCAAATGTGGTGTTTTACAAGGTTTAATAAGCTAAACACTTCAAATAATCAAAAGTTACCAAACAACTCAACAGTTGATAATTTCATGTAAAACACATAGATGCTTTAAAATAAACATTTTGGCATGTACAACGTTTTCACAAATCAACTTGAACTCACCTTGCTAGATTTAGGCTAAATCTAGATTTTACCCAATGAGTTCCTTTGAAGGCCACTTGAATCCTCAAGCCGAGAGCTTCTAAAACCCTTTTTGATGATGAGACTTTCCTAGAACACCCAATCCAACTCTTCAACTCGAGATCCCAAAACCTAGATCCACACATTTTCAACCATAAATAACCACATCCAACCATATAGAAACATTCCCCAAACATAATACACCAAAATCCCCAACGAGATCAAAACCCTAGTTTCTCCCAAAAACTGTCAAGTTCGAGATTGATAAGCCAAATACTAGGGGAAACATCAATGGAGCATTTATAACTTATTACAAGGTTTGGAAATGGAAAGAACATACTTACTACTTAGGTTTTGACGAAAACCTAGAAAACCCAAAATAAACTTGAGGTTGAAGGTGAAGATGAAGCTTCTTGACCATAACTTCCAATCTTTGATGGGTGGAAGGAGGAACACTTGGGACATAAAAGATTTGGTGTCTTTGATGCATAAAACCGATTTTAGGGTTTGGGGTTCGGTTTCTAGAGAGAAAAAGGGTGAAAGGGGTTGAGATAAATGAAGAGGAGCTGCTCAAAGCTGCTTAAAAATGACCAGGGGCCGTCGGCGATAGTGCCATGTGACTATGCCCTTGGCATAGTCGCCGGGCATAGTCGCCCGAAGGGGGAGACCCGCGGTACACCTCTCGCGATAATGCCCCGCGAGAGTGACATTCTGTCACAATCGCAGGCATAGTCGCCCAGGCCACCCCGAAGGTCAAAATTCTGACTTTTTCGACCCGACGTGCTCTCGGTCCGAAATTCAAAACCCACGAACACCAACTGGATAAGATCTATAATCATGGCTTAACCGGATAAGGGTGAATTAAGGATTAACCAAAATCATGGGTGTTACAATCCTCCCAACCTTAGAATGATTTTGTCCTCGAAATCTATATTCCTGCGCAACCTTGTCTGCAGAGGGATTTCCCTCAATCCTTCTTCCGGTACTGTTATCATGACCCTTTCGTGGGCACATCACACTCATGATCGAGCCGACTCTTAACTCACCAGAGTAACCTTTACTCTCAAGGTTACGGTCGTCTCCCAACCTTGGATGACAATTACCACCTCCCGGTAATTTGTGACCCCAACTTCTCTCCGACTAATTCCCTTCGGATCTACACAGTTCCGAACTCCAGGTCGAAGATTGAATCCAAACTCCCATGAATACTCAGATTCCTACTGATCCACTCCTAATACTGAACAAGATGCCCTTCCAAGGTGCACCAATGCGTCCTTCAAGTAACTGGTTAGTCCGGCTTCGGCTATTACTCAAATTCGTTCCAAACCCGACCTTACAACATTCCTTCCATAAAAAATTTATCACCACGGAAATGCTTTTACACAACGGTACATAATCATCAATACTTAATCCTGCTTCTAAATTTCATCACTGAAGGTCAATCATCCCATGATCCAATCGGGATACCTCCAAAACATTCCAATATCCAATGACCTCAAGAAAACAAGTCGACACCTAGGGCTAAGTGGTGACCTCGAAAACATGGACATTCCGTCCCAAAATCCCCTTCCAGATGGGTAGCCGCACTAAGGTCGACATTGAACCGAATACTAAAATCACAATCTCACATTTCCAACAAATAAACCGCCAGGAATTTCTTTGACTGCGGAAACCACCAATACAATATACCAACAGCATATACCACAATGTCACACCAACGAGCAACCAACCAAGCCGAATCCAAATTAAAACACAGATTAACTCATAAAATCTCATCCCCCATGGATTTCCCAAGTATAAAATCATTCCTTAATTATTCGGGAAGGCTTAAATCTACTACCTCCATAAAACAAACGCGCACAGACTCAAAACTGAAACCTAAAATCCAAGGCTGACCGCAAGTCAGATCATCCGATGCTTCAAATCCCAAGGGCTCCCTCAGTCCCAAAATACCACTCCTTTCACGACGGGGTATAAATCTATAGGCCTAATGAGTTCAAGGTTCTCGAATAATATGCCAGTTTAAACTTTTATAAAACTTTCAAATACATAAGTTTTATAACCATTAACCGTACAGTGAAAACACACTATCATTCATCCGATAGGTTTCAAAACTGGTTACCAACACTACGCATATAAAACCATTTCCAAACTCATTTGATCAATATTTACGTAAATAAAACGGTAACAAAAGGTGTGTAACAAAAAATCTAACTAATAATCATGAAAATAAATTCCTGCATCCCAACATGTGCGATAAATGTTTGCACAATCCCAAAAGAGGACTTCACAATTTTAACTTTTAAAATTTTCCTCTTTAACCAAAAATGATGCGGCATAAAATTCTCAACAAGTTTCATATGCACCAGTTTATTTTCCCAAAACTCGGTAAACTATGGGAACGTAACTAAATTTCAATTCAGGTTTAACTTGGATCACCCAGGTAAAACACACCTGACCAAAATAGTAACTACAACGACATGTAAACTCATATTCATTTAATGCATTGCGGAAAATTTCTAACAGTAAAATCAATAACTGAAACAACATAAATCCCTTATATGCTTATTCAAACCAACCATATAATTAAATCCAATGCCAATAGTATACAATGCTTAACATCCGTATAAAGCCTGAAGATAATTCACATAATAATGAAACCTCCCCAAAACAATATGAGGGACGACATCTATTAACAAAACTCATCAATTAACACACCCAAGATGCATATGCACACGTACCCTGAATTTGCTTACTCGACGCAAAATATCGTACCATAAGACACCATAAAATCAACTGAATTTTCATAAAACTCATTAACGCTAAAATCGAGCGGTGTCATAACTTTCACTTCCCAACATAAAGCATGAAACGTCAACACGTCTAAAAATGTCAGAGTTCTAAAACCACCCCATACAATAGAGTGACCCATTTCAACAAAACTTTCCTGAGACACGACGCCCAAAAAGCTCGTAAATTTACACGCAACAAAAAAATAAATAAATAAAACACACGCATTTCGAAGTACACCCATGCGCCCAAAACGTCGCAAAACAATATTCCATAAAAATTCAACGCGACTCGTACAGACCCAAAATTCCCAAGGAAGTTCAGACTCAACAACATGGGAACAACTCTTCCTTTAAAACCTTAACATACGTGGAGGAGATCCAATGTCAAGGTTAAAAATTCTACAGTTACTTGCCCAATACCCCATATGGCATTAAAACACGGATCTTAAGATGTCCAAAACAGCGTTAAACACAAAACAGGGACGGAGAGATTTTCAATATAAATTGCAACCACATGCAATCAAAACAACTTCATGCAAGATTAAACTCACGGTTCAAAATCTGATGAGTGCTAAATGCTTTACCAAGACTTCGCAACATAATTCACTTTATACTTTGAAAACGTGAGAAATAATTTATGCAAACTTATTTAGAAATAAATTTTATGCATGAATTTGGTCGGCACTCGGCATCTTAGGACCACGCTTCTCAATCCATACTATTATCATCCGGATGCTTAACATCTTAAGACAATACTCGAATATTTTATCGGTTCACCTTAAAATTTCTCCTCGACTAACATCAATTCCATATGTCTAAGGTTCTATTCCAACCAATTGTCCTGACCCACAATGGCCAACTTCCAGCATTCATCATGTCTTAACTGTCACTCCAAAGTGACATTGCTATAAACGTCAACCCTCCTTAGATCGCTCGCTTAGAACTTTCTCACAACCCCAACGGTAATCATACCAAGGTAGTTCAAGTACACACATGTAGCATGTAGGTTCACCATAACACTGGTCAGGTGCCATTATGAACGTACCGTACAAGTTCATCCTTGCGACCCTCGATAAGTTTTTCGTTTCTAGCGACTCGACAACTCCAAAATATCATATCTTAAGGTTCCTAATATGCAACTTCACTTACAAACACTTATAAAAACGCTAGTTTGAGTCTAGGCATCCAAAAATCAATACCTAATTCTCTCAAACTTAAGCTCTGATACCAACTTGTAACACCCTAAATTCTGGAAATAACAACTAATTAAAAATTTTCTAAATACATCAATAAATGATTCATCTACAACCATAATTTAAGATTTAACCTCCATACATACATTCATTCTATACCTACAGTCTATAATACGGACAGGTGTTACTAAAACCCAATAAGTGTCGCTATCTCCAAACTGCGGAAGACTTCGCCAAGCTACTCGCTCTCACGCAAGCTAGTGCTCACCTCTTCATAGCACCGCTAGGACCAACCCCAACTGAAACCTGATGCACATGCCGACAAATAAAAGGTTAGGCTAACGCCTAGTGAGTTCAAGAGTTTTGACATGAATAGGTATATCTTTAAAAGAAAGGAAATCAGTTCAAATCAAGGTCTTTCAAACTAATTTACTTTAGAAATAGAGACGACTCGTTTTCCACAGTTTACACCATTAAAGACAACGTTCCAAAACGACCATTCTTTATAAAACGATGTGATCCAAAACTCACTCAAAACGTGAATATAAATCGACTCCCAATTGTGATACCGTGAATAACACTTCACATCCCAAAACACCCAAAACACGGGTGGGGCATAACACTCAACCCATAAATCATGGTTAATAAATCTCACATGCAATACGTCACCGAAAACATGGACACAAGACTCAGTACCCAAAACAACACCTTTCGGTGACGGGGAAGACCCGATTCTATTAAATGTGGCGGGTACACAAAGTTAAGCCACAGATGTATGTTATAAGTGTATCTTCAAGGATAAACAACCATTGACATCAACCTTATCTGGGCCTTTAGTCACGGTAGACATCAACCCTGTCTAGGTCTTTAGTCACGGTAGACATCAACCCTGTCCAGGTCTTTAGTCACGGTAGACATCAACCCTGTTCAGGTCTTTAGTCACGGTAGACATCAACCCTGTCCAGGTCTTTAGTCACGGTAGACATCAACCCTGTCCAGGTCTTTAGTCACGGTAGACATCAACCCAATACAGGTCTTTACTCATGATAGACATCAACCCTCTCCAGGTCTTTAGTCATGATAGACATCAACCCTCTCCAGGTCTTTAGTCATGATAGACATCAACCCTCTCCAGGTCTTTAGTCATGATAGACATCAACCCTCTCTGGGTCTTTAGTCATTTGAACATCAACTCTATCCCAGTCTTTAGTTCCAAAGAATCACCAAGTTCAATCCTATCCAGATCTTTACCTTGGGATCTCTCCATCCTTGACACACTTGATTATGTAGGACTTACATCGTATCATCAACGCCTATTTCCATATTAAAACACAGGAATCTTATCCCATTTACACGATAAAAACCAACCTCTATGCCCATGGATCCATTGCATTACAACCTAACACGTTACATGACTCCAACAGATGGACTAACGCATCCAATACACGTAACTCACAAATGAGATGCAACTAGGTACACCACGCGACAAGGCTCCTTAACAGGTTACCAAAACTGAACAAATGTTCCAAAGACTTATTGAGTGCAAACTAAGCCCCAAAAGGCACAATGTACGTTCGGCTAAAATACAAGAGCCAAAGTGGTTACATAAACCAAAATACATCTTTCCCAAAACTTTCTCAAGTCACAATTGGCCTTCGGCCCAAAACCCAAGAAGGATTATCATTTTCTAAAGCGTTCCCAAAGTCGGGATCAACCCAAATCAAAGGACTCACACCTTCGTACATTTTCAAAGTATCTCATTTCATGAATGATGCATAAAACCCGACAAACACTTAAAAGTGCATTTTTGACCAAATACCCATTTATGCAATAAATCACCAAGTCACATTCCTTTGTGACACATTTATCAAAATATCCCAAAATCCCAAATGTGGTGTTTTACAAGGTTTAATAAGCTAAACACTTCAAATAATCAAAAGTTACCAAACAACTCAACAGTTGATAATTTCATGTAAAACACATAGATGCTTTAAAATAAACATTTTGGCATGTACAACGTTTTCACAAATCAACTTGAACTCACCTTGCTAGATTTAGGTTAAATCTAGATTTTACCCAACGAGTTCTTTTGAAGGCCACTTGAATCCTCAAGCCGAGAGCTTCTAAAACCCTTTTTGATGATGAGACTTTCTGAGAACACCCAATCCAACTCTTCAACTCGAGCTCCCAAAACCTAGATCCACAGATTTTCAACCGTAAATAACCACATCCAACCATATAGAAACATTCCCCAAATATAATACACCAAAATCCCCAACGAGATCAAAACCCTAGTTTCTCCCAAAAACTGTCAAGTTCGAGATTGATAAGCCAAATACTAGGGGAAACATCAATGGAGCATTTATAACTTATTACAAGGTTTGGAAATGGAAAGAACATACTTACTACTTAGGTTTTGACGAAAACTTAGAAAACCCAAAATGAACTTGAGGTTGAAGGTGAAGATGAAGCTTCTTGACCATAGCTTCCAATCTTTGATGGGTGGAAGGAGGAACACTTGGGACATAAAAGATTTGGTGTCTTTGATGCATAAAACCGATTTTAGGGTTTGGGGTTCGGTTTCTAGAGAGAAAAAGGGTGAAAGGGGTTGAGATAAATGAAGAGGAGCTGCTCAAAGCTGCTTAAAAACGACCAGGGGCCGTCGACGATAGTGCCACGCGACTATGCCCTTGGCATAGTCGCCGGGCATAGTCGCCCGAAGGGGGAGACCCGCGGTACACCTCCCGCGATAATGCCCCGCGAGAGTGACATTCTGTCATAATCGCGGGCATAGTCGCCCAGGCCACCCCGAAGGTCAAAATTCTGACTTTTTCGACCCGATGTGCTCTCGGTCCGAAATTCAAAACCCATGAACACCAACTGGATAAGATCTATAATCATGGCTTAACCGGATAGGGGTGAATTAAGGATTAACCAAAATCACGGGTGTTACAAAAAAAGCTGAAGGTGTGATAGAAACAGAAATATTTGCTGAAGCAGCAGAAACAACACCAGCAGCAGTAACAACCCCAGCAGTAGAAACTGTTACTACTGCTGAGCCAAAAGGAGCAGCAGAAACTGTTAGTGCTGCTGAAACTATACAAGCAGCAGTAACAGGGTTAACACCTGAAGAGGTTGAAATAGCAGAGATGCTTGTAAAAGCAAAGAATGACACTCCCAAAGCAAAGGGAGTGGTCATAAATGAAGGGGGAGCAAAGAGAACAGAAAAGAAAGACATGGCTGCAGATGCAAAGACAAAAGGGAAAGAAAAGATGATAGAATCTGATCAACCAACCAAAAAGCAAAAGATGGTTGAGTCAGATGAAGCATTAGCCAAGAAACTGCAAGAAGAGATAAATCAAGCAGAGAAAGAGCAGGTTGAGAAAGACAGAGAGATAGCTAGAGCACTAGCTAATGAATTAAATGAAGCATTTCAGAAAGGTTTGGAAACAGAGAAAGCAAAGCAAAGGGCAATAAGCATGAGAAAAGCTATGATGGCCAGATCAAGTGCAAAGAATAGAAGGCCTTCACAAACTTACCTTGCAACTCAGGAAAGAAACAAGATGATAACTTTCTTGAGGAGTGCAATTGGTGTGAAGAAAGAAATGTTTATAAAGATGACTTTTGATCAAGTCAATGGCTTATATGAGAAAGAAATGGGAAAACTGAAGAGTAATGAAAAGGCCAGAGTGGAGTTTGAAAGAAAAGCCAAGGAAAGGCATGATGTGAACATTAATCAACCCTTCCCTGGAAGTGAAGAGGGAACTCCAACAAAAGAAAAGGCAGAGATTAAGGAAGAAGAGACTTTAGCTCAGAAGATCAAGAAAATAAAAAGAGTTAAGTCTATTGCTTCTAAAGGTCCTAGATCAGAGGAAAGGAAAAAGGAAGAAAAGAAGAAGGAAGCTACTATAGGGCAAAGTCAAAGGATTTTGAAGAGAACCAAGATGATGGCCAAAAGAAAGAAAATTGACAAGAAGCCTAGAGTAGAAGAAGAGAAAAAGGTTGCTGAAGAAGAAGAGGCACCTAAGAATGAAGAAAAGAAAGCTGAATCTCAGGAAGTACCACAGAGTTCAGATGTAAATATGTACATGGTGGTAATGGATAAAATTCCAAAGCCTATCACAGCTGAACCTGTTGGATTCAAACCTCCTGAAGTTATCCACTGGGATACTATGGAGGTGGAAGGTAAGGAGTATATCAGGCTGAAAAGAAATGATGAGAAGTATTATGTGTTTTCAACATGGAATAAAATTGTCAGAGAATGTTCAAGATCTGATTTAGAAGAGATGTTTGAAGTTGGTATGAAATTACATGCAGATCAGTTGAAAGCTCCAGGGATTTCAATTACAAAACTGGTGATGGAGTATCTGTGTATGATGTTCAAACCTGATGAAGTGGAGGAGATCATAAGGAGTGTTTTTCAAGCAGTTACCAATTGGACTTTATATGAAACTAGTGGAGTATATTCTATGACTTTGGATAGAAATCACATAGAATACTTCCTAGTGGATAAAGTATACAACCATAGCAGATTGAAACTTCATTTAATGTTGAAGAAGAAGCTTGGATGTGTTGAAAATTCGGAGATGGCTAAGTATTTGATCCAAAGAACAATTAATCAGAGTTTGGGGTTGGATGCAAACACTGGAATATAAGCCATGACAAAGTTTTGGGAGCATCTTAAAGATCAGATCTGAAGAACTTGACTTCTCTTAACTAAAAGTCAAGTTAGGGGGAGATTGTTGGGAACTGAACAATTGTACAAGTACAACACAAGTAAAGTTAATGCTGCTAGAAGAACATAGTTACTACTTCTAGTTAGTACTTCTGAGGTTAATACTGCTAGTTGCAGATTAATGCTGCTCAACAAGTTTAGTATTGCTAGTTCAAAGTTAGTACTGCTTGAAGAGATTAATACCGTTGAGCATGGTTAGTACTGCTGAAGTTAATACTTCTCAGAGTATTAATGTTGCTGAAGAATAATGTTGCTTATATGATAAAGAATTCGTATGGAAAGGATGACAGCTGGATGGATTGAAGATTATGGAAAGCTTGAAGATAATGATGGAAGTTTATACTGAAGATCTTTATTCTTTTGTAATTATCTTTATCTTCAGTATATGTATAGAATTGTTTAGAATAGTTAGAATAATTATTAATTCTGAGTTTTTAGCTTTTGATAGAGAGAATCAACCTCAAGATTCGTAATCCTAATTCTAGAGAAGTAGAATTCGTATTGGTGAGCCTGTTCATCAATATTGAGGTTATGTGTTTAATCTTGTAACTTAAATCATTCAATACAAGTTTACAAGTTGTGATTGTGATTCACTGTTTCATTGTTTTTCTGAATATTAAAGTGTTATTCCGCAGCTTCTTTAATATTGTTTTCTGAGTGTTTATTATTGTTAAGAATTTAAGATCCTGACAATCCATCTCCATCTCCATCTCCGGCTCCTTGAAAACCAAAAAGAGTGAGATGTCGTTCTCGGTTATTTCCGACATGCTACAACCAATGGTACTTTTGTCCCCATGGTTGCTCAAAGAACTGCTTCATGGATTGTGTTTCCCGCAAGCCGATTTGTCGCAAGTTGTTTATGTTTGAAGTTTGAACTAACATTTTGAGTGATGAATCCATGTTGTGAACATTAAAACTGTTTTATAGAACTTAAACTTCTAGGACCAGACAATAAAACGTCGTATCTAAAAGTGTTACAAGTATGCTTTTAGGACCCCTTAACAAGTTTCTTATGACAGTTTTAAAATAAAAACATTTTTGTAAAGTGTTTAATTTATAAAAACCACTGTTCTAAAAAACTCGTCACACTGCGCCGTGGCACAAGGCTTGTGTCTCACGCCATTTTACTATTTACTCAATGAGATATTTGATTTTTCTTTACATTTTTAATGTCTTATTTGTTGGTTTTTAATAAATAACCTAATTTAACTTGTTTATTACTATTGACTCATTGAGTAACAATATAAAACATATGTTTTTTTATATATAATATTATATATAAAATATAAATTTGACACCATAAGTCACGCTTTGAAAACGCTATGACTTGGTCATGGCTGAGGTTTGGTCTCACCGCCACGACACGCCTTACACCATTTGAAACCTTGATAAAAACAAATGTCCAATAAAAAAGATGTGTTTATAAAATTTCTCAAAAATATCCTATAAAATAGTTAATACGACTTCTTATTTTAAAAGCATCCTAAATTTTTTGTTAAGACGTTCAAAATCATTGTATAAACTTATTTTAACTTTAAGATGGAATATTTTATCATTCAGTTCCATAAAACCGTATATTATAACAAACATTCAGATGTTTTGTTATGGTGAAAGTGTTGAGAACTACTATTAATTTTGCATGTAAAATCCACCATTAATTTTTTCATGAAACCAACTTCAATTCATTAATCACTTCTTAAATTTAAAGGTTGCAACCTGCCGGAAGCTTTATGTCAAGACCCACGATTTATCGGCGGAGATGGCGTCACCTTCTACTTCCACGGCCGGAAAAATCAAAACTTCTGCCTGTTTTCCGACACCAACCTCCACATCAACGGCCACTTCATCGGAAAACGAAACCCTAAACTTACCCGCGACTACACATGGGTGCAATCCATCAGAATTCAGTTCGACGATCACAAACTCCTCGTCGGAGCCAAAAAAACATCTAAATGGAACGAAAACGAAGAACACCTCTTCATATCCTTCGATCAAACCCCTCTATCTCTCGAAGAAAAAAACTCAAATATTATTTATCATGATTCATCATCTCTACTGATGATCACTCGAACAGCACCAGCTAACGGCGTTGAAATTGAAGTGGAGAATAGTTTCAGAATCACGGCGGCGGTGGTGGCGATCGGAGGTGTGGAATCTAGGGTTCATGGTTATAATATTATCAGGGATGATGATTGTTTTGCTCATTTGGAACTAGGGTTTAAGTTTTATAACCTGAGTGACGCAGTGGATGGGGTTTAAGTTTTATCACCGACCACATCTATACCGACGTCCATTTACTGACGGATCACCGACGGACTTGTCCGTCGGTGATTAGCATCTGTTTTGTAGTGTAAGATGATAAGTGCGATTATGCCGATAATGGGGGATGTACCTAAGAAGTCGTTTGGTTCGCAGAATAGAATTTGATAGAATTGGAATCCATTGAAGGAATTTGACTTTGAAGGAATTGGAATGAGATTTGATGAAATTTGACCACACGTTTGGTTTGTAGGAATTTGATGAAATTCAATTATTTCACTTTAGCTAAGGAATGATGAATTCCTTGATTTGTGGAATTCAAGGGATTCCATCACTTTCATTCCGTGAACCAATTAACATGGACTTTGAATTTGGTCAATAGAATTGGTCCTTCCAATTCCATGAACCAAACAGCCCAAGTATTATTCGTCGGGTATTTTTGGTACGGATTGTGTTGTTTCTCGGTTTGGTCGCCGGATTCCGGTGAGGGGATGTAATCTAGCTTGGGAGAATGTATTTTGTCTGAATAAATTATTTAAATGATTTTCTTTATGTTTTAAACAAAGGTTTTCATGTTAATATTGACGATTAATATTACGAATCAATAGAAGAACAAATAAAATTAATTTATATATTACAAACAAGGCATGAGATCATGTGAGAAGTATTTTAAAACCGTTGATCAAATACGTTCCCATGAATTGCGGGTTAAAAGAGAATTAATCCGTCCGGTGCAACTCATCCTAATGTTCGTTCATTTCTCATCCAACGGTTGATAACCATTTCCCACGCTTCTCACCAAATTTAGCACTTCCTACCGGAACCCAACCATTACAAACAAATGCTGCAAATGTTGCAATTAATTTATTGTATAAAAAATCTATGAGTAAAACAACAATTCAAAATATATTGTATCATATTGAAGGTAACTTTCTCAAATGATTGTGCATACCAATGATTTTCTTTTGAATAACCACGAGTTAAAACACATATATCACCAGGCGCCACGCATGTCTTAATTATTCATCTTATGTTGTTGGCATCATGAGAATAGTTTCATATCATAACACCAAAGATAACATTTTCATAACCACGGCGTACTGGTTATGGTCCTGAGGGATGTGGTGGAATATCCTATCTACCCAGGGTTCGAATCCAGACGTACACAACAATTGTGGTCACTGAGGTTTAATTTAGGCTGATGTCTTACAGTCATAATTTGCCAAAGGATTAGTCTAGGCATAACTTAAGATACCCATCCCTAAAAAAAGGTTATATTTTCATACAATACAATATATTATGTTCATGCATTTTTAAATATAAAACAAATACCTGCCATGTTTCAAATCATTTGTGATAACATTTGATAACCATAGTAACATTTCCATTCAATCTGTTAAATAAATTATCATATAAATTTTACGGTCCAAAATCACATATTAGACATATCACAATACCATTCCGTCAAAAAACATTAGAATTTCTTCAAGTTTGATCATAGTAATTTATAAAACTCGGATCGAATTAAATAACAAATTAATAAAATTAGTTCTCCATTAGAGGTTGTTTGATTCAGGTTGGGATATGAAATATAAATGAAAATAACAATTTTCATTCCCACAATTTTATTATCATTTATATTAATTACCGTTTAATACCTTTAACCAAAATCCCTTTACTCCATGAACATAACTGATCAATAGGTCTAATTTTCTTCATCTGTATACTTATCCAACAGTAAGTAAACAGACATGGGCTGATTATTTAAGTCCTTGGCCCACTTCTGTTCAGCTTTGGAGCCCAAACAAATAAGTATGAGACCCAACTCTTGTATTTGGGATTGGGGCGTCTCATTTACCCGACCCGACCCGACCAGCAACACAAACAACCGGTGGATTTCTTTCATTAAAGCTCATTTTTAAATGAGATGTACATGTAAAAAACAAATTTATTGAAAGCCTATAACTAAATAAATAAACATTTTTTTTTTCAAAAAATATATAATATTTATATATGTTTTTTCTTGTCAGCGGCTTTTTCCATATATCTAGGTGGCTAAGGGGTTGTTTGTTTGTAGCTTAATGGGTTGTATAGCCCATATAACTTATTTGCTCAGCTATAAATGACTGTTCGCTTATGGTTTAATTTGGGAATCAGTGACTTATTCGCTCAGCCATAAAATACAGTCATCTACACTCAGCTCACCCTTTTCCCCCACCACCCTTGTAAAAAACACGTTTCCTTCCTCGATTAAATCATTCGTCGTCCTCCTCCTCCTCCATAGATTTGATGCTTCATCCTCCTCCTACTGCCCTCACCATCATCGTCTCTCTCCTACTACACTCGGTCTGCTCTTTTCAAATTATGTTACTCGATCTGCTCTTTCTCAAGTATATACTTGGAGATGAAACGGTAATATTGATATGCTCTTTCTCTGAAATCGATCGATCCCTCAAATCGATATGTTCTTTCTCAAATCGATCTACTCTTTCTCAAATTTATCTCTAGAATCGTTCTCAAATCAATCCCTGAAGTCAATCTGCTCTTCCAAGTTCCACTGTCGGTCTTCCATCACCATCATCCACCGAAGCTATCCCTTGTCTCTCCTTTTCCCTCTCTTTCTCTGCAGTACATATTATATCCACAAGTCCTTAATGAATTTCAAGAAGATCTCCATAATTATGGAGGAGGGGGCTATAAATTTGGCTGCGAAATCCACCAAATCCCACTGGAACCAAACAACAACAATTTGGATTATTTTGATTGCCATGTTAACTGAATCCAGGCAAGCTGCAATTAGTCTTGAGCATTCTTTGTGAGGGTCTTCGAGAAGCTCAACATTTGATAAAAAAAATTGTGGTGGATACAAGGTGTTTGATGAAATGTCTACTAGTTTTGTTTCTTTTTCCAAATGTCTACTGATATTGCTTCTATTGATTTGTTTCTTTTAATAGTGTTTAACATAGATTGGGGGTAAAAATTGTCATTTTTGACATTAAGACAGTTTATTCAGCATAACAACCGAACAAAAACGTATATGTTATCATATAGACAATTTTATCAACACAGACAACTTTATCCATACAGGTTTTAATTAAAAACGAACCAAACAACCCCTAAAAAGCTTACAAAAAAACCTCTACAAAAAGTTATATTGGAGTTGCTCTCAACCATCACAAGAGCTTTTACTTTCATTTTTTTTATATTCACATTGGTATCTTCTTATACTAACCAAAACTGACACTTATACTATTGATTACACTACTTACGTCAATCCTAAAATGCGTAATTAGAATCTTGATGAGAATAACATTTTTAAAGCATCTCAAATGAAAGGTTCTTGTAAGCAAAAAGTGAAATGTCTTATAAGAACTATCATTGTAGAGAGTTCTTATAAGAACCTAACCCCTTTTGAGTTATTATTTAAGAACCTTGGTTCTTACCATGAAGTTTGTATGAAATGACAACTTCTTTATTTTTATTGGTAGTTAAATTAAATATTTGATATTTATTTATAAATATATAATAATTATTGATGTAGACATAAGGTTCTTATAAGAACTACCATTGTGGACTTCTATATAAATTTTTAAATTGATGAGTTGTAAATTATGTGACACCAAAAAGTGTAAAAAAGAGGTTCTTGTAAGAACCTCCATTGGAGATGCTTTTATTTCTGTCCGACTTGAGGTTTGACTTCACCATCACATCACGTCTAACAACATTTAAAACTTTAATACCGATTTCAAGTATAATTGTAAGTCCTTTAACTTCATTTAATTCGAGGACGAATTATCCTAAGGGGGAGAGAATTATAATATCCACGCATCGTAGACTTGTATCAAGCTCAAATAGCTTGTACATAGTCTAAATTTCTAAATCTCACAACTTGGAGGACCATTTTTGTCAAGTAGCCAAAGTGTTTATAAAACACAAGACTTTGATTTTCTTTTTCATTTTGATACGTCTTCATCTTCATAATCTATTTCTCTAATTTCCATCTATCAAACTACTCTTTATCTCTCTATAAATTAAGGTTGATACCAAATATGAAGAACTCTCCAAAATCTCCAAAAATGAATATCATGAGAGAAAAATTGTTTTTTTTTATTATATTCTACCAATAAGATTTCTTCAAATGAGATGGGTATAAGAGATAAATAATATTTTATTAGATTTATACAATATTTTAATATTATAAGTAATGATTTCATCTCCAAAATGGAGAATCTGTTGGAGATGGATTAAATTTTTATGTAGATTTTGACTTTTAATTTTTCATTTTGGAGAAATTTTGAAGATGCTGTTGGAGATGCTCTTATATCCTTCATGATAGAATGTTGAGATTATTGTTGCTAATTCCGTAGGTGTGATACACTGTGATCAGTGTCTCATGGTACATATGAGATTCAAATGTTAAATTATCAGATATATGCCAAATCATAATGTAACACATACATCACAATGTAACACATATATAAGATATATGCCAAATCACAATGTAACACATACATCAGATATATGCCAAATCATGTAGCACATGAGATTCAGATGATGTTATATTATCACAATGTAACACAATGTCACATGATCCATATGGATATTATCCCAAAATCAATTTGTTAAGATAATAAAGGAAACGCAATATTTGATTGATGAGACTTTGATTTTTTCAGTTACATAAAAAATGTTATATTAATTAATTTATCAAAGTACTATTATATCCTCCCCTATTAATTAATTAAAAAATAAATAAATTAAAATAATTGGATGAGATTGGATCTCATAGTTACCACAATCTAATAGAGTCTCATTTGATTTAGGCCACTACAATCAATAGCTCCTTTATTAATATTTATATAAGTTATACTTATATAATGAAATCATTTCTAATAGATTTTTTTTTAAAATTAAACTTTAGAATTCAAAATCTAAAAAAAATTACATTAAACTATAACAGATTTTTTAATCTTAAAATTGTAACATTGACTATATTATTAAAATATTTTACACATCTAAAAGATAATATTTTTCTCGCATAAACATTTAGCATTAAAGTTTTTTCGCTGGTAGAATTATAAATAAAAATTATTCCCTTCATATGGTAATCATTCTAATAAAAAATCATTGAAAACCGTTGAGAAATGAACTATAATTTTATCATCTTAAAATTAGAATCTCCAATTTTCATATTATTTTTCAGTCAAAAACTCAAAATCAATTTTCATATTGTTTTTAGTATGATAAAATTAAAGTTCATTTCTCAACGGGTTTTAATAATTTATTTGTGTTAAAATATCAACAATAAGCTTGTTTGTTGCAATGATAATAAAAGAACAATATAATTAAATCGTCTTTAATTTAATTAAAATTTTAATTCAATAATAATCATAAAACCGTATTTTATTTTATTCACTCTAAATAAAATAAGATATAGCTTTATGATCTGATTTGTTTAAATTTAAATTTTAATTACATTAAAACAATAAAACTATATATATTTTTCCACAATTACAATAAAATAATAAAATTAAATCGTATTTAATATAATTAATTTAAAAAAAATTAAACAAATAAATCATACAATAATGTCTTATTTTATTTATTTTAATATCGTTATATATATATATATATAGGGAGAGGTTCATTTGAGAAATGGTAAATATATGAGAAATAGAGAATTAATCTTAGCCATTCATCTGGTCAACATTTGCGGCTTTGACCACGAAGCACCGGATAATTCCTTGTGTGGTCTATAGAAGGTAGAGGGGTAATTTCGTAAAATACACAGGATGAGTTCATATATGAATCTGTATGAATCACAAAGATTCATATATGAATCTGTTAATTAGTTCAACTGATTCATATATGAATCTTTGTGATTCATACAGATTCATATATGACTCACAAAGGTTCATATATGAATCTATTAGTTAATTCAACTGATTCATATATGAATCACAAAGGTTCATATATGAATCAGTTAAAAGAGTTCAGTTGTGAATTGCACTGGTTCATATATGAACATATAGTTCATATATGAATTATACGTGTTCATATATGAACACAGCTCGTGTGTTTTGTAAAATTTACGAAATTGTCCTTCTATTTTTAGGATAGCCGCAACTTTTGACCGGTCAAAGCCGCAATATTTGACTAGTCAAATCCGATCTTGACCATATGAATGGCTAGGATTACTTCTCTATTTCTCATATATTTATCATTTCTCAAATGAACCAAACACTATATATATATATATATATATATATATATACATGTGTGTGTGCAAGTGTGTATAAAAATATTGTTTATATTTTTCTTATCAAAAAAGGACAAAAAATAGGCAAAATGGCTAAAATGATCTTTGATTTAACAAAGTTAATGGAAGTGTTACTCAGAAGGAACATGACCAAAATAAATTGAATACCACAAGGACCAAATCCACAATAAACATAAAATAAAGACCATGATCAAAGAAATCACTAAAACACAGGAACCAAATCCACAATTCACTCTATTATATATTAACTATTAATTATAAATAAATGTTAAAAATTAAAATTTTATATTATTAATTAATAAATATTATCTGAAACTTATAATTTTTAATTTTTAATATTGATAATTATATCAATGTTTTAGAATTATTGATAATTATATCATTTTTTTTTTAATATTGATCAATATATTTTAGTTATCAATTATTATTATTTTTGTAACTATTATTTGATTATTTTTTCTATACTATATGTAACGGTTATTTAAAATCATAAGTTAATATATATATATATATATATATATATATATATATATTAAATTTGGTTTAAATATATATAATAATAAATTTAAAATTCTTTTAATTAATATATTATATTATTTACTACCTATATTTATTAATTAATATATTATATTACTATAAATTTGTTTTAATTATATTATTAAATATTGTAATTGATTATTTTTTTAGATGTTTTTTTGGTAATTTTACATGTTTATAAATTAGTTTTTGTCAAACATGATTTTTTCATCAGCTAACTTATCAGCTAGCAGTTAGTTTATCAGCCACCAACTAGTTTTTCAGTCACCAGCTAGCTTATCAGCTAGTTTGCTAAAAATAGCCTAAAATATATTACTTTTATGTAATGACTATAAAATATTATCAACTTTTTTTTTTTTTTTTTTTTTTTTTTTTTGTAAAAACGTTTTAATTGTACTGCATTGGTTGTATAGTACAAGGTATGTCCAAGTTATATTTTATTTGACCAATCTTGTCGTTAGGAAGGTTTGGTGGCCAACAAACCTAATTAGCTTTCATATATAACGATAATAATTTCATAAAATTTAAGGGGTATTTTTATAAATATTTAAAACTTGATTCAAGTTTATTTTAATTTAATATAAAAAAGACTTATAATATACGACTTATACAACATAACTTATAGACTATTTACTTACTCCTTTCATCGTGATTCTTTCGAGAAGGTTGCTCTCACGACCTCCCCATATAGCACCTCCATATAAAACTTATTTCCTAGCCCTAATAAATTAAATTACTAGATTTATTGATGTAGTTTTAAAAATGTCATAAAGATAAGTCTTTAATTAAACAATTCTCAATAAGGATTGGGAGCCTGCTTATGATGAGAGAGAGGGGGGGGGGGGGTGTTAACATGGGGATATAGTAAAGGTGAAGATGCACAACTAGAACTTAAAAACTCAGGACCAAGACAGAAAGACTCGGCTAAGGATCACTTATCACTCTACGGTTATTAACCAATTATTGATTTTTAATTTTTTGCCTAGCAACATTATGACCAGTATTTTCAGAAAGTTTACCTGTATAATTTAGAGCACACATACGTAAATATTATATATTTATATATAGCAAAAAAATGAAAACTGAACAAGGACCGAATAGGGTTATGAATCAGTTAAGATTCTAGATGGGGCATCGATTAAAGCACGACCCAAATCCCGCTAATTGATGAGGTTGTTTGGTTACCGGTGGTATGCCAAATGGACAAAGGTGGGGATGGGGTTCAACAATAGCTGGTAAGGGGGTGGTGCTTTTCATCGGTGAACAAAAGTGGTAAGGATGCTATTGTTTGGTTGTTGCAGTGGCAATGTGTGTCGACAATAGAAGTGGTTGTTGGTGATGTTACGAGACTGAAGAATGTTCGTCGTTGTTGTAAGCAGGGAGTTTTAAGTTTCAAAATTTTAACGTATTAAAAAATAACTCTAAACTTCATATTGCAATCAAAATTCCAAAAACACAAGTATTATGCTTATTTTACATAAATCACTAACCAAAAAAGAGGGACTTACTTTGACAAAATTGAAAGTTTAAGGACCAAACTGATAAAAGTTAGTCCCGTTTGACACCCAACTAAGGGGACGTTTGGTTCATTTTAAGGAATATGAATGAAAATGAAAATGAGAATGAAACAGAATGGGAATAGAAATGAACATTGCATTGATGCTGTTTGGTTAAACCAATATAATCAATAAAAAAATATTTTATATAATAATTTTTAATACAAATATGTGTCGTCCAACACGAAAATAAAAAATATGTTTCATTAAACATCGAGAGATGAAGGACATATGAGAAAATGTGACTGAACGGGAATAAGATTTTCATTTCCCCCAATTTGGTCATGAATGAAAATTAATGGGTTTGGGGTAATGAATTCATTATATTATGTCAAACCAAAAAACAATTTTCATTTTCATTCCCATTCCAAATCCCTCAATACCTCCAACCAAACACCCCCTTATAAAGACATCTAGATAACGGAAACGTCAAGTCAACGAAACGTCGTGATGACTGACGACCAACCGGCCGTCACCAAACAAGATGCCAATTCAACCATCCATAAAAAAACGTGTTTTCCCTTTTTATCTCGCAACTTCTATTTAAATAAACCCCATCTCCGTTCATTTCGCCCAAATTCAATCCATTTATCCTTTTTTCAAGATCAAATCTGTTTTTCCAATTTCTTTCGAATTCAATTAACCATGTCTCAGGTAAATCTCTTCTTCTTCTTCTTCATCTCTCTGATTATTATGTTCTTCAATTTTTCAAAATTTCACGTGTTGGATCGGTTTGATATGATCTTGTTTTGTGGATTTTGCTGTTACGATCACGAATACCTTTTCTTTCGATCGGCCTGAAACCCCTTTTAAGTTCATCTTTCAATTTTATTGATGATTGATTTGTCTGTGTTGACTCGGATGAAAATTTCTGTATATTGAGTTTGGGGCGATCTTTCGTTTTAGCCTTGAATTACGAATTACTACAAATTAGGTTTTTGTGGGATCAGGTAGAAATAATCTGCGATGAGAATTATTTTGTAGGATCAGGTGGTACTTTGATATATATACACGGCGATTCTTAGTTTATGAAATACACAATTGACATTTGTGCCTTTATAGCTGATTAACTTCAAAATGATCCCAAAAGGGTAAAAAGAACTATTACGTCTGGATCTTTTTTTATGTTGTTATGGAGTTTTTTCAGAGAACAATTCTCATATTGGTGCAGATGATGATTTGTTTCACAGTAAAATGATCCAGAAGTTACAGCTGGTTGTGAATTGATTTTGAAAATAATCCAAAAGTTACAACATGTTTTGCATTTGTTCTTGATTCGGGCTAAATTTCGTTGGATCATAAGGTACAAGTTTCACATAGGTTAAATAATGATTCATATTTCAATTAGAAGTGACTCATCTTTTACATTGTTAATGGATTATATTAATTTGTTGGTTTAACTGTAAGTTATCAAATAGTTGTGTTCTTTTTTGTGGTACTACATTGGAGATTTTAAGTTGCAATATGTATTTTGGTATATTATGAAATGGGGTTTGTTTCAATTGAATCCTAGACCATAGGTTGCTTCACCAATTTCTTTATTAATATGTAATTAATGAGGATTTTTGATACGAGGAACTTACAAAATTATGTTGATGGGAATGCAGACTGTTGTTCTTAAGGTTGGTATGTCATGTGGAGGCTGTGTCGGGGCCGTGAAGAGGGTTCTTGGCAAAATGGAAGGTTTGTTAATTCGTCTTTCCATCTAGAGCATGCTTGCATTAGTTGTCCATATTCCTTGTATCCAAGGCTTAGGGGCTTGTTTGTTAGCAACTTAGGGCATATTTGTTAGCAACTTAATGGGCTTAATGGGACTCACAGCTTATTTGGTCATCTATATATGACTGATTGGCAGTGGCTTAATGTAAGTTTCTACAGAAGAGCTTTATGCGAAGGCCAAGTTTTTTCCAAACATGCCCTTTCCAATTAAAAAACATGCTTCTTTCATCTATGAAAAAATTTCCCCTCCCAAACAAAAACTTTCCCAATCTATACAAACGAATTAATCACAGACAGCTTTATTCATAACTCATAAGGACTTCATGGAAAACCAACCAAACATCCCCTTAATAAGCTTAACAGGACTCGCAACTTATTCGGTCAACTATACATGACTATTTGGTAGTGGCTTAATGATATAAAAAGTGGCTTACTCAGTAAGTTTCTAAGGGGGAGCTTTATGTAGAAAGCCAGTTTTTTTCCAAAACATGCACCTTCCATTTATGAAAATACCCTCCCAAATAAAAACCTTCCCGATCTATACACACAGATTAATCCACATAGATGCTTTTATCCATACATGACTTGTAGAAAACCTACCAAACAACTCTCCGGTTTGGCAAACTAGATGATAAGCTTGGCTATGTTTGGCAAACTAGTTGATAGGCTTGTTGGTTGATAAACTATTCATGTTTGGTAAAGAATAGCCGATAAGCTAAACAACTATATAAAATGACGTAAAAGGACATGTTGAAAAATTAATTGGAAAAATACCAGTGACATAATTGGAAATAAAATTGAAAAAAGCCTCTAGAGCTTACCTTATAAGCTAGTTTATGTCTTACCAAACAGGGTTTTTTCAATAAGCTCAGAAAATAAGTTAGCTTATTAGTAAGACATAATTTCTTTCATATCCATATAAAATCAAGTAGATCTAGAATTTTTCACTTGAGAATGTAATCAAGATTTTCTAATCAGAAGTTGACATAATTTACTTAATTTACCATGTTAACACTATTTTTCTTTGAAGATTTTCAAACAAGGGACGGTTTATGCATTTAGGATTTCACTTAAATATAAATGAATTTATTTACGGGGATATCACAAAAGGGGTAGGTTCAAACGAAAACCATAAATATTTTGAGAACCTGGTTATTGATCATTTATAATGAAAAATGTGCAGGGGTGGAGAGTTTTGACATTGATCTGGAGCAACAAAAAGTGACTGTGAAGGGTAACGTACAGCCGGATGCAGTTCTGCAGACTGTTTCCAAGACCGGGAAGAAAACCGAGTTCTGGCCAGCAGAAGCAGCATCTTCTGTTGCTTAAATCTCTGTTTGTGGAACTGGGTATTAAATCCATGTGAACTAATGGTTTTTGGTCTTCTGTAAAGCTTAAAACTATCTTGTGACTGTAACATTTGGTAGTTTGCAGTTGAATAAATGCTGAACATAATTGTTGTGTACTTGTGATTTCTTCACTCTTCAAAAATCTTCCAAAATATTTGATACTTTTGAGTTCATTTTTGTTGGTGATTTTAGTGTCATCAAACATTTTTAGTGTACTTGTGATTTACTAGGGATCAAGTAGGTGATAAGGCAAACATAATGTAACCTAGGAGGTGCGGCATGCACATTCACAAATGTTGTTTCTATCACCTTAATAAGGCCAAGGGTTTGAAATTTTGAACGTTCCGAGTGAAATTCTAAAGTTTAGAATCCGAAGCCTCTGAGTCTGCATCAGAAGCTCGCCTTTTATCCAGTTCAATCTCATCCACAATTTTTAGGTAATTATTTGTGTTGAAAATGTTTGTTGATATTGTAAAGATCTTTTAAATAGATGTAATTGCGATTGTGGTACTAACCTTGTCTTTTGATACCTTAAAATCCTACCACTATGTTAAAAACAAACTTTTATAGACAAGATACTTGTTTCGATGACAAGTCGATGATTATTTGTCAATACCCTATAAATTCATATTAATTCGCAGTTGAACTGCAATTAAATTCATGATAATAATGGTATGGGTTGAATTGGAATGACATAAATTAGAGGTCGTTTACCAAACGCTTACTCATAAGTATGAATTTATCTTACTGAGTGAACATGGTAATGATTGAGAATCATTCTTATAGATAAGAGTAAACATTGGAAAATTTTATTTGTAGTATTATAAAAAGAAACTTATAAAATTTGTAATAATATAATTATCAAGTAATTGGAAAACTAAAAATACATAAATATAATTTGTAAAGATAATAAATACAAAAATATTATTGAAACAAAATTGTTATTTCAAGTTCTTGGCTTCAAAATTGATATACTTTGCGAAACAAGCCACCAACACGCACATATACTTACTAGTAAAATAAATAAAAAGAAAATTGCTTAGAATATTTTGTGTTGATGAACACGTTGAAATCCCGATATTTCGATGATATTCTACAAAAGTAAGATTTAACAATCCGATGATGGTAGTTGATATTTTGTGGGATTTCATACGATTTGTTTATAATAATGTTTTAAATTATGTGAAAACCACTAGTCTTCTAATAATTAATTAATTAATACAAATATAAGTTAATTTATTTCTATAATTTGTTTTTATAAATAATGGAATTCAATTCCATTCAAAATCCTAAAAACCAGTGGTTCCAAATTCTTCCACGAAATCCAAATTCCTTAAAAACATTTTCGTGAAACCAAACTGGTCTTATAAATAATCATATACTGTTATCTTTGGTATTTTTCACAACCACGTTTGATTTGAAACAAAAAACCAAACACAGTTTCAGAAAACAAATTCACCTAAATTGGGATCCTGCTTCCAAACACCATAGTTTTCATTCTAAGGCTGCAAGAATGGGATTATTTCTCTTATTTCATGATCATATACAAGAACAAAGTACATATTTACATGTCTTAAAATGGAAAGTTATTGTACACGGTCTTTTTTGGATCGTTTCCGTGACTCAAACTCGTGATCTCCGACCACAAATAACAAGCAATACGAGCGGCTTAAAATTGCGCCCCTTACTATATATAACCTATACCTAAAGAACAAATAAACTTCCCCGAAATAGAAAGGTCATACAATGTAGGTCTTCTCAGAAGTCTTTGGGCCGCGTTTCTTTCGTGGGTTAGAAGTGATCATGCACGAAAAGGCATTGACAAGCTCGGAATCTTCATCCGTCATCAGAATCTTGGCTTTCGTTGGGTCGGCAAGGAGAAGTTTCGCTACAAGATATCCTGCAATTGTCCATGTTTGAAACAAACGCGATTGCTTCCCAATGAACCTTCCTTTTTTGGTGTCGTAGTATTCAGGCCACTTGTCTTCAGCCAACCGCCTCTCTGCTACCTCGACGGCTCTTGCGGCGATTTCTGGCCTATCCATCTTGATGCATGCCACTGTAAGCTGTAAAAGAAATATTCAAACTTAGGGGATGTTTAGCAACACAAACTGCGTTAGTGCTAATCAGGCAAGAGTGTGGTCTGGGTCACCACTTATTGGATAAGCGCTTATCCAAAAAGCGTTCAACATTATGGACTGGTGAGATGGGCTTTGTAAACAACACCTCTGACAGGGTCAGCACTTCTTATTGGGTAAAAGGCAGTAAGCAAGTACTAAACAGCCCCTTGGTTCAACCATTCTTGTGTTTTTTTTTTTCATTTTCTGTTGCTTACTACTCCCTCCATCCCAAATAAATGTCCCCGATGAAAAAGGCAAACAGTTTTAGGAACTATAATTATTACACTTTTTAATTAACAAAAGGACAATCTTACCCTAAATTACAGAGAGAAAAACCATCGCATAATTGAGGATAGAATGAGAAACTAGGCATTTATGGGCCGTTTACAAGACGCTTATTGGGAAAGCACTTACCGGCAAGAGTACGACTCTCACATACCTTATTGGCTAACATTCTTGGCCATCAAAATGGATTGTTGGTAAGCGTCTTTTACCCGGTAAGTACTTACCTGGTAAGAGTCTTTTCCCTCACTTACTGGGTAAGACTCTCGGCCCTTCTATGCCTCTTACCGGGTAAGATCCTTGGTTCTTGCCATGCTCACTTGGTAAGGTAGGTGACACCCAGTAAGCGATTGGTAAATAGCCCCTTACTTTTAGAAGTGGACACTTACTTGGACAAACTAAAATAGTAATATAGACACTTATTTTGGGACGGAGGGAGTATTTACTAGTCTTGGTTCTTCTTTCCCTCTTCTTTTCGCTCACACTTCCGCACAGGCCTGAGGGTCTTCACGAAAACAGCTTACCCTTTGGGGTAGAGGACATGGTTGTGTCCATCCCACCCCTCCCAGACCCTGCTTTGGAGTGGAATATACTAGGTTTGTTTGGTTTGGTTAATGCATTCTCGGAGGTACACTTGGACTTTTCGAGTCCAACTGACTACTTTTCAAAATCCATTTTCATGGATTTTTGTCATATTTTATCACCAACAAATTCTATTTGTGCTATTTATTATCAATTGTAGGATAGTGATCAAGATTTATCAGATATGCACACAATCCATATAAATATTGAATTCAAATGTAGTTCATTTGACCTCAAAACTCATCCCTCTTCTAGTTTTGTATCTAACTTAAGTACTTGCTAAAATTAAATATACTTGGTCATGGCCACTTTGTGCAACAGGTACCAAAAGACTCGATATTATTTCACGCAAAATGCAACAAAGTTTTGCTTAGTTCCCTATTTAGTGCAACAAAGAACTCAAATTTTCCTATTTTGTACTTATATTGACCGATAACCTGCTGGTCTTGTAACCATTTGATGACATGAATACCCGTTTGCGAAAGTTTATGAAAGGGTTATGCAAATTGGACGATAAACTTGACTTCCATATCGCCAAATGGTACAAGATCAACAAGTTACGTGTCAAAATGAGTACAAAATAGGAAATTTAGAATCTTTGTAACGTAAAAAGAAATTTTGAAAGTTAGTTACACTAAATAGTAATCAAGACAAACATCATTGCATTTTGGTGCATGTTGCCCTATTATTTCATAAATAGTCTGTTTACCTGCCAGAGCAAAGTTGGCCACGAACCTCCGTTGTGGTATGACCAAGGCCTGCAAAAGCCCACAATAGTGGTAAATCAACGCTTCCCAAAAACAGAACGGACCAAAAAAAACAGAAATATAACATCAAGATAGAGATTTACGTGTTCTTAGGATCACTGCCCGTGATAATTTGCCATTCCTGGCCTTCAAGTGCAGGATAACAAATCTTGAAAGGCATGTCCGCCACTAAATCCGCCCATTTAGCTTCAATCAGATCCAAAATCGCGTGCGACTGATCAACCGTTACAAGACTGCTCACTACAGACCAAAAGTTTCCAAGAGAGAAAAAACGGAAGTCCATATGAGCCGGTTGCAGGTTTCCAATAAGGTATCCTCCTCTATTTGGCATCCATTCTACTAGCCACGGAGAAATTTGATCAGGGTAAATGTTGAATTTGTTGACGGCATCATAAGAGTATTCTTCAGTCTTGTAACGATAGATTTCGTTAAGTTTTCCCAAATCTATCCAGTAATATTCCCGTATGTGGAATGATAATGCAACAAGCCGGTTGTTTAAGGCTCTAACGAGATCCGCTGATCCATCCTCTGGTGCAAGCATTTCCCGTGCACACATTAATGCGGAATAAAATAGCGCCTGAAATCATGGGTAGTTTAGTAATTTACCAATCTTGTCCCATTTCCCCGATTTTTGAAAGGTATTTTAAACATCTGACAAATAGTTAAACAATTTTCTTAAACTGGGTATAAAGTCAAACATTAAAATTTTCATGACAGGAGTAAAAGGATTACTTGGATTTCGAGCGGGTGGCCATGAATTCCCATACGGCGATCGATCATGCAAGGACCATCGGCTACCAGCAAAGTAGGAAACATATCGAAACCATCAGCAAGGCATAACTTTAGAATCATCTTGATTCCAGTTTGAACATCAATTCTCTCCTGGAGTGACGTATCTCCGGAACTCTTTCCGTATGCACGTAACAATATAATCCACCATAATCCTATTGTAAAAAAATTGCCAAAAGAGCGAATTAAAATAAACATGTTTTAAGTCCAGATGAAACAAACAAATGAAGGGATTGCATGCTAATATTTACCAGAATCAACAGGGGCAACACGCCCGATTGCAGCCTCTCCAAAATCGGGATCTAATACTTCTTCGGTTGCAGTGTCATCACCCTCAAGGGGTACCGTACGAACCTTAAAACTGGCGGGCATCAATCCCTGACCAGGGCTATGACAATCCATCGTTTTCTCCCAACTCTGCAAAGCAAAAAAATTAAAATGAATTTTCACTTTTTGGCAACTCAGGTATTTAGCAAAGATCAAATTCTTGAAACTGGGAACTCGAAGAACATAAGTGTGCGTTCGGTGCGCGGATGGGCAAGAGTGAGGTATGCAAGTGAAAGAACTCCCGAAGGTTTTAGGTTTTAATTTGACATGGATAGTTTAATAATTTACCAATCTTGTTCCATCTCCTGAATTTAGTTCCACCTATTTTGGTGGAACAGAAAGAATGCATTTTTGTCCCACCTAGGTCCTGTCGTGTCCTAGTCTAATCTTGCACGCCAAACGTGGGACAACAAGATTTTGCATTGTACTGTCCCATCATGTCTCAGTGTACCAAATTGTCACGTCCCGTCAAGAGGTTCTACAGAAATCCAGAATATTCCGGATCAATGATTGGAGGAAGCTTGGAGAAGGATCAAGGATGGATAAACAAAGATCAAGATGATCCAAGCATACTCTAGAAGGATCCATATCTTTCAAGAGATTATGTCTCTAGATCATTCCTTGTAATAGCTAGTAGAATAATCTAGATAAAGTTCTAGATAGATCCATACAGTAGTATAAATAGGGGTAGTCTTTCATTTGTAAAACACACTCCACATTTTCACAACTTGAGTAATAGAAGCATAGAGTTCTCCCAATCTTCTTAACGTTCTTGTTTGCTCATCATTGTCCGGTATTCTTGTAGTTTGGCTGACTTAGTTCGAGAACTAAGGCCGCAGGCGAGCTAGTGAAGACAACTCCGTGACAAAATGCACCTTAATGGAACATGTTTAGGAGTGAATTCAACAAAACAAAATTCCTTCTAAAGCCCAAAACAACATCTTCCTCCTAGTATTTTGACTCGAAAAAAACCTAAATTACGTACTTTTTGCCGGTATAATTGTTTCAGATTACCCTTATATAATGAGGGCAAATGATCACATATGTGCATATCAAAATGAACTTCAAATGCCACTCATGAGTCATGACAACCTAAAGGTAAAGATGTAGCATTTCTTTGTGAATTACTCACTCCGTCCTAACGTAAGTATCCACATTTCTATTCTAATTTGTGCCAAAATAAGTGTCCACTTTAAAAAATAAGTGCCTACTTTTCAATTCTACCCTTGATTATGAGATGGAGAAATTCATTATTTCTTGTACTATTAAGGGTAAAATTGTCATTTACTTAATTAAAAAGTGTAATAATGACACATTCCTAAACTGTATGTCTTTTTCATTGTGGACATTTATTTTTGGGCGAAGGGAGTAGCTAATCAAACATAAATTGTGGTCATGAAACTAGAAAGAAACAATAGAGCAATAGATAGAGTTGGAACAAGTTCCGATTACACCCAAAATCCAACGGAATCTTGAAAACAAGCCCAAAAAAGAAGAAAGACAAAAAAAGGCAACACACACCAACGCTACTAAGCACAAAAAACAAGCATGTGAAAATAAAGGGTGAAGAATAAATTGCTCAAGATTATGATCAATAACATTATATAATCATTTAAAAAGGTTGCACCCGAATTACCGTTCCCCAACATCATTTGGAGGTCGAAGCTGAACCTGCTTTCAAGGGGTAGCCCCATTACCAACAACAACAATAAAAGGTGTAAAAAAAACCGAATGAAAGAATATGGAAGTTGAAACTGTTAACTACCTGCAGTTGAAGCGTGTGAAGGATGAAACTACGGACAATATCATACTCCCCTTTCAATAAGAACGCTATCCCGGAAGGTATGAAATCACGGATGAAAACTTGATCATAGTTAAGAACACTCGAGCTGGTGGGGTCCTTTGCGGCTATAGTTCCAATAGGACTACCACAATAGGTCACTATGGATTCACGCAGTAGGTCCCACGCTTCGTCCTCAATCATATCAACACTAGTCTTTTGCATCTTATCATGGACCCCGTTATCAGACACCGAAACCTCCTCCTTTTCTTTCTTTAACCCATGAACGTCCTCCGAATCCAAAAGATTCGGTGGATTAACCATATCGTGAACGGTATTAAACTGTTTGGCATTATCCACAAACCATGTACCATTTGCATCCTCAGCAGTAAAGCCCCTAACACTTTCAGCATTTTGGCATTTACAACTCGAACGATCAAATTTTCCGTTTTTGAAGTTTTCATAAGGAATGCTGGGAGCCGTTGGAAACCGGCGATGAGTATGACCGTTCCTGAAGATACTTGAGCACTTGAATAACCGAATGACACTTGATCCACTTCTCTTTTTGCATTTTGTGATGGATCCAGGAGTGTACATTAAATCCGACTTGAGGAATTGCTTCAAAGGCGCAGCCCCACAGAACACTTGCAGAATTGCTTCGGAAGAACCCATGCCAGCAAAAACCGAACAACTTGAATTCAATCACTCGGGTCCTCCACTTTTGTTCGATATGCCTAATGGAAACATCAAACCGAGAAAAAACGAAGTTAAAGATGTTATTATATCACTCAAAATCTTGGCTTATAGAATCAATTTAGCAATTTGGTCATATTATCAAGATCAAAAAGGGTAAAGTTTTACACCATAAAGAAGATTGAGAAGCAACCAATATAGACCCTGAATTGTTGGAATTTTTTTTTTTTTCAAAATTAGGAATACATTTCAAACTTTGTTGGCAAGACTTTTCACTATTCAAATCCAAAAATTAAGTTGAGTTTTCTTTTCCATTTTGGATTTTTAGACCTTGCCATTGGTAATGATTTGAATATTGTGTGCATAATAACCTAAATTTTCTCTGAATCTAAACAAATTGATGTCAATGTCGGATCCAAAAATGGAATGTTTGACTAGAAATGTGATTTATAATGGAATCAATACTTAAAAACGGAAAACAGAATCAATGCTTAAAAGCAAACAGAATGCAACAAATCATTATATGAACATGTTTGAAACCTAATTTAGCGTAGGATTTATGTACTCAAATAACGATCGAAGAAAACCCTGAAACATCATCTTCAATACGTTACCAAAACTACGATTAATTTTGATATTTTTCCCTCATTAAAAACCCATTTTTGAACAAAGTAGCAAACAGCATTTGGGAGTTGGGTTTTGAACAAAACTATGTGATTTTTGGTGAAATCAAAGATGAATTACAAATAAAAACTAAAAATTACTGGAATTTACCTGATTGAAGTGATGTTGATACAGAAATCCTGTAGTTGAATCGAAGGAAGATTATAATCTCTGATACCCAGTTGAGAAATGGTCGATTTCTGTGTTTAATTTGCCTAATTTGTTGAAGAATGGTTTTGAAATAAGCGTGTGAAGGAAAAGTAAAAGGAAAACTTGAACGCATGAACAACAATTGAATTGAAAGAACTAAAATGCGTTGCTGTTTGTTTGTGGCTATATACATGTCTGCGTTGCTTCGTGGGTTCCTTCTTTTTCTTTAGATATTTTTATTTTTTGAAAATTGAAAAATCGTTATTTCAAATTTCTATATAATAATATTCTTTTCAAATATATTACGTAACACTTTTCGTTTTAGATTTAATAAAAAATTATGGTGTGTGTCTTTACCCATTTTTATCTTGTCGGTAATATTTTTGGTTATTAAAATGAATTATGAGTAAGCTACTTTTATCTGGTAAGTGTTTATCGAGTAATAGGATCCTCTCTTTCACTTGACATGTAAGATTCTCGGTCATTGTCATGCTTATCGCAGAAGAATCTTCTCCCTTACTTACCGTGTAAGATTCTTTGTCATTGTCATGTTTACCCGGTAAGGTAAGTGAAGTCTGGTAAACACTTACTTGATAAATGTTTGCCCTGTTACCCGCTAGGGTCATGTACCCTCCCTGACAGGTAAAGTTTACATCCCTAACAAACCTAATATCTCCCTTTATATCTTGTTCACAGTTGATTTATCTATATTTGTTTCTCCTTATCTTTCTGTTATAGTTACAGATACATGCATCTACATCTATTGATGTTTCATTATGTTATGTCTTCATATTTAGGTTTCTTTTTTTCTTTTTTCTTTTTCATTCGCTATTTTGTTTAATAGTTAGATATAGATCTAATATTTGAATGTAAGATGATGTTTTTTTTATAAAAATAATAGTTTATTGTATTGACCAGGTTCTTTTGAAATCATGATAAATGTATTAAAAATATCTTATTTTCATGATGATCAACAATAGGATTTTGACATACTTTGTAAAGTTCAACATCGATGGAGATGAATATTGTTCACTACATGTTTGATTCATACTTGATCGTGTTCAATGCATGCTTGATTCCATATTCGATTATTGTTGAAAATCATCCAATAAGAAAAAAAACGTTATAAATATATCAACTGAATTGAAAAATGACTACTTATCAAAAGCTAACTGTATATTAAAAGGGCATTTTTTGTAATAAAAGAAGTTGAGTATAGTTTTCCAATAGTTGAAATTAGAAAAAATATATGACAATATATTAAGCATACAAAATCAAATTTTATTTTCTTTATTAAAAAATATTAGTAACATTTAATCTTTACTTACATTTTACTAATAGATATTATAAGTATTTATTCTATCTCAAAAAATACAAGATAATACTTCGATAAAATTAAGTAAATGTCTAAATAACTACTAATAAATATAAAACAAAAAATAATAATCTATCTATACATATAATAAATAAGTAATTGGAGTGCTACGTGTCGTCTTCTGGTGAGCCGACTTCAGTATTTTTCCGCCTAAACATGTATCTGGACGCATAAGACACCCACATTATTTCTCTTTAAATCTTTCCTTAATTCAATTTAACATGTATCTGGACGCATAAGACACCCACATTATTTCTCTTTAAATCTTTCCTTAATTCAATTTAACATGTATCTGGACGCATAACACACCCACATTCATTCCTCCTTAATTCAATTTTTTTAATTATACGTTACATTTGATACCCTTATAATTAGGTATGTAGTTACTTTTAACCTTTTACTTTTTTTATTTTTTATTTTAGACTCTTATCATATAAAAATAAACAATGTATATGAACTAAAATATATTAAAAAAACATTTCTATTTTTTTACAAATTATACCATTATAATTGTTTCATCAATACCTTCGAAATGAGCTCAATATTTAATATTTTTTGATTTAAATATATTATTGAATATCATAAATATATACGAATTAATGTGTCGTGATTAGTATGAGATTTGATACAAAAAAAACAACTGTGAAGGGAAAAAAACTTGGAAAAGTAGCATCGTACTTTCGATGATCATTCATATCTGTAAGATAAGTTTTATGACATTATTTAGTTTTTTTAAATTACCCTGTGTGATACACGGGTTTCGAGCTAGTAATTAAATAAATAAGAAATCAAATATTATAATTTTAACTATAAAAAAACTTAAAAAATAAAGGTTCTATTTTAAGTAACTTTTGTTGGGCATACGAAAGCGATGGTTAGTCCACGTGGCCACGTGAACAAAATAAAGGGCCTAGTTTACGAAACGTGTATTTTACTACTTTTTATGCATTTGGATGGTTTGCAAAATTGTTTATGGTAATTTAAAATCATAATTATTTTGACATATATAAAAATGACAAAATGGTTTGATTAAGGCTATGTTTGACAAACTAGCTGATAGCTAATAAACTAACTTTTTAAAATGCTACTCTGAGTAACTTTTTAATAAACTAGTTTATGGTCATCTAAACATGTACTATAATTTATGAATAAAAGGCAGAAAATTTGTTTTAATAAAACTGATTTTAAAGACTGATTAATAGCAATGACCTTGACCATTATATAAATATAATCAATTGTGTATAAATTTCTACCTCGAATTAATTTTACACAATTTTACACGTTATCCATGTGTTTTTCTTCGATGACGTTTTTGCCATTGATTATGAGCACACTTCCCACTTTGTTGACATGTTTCTTCACTCAAGTTTTCGACAACCTCTCATCTTATTATCGGTTTACTTTTGATTAGTTGATGATCGATTATTCTTACTACAAACAGGTTTTCCACCACACCAACATTAGCATCGAGGCAACCTTTAACCAACAATTTTTAAAATGGAAAGACAACGTGTAGAAATATTTTGGTCCACTCGTGTGTGGATAAAGTTGCTATATGTGTCACAAATTAGGCCAAGACAACTTGATATTGACATCGATAATTTAACTCGTCTTGTACTCGACAAATGTGAATTGATAGGACAAAACTTGTATGCTACCCAAAAACCTATCTTGTCAAGCCTCATATGACATAATTAACACGTGGTTTTGACTAAATCATTGTTCTTTTTCAAATATTAAAATGTGTTTTACTAACAAGATAATTGTGTACAATTGACGTAAACAGTCTTGAGTTACTGAACTAAAATTATTGTACAAATATCACTTACATATGTGAAAAGAATTAAAAATATCTGGATTGTTGTCTTAACCAAATCCAATTTAGATTGTCGAAATTATCAACTCAAATGTATTTAAAAACCAAACTATTAGTTGACTCCAAAATTCTCTAGGTAATTTTTTTCTTCACAAATGACTTTTATACAACTTAATGCAGTATCTAAGAATTTTTCAAGATTTTCCTATTTAGTGTTATTAGGTAGGGCGAAGGGGGCAAGATTTTGTTAACTATAATATTTTGAGAAACCAAATGTATATTGTTAGACATATATTTAGCAATTAACTTTCTAATTCAATAATCGATTAACTATTATAAGCACACAAAAAAGGAGTCTGTATTTGTAATTTTGTATTGATCCTATGATAATAAATTATCTCATCCATCTAAAACTAATGCTTCCACGGTTGAATAAAGGGGCGTAGGCGTAGGGAATAGGGGGCAGGCCAATGCCCAGCCCCCTTCGACCCTTGACCCATCCTCACAATTAGAATTAAAAAATTGATATTAAAAGCCTCTTCAAACAGTCCGCCACCCCCAAATCTAAAAACAAAAAAAAAGTTAATAATTAAAAACCAAAAGATGGCCCAAATTCTGTAATAATAAAAAAAAAAAGAGAAACGTTGACGTCTCTCTATATGTGTTAGTACAATTATCAAGTGTTAAGAAGTTGTTAGTTAGTTAGTGTTAATTGGAAAGTTGTTGAGGTCTTTTGCTAGGTCACTTGTGTCTCTGATTGGTGATCATAAGACTATAAAAGATGTGTAAGAGTGTTGTATTGATCATTCAAGAAAATACAACATCAATTTCCATTTTTTTCTCTCTCTCTTTCTTTCTTCTCCGTTTCTTCCTTTTTCAAAAGTTTTCATGGTATTAGAGCTAAAGTTCAGCCTTTTTACAAGATTGTGTTTCAAGATCTATCTGTTTTCTTGTCTTTTGCATCGATCAAAAGTTAAGAACATGCTTGATTGTTTCTTCAAATCAAGACAGTAAGTCAAATTCCTCTTTTCAGAAAAGCTTGTCTTCTTCTTGTTCTATTCAAAATGTCAACTGAAAATGTGAGAAATACTACCACTTCTCAACAGTTTTCTCCCCCAAACTTAGCCATTTTTGTCTCTATGAAGTTGAATGGAGATAACTATCTTTGCTGGAAACATCAAATTTTAATGGTGTTAAGAACTCGTGGTCTTCAAAACCATATTGATTCAGATACGCTTCCTCCAACAGCACCATCAGAATCTATAGAAGCTTGGACCAAAGTTGATTGTTTCGTTTCTTCGTGTATAAATGCAACGTTAGACCCGTCGATTGCTCATTTGGTGTAATATCCGGATCCAAAATTTATTTAATTTTGGAGTTGGGGGAAAAGTTGACCTTTACCCAAAGTTCAAGGGGGTCAAATGTAACTTGGGTTATATAAATATAAATCAACTTTAGATATTTTCTAAATATCTCATTTCCTGATATTTTTGAGATCTGAGAGAGAGAGAGAGAGAGAGAGAGAGAGAGAGAAGGAAGCAGGGTGAAGAAGTGATCGGTCGTTTCGTTCAAATCAAGGTACGATTCTAGCTTAAAGCTTTGATCTGAGTGTTATCTGTCGTATAGAATCTCGTTGTTAAGGTTTTTAACCGTTCCATTTTGAGTTTTGAGTGTTTCGGTTTGGATCTGGGTTCTGTATCTCCGGCGTGTTCTTGGTGAACATTCGACCTGTATATAGCATTCGACTGGACTGCATTCGACCGGTATGCATTCAACCGGTGTTGCATTCGACCGGTGTGTATTCGACGATGTTGGCTTATGTTATCAGAGTTATCTAGGTTTCGACTTATCGATTTTATCGGTGTTATCGTAGGTAGCGATCGTTTGAAACCGGGCCTTTAAACAGGAAGAATTCTGAGGTGAGTCTTTTAAAATAAATCCGTCTATATTATAACAGCTATGTGATGAATGTATTTGTTGAACTATGGTGGATCACGATTTTGGTATGGTATATTGTTGTCGGATAATGTTTTCTAAATTCAATCACTTACAACTTTCTTTACAAGAATCAAGATTTATTGAATGGAACAATTGTTCATATGAATTGCTTATATGCTTGATTTAATGTCAGTATGATATAAAATGACATGCTCTGGCTTTGAGTCTTAGTGCAATGGATCCATAGGCACGATGTTCCTATGTCCCCGTTTTGGGCATTTAGTTCATGTTTTAGCACGGAATAGGCATCGGGTTGCCATGATAAGTAAGGTGTGGGCCTATAAGGTCGGGCAGCGTCTCATGGTGCAGTAAGGTGTAATTCCATTGTGTGCTGAGTTCCCCTGTTTTGGAACTCTCAAGAATAGATCTAGAGGGGTTGACTTGATGCTTTGAGCAATAGATCTAGAGGGGTTGAGCTCGTTATGTGATTTGGTGTTATTTGTACCATGGTTAATCACTAATGGTTTATTTGATTTCTTGACTTAGCTCATGGCTATACTCACCGCGTGACATCAATTTGGGTTTAGTACTCTCTTTTTAATTGGCTTGTTCTCACTAGGCTTTAGCCTAACACTTGCTCTTGGTTGTCATGTTGGCAGGTCATCTTAGCAGTGGGGCACGCCGGGACTGAGGGAACGACCTTGGGGTCGTGAGTGGTCTTTTTGAGGATATCTAGTGACCATCGTATAGTGATTTTTGAAGATACACATTTTGGAAGGATAGCGACACCCGACCCTAATCTAGTTAATCAATTGTAGATTAGTAGGTTGTCGTCTTATGCTTCATTATTGACCATATTATATATACCCTATACTCCGTTTGAGATATTTTGTATCTTGGTTTGGTTTTATCTATTTCACAGGCTTAGTCTATTGCAGAATTTTCGAATTTTATTTCCGCAAATTTTTAGGTTGTTACAAGTTGGTATGAGAGCCTTGGTTTAAGTGAACTAGGTATGGCTGTAAGATGCCTAGACTTAAACTGAGACTATTAAGCTATGACTCGTGAGATGGGGTAGACCTTCTAAGATAGGATGGTCTTAGGGTCAACGAAAATTTGCACAAATTGAAAGTTGTAATGATGGTAATAAGAACTCTTACGTATTATGTGTTCATAATTTCACTTAGCTAACGTTATTATGCAAATGTTTTACGTGGGCATACTTAAATTACTGTTGTTATAATAATTGATAAGTGTAGTAGTACGTTCTTTGTGTTTTCCGTAATCCTTATCCCGTTCTTTTGCATGATTGCGTTCAACAGAACCATGGTTAATACCAGGAATCGCCCGGAAGGTCAGGAGGCCGAAATACCTACGGCCGACCATCCGCTGGTGACTGAAGTGGGAGAAACCGCGCGTGTGGTTAATGTGTTGGGTGGAGGACCCGAGCACATTCCCCGACGCAATTTGGAGGCCGAAGAGCCTATTATTGAGGAAGTGACGGCAGAAACGAGAATGATGGACCGTATGATGTTGGCCATGAACAGGGCCATGGCGCAACAGCAGGAGGTATTCTTGAAACTTCTAGAGGACCGAGACGCCAACAACAGTAGGCCCGAAACAGTTGGCGAGAATGTGATCGTTGCGGGATCTGGGGGTATTGGACCTGTAATTTCCCCTTAGGTGACTGCAGCTCTGGGTGTCAGGCGAACGGTGCGGATTTGCACGTTCAAGGCTTTTCTGGGTTGCCAACCGCCATAATTTAAGGGCTCGGACAATCCCCTAGATTTTATGGTCTGGGTTCGAGAGATGGAGCAAGCTTTTCGCTCAAGTGAATGTGGGGAGAAACAGAGGGTTATTTTTGGTTCCCGAATGTTACGGGGTATGGCTCTTACTTGGTGGGACGTGTACTCTGCTTCGCTTGAGCCGACTATTCTGGATCAACTGTCTTGGTCTACCTTCAAAGAAAAACTGCTAGAGGAGTACTGTAATGAGAGGTCGTTGGACCGAATCACGGAGGAAATTCATAACTTAAAGAAAGGGGGTATGTCTGTGAGGGAGTACAACTGTCTCTTCATGGACAAGTTGGGTTTTGTGGGACGCTTGGTCCCGACAGAGAAAGATAAGATCAAGGCTTACATCAAGGGCCTCCCATCGGACATGATGTCGATGGTGCGTGTAACAAAGACCTCCACCCGTCGGGAGGCAATGGAAGAAGCTCAACTTATGGAGGATGCTTACAGTCTCAGCAGGGATCAAAGTGGTTGCCAAGTCGAGAAGAGGAAATGGGAGGGAAGCTCGATGCCCTCAAAGAAACCTTATTATGCCAACAGCAACGCTCAGCGAGGAACCGATTCTAGACGTGATGCCAAGTGGTGCTCCAAGTGTCGAAGCAAACATTTCGGCCCATGCAACTTTGTTCCTGGAATGTGCTACAAGTGCGGAAAGACGGGCCACACGTTTCGAGATTGCCCTCTTAAGGGGAAAATATGTTTCGAATGTAAGGAACCGGGGCACGTAAGGGCGGAATGCCCGAAGCTCAAGACCGGAGGTTATGGAGGGAAGAAGATAGAACCCCCGCGGTCGACCAGAAGGGCTTTCCAGATGTCGTCAGAGGAAGCTAAGGCATCGACCGATGTGGTGTCGGGTACGTTCTTTCTAAATTCTGTACCTACACGTGTGTTATTTGATTCTGGTGCTAGCTACTCGTTTGTATCCGAATTGTTCTGTCAAAGGCTTGCTATGTCTAAGAGTATACTAGAGAATGCTATTGTTGTAGAAATAGCAAATGGAGGTCAAATTCTAATCCATAATATCATTAGAGATTGCATCTTAGAGCTTGAAGGAAAGAAATTTCCCATTAACTTATTGCCTATGCAAATTGGCGGATTCGATGTGGTTGTGGGTTTGGATTGGTTATCAAAGAACCAAGCCGAAATTGTATGTTCCAAGAAACTGATTCGTTTACCCGTGGTAAACGGAGAAGCGACAACAATCTACAACGAAAGAAGGAAAAACGGTGTGGCGATTATTTCAGTGATCAAAGCTAGGAAGTATTTGGCGAAAGGATGTTCATCTTTCCTGGCTTATGCTATCGACACCAAACTTGAACAACGGAAACTAGAAGATGTTAGGGTGGTGCGCGAGTTTCCCAATGTGTTTCCGGAAGACTTGCCCGGTTTACCACCCGATCGTGTAGTGGACTTCCGTATTGATCTTATTCCTGGAGTGGCTCCAATTGCTCGAGCTCCTTATCGTTTGGCTCCTACCGAAATGCAAGAATTGATGGCTCAACTCCAAGACCTTCTTGAGAAAGGTTTCATTAGACCGAGCTCGTCACCTTGGGGAGCTCCGGTCCTGTTCATCAAAAAGAAGGACGGTGCAATGAGAATGTGTATAGACTACAGAGAACTGGACAAAGTGACGATGAAGAACAGGTATCCGCTTCCCAGAATCGACGATCTGTTCGATCAACTTCAGGGAGCAGGTTGTTTCTCAAAGATCAACCTTCGATCAGGGTATCACCAAGTGAAGGTAGCAAAGAGCGACATCCCAAAGACGGCATTTAGAACACGCTATGGACACCACGAGTTTCTGGTGATGCCATTCGGCCTAACCAACGCACCGACAATATTTATGGACTTGATGAACCGTTTGTGCCGACCGTTCCTTGACAAGCCGGTAATCGTGTTCATCGACGACATCCTAGTTTACTCCAAGAATGAAGAAGATCATGAGCAACATCTCCGTGAAGTGTTGGATGTGTTAAGGCGAGAAAGACTTTACGCGAAGTTTTCAAAGTGCGACTTTTGGCTCCCAGAGGTACAGTTTTTGGGGCATGTGGTTTCAAAGGAAGGAGTAAAAGTGGATCCTGCAAAGATTGAGGCGATGACGAATTGGGAACCTCCCAAGAGTCCGTCTGAAATCCGAAGTTTCCTAGGCTTGGCAGGGTACTACCGGAGATTCATACAAGACTTCTCGAAGATAGCCTCGTCACTGACGGACTTGACCCGAAAGAATGTGAAATTTGTGTGGACTGAGAGGCAAGAAGAGGCGTTCCGCACCTTACAAAAGAAGCTTTGCGAAGCTCCTATCCTATCCTTACCCGACGGGACGGAAGATTTTGTGGTGTACAACGATGCGTCAAAGATGGGTTTGGGTTGTGTCCTGATGCAAAGAGGGAAGGTGATCGCTTACGCATCAAGACAACTAAAAGTGCACGAAGTCAACTACCCTACTCATGACTTGGAATTGGCAGCGGTGGTGTTTGCACTGAAATTGTGGCGACACTACCTTTACGGTACGAAATGCATTCTTTACACCGATCACAAGAGTTTGAAGCATATCTTTGATTAGAAAGAGCTAAACATGAGGCAGCGGAGATGGTTGGAGTTGTTGAAGGATTATGACTGCGAGTTGCTCTACCATCCGGGTAAGGCAAACGTTGTTGCCGACGCCTTGAGTCGGAAAGTCTGCGGAGGAAATTCTCGTGCTACCTTTGCATGGATTGAAATAACTTCAACACTCATTGACAGAATCAAGGAATCGCAAGTCGAAGCCTTGCTAGAAGAAAATCTCAAAGGAGAAGTCATGGAAAAACAACACTTTTTGTTGACTGAAGATAGTCGAGGGGTGAAACTTTTCAATGGGCGAATTTGGGTGCCTAAGATTGGGGGTATTAGAGAACTTCTTCTCGAGGATGCCCACAAGTCAAAATACTCTATTCACCCGGGAAGCACGAAAATGTATCGAGATTTGAAATTGCATTATTGGTGGCCAATCATGAAGCTTGATGTGGCGCACTATGTGGAGCAGTGTGTAACTTGCTTACAAGTGAAGGCTGAACACCAAAGACCTTACGGAAGTTTGCAATCCTTGGAAATTTCGGAATGGAAATGGGAACACATCACGATGGATTTCGTGACGAAACTGCCAAGGACCTTGAAAGGTCACGACGCCATTTGGGTCATAGTAGACCACTTGACCAAAAGCGCTCATTTCTTGGCCATGCGGGAGACCTTACCAATGGATAAATTGGCGAAGTTGTACATCAATGAAGTAATATTCCGACACGGTGTGCCACTATCTATTGTCTCTGATCGGGATAGTCGGTTCACATCGCATTTTTGGGACGGTTTACAAAAGGAATTGGGTACACGTGTGAAGTTGAGCACGACCTACCATCCTCAAACTGACGGCCAAAGCGAGAGGACAATACAGACTCTGGAAGACATGTTAAGATCGTGTGTGATCGATTTTGGGGGTAGTTAGGATACGCACCTGCCTTTGGTAGAGTTCGCGTACAACAATAGCTACCACTCAAGTATTGGAATGGCACCATTGTAGGCTTTATATGGACGCAAGTGTCGAACTCCCGTGTGTTGGCTCGAAGCGGAGGAGAAACAGTTTACTGGACCCGAAATCGTACAAGTGACTGCCGATAAGGTCAACCAGATTCGAGAAAGGTTAAAAGCAGCTCAAGATCGTCAGAGGATGTATGCAAATAAGCGGAGGAAACCGATAGTGTTTCAAGTGGGAAACAAAGTTATGTTAAAAGTCTCGCCCTGGAAAGGGGTAGTCCGCTTCGGAGAGAAAGGAAAGTTGAGACCGAGATTTGTTGGACCATTCAAAATTGTAGCACGTGTTGGTGAAGTGTCCTACAAGCTTTACCTACCCGAGGACTTGCGTGAGATCCATCCCACCTTTCATGTGTCAAATTTGAAAAAGTGCTTGGCAGAAGAAGATGTGGTGATCTCTTTAGACGACATCCAAGTGGATCAGAAATTGAACTATCTTGAGGAACCGATAGCCATTTCGGATCTCAAGGTAAAGAAGTTAAGGAACAAGGAGATTCGACTGGTGAAAGTTCAGTGGAAGTTTCATAAGGGACAGGAGTCGACGTGGGAAGTAGAGGCTGATATGAGATCTCAGTATCCCCATCTTTTCGACAATGGAATTCCGGGGACGGAATTCTCTTAAGGAGGGGATATTGTAATATCCGGATCCAAAATTTATTTAATTTTGGAGTTGGGGGAAAAGTTGACCTTTACCCAAAGTTCAAGGGGGTCAAATGTAACTTGGGTTATATAAATATAAATCAACTTTAGATATTTTCTAAATATCTCATTTCCTGATATTTTTTAGATCTGAGAGAGAGAGAGAGAGAGAGAGAGAGAAGGAAGTAGGGTGAAGAAGTGATCAGTCGTTCCGTTCAAATCAAGGTACGATTCTAGCTTAAAGCTTTGATCTGAGTGTTATCTGCCGTATAGAATCTCGTTGTTAAGGTTTTTAACCGTTCCATTTTGAGTTTTGAGTGTTTCGGTTTGGATCTGGGTTCTGTATCTCCGGCGTGTTCTTGGTGAACATTCGACCTGTATATAGCATTCGACCGGTATATAACATTCGACCTGTATATAGCATTCGACCTGTATATAGCATTCGACCGGTATGCATTCGACCAGTATGCATTCGACCAGTGTTGCATTCGACCGGTGTGTATTCGACGATGTTGGCTTATGTTATCAGAGTTATCTAGGTTTTGACTTATCGATTTTATCAGTGTTATCGTAGGTAGCGATCGTTAGAAACCGAACATTTAAACAGGAAGAATTCTGAGGTGAATCTTTTAAAATAAATCCGTCTATATTATAACAGCTATGTGATGAATGTATTTGTTGAACTATGGTGGATCACGATTTTGGTATGGTATATTGTTGTCGGATAATGTTTTCTAAATTCCATCACTTACAACTTTCTTTACAAGAATCAAGATTTATTGAATGGAACCATTGTTCATATGAATTGCTTATATGCTTGATTTAATGTCAGTATGATATAAAATGACATGCTCTGGCTTTGAGTCTTAGTGCAATGGATCCATAGGCACGGTGTTCCTATGTCCCTGTTTTGGGCATTTGGTTCACGTTTTAGCACGGAATAGGCATCGAGTTGCCATGATAAGTAAGGTGTGGGCCTATACGGTCGGGCAACGTCTCATGGTGCAGTAAGGTGTAATTCTATTGTGTGCTGAGTTCCCCTGTTTTGGAACTCTCAAGAATAGATCTAGAGGGGTTGACTTGATGCTTTGAGCAATAGATCTAGAGGGGTTGAGCTCGTTATGTGATTTGGTGTTATTTATACCATGTTTAATCACTAATGGTTTATTTGATTTCTTGACTTAGCTCATGGCTATACTCACCGCGTGACATCGATTTGGGTTTAGTACTCCCTTTTTAATTGGCTTGTTCTCACTAGGCTTTAGCCTAACACTTGCTCTTGGTTGTCATGTTGGCAGGTCATCTTAGCAGTGGGGCACGCCGGGACTGAGGGAACGACCTTGGGGTCGTGAGTGGTCTTTTTGAGGATATCTAGTGACCATCGTATAGTGATTTTTGAAGATACACATTTTGGAAGGATAGCGACACCCGACCCTAATCTAGTTAATCAATTGTAGATTAGTAGGTTGTCGTCTTATGCTTCATTATTGACCATATTATGTATACCCTATACTCCGTTTGAGATATTTTGTATCTTGGTTTGGTTTTATCTATTTCACAGGCTTAGTCTATTGCAGAATTTTCGAATTTTATTTTCGCAAATTTTTAGGGTGTTACATTTGGCTATAGATACAAAGTATTCCTCATATCTATGGAAAACAATAGAGCGATCTTATAAACAACAGGCTTTTGCCAAACGATCTCAACTGAAAACTCAGTTTCATACAATAAAACAGGGATCGAACTCAGTCGCCATTTTCTGTGATCCGATAAAGAAGATATTTGATTCGTTAAAGTCCATTGGAGAAACTATTTCAGATATAGATTTGGTACTTCAAACTCTTCAAGGACTCAATCCAAGCTACAATATTTTTGTTCTAAATGTTGAGAACACAGATCCACCACCGTTTTTTATGCAACTCTGATTTAAACTCTTGCTCAATGAAGAACATATGTTACAACAATCTGAAGGTGTCCTGATTTCTGCAATGGCGGCACTCAAACTCAGTAATCCACCACATTCAGCCTTGGAAGAAAGCACAATTGTTGTTTATCAGATTTTTCACAAACAAAATCACACAGCCGAGAGATGTTATTTTCGTTATGAATCGAACGGTGGAAATCAAAGTGGCATAATTCAAGGAAGGAATAATGGAGGAAATCAAAATGGTGGTGGTCGATTTTCTGGACTTAACAATTGGAGAGGAAGACTGGGTGGCAGTGAATATCACAGAGGCGTTGGTCGTAGAGGTTTGAATCCAAACCCTAATTTTTCTAATATGAGTTCAAATGATGCATGAGGCAACAGAAGTGGGAATTGATTCACAAAACCACAATCAACTTTCTTTTGGGCCTAGGCCTATTTCACAGACTAGATCAGATTGTTAATTTCCAGTAAAGGGTCCACACAATAATTTGGTTTTGGATCAAATATCGGTTGCTCTCCTTAAGCTTTTTCGACTGATTTTGGTCCGACACATTTTGCTAAATAGGCCACGCAAAATGGGGCATCTGTTGATACATATTTTTCCGAGACTTGTGCTATTATTGATTCTTGGATTTCTGGTACAACAAATCATATGACATCCAATCCACGATTAGTACATGGAGTGGTTCCCTATATCGGGCCTGGGATAGTAATAGTCTGAAATGGTAATTCTCTATGCATCTCACATATTGGACATTCCATTATTGCTCTTCCTAACTATAACTCGTTGCTTAAAAATGTTCTTCTTGTTCCCGGGCTTACCAAAAATTTGTTGTCTATACGTCAATTAGTTACAGATAATCCATATGTTGTTGTGTTCTCATCTTTTGGTCTCTCTATTCAGACAAGCTCGGGAACTGTCCTCCACCACATTCCGCGTAGTTCTCAGCCTCTCTATTCTCTAACGCCAAGTACATCCAAGTATGTTGTTCTATTGTGTGGCATTCTAGGCTTGGCCATCCATCTGATTACGTATTACATAAACTTTGTATTCCTTTAGTCTCGAATAAAGATGATATTCATTGTATTCCGTGTAACTTGTCTAAAAGTACACGTTTGCCATTTTCCGTACACTAATCTCGAAGTACTTCACCATTACATAGAATACATTATGATATTTGGGGACCTTCTCCGGTTGTTTCTCGTGGTGGTTATAGGTACTTATTACCTTTATTGATGACTATAGTCGATTCACATGGATGTATCCTCTAACTCATCAGTCTCAAGCCTACGAATCGTTTTGTCATTTTAAAGTTTTAGTTGAAAATATTTTCTCCACCAAAATCAAAAAATTTCAATGTGATGGTGCTCCTAAACTTGTCAAAGATTCTCTTCATCAATTATTTGACATCTTTGGTATTTTTCTTCGCATTTCATGTCTTTATACTCCACAACAAAATGGAGTAGCCGAGCGCAAAAATCGTCATCTTTCTGAAATGTCTCGTGCTTTGTTGCTTCTATCTCGTCTACCAAAAAGTTTTTGGTATGATGCTTATGCTACCGCGACTTTCTTGATAAATCGTCTTCCGTCTCCAAATTTGAGTCACTCACCTCCATATCAACTGTTGTTTCATAAAACGCCTAACTACAATCTTCTTCGTACATTTGGGTCTCCGTGTTATCCATTTCTTGGTTCTATTCATCAAGACAAGTTGCCACCCAAATTTGTGTTGTGTCTCTTTCTTGGTTATGCTCCGCATCATAAGGGTTATATATGTTTTGATCCTATATCCTCTACCACATACACATCGAGTCATGTCAAATTTCATGAAACTATTTTTCCTGCTCTTACCATACCACCTCCACCAGATTCGACCGTTGTTCTACCATCATTTCCAACAGGTTCTTTTCCTTCATCATCATCATCTTCCACCACTTCTTCCGAGACATTACCTAATTCTGTTCCAAGTGCGTCATCATATTCGACTATTCCTCATTCTGTCACATCTTCACATTCGATGGTTACTCGTACTCGTGATCATACATGTCGGTCTAAAAAATTTCCTAATTGTATCAAGCTTCTTTAGAATCTTCTCCTACCACTAAGCCACATATGTTTTCTCAAGCTTGAAAGTGGTCTGTATGGTGGGATGCTATGAGAGCTGAAATTTTTGTCTTGCACTCGAACAAGGCCTGCGAATTAGTGCCATCATCTTCTTGTTTTAACATGGTTGGTTATAAATGGGTATATAAAATCAAGTGTAATTTTGATGGTACTGTAAGCCGATATAAATCACGGTTGGTGGCCAAAGGTTTTTCTGCAAACAGACGGTGTTGACTATACTGAGACTTTTAGTCCGGTGGTTAAACCCACAACTATCCGTTTGGTTCTCTCTATTGCTTTTTCACGAGGTTGGAACATAAGGCAAGTTGATGTGAATAATTCCTTCTTACACGATGATTTAAATGAGACTGTTTATATGAGTCAACCCTCCCACTCATGTTTGTCTATTGAAAAAGGCTTTATATGGCTTAAATCAAGCACCACACGCTTGGTTTGATAAACTTTCTCGTGCTTTTGTTACATTCGGGTTCACGCAACATGTGTCAGATATATCGTTATTTGTTTATCATTCAGTCTCGATCACTGCTTATATTCTCATCTATGTTGATGATATTATTATCACAAGAAGTTCAACTGATTTTATTTCTGAAATAATTCAGAAATTACATTCACAATTTGCTTTAAAGGACTTGGGAAGAGTGAATTATTTTTTGGGAGTACAGGCTACTTTCTCCGACACTGGTCTTCATCTCTCTCAGTAATGTTATTTGTCTGATCTCTTACACAGAACTGGGCTTAGTCAATGTAAGCCTTTGTCATCTCCTATATTTCCTGGCCGACAACTTTCTAAATATTATGGAGTACCATTAGCCAATTCGTTGCTTTATCAAAGTACAATTGGGGCACTTCAATATTTAACCCCACCTCACCACGGTTTATCCATTTATCAATCCATGAACCAGCCCAACCACTTTCTTACCGGAAGAAAGAGGGAGCCACCCGTCCCGGGAAACGAAGTACTAAAGTGGAGTCAGCACCATATACTGAAAAATAAGGTAGGAGCTATAGAATCCAGTTGATAACAAGAAGTCTCACTTTACTGGTTGGGAGTTCATCTCTCACTCGGCTAGAAATTGCTTACGCTGTCAGCAAATCTTCTCAGTTTCTACAAAGTCCCACCGATATACATTGGATTGCTGTTAAAAGGATTTTACGGTAATTAAAAGGCACCATGTCTCACAGACTTTTAATTTAAAAGTCAACTAATCATGTTCTTCATGCATATACCGATGTTGATTGGGCCGGATGTACTGATGATAGACGATCTACAAGTGGATATTATGTTTATCTTGGTAGTAATCTTATGAGTTGGAGTTCGAAGAAACAACACGTGGTGGCTCGATCGAGTACTGAAGCGAAGTATTATGCCTTAGCGCACACGGAAGCTGAAAAGTCGATGGCTTATTTCTCTCATCAAAGAACTTCGACCTTCACTCACTTGTCCTCCGAATTTATGGTGTGATAACATTAGGGCAACATACTTAGCCGTGAACCCGGTGTTTCTTCAACGTACCAAACATCTTGAGATTGACTTACATTTTGTTCGAGACATGGTAATGACTAATCAGCTCATAGTTCGTTATGTTCCAACTACGTGGAAACTTGCTGATATCTTGACGAAAGGTCTTCTGGTATCTCAGTTTGCTACTCTTAAATCCAAGCTTCAGATTGTACCCGACATTGTGCTTGCGGGGGGGGGGGGGTGTTAGTACAGTTATTCAAGTGTTAAGAAGTTGTTGGTAGTTAGTGTTAGTTGGAAAGTTGTTGAGGTCTTTTGCTAGAGTGACTTGTGTCTGTGATTGGTGACCATACGACTATAAAAGTTGTGTAAGAGTGTTGTATTAATCATTCAAGAAAATACAACATCAGTTTCCAATTCTCTCTCTCTCTCTCGTTCTTTCTTCTCTGTTTCTTCTTTTTTTCATAAGTTTTCAATATGTAATTATATAAATATAATATTTATAAACTATATAAAATGTTTATTTGTTGGATATGTTAAATTTTGTTGTAAAAACGCATATCCTAGTTTGGTTAAATGTAAATGTTGATGTTGAGATATTGTAACTTATTTTGAAATTTGAATAACATATATGTAGATTCGAATTTTCTTTAATATGAAAGATGGAGTTCTTAATTTCTTACGATCTTAGGTTGAATTATGAATAAGAAACGAACCGCCAATTCTTTTTTCAAGCAAAAAGATGTTAATGACCCACAACCACATACTGAGAGTGACAATCTTGTGGAGAATGTGGTTGATATGGAAGAGACTACTATTACAGTTGAACCTGAAAAGATAGATGGGTTAAATTAGGTGGATATCAACGTAGATTCTTTGATCTGTGATTTAGGAGCACAAACTTTAACTTAAGCATTCCAAGTAACCAACATGGAGAGGTTAGTGAGCAGCACATATTAAAAGTTGTACATTATCAACTTAATAAATCTAAGTATTCTTCATAAACTATGTGTTAATCTAAGATGTAAGTTTCTATTATGTTAAAGAAATGTTATTTGATCATATACAAAAAAAAATCGTGAATATTCTAAAATAAAGTACGACACTGAACGACCGAATCTCCTTATCACAAATTCCTGGCCCCGCCCTTGTAAAATATCAAATAAAAGTTAGGGATTCCATGTGTGAGCAAGTATTGGCCAAGACATGACCATTATGCATCAAGAAAGAACAATATTTTGTAATTTGGATATTATAATAAAATGAACCTCTTTCTATGGTTAAATGAAATAATATACTGTTGGTCCCTAATAAGCAAAACAATATTGTAGAGGGGGGGGGGGATTGAATACAATACACAAAAATTTCACTTAATTTTTAATTCTTTTATTGACATAGAATATCAAGAATTACACTTAGTAAACAGAAAGATTGTTGCGGAAAATAACAGTAAACTATTCTAACAATCTTAATACTTAGAAACTTTAGAACACAACTTTGAAAGCACAAAGATTAAAAAGCTATGAAGAGAGAAAATAGTTATCAACTTTGGAGTGCACTAAGATCTCTTTGATGAAAAACGTGAGTTGCATGGAGGAGGTCTTCACCCTTTTATACTACCCAATGCATTGAATGCAAATGACACTTGTCATATGTTGAGTGGATCCTTGAGATTTCTTCAATAAATTATGAGATATTTGAAATGACTTATCAATATACAAAAGGTAACTTTTGTACTATGATAAAACAATATCCCAATAAAATATATCTGGTACAAATCTTTTTGAGATCTTTTTGAATAAAGTCTTTATCATATCAGAACTTGAGTGAATATCCTCTATGCAATAGAATGTTCCATATCTTTTGTCAAAAGGATGTTGGGAATGAAGAAGTGTAGTCAAATCATGAGTATTTGCTATAAAAGGCATTACCAAATTAAGGAACAATTTCGGCAATGGGATATTCTGCCGAAGTTTCGGCGGGGGGTTGCTGATTTGAGAGAAATCGGCAGAGGTTTCTCTTGCCGAACATAAGGAAGGATCGGCAGAAGGGGAGTCTGCCAAAGATGTTGCTTCTCTTCGGCAGGAGTAGCTCAGTTCTCGTGAAGTTTATCTTGATCCACATCAGTAGACTCACTTCATGTTGAATTCGGTTGGTCTTCGATTCACCGATCTTTTAAAGCACAACTAAGCTATTACAAAGAACCATAAAATACTCTAAGTATGAAAGTGTACAACATTTTACAGATATATAATTACAAGCCGAAAAGGGGAGTCCATCTTCAAATCTTTGATGACCCAACAATCTCCCCCTATTTGATGATGACATCCCATACTTAGACAAAAGAGAGAGTTACATGAATAATGCATTATGGCCCTGTACTTACTCTTTTGTGTTCTTTTTCACATAAACCATTCTTTTTGTTTCTTTTTGGATTTTTTAGAGTATTCTACATTTACAAGTATAAAAGAATGAAATAATAAACTATACACACTATGTACTTCAAAATAAAATTGTACTTGTATTAATCTTGTGAGAAGATTACAATACAAACCAAAATGAAAGAAAGTACAATTAAAAAAAACTAGGATTCTCCAAAAGGAATGTATGGAGTGGAATCTCTCTTCTTTAATTCATCTGTAACAGCTTTGTAGAGATCCACAGCATGAGCACCCATAGGGATGATTTGAAGAATCCCACCAAGAAAGATGCTATTGGCGAGAGGGATATGATCGGCTCTGAAGAAGCGAATTTGGTTGAAGCCATCATTGAAGAAGATCCCATAGATAGGCTCAAGAATGATAGTGGTAGAAGGCTGAGGTACCAAGGTCGGTATAGATAGGTCAAGGTTGGAAGTGTTTGGAACTTTTCCTTCCTTCGCCATAAGTGAATTTTTTTTCCTTCTTGGAGGACCTGAACTTCGGTTTGGAGGAGGAGGGAGGAGGATTTTCGGCCCTGATTTTAGCAATAAACTCTTCTTCGGCAGGAGTGTGCACAATTTTGTATCTTCTTCGGTAGGAGCTGAATTTGTTTTGAAGGTCAATGATGGTCTTCTCTACTTAGGTTTTGAAAGCATTCCTACTCTTGTGCATACAGTCCATAATCTCTAACCATTCGGTAAGACCGAACATTTTAAGCCAATCAAGACTCTCAGTTCGTCTTGTTAGATCCTCCCTTATGATATTTAGACGAACAGAGTCGCCAACTTTTGAAGGTTTGCTGATTTTGACATCAACGATCTTAGAGGAGGATCTTTGGTTGGAGATGGTAGAGTGATACTATTTAATGCACTTCTCCTTGATTTCTTCATATTTCTTTGTCGATCTCTCCAAAGCTCCAAGCTCCAATTCCTGAGCTCCAATGGCATCAGCCGAAACCTTGGATTTCTCAACTTCTTCCTCAGCCAACTTCTGAGCTAGCTCTTTTGTTTTGTCATGTTTGATTTGAGCTAACTCAGCTTTCTTGAGCTCCTCAGCCGAAAGCCCAAGATCAGAGGTAGTCTTTGTAGGAGGAGCAAGTTTCAAACCACCACCATCAGCAAACCGCTTTGTTCGAGCTTCCTTAAGTCGCTTGAGTTCAGAAGCTTCCTCCCCTGGTGTGAGTTTTTGTGTTCCTTTATCTTTCTTCGGTTTTGGCTCCCCCTTAGACTCTTTGACCTTTTTAGAAGTAAGGTCGGTTCCTTCACCTTCGATGGATTCGACAGTCTTCGCTTCATCGGTTCTCTCCTTTTCTATTTTGTCGGCAGTTTCCGAGATATCAGATTCCTTGTTTTTCGGTTCCTCCCCCTCAACAGAAGGATCTTTTTTCCGAGTTTCAACCTGTCGATCAACTGGGGATTCTTCTCGCCGTACACTGGTAACAGTAACATGAGGAGTATGTTGCTCCCCCTCAGATTGTTTCTCCCCCTCAGTGTGCGGTGGAGAAGAAAGACCCGTCTTAACCAAAACATGACCAACACGCATATCGATAGGACGAAGGCAATCACGATTGGGACTACCAAAGACATCATCCCTAAGATCAATGTCTCATTCCTTATTGCGATACTTAGCAACTGATTTGGGCATATTATCCAGCTTTTGTTGATTTTAGAGAGAGCCTCGACAAGTTGTGCATTAATGGTATCCTGAGTGTGGGCCCGCTACCGAAGAGAGGTCAACTCCTGATCCCGAGCATCAGAAGCCGCCTTTAGAGCAACCACCGAAAGAGTGAGATTAGAATTTTCCCGGATGAGCTTCTCCGGGTGTTGAATAATGGCAGCTAAAGAATCACCAAGAGGATTTGCTAAGCCATGGAGATCATCTTACATGGCATCCATGCATTTGAAGAAAGAGAACTGAAAGCCCAAGAGTTCGGTATTCTGTTCTTTGACCAATTGGATCAACTCCACCATGGACTGATGAGTGGCGTTAAGGTTACGAGAGAGTTTCTCCTCCTGAATGGATTATTGCTCAAGAGTGGTAAGCCTTTGACCGGTTTGGGTATTAAAATAGGCAAACTGAGCACCGAGTAGACAGTGTTGCCGATTGTTATCCAAAATGTCAGCAAGCACCTCTGAGGGAATGAGTATGGTATTTTAGGGAAGATTTTGTATTGCCGAAGATATGGAAGGTTGGTGAGGTGGAAGAATCGGTGGGTGGTGTCGTAGAGTTCGGTAAGGGGCAATGAGATGTCGGTTATGGGGAAAGTCGGGTGGTTAGTCAGTTGAGGGTGAGGGAGAGTGTTGGGTGAGTGTTTAGGTGTGGATCTTGGTGAGGGGGTTGGATGTTTAGAAGAGTGTTTTGGTGAGGGTTTATTGGGGGAGAGTTTCAATGATGGATTCTTCGGTGTTAGGGGTGTTTCGGAAAATGTGAGGGTTGTCGAATCTTGGTTCTTGGGGGGGGGGGGGAGTGTGCTGTTCGGTAGCATCATAGGAGGTGGTATCGGTGAACAACATATCTAGAAAATCATTTTGATCCTTAAAACTGACCTCTGGAATTGTCGATTCTTCATCAAATCGTTCAAGATCATCGGGACTTGTCCCGGGTGTTAGGCCGTGTGGTGGAGATAAAAGTCGTTTGTCCGGGGAGGAGGCTAACTCATCCTCATCAACCAATCAAAAGGTTGATGAAGGTTTAGTGAGAGTCCCCGATGGGTCAACCAAACCTTTTTGAGAAGGAGTGGATGAGGTGGTTTTGGGGATATCAGATTCCCTTGGCCCAAATAGGACAATGTCAATCTCTACCGATTGTTGACAATCGGTAGGGGGAGTGTGTGGCCTGGCCAAATGGGGTGGGCTTTCTAAGCCTCTTAGAAAGAGACTTAGGAGGGGATTTAGAGCCCCTCCGCTTTAGAGAAGAGGATTTGACATGGGTAGTCTCCGAAGGTTCTTTCGGAGACAGTGTCATTGAAGCAAGTGCGGCGGCTCCGGTAGCCTTTGGATTTTTCTTTTTGATGGCTACCGATTTGTCTCGAGAAGAGTGGGGAATAGGGGCCACCGAGATGTGGTGAACTAACGGTTGATGGGGCCTTTCGGCATCCAACTCCACAAGGGCACCCCATACCGGATTGGGAGTAGTAGCGAAAGAAAGCATACCTCGAATTATTGTGTTGTCGGTAGAGTTTGCTCCTTTATTTAGAGCTTGCTTCCCGACCTGAGTGATCGATAGATCATACGAAATGGTCGGCTCCGGCAATTTGGCATCGGCAACATGAAAATCCTTCAGATTGTGGTTGATGATCAACGACAAGAAACGGGGAAGAGCCACATACGGAGCGCGAGGAGGAGTAATGATTGTGGTAATGGAATAGAAGATTACCTGAGAAAAATCGATGGGCCTTACGAACATGAGTGCATGTGCCAGTCTTGTCACATGCGCAGGCGATTGATCCCACTTGGAAGTCTTGTGGGAGATACGGTAGATGAGATGAGAGAAAAAGAAGTTCCATATGCCTCCCATGTTCTTGCGGAGGAGAGTCCCGATACCTTTTATATTTCCGTCGTGGATGTAGTTCAAGGCCACAATGACCTCCTCTTGCTTGTGGTTGGTAGGAAAGGGAGCATACGGGGTAAAGACGGAAAGTTGAAGAATTTCACGAACATCTTCAACTCCAAACGTGAGATCAGGATGCTCAGAATCAGAGACAATGGAGGTGGAAACAGTGTGACTCTCTTCGTCGTAGGCACAAGTGAGCCAGAAGCTCCTAAGGAGCATTTTGCTCATTTTGGGAGTAGCGGTGAGAGAGTATTGAAGAGGTGATCGTTGGAGAAATGTAGCAACTTGGTTGAATTTGGGATGATCGACATCAGTACTGAGACGTGCAATGTGGTTGCACGCAGGAAAGAGAAGAGTCTCCGTTGAGAGGGGGGTTCTTGCTGGTCTTCGAAGATTTGGAGGAGGCCATTGATGAAGATTTGAAGAGAAAGTTGCAGGTTGCAGGTTTGTAAAATCTCAAGAGAATGAAGAAGATGGTGAAAGTAAAATGGAGTGGTTAAGAGATATAAATAGTGGTGGGAAACTCGGATTTCAAAATAAATTTAAGGAATTTAAATTAATTTTAAAGAAATAATGATGGGTATAAGTTTGTAGGTGCGAGGGGAAGTGGAATAGGCTTAAAAACGGCTTTGTCAGGGACGTGGGAAGCGCCAAATGTCGTGTTCTGACATGTCGTGTCAAATCATGACACGTGGCATAATAGGATTGGAGGATAGCAAAGGTGCCGAAAAATGAGTTCGGCAATTAAAGTTCGGCAAAGAAAGAGGATAAGATCAAAACACGTCAGCAAGGAGTTCGGTAGAGGGAATTGGTACCGAAAGGAAATAGTTCAGCAATTAAGGTTCGATAAGAGAAAGGCGTTTACCAAATGGAGGTTCGGTAGATGAAACTTACCGAAAAGGATTTGAAGACTTATTGAAGAGAAGTTGGGTAAGAAATATTGGTGCGAAAAAGGATATTCGGCAGGAGAAGAGGTTACCGAAGATGATGTAAGTTTTCAGTGAAAGAAGGGTTACAAGAATAGGATTTCGGTGGAAGAGGGGGTCTACCAAAATGTTGTTCGACAAAGAGAAGTAGGATGCCGAATAGAGCTTCGGTAGTGGAGAACGCTGCCGAAAAGGACTTAGATTTTTTTACTCATAATTTAACATACCTAGAGATCCAATAAGAAAGTTGAACCTTGCTTCATCCAGAGGTTTAGTGAAGAGATCTGCTAACTGAAGGTCAATGAGGATAAAAAGCAGTTCAATATCACCTTTGGAGATATGATATCTGATGAAGTGATATCTGATGTCTATGTGCTTGGATCCGGAGTGAAGCACTGGGTTGTTTGCAACGGTTATTGCACTTGAATTGTCACACAGAATGGGGACTCTTGAGTAGAATTGATCATAATCTTGTAGTTGATTCTTCATCCACAAGATTTGAGCACAACAACTTCCGGCTGCTACATATTCAGCCTCAGCAGTAGAAGTGGAGACTGGATGTTGTTTCTTGCTTGAGTAGCTGACCAAATTTCCACCTAGTAATTGACAGCTTCCAGTTGTGCTCTTTCTGTCTACTTTAGATCCTGTAAAGTCAGAATTTGAATAGTCAATTAGATCAAAACCTGAGTCTTTGGGATACCAAAGACCCAGATTCATGGTACCTTTTAGATACCGGAAGATGCGTTTTATAGCAGGCAAATGAGATTCCTTAGGATTGGCCTGATAACGTGCACATAGACAGGTGGCAAACATAATATCTGGTCTGCTAGCAGTGAGATAAATAAGGAAACCAATCATTCCTCTATAATTAGCGATGTCAACTAATTTACCAGCTAGATCAACATGAATTTTAAGAGGTGGTGCCATGGGAGTTTTCATGGGAGAGCAATTTTCAAAATTGAACTTCTTGAGGAGGTCACAGATATATTTACTTTGATTTATAAAAATTCCCTCAAAAGTTTGTTTAATTTGAAAACCAAGAAAGAATGTAAGATCACCCATCAAGCTTATCTCATATTTACTCTTCATGAGAGAAGCAAACTCCTGACAAAGAGATTCGTCAATAACACCAAAAATGATATCGTCCACATAGATTTGAACGATAATAATATTACCTCTGGTCTTCTTGAGAAAGAGAGTATTATCAAGTTTACCTCAGGTATATTTGTTGGAGAGAAGAAAGTCAGATAAGGTGTCATACCAGGCACGAGGAGCCTATTTGAGACCGTAGAGGGCCTTGTCCAGCTTGAACACATAGTCTGAGTGAGTTGGATCTTCAAAACCAGGAGGTTACTTCACATAGACTTCTTCAGCAATATCTCCATTGAGAAAAGCACTTTTGACATCCATCTGAAAAACTCTAAAGTTTTTATGAGCATCATGGGATAGGAAGATTCTGATTGCTTCAAGTCTAGCAACATGAGCAAAGGTTTCATCATAATCAATCCCCTCCTCCTGTCGATATCCTTGAGCAACAAGTTGAGCTTTATTTCGGATGGCAGTGCCTTCTTCATCCATCTTGTTTCTAAACACCCACTTAGTGTCGATGATGGTCTTTCCTGAGGGACAAGGAACAAGTATCCAGACTTTGTTTCTTTCAAACCGAGAAAGCTCTTCTTGCATGGCAGTTATCCAATATAGATCGACTAGAGCTTCTTAAACTTTCTTAGGTTCCGTGATAGAGATAAAGTTCACATAGAGACAAATATTTACAATCCCTCTTCTTGTTTGAACACCTGCTTGTTGATCACCAATAATTTGTTCAATGGGGTGATCTTTCGTCCATTTAGTGGCTAGAGGAAGAGGTGCAAGAAGGAGTTTAGTAGAGTGGGAAGAAGAGGGTCCAGTAGGGAAGTTGTAGGTAGGTTCATGAGGAACACTTTGGGATATAGGTTCAGCAGGAATTTCATATACTACAATCTAAAGGTTCGGTTCGGCAGGAGATGAGGAAGAAGGATGGTTGTTTTGAGAAGGGAGATCTGCCAAAAAGGGGACAAAAGAGGGTCCTGCCGAATTTTGATGGTGAGAGTCTTCTTCTACACACGAGGTTATCCACTGATATAATTCATTGTCATCACAGGTGAGAGAAGATGACTTTTGATCATCAAATTTCACATGTATTGACTCATCAATACATTTCCTTCGGAGGTTATAGACTCTGTAGGCTTTAGAAGTGAGAGAGTAGCCCATGAAAATCTCTTCATCAACTTTAGGATCAAATTTCCCAAGATGTTCTCGGTCATTAAGAATGAAACACACACAACCGAAAACATGGAGAAAACTGATGTTTAGCTTTCGGCCATAGAAGACATCATAAGGAGTTTTGTTATGCCTCTTGACAATAACATATCTATTATGGGTAAAGCAAGCCGTGTTAATAGCTTCAACCCAAAAGTAGGTAGGAATATTATATTCACTTAGTATAGAACGAGCAACTTCACATAGAGTTATATTCTTCCTTTCCACAACGCCATTTTGTTGTGGTGTTATGACAGCTGCAAAGTTTTGAGAGATTTCTTTATCATTGAAAAAGGCTTCCAAGATGGCATTTCTGAATTCTGTGCCATTGTCACTTCTGACAGATCGTACAAGTTGACCATTGAGCACTTCAGACTTCTTGATAAAGTTGATGATTTCTTCAAATGTGTCACTTTTATACCTGAGAAAAGATACCCAAGTGTAACATGTAAATTCATCAACTATTACAAGAATATACCTTTTTCCACCGAGGATTGGAGTGTTGACTAGTCCACATAGATCCATATGTAGCATCTGGAGAGGGGTAATGATGGAGAAACACTACTTGGTTTTGAAAGAATATTTTGTTAGTTTGCTATTCTCACAGTCTGCACACAATTTTTCTTTAACAAAAGATAATTTCGGCATTCCAACAACCAAATCTTTATTGGAGAGAGCATTCAACATCTTGAAGTTGAGGTAAGATAGACATTTATGCCAGAGCCAGTTCTTTTTGACAAAGTCTTCAGAGATAAAACATATGCTCTCTTCTTCTGCCGATTTATGATTCATATTGATGACGTACACATTTTCTTTTCTGGAACCAGAAAGAATGGTGTGATAGTTTCTGTCGGTAATGAGACAATCATCAACTCTAAAATTCACATAGTAACCTAGATCACATAGTTGACTGATGCTTAGAAGATTGTGCATCAGTCCTTCCACATAGGCTACTTTGTTGAAGGTGATAGAACCATTTGAGAGAGTTCTGTAACCTTTGGTGGAACCACGAGAGTTATCACCAAAAGTTATAGTAGGTCCTTTTTGAGTCACATAGTTAATTAAGAGAGATTTATTGCCGGTCATATGTCTTGAGCATCCACTGTCTAAATACCATGTATGTTGATGTTCAATTACCTGCAATGACAAAGAAAACAGTCCTTTGGTACCCATTTTGAAGTGGGTCTTTTAGGGTTAGACGAAGAGGAACCATTTTGATTTTGTCTTTCAATACGATCCTTGGGGTAATCTTTTGCAAGATGAAATGTCTCTCCACAGTTATAGCATTTTTTGTAGATAAACACCTTTTTGGACTTTTGATGAATCTCCTTCTCTTTTCCTTTAGATTTAGCTTTAAGAGGTTTAGAGGAAAGAGTTGGAGGACATGGCATAGGTCAAAGAATTCCTTTTTCAGAAGAAGGAATAGAGAAGTTTGAGGTTCCTTTAGATTTCTTAAAATTGATAGATCTAGGAATGAACTTATTTGGAGAAACAAAATATTCACCTTTGGAAGAAGGTGACATTTTTCTTTTTAAAGGAAGATCATAGACAACTGATTTTCCCTTTTCAAGAAAGGAAGGCTTTTTAGATGAAGAAGAGGAAGAGGCTTCATTAAGATTCAAAGTTTTGAAAAGATCATTCATACGTTTGACAACATCATTTGAATCTTGATCTTCCTCGGGTTGAGGTTTGGTTATAATTAGATTTAACAAAAATTTAAAACTTTCTAGAATCATGAAGGTCCATAGAATGATCAGAATGGGAGTCCTCCGAGTTAGATTCGGTGTACTCAAGGGAGTAAGAAGATAATTTTGAGGTAGAAGAAGGAGCATGAGAAGAGGAACCATCAATATCCATCTTGCCAAAACTAAGTCTAAACTTATCATCACCAATTAACTGGTCTTGAAAAATTCTTTCAAGATTTTTGGAAGAGGTAGTCCATTTGTTTACAATTTCTTGTTCCTTTTGAAGACGTTTGAACATCTTATTTTTCTCTTTTGCAAGAACAAAGTTGATGGTTTTTAAGTCTTCTAACTCAGCTTTGATTTTATCAAAGTATTTTAGCTGAGACAGACAGACTTGCAGTTGAGAGGAGAAAGATTTGATCTGAGCATATGCCTTTTTCTTAGCATCTTTTTCATTATGGTATTCAACGGTCAAAGAGTCATATGTTTCGATCTTTTCATTATTGGAGATAGAGTGAAAGGGATGTACCTGTGATGAGGAGGATGAGCACTCAGTAGAGACCAACGCCATGGTCAAGTCAGTATCATGGGCTTCGGCCATATCATCCAGTTTAGCCATAAGACACTTGCTTGTTATCTCCTTTTCGCTGTCAGAGGTTGGTTCATCAGCCCAGTAATGAGAATCGGTCATTAAACCCTTTCCTCTTTGGTGGGAGTTCACGTTTCTCTCCTTCTCTCTCTTATACTTAGCTTTGTATTTTTCAGCTCGATCAGTGTTTTCTCTAAAGGAGGAATAAGATGATTTTCGGGAGAAAGATCGACCTGCAGAATCATATCTCATTTTTCTTCTTTTAGAGGAGTAAGAAGAATTGGATTTGGATCTCCCTAGAGGATTGCTTCTACACTCAGATGCAAAGTGGTCTTTCTTGCCACAAGCATAGCATTCCTCATGGGATTTGACCATAGAATTGTTGGAAGAAAAGGAAGATTTTCGGTTTGTTCTAGAACGGTTAGAAGAGAAGTTGTTTTTGAACTTAGAGAACTTGGCGAGCATGCCCATCTCCTCCGTCATCTGATCAACCGAGTTGTCTTCACCCTCATCATCAGCCTCACTCAGATAGGCTTCCGATTGGTGAGCTGAGTGACTCTCTCGGTTAGACTCATCAGAAGGATAGGTGATTCGAGGAATGCACATAGATTTCATGTAAGTATCACCGATAAGAGCCATAGATGGGTTTTTTTTATCTATTTGATGATAGTTTTTCGTTGGATCCTAGTTTGCTCATAGTTGAAAAGGGATCCATAAAGAACAGTAAGGGGAAACTTATCAAGATCCTTGGTTGTCTTGATGCAGGTACATATGTTTTCCCATACGTCAGGAAGTTGTTGGGAACTGAAGAATTTAACAAGTATGGTAAATGCTGCTGGTTCAGAGTTAATACTGCTAGAAGACTTCAAGGTTAATACTGCTAGTGGTTAATACTGCTAGTAATTAATACTGCTAGTCAAAGTTAGTGCTGCTTGAACAAAGTTAGTACTGCTTAGCTAGTTAGTACTGCTAGTAGTTAGTACTGCTTGGTAGTTAATGCTGCTAGAAGAAGTTAATGCTGCTAAGCATAGTTAGTGCTGCTTAGGAGATCCGAATGGAAAGAATAACAGCTGGATGGATTGAAGATATACATGGAAGCTTAGAGATATACATGGAAGATATACTGAAGATTTGTTTATTTATTGTAATTATCTTTTGATTAGTATATGTATAGAATGTATAGAATAGATAGAATTAACTTTTGATAATTATTCATTAAAAACATAGAGAGAAAAACAACCTCAAGGCATAGATCCTAATTCTAGAGAAGTAGAATTCGTATTGGTGAGCCTGTTCATCAATATTGAGGTTGAGTGTGTAATCTTGTAAATTCAAAGCATTCAATACAAGGTTATAGTTTGTTATTCATACTTACTGTGAGTTGATTTACTGTTTCATTGAATATCAAAGTGTTATTCCGCAAACTTCTTTGATATTGTTTCTGAGAATTAATTCTTGTTAAGAATTCGATCCTGACAAGTGGTATCAGAGCTAAACTCTCTCAGAAACATCTATTTATCATGGAAAATCTTACAGAATCAAGCAGTACTTTGGTCTCCAAGGTTCCAATGCTCAAACCCAGTGAGTTTGACATGTGGAAGATCAGAATCAGACAATATATTCTCCTCACTGACTACTCAATGTGGGATATCATTGAGAATGGTCCTTCTGAAGCTGGAAGGATAGGACCAGATGGGAAAAGACCTCCACCAAAGACAGATGGTGAAAGGAAGATCAGACAGACAGAGATGAAGGCCTTGAGCACTTTGCTCTTGGCAATCCCCAATGAATATCAACATCAATTTTGCAACTGCACTGATGCTCAAATTCTCTGGAATGCTCTAGAGAAAAGATTTGCTGGAACTAAGAGCATCAAAAGAAATCAAAGAGATGTTCTAAAGCAGCAATATGAGAACTTTACTTCCTCAAAGAATGAGTCTATGACTCAAACTTTTGATAGGTTCAACAAGCTCATTGGTGAACTGGCTACTGTAGGAGTGAAGATGGATCAAGATGACATCAACAGAAAGTTCCTCAGATCTCTTGGGGATGAGTGGACTATGTACACTGTCTCTTATAGGCAGAGTGACAATCTGGAAGAGAAAGAACTTGATGATCTATACAATGATCTAAGAGTTTTTGAAACTGAGGTAGAGATCAAGAAGAAGCCTACTGGTTATGTCCACAATTCTGCACTTCTTTCAGCAGCCACTGATACTACTGCTATCCCTGAAGCAGTTAGTACTGCTAGTGGAGCAAGTTCAAAAAAAGGAACTGAAACAATCTTTGAAGCCTTCTTGTCCAGTCACAGTAACAATTCATTGATCAATGATGATCTGGATCAACTTCACCTTGATGACCTGGAGGAGATGGATATCAAATGGCAGATGGCCATGCTATCCATGAGGGTGAAGAAGTTCATTAAAAGAACAGGAAGGAATAACTTCTCTCAAAGAAGAGAAGATGGAGTTGGTTTTGACAAGACCAAGGTGGAATGTTATAAGTGTCACATGAAAGGACACTTTGCTAGAGAATGCAGGAGTGCTGTTCCAAACAACAACCACCAACAAGCTCAGAATGGAGGCTACACTCAGAACAAGAATCCTGCTCAAGCCCTTGTTTCTCAACAAGGAATGGGATTTGACTGGAGCGATCAAGCTGAGGAAGCCATTCAGAATCAAGCTCTTATGGCAGAAGTGTCAGATCTCCCCTCTGAGGTAATTTCTAATCTTTGCACTAAATCTTGCATTGACACTGTCAAAAGATACAGGGATCACAATCAAAGTATGTGTGATGACCTCAAAAGATTAGAAAAAGATAGAAGAGATTATGTGTTAATAGTAGAAAGATTTGAAGAACAAATCAAAGGCTTTCTAGCTAATGAACTTCAACACTCCTATGACACTAACTATTGGAAATGGGAAAAGAATGAGTTAGAAACCAAACTGTCTAAATCCTTAGAAGAGAGAGATAGGCTGAAGGAGGAACTGTCTAAAGTTAAACTTGACATAGAAAAGTTTTCATATGCCTCAAAAGCAATGGATTCTCTTCTAAAGGCTCAGATTCATGATAAGATGAAGCCTGATATTGGATACAACAGTACACCACCTCCTTACAACAACAATTATATCTCTCCTACTTCAGACTTGTTAGAAACCAAGGAGAAAAAGGACTTATCTGAGAAAGCCTTTAAGATAGATCCTTTGGATGAAGTAGTAATTAAGGATTTAACGGAGAAAGAAGCCAGTGAGGATAGAGATAATGATGTAAGTAAAGAGATCCCATTAGAAAACAACATTATCACCAATGAGGGATGTGGGAAAATCTGGATCAAGTCCAAGGAGATAGAGAAGACCAAAGGAAAAGATAACAAGGTTCATTACAAACAAACCACAGTTGTGAATCCTGGATCTTGTAAACAGTGTGATTGCAGTAAAGCCAAGAGCCTAAATTCAGGTTTAAAAAGAGGAAATCAAAGAAACTGGAATAATCAATGGGCTCAGAAGCAAGGAGTTGATCTGAGTAAAATCAATAGACCAAAACCTTGCTTCATATGTGGCAAGTTAAATCATTTGGCTAAATACTGCTTCTTTAACCCTATCAATCAACAGATGACTTTTCAAAAATTTGTGCAAAAACCTGTTGGAAATAGGAAGGCTGTAAAGAAACATGGTGAAAAGAAAGGCCCCATGAAGAAAAAGATTTTAAAATAAAGTATTAAAATGTGGGTGCCCAAAAGCACTAAAACTGTTAGTGTTGCTGACAGGGTTAGTGCTGCTGGAAGTATTACTGCTGCTACCTGTGTTAGTACTGCTGAAAATATTAATGCTGCTAATACAATTAGTACCTCTTCAAAGGTTAATACTGCCAACACAGTTACTGCTGCTAACACAGTTACTACTACTAACAAGGTTAGTACTGCTGAGCATGCAAGTGCTGCTAAGGCAGTTAGTAACTCTAAAACCAGTACTGTTTCTAGCACAAATGTTTCCAAGCCTATTATTGTGACAAAGTACTCCAAGAATGAGGAGTTAAAATTCAAAAATCTTGTCAAGAAAGAATGCAAGTATTTTGATGAGAAAGGGGTACCCAAGACCACTTTGGCTTGGGTTCCTAATTCATACTAACTGATCTATCATATGTGCAGGGCAACCAACAGCTCAAGGGAAGGAGCATATGGCATGTGGATAGTGGTTACTCTAGGCACATGACAGGTAACATGTCATGCCTTCAGGATTTCAAGCATATCAATGGAGGACATGTTGCATTTGGAGATAATATTACTGGTGGTAAGATAAGTGGAAAAGGTAATGTCACCAAAGGTAAGATGACATTTGAGGATGTCTACTATGTTGATCAATTGAAGTACAACCTGTTAAGTGTATCACAGGTATGTGACAAACAACATAGTATATTATTTACAAATACTGAGTGTATGATCCTTGCTCCAGGGTTCAAGGTAGTTGATGAAAGCATGATACTACTTAGAACTCCAAGAAAGGACAATGTTTACTGTCTAGATATGGCCAATGTTGATAGTGATTCATCTCTAAATTGTCTTGTTTCAAAAGCCTCTGTAGATGAATCCTCTCTTTGGCACAGAAGGATGTGTCACATGAATTTTAAGACTATGAACAAACTTGTTAAAAACAACCTTGTAAGAGGTTTACCTTCTAAAGTCTTTTCATGTGATGATCATTGTGTTGTTTGTCTTAAAGGCAAACAACATAAAACTTCTCATAAGACCAAAGAGATAAATTCAATTTCTTCTTGTCTCCAGTTATTGCACATGGATCTGTTTGGTCCTACAAATGTTATGAGTATAGGCAAGAAATCTTACTGCTTGGTTATTGTTGATGATTACTCTAGATTTACCTGGGTATATTTTCTAAGGACTAAGGATGAGACAAGTGGACTGATCAAATACTTTATCCTAAGAATTGAAAACCAAACTAATCAAAAAGTAAAAGTCATGAGATCAGATAATGGGACTGAATTCAAAAATCTGGATCTAAACACCTTTTGTGAAGAAAAAGGCATTGAGAGACAATATAGTGCCCCTAGGACTCCTCAACAGAATGGTGTTGCTGAAAGGAGAAATAGGACACTAATAGAGGTTGCTAGATCTCTGTTGGCTGATTCAAAACTGCCAATTACCTTCTGGGCTGAAGCAGTTAATATTGCCTGTTATGTCCAAAACAGAGTTCTAGTAGTTAAGCCAAAGAACAAGACACCATATGAGCTTTTAAATAAAAGAAAACCTTTCATTGGATTTTTCAAACCCTTTGGGTGTCCGTGTACAATTCTCAATACCAAATCTCACTTAGGTAAGTTTGATAGCAAAGCAGATGATGGATTTCTTGTTGGGTATTCATCTCAAAGTAAGGCCTACAGAGTTTTTAATACATCTTCTAGAATAATTGAAGAAAGTGACAATGTCAAATGCAATGAGAACACACCAAATCCTATTGGAACTGGTCCTGAGTGGCTATTTGACATTGATTCACTAACTAACTCCTTTGGTTCCAGCAGTGATGATTATGCAGGTTCAGGATGTGGAGGATCAGGGACTTCACAAGTTCAAGAAAGTATATCTAGATCTGTGATCTTTCCCATACCCACAGTGAATTCCTTTGAAGACTGTGAAAAGGAACCATCCACTGGACCAAGTCAGAGTGAAGAAGAAAGTAGAGATAAGGATACTCAAGAAAATAAAGAATCAGAAGTGGATGCTGAAAACACTTCAGTTGAGTTGAATGACTCTAATCTAGAGGCTGGACTTAATGAAGAACCTAGTCATAACACCAGAGTTCAAAAGAATCATCCTCCACAGCTGGTAATAGGAGATATATCCTCTCCTATGATGACTAGACATCAAACCAGACTTCAAGAAATGCATGATCAACAGCATACAGTGCTTTCTTGCTTTCTATCCCAGCTTGAGCCTAGAAAGGCACATGATGCAATGAAAGAATCCAGCTGGATAGAAGCAATGCAAGAAGAACTGTTATAGTTCAAGCTACAAGAAGTATGGGATCTAGTAGACCTGCCTAAAGGTCACAGAGCAATTGGCACAAAGTGGATCTTTAGAAACAAGAGAGATGAAAGAGGAATTGTCATAAGGAACAAAGCAAGGTTGGTGGCTCAAGGGTATACTCAAGAAGAGGGTATAGATTATGAAGAAGTTTTTGCACCTGTGGCTAGGATAGAAGCAATCAAATTATTCCTAGCCTATGCTTCTTACATGAATTTCAAAGTCTATCAAATGGATGTAAAAAGTGCTTTTCTCTATGGCTCAATTGAAGAAGAGGTATATATCTGTCAACCACCAGGATTTGAAAACCCAAGTTATCCAGACAGGGTATACAAATTGAAGAAAGCTCTTTATGGAGTGCATCAAACTCCAAGAGCATGGTATGACACTCTGTCATCATATCTCTTAGAAAATGGCTTTGAAAGAGGAGTCATTGATAAGACTCTATTTATCAAGAGAAAGAAGAAGGATATCTTGCTGGTCCAAATCTATGTTGATGACATTATCTTTGGATCTACAAGAGACAACATGTGCAAGGAGTTTGAGGATCTAATGCATCAAAGATTCAAAATGAGTTCCATGGGGGAACTCACTTTCTTTCTTGGACTCCAAGTTCAACAGAAGTCAGATGGCATCTTCATCTGTCAATCCAAGTATGTGCAGGACATTCTAACCAAGTTTGGTTTCTCAGATTCAAAACCTGCTAGCACACCTATGGAGACACACAAGCAGATAACAACAGATCTTGAGGGGGAGGATATGGATGTGCATCATTATAGATCCATGATTGGCTCTCTCATGTATCTCACAGCATCAAGGCCTGATATAATGTTTCCAGTCTGTGTTTGTGCAAGATTCCAAGTTAGGCCAAAGCAATCTCACTTTCAAGCTGTTAAGAGGATATTCAGATATCTCAAAGGGCAACCCAGATTGGGACTATGGTATTCTCATGACTCACCCTTTGACCTAATAGCATACTCAGACAGTGATCTAGGTGGGGCAAACTTGGACAGAAAATCTACTTCTGGAGGATGTCAGTTTTTAGGTGCTAGACTAGTTTCATGGCAGTGCAAGAAACAAACCACAGTGTCCACATCTACAACAGAAGCAGAGTACATAGCAGCTGCAAGTTGCTGTGCTCAGGTCTTATGGATTCAGAATCAAATGTTGGACTATGGGGTAACCTTTCTACACACTCCCATCTTTATTGATAATAGCAGTGCTATCAGCATTGTAAATAATCCTGTCAAGCACTCTAAGACAAAGCACATTGAGATCAGGTATCACTTCATAAGAGACTGTCATGAAAAGAAACTTGTTCAAGTTGTAAAAGTTCATACTGACAACCAGTTTGCTGATCTATTCACCAAAGCTTTTGATGTGGGTAGATTCACTTTCTTGGTAACAAGTGTGGGAATGATCAACTCTGAATAAGCATTCTCTCAAAAAGTGGTTAAATATCTGAATATTATAGTTTCTTGGTGTTACTAATCCTCCTTTGCAGGGCATACATAGCAGTACTCAATTCAGCCTAAGCTTCAAAGAGTAAGTATGGATAATACTGCTAGTGGTTAATACTGCTAGTTAGTTAATACTGCTCACAGTTAATACTGCTCGCAGTTAATACTGCTAGTTAGTTAATACTGCTCACAGTTAATACTGATCGCGATTAATACTGCTTGTCCGTTAATACTGCTCTAGGTTAATACTGCTTATGTCCCGAATACTATAAATACCCTTTGCCCGCCCAAACGTTCATAACGACTCTTTGCATACTGTTCACTTGCGCTCTAAACCTTTTTCTCTCAAGTACCAAGTCTTTCAGGCAAGAACATCCTTGTTCAATGGCATCTATGGCATTCATCGACGAGCACAATGAGATCGCGATGCTACAAAAGCCAAAGCAAGCTGCGGGATTTCACCAGATTGTGGATTTCCTCAAGACAAGCCATATTGCTCATGCTCTTACTATTGCTCCTACAATGTATATCGAGCATCAAAGGCAGTTCTGGGCTAATGCCACCATTGTTGTTGAGAATGGTGTGCAGATGATCAAGACAAGGGTGTGTGACCAACCCTTAACAGTTACTGAAGAAGTTATTCGCATCAGTCTACGTCTAGACGATGCCTCTGGTATAACTTCTATCCCAAATGATGAATTGTTCTCTTCCCTTGCAAGAATGGGGTATGGAGGCCCGTTGGGTGTGTTTAAGTTTTCAAAAGCTAAATTCTCACCCCCAATGGCGTTTTTTTGTTCATACCTTGATGCATTGCATCTCTAAAAAGACTACTGGATGGAGTGAGTTCAGTAGTCCCATTGCTTATGCTTTGGTTTGTTTGGCCACTGCCAGAAGGTACAATTTTTCACAAATGATTTTCAGTGATCTTGTATCAAACATGGGAAACAAAAAGAGTTTCTTCATGTACCTCAGGTTTGTTCAAGAAGTTATTAATCATGAATTGACGGATATACCTCAACCTGTTGGGGTATATGTACCTAAACCCCCCAAAGGCAAGGTTTTCTCAAATATGAGAAGATCTGCTGGGGACTCGGAAGGAGTTGACACCCCATTGTTCTCTACAATGATGGTGGTGTCCCAAACCAATGAAGGTATGGCAGCAGGGTCAAGGCCCCCATTAGACCAACCCACTGCTAGCCAATCCCAACATTCCCACTCTAAATCAATTCCCCAGTCCCTTCTTGCAAAACCAACCTCTCCTATTACCCAAACTTACAAGAGGAAACAGGTAAAGAAGGCTCCTTCCCTTCTTGTACCAACATCCCCCAAGCCTTTAAGCCCTCTAAAGGAGAATTCTCCTTTAGAGAATATCCATAGGGAAACCAAAGGGGTGTCTCCCAACCCCAAGGAGGTGCTCTCTGAGGAGGAGGAAGAGCATATGGGTGATGAGGCTGCCACTACTCCTGCTAGCACAGAGGAGGAAAGTGGTAACATCAATAAGACCTCCCCCATGGCAACTTTGAATGAGCAATCATTTGAAGGTCCCTGGTGCCAAGAAACCACGGGGGTGGATAATGCTTCTGCTAGGCAGAAGACTTCCACTAATAAAAGATCCAATGATCCTTCAAAGGAGGGTAACACTTCTAGAGAAGGTGAGGACAGATATAACTACCAGGAATTGATGGATACCATGGGAAACATCAACCAAGATGTCATCAAACAAGGCAAAGAGATAGAAGAAATGAAGTTGGTTATTCTATCTCAACAAGTTCAGATCACCAAACTGAAGAAATTGGTGACAAGATTGGAACAGAAAAGGAGAAGAAAGCAGTTTGTGTTAAAGAAGAGGGCAAAAGCTCAAGATGCTTCCACCAAGGGGGAGAATCAAGAGAATGAAACAGAGAAGGAAAGCAAATCTGAGATGGGTTTTGATGTTGAGGGGGAGATAGAAGCTGAAATAGTAAAAGAAACAGAATTTGCACAAGAAGCAGAAACTGTTAATGCTGTTGAGGTTAAAGAAGCAGCAGTAACAAGGCTTTCTGTAGAAGAACTGGAGATAGCAGAAACTCTAGTTAAAGCAAAGAATGACACTCCTAAGGCTACTCAAAAGGCCAAAGGAGTGGTCATCAATGAAGGAGGACTTCAAAAGAAGAGAATGAAGCAGGATATAAAAGGAAAAGGAAAGATGGTTGAACCTGAACAACCTTCAAAGAAGAGGAGTCAGATTGAAATGGATGAGGAGATGGCAAAGCAGCTTCAAGAGCAAATGGAAAAAGAGGAGCAAATTCAAACAGAAACTGATAGAGAGCTTGCAAGGATAATGGCCAAGAAGTTAAATGCAGAATACCAAAAGAGCTTGAAAGAAGCAGCTCAGACAGCAGCTCAGGTCAAGAAACTCCAAGTTAAGAAGATGCAAATTCAGAAACAAAAGCAGAAAAGACAACCCTCCAAGACCTTTTTGGCCAATCAGGAAAGAAGAAAGATGATAAACTTCCTGAAAGGTGCAATTGGTGTTAAGGTGGAGATGTTCACTAACATGGCATACACTCAGGTGGAAGAGTTGTATCAAAAGGAAATGGCTAAGCTCCAAGGGAACTCAGCACTAAGGGAGGAGGCTGAGAGAAGAATGAAGGAAAGACATGGCCTGAATATTGAAAAACCATTCCCTGAGGAAACCACACCCTCCAAAGAAGAAGCAGAAGAGAAGAAGGAAGAACCTGGAAGTGTTGGTATAGAAGCCAAGTCTGGAAAAAGAGTGAAATCAATTGCTTCAAAAAGGCAGTTGAAAAAGCCAAGGGTGGAAGAAACTGAAAAGGAAGCAGAACCTTCAGTCACATCTCAAACAGAATCAGTACAACTTCCAGAACAGTCTAGTAAGCCAACAGATGAGAGTATGGATCCGTACATGACCATAGTGGAACCTTTGAAGGCTGTTCCAATCTCTATGCAAGCTCCAGAGATCATCTTCTGGGATATTCTAAGAGACAATGGAAAGAACTTCTTCAGAATCAAGAGAGCTGATGGTTCATTTGAAGCTTATTCAACATGGGGGAAAGTTATCAGAAGCTGCTCCAGAGCTGATATGGAAGAACTATACAAAGTGGGGATGAAACTTTATGAACCTGTGTTGAAAGGTACTGAAGAGAATCTTCTCAAAGTGACATTGGAATACTTGTGCATGATGTTTGATCCAGAAAGAGTACACCATAGGATTAAAGATCATAAGCATGAGTTCATATTCAAGAAGATTGACAAATGGATATTGTTTGAAAACTGTGGAGTATACATGATTACTATTGACAACTGTTATCATGAATACTACCTGGTGGACAAAATATATGAGCATTGCAAGGAGAAGTTGGAAGGGATGCTTAAAGCTACACTGGTATGTACAAAGGATTCAGAGATGGCCAAGATTGTGGTGAGAAGAACTGTGAATCAAAGCTTGGGCCTAGATCCAAATTTGGGAAATTGAACCAGAGGTGTTGAAAGCATCTTGAAGATTAATTCTGAAGAACTTGACTTCTTTTCTTAAAAGTCAAGTTAGGGGGAGATTGTTGGGAACTGAAGAATTTAACAAGTATGGTAAATGCTGCTGGTTCAGAGTTAATACTGCTAGAAGACTTCAAGGTTAATACTGCTAGTGGTTAATACTGCTAGTAATTAATACTGCTAGTCAAAGTTAGTGCTGCTTGAACAAAGTTAGTACTGCTTAGCTAGTTAGTACTGCTAGTAGTTAGTACTGCTTGGTAGTTAATGCTGCTAGAAGAAGTTAATGCTGCTAAGCATAGTTAGTGCTGCTTAGGAGATCCGAATGGAAAGAATAACAGCTGGATGGATTGAAGATATACATGGAAGCTTAGAGATATACATGGAAGATATACTCAAGATTTGTTTATTTATTGTAATTATCTTTTGATTAGTATATGTATAGAATGTATAGAATAGATAGAATTAACTTTTGATAATTATTCATTAAAAACATAGAGAGAGAAACAACCTCAAGGCATAGATCCTAATTCTAGAGAAGTAGAATTCGTATTGGTGAGCCTGTTCATCAATATTGAGGTTGAGTGTGTAATCTTGTAAATTCAAAGCATTCAATACAAGGTTATAGTTTGTTATTCATACTTACTGTGAGTTGATTTACTGTTTCATTGAATATCAAAGTGTTATTCCGCAAACTTCTTTGATATTGTTTCTGAGAATTAATTCTTGTTAAGAATTCTATCCTGACAGAAGTCCATCCATAAACTTGCACAAGACTTCCTCATTTTCATATAATCTTCCTAGAAGCTTAAGATCGTTTAGAAGAATATTGAAGCGATTGTAATAGTCAGAAAGAGATTCTCCCTTTTCATGGGAGAAGAGCTCGTAATTACGTACAAGAGAGATCTTTTTGCTTTTCTTGACCTCTTTTGTACCTTCGTATAAAACACATAGATGGTCCATATTTCTTTGGCGATAGAAAGATTTACCTCAGTGTAGTATTTAACCTTTTTGAGAATGTACCTCCCAGTAGCGGAAGTACTTTCTTCATCCGAGGAATCAGAATCACTGTAAGCAACATTTATGTCTTTTTCTTTGTCTTTGGAAATAGTACGGGTTTTTTGAAAGCGGTCCCATACTTTAGGGATAATGGTCCCTCACGAAGTACAATAAGAAAACGACTATCAACACCTTCTAGAAACAACATCATGTGACTTTTCCAAAGGGAAAACTTGTTAGGGTTGAACTTTGGAGGTTTGTCTATAGAGCCATTGTCGATAGGAAAAGAGTTTTGAGAACAGGAATCAATTTTAGCAGAAGATGATGATGCCATCGCATATTTGGTCTATTAGATTAAACCAACTTGCTCTGATACCACTTGTTGGTCCCTAATAAGCAAAACAATATTGTAGATGGGGGGTTGAATACAATACACAAAAATTTCACTTAATTTTTAATTCTTTCATTGATATAGTGTAACACCCCGATTTTCGAAAGGTATCATTTCAAGTTTATACAGAAACCAATATATTAAAGAAAAATAAGATATTTGATTTTGGGCTTGAATCCTTGATTTTATAGTCTTAATGGATGAAGGATTCAATTACGAGTCCAAAGGTTCCTTCCGGAGCAAAAACGGAGCTATAACGAAGAAGTTATGGCTAAAAGAGTGATCAGACGCGTGAAATAGGGATTTTGGAGGCCCGCGAGTTGGTGGGAGACCCTAGGCCACGACCCAGACCGCTTAAGCTTTTGGATGTGTGTTTGGGACATGCGTGGCTTCCTCCGCGGCTTCCAAGTCGCGGCCCAAGCCGCAGGAAAGGACCTGAGAGTCTTATACGCGAGTTTTGGAGGTCTAACTTCATTTCCTCATAACTTTCTCATCGTAGCTCCGATTTGGGTGATTCAAGTTGCTACTGTTTCGTTTTTGAGAGATTTTCAAGTATCTAGCAAGATATTGGAAGTCTATTTAAGTATACTAGAGCATTTTGTGGTGGTAAGCTTCTCATCTCTCCCTATTCATCTTCTTCACCAAAGTATTCTAGGGTTTCATCTACCCTTTGTTCTCCTTTTCATAGATTTGAGGTTTGTAACCATTTTGGTGAACTATAGGTGTTTTGGTTGGTGGATTCAAGCTTGGGTTAAGGTAATCTTCTATTCTCTTCATTTATGGAAGTTAGGATTTCGGTATCACTTGAGGTATTCATGTATAAGGTTGGGAAACGATTCTTGTGGTTGATTATGATTGTTTATGGTAGAATATGTATATTTATGGTTGGAACCTTGTGGATCTAGGTTTTGGAAGATTTGGTTTGAAGAATCAAGTTCTTCAAGGAAAGTTCTAAGTGGGTAAAATCTAGATTTAGTCTAAATCTAGCAAGGTGAGTTTACTAAACTTTTGTTAAAACTGGATACACATCATATTTGCTTATTTTTTGTTATTATCACATATTTGCTCAAAATGGTTATCTTTACGGGTTTAAGTATTTGATGGTATTTCCATGAGATTATGTGAGATATATGTATATGAAGTATCATCCCATGATTTACTCTATGTTGTGTAATTATTTGGAGATTTCCACTATGTGTGCCACAATGGGTATTTGACATGAAAAAGGAATATATGTTTGGTATTATGATGATTTCATTTGGAATATACTCTTGGTGATATTGTATTTACAACGTGGCTATATGGATATTTAAGTCTTATGTTGGACTCATGCTATGAGGAGGGTGATATTGTACCCACGGTTGGTATTGAATTATATTTGGTTGAAATATACCTAAGGACCTCCTATATGCGTTATGTGGACGAACCAAGTCAGTACACTAGGAGGATGTAGTCTTGGGTACCACTGTGATGGTATGTGCCTAGATCTTCGCCATTCGGGGAATTTTCTTAGCGATAGTCTTCGGGTGTGTCGGGCCTTTCGGGTGTTCCTTGTTAAGGGCATCAAGGTATATCGACTCTTGGGTGAGACTTGATTGGTACTTTGGGTCTCCCCTAATGACTCCACATATATTGAACATTGGTTAACTGATGATAAGAATTGTATCTGTTCATGCATGCTTATTATTGTTCAACTCACTAAGCTTTTTGGCCTAACACTTGTTTGGTGTCGATGTGTATCTCAGGTTTTAGCGGCATCGGTTCTATGTTGGCTTGGTACTTGGGTGAGAGATTTGGGAATATTGTTTTTGGTAGGAGAATCCCTTGGGTTTATAAATGACACCCTTATTTGTAATCTCTTTTCTGGTTATAGAAATTAGATTAGTTGGTTGTTATTTATTGACCGTTTATTTACGATTGTATTTAAACAGGTTTGTGTATTTTTCCCCATTTTTGGGAGGCTCTTGCTTTGGCAATTTTAAATACCGCATGTCCGTTTTTCGGATTTTTGTTATCCCTATTTTTAGGATGTTACATATAGAATATCAAGAGTTACACTTAGTAAACAAAAAGATTGTTGCAAAAAAGAACAGTAAACTATTCTAACAATCTTAACACTTAAAAACTTTAGAACACACCTTTGAAAGCACAAAGATTAAAAAGCTATGAAGAGGGAAAATAGTTATCAACTTTGGAGTGCACTAAGATCTCTTTGCTGAAAAACGTGAGTTGCATGGAGGAGGTCTTCACCCTTTTATACTACCCAATGTATTGAATGCAAAGGACACTTGTCATATGTTGAGTGGATCCTTGAGATTTCTTCAATAAATTATGAGATATTTGAAATGACTTATCAATATACAAAAGGTAAATTTTGTACTATGGTAAGACAATATACCAATAAAATATACCTGGTACAAATCTTTTTGAGATCTTTTTGAAGAAAGTCTTTATCAGAACAGAACTTGAGTGAATATCCTCTGTGTAATAGAAGGTTTCATTCCTTTTGTCAGAAGGATGTTGGGAATGAAGAAGTGTAGTCAAATCATAAGGATTTGTTGTAAAAGGTATTACCGAATTAAGGAACAATTTCGGCAATGGGATATTCTGCCAAAGATTCGGAGGTTGTTGATTTGAGATAAATCGGCAGAGGTTGCTCCTGCCGAACATAAGGAAGGATCGACAGAAGGGGAGTCTGCCAAAGATGTTGCTTCTCTTCGGCAGGGGTAGCTCAGTTCTCGTGAAGTTTATCTTGATCTGCATCAGTAGACTTGCTTCATGTTGAATTCGGTTGGTCTTCGATTTACCGGTCTTTTAAAGCACAACTAAGCTATTACAAAGAACCATAAAATACTCTAACTATGAAAGTGTACAACATTTTACAGATATACAATTACAGACCGAAAATGGGAGGTCATCTTCAAATCTTTGATGACCCAACATATACCCTCTTATATATATGGGGAGGGATCAAATGTAAATCATATAATTTATATAAACTTTGCAACCCTTTTTCAACCGATCAGAATTATTCATTTTTTTTAGGATGTTATCGTCAACTTACTTCTCAACGGATTATTTTTTATATTTATGGTAGTTATCCTCTAATTAATATACCCATTATTTTTGGGATGTAGGTAATCTTTATTATGGCATTGGCAACCGTTTACTTGATGAATATGTAATTTTTTAAATTATTGTTTGTTGAAAATTCCTTGAATCGTTCCTCCAGTTAAGGGTGTTTCCTTGGGGCTTAATGAGATTAATGGGGTGAGTGGCTTATTCGTGCAGACAACTGGAGTGTTTACTTGGGGCTTAATGGCTTAATCGTGCAGCTAAAAACGACTTAATCGCTCAGTAGTAAAAATAGTAGTTGTCCCCATTAAGCCACAAACTTGACATTTCTACCCTTCACAAAAAAAAACATTTGATATATGTAAACCAAATCGCTTTCTCCCCTTTCACGCCTCCATCCATACCATTACCCCTTTCACGCCTCCATCACCGGAGACCACTCTTCAGGCCATCGCCTCCATCACCGAAGACCTTCCAGGTACGTTAACCTTCCAGTTTGTACGTTAACCTTTCAGGAAATCGATCATGTATCTATTTTGTTTGAAATCGATTTTGTTTGAAATCGATTATTTATCAACTTGTAATCTGGTTTGAAAAGCTTGTGTATCTATTGATTATGTATCTATCGAAGCTTGTGTATCTATCAATTATGTTCACAATTTTGGTAATCAACTGATAATCTAGTTTGAAAAGCTTGTGTATCTATCGATTATTGTTTGAAATCAACTGGTAATTTGGTTTTGTTACTTATTATCTATGTATCTGTGTTCACAATTTTGGTGTGTATCTATGTATCCATGTTCACAATTTTGGTGTGTATCTATGTATCTATGGGTAACAATTTTATGTGTATTTTGATGTGTTGTAGTTTGTAACCGATTTTGTTTTAGGTATGGAACAAACCGGTGAATCACAACAGCAAAAGAGAATTAGGATAAGTTGGAAAGATCTCAATGTCGTGAAAACTTTCCTAGAGCCTTGTATTTTAGAGGTGGGGTTAAATGGAAACGAGGGTACTAGTTTGAAGGCACTTTCTTGGAAGAAAGTTGTCTTTAAAAACCACACACAATTTTGTGGTCGATCGAAAGCAAATGTGCAACCATTTTGATTATCTGAAAGGAAAGTATACTGCCTGGTTGAAGTTAAAAAAACAAAATCGGGAATGCCTATGATCCTATCACTAACACTTTTAACTTGACGCAAGAAGAATGGGAGTTGGAGATAGAGGTCATTTTCTAACTTTAGATATTGTTTTATTTTAATTCTTGTTTACTTTATTTGTATATTTATAGATGTTCTTTTTAACACAGACCAATAGGTATGTTGAATCTTTGAGGACTACAAGGCTTCCATATCCTGACTTGTGTGAACGACTGTTTGAGGGTGGTACATCTACGGGTCTTGGAGGCCATGGTCCGTCATCACAGGACCCTTTGCCAACCACTGAGCCTTTCGTGGTCATTGATGAAGAGACCACCGATGTTGAAGGCAATGGTCCGTCATCAAAAGATCAAGCTCCCGTGTCATCAACGCCTTGTTCATCCCGTGTTCCGGTTGAGAACGTAAAGGGTAAAAAGAGTACGAAAGCCACTTCGGAGCTTGATGAAAAGCTTATAAAGTTTTTAGATAATATGTCGTCAAGATATGGGAACCCCAACCTTTTTACATATGACACATGCCTAAAAAAGTTGAACGGGCTTGGGTGGGAAAAAGATGATCCTTTGTACTTGATTGCTTTTTCTCTTCTTACGGACACTCGTAATAGAGAAGCTTGGATGACAATACCAGAAGAAATTGCCAAAGATTGGGTGAAAATAGTTGGGAAGAAACAAGGATATTGCTAAGGAGTTGTTTTAGGACTTTTGGTGTTAACTTTTGAACTTCTTGTATTAACTTTAGAACTTGTATGGTGTTAACTTTTGAACTTGTGGTGCCACGTTTTTGGTGTTTTTTGGGAACTTGTGATCTACTTTGATGGCATGTTTTAGATGTATGACTATTTGGATTAATGATATGTTATGTGGCTTTTGTTTGGATTTATGATATGCATTTTTATTATTTTGGATTTATGATATGCATTTTTATTTTAATAGATGTTGACTTTTGAGGAAGAAATGCTCATGGTAGTTCTTATATATATATATATATATATATATATATATATATATATGTAAGACGAAGAAGAAATGCACGTGAAAGAATAGAAAGAATGCCCGATAATACTTCGGCATTGAGTGGATATGCTTACACCTAAGAGTTATTAACCAGACTTAGTACGCAATGTCAAGAGTTGATGCGCCTCTCACGTGAAGCATATATACTTTTATGCAATCATGTTATTGAAGGGTGCAATAGGTGCACTGGATGGTACCCTTATACAAGCAATTGTGCCGACCAGTCATCAAACTGCTTACAGGGGAAGAGGAGGTGATTGATGTTATCAAAACGTTTTAGGAATCTGTGATTTCAACATGATATTCACCTTTGTTTGGGTTGGATGGGAAGGTGTAGCGCATGATTCGGGAATACTTAGGGAACTTGCTTTTAACCCAAGATCTGGTTTTCCTTTTCCGCCACAAGGTATACAACTTTCTTCAATTTGTATATTGCTTTTTTTGTATATTATATGTTTGATGTGGGTGGTTTTTCAGATAAATACTATCTTTGTTACGTTGCGTATGCCAATGCTCGGGGATTTTTGGCTCCATATCGTAACACAAGATATTGGTTAGAGGATTTTCGACGTCGACGTGCTTTGACTAAAGAAGAAAAGTTTAATCATGCACATGCCCAACTCAGGAATGTTATTGAACGTGCTTACGGTGTCTTGAAAGGGAGGTTCCCAATCCTAAAGCAGATGGCTCTTTTTCCATTCACAACACAAATAAATGTGGTAATTGCTTGCTTTGCAATACATAATTTTATTCAAAAATATATTATTCAAGACCAATTGTTTATGGAGTGCAACGAGGACACCGCATTGTTGAACGAAGAAGAAGTCGAAGAAAGTGGAGAAGAAGAATTCGATATATCCCAATGGGGTGCCAATAACACTCAATATATGGCTTCTTTGTGTGATGGAATTGCAAATAGTTTGGTTAATAATGTTTAAATTTTAAGCATTTGTGTTCGAACTTTGCTACTTTGTGTTTGAACTTTTCTAGTTTGTTTTTGAACTTAGAATTTTAAGTACTTTATGAATTTATGTTTTGATTTTTGGATTATATCTATGAATTTATGGCTTAAAAAATAAACAATAATTTATAAAACAACTTATAATTCATTTTCAGGGGTAAATTGGTCATTTCTGTTATTTAAATTGTTTGTTCAGATAAAAAAGTATACAACAACATCAATTTATCCAGACAAACACATTTTTCCAGACGGGGTATGCTTGAATCGTCTTGATGTGAGGATCGATGGGGTAATGGAGGAGTTTCTAAGGAGTAGTAGCATGAAGAAGTTGATGTTTATAGCGTTGTCACTTGGTGTGGCGGTTAAGAATAATGAATGCATTAAGTTGACCATTTTGGGTCAGAGCAATTGGTGGAATTTGAACCGTAGACCTATTGAATCGACTTTATTTCAAGAAGAAATTGTAAGTCTAACCAGCTTAGTTGTCTATCGTTACCCTAAGGTGTTGAACGTCCGGATGTTGGTAGTTTGATCGTTGGACTTGGTGAGCTCAGTCCTAAGCTTTTGGGTCTTGACCAAAGTTCATGCACGACACTTGTTTTAAAATAATTTGCACAAAGTATTTCATACTTTCTCAAACCATCATGCGGGTCATATTTGGAATGCCTGAAAAGACGTTTTACATGCATGAGATTTTACACCATAAATTCAAACTTGCATAAAATTGTTTTATTGCACAGGGTTACAAACTTTGTTGAGACTCTCTTTATCCTCGTTGATGTTCAACACTATTTTCGGATATTGAAATATTATTGTTTAATTTTGTTTGGGGTCTTGGACAAGTAACTGCAATTTATGACTTTAACATTGGATCTCCTCCACGTATGTTAAGGTTTTGGACGAAGAGTTACCTTCCATTATTTTGGTGATCGAGTCTTATTGGGAATTTTATTCCATGCAAGTTTTTATTGAAAGGTGTCACCTTATATCACGATGCGATAAAAGAGAGATTTTTGAAAATCATGACACTTTAGTTATAACTTTGTATTATGATATTTGATTACTGTAAACGAGAATTTTGGTTCCATTTGATTTTGGGTGTCGTTAAGTTTCATTGAGTTCTATGGAAATTTTGTTGGGTCTTATGGAGTTCTATTTTTCAATGTTTTGCGTCGCGTAGATGAACTTCGAACTGCGTAAGCTTTAATTATGGTAGATGTAAATTTATGAGTTTTTTTAGCGTCATGTCTCATGCGGGTTTTGCACACGTCATTTCGCAACCGCAAGAGGCGTCTTGAGAGTCTTCATATTGCGTAGTTGCGCTTTTGGGTTATATACAAGGGCATTTCGTGTTGGACTTTTGCTTTGAACATTTTTGGGTTGTTGGGTCTTACTATTATTTTGTCGCGCAATGCATTTTATTGGTCTATTGGTATGCAAGTCATGGTGGCCACTATTTTGGAACAAAGAATGTCTTGTTTGTGCATCATAAATGTTTAGAGTCGATTTAAATTATTTTACGTTTCGATCAAATCGCATGCATCTATCGTTTTACTAAGTTTGGAGAATAAACTGATGTATTTGGGTCTTGATGGAAATTTTATTCCACGACGTTTGTGGTTTAAAGGAAAGAATTTTGAGGTGAAATTGTGAAGGTACCTTTTGGAGTTGTACAAACATTTGTTGCACATGTTATAGTGCATAAAACTATTTTCACGTATATACTGTACGTTGATGCATGCTAAGACTATGGTAGTCCATCTGAAAATTTTGTTGCACATCTTTTGTTATTGTCGTTCTTAATGTGAGTGAGAACCAAACGAATTTCGAAATTGCTTTATATGTGTGACTTTGATGACCATTTTGCACACCTATCGAGAAATCGGTAGTGGATTTTACTCATACGTTTAATTGTTATAAAGCTTGGGTATTTGAAAGTTTTATAAAATTTCAATTGGCATATTAGTTGAAAAACCTTGAACTCATTAGGGCTATGGATTTAAAACCCTATCTTGAAAAGAGTTGTAATTAGGGACTAGGGGAGTCCTTGGGAATTGAAGCGTCGGATGATCCGACTTGTGGCCAGTCTTGAATTTTGGGTTTCAGTTTTTGAATCTGTGCACGCATGAATAATGGAGGTATTAGATTTATGTCTTCCCAGTTAATTAAGAGGTGATCTTTATGCTTCGGTAAATCTGCGGGATGAGGTCTTGTGTGATTATTTGCGCCTGGTTGGGTTCGGTTTGATGGGTTGCTTGTCTGTTTCACATCATGTTATATGTTGACGGTGTACTGTCTTAATGGGTTTCCATGAACAAGGGAATTATTGTGGTCCGTTTGTTAGGGATGTAAGAGTGGGAATATTAGTCCTCTGTTAGGTGTCAACCTTAATGCGACAATGCTTCTAGAATGAAATATTGGGCGGGATGTCCACGTTTTTGATATCACCATTTTGGTTTTAGACGTCGACTTGTCCTCTTGAAGTCAATGAATTTTGGAATGTTTGGAAGTATTCCCGTTTGATCATGAGAATTGTTGACCTCTCGGTGGTGGGATTTAAAGGAAGATTAGATGTTGATAATTAAGCATTGATGTGTATAGGCTTTCCTGTTGCGGTAAAGATCTTATTGAGGGGATGTTTTGAGATTGAGGGTAGATCGGAGTTGAGTGATAGCCAGATCTGCATTAACCAGCTACTCGGAGAACGTTTTGGCACATCCCTGGAAGGATGACTCTACCAATAACAAGGGATAATGATTAAGGGATTTTGGGGATTCTTTGGGTCAGGTGTTGATCATCGGGATACGAATCCAAAATCGTGTTGAATTGGTACAGATTTGTCAGAGAGAGATTGAGGTCACAAGCTCCCTTGAGGTAGTACGTGTCACCCAAGGTTGGGAGTAGGGGTGTTCGCGGTGCGGTTTGGTGCGGTTTGAGGCAAAACCGCAAACCACACCGCATATGCGGTTTGAGCATTTTTCCAAATCGCAAATCGCACCGCATATACCTCAAACCGCACCATTTTATAATACGCATATGTTGATAATTTAGGTTTGATCATATGCGGTTTGGTGCGGTTTATGCAGTTTGTACCTTACGCATTTTAGACATACAATTCAATAATTATAAGATCAAAATTTCATTTTAAAATCAATGAAAACGTGACCGTAGTCCAAAAAATAAAAAAATTCAATACGTCTTATTCCTAAATACATATTATATAAATATTGCAATTATTCTTATATACATATGTGTGTAATATATAAAATTAAAAATATATACATATATATAATATGCGGTGCGGTGCGGTTTGAACCGCGGTTTGATAACTCAAAACCGCAAACCGCACCGCATAGTGCGGTTTGGTAAAAATGCAAACCGCACCGCGGAAGTTCTAAACCGCGCTTTGTGGTGCGGTGTGGGCGGTTTGGCGGTTTAGATGAACACCCCTAGTTGGGAGACAACCGTAGTTTTGTGGTTAGAAGCTACTATAGTAAGTTAAGAGTTCAGTCAGATATAAGTGTAATATGTCTAAGGGAACAGTTGTCGGAAGTATCAACATAAGGTTTATCGTGGTTGTTCTAGAAAGTGGATTAGAGACAATTACTCGTAAACAGAGACAAGCTACCATGAGGGCAACGTTAATCGGGAAGCTAGATTTCGAGGACGAAATCTCTTTTAAGGTTGGGAGGATTGTAACACTCTGAATTTTTATCCTAAATGGAGAAGAGTGTTGAATTGGGTGAATCGGTAAAGGAAGAAACACATATGGTTGTCTCGGCCATAGTGCCATGTGGTTGTGACATTGTCACAATAGCACCAATGGTACTAAGAGTATGGTCATCTCGGCTATAGTGCCATGCAGTTGTGACATATGTCACAATAACAACGGATATTACCAAGTGGTTGGTCGTCCCAACGAATGTGCCATGTAATTATGTCAATGGTGTAACACCCGTAATTTTTGGGTAAGTACTATTTCAAGTTAGTATAGGAATCGATCTTTTGAGAGAAATAAAGAAAATGGTATTTTGGTAGTAAATTCTAGATTTTATAGTCTTGCTAGATGAGGAATTCAATTACGAGAACAACGGTTCTTTTCAAAGCAAAAACGGAGCTAAAACGAAGAAGTTATGGCCAAAACAGCGGTCGGTACACGTACGGCTAAAGTGCCTAGCGAAAGTGACATGTGTCACTTTAGCTTGGCACTATCGTTGAGAGTATAAAACTCTCGGTACATCTGGCGCGAGAGTTCCTAGCAAAAGTGACATATGTCACTTTAGCCAGGCACTATCGCGGAGCGGGTCTGGAGGTTAAAAATCCGATTTTTGTGTGTTTTCTTCATTTTCTCATATCTCTTTTACCATAACTCCGTTTGAGACGATTCTTTTTGCTATGGATTTGTATTTGAGAGCTTTTCAATGTTAGTTTTGGGAAGATTCAAGAGTATTAGGTGGTGTATTGGAAGCAAATGTCAAAAGCTCATCATCATCACATCCACCTTCAAGAAATTTGGAGTTTTCTAGGTTTTCACCAAAACCTAAGTGGTAAGTTTATCCTCTCTATTTCTAAACCTTATTAGGTGATATAAATGCTTCATTGATGATTTCCTTGTGTTTGGTTTCTCTAATTTCGGTTTGGAAGATTTTGGAGGATTTAAGTAAAAAAAAATAGGGTTTTGACCAAAATGGAGGTTTTGATGTAAAGTGTTTGGGGATCGATTCTATATGGTTTTAGATGTATATTTATGGTGGAAAATTTATGTATCTAGGTTTATGGAAGTTTTGACCTTGAAGATTCAAGTTCCTTCAAAGGAGCTCGAAGTGGGGTAAAATCTAGATTTAGCCTAAATCTAGCAAGGTGAGTTCAAGTTGATTTGTGAAAACGGTGTACATGCCAAAATGTTTATTTTAAAGTGTTTGTGTTTTACATTAAATTGTTAACTGTTGATAAGTTTTGGTTATTTTGATATATTTAACTTTATAAACTTATGTAACACACACATCTTTGTGATTTTTGGGCATTTTGATAAATAAATCATTTTGATATGTTTCTTTGATGATGTAATATATAAATGGAGAGCATTTTATATAATTGTCCATTTGGTGCATACGATTTTATAAATCGTTGTAAAATGCATATCATTGTACTATAAGTCATTTTGGCAACATGAAGAGAAAAAGTTCATTTGGAAAACGTTTTGTTTCAACCAATGAGAAGTTTTGGGTTAATTACCCTTTTTGGTTGTGGTGTTTGCATAATTGTTGGTCAAACGTGTTTCGATGTCTATATTGGATTTCATTGGAGATTTATATAAATTGTTGGGCCCTTGGCTCGGTTTTGACTAATTTTAAGTCTTGAGGACAATTGTCCAAGTTAATAATCGTTGGGGAGTTTTGAGTATGATGGCGTTTATTTCATGTCATCTGAGAGTTACATGTCTTGGGCGTTTTGGTCATTCAATTGGAGTCATGTAATTTTACACAATGTTGTATTGGATCCATAGGCACGTAAGTCTGTCTGTTTTGGGAAAGCGGATAAGGTTGGTTATGACCGTTGACCGCTTGGGTTCGCTAGCGAGTAGGCAATAGGTGGCTCGAGCCTCCGAGTTGAAACTCGTCTAGATTGGATAGGCACCCATGTCCGTAAGTCCTTGGGGTGGAACTCGACGGAGTATGGCTAGAGGCAATAAACGGTCTAAGGATTGTGATGTCTGGTATGGCATGGGAACCAGGACCAAGATATGTGGTGAAATCCAATAACATCACGGGTGGCCCCACTCACGTGTTCTCGTCACCCAAGATGGAAACGTTGAGATGACATGCAAGTAAGTTGTATGGGTCGCCTACTTGCGTGTTCCTCTACTCTCAACGTATACGGGTCTCCCCTGTCGTCAATCAGTGGTATTTTAAATGTTAATGTCGTATCTTATCAACTTTGGTTTTTGTGTGGTCGACGGTAAATGATGGCCTTAATATTGGGATTCCCCCGCGTATATTAAGGTTTGAATGGAATGCGTCGTTTCTACGTTTCGGTATTTGGTTTCTTTCCATTTATGGTTGTGTGAGTATCAAGTTTAATGTTCGTGTTCACGGCGATATTTATTTATATGGGTTTTCATCTATGGTTTATGAGTTGTGTGTCATGATTCACACGTGTTTGAGTATTTCGAGATATAACATTTTAACCGTGTTTTATAAAATTGGGAGTCCTCTCTCTATTTTCCTTTTGAGCAAGTTTTGGGTTGAACTTAAATTTACGAAAAAACGTTTTATATTAGGATCTTCGCCTTTAAAACAGTTTGGTTGGGTTAACGATTAACTCGTTGTCTCTTTCGTTTAAAATGCATAATTATTGGTAAACGAGTTGTTTTCATAAGTGAAGCATATCATTTTGAAATATTATGATTTTATTTGCATTCTTCCTTTTTAAACGATTAATTTATATATGTTGAAAACTCTTGAGCTCACTAGGCGTTAAGTCTAACATTTTTATTTGTCGGCATGTACATCAGGTTCCAGTTGGGGGTTTGGTTCTAGCAGTACTATGAAGAGATGTGCTTTAGTTTTTCACAGGTGTAAGTATTTGGTGAGATTTTCCGTAGTTTGGAGATAGTGACTTTTATTGGGTTTTAGTAGCACCCGTCCTTGTTATAGACTGTGTGTAGAGAATAAATTGTGTGTGTTGAGGTTAAACCTTAAATTGTGATTGTATATGAATCATTTATTGATGTATTTAGAAAATTTTAAATTAGTTGCTATTTCCAGATTTGAGGGTGTAACAAATTTTTAGTATAGTTTTTACCGTTTACCCCTATGATGTCATTTAATTTAATAACCGTATTTAATGTTTTTATTAACAAAAATATATGAAAATGATATGAACCATTGATCACTGAAATCTACGGTTAAAAATGGTTTGTAAATTTTATACAAATGAAGGGATTTGGAAATGAAACTACCTCTCTCTCTCTCTCTCTCTCTATATATATATATATATATATATATATAGAGAGAGAGAGAGAGAGGGTTCAAACGAGAACAATACATATTTAAAAGAACACGAGAACTAACAAAATCATTAGTGATTTTACATTAACACACGAAAAAGGATTTTGGCCGCGACTTCAGGTTCGCGTGGCTTTTTTGCGTGTTAATGTAAAATCACCAATGATTTTGTTAGTTCTCGTTTTCTTTTAAATAGTTATTGTTCTCGTTTGATCCTCATATATATATATATATAGGCGAAAGATCGTATGAGAAGTTGAGTTAAGTGAGAAGCGTGAGAAGTGGATCTGAACCTTTGATCATTTTTAATCTCAAGTCAACCTATGAATCTTGTTTGATACGGAGATTGATTTGGTGCATCTCGGTGCATCTCATCCTAATGTTCATCCAACGGTTGATAACCACTTCTCACATTAACTCAACTTTTCACTGGAACCCAACCATATATATATATATAATAGGGAATGGTTCCAACGAGAACACATGTGATTTACTCAAATGCGAGAATACATGTTAACTCATCATTACGTTTTAAATTACAGTTCTAGAATGACTGAGAGAACAATAAAATATTAAATAAATACTTACCTTTTTTGAGGAATATCGAAGGCATGTAGGGGTAAAATGGGAAAAAGACTGCAAAGCACATAATGAATAGACAAAGACGATGATTGTGGACGTGATCATCACTGGTTTTTGATTTATCAATCAACATTATCACATTATAAAAAGTCTTCGATTTATGAAAACATTATCACACTATTATCACACCAAAATCATCTCATTATCACACCATTAATTATCAACAATGGAGGCATCAAAATAAGAAGTCTTAAATGATACTAACAACAATTAAGGGATAAAGACAAATCTAAGATAACATAAAATTGTTAATAAATACTAATTAATTCTCATTTATTTTAATATTTGGTGTGGGTTAAATAATTTGGAGACACATAAGTGTTCTCGCACTTTCGTAGATCAAGGTTATTATCGTTTGAATCTGGCATATATACACACACACACACACACACACATATATATATATATATATATATGTGTGTGTGTGTGTGTGTGTGTGTGTGTGTGTGTGTAGGGAGATGTTCAAATGAAAAATGCTAAGTGTGTGAGAAATAGAGAAATGATCTTAGCCCTTCATCTGGTCAACATTTGTAGCTTTGACTGTGAAGTACCGAATAATTTCTCGCATTGGTCTGTAGAAAATAGAGGGACAGGTTCGTAACTTTTACAAATAGACGACAAATAAATTCACATATGAATTATACGTTCATATGTGAATAATAAAGATTCATATGTGAATCTGTTGATTAGCTCAACTGATTCACATATGACGTATGAACCTATAGTTAATTAGTTCATATATGAATCACAAAGGTTTATATGTGAATCAGTTAAAAAAGAGTTCATATGTGAATTACACGAGTTTATGTGTGATTCACATATGAACTCGTCCCGCGTATTTGTAAAAGTTACGAAACTGTCCTATTTTTTGGAATAGTCGCAATTTTTGACCAATCAAAGTCGCAATTGTTGACCAGTCAAATCCAATATTGATCGTATGAATGACTATGATTACTTTTCTATTTTCTCACACACTTATCATTTTTCATTTGAACCTATGGCAATATATGTGTATAAAGGAGCGATCAAATGCAAACCACCTCTATTTGTACAAACTTACAAACTAATCTCAGTCATCCATCTAGTCTAATGAATATCTAATTTTATTTTGTTTCCTTAATGAATGTCATGATCATAATAAATGAACTTTATCCTCTTCCATATATATCTCAATCGTATTTAATAAATCATTATTATTACCCATAAATATCTCAATTATTTCTTAATATAATGGTTTGTACAAATGTCTTGGTTTGCACAATAACCCATCCCTATGTGTGTGTGTGTGTATATAGTTTGAGAGAGAGAGAGAGAGACCAAATCAATGTCAATGATGTGGATTAAATTGGTTTCGAAATTTACTCTCAACCTTTTTTTTGTAACCGTGGGTTTCCGGGACAGCTTACGCGCACCGACTAATCCCCGGGCGACCACGAATGGCCTGGAGTCATCGCAGGTGAACCTCCATGTCCACAAGAGCTTTGGCAGCCCCTGGATTTGAACCTTGGGTAGATGAGATCTTCCACTACATCCCCCAAAGGTTTTACCAGTGCACCACAACCCAAGTGGTTAATTTACTCTCAACCTTATCTGCAACTAATTTGATAACTACCTAAAATTTTCAAATCCGTCGTTAGTTTTCCGGCGAAAAAATCCACTGGAAAAATCTATTGGGAAGTCTTTTTTGTAGTAATGAAATACACAAAGTAGATGGTCGGGATAAGTTTATACGGTGTGTAATATTTACACGGTTTGTTTTTAATTTGTCATATATATATATATATATATATATATATATATATATATATATATATATATATATTAACAATTAAATATTTTATTAATAGTTTTTCCAAAAATATATTATTTAAGGATTAAATTAATTTTATAAGAAAATATATTAACTAATACTTTTTATTTAATAGTTTTCCAAAAATACTTTTAACACATAATTAACTATTTTATGAAACAAAATATATATTAACTACTACGAAAAAGTAATTATGAAAAATAATTGGAAAAAAATAGCAAAAAGAAAAAACTCCCTGAGGCTATTAACAAATCACACTAAGGTGTTGTTGGGTTCGTTTTATGTACGTTAAGACATGTATGGATATAGTTGTATGTATAGATATAGTTATCTGTTTGTTAACAACTAAGTTGTTGTTTGGTTGTTAGTCTGAATAAACAGTCTGAATGTAAGAAATGACCATTTTACCATTTTGTTTTACATTAAACATTTGTTGAGCAAGACCAGTACAATACCTTCTATGCCTACCCCACCGGAAGTTAAAATCAAACCTAACCCACCTGAACAACCTGAGAAGAAGAACAAGATTCCTGCCGTCGCCATTGTTGCTACAGCAGCTACAGAGCAACAAGTTCCTAAGAAGGAGGTTTTGGTCGTCAAACATCGAAAGAGTCATGAAATTGATAGATACCTAGATCAAGAAACCCGCAAATCGATCAATAGAAAGAAAACCCACAACTCCAGTCCTATCACCGATGTTTCCCAATCGGCCACCACCACCACCACCGTCGCCGCCGTGTCTAATGGTGAACCGGGGAAAACGGGTGCGGTGAGAACCTCTTGTTGTACCAAAGAAGAGGTGGATGCGATACTTATACAATGGAAATGATTTCAAAGAGGAGTTATGATTTCTGGTTAGAAGAGGAGTTATGATTTCTGCAGGTGGTGAAACTCCTAACCGTGGCCAGAGGTATTCTGGTTCGAAGAGGAGTTATGATTTCGATATGAAAATGGGTTGTAAGAATGATGATGATGAGGTGGTGGTGGTGGATGGCGACCACCACAGGCGTCAACGGGAGCCTAGGGTTTCGTCTCCTCTTCCAGGAGGAGGAGGAGGAGGAAGAAAGACGTGGTGAAGAAAAAGGGTAGTTGGGGAAAACTAATGTAATTTAGTGGCTTAGTGTATAGGAGTTGGTTTTTGTAGCTGATTAGCTCAACCATCGGCTGAACGAATAAGATTCTACCGAACAACCAGGTATGGCTGAGTGAATAAGCCATATCTGTTATACAGCCCATTAAGTTGTTACCGAACAACCCCTAAATAATATTTTAATAAGCTATCTTATGATAAATTAAATGGAACTTCTATAATAACCTTAAAAATAAGCTAGGATATATATATATATATATATATATGATTTGGTTCATTTTTGGGCTTGAATCTTTAATTTTATAGTTTGAATGATTCAATTACGAGTCCAACGGTTCTTTCCGTAGCGAAAACGGAGCTATAACGAAAAGTTATGACCAAAATGGGATTTGACCAAATGAGAAGAAGTTTGATGTGCTTCTGTGTGCGGCGCACGACCTGTGCGCCATCCTTCATTAAAAACGCACGGGTCGTGCGCATGAGGCAGTAGCCCAGTGCGGGGTTAAATGAATATTTCCCCAAATCTCAATCATTTCTCATTCTATATCTTTCAAATTTCTCTCCCAAACCCTCCATATTCATTTACTTCACCTAGGGCTTCTTCAACCACCAAACCAACACCATTGATTGCTAGAGTCAAGATTATCATCCAAGGTTTCGGTTTGAAAGCTTCACCACCATCTTCATCTTCTCCAAGTGTTCAAGCCAGATTTTGGATCTTCATCTCCTACCTCTTTTCTTAAGGTTTTGGGTTGGTGAAAGCATTAAACCTTCATCAAAGGTTCATCCCAGTAGTTTCTTCAAAGTGTTCTTCAAGATCTCCATCTTCTTCAAGTCTCACCTTCTTCAAGCTAGGGTTTCATCTTTTCTAGGTTTTGGTCAAAAACCTAGATTGTGAGTTTACTAACCTTTTGTTAAAACTAGATACACATCATTATCTTCTACTTGTTGATTTCAATGCATCTCTCAAATGTTCATATTTAATGTTTCAAGTATTTTGGGTGTTTTTACCCATGGATTTATGTATGTGGAAGTCACCATGTTTTATATGAGTATACCTTGGTATGTTGATGATTCCTTCTTGGAATGCCTCTTTGGCGACCCTATATTCTCACAAAGTATTTGGATGGATATTATGTTATATATTGGATTTACATGAGTAGGATGGTAATAGTGTGTTCCCAGTGGATATCCGAAATGTTACGGATGAGATTACATCTTGAGATCTCCTAAATGCATTATGTGGACGAACCAAGTCTGTGATTCACTATAGGAATGTAGGTGGGTGACATTTGGAGAATTTCCTAAGGCGATAGTCTCCTATGTACCTAGACCTCCGCCGTCGGGGAATTTCCAAAGGCGGTAGTCCCCGGTGCGTGTCGGACCTTTGGGTTGCCAGAGAAAGTGGCTTCAAGGTGCATTGCCTCTTTGGGTGAACCGGATTGGAGATATGGGCCGCTCCCGTTGACTCCACATCTACGTGATTATTTGTTAACTGCTGATAAGAACTGTAACTGTTTCCGGCATGATTTTACTTGTTCAACTCACTAGGTTTTTTGGCCTAACACTTGTTTGGTGTCGATGTGTATCTCAGGTGTTAGTAGCGCGGCTCCTAGGCAGGTATAGACGCTTTGGGCGAGATCTTGGGGATACAGCACTTGGACTATTTTGAGAAGCCTTGGGTTTATAGATAACACCCCTTTTGTAATCTCTTTTCTAGATGTAGAAATTAGATTAGTTGGTTGTTGTTTATTTATCCGTTAAATTACAATTGTGATTAAACAGGTTTATTTGTATTATTCCCCTTTTTGGGAGGCTCTTGCTATGGCAATCTATATACCGCTTCTCCTCTTTTGGAAAGTTTTTGTTATCCCTATTTTTAGGGTGTTACAGTTTATATGTGAATTACACTGGTTCACATATGAACATATAGTTCATATATGAACTCGTCTCGTGTATTTGTAAAAATTACGAAACCATCCTTCTATTTTTGGAATAGCCGCAACTTTTGACCAATCAAAACCATATTTGTTGACCAGTTAAAGACGCAATATTTGACCGGTCAAATCCAATCTTGACTGAATGAAATGCTAGGATTACTTCTCTATTTCTCATATATTTAACATTTATTAAATGAACCTCTCCCTATATATATATATATATATAGGGAGAGGTTCATTTGAGAAATGGTAAATATATGAGAAATAGAGAAGTAATCTTAGCCATTCATCTGGTCAACATTTGCGGCTTTGACCGCGAAGCACCGGATAATTCCTTGTGTGGTCTATAGAAGGTAGAGGGGTAATTTCGTAAAATACACGGGATGAGTTCATATATGAATCTGTATGAATCACAAAGATTCATATATGAATCTGTTAATTAGTTCAACTGATTCATATATGAATCTTTGTGATTCATACAGATTCATATATGAATCACAAAGGTTTATATATGAATTTGTTAGTTAGTTTAACTGATTCATATATGAATTACAAAGGTTCATATATGAATCAGTTAAAAAAGTTAAGTTGTGAATTGCACTGGTTCATATATGAACATATAGTTCATATGTGAATTATACATGTTCATATATGAACACAGCCCGTGTGTTTTGTAAAATTTACGAAATTGTCCTTCTATTTTTGGGATAGCCGCAACTTTTGACCAGTCAAAGCCGCAACTTTTGATCGGTCAAAGTCGCAATATTTGACTAGTCAAATCCGATCTTGACCATATGAATGGCTACGATTACTTCTCTATTTCTCATATATTTACTATTTCTCAAATGAACCAAACACTATATATATATATATATATATATATATATATATATATATATATATATATATATATATAGGGGTCTACTCAAATGAGAATTAGGTAGTTTGTGGTAAGTGGTAACTATGAGATCCAATATGAGTCACTCATTTAATATAATTAATTTTGTTTTTAAAATAATATAAAAGGATAATTTGGTAAATTGATAATTTGAATTTCTTTAAATAAAAAAACAATTCCTTATTTGACTCATTTCAAATTTAAATGATTTCAATTTACCGTAATTTATTAATTTAAACCTAACCGCCGACCACAATCTATTGGGTATCACACTGTGTATTATAGTCATATAATGCCTTGCCGCTACAAGTTATTGGGTATCACAGTGTGTATCACAGTCATTTAATGTGTTACTGTTATAAGTTCTTGGGTGTCACATGTATCATAGTCATTTAAAGTCTTACTGTTCAAAGTTATTTGGGTATTACAATATACAATATGTATCATAGTCATTGTAATGCCTTACTGTTAAAAGTTATTGGGTATCACAATGTATTTTTCTTGTTTTACGAAGTGTATCACATAGTATCAGGTAGTGTTTTGTTTTACTAAGTGTATTACACTATATCTTTTCGTTATTTTATTAAGGGTATCACAGTGCGCATCATGTTTTTGCAGGGAAAAAGTTTGCCGGAGAGAAGAGAGAGAAAGGAGGAGAGAGGCTATTTTTAAAATACCTAAGTTGCTCTTTAATTAAAATCATAAGTTAAAATTACCAAAATTAATAATTTTCTAATTTATTCATTGATTTGTGGTTAAGATTGGATCTCACGGTTATCACAAACAACCAAGTTATCCCTTGAATGACCCCTATATATATATACATATATACTACTTTAATATGCATTTAGGAAAAAAGTCTTAAAGACAAGTCTTAAAGCATGATGTACTTCTCTTTAAAGCATAAAACTTGAAAAACTCTTAATTACTATATTTAATGCATAATGTACAACTCATTGATGCAAAGATTTTCAAGCAAGGCCAACTCATTGATGCAAAGATTTTCAAACAAGGCCCATACTCAAAGTACACTCTCAACCCATGCTTTCCTTTTATCTTCTCAGCCCATGCTTTCTTCTTGAAATGGAGAGCCAAAACTGCTCCCTTCTACTTCCTACTTGCTGGCTCCTAAGATGAAAAAGGTAACCCCCGTCCTTCATCTTTTCTTCACAACGTTGCGTATATATCCCCCCTCCTTCATATTTTCTTATACCCAATTTCTCCCATCATTATCTCAATCTTTACCTGATGTTGATAGGTAAACCCTTCGATTTGAATTTCTTTTTCTTTGCGTTCTTATTTAGGTTTAACCGAAGCAGTTACTTCAAGGTAATCAATCTTTGGGTTTCTCACGATTAGAACATTTATTTGGGTTTCACCATATCCATCTCCATCTCCATCTCCATCGATTTCTGATTTGTGTTTCACCATCACCAATGATTTGGTTTTCTGAGGTGATGAAGTCATATAAATAAGGTGAGTTGTTATCGATTTCTCAATCTCAAATTTGACATTGAATTTACTGCATCTTGGTTCTGAAATGTTGGTTTAGGGTTTCATTTGTCTTGCTTTTGAAATATTTTGAAATCCTCCTCAAGGGTTCACATATTTTTTAAACTATTATTTATGGTGCTTCATTACTTAACTTATTTTCATGAGGAGAGTTCTACTAAAACTGAACCACATGAAGCTCCAACTTTAGTGGCGTCTGTTGGGTCATCTGAAGATTTGAAGATGACCTCCTGATCTTCCATAATATCATCCTACTTAGAATATGTTTGAGGTTCTTTTAGCAGTTTGGTTTCTATACAAATGTTCGGTGAAGTCGAAGATCAGCCGAAGAAGACAAAGAAGGAGTACATCTCTCAAAGCGGATTGAAGTTAGTCTCCTCAGCCTAAAGCCAAGCATGCCCAAGTGATCAACACCATCAGCCAGGATGGTGTCAATCACATATCTCTCAGGAGTATGAAGGTGTCCTCACATCTTCAGGAGCCGAAGATCTCTCAGGTCTTCGGCAACCGATGATCTCATCTCTCCTTGGAGTATGAAGGTGTTCTCACATCTTCAAAGAGCAGCCGAAGATCTCTCAAGTCTTCGGTAGCCAATGATCTCTCCTTAGAGTAAGAAGGTGTTCTCACATCTTCAGGAGCCAAAGATCTTTCAAGTCTTCGGCAGTCTATGCTTAAGGATTTCTTTCAAACACATTGTACTTTTCTGACAAAGTATATTGTGATATCTTGCATTGACGTGGACCTCATCTAGAGATCAGATAAAGTAAGTTTTGTCTACTACACCATTTTAAGGAAAGGTCTCTACCATCCTCTCTGCAGGTCAACACTTCAAGCCAAAACACCTCAAGACAAAAGGTACATCCTGTACCTTGCTGAAGACCTGTGTCCATCCCTTGCTCAACAGGTATCTCATGCATTAAATGCATGAGGCACTATAAATATGTAACATCCTTGATTTCGGTATGTATTTATTTTGATGCCATCATGTTTTACCGTTAAGATTGGACTTAGTGTCGAGATCGTGGGCTTCCCAGGTTAAAGTTTAGAAAAGTTGGACCTCGGTACCAGTGGGGCGATTGTGCCCGCGATTGTGACAAGGGTCACTATCGCGAGGCACTATCGCGAGGATTGTACCGAGACTTGGGGTGCGGTGGCGACAGTGCCCGCGATTGTGACAGGAGTCACTCTCGCAAGGCACTATCGCGAGAGTTGTACCGTGAGCTGGGGGAAGCGTGCGATTGTGACAGGCGATTGTGACAAATGTCACAATCGCGAGGCAAGGTCGCGATCGGGGTGCAGTCCTTTAAAACTCATTTTCACGACCTAAAGTTTAATATCTGATTTGGGAGCTGACTTGGGGCGATTTTGGAGAACAAAAAGGTAGGGTTTTCATCCTCCCTCATTGAATGCTCCTGGTAAAGACTCTTATGGGTGGTTGGTGGATTTAATGTTAGGTTCTTGCTTTTGGTTAAGAAGATCAAGTGTCATTTCTTCCTTCTCTCAAGTATCATCTAGGGTTTGGTGTGTAACCCTTGCAAGGTGAGTTTTCTTGGGCACTTCTCCCTCATATATGCTTTAATTGTTGTATATATAATCTTTCCTTGTCTCCTAGTCATAGTTAGATTTTGTTGGGTCTTGACCTAACTAGAGATTTTGAAGATATTATGGTTATTTAACTAAACAAGTTTTATGGGATGATATGTTCAAGAAAGTAATGGTGTTCACATTTACTCAATCATTTGTTAACTAATATTTGCTATTTGGGATATTGATATCACATGAAGAGAAAACTAGGGTTTTGGAAATTGGTCTCTTGAAGTATATGCATGATTGTATATGGTTATAATTGGTAAGTTGGGTTTTGGTTTAGTGCAATGGATCCATAGGCACGGTAACCCAATGTCTTGTCCGGACATTTGGTTACCCTTGGCACGGGATAGGCATCGGGCTCCATGGTAAGTAGGGTGTGGGCCTATACGGTCGGGCAGCGTCCCATGGACAGTAAGGTGTAATCCCATTGTGCTTGAGTTGCCCTGTTTTGGGAACTCTCAAGAACAGACCTGGAGTGGTTGACTTGATGTTTTCGAGCAAAAGACTTGGAGTAGTTGAGCTCTCTATGTGGTTTTGAACTATTGACAGTATATGTTGAATACTAATGATTTATTGGCTTTACCTTGATTTAGTTCACGGCTAGATCGGCTACATGACTTCAAACGGGTTTATCGTTCATTTTAGCTTTCGTTTATTTATTCTCGCTAGGCTTTAGCCTAACACTCGTTATTTGGTTGTCATGTGTGGCAGGTCACTCTAGCGATGGGATGCATCGGGATTGAGTGGACGACTTTGGGTTCGAGAGCGGTCCTTTTGATGATTTAGTGACCGATATTTTTGGAAGTATAGATTGTTACTTTTGGGAGAATAGTGACACCCGACCTTAATCTTGCTCACTCAAGTTAGATTATTAGGTTGTCGAATTTATTCTCTATTTTGCCATGGGTTGTAATTACCGTATTATAGTCCCCGTGTTGGGTTGACATACATTAGTCCGTTCGGTTGTATGCTTTATTACAGGTTATGGGATCTCCCGCTTTGGGTAGATCGGTTATTACCATTTTCAGACGTTATATGGCCAAATTTTCAATTTTTAAATTAACTCCCAATTTTTAGGATGTTACAAGTTGGTATCAGAGCATTGGTTTAAGTGAACTAGGTATGAAGGTAGAGTGCCTAGACTTAAACTGTGACTGTTAAGCTATGAACTGTGAGAAGGGGGTAGAACTACTAAGATAGGTTGGACTTAGAGTCGACGGAACTTGCACAAGTTGAAAGTTGTAGTGATGGTAACGATAACTCTTACGTATAATCTGTTCATAATTTCGCTTAGCTAACGCTATTATGAAAATGTTTTACGTGAGTATGTTTGATCTACTATTGTTATGATAATTAATAAGTGTAATAGTATGTTCCTTGTGTTACTTTTGTGGACTTGTCTCTCATTCTGTGGTATTTGGTGTGTGGCAGAATCATGGTTAATACCCGAAATCGACCGGAAGGTCAAGAGGCCACAGTATCCACGGCCAACCAACCGAGGGTGACTGTTGTGGAAGAACCTCCTCACGTGGTAAATGTGTTGGGCGGGGGACCCGAGTTCATTCCTCGTCGCAACTTAGAAACGGATGATCCCATTTTGGAGGAGGTGACGGCGGAAACCAGGATGATGGACCGCATGATGGTAGCTATGAACCGAGCGATGGCCCAACAACAAGAAATGTTCCTCAAACTCCTAGAGGATCGTGATATCAACAACCGAAGGCCTGAAGCGGTGGACGAAAACGTTGTTGTAGCGGGGTCCGGAGGTCCCGGACCTATAAACCCTACTGAAGTCACCGCAACCCCTAGAGTTGAGCAAGTGGCAAAAGCTTGCACATTCAAGGCCTTTCTGGGTTGCCGACCACCGGAGTTTAAGGGTTCGGATGATCCGTCGGTCTGTGTGAGTTGGATCCGAGAAATGGAACAGGCATTCCGATCAAGCGAATGTGGAGAGGCATTCCACTCCATCGAAAATCCCTCTCTCTCTCTAGCCCTCTCTTTCTTCGGACCTCTCTCTCTCTCTTTCCTCTTTTCGATTTCTCTCTCTCTCTCTTCCCTCCCCTCTCTTCGGCCCTCTCTCCCTCTCCTCACCCCACCGAAACCCCCTCCCTCCCTCCCTCATTCGGCTCCCTCTCCTCCCTCCCTCCCTCATTCGGCTCCCTCTCTCTCCTCTCTCAACCACTCCCCCACCAAACCCCCTTCCCTCTCTCCCTCTCTCCACCGAAGCCACTCCCTCTCCCTTTCCCTCTCCTTCCCTTCGACATCCCCTCCCTCCCCCCTTCCTTCGACTTCCTCCTTCTTCCCTCCCCCCTCCCTCCTTCGGCCCCTCCTCTCTCCCTTCCTTATACCTCCCTAGCCGAACACCCCACTCCCCTATACACCCTCCCACCTTCGGTCCCCCTTATGCCTCCCCAAGCCGAACCAACCACCTCCCTTCACCCACCGAAGACCTCCCCACATTCGGCCCTTCCCTTTTTCGGCCCCCTCGACACCAAAGACCCCTCTCCCTCTCTTTCGGTCGCTCACAAACCGTCCACCCCTTCCCCTTTTTTTTCGGCTCCCTCAACCCACCGAAAACCAACCACCAACCGAACCCAATTCCCCCCCTTCGGCTCCTCTATAGCCGAAGACCACCTCACCCACCCACATCCCTTTCACTCGGCCAACCCCCCCCCCCCCAATTTTTTTTGTCTTTTTCCACACCTACTCTATCCCTCTTCACTTTTTTTTCAAACTCTTCCCTCCCATTAACTCACCTTCTTTATTTACCCATCCTTATTTTTTTACCCTCTTCAAATCTCATCTCCCACCTCTCTTCCCATTTTTTTTCCTTTCCCTTTCAAAAAAAAAGGAAAAGGAAAAGAGCCCCCCCTCCCAAAAAAAAAATTAAAAAAAAAACAAAAAACAAATGGGCCACTGAATATATGAGTTCTTCGTGTCTTGTATTTTTTTCTTCGTGTCAGTACTTTTTTTTTCTATGTGTTGGTGTCATCATCAAATAGGGGGAGAAAATTTGTTTGGTCTCTAATTGATTTGGTGATGACTTTTCGACCAACACTTATAAAGTCATGAAGACCACTTTGAACAATGCCTCTCTCTACACCGATCACCCTCTACTGCCAGGTATGTTCTCCTTTATAAACTCCCGATCTACAATGGGGTGATGCCAAAGACACTATGGTGTCCAAGGCTCCCTCATCTGTAGTGTCCCTATCTGCCCCGTCCCAAGTGAAGCCGACTAGCAAGAAAAAAATCTTCAAAGGCTTTCGGCACCTCCACACTTGCTTCGATGATCATACGACCGAAAGAACCTTCGGTTGTTGCCCCGGTCACACATCCCTCTTCAAAGTGGAGGCACTCACCTTCTTCCCCTCCCTCTCCTCTCAAGAGGCTGAGGAAGGTTTCAAGGGCCAAGCCACAAACTCCACCCACCGATTCTCCACAATCGGCAGGTGTTGAAATTTTCCCATCCGGGCCCGGGGACTCTGCTAAACCCAAAACCACCTCCTTTGTATCCTCACAAAAGGATACAATTGTAAAATTGGGGACCTCTATTATTCCTTCATCAACCTCTTCCTTGGTTGATAAGGATGACTTGGACTCCTTCCCTATCCAAGGTGTCTCTTCTCCACCTCACAACCTATCACCCAGGATTCTTAGTGATGCTTCTGCACGATCCAAGGATGAATCTGCCCTTCCATGAGTAGGTTCGGAGGATCCCAAAAATCTTCTGACTTCTTAGTTAAGAGGGATTATGAGTTGAGGGGGAGCATCTTACCACTCAAGCTTAAACTCTGCTGAAACTAATTTTGCAATGGACTATGTGATCAAAGCCACCTGACATTAGTTGAGGGGGAGTATCCAACCACTCAAGTTCAAACAATTCTGGTTACTGCCTTCTGTATCTTTGTATATATTTGCTTTCTCATTCTTTATTCATTGTATTCATTTATTCGTTTGTATAGCTATACTTTTTCTTTCACTATGTAAATGTCAGATATACCCAAAAAAAATGGTCTATGTGAAAAGAACCCAAAAAGAGTAAAAATGGGTCAAAATGAATTTATTCAGTATACTCTTTGTTTTATTCTTTAGTATGGATGTCATCCTCAAATAGGGGGAAATTGTTGGGTCATTTGAAGATTTGAAGATGACCTCCCGATCTTCCATAATATCATCCTACTTAGAATATGTTTGAGGTTCTTTTAGCAGCTTGGTTTCTATACAAATGTTCGATGAAGTCGAAGATCAGCCGAAGAAGACAAAGAAGGAGTACATCTCTCAAAGCGGATTGAAGATAGTCTCCTCAGCCTAAAGCCAAGCATGCCCAAGTGATCAACACCATCAGCCAGGATGGTGTCAATCACATATCTCTCAGGAGTATGAAGGTGTCCTCACATCTTCAGGAGCCGAAGATCTCTCAGGTCTTCGGCAGCCGATGATCTCATCTCTCCTTAGAGTATGAAGGTGTTCTCACATCTTCAAGGAGCAGCCGAAGATCTCTCAAGTCTTCGGTAGCCAATGATCTCTCCTTAGAGTAAGAAGGTGTTCTCACATCTTCAGGAGCCGAAGATCTTTCAAGTCTTCGGCAGTCTATGCTTAAGGATTTCTTTCAAACACATTGTACTTTTCTGACAAAGTATATTGTGATATCTTGCATTGACGTGGACCTCATCTGGAGATAAGATAAAGTAAGTTTTGTCTACTACACCATTTTAAGGAAAGGTCTCTACCATCCTCTCTATAGGTCAACACTTCAAGCCAAAACACCTCAAGACAAAAGGTACATCCTGTACCTTGCTGAAGACCTGTGTCCATCCCTTGCTCAACAGGTGTCTCATGCATTAAATGCATGAGGCACTATAAATATGATGGATGTTTCAACATGCAAGATCAACCAGCTCTCAAGCATTCAAGCTCTCTAAGTGCACTGCATTCTCTCTCTAAGAAGTTCTTATTGTTTTCTAAGTGTTTTACAATTGTTCTTCATTTCTCTTTGTGTAAGATTGTTTGAATAGATTTCATCTATTCTCTTCCACGACAATCAAAAGTTTTCTATGTGTAATTCTTGATTTCAAATCAATAAGAATTAAATTAAGTGAAAAACTGTGTGTATTGTATTCAACCCCCCCTTCTACAATACTTCTTTTATTTACTTACTGCTATTTGGGACCAACAGCGTCCCTAAAGCAAAGGAATGATTTTTTTGATATTAAAGAATCAATGACCGTTCACTGTGGGTATGTTTGATATAGCAACTCTGAATCATCTTTCTAAGCCCTTTTATAGTTATTCACAATGATTTATTAATGAAAAAAAAATGGTCCAGATTTCTAAGCCCTTCTTATGTTGCTTTATTTTACCATCGATTCTGTTTTGATCACTTGTGTGCATTAGCCCCATTCTGAAAAGAAAAAAAAAAAAAGACAAGTTCAAGAAAATTGTTGGTGGTATCTAGAAAGAAGATGAGACATGGGAGAAAATGGAACATTTGGTATCTTCAATCTCACCACAGGGAAGCTTTCTTCAGAACCCCATCACAAATTTGAGCATTTTCTCTTTGTTGATTGTATTTATGGCTTTCTCTAAGTTAAACTTTTTGCATATATTCTTAGTTTTATGTATTTTTTTTTTCTTGTAGCTTCATTTAGTTTTGGTCTGAGTGCCAGAAAAACATTTAGTTTTTGGATTTTGCTCGGGTTTACGAGCCTTCGTGAACTCACGAATTTCCTTTGGTAAATGTTACTGATAAAGTTCTACATCTCTTACTTTATCTCACAACTGACAGCTATAGGATTTATCTCGCTTTCGCCATTGCCTATGATGAAACTCAAAAACAAATATGGCAATTAATGGTTTCGTCCCAAGATGCCCTCTTGCAAGGTACAACTCTTTTTTCTTTCATACATGGTTGTTTTTTTGGATAAATTTCATATGTTTTTTTTTCTTTACAAAATGTGATTAATTTTATTATCCTTGTATTTTATTCACTTATAACAATTTATTATTCCCCCCTTGTTGTTTCCTCTTTTAAAACATGGTTTTTGGGGTAAACTCATGATATAATGAATTGTTAGGACATTCATATATTACTTAGTTGATTAAATACATGAATCGTTAATGTTAAATTCGTTCTTTTTTGTTGATAAGTTTTCTTGATCACTGAAGATGTTTTGGCTGCATTTAGATTTATGCACATTCTAATGCACAACATGTTGAAAACATGCATGAATCTGATGAGTCAAATGGAACCCATTCTCCTTTACTATTAAACTGTTTTTCGTAGGTGATTGGTACACAAAACCTGGTGTTTTTTCTATGTGCCAAACTGTAGGTTTGAACTGGGATTTGATGAATCAGAGAGAATTCAGCAAGTTGCAAAACATCACTCTGTTCCAACTTTCTGTTTAAATCTGGAATTCAGTAAGCGGCAAAACACAACCAAAATGTTGTATTATTTATAAGGCCTGGTTCAATAGTTGTTGGTTTATTTTCAACAAGATCGATTTATGTTTTTGCAAGCTTTCCTTTATGACCTGCTTCTGTCCTTTAATTTTGCAACATTGCATTAGGAAGATGATTAAATACCGTTTTTCGCATATCTTGGGTACCATTAGCTGCTTCTTTTTTGTATTGATGACAATTTAGCATTTTTGTTCAATTTCTTCCTTTCGGCAATGGGATATCCATGTTGTCCTACAAATGCTAGACTCAAGCTACTATCAACTATGTCAACCTTGAATGAGGATTACTGATCCATGTATTTGTTGGTGTGAATATGAGGGAAGCCAATTGCTTGGACTATTGATTTGAAGGCCATTTGCTTTTAAAGGCTACCGAGATATTGAGCATTACTTGGGCTATTGATTTGAAGGCCAATTGTATTTGGATTACTAGGCCAAATGGATGCGGCCGCACAATCTTTGGCTTTGTTTCAATGTTTTTCTTTTTTAAAACTTGTGCTAATAATCAAAGGTATTACCTGTATGATTAAGCTGTGGAATATTTTCATATTGTATGTGTTTAGAAACCTAATTTGTAAAAAGATCACACCTCAAAATTCATGTCGTAGTTATAGAGTTTGGATTGTTGATTGACTTCAAGCAAGCTTTGGTGATCAACAAGCCAGTAAGAAAGAACTTTTGCCTAGAAATCTAATATTTGGTCCAAAAAAATGACATTTTACATGTCGTTCAAACCAAAGGGATAATAGTTTTTCAACTTAGTTTTGTCATGACAATCAATAAAATTAACTTGTTTATCTATCTAATTGGTATTCTTACCAATATTCATTTTAATTTTGTCTTCCCGCCGCATTGCACGGGTACACTACTAGTATATATATATATATATATATATATATATAGGGGTTGTTTAATTTGCAACCCTTAAAAAGGTTGCAAACCTTTCAACCCACATCTTAACCGTCGGATTCATGATCGGCGGTTACAATAGATATGGGGTCCAATATTTTTAATTAAAAAAAATAAAAATAAAAAATAAAATAACCGTCGATCATGAATCCAACGGTTAAGATGTGGGTTGCAAGGGTTGCAAAATATCCTTCCCATATATATATATATATATATATATATATATATATATATATATATATAATCTTATTGTTGTCAACATGACCTAAATGTGCACAATTTTGTTGTTGTTTAAAGTAGTAATGTTTTTGTTCAACATGTAGTATTTAAAATATTATCTACCTATTAATTAAAGGTTAATTTACAACCTTTAATAAAAATTAAAATACAGAGCAAAACCGACAGTGATGGAACCAAAAATTGACACGAGGAGGAGTACAAATAAAAAATTAAAAAATAAATATTAATTTTTGAAAATGGCAAAACTAATGATACGATATTGATGAAATATCGACTTTTAGAGATTCACCAGCAAATTGATTTCCATACGACTTGTGTTTACCCTAAAATCGAATTAGTTAAAGTTATGATCTAAAGTAGTGATGGCCATCTCGGCCCGGCCCGGTCGGTTAACCGAGCCCGACCCGCTTGAAAGCCCGGCCCGGTGGAAAACCGGTTTGGAGCTCGAAAACATGAACCGGTTCATGTTTTTGGAGGATTTGGCGTCCCGACCCGGCCCGATTCGTATTTTTAAAAAAAAGAGCCGTTATGTTACCATTTATATACGTTTTTTTGACTTTTTTTGTATTTTTTACCTCCCCAAACCCCTATAAATACTTGTATTGTAAGTTTGTAACTTAAAATTATATATAAAACGTATTTTTAAAGTGTATTGTAGTGATTTATTATAAATAAAACGCATTTTTAAAGTGTATTTTAGTGATCCAATCCAATTTTTATTTTTTAAAGCTTAGTAATTAATTATTATATAAAGAATTTTTTTTTTTTAAATACGGAAAAATGCTCGGCCCGATCACGGCCCGGTTTTCCTATAACTGGTTTTTTCCAACATTAAACGGGCCACACATATTCGAGTGAAGTCCGGCCCGACCCGACCCGAAGCCCGATTGACCCAGTTTTTTGGTTTACTATTTGGGCCCGAAGCCCGTTTTGCCCCGGCCCGGTCTCGATTTTTGACCATCACTAATTTAAAGGTACCTAATAACTTAGGAACAAAATGGAATAAATACTTCAAATCTTTCGATTTATTTCATAAAAATTTAAATCATGATTTTTTACCTTATTTTTGCTCTAAAATTAGCAAAATAACAACTATAAAATTAAAATCTATTAAAAACAATATTAGTATAGCAATAATCAATTGTGATATTAACATGAATCAAACAAAACATAATTGAACTATATGAATAAAATATTTAAATTACGTAATGGTTTGAAAAAAGAAAAAAAAAACTAAGGGTTTTAAGTATACATTTCTTTTTGACTTATGATTACCACTCTTCACCACCGCCTCAAGGCTCCACTCCCCCACTTCTCAAATTAATACTACAATGTGGTTTATCAAAATATATATATATATATGTCTGAAGTCATCAAAGCCAATTATTATGAACTATCGCTCTCCGTCACTCAAAACCAATGTTATCACTTCTGTAATAATCATTTAGTGCATTGTTAAAATAGAAAATTTTGGTTTTTTCTTTGCTATTTCACTCCAACAGTTTTGCTATATGGTTTGCTAAAATAGAGAAAGATCAAAAAAATCTTTAAATATAGAGAATTCTCTATTACTTTATTTAATCCAACCAATAAGATTCAATTTTTCACATTTTATTTTAAGTTTTTTTAAAAAGTGTTTTGGGATGATAAATTATGAAATATTATAATAATATAAATAATGATTGATTATTTAAAATAGAAAAGTTGTTTGAGTTAGAATTTTTTTTTTTAGAGATTTTGACTTTTCATTCTCTATTTTAGAAAAAATTTAACAATGTTGTTGGAGATGCATTACGTAATCACTTACGTAGCTATCTCCAAACAATTTTCCCAAAATTTCTTCGGAATAGAGAACTAAGAGCATCTCCAACAGTTTTCCTAAAATTTCTCCAAAATGGAAAACTAAAGTCCAAAATCTTTAACAAAAATTACATTCATCTCCTATAGATTCTCCATTTTGGAGATGACATCATTACTTATATTATTAAAATAATGTATATATCTAATAAAATATATTTTCTCTCCTACACATTTCATTTCAAAATTACTTATTGGTGGAATATAATAAAAAATCATTTTCTCTGTCATGGTAATCTTTTTGGAGAGATTTTGAAATTTGGAGAAAATTACACTTTCTCTCCTACTTTCTCCATTTTGGAAAATCTGTTAGAGCACAAAAATGCCAAAAATCTCTATTTTTTCCATTTTAGAGAAGTTGTTGGAGATGCTCTAAAAGTCAAAATTTTCAAAAAAATTACATCAATCTTCAACATATTTTCCATTTTGGAGAATCCGATATTAATTATAATATTAAAATATTTAATTCGTTTATTAAAATATTATTTCTCTCTCTACATATTTATTTTCAAAGTTGTCTATTGGTCCTCTCACTTGGTAATCATTTTTTGGGTAATCTTCATATTTAGAGAAAAAAAAACTTTATTTCTCTTACTTTCTCCATTTTGACGATAGTTTTGAAGATGCTGTTGGTGCACAATTTAGATCCAAAATCCAAATTTTCTTCAAAATGAAGAAGTTGTTGGAAATGCTCTTAGAACATCTTTAACAACTTCTCTAATTTTTTTTCAAAATAGAGAACAAAATTCAAAATCTCCAAAAAAAATTATCTCCATCTCCAATAGATTCGCCATTTTAGAATCAAACATTGATTATAATATTAAAATATTTCATTCATCTATTAAAATATTATTTATCTATTTACATATTTACTTTTAAAATTTTCTATTGGTCCCCTCACTTGTATTTGATAATCATTTTTGAGATGATCTCCATAGAAAAAAAATCTTCCTTTTCTTCCTTTTTCTTTATTTTGGAGATAGTTTTAGAAAAGATGTTGGAGCAAAATATTAAATCAAAATCCTTATTTTTTTCAATATAAAGAAATTGTTAGAAATACTCTTATTATAAGTAAACTAGAAACGTATTCGCGCAATGCAGCGAGATACATCACGATTTTAATGTTTCATTTTATTTTTTGTTTATTTTTTGTCTATTTATAGTACGATTTTGGATGGTTTTGAGAAAGTGATAATGTTTTTTTTATAAATTTGTTTAATTTAGGCTTAATAATATAATATTTTTTATATGAAAAAAATAAGTATTTTGTTAGAATTTAATGATTATCTTATATATTTTAATGACATCTAAAAAAATTACCAACTACACATTTAATAATATAATTAAAACAAATTTATAGTACTATAATATATTAATTAATAGTGATACATGGAAATGTCTGCATAAAAGGGAGACTCTGCACATACCAAATTGGTGGGTGTTAGAAGCCTGCAGTAGTAATATGTATATTGTGCTTTGATACTTGTAAATTAGGAGATTTTTAAAATCTTGCGTAAAATGATGGTACCTTATGCCTAATAATTTGAATTTAAGAGTTTTTTATAATTGTTTTATAATATAGTATGGATATATATAGATTAGACATCTTTGGACCGACTTTAAAATAAAATGCAATGTTTATTTGACATGATTAATAAATATGGTTCATTCTTGATCAACTAATATTCTGTACCTGGTTATTAATGGAAAAAAAATTTAAAAACAAATTTAGATTGAAAAGTTATAAAAAGAATAATATATTTCATTTAAGATATCCTAAAAGTATTACTCATAAATTTCAAAACAAAATTACTCGAAAAATCAATAGATTTACTTTTCTACCAAAAAAGTACAAACATTCTAGAAAACATTTAATCATTTCTCAGGAAATTTAAAATGTTTTAATCAATTTATTATAGACGATGGAAATAAATAAGTAAAAATTCTAAAAGTAACTTAAAGTCAAAGATTAAAAAAAAAAACTTTGTATTGTAATTTAATATTTTATATTCCGTGATAATTTGGTAATTCCATCATTCGTAATCTTTTATGTTGTGTTCTCGAGTTTTTTTTTTTCCGAAGGAAAGGAATGAAAAGGGATGGAAAGTCGAAGGAAAAGAAAAAATGTTGTGTTTTCGAGTTTTTTTATAGAGATAAAGGAAAAGAAGGGGAAGGATAATATTGCTGATTTTTCTCCCAAATGTGGGAGGAAACGGAAGGAAAGTAAGTAAAGAAATGAATTTTAAAAAAATTTAAAATATTTATAAAATTACGCATATACCCATTAATAATATTCTACTACGAAATAAATATGAGTATATTGGTAAAACTAACATTTTTTCCTTCATTTCCCCCCAACTCGAGAACATGAAAAATTATTTTCTTACATTCTCATTTTTTTCTCTTACTTCAATCTCAATAACACAAATATAAATATTTATTTCTTTCCCTTCCTTTTCTTTTCTTTTCATTCCCTTTCTTTTCTTTTATTTCCTTCCAAAACTCGAGAACACAGCGTTAGAAATAATGTTCTTAAATTATTTTTAGTCGTTTTAACTTGTATTTAAATATTTTAAAGTTATTGTTAGTAGCTCAAGATTAATAATTTTCACGACACTTTAAAAAAACTAACATCAATAGACATAAATTATAAAACAAAAAGCTAAGTGGATGTTTGTTTTCGACTTAATAAGTTTAATGGATGGTTGACTTATAATTGGTTACGTTATATTAAGATGTTTGCTTTTAACTTAATCCTAATATTTTTTATATCTTCTACGGATGGAAATATATATATATTTATTAACTAAATTATATATTTGTATGGACAATAAGATATTTGAGAATAGTGGGAGTAATATATATAGGTTTCAAATATCCTTAAAGGTTCTATTTTTATTGTATACAAAAGAGTTAAAACACTTTATATATATTAATAATTTATATTTAACATTTTAATAGTTATAATCTTAAAAAAATTAAGATTTTTTAAACAACAATACAAATGTAATATGATATAGTATAAGTTAAATAATTATTTAAGAATTATGAAATTTAATTTTGAATAGTTATAATATTATAGGGGGGAAGAATATTTAATTGTTGGTGCATTTATGGAAGAGAAATTAATTCTCTTTAATACACATTTTAATAGATCAAGAATAAAAGGAATTCCCTTGTTTTTTTCATTGTTTTACAAGAATCTGTAGAGGAAGGAAGAGAGGGAAAAGAGTTTTTGGAGCATTTTGGGTGTTCTTGTGGAGACCATCAAAGACCAAGTGGAGCAAAGTCAATTAAAAGGCCACAACAACCACATTGAGGTATATAACCCTTCACCAAAAACTTGTTAATTTCGTATTAGGTAGTAAGATACTGGTTTAAAATTGTTCTGTATCATTAGTGTAAGGATTTAAAGGCCTTACGTCCATTAAATGTAGAGACAATGGAGTTTTTATTTTATAAATATGAATGGTGATCTTAACTTCGAAATTAGAATGTGATTTGGTGTTTAATGGTGAAGAATAAGTTGGGATATGTCTAAATGCATGGATATGATGTTTGATTACAAAAAGAATGGTAATAAATGATTTAGAATCAAATATTGTATGGGGATGGTGTTGTTGGTGTGAACATGTTGAAAAAGACGACATAAAAGCTAGAAGCGACCAAGTTCATGTGAACTGAACTCATTGCGAGCCGTGTCAAGGCGAGCCTAAGCTCGTTCAACTACGGGCTTCAAGGGTGGACCTACCCTTCCCGGGGGGGGGGGGTCTGTGCGCCCGCTCAAGTTCGTTTCGTAAGGGCGAAATTTTTTTCGGTACGTAAGGTGCACCCGCTCAACTACAGGGGGTGCTCCGTGATATATACGTTTTTGAGGGGTGAAAGGTGCACAAGTCCCAAAAAAACCAAAATTTATTCTCGAAATCAACCAAAAATTCGAAAAAAATCTCTTGAAATCAATCAAAAAAACCAAATAAGTCAATCGAATAAACACAAAAGATTAAAAAATCGCTCGAAATCAACCAAAAAACATAAAAAGTCCCCCAATAGGGGAATTCGGCTAAAAACATATCGACAACAATTTCTTAAACTTTTCGTTTGTGCACCCGTTTACCTAAAATCTTGGGTCCGCCACTGACGAGCTTAATAACTTGTTTGTACCTGCTTATAATTGTGTCGGACTTGCAACGAGTTAACGGGCACAAAACTCTTTTACATTTACAAAAACAAAACTTATATAAAATAAAACGTTCAAAATGTAAACTAATTCAAAATATATAATTTTTCTCAACTTAAAATAAGTTGTAAAAACATAACAATGTTAGATAGCTTAAGAAAAAAAAATATAGTTTGACAAAATATGAAGTATGAACATTTTCTTTTTAAAGAGTTATTAACCTTTTGGAGTCTCGATTATTCAACAATCAAATATTTCAGCACCTGATATTATAAGATAGAGAGCGAGATATAGTAGATGTTATACCACATATATATTTGGAAGGCGGTTGGTCCTTATTAAGAAAAGTCCAACCCAAAGCTAGCCAAGTGAGCTTCTAATATTTTTAATAAAAAAAAGATACAATATTAATTATATATAATTTTAATAATTAATTATAAAAATATAAATGGTGGACGGGTGTGTCCGGAATATTTTTACATCACTCAAGCTCGTCCATTACAGTCTAGCCCAGTAAATATCTGTAAATTTGACAACAATCTATACTATATTATAAAGATGACATAAAAAACTGTTAAAAACAAGTCTTAAAAATTAATATACCGCTATTTAATGTTAATTACTTAAAAACAGCCATAAAAGTTGTATGTACTACATTTAATGTTATTCATTAATTTTCAATCATTATCTCTAACCATTTTAACTCTCCTAAAGTCATTTCTCACTTTAACTTCCCTGAAATATCTCTCAGCATATTTTAGATATAAAAAATCTAAAATATAATTAAAAAAATCTTACAGAATATTTTATAAAAAAATTATATTATTAAACAAAAATAAATTACATTATATTATTAAGTCTAAATTAAACAAATTATATAAAAAAAATCATTATTACTCTCACAACCATCCAAAATCGTAATGTAAATCGACAAAAAACAGAAAATAAAATGAAACATTAAAATCGTGATGTATTTAGCTGCATTACGCAAGTACACTTCTAATACATGATAAAATGAGAATGAAAAATGAAAATAAGACGCACTTTAACTTAGAATGAAAATTTAGATTTTTAGAGAAATGAACTCATTATATATATCATATAAATAATTCATTTCAAAGTTTATCATGTAATAAAAAATAATTTCTCTCTTTTGGTAATTATTTTTTGGGATATCTCAAAATTTGAAGAAAAATGTATTCTTTCATCATTTTGGAGAAAATTTTGGGGAAACTGTTGGAACTTATTTTACACCCAAAATATCCATTTTCTCCAAAATGGAGAAGTTGTTTAAGATGAGCCCATTAATTATTTGTTAATCCTATAACTAAACACCCATTGAGAACTTTAATCTTTAATCTGAAACGTTTTATAAATCAGTAACCATAGATGTAGATAATTAAGTACACATGAAATTTGACCAGTCATCTTAATTAGTCCTTAATTATCTCTCCTCTTGGAGGTAACCAATTAACAAGCTGTACGTTGTATCTATCCGATACCTTCGATCTCCTGGTAGATTCATAACACATATATCTATTATCATGTTAACAAACCCTAATCATCATCATCATGTCATTCTTCTACAAACCCTACTTTTTTACCAACTCATACACTCTCCATCTCTTCATAATAATTCCATCATCCGCCATTAATGATTTCTTTCTTCCTTCTACTGATCAATCACTTCCACCTTCTTCCTCCTGTAAGTCGATCGATCTCTTTAATTAATTATATAGTTTTAATTCCTTATACATACATATATGTTTTCTTGTTTTCTTTCTGATATTTGATCGTATTTATGAAATGGGTGTTTCTTGAAAATTAAAAATAATGTTTTTCATTCCAAATAAACTAGGGGCATGTTTAAACGAGAAACTAAACATTTTACGAGAAAGCGATAGTGTGATATCATATATGATACATAAACAGGGCCGGTCCAATGGTTTTGGATGCCCTGGGCGGAGACCCAAAAATATGCCCTCCATGAACTAACAATACAACTTTTTTAAGAGGTTTGGAACCTAGTCAAGTTAGGCGGCTCATCCCCACGCCGATTATTATTAAAAAAAAGTTACAACGGGGGGGACATAAACCAAAACCCCGAACAAGAAAATAATGATAGCATCACCTAAAATGGTGTCGTCGTGCACTTCGTGAAGCAAAATCATCAATTAATTTATCATACTCGACATTTGCTAAAAACTTACTTTCTATGCTCAAAATTGCTAACCCGTTAAGCCTTTCTTGACTCATGGTGGTCCGCAAATATGACTTCAAGAGCTTCAATTTTGAAAAACTTCTTTCGGCGGACGCTACCGTGACTGGTACTGTTAACAAAATCTTGTATGCAAGCAACACGTGAGGAAACATATCCACCTTCCTTACAAACTCCATAACTTGAATAGATGTCCAAGGCTTTTCTTCCTCATATGCTTCATGTGGTAGCATGCCCTGCAAAATTTGTAACTCCATAAATAAATAGTTCCCATCGATATCCACATCATCACCATGTGTCAAAGCAACTTCAAGATTCAAACAACATTTCTTTAATTCATCATCATTCAATTTAACCAACTTTGATGCATCAAACAAGAACCCAAATATAGACTCAAAATTTTTCATTTGCTCAAATCTACTTCTTAACTGAGAAAGTGCCATATCCACTAAAACTAGGAAGTAATCGGTTCTAAACGATTCTTGTGCGGATTGATGTTCTCTTTCACTGTTTGGGATCTCATCAAATTGTCTTTTTCTACAAGCATGACGTTTTACAGGAAATTCGGGTTCAACTCCAATGTTTTCTGCAATTTCCTTAGCTTCAATAATAGCTAAGTCAAACCCATTGTCCCTATATTTTTCAAAATAAACAACCAATCCTTCCAAGTTTTTTACCGCAATATCTAAAAGCATATCTTTTGACTGTAACTTTTTACTAACCAAATTGATTCTATATAAAATCTCATGCCAAATAACCAAACTTAAAATAAATTCAAAACTCGAAAGTTCACCATTTATCAAAGATTCAGCATCTCTACACACTTTTCCATCTTCACACACATTGGCTAACTTTATCAAAGCATCTTTTATTTGGCCAAGTTGAGTTTTAATTGCTTTAACACTTTCAACATGACTTTCCCAACGAGTAGCACATAACGACTTCAAAGTTAAATCATCAATGTATTCAAGTAAAACACTCCACCGCTTTGTAGAATTAGAAAATACAGTATAAATTGTTTGACATGTACCAAAAAATGTTTTTGCTCTACGACAAGAGTTTGCCATATCACACAAGACCAAATTAAGACAATGGCATCCACACGGCATATAAAAGGCTCTAGGGTTTATATCAAGCAACCTTCTTTGAACACCTTGATGCTTTCCTTTCATATTAGCCCCATTATCATACCCCTGTCCCCGTACATAATTAATGTCTAAATCAAGAGATTTTAGAACATCTTGTAACACATCAAACAAGCCCTTACCAGATGTATCTTCTACGACCAAAAACTCTAAAAAGAACTCTTCTACTTTGATACGAAAACTCGACACATCAACACATCTTACAATCAAAGTCATTTGTTCTTTATGACTAGCATCAGGAGTGCAATCAAGTATGACCGAAAAGTACTTTGCCTCTTTGATTTTTGCAATAATTGCATTTTTTACATTCAATGCCAACATTTCAATCAACTCATTCTGAATTTTATGACTAAGATAATGATTATGAATTTCTTTTTCTTTAATCAAATGAAAATGGTGTTGCATGACAGGGTCAAACTCAGCAATCATTTGAAGAACGCCTAAAAAGTTACCATTAGACTGTTCATAAAGTTTTTCATTTTTTCCACGAAAAGCCAAATTATATTGTGCCAAACATTTCACAACAGCAATTATTCGAATCAAAACTTGTTTCCAATGAGCGGTATCTTTCTTAATTAACTCTTGCAAATCCTTGTCAATAGTTTGATTCTTATCCAACCTCAATTTCAACTCAGTCCATGCTTTTAAATTAATCCAATGTTCAAAACTATTTTCATGTAACGATAATGCATTACTAATATGTTTCCAATCATTCAGTCCTTCACTAGCTAATTGACTTTTGGATCGAGCAACTTTGAATAATTTGCAACAAAAGCAAAAAACTTTATCCAAATCTTTAGAATAAACCAACCATTTTCGATCATGGCATTCACCATTTCCAAGTCTACGAATATAATGGATAGAAGAAAAATGCCTATTTTGTTCATCTTTTGGAAAAATGATGTTCGTTTCTCTAACGGGCCCTTTCTCTTTAAGCAAATCTTTCATTTTTAAATCTAAACTATCCCAAACACTTGGCTCAAAAATATTCAAAGAAACATGAGGCTCATCAACAAGATTTGCATTAGCAACATTTTCATCAACAAGATTAGCATCAACATTTTCATCATCAACAAGATTAGCATCAACATTTTCATCAACATTAGCATCAACAACATTTTCATCATCAACAAGATTAGCATCAACATTTTCATCACCAACATTAGCATCCACATTAACAACATTTTCATCAAGATTTGCATTACAACTAGGACTTTCAATGGGTTTTTCTTGCCTAACAAAAAACTTATTTAATGACCCACGTAAAGATTGTGCAATTTCTTCTTGCTTTTTCTTTCTTTTTCTATTTTGAGCACCCGAAGGTTGTGATCTAGGAAACATATTTCACCAAATTAATCAAAGTATCAAACAACCAATTGTCAATTGACCACACAATGACACAATCACTTAATCAGTAATCACACAATCAAAATTCAACTATTCAAGAGTCAAGGCATCAATCAATTCAATGAATTCATAGATATGCTCATATGCAAATAATCATTCATTTATTTGATTATAATTAGAAGGAAAACACCTTAAAGCTCCTGAAGTGATGATTGATGATGAACGATTGAAGGGCTCAAGGGCAGAAAGCGATTGTCGATTGAACAGTAGCAGGGGCGGCCCAAGGACTGCTGTTAATACTGCTGTAAACAGTAGAAGACGCCGACGCCGTGAATACTGCTGTAAATTGTAATCGTCGATGTCGATAGTCGATTGAACAGAAGATTAGAAGAAATGACCGAGTGAACTTTGGAATTGGATTATTGCATTTGCCGTTGTGGTGCAGTGGTGCTGTAATCGTCATTTTGTGTAGAGCGTAAACTGAGTGTGTTCGTCGTTTGGTTAATCGAGAGTGTGTTCGTCGTTTGGTTAATCGAGGAGACGATAGTATGCAGCAGGTTAATTACTAAAAAAAAAAAGCCCTAAAACGGAACATACTAAAGGTAAACTTGGACTTGGGCTGTGATGCCCTTATGGGCTGTGATGCCCTGGGCGAAGGCCCATGTCGCCCTACCCTTGGGCCGCCCCTGTACATAAACTTAATAATATATGATTAAACAAATGTTACATTGATAATGCATTGACATTTATGATGAAACACACCCACAAGTACCCACAAGTCGTGTAATCATATATGATATCACACTTCTCGTCTTTTCGCAAAATGTTTAACTTCTCACATGCATGATCCTTACTCTATATATACAATGTGTTATATATATATATATATATATATATATATATATATATATATATATATATATATATCATGCAGCATGTATGAATATATGGAATGATAGGAGTGTGACTATAATTAACTGAATTTCTCCTGTTTATATGGTCTCCTGCCGTTTTAATATAGAATTCCTTGTTTCTTGGTTTAAGCAAATTAGTATTTTTAAAAGCCATACGATTGATCAGCTGTAAAGGAAAAACTGTAGAGAATTTTAAGTTGAATTCTCCATATAGATAATTTGTGGGTGGTGAAAGGGCGGAGGAGATGGCGGCGGCACATGGCGGAGATGATCTGGCGAGGTCCGTGAGCCAGCGGACGTTGAGTTTTTCGGCATCGAGTAGGAAATGGGCATCGGCTAGCATCAGGGAGGCATTCTCAGGAGCACTTGGAGGTGATGCTTTTGAAAGATTAATAGATGATGATGAAGATGAACTCAAATGGGCTGCAATTGAGAGGCTTCCAACATATGAAAGATCAAAGAAAGAAATGTTAGAGCAAGTTACAGGTGGTGATCATAAATATGGATCAAGAACTGCATCATCTGGCATGGTGATTCTGGGTCATCAAGATAAGAAGCAGCTTATGGAGAGTGTGCTTAAAGTTGTGGAACAAGATAATGAGAGTTTTCTTCGTCGTCTCCGAGAAAGGATTGATAGGTTATTTTACCCCGAGCACTACAACAAAATCGGCTCAAATATGTCTAAATGTCCTAATAGACTGTTTTATACGACACCCAGTTGTTTAAACTTATTGTAAAAACACATTTACATAGCAGTCATTTAGACAGACTACTTAATTCACATCACTAAAGTTTTATAGGACCATACATTTGCTTGTCATATCTAAAAGTGTTGTAATGAACGTCATATTACAACACATTTAGATAGGACATGGAAGTCTTTGGTTTTATAAACTTATGTCATATAAAGTAGTCGAACATTTTTGTTGTCTTATAAACCCGATTTTGTTGTAGTGTTCTTTATCATCAATTTTCGACTATTAATTAACTTATTTTCAAGAATTTGTGAATAACAAGATATATATGATGATTTCAATTATCAATCAGGGTTGGGATTGAAATTCCAAAGATTGAAGTCCGTTACAAGAATCTATCGGTTGAAGGAGATGTATTCATAGGGTCCAGGGCACTTCCAAGTTTGTTAAATGCGACCCTTAATGCCATAGAGGTTTGTGCAACACCACATGTTTATTCATTATGAAGTAGCCTAGCTAATTACTATCATTTTAATTTTGAGATATGTTCTAAACAGATCATTAATTATCCATTAGTGAATCGTGTATTGATTTCAATTCTTAATTTTGTTGATTTTATTTATTACTTGTTAATTAATTCATTAGGGATTTCTCCAAGCCATCAGGCTTTTTCCATCCAACAAAAAAGTTCTCAACATATTGCAGGATGTGAGTGGAATCGTCAGACCCTCCAGGTATATATATATATATATATGTTTCAAGTTCTACAAAATGAAGCAACCGAACAAGACATAAAAAGTAACATGATACTTTGAAGCTAATATGACCCTTTTCAAAAAGGGTGTTTTTGTGTTCTATTAGGTTGTCTAACTTCATAGACAAAAGTAACACCTTAATTTAGATATGACGCATAGTTCTTGGTAATATAAATTTAAAGTCCTATTAAGTATTCTATTACACCTGAGGAGTGAAATTAAAGGGCTTCTGTTTTTCAGGATGACACTGCTTCTAGGACCTCCGAGCTCGGGGAAAACGACCTTCTTGACGACACTCGCTGGCGTACTTAAAAAGGATCTAAGACTAACCGGAGAAGTTACTTACTGCGGTCATAAAATGTCGGAATTCATTCCTCAGAGGACTTGTGCGTATATCAGCCAACACGATATCCACCATGGTGAAATGACGGTTAGGGAGACGTTAGATTTTTCTGGACGTTGCCTCGGTGTAGGAACCCGATACGACCTTCTGTCAGAACTATCGAGACGTGAGAGGATAGCCGGGATCACACCGGACCCTGATATCGATGCTTTCATGACAGCGACATCAACGGCTGGTCAAGAATCTAGTTTGGTTACAGACTACGCCCTCAAGGTTTATATATCTAACTCTCGATCTCTACCTTAGTTGTTTCGTTATGTACTATAGAGTTTAATTAACCGATTCCGCGAATGTGAATAGATACTCGGATTAGATATCTGCGCTGATATCATGGTGGGTAACGACATGCGAAGAGGAATCTCCGGTGGCCAGAAGAAACGTGTGACTACCGGTAAGCAAATCACATGTGTGCGTGTTATATATTACAACAAAATCAGCTTTATAGTACGCCAAACATGTCCAAATGTCATAATAGAGTATTATTCTATAAGACTTAAGTTTATAAGACCAAACAATTGTTCATCCTATATAAAAGTGTTACAATATACGATGTTATAACTTAGAACGTATTTAGGTATCTTAACAAGTTTTTTAGTTTATTTTTTTGAAATAAGGTGTGATATTAGTTTTGGGACAATTTTGACAAATATCCTATGAACACATGACATTTGTTTTTTATGACTTTTTTAAATAATGTCGTATGAAAGACGGGTCATTTAATGATCTTAAATGAGTTTTTAATTAAATGTCTACTAAAAAAAATGACTTCATACTAATGAGAAGATCATGAACTTAATTAAGTTATGCCTAAACATCTCTACAAAGGACTAGCAGGACACTTTACTTCAAAATGTCGTGTATAGTTTGTTAGAACAGCAGGACGCCAAATAAATCTTATTAATTTATTATAACACACTACGACAACATTAGGTTTATAGGACGTCTAAAGCGTCAAAGAGTCGTAATAAAATACTTTATAGGGTTTTTATAAGACCAAACAAAAAATCGTCATATCTGTAAGTGTTACAATAGGTTTACAAGACACTTTTATGTGTTAACAAAAGAAATTAGGACGTTTTTATAATAAATTGTAGTATTAATTAGTTATTTTATATGACACTATTTGGAAAATTAAAAAGTCTTATAAAGACGAGTCTCCTATAAAAAGATGGATTTATAGGATACTTATCAAAATTGTCCTATAAAATAACTAATACAACATTTTATTTTAAAAACATCCCAAAAAGCTTATTAATTAAAACATCCACAAGCGTTCTATTAACCCACTTATTGTAACAGTTATAGTATAGATAGGATATTTTTTTTGTTTGGTTCAGTAAACTTAAGTTCTACATAGTATTCTATTAAAATGCTTAGACATTTTAATTAGTCGTCCTACAGACCTCGTTTTGTTGTAGTGACATATTTGCATATATATATATATATAAAACGCACAATTATTTAATTGGTCTTATAAAAATTCTATAAAACAATTTATTATAACATTTAAACATATTTGATAAGCTATGATTTTGTTCTACTGTGTTATTGGTTAAGCTTTTAATGTGCTGGTCTTTTATCTTGCTATTTGTAATTGCAGGAGAGATGTTAGTAGGGCCTGCTAAAGTATTTTTCATGGATGAAATTTCAACTGGTTTAGACAGTTCTACTACTTATCAGATCGTTGAATACATGAAACAAATGGTTCATACCATGGATGTCACCATGATCATCTCTCTTCTTCAACCTGCACCCGAAACATTCGAGTTATTCGACGACGTCATCCTCCTTTCCGAGGGTCAAATCGTGTACCAAGGCCCCCGCGAAAACGTCCTCGACTTCTTCGAAAGCGTCGGATTCAAATGCCCCGAAAGAAAAGGCGTTGCGGACTTTTTACAAGAAGTCACTTCGAAAAAGGATCAAGAACAATACTGGTTCAACAAACACGAGCCTTACTTTTTCGTGTCCGTGCCGGAATTCCAGCGTCTCTTCAGCGAGTCTCACCTCGGCCAGACTCTTTCTCACGATCTCTCGATCCCTTACGACAAAACCCACACGCACCCCGCCGCTTTGGTGAAGGAAAAATTCGGTATCTCCAATGCGGACCTTCTAAAAGCGACGTTCGCACGAGAATGGCTGCTAATGAAACGAAACTCCGTTCTATACATCTTCAAGACGTTCCAGATCACGATCATGTCGATTATCGCGTTCAGCGTGTTCTTTAGGACCACGATGAAAAGCGGTCAGCTGAAAGACGGGGGAAAGTATATGGGTGTATTGTTTTTTAGTCTTGTTACGGTGATGTTTAACGGAGCTGCCGAGCTTTCGATAACGGTTATGCGGCTTCCAGTGTTTTTTAAACAACGGGCTTCGTTGTTTTATCCCGCGTGGGCGTTCGTGGTCCCGATTTGGGTTATGAAGATCCCGATATCGGTGATGGAGTCACTGATATGGATTTGTATGACATATTACACCATTGGGTTTGCACCAGCGGCTAGTAGGTTTTTTAGACAACTTTTGGCGTATATAAGTGTGCATCAAATGGCTTTGTGTCTGTTTCGTTTTATAGCTTCGATTGGGAGAACACAGGTGGTTGCAAGTGCTCTTGGGACCTTTACAATGCTCATAGTTTTTGTGCTTGGTGGATTCATCGTAGCAAGAGGTGCGTAACAAGACTACTTTATAGGACTTAAGTTTATAGGATCAAATAATAAAAGGTCTTATCTAGAAGTGTGTAATAAGTTTATAGGATGCTTTTGGGGGTTTTAACAAGTTTTTTAAAACATTTTTTAAATAAAGGTTGAATTAGCTATTTTTATAGCACATTATTTAGAAGTGTGCTAAAGGACTAATTATAAGACACTTTTTAAAAAAGTGTCTTATAATAGCTAATACGACGTTTTATTTTAAAAACTTTGACGTCCAAAAGCGTTTTATAAAATTATTGTAACATTTTTAAATAAGACGATTTATTGTTTGGGACACTTAAATATTTTTGGCGTCCTGTAAATCTCAGTTTTGTTGTAGTGAATATTTGTTTTATAGAATGTCAAATATAAACTGCTTTATACGAGTTTACAGGACCAAACTACTATGCATGATATATAAAGATGTTATAATAGATTATTATAAGGTATTTGAGCATATACTAACAAGTTTTTTAAGACACTTTTTGAATGTTAGAAGATGAATGTGATTGAAAGAGGCGATGAATATGCTGAAGGTTTGAGACTTCGATATATTGATTGAGAGAATAAGCGTACAATATGAAAAGTAATAATGAGAAAAGTTAACCTAAACTAGAAGATACAAGGTATTTATACAGAGACTATATGGGCCTGGGCCTTATACAAACATTGGGCTTGGGTCTTATACACATATACATTAACATCCCCCCTCAAACTCAATCGGGAGAAGAATGAGCCAGATGGAGTTTGAAAACTAGATCACGAAACCGTCCTGGTAGATGAGCTTTAGTGAAAATGTCGGCCGGTTGATCAAGAGTTGAAATAGGAAGAAGCTGGATAGTCTTGCGAGTCACGTGTTGACGAACAAAGTGACAGTCAATTTCAATATGCTTCGTTCGCTCGTGAAAGACATCATTGTGAGCAATCTGAATCGCATTGTTGTTGTCACACCACAATGGAGTTGGAGACTGTTGAGGAGCCCCCATGTCAGAGAGTAGCCAGCGTAACCACACAAGTTCTTGAGCCGTGTCAGCTAGTGCTCGATACTCAGCTTCAGTACTGGATCGAGCTGTCAGAGATTGTTTCTTGCTCCGCCAAGATATGAGAGAGTCTCCAAGAAAGAAACAGTAGCCGGTAGTGGAGCGACGATCAGTCATGTCACTGTCCCAATCAGCATCAGAAAAACCTCGCAAAGTCAAAGATGATGTGGATGTAAAATGAAGACCATGAAACATGGTCCCTTTTAAATATCAAAGGATGCGCAGGACAGCAACATAGTGATCAGAATAGGGTGCAAACATGAACTGAATACGATATGAACAACATAGGCAATGTCAGGTCGAGTCACTGTCAGGTAGACAAGTGAACCCACTAACTGTCGATATAAAGTAGGATCACACAGAGGAGGTCCAGCATTCGGAGCCAAATGAGGGTTGTGCTCAAGGGGAGTGGATGCAGTTTTGTTGTCAGTAATCTCAGCTTTTGACAAGAGATCTGAGGTGTATTTGGCTTGACAAAGATAAATTCCCGATGGATCTAAGAGCACCTCAAGACCAAGAAAATAGTGTAAAGAGCCAAGATCCTTCATCTCAAAACAGGAGCTGAGAGATGTCTTGAGATTAGTTATGTCTGTAGAGTCACTGCCAGTAATAATCATATCATCCACATACAAAAGAAGTAAGATTGCCAGCCTCAGTGGTCCGAGTAAACAGTCCTGAATCATAGTTGCTGGGTGAGAAACCCAGAGAAGTGACTGTGGAACTGAACTTCTCAAACCAAGCTCGCGGAGCTTGCTTGAGTCCATAGAGAGCCTTCCGAAGACGACAAACATGACCTTGTGGAAGTCGAACGCCTGGAGGAGGTGTCATGTAGACTTCCTCAGATAAGTCACCGTTCAAGAAGGCATTCTTAACATCCATCTGAAAGAGAGGCCATTGTTTTTGTAGTTGCGATGGCTAGGAGACTGCGAACAGACGTGACTCGAGCAACAGGTGCAAATGTCTCCTCATAATCAATGTTGTACTCTTGATTGAAGCCCTTTGCCACCAGGCGAGCTTTGTATCCATCAATAGAGCCATCAGATTTTGTCTTGATTTTGAACACCCATTTGTAACCAATGGGTGACTTGCCTGGTGAAAGAGGAACAAAGTCCCATGTCTGAGCTTTGTCAAGAGCCTGAAGTTCCTCATCCATAGCTTTCTGCCAATCAAGATTAAAGGAGGCTTCCTTGTAGGAAGTAGGTTCGTGATTGGATAACAGAGTAGCATAAACATGATAATCGCCGAGATGAGAAGGAACTTGTCTTACCCGATCTGATCGTCTAACATTCGGAGATTGAGACATTCCAGGAGCCAAAGACTCAGCAGGCAACTCAGATGTTGGCTGTGCGGATGGAGCAAATGATTGATGTTGATCAGGAGGTATAGGCGGTGTAGAGGCAGGGGACTCTGAAGGAGAGGCAGAGTCAGAAGATGTTTGAACAATAGGCGGAGACGATATGATGTCAGATTGGAGTGAGTCCAATGAGACGGAAACATCAGTAAAGAACGGAGTGGTGAAGGTAGAAGACTCACGAAACTTGGATATAGAAGAAAAAGGAACATGTTCCCAGAAGGTGACGTGACGAGATATACAAAGACGCTGGGAGATAATATCCTAGCAGCGATAACCCTTGTGTTCAATACCATATCCAAGGAAGCAGCAAAGTCTGGAGCGAGGTTCAAGTTTGGTATGTTCATGAGATTGTAACTGAACAAAACAAGCACTACCCCAAACTTTTAGAAGTTCATAAGCAGGGGTGACCCCATGAAGAGCCGCATAAGGAGACTTATTATTAAGGATGGGAGTAGGATGACGATTAATGGTATAAACTGCAGTGAAAGCAACTTCACCCCAAAAACGTTCTGGACATTTAGCAGAAATGAGATGAGTGCGAACCGTATCAAGAATATGACGGTGTTTGCGTTCGGCACGACCATTTTGAGGAGATGTGCCGGGACAGGAGTACTGAAGAGAGAGTCCCCTGAGATTAAAGAAAGGAGAGAAGAGAGGACTCTTTGTATTCCATAGCATTATCAGCTCTAAGAATATTTATAAATTTTTAGAATTGGGTGTGAATCATCCGAGCGAACATAATATAAATTTTAGGTAGTTCTGAATGATGTTTCATGAGATATATCCATGTGAAACGTGTATGATCATCAATAAAAATAACAAAATATCGAGCACCCCCTATGGATGGGTGTGGTACTGGTCCCCATACATCAGAATGAATAAGATCAAAAGAAGAAGTAGAAGTGAACTCATTCGTTTCAAAAGATAAAGCATGATGTTTGCCAAGTTTGCATGATAAACAAGAAATATTGTCAGTTGATACACAATTTCCTAACACCCCTAAATTAGCTAATGATTTTATTCTGGCTAGAGACAAGTGACCTAGCCGGGCATGCTACAAATCAAAGGAAGAAATGTTGGAAACTGAGGCAACAAGACTTGAAGAGGGTAATGGAAGGCAAAGGTAGACCACTTCAATCATCCGTCCAACTTTACGGCCGAGTCCAAGGATCTGCTTGGTCTTTGGATCCTGTACAACACAACCAGAAGAATGAAATAAAATGATCAAATTTGATTCGAGGAGTTGTGCAATCGAAACTAAGCTCAGAGATAGTTTCGGAACATTTAGAATATCCGGTAATTGAATATGAGGAGTGGAGACATTTCCACTAAAAGATACCGGTAGGCCAGTGTTGTCAGTAGTTCGTACTAACGTAAAATGCTGAGGTGGTTTCTTAGAAACAAAACCATCAGTGCAGGGTGTCATATGATTGCAACACCAGAGTCAAAAAGCCATAAGTTACCTGATGCAGCTGAGTGTGGAGAATTCATACCCATAGCACCAGACATGATCTGCTCCATGAGTTCCTGATTGCGACGCATCAGTTCCATTAGGTCAGGTGAGGAGACTGAAGAAACCTCGTTATCAGCGATAGTAGACCCAACAACAGTGTGAGTCCGGTTCTGAGGGCCAGTGTGCTTTGAGTTCTTAGGGCAGTCAGACTCATAATGGCGCGGATGAGTGATGCCACACCTACGACACTTGCGAATAGGACAATCAAGGAGAAGATGAGCAGTAGAGTGGCAAAAGGCACACTCAGATGTGTTTGTTTTTCCCACAGATTTGGAATGGTTGTGTTCGTTTTTCCCACAGATTTGGAATGGTTGTTGTTGGTCCATTTACCTTTGGACTTGGGATGAGATGTGTAGAGAACGCTATCAGTAGCAGGCACCGGTGAGCGCATGTGAAGACGAGTTTCTTCACTTAATAATTCAGATATGGCTTCTTCAAGAGTGGGTAGAAGCTGCCTATGAAGAAGAGAAGCACGAACATTCTCAAATTTATCTGTAAGGCCCATCAGAAAGGTGATCAAATGCAGCTGGTTGAAGTAGGGTGTGAACTGTTAAGCCGTTTCATCAAAAATTTGTGGTGCTCCAAGACTTATATGATCTCTGAGAGACTGCATTTCAGAGATATAAGAGTTTACAGATTGATCAGGAAGCTGGCGTTTGTTCTGAAAGGTAGTCCATAGTTGATACTGATGAGATAGGCCTGATGACGTGTACCGCTTGGCGAGAAAATCTCAGAGACTTTTGGCGGTGACATAGCCAAGAAACTGTTGGTTGATCTCAGGAGTAGTGGAGGCATTAATGAAACCCAGAATACGAGCATTATTGATGTCCCACTCATTCATGCGTTTTGCAAAATCAACAGCATTCTCAGTTGTTGCCTGAACTGGAAGTTTGGATGCACCAGTAACATAGGTGTAAAGCCCATGAGATTTTATCAGAATTGTCATATGGTGATGCCACAGGATGTAGTTGCTACCATTGAAAACAACCGAGATGGGATTTGAGTGACTGAGATTGGCAGCCATGAATGCGATTCAAAACAGTTCACTGAGTGACCGGTATGGACCGGTAGGATGTGCGACCGGTAGTATCGACCGGTAGGATGTGCGACCGGTATGAACCGATGGTATCGACCGGTATGGACTGATAGGGTGAAGTGACCAGTATGAAGTAACTGGTATGAATGGGTGTGCCACCGGTATTAAGTGATCGGTGTTGTCGACCTGTATTGAAAAGGACCGGTATCGACCGGTATGCGGTATCGACCGATATGGAGTTTACGACCGGAGTTCTTCCTGTCTGCGGCTAGGGTTTCGATTGTCAATTCAAAGATGGGGAAACAGAGAGGACATACCCGTGTGTTTGAGGGCGGCGACAGCGAGGGTTTACTGCGGTTCAGATGAACAGTGACGATGAACAGTAAAATCGATGAACAGTGAAATCGATGAATAAACCTACAGCTCTGATACCATGTTAGAAGATGAATGTGATTGAAAGAGACGATGAATATGCTGAAGGTTTGAGACTTCGATATATTGATTGAGAGAATAAGCGTACAATATGAAAAGTAATAATGAGAAAAGTTAATCTAAACTAGAAGATACAAGGTATTTATACAGAGACTATATGGGTTTGGGCCTTATACACATATACATTAACATTGAAATAAAATGTCCTATTTATTACTTTTTATAGGACATTTTTAGAAGTTTCTTATGAACACATCTTTTTCTAAAACATGTGTTTTATAAGACTTTCTTTTTCAAATATATCATATAAAAAAGACTAACAAGACTCTTTGTTTCCATTGTTCTAAAAAACTTGTTAGAATGCTTAAAAGCGCCGTATTACCTACCTTATTGTAATAGTTTTACCAGGGACTCACAATTGCTTTGTGTTTATGAACTTAATTAAGTCCTATAAAGGAGTATGTCAGGACATTTAAACATATTTGACGTCTTATAAAACCAAATTTTGTTGTAATGACTATATGTCTTGTTGCTGAACATGTTCGTATTGGTTACAGATGACATTGAGCCGTGGATGATCTGGGGCTATTATGTTTCGCCCATGATGTATGGACAGAATGCCATCATGATCAATGAGTTCTTAGACGATAGATGGAAAACGGTAATTAATTAATTAAGCTCGATCATTGTTAACTTTTAATCGAAGTTTTGTTATGTATTTTGCACCGGTTTCATGTACACTTTCTATTTTACAGCCGAATCCCGATCCACGTATCAACGAACCTACGGTAGGCAAGGTTCTTCTGAGTTCTAGGGGCATGTTCAAGACGGACTATATGTATTGGGTCTGTGTTGGTGCACTTTGTGTGTTTTCGGTGATCTTCACCATCTTATTCATTTTAGCGCTGACGTATTTGAATCGTAAGTTTATGTTTTATCTTTTTCTCATCGTCATTTGTCTTAAGGGGCTGTTTATTAAATGTTTATGGTCGTGCTTACCGGGTAAAAGATAATGTTGTTTACCAACACCTTTTGACTAACAGATGTTGTTGACCTCATAAGTGTGCAAAGAGCATCTTACCAGATCATCGTTTACCCATTCTTTTTTAGTAAACGGCCCCTAAGTTTCTTGATTGATGCTAATGTATGTTTGATATAAAATGCAGCTTTTGGAGATTCAAAAACTGTTATTCCAACCGAAGACGAACAAAAAAAATCATGCCCTAATCAAGGTTCTTGTTCTCTTTCTACTATAGACGTCATAAATGTCTGGTTGTCCTAATAGACTGTTTTTATAGTACTTAAGTTTATAAGACACAAACAATTTTTTGTCATATATAAAGGTGTTACAATATGATATTAAAAAGTATTTGGACATCCTTACAAGTTTTATTTTGGACACTTGAAATAATATGTACTATTAGTTTTTTCCTGGAAATTTTTTATAAGATACTTGTTTTTATAAGACATCTTTTTTAAATAATAGCGTGCATATAGTAGGACTAATTAATACAACACTTTATTTTAAAATTGTTCTAAAATATATGTTAAGTCGTCTTAAAAGCTACATGGGACGCATAATTATTTGGTGGTATATAAATTTAAGTTTTTAAAATAGATATTTAGACATATTTAACATCATATATATATATATATATATATAGGGGACGTATCTTTTGCAAACCAGTCAGATTGTGCAAACTTTGTGAACCAATCTTAGCCGTTCATCAAGTCTAATGAATATATGATTTTATTATGTTTCCTAATTTAAAATTATGATTATAATGAATAAACTTAACATTTCCTAATTTAAAATCATGATTATAATGAATAAACTTAACATTTTCCATATATATCACAATCATTATTAATGAATCATAATTATTATCCATAAATATATCTATTGTTTCCTAAAATAGAGGTTTGCATAGTTTGTACAAATTGTTTGGTTTGCAAAAGAAACGCATGAAATTCTTTCTATTGCTATAATGAAATCTTCCTGATATATTTCAGGTACAGAAATGACAGGAAGAAAACCAAATGGAGCTAAAAAGAAAGGGATGGTGCTGCCATTTCAGCCATTGTCACTTGCATTTGATCATGTCAATTACTATGTAGACATGCCTCCTGTAAGTCCAAAATTTTATATATATTCAACTGATCAATTATATATTTTGAGTAAAAGGTTGATTACCAGCAATCTCGATGGGTCCCACACGGAACCCGTTCCTCAGGAACCACATATGAGGAGGCATTTTAGAGATGTCTTAACAGTTGAGGCTAGCGGGAGGGGCTCAAAACCGTCTCTTGCAGGATTCGAACTTGAATCTGTTGTATATTTGAGCAAAGTCGCTCCGCCCCTTTGCCAACTATGCTACATGCCCGAGGGCTTACCGATTATATATCAATTTAGCAAAACAAAAACATTAAAATGGTCATTAATTTCGTGTATATATATAATTTTAAGGAAATGAGAGCTCAAGGATTCGAGGAGGATCGTCTACAACTGCTACGAGATGTCAGTGGTGCGTTTAGGCCGGGTATCTTGACAGCGTTGGTTGGTGTTAGTGGTGCCGGAAAGACGACTTTGATGGATGTTTTAGCCGGAAGAAAGACCGGCGGGTACATTGAAGGGAATGTCAGCATCTCCGGGTATCCTAAAAATCAAGAAACTTTTGCCCGCGTGAGCGGATATTGTGAACAAAACGATATCCATTCTCCACATGTTACAGTTTATGAATCCCTCGTATATTCTGCCTGGCTGCGTCTTGCTCCAGATGTAACCGATGAATCACGAAAAGTAAGTTTTTTTTTTCTTCTTCGAGTTTTGCAATATGATCGCTATCATAAAATCAGCTTTATAGGACGTCAAATATGTCTAAATGTTCTAATAGACTGTTTTATAGGATGTTAAGTTTTGGGTTGGGTTCGTGTGAGAATGAAAGTTATGGTTAGAAGAGTAAGATGAGATCTCCACCACTAGATGCACATTAGGATGAACACCATATGTATTCTCGTATCAAGCGCGATTCATGGGGTAGAGGTGAGATTATATAAAATTGATGAAGGTCCAGATCCCTTCTCACCTTCTCACCTTAACTCTTCTTCTCACACGATCCTTCGCCGTAAAGTTCACAGGACCAAATAATTATGTGTTTTATATAAAGATGTTACAACAGGGGTCTAAAGTATTAGAACGTATTTTGACATATACTAACAAGTTTTGTAGGACACTACTGAAATAAGTGTCATATTGGTTTTTTGTTATATGACATTTTCTAGAAGTGTTATTTTTTACGGAACGCTTGTTTTTATAAGATACTTGTTCAAATAATGTGATGTTTTATTTTTGAAAAATATATTCAAAAAACTTGTTAGGACGTCCAAATTCGTTATATGAACTTCTTGTAACATATTTCCATGATACCCACAATTGTTTTGTCCTATATATTAAGCATTTATTAAGAAATTCATACATGTTCATATTCTGCATCTTATAAAGCCGATTTTATAGTGAGGCTGGTAACACTAATTAATTTGTTCATGTGGTTTTAGGTGTTTGTGGAGGAAGTAATGAATTTGGTCGAGTTGAACCCCGTAAGGGATTCACTAGTCGGCCTTCCAGGAGTAGACGGTCTCTCGACTGAGCAACGAAAGAGACTCACGATAGCTGTTGAGTTGGTTGCTAACCCTTGCATCATCTTCATGGACGAACCCACATCAGGGCTCGACGCAAGGGCTGCAGCCATCGTCATGCGAACGGTCAGGAACACGGTTGATACCGGTAGAACCGTCGTCTGCACGATTCACCAACCAAGCATCGACATTTTCGAAGCCTTTGACGAGGTTAACTAATAATTAAGTTGGCTTATTAATTACGTCAGTATATATATATATATATATATGTATATATATTATCATTTTATGTTGTTTTGAAACTTATTAATTTGATTTCTGGATTGCAGTTATTCTTGATGAAAAGAGGTGGTCAGGTCATTTATGCTGGGCCTCTTGGACATCATTCTCACCTGCTAGTTGAATACTTCCAAGTGAGTATTGATTAATACCACATCATAAATCTTAGGATGTTGGAACCTCTTATGCTTTTCAACAAGTTTTTTAGAATGTTTTTAAAATAAAGTGTCCTATTAGTTATTTTATATGACACTATTAGAAGAAAAGCGTCCTATAAAAAGATGGGTTTATAGGACATTTCTAGAATTGTCCTATCAAATAGATGATACGAAACTTTATTTTAAAAACGTTCTAAAAGACTTGTTAAAACACCCAAAAGTGTTCTATATATAAACCTATTATAACAATTTTAGTTTGGTCCTATAAACTTAAGTTCTATAAAATATTCTATTAGAACACATAGACATTCCAGGTGTACTATAAAGCCAATTTTGTTGTAGTGGTATCAGAGTCAAGGTCTACCACTCTAGGGGTTTGACACTCTTGGACAGTCTGTATTGGTCTTGCCCCTCTCTGGGACAATATGTGGTTGTCTACCCTCCATTAGAAGGGTTGTATTGGAGTCCTACGCCGATTAGACTTGGACCATTTTATTCTCAATATATATTGGAACCTTTTTCTGGGTTTTCTTGTAGAGTGATTTGATAGGGTTTCACATATTAGCGTCACAATATATAGACCTTTGTTTTCGTATGTGTCTCTTGTCCTCGTTCTGTTTTTATATAACAAGAAAGCGCTTTTCAGTCGTTTCCAGGGGTTACCAAGATAAAAGATGGTCAAAATCCCGCAACTTGGATGCTTGAAGTCACTTCTTCCACAGTTGAAGCTCGACTTGGTGTTGATTTTGCGGAGATCTACGCTAATTCTGAACTGTATAGGTATGCATTTGATCCCAGGTTTGGCACACTACAACGTAATCTGTTTTATAAGACGTCAAATATGTCTAAATTTCATAAATAAAAAAAATATTATGCGTCTTATGCAAAGGTGCTATAATAAGTTGATAGGACATTTTTGGGCGTTCTAACAAGGTTTTTTTGAACACTTTTGAAATAAAACGTCATGTTTTTCTTTTTATATGACATTATTTTAAAAAATGTTCTATCAACTTATTATAACACTTTTAGATCAGATGAAGGCTCATAAATCTATGAACAGGAGGAATCAGGAGCTGATTAAAGAGCTGAGCACACCGGCACCGGGATCTCAGGACCTGCACTTTGCAACAAAGTACTCACGATCGTTTTTCACACAATGCAACGCCTGCTTATGGAAACAACGCTTGTCGTATTGGAGACACCCACAGTACAATGTTGTTCGGTTCTTGATGACGACGGTGATTGGGATCATTTTTGGAGTAATTTTCTGGGACAAAGGCCAAAAAACGTAAGAACTAATTATACACCCATCGTCCCAAAATAAATATCTACATTTATATTTTAGTGTGTCCAGTGCTACCCATAATTATAACTCTTAATAAAGGGTACAAGTGTCATTTAGTTAATTAAAACGTGTAATCATTACATAATTTCTAAATCTGTGTCTTTTTCAGTGTGGATATTGTATATAATTTTCTTTGGGTTTTCCGTTGACAGGAGTCGACAACAAGATTTGATGAATACGTTGGGTGCTATGTACGCTGCCGTTATGTTTCTTGGAGGAACGAATACTTCTTCGGTGCAGGCCGTGGTGTCGGTAGAGAGGACGGTTTTCTATCGTGAAAAAGCCGCAGGGATGTATTCGCCACTCCCATATGCATTCGCTCAGGTATATAAATACTGGACAATTTGGATCGATCCTTTTTTATGATCGCAAAATATCATCTTGGGGTTTTTTTAAATCCATAACCTTCTAACAAATAATGTATGTGAGAAGGTCATGGATTTAAAAAGACTTTGTTCAGAGATCATTATTTTATCGTGGTGATTTGAATCGATGATTAATTAGTTCTTTGATTTGCAGGTGGCGATAGAGGTGATTTACGTTTGCATTCAAACGTTAATTTACAGCCTTCTGCTTTACTCGATGATTGGATTCGCTTGGTCGGCTAGCAAGTTTTTATGGTTCTACTTCTTCGTGTCCATGTGCTTCATTTACTTCACGTTATACGGGATGATGCTCGTAGCCCTAACTCCAAACTACCATATCGCCGCCATTACCATGTCCTTCTTCCTCAGCTTCTGGAACTTGTTCTCCGGCTTCCTTATCCCCAGAACGGTATATATATTCATGATGAATGTAATGACAGATATCCATAAGGAGTAATATTCATCCCGAATGCTCACAAACATGGATGGTTCATGTATTACTAAATTTTTAAGGTTCCTAAATGAACCTGCTCCAATAGATATATAGAGGGAGGTTTATTAGGAACCTTGAATATTTTAGGAACACCCATGAACCACCATTTTTACGAGTATTCATGATGAATAACATACGTGATAAAATATTCATCATGAATACTCACAAAAAGGATGATAACCGGTTCCTAAAATATTTAAGGTTCTTAAATGAAGCTGACCACACACACATATATATATATATATATATACATATATATATATGGGTTGTTTTATTTGCAACTTGCAACCCACATCTTAACCGTCGGATTCATGATCGGCGGTTACAATAGATATGGGGCCCAATATTTTTAATTAAAAAAACAGAAAAATAAAAATAAAATAACCGTCGATCATGAATCAACGGTTAAGATGTGGGTTGCAAGGGTTGCAACCTTTTTCAAAGTTGCAAAAAAAAAATATATATATATATATATATATATATAAATCGTAAAAAAATAAGTAAAAAAATGAAAAACTAAGAAACACTCTAATAACCATTCATACGTACGGTATACAAATGTACATACAAGTAATTTGTTCAGTGTGTACACGTTATGAAACATCTTCAATTACTTGATACATATGTACATACCGTATAGATGAATGGTTATTAGAGTGTTTTTCATTTTTTGGGGAACTCAATTTGATGTGAATGAGGAAATTAAATTAAGATGAATTAATTTGCAGCAAATTCCGATATGGTGGAGGTGGTATTACTGGGGATCTCCGGTGGCATGGACGCTATACGGGCTGATTACATCTCAGGTGGGTCAAAATGAAAACCTGGTTTTAGTCCCTGGAGGTGGTTCGGTACCGGTGAACGAGTTCATCAAGGGTTATTTAGGATACGAGTACCATTTTCTCCGCTATGTTGCAATGGCTCATGTTGCTTGGGTTGTTCTCTTCTTCACCATCTTCGCTTGTGGTATCAAATTTCTTAACTTTCAAAGAAGATAGAAATACAAAATATTTTTGTTAGAAAATATGGATTTTAGGAGTTTTTGGTGGACGAAATCGGTCTATTTACGGTGGATATGAATGGAATATAAAGTAGAACAAATTTTGTAAGTCGTGTTTCTTTCTTATTGGTTAGCTTAACTAACAATAACGCTTGAGCCTGTAGGATTCCTGGTTATATGTTTGAGTCCTCCAAGGCCAACAAGGAGAAAAAAGAGAAGTAGATCTAGTCACAATGTTAAGTTTGTTTTTGTATCATAATTAACAATATATGAAGTATGTTTCCAGATAATTAATTTATTTAAAGTATTAGGAAGTAATACAAATAAGCAATATAATTAAGCATGATTGACCCATTTTGCTGGAGAAGCAAAAAATAAACGATACTAATGTTTTGAGTAATATATCTAAATCATCTATAAAAAAACTCTTAAAAACAATTATTAAAGCTTAATGTACCGTTATTTAATACTAATTACTTAAAATCTCTTAAAAACAATCATTAAAGTTTTATGTACTACATTTAATGTTATTTATTAACTTTCAATTATTATCTTTAACCACTTTAACTTCCCTAAAACCACTATCCACTTTAACTCCTCTAAAATCACTCCCTTACATAATTAAATACAGGATAAAAATCAAATTTTAAATATAAAAATCTAAAATATAATTAAGAAAATCTAACATAATATTTAATGTTTATTTTATAAAAAAATATTATATTATAATTACTGTAGAAAATCTAACATTAAAGTTTGATGTACTACATTTAATGTTATTTATTAGCTTTATGTACTTACTGTAACTTTTACAGCCCAAAAAATATATATTATACAATTTAGAACATAACAGCCTGTAAAAAATCAAAAAAGGACTCAGATATGTTTGTAATTATTGTGGAATCATTTTACAAATAATGAGTAGATTTATAATTACTTTAGAAAATACTATGTTTATCATAATAAGCGAATTGGTACAAGTTCTTTGTGGAATCGCTTAAAAATTCAATATAAGAAGTATTTGATAAGGTGTGATAAAAAAATTGTCTGGCTTCACACTATTAATGTGTCATTTAATAATGAGAATTGTTGAAAAGTCATGGATAAGAAGTATTTGACTGATGATTTAAAGTACTTGATTGATTCTAAGACTTAAGAATTTAATTATATATTTGAATGATTGTAATGACTAATAAATAATAACTTCGTTTTTGTATATTTTTAGTATTACTTATCGTATTTTATGTATACTACCAAACCGATTAACACATCCAACCACCCAACCCACAAAAGTTAAGTTGAGTTATACTTTTGAATAGGTTGGGTTGGGTTGAGATTTTTTTAAACCACCATAATTGAATTGGGTGATAAGAATGTCTCCAAGTGTCCAACCTAACCAAACCCGTATATACCCCTATTTAGGACAGAGGAAGTATTTGTTTTTTAGTTAATAAGATCACCCTCGATTTATTATAACCACTTTATTTATATATTTGTTTTTTTATTTAATAGGGTCACCGTCAATTATAACCGGGCTTAGTCCCTGATTAATTATTTAGGGGGTGTTTGGGATTGCTTATTTAAAACAACTTATGCTTATTTTGAAAAATGTTTATCAGCTTATGTTGTGTTAAACGAGAGTTTTCTAAAAAGTGTTTGAATTAGCTTATTGTGGTACCAAAACGTTATAAACTAATAAGTTGTTATTTAAAGGTGTTTGGGATTGCTTATAAATATAATATAATCAAAAAAGTCATAAGCACTTTTCAAATAAGTTGATAAGTTAAAACAAAATGACTTATGAAAAAATACTTATCTCCGGTTTGACACCGCTATAAGCACTTTGATTTTTTCTCCATCCAAACACTAGAAAGTGCTTATCTCCGGTGTCACACCGCAATAAGCTAAAAAACACCTCAAATAAGCAATCCCAAACACCCCTTAAGTTTTAATTTTACATTTTTCCCCTCCTGTCAACCCTTTTTCTGTGTGTGTGTAAAAACCTTCATTACTTGATGTACATGTCGATTATCCATTCTCTTTGATTATTATTCTTCAAAACCCACTTTGAATTTTGTTTTCTCTAAAGACTTTTGGGGTGAGACAATATGGAAGAGATGGGTTTTGACGCATTTTTGTATTTCTTCTCATCGTCCCCCTCAAGTCACCACCACCACCACCACCACCATTAAGTCTGCCAACAACGACTTGTTTCTTTATGTTTCTCCAAGGTAAACCATTTCTTGGTGTCTTTTTTTTTTATTATTATTATTTTCTTTAGGTGTAGTAATTGTCGAATAAAATTAAACAAAAAAGTATTGCAATAGGGTTGTCAAATAAATCAACATAAGATTATGGGTTGTCAGGTTGAGAATGAAAGAGGTGGTTTTGGAGTTAGCAATAAGATGAAGGGTCAACATTGAGTCTTGATAAGAGGCATTTTTGTTTATGGTAAACAACCGTCTCTTATTCTGGAAAGAACTTCTTACCAGGTAAGAGGCAACTGTATACAACCTTATTTTTTCCGTCCTCTTTTCTTCCTATGGATGCTCTTCTAGCCCTCAACGGCGGAATTGAATACTCGGATCAAATCAGAGTAGGACCCACAGAGTATTTGTTTTTTAGCTAATAAGATCACCCTCAATTGATAAACACTTTATTTATATATTTGGCTTTTTTATTTAATAGGGTCACCGTCGATTATAACCCTGATTAATTATTTAGACTATGGGTTATGAAGGTTCTTAACAACCACCTCTGCCCATTCTAGAGCACCAATGAAGATTCTTACTTTGTACTTCTTTTTCCATGATAAAAAAGAAATCAGTTAAAGGAGGGAGGTTCAAGGAAAAAACTCAAGCAAATGAAAAACTGAGGAACACCCTGGTAGCCCTTGATCTAGACGATATGCACTTATGCATACAAGTAAATTAAGTTGTTTTTTGTTTTTTATGCACGTGTGCATGTTACAAATTACTTGTATGTACAAGTGCATACCGTCCAGATGAAAGGCTACTGGGGTATTCCTCAGTTTTCCGTTTTTTTTTTAGGTTTTCCCCTGAACCTGACTCTCAGTTAAAGAGCATTTAGAATTTGGAAATCGATTTCAATGCAAATACTACAAATCAAATACACCACCAAAGATTTCATATCTTCCTAATTCTAAAGCCTTCCACAAAATCCAAACTCCTCAAAAACATTCCATTAATCCAAACGGAAATAAATAAAAAAGGACATTTACTATATCATAAACGTCATGTTATGAAAACGATGAGTTTGATACAAAATATTTACGTAGCAAATCACCACAAAGGCTAAAAGGCAAATCAACATCTTAAAGCAAAAAACTAAGGGCGTGTTTGGTTTGCAAGATTGGAATAGAATGGATTGGATTTCAAGTAAGGATTTGGATTTGGGGGATTTTGAAATCCCAGTCCATTGCAAAGGACTTCCAAATCCATTAGATAAATATTTTAAAAAGGTCAAAGGATTTCAAATCCGGTCAACAAATTCCATTCCTGCAAACCAAACATAGGATTGGAATGGATTTGAAATCCAAATCCATTCAAATCCCACAAACCAAACGCGCCCTAAACTTCTAGATTTCAACACGAGGGAAAGGCCTTCATTAGCAACAGTACATTTGTTTAGCAGAATCTACTAAAATAAGAACCAATCCGAAAGCAAATAGATAAACTCCAAAAACTATCTATATATATATATATAGATATAGATAGATAGAAGAAGTAGTAGAAAAACATAAAAACGACTCATACTTTGCTTCTTCTTCTTAATTACTTACTACTCAGCTTTCACAGGAGCATCGGCAATGTCATGAATTTCCTTTTTGCTCTTAATCGAACACTTCCTTTTCGTATCAAAATCGACTTTATCCAAATCTTCTGCAATACCCATGTAACCAAACAGCACCCCTTCTCCATCTTCTTTATCTCCATTTCCATTTTCGCCTTTGCTCTTACCCTTGCTGCAACTCATTTGCTCCACTTCTTTTCTTCCATGCTTGTTCTTTGCAAAATATTGATGAATTCTCTCTGCTTCTTGTAACCCAGAAAACGTACCCAGGAATTTAACCAACATTATGCTGCAATTTGACGGTTTCCCAACTCTAACTTTTCCACCACTCAAACCCTTGCCTGACATCAGAGAAAAGGGTACCCTTAAGAATAAATAGTAGAAGCAATGACTTTCTCTATCTAATAATTAATTAAGGTTAGAATCGGAAAGTATAAATAAATGTTCAAAGAATTAATAGCAACCTACCTCGGAGAAATTGTCCGAGTGCTTCTATGGTTGTGGGTCCTTGTCCGTTTGAATCGTTGTTTGAGATAGAGATGTTATGAACAATGATAACTGGAGGCCAGATTATAAGATCTTCTTTTCGAACCAAAATTTCAGTGCTGGGAAGGGTCTCTGGATACCATCTAATAGCTTCTGGAGGAATAGCACCGTCCCAACCTAACATAACGCATATCGCCTTGTGGAGTCCTAAATGTTGAGCCCTCAACCCAACCTTGTGAGACATAAAAGCATGCATTGCTAACCGTTGAGTGTCTAGGAACTCTTTTGACAGGCTGAAACAATTCAAAGTGAGAATGAGTACATAAAACACACGCATTTCCATCATCAGCATCAATCATTAAGCTAATACTCCTTCCGTCCCAAAAATTAAAAAAAGGCACACAATTTTAAAAATGTGTAATTGATACACTTTTTATTCGACTAAATGACAATTTTACCCTTAATAATAGGAGTAATTAATTTCTCTATCTCATAAATAATTAAGAGTAGAATTGGAAAGTGGCACTTCTGAAAGTCTTGACACTTGGACAAACTAAAATAGAAATTTGGCTGCTTATTCTAGGACCATGGTAGTAACAAGGAAGAAACAAATTGGTTTGGGGACTCCCCTGAAGCTATCAGAGCAGGCCCTACAAATGTCCCAATAATGTTATATAGCTTGTGCTAATACTGGTTTTCCTTTTGCCTCCAATACCAATAGAATACTTGTAACAAGTCACTTTTTGAAATCACCTGCTATCTCATATACAATTAACCCTAATTAATACACGTATATTACTTCAATGCCTATAACTAGTTCTGAACCCTAGGACGTAATTTAAATCACTATGATCAAGAGCATCAGAATCCCTACCAGCAGTCCAGAAAAATACGCTTTTAATCTCAGAAGTCGTGACAAAATCATACAAATTAGTTTTAATTCTTGCAACTCAACATTGCTTTGCAGATACGTATTCTTAAATGATAAAGGAACAAACGTGTACATGAGCATTCCTCCTCTAATGCTGTGTTCTCGAGATATTTTACGAAGGAAAGTAGAGGAAAAGGGGGGGGGGGGGGGGGGGGGGAAGAAAAAATCTTGTGTTCTCTGAATTTTTTTAAGGAGGGAAGGGAAAGGGAAGAAAAATCATATTGATTTTCCTCCCAAATGTGGGAGGACGGAGGAAAGGGAAGGGAAGGAAATAAAATAATTTACAACAATTAAAAATATTTATAAAACTGCACATCTATCCATCAAATACATTCCACTATAAAATAAATAAGGGTATATTTGTAAAAAATGATATCTTTCCTTTCCTTTCCCTTCACTCTCAAGAACACAAACAAAAAAAAATTCTTTCATTTCTCTTCCTTTCTTTTCTTTTCTATTCTTCCTTCCAAAACTCAAGAACAGAGCATAAGAGATGCAAGATATGGAGAATCTTAACGGGCTGCTCATACAAAATAAGAACATAAATAGTAAAAGAAAATACGTATATACAAACACAGATGCCAAATATTTGACAGAAAGGATTATAGATACAACGGTAGCATGTCTAAATACAGTCAAGTACCCATTCTTGACTTTTGTTGATAAAAGGATTACTGTTGTACAATACAATGTAATACAGATGACAAGATGCGAACAAATATTTTGTGACTCTGGATGCCATTGGAACGAGAAATTGTAAACTACCATACATCTTAAGTTTGCAGGCATCAAAACTTGAAGGTATAAGTTTAGTCTTGCATGACACCCACCCAAGTGATGCATATTATAGCAGAATACTTGGACCAAGTGATAATTCCATCATTAGTCTGATCTTAGTTGGTATTAGAATGACAAATAAACTACATAAGAACTCGGGACGGAACATAAATGTCTCTGTCATACCACTATAACTCGCTCAAACTCTCCAACCTTGTAATTCCACTCGAAGGAGAACACCCCTAACCATGGCAAGAACATTAACAGCTTCAGGGATCCCAATTAGGTTTGTCATTTGTTAACTCCTTCCATGTATCTTAGGTTTCAATGTAGTTTTGATTCTACGTAGCTGCTCATAGACCATTGAAGATATTTTTGGGGCCAAATAATATGGAGCTCTCTTCTAATTATCATGTTTGGAGAGAACAGAAAAATGACAAAATAGCAAATGATTTGGGTTAAATGAACACAACAAACACTCCCTTCCTCGGCCCTCGCTCCTTCTCTCTCAAATTTCTGTCCACCATACTCAAATCATATTGGGCTCTCTCTCACACACATTTATGCCAAATACCAGATGAATTATTCACACATCTCCGTGCCAGAAATTCTCCTTTCTTGCTGTTTGTACATGATAAGGGGATTACATATCCCAACAATATCACAACTCATCAAAACAAAGATAGATTTCCTCCAGCTAGTAGAATAGCTTCTCTTCACTTGTCAATATGTTACTGCAATAATTAGAATCTATAAGAAGGCATATCCTAGGTAAATTCACATATCGCTCCTCTGGTAGTGCTCCTGTTAAGTTATCCCAGGTATGTGCAGGCTCTGGCAGATAGACGTCGTAGTTTAATTTGCAGTTCTTAACAACCCTGTTTTTCTTGCAGCAAAATGCGAATGTGTCAGGTATTCCATCTAAGTGTCCCTGCTTTATAAAAGCTGACAAATCCATCAACTGAAAGACAAATACTCCAATTTAAGCATAGTCACCACCTCGTACAGTTTAGCATCTCTCACGAATGTTTATGTATTATATGCTTCCAAAGCTACTAGAGAGAGCAGTCAATTTAAACCAAGTGCAAAGTCACCCATCTAGAGCAAGTCCAAATGTGCAAAGCTGTTGACTTCAGGTGTAAAAATTTCAGAAAAGTTAAGCATATATAAATGGAACTTATTACTATTACCCATCCACCTTCCTCATTGAAACTACACACCACAGACAGCCATATTGGCTCAAAACCATCCTTTTAACATGTATTTGCAAAGACCTATTAGTCATCCAAGAATTGACTTGCCTTTAACAAAAAGTAAGTTGGCTAATAAAAGCACCACTTCAATCCCCTTGGTGCTACCTTCCCCCACCCCCCAAAAAAAGCCTCCCTAACAAAGAAAAATATGATCAAAGATAACAAAAACGGTAAGTTATCGTTATCCCATGCCAAAAATGAAAAATGAATCACGGAACCTTCAAAGTTAAATAGGACCACGTGATCTATGGTGTAGAAATGACAATGAGAGGCCTGCATCAGTACGTGAATATATGTGCCCACCATTATGGAGAAATTGTAAAGAGAAAGACAGACCTTCTGCCACAAACGATGCAGAACAAGCTACCTGCCCGCCCTTGCTCCATGTATCTTCTTCGCACACCTGGGGTATCATTCAACTTTTTGGTGAAAGATAAGAAAAAATCATGTACCAGCTGCTTGAACTCCTTAGAGCCTTCATGTGGTTCTGATTTCACACCACTTGTCCAATTTTCATACTGCTCATTTTCACCTGAGTACATGTCAACCTCCTTGTCGTTTTCACTTCTTATAGACGCATTCTTCCATTTGGGAACAACATGTTTTCTATTTGGATGGTAGGAATTATACCCACCCCGAGAACCTGATCTGGAATAACCTTTTGCATACTTATCCTCGTATTTATACGATTTCGTACGATGATCATGCATGTGTTCATCAGGATCATGAGATGAGAACCACTCCTCATCTGCTTCATCATAACCCTTGTCTACCCTTCTACTGAACCCATGGGGTTGATCCCTTCTTTTAGTAAAGTATGAACCCCTCGCATCTTGATCTATCCACTCCTCATCGCTAAATTCACGATTTTGTCTTCTAGTGACAGTATTCAATCTATTGGTGATAGTTCTAGAAGTAATCCTATTTTCTTCGTCGTCCATCGAGTATTTCCTCTTCAGAAACCTACTGGATGAGTCGTACAGGGAAAGATCATGCCCTTCCCTGTTATGTGTTCTTTCAGGAAGTCTAAGCCTTTCTTCGGTGTCGTATAAAAACCCCGGCGAGCTTCTCATTCTTTCCTTCTGAGATCCTGTACCTACATCTCGTTTATAACCATGATCTACCCTCATATGTTCTATTTCACGATCTTGTACCATACCCATGTATGGCATTTCCTCTTCTCTTGGAATTTTCCTCCCAAGCCGCGAATGAACACTAGCAGTATCCAGATACTGCACACTTTCTCTTTTTTCAGCTGGTGATCTGCTCAAACCAATATTATTTGTCGCTGTTAACTTCTCTAAAGAAAGATGGTCCAATGAACTTCTACCGCTCATATTCCTGCGAGCAAAATCAGAAGTTTCTGCTCGCTGTGCCAACAAGTTTGATTTCAACATATCTCTATCATTGTAGTCCACTCTCTCACTCAAATTCATCTTTTCGTAGATTTCATCAGATGGATATAAATAGTCCACTCTTTCACGCGTTCGTGGTTGAAGATGCAAAGAATCAAGATGCCCAGAACTAAATGTCTCGCGGCGGTATCGAGCCATATCCTCATTGATCTCAAGATCGGGGTCTCTGCCAAGGTCCAAGTGCTGCTGCCTTTGTTCATATCTGGAGTGAGACAAAGGCTCTGGTATGTCCACAGAGTTCAATGGATGGTTGTGGTTGTCTCGAGGCAAAGGTATACCACCTCGATAACCTAAATGATCAACCCTTAACTTTCTTGGAGATGTTTTTGCATAATCCTTGAGATGCGATGCACCCATAGATTCCTTCGACCTCGATGCTGTCAAATTGGAATAAGAAGTATCCCTAGGATGAACCATATTTTTCTCCCCATCCCCATATTGTTTCATAGCTGTGTATTTATCAAACGAATACGAGCCTTGGACGTCAGGGTACCGAACTCTTTCTTTCCCAAGCTGACCTAAACCAATGTTCAGCGATGCAGACGGTAGATCCCTACCGCTTTCAGTTGTCGAGGTGGGTCCCACATCTCCCGTCGACCTGTACAGTCCCATAACTGATTTCTGACTCGCCATTTCACGCATCCCACTATCTAACCTCCTACCTTCAAACTTATCGTCTATTACAGCTGTTCTCGAGGAATCACGGCCATAACCGAATTCATTCCTCGTAGGAGACTTGACATCGTCGTATTTCATGTCCATATGATTGAAGAACTCGTATCGTGAACGCCGTTCTGGAGTCTGCAAATCTCTATCGATAACCCAATCGTCACTGTAGATAGGGCGTCCTCTTTTGGCCTCCATATAAGGTGGTGATCTAGATCGGATTCTTCTACCATCATCATTATTCACAAGCCTCCTCCTCTCCAGCGAAACACTCCGATGACCACCCAAAACCCGTTCGGAGTACGGAGGACCTTCAATTCTGCGTTGGGGGCTCCAACTCCTCTTCGAGTGAGGTGACATCATTAAGTAACTATCTGGATCGAGATCAGTGTTCCGACGGCTCCGGCTAAAATTAGATTGAGAATCGAAATCTTCACGTCTTCGAGATTGCATATCTTATTAGTCCCGAAAAAAACCCCAAATTGTTTAAACCCTTAAGTTTCTAATTTCCACTAATCAACTAAACGATCTATGAAAGGTTTTGATGAATTACTGATTGCAAACGAGTACATAAACAAAATTTCTTAAAATTCCAATCGGGAACAGAGCAAAATCAAAAGTTCTAAAACATCAAAACAGACTCATATACATCAATCAAATTCAAACCTTCGTGAGTTGATTCTGAGCAGCCATGGTCGTATTAAGCGTATGATCTTGAAATTGGTTAGCTATCTCATCCATTCTCCGATCGAAAAGTAGTTTGCGAGAACTACACCCGAAAGATGGTGTGTGATGGTGTGTGATCGTGTAGGGAAGAAGCCGATGATGAATATGAGCAGCTGGGCTTATGGTAAACGGTTAAGATAGGGTCCGAAGACATATGTTGAAAATGGGCTGGGTTGATGGGCTGGGTAAATTCAATCAACCCAGCCCATGTACTCATCTATTAATAGGGATGGAGGACTGGGATCCGGCCCGACCTGGTAGGGAACGGTTATGGGCTGTCGGTTCTTAACCGGTTATGATTTTCATCCAAAAATAAACCCGACCTGAGAACGACCCGATTTTTTATTTAAAATGTATTTTTAAATGTGTTTCTAAGTATATTTTTAAATTTATTATTAGATGTATTTAATTGAAAACCAAAATGTATTTTTAAGCGTATTTTATTAAAGGGATGTTTGATTCACAGATTCTGAAGGAATCTGATGGAGTTAGAATATTGAATTTATTTGACCAAATTCCGTTCCCTCGTTTGGTTCATTCTCTTATAGGGAAAGGAATATTCAAATACATCAAATTCCACAAATGAAGGATTTAAACATTTCATGGCATGTAGGTGGTATTTTGATGGAATGAAATTCTATATTTTCATAGTACCAAATATACCCTTAACCCAAAATACCCAAAATTGAAAACCTGGATTATGAAATTTCAAAACAACCAATCTCTATTTGAACCCCCTTTACTAGGGGTGTTCAAAAAAACCGTTGAACCGCTCAAACCGGTCGAACCAAGTCAAACCGGACCGTTTTTGGCGGTTTAGGCTGTCTAACGGTCTGGTCTGGTATGAAAAATCGCCAAACCGGGCGGTCCGGTCTGGTCTGCGGTTTGGAGTTTTTTTTGGGCGGTTTGGACCAAACCGACCGCCAAATATATCTATATATATATATATATATATATATATATATATATATATATATATATATATATATATATATATTATTTTATATACATATTTATATAATCTATTGTTTAGCCCAAATATCCAATTTATTTTTAGACTTAAATATATACAAAAAGACCCAAAGATAATTTTAAATCGTCGTGAATTCTATTTGCACTTTGCATATTACTTTTTTTTGTGTTTTGTCTTGAGATATTTTGCTAACTTTTGTGGACTTTGTTAACATTGTTGTAGACTTTTATTTTCAAATGAACTCAAGCTAATGAACCTATAAAGTTTATATTTTTATATGTTTTTTATGTTTAAACTTTAAAGCCCACTAAAAGGCCCAAACCGCCTAAACCAGTCGACCAAACCGCCTAAACTGCGGTCCGACTTGACCGGTCTGGGCACTTGATGTCAAACCGCTCGGTTTGAAAAATCAACAAACCGCCACTAGCGGTTTGGTTTGTGGTTTGAGGGGTTAAACCGCCTAAACCGGACCGCGAACACCCCTACCCTTTACTTTTTTTTTTTAAGGGTGTCCTAGGCTATGCCTAGACTAATCCCTTGGCAAATTATGATTGTAAGACATCAACCCTGATTAAACCCCAATGGTCACAATTGTTGTATACGCCTGTATTCGAACCCTGAGCAGATAAGATATTCCACCACATCCCCCAGGGCTTTAACTAATACGCCATAACCCTTGTGGTTAACCCCCTTTACTTGTAGGATCCCACAGGTGTACCTGAAGCCATTCCTGTAATAGGCTCCCCTTTGGTAGAATTATTGAGCTTACTAAACCGATCACAAGAATACCAACTACAGTGCTTATTATCCAAAGATGAATTCTTCTAGTATTTTGATACAACCCTATATACCCTAATTTGTTCTCCATTTCTCTCGATTTGCCTGCTTCAAGGTTCCTGGTGAAAGTCGATGGCTTTTCTATGGCTTCTCCATTGCTATAGATTTCTCCATTGTTTTGGTTTAGGGTTCAACTCATCAATGGCTTCTCATTACTTCTCCATCGACACTAGTTTCTCTTGGATTTTCCATCGCTTTGGTTTAAGGTTCAACTCATCAATGGCTTCTCCATCGCTATTGACTTCTCTCTGGGAGCTTCTCCATCACTTTTGTTTAGGGTTTAACTCATACACCTACTCCATCGATGTAAATGCAGAACCAGAGGAAAGGGAGACGATGGAGATTGTTTGTTCATAGTCGATGTTGGGTAAGTTCAGGTAGCTCGAAGATGTAGGTAGATTGTTTGTTTATATTGAAACCCTCGAATTCAAACTTTCTCTTGGACATCGAAGTTGTAGGTCGAATGTATGTTTATACTGAAACCCTCAAATTTAAACGTTCTCTTGGACATTGAAACCATAGGTTATATTTACAAAACAAAAGGAAAGAAATAGGTGGTCCACCCACTACATGCAAAAATATTGAAATATTTTTAGTTTAAAGAAGAATCACTTTTATCAAAAAGGGTATTTTGGTAATTTTATTCAAGATTTTATTCCAATTCCAAAGCTACATTATGTGAACCAAACAGACAGATTTCAATTCCTTTAACAGGTTTCATTCCAATTCTACTAACCAAACATGTGGTTAAACTTGACAACATTTCATTCCAATTTCTTTAAAGTCAAATTTTTTAAGGGATTCAATTTCATCCAAAAAACATTATGTGAACTAAACGCTACCTAAGATAGGAGAGGAAAGAATGGGAAAGAACATGAGAGAATAAGAAGTAAGAGGAGTGAATAGGTGAAAATGTAATAAAATAGGAGACGAGAGGATAAAATGCGAGATAATAGGATAGATTATGAGAAAATAGGGAGAATGGAAGTGAATAAAAGTGATACACATTGAGAAATCAATGTGTTAGCACTCATTTTCTCTATTTAGAATAGTTTATTTTATTTTTATATTCCTACATTGAGTCTTTTTCTATCTTATTTTCCATCTTTTTATCATGAAGCTAAGGGTGCGTTTGGTATGTATACAGGATAGAACAGGACAGGATGGGACAAGACAGAACAGAACATGACAAAACAGTTGTTCAGCGTTTGGTAAAACATAACAGATAGCATGACCAATTTACCCCTAATAAGATGCTTATATATTATATATACTAGGTTCGAAGCCGTGTATTATTCGGGATAATTTAAAAAAATTAAATCATGTCAGAAAACTTATCTTACAGATATGAATGATAACCGAAAGTACGATGCTACTTTTCCAAGCTTTTTTCCCTTCAGATTTTTTTTTTGCAGCTGGTTACAAAATGCCCTTGTTTTTTTCACAAATGATGTTTTGCAAAAAAATTAATAAAAAATATGAATAAATATTAAGAATTTATAAAACAAAATTTATAATAGAACATAAATGAAATTATGGAAAAGTACATAGTTAAAATATTAATAAAATAAGAACCACGTATCACAACAAATACTTATTTATATACAACATTCTTTGTTCTATTGCTAATTATACATTCATTATCTATAATTAATATTTTTAAATCTTGCCTACTTTTTACTCTAGATAAAGCAACATACAACTGACCATGGGTGAAGATTGATTGTCTCAGAAACAAACCAACCTTCAATAATGATTGTCCCTGACTTTTATTTATGGTCATGGCAAAACATACAACAATTGGAAATTGTATTCTTTGTAACTTGAACGGAATCATTTTGTTTGTAGGTGTCAAAGACATCGTTGGAATAAATGTTTGGCTTCCAATATTGCTTCCAGATATGATCTCTGCTTCTATAACCCGATTTCCCAAATATAACACTCGTAGTCTAGTTCCATTACATAACCCAGATTTCTGATCAATATTCCTTAGTAACACAACTGGAATACGACTTTTAGTACTATCTTATGGTTTGGCAAACTTTATAAGTTAAGACCATTTAAGACATCAAGTGAGTACAAAGTTTCATCAAATTGTTCGTGAAGATGCTCTGATTCACACAGACTATCTAAACTTAGGTACTCATTTTCATCTCCTGAAAACAATGATAGCAAACAATCATTTATTTCTTGAACAACTTAATGATTGGTGCAAGTATTGCTCTTTCCTAAAAATAGGATGAATTCTTGACATTTACAAGAATAGAATGATAGACAAATTCAATTAATGCAGATATAGGATCCGTTGAATCAGTAATGAGAAGATCATCAGGTATATCGATAATTGCCTCACCATCATTCACACTAACAACCTTGCCTTCTCCTAAATCCAAAAGCCAGTTTGCAAAAATTCGATTGTCAACAATTAACCTCATGTTTTTAGTTAACCTTAGGACTTTGCATTTTTTCCAAATGTAAGATGAACTTAACGACACATTAACAATGTCTTGTCTACTAGCGTTGGGAATAACCGGCAAAATTTGTTTGAAATCTCCTCCAAAAACAACTATTTTGCCACCAAAAAGCATTTCCGAGTCAGTAATGTCTTAACTACCAAAAATATCACTTACTTGATTAAGGAGTCGTTTACCCGAGCACTTACTCGTGAAGCGTTTATCGATAAAATCCATCATCACTTACTTAACGGGTAAGATTTTAGTCCACCAAAACGGCATTGTATATACAATTTACCCGGTAAGCACTAACCGTGGTAAAATTCTTGGTCCTTTTATATTCATCAGGTAAGATGATGTGACTTGGTAAGTGTGGCGCCTTAAATATCTATATCAATCGTATACTTATATTTTATAATAATATCAATCAATTTTTTTATATAATTATAATCAAATCAACTATTATGAAAGATTAATTTAAAGTGAATTGACAGGAAGCATGATAATTTGACTTTGAAAATATCATTTCATAGCCATCTGTTGATAACTGATATTATGTAGTTCAATTAAAATTAGAGAAAATAATATAATTATGATTAAGAAAGTATAAATAATTAAATATACTATACTAAAATATTTGCATATTTATATTTTTGAAAAATGTTCGAACTCATAATCCAAAAGTCAGTTGATAGGTGATATCTTTTTTTTTTCAAGTAATTAAATCTCTTATGATTATTCTAAGGGTGTTTCGTTGATAGAATGGAATTTGATAGAATTGTAATTCGTCGAAGGAATTCGACTTTGAAGTAAAAATTGATATGAAATTGCAAAAAGAAAATTACAACAATTTACTGATTATTTGTATCAAATCTCATACTAATTTCAACAAATCTCATACTAATCATGACACATTAATTTGTATATATTTATGATATTTAATAATATAATTAAATTCAAAAATATTCAATATTGGGCTCATTTCGAATTTATTGACGAAGCGATTACAATGGTATAATTTGTAAAAAATAGAAATGTTTTTTTTAATACATTTTAGTTCATATACACTATTTATGTTTATATGATAAGAGTTTAAAATGAAAAATAAAAAAGTAAGGGATTAAAAGTAAACTACATACCTAATTATAAGGGTAATAAATGTAAGGTATAAATTAATAAAAAGTTGAATTAAGGAGAGATTTAATGAAGAGTGAATGTGGGTGTGCTAATTGAACTTATAATGTAAACTGTGTTCAGATACATGTTTAGGCAGAAAAATACTGAAGTCGTCTCACTAGAAGACGACATGTGGCATGCTAGTTACTTATTTATTATATGTATAGATAGATTTTGATTAATTATGTAATTTATTAAACTATAACGAAATAAATATTTTTATAACAAAATATAGTATTAAAAAGTTTTTTTTTGGAAAGGGTATCCTGGGTCTTTGGCCCAGACTAATCCCCGACAATTAAGGCCTTTGGCCCAGCTGCTAAAGCGTGCAACCCTGAGTTTATCCTCAGTGGCCACAAACGCTGCGAGTGGGGCTCGAACCCGGGCAACCGCTATGAAGTCCCCAAGCTCTTACCACCACACCACAACCCTTGTGGTTTAGTATTAAAAAAGTTCTTTTCAAAATAGATTAAAATGACATTAAAATAAAATGTTTATATAGTTACCAATTTCTATTTTCTAACCTTTTCTATTTTTTTACTATTAATGTTTAATAATTTAAATAAGTTAATAAAAAAATAGTAACTATATAAAAATAATATTTGAGGACAATAAAGTGAAAATTTAAAAAACATAAAATAAAATTTAAAGAATTAATAAAATATAATGTATTTAATGTTTTAGAAGAGAATTATATTTTATTTTGAGGTTATATTGGTAAAAACATAAGTATGTTCCACTTTGTTCCAACTTGTTCTAGGGGTAGGGGTGGAACAGACTTGTTCCACTTTGTTCCTGTCTGTTCCACCTAACAGTTCTGCCAAACATGGGATAGTGATCCCTGTTCAGTTATGTTATGTCATGTTCAGTGTACTAAACGCACCCTAAATGTTGTGAGTTTACGTATGTTATTCTAATATTAGACTAATTCATTTCACTTTTTGGTAAACGGACAACGTTGGCAACATTCCCACAACATGGATCTGATGGATTTCAATACGTGTTTTTGGATGGCTTATTTCATCCAGCCACGAATTTCATGAGATCAGATCTTTTGGAAGTTTGGGAATCATATTTTAGAAGATCTTTTAAAAATAAAGTTGTTTATGTACTTATTGTACTTTCAAAAGACAAAAGTTGTTATCTTTTGGTTAATAACCAATTAGTACTTTATTATCTTTTGTGTAAACTTAATCTTAGGGGTCGAGTTTCCTTTAATTACACTTTTACCCTACTAGTATTAGTATAAATATGTATGTTGGGGTTTAATTGTAGTAGATCCAATTGGTTAATAAGTAATTGTTAATTAATTCTCTATCCAAGTGTTTTACTATAATTATAATAGTTTTTTTAAATACTTGTTATTTACCGCTTTATTGTTCTAATTTTCTTACGTTTATTGTACTTACATTCCGTCATTTATTTCTCGTCATTTATATTACGCTATTACTTTATGTATTTAATTTATGACATTTCCATTTATTGCATTTTATTTCCCGTTATGAATAATTAATTTTCTTAGCTTGAGTGTGAGACAACAGTTGAGTTTTTTAACCAAAAGAAAGTGGACATCGATTCTCAATAATGATGTTTCATTATTTCATTTGAAGTTTTATAAATATAAGGTATTTCTTGACGAACTGATCACTTTGAAAGTGTTAAAATGAAATGGACTCAGGAATGAGTCATTTCAATGAACGTCAATTCAAATGATATGAGAAGTAAACTTGGAAAAATTGCTAACAAAGTAATTTGTTATCTATGTTTTTCTAATTGATATATTCTCAACGATTTGGTCACTACTAAAGTGTTAAAGTGTATTAGACTCAGGAATTACCATGTTAAAAGTTTTATCCAATGGGCCTTGGGTGCCCACAGTGGGCAAATTGTGCCCACTTCCGAACAATGGGGTTTTTAACCCAAATATGATATGTATAACCATATATAAAAACATAATCAATAACTCCAAATGAAAAAAAATAATAATAAAAAGAAAGAAACACAAACAAATAAAAAGGAAACACCTAAAATGAAAGAAAAACACACACAAACAATATATAAATAACATTCAAAATGAGAGTTATCAAGGGGAGAATGTACGCAAACGTTACTTCTATCTTAAATAGTTAAGAGATTGTTTCTAGTAATTTGTTATTTCATATACAAATCAATAATTTTCAAGATGGTTTTTGTTGTTCAATCTTTATTACCAATTTTCATGATTGAAAGCGGTTTTCTCCTTTTACCATGTTTTAAAAAGTTGTTTACACATTGTTTCAAAAATAATTTATCGAAAATAAGGCTCAATAAATTCTCTAAAATAGAGAAAATAAGGTTTTTGTTCTCTATTTTACAGCATATAGTACTCTATATCATTCTCTAAAATAGAGAAAACTTCTAATTTTAAAAAAAAAATATATAACTTTTTATTCATTCCCACTAATGAGATTGAATTATTATTATTTTATGTAATTTTTTTTATAAATGTATTGAAATGATAAATTTGTAAAATATTTTAATAATACTAAGGGGGTGTTTGGGATTGCTTATTTAAAACAACTTATGTTTATTTTAAAAAGTGTTTATCAACTTATGCGGTGTTAAACCGGAGTTTTTAAAAAAGTGTTTCGATTAAAAAAGAATGCTGAAATATCTAAAATAGAGAATCTATTGAAGTTAAATGTAAACTTTTTTAGAGACTTTGACTTTTAATTCAACAAATTCTCAAAAAAGTGGAGAAAATAAAGATATGATGAAATTATTCAAATTTGGAGAACTTTTAAAAAATGACTCATTAGGAAAAAAAATTAAAATATTTATTTTTGTTACTAATTAGAATTCTTGAAATTAAATGTTTAGAAGAGAAAAGTAAAGTTTTATAAATTATAAATAGAGTAAATTACAGATTTCATCCCTATGGTTATAAGAAAATTATGGATCAGGTCCCCAAACAAAATAATTACATATATCATTGTTGTTTTATTTTTGTTTTAGATTGGATCCCTTATCCTAATTCTTGAAATTAAGTGTTAAGTCAGGGGTAATATGGTCTTTCCAAAAAAAATCCATTTGATCATTAACATTAAAATTAATTACTTTTTTAAATATAAAAGAAAACTAACATTATATATTATATATATGGGGAAATTGCCCCAAATAGCCATATTACTCACCCACTTTCACCTCATAGCCATTTCTCTACCCACTTTACGCAACTGAACCTAGGTCTGCAATGGCGGACCTGCAAGTCCGCCATTTGACCATAAACGACAAAAATAATGGCGGCTCAACCCAGGTCCGCAACTGGTTGGGTCGGGTAGGTCCGCCATCCGCAATGGGTAGACACGTGGCACACTCTTAGGAAAACCCTAATTCTTGTTTCAGCTCCGCCATTGCGGACCTAGGCTAGGTCCGCAATTTTGCCCCATTTTTTGTGTTTTTCTTGTTTTTGACGTACGTTTTCGTTGCGGATTTGCATTTTTTTCCCTAGATAATTGTCAGTTGTACAGTTAAGTGGGTGAACCTATTGAATGCTTTTGAACAATTTTGAAACCGTGAAGTTTTTCTATAAGAATAGCAAGCCTGAAAAGGGAAGCTAAGCAGTTTTGCTATCTGAGAAAAAATTTCAACAACTTGATTTTCTTTCATCTCAAAAAGTAAAGTTACGTATTTTGGGTGGAGGTTACTTTCAACAGAATGATCAAGAGTGGGATTATTTTACTGATCGACCGATGGTTCGCGTCATGGTTCCGACAACTATCACGCATCAAAGGTTGGTTAATTATGTTCGAGAGAAATGTGGTATGAACTCTATTGTTGCTACCACCAAAATTATTTACAAATATTCTGGCCAAATCGTTGAGTTAAGAGACAATGTCGATATTTCGTGCTTTCTGCAAAATGTTATGGCTTTAACAAATCCGCCAACACTTTACGTTTACGACGATTACCCGATGGGGGGTAGAAGCAACGTTGGTGGTGGTTCGAACACCGGAGGCGCTCCTGATGTGTTGTAACACCCTCAAATTTGGTAAGAGCAACTAATTAAAAATTTCAACATTACATCAAATAAAAGACAACTCTCCAAAATAAAACTTTCTATTTAACCTCAACAAATAAAAACTCCAGTTTTATACAAGGACTAGACCAAAGTAGGTGTTACTTAATCCCAACTATAAGTTGCTCTTCCCAAAAACAAGTGTGGAAGACTTCAATAAGATATTCACCTCTTGAGCACACGACTAGCACTCCTCTCAGCACAGTGTCACTAGAGTTATTCCCAACCGGAACCTGTTGCACATGCCGACAAATAAAAAGGTTAGGCTAACGCCTAGTGAGTTCAAGAGTTTTCCACATGAATAAAGATATCGTTGAAAAGAGGTAATGCAGTTTAGATCATAATCTTTCAAAATGACATGTTTTGAATATGAAAACGACTCGTTTCCCAATAATATTTATTTTGGGCAAAGAAACACCAATATAAATGTTTTCAAATCCAAACTACCTCGGGGACAAGGTCCCAACATATAACGTCCTTTCGTAAATTAATTTCAACCCAAACTCACTCAAAACGTGAATAGAAATCAAACTCTTCATTTATGAAAATGCGGTTAAAACTTTATATCTCAAAACACCCAAAAAGCTGGTGGGGCATAATACTCAACCCATAAATCATGAATAAGATCCATTTATACAAAAGTTACCGAAACTTGGATAATAAAACTCAATACCCAAAAACAACACCTTTCGGTGACGAGGGATACCCGAATTCCATCGAAAGTGGTGGGCACATAAAGTTAAGCCACTTATCAATGTTCTCGAGCTTCACATAGAGCCATGGATCCCCGTATATGGCTACCAACCGAGATACCACCGCAAGATACCCAAATAACCCTAGTGTCTACTCGACCTCTAAATGAGTGTCACCACAAAAGCCACAAGTCTCCGTATACGGCTCTCCAAGAGCACCACTGCAAGACTTAGCTCCGTATACGACTCTATAAGAGCACCACCGCAAGCTTACTTAACAACATGACTTGGGGACCACTCACTAGACTTCAAACGCAGACACTAAATTCCACGATGAGTAACCAGATTGGATTACAAACGGGCATCGAGTTCAACCACCCATGATATATACCTCGAGCCCTTCAATAAAGGTTACACAGTTATCGAGTTCAAACACCCACGATCTATACCTCGAGCTCCCGCTAGCCATAAACAATATCCAGTCCCAAAACGGGGATAAAGTCCCAACTAAACCAACTGACTGACTCATATGCCTATGGATCCAATGCATTACAGTCTAAAATGTTACATGACTCAAACGAATGAACTAACACATTCAAAACATGTAACTCTCAAATAAGGTGCAACTAAGTACACCATACGTCCAAGAATCCTTAATGAGCTACCAAAACTGAACAAATATTTCCAAAGACTCAACCGAATACAAATCAAGCCCCAAAAGGCTTAATAGACGTTTGGCTAAAACACGAGAGTCAATAGGGTTACATAAACCAAATTACATCTTTCCCCAAAACCTTTGTTTCTCAAATCACCATTGGCCTTCGGCCCAAAACCCAAAAAAATTATTATTTCTGAAATGTTCCCAAGGTCGGGAATGATCCAACCCAAAAGATTCACACACTCTTACTTTTAAAACGTCCCATTACATGAATGATGCATAAAATCCAACAAACACTAAAAATACATTTTGACCAATATCCTTTTATGAAATAAATCATCAAAACACATTCATCTATGACACAATTAACAAAATGCCCAAAAATCTCGAATGTGGGTGTTTTACAAAGTTTATAAAGTTAAATACTTCAAATAATCAAAGATTACCAAATAACTCAACAGTTGATAATTTCATGTAAAACACATAAACACTTTAAAATGGACATTTTGGCATGTACAATGTTTTCACAAATCAACTTGAACTCACCTTGCTAGATTTAGGTTAAATCTAGTTTTTACCCCCAAAACTTGAATCTCCTTTGATGAATGCTTGAATCTCCAAGAAATCTCTCTAGATATTAGATCCAACACATCTACACAGTCACCTTCACTACACAAGTCATCAAAATCACACCCAAGTTGAAGGATGAAAGAGAAAATGATGAAATCATCAAATCCTAGCTTAACATTGAGAGAGATGAGGAGCTTACCACCATAAAATACTCTTGTATTCTCCAATAGACTTCAAATCTCTTGATATATCCTTGAATATCTCTCAAAAACGAAACTATGGCAGCTTGAATCACCAAAAACGGAGTTGTGATGCAAAAGGTTATGAATAAATGAAGTTATAGGGCTGGAAATCGGGTTTTATGCTCGAACAGGGCTCCGCACGGGTTATCGGGTGGTCTAAGTCGCCCGGATGTCCCTAAGTCACTCGGATGACCCTAAGTCGCCCCGTGCACTGCTCGTCCGATTTTCTTCATTTTTAATGCATGATCACTGTTTTGGCCATAACTTCTTCGTTTTAGCTTCAGTTTTGCTCCGAAAAGAACCGTTTGACTCGTAATTGAATCCTTCATCCAAAAAACTATAAAATCTAGGATTCAAATCCAAAATCCTATATCTTATTTTTCCATTAAAATTACTGATTTCTATATTAACTTGAAATGATACATTTCGAAATCGGGTGTTACATGTGTACGCCCCCGAGCAGAATCAAACATCTTACATGCCTTAGTTTCCCGAGCAGAATCAAACTCCTTACGTGCCTCAGTTCCCTGAGCAGAGTCAAACTTCTTACGTGTCTCAGTTTGATTCCGCTTTTCTTTCTGAACATGGTTATGGTATGAGTGACTATAACCCCGATGTTGTTCCCGAGACAGAAGAACTGGTAGACGAACGAGAAGACGAGGAAGCCAAAGCCGAAGAAGAATTTCATCAAGACCCCGATGAATCTCATGTTTATGACCTGGGTCTTTCTGATGTTGATGCGAATGAAGAAGAAGAAGAAGAAACTGTTGGTCCCGAAGGTGCTAAACAAGTTTGTAGAAGGGGGGGGGGGTTGAATACAAACACAAAATTTAAAGTTTAATAAATTGTTTATTGATAAATCAAAATACAATTTACAAGTTTGTTGCGGAATAAGATTAAGACAGACTCAATCTAAACAAACTTAAGAAACACTAAGATAATTGCACAAGAAATTCAGAGAGAGGGGATTAAGAGATATAGAAAACAAGGGTTTCTATATTGAGTTCAAGGATGAAGCACACCTTCAGATGAAGGGGTGAACTTCCTATTTATACCCTATGCATTAAATGCAAGGCAGGATACTTTACACGTGGCGTTCACTGATTGGCTTTGGGAGTGACTTTTGGGAGACATGCTTTCGGCCGGGTCATGAACAGTGTAGTTGACAGAGTTGTTGTACGAATGGTTGTAGAGACTTGTCCGTTCTGACACATCGTACTAGGTTGTGCAAGGATAGACAAAAGGAAACTTGAGGCATAAGCTTTGTGATCGATTGATCGCTGAGTATCTCTAAGTTCAGAGATAAAGAGGTTCAGCTATCGCTGAAGCTTTTTCTCATGTTCCTTCGCGTACAAGTAGAGTTGTCTTTGCTTCACTGATATCCGCATCAGATCACTAGTAGACTTCTCTTTGTTCAGCAGCTTCGTCTTTGATTCAGCTATGAACATCTGTTGACGCGAGACTTGTCTTCAGGGATTACGTTGGCTGTTTACTTTAGGAACTATCAGTGATAACTGAACAGACTTAGTCTGATCATTGATAGTGAAACACTAATACATATAAATGTTTATAAGAAAGACTATCAGCGATAACTGAACAGACTCAGTCTGATCGCTGATGGTGAAACACTAATACATATTAAAACGTAATTTTCACTAAGTATAGAAGAGGGTCGTTATCAAATCACTGAGAGAGTTTGGATCAACAATCTCCCCCTATTTGATAATGACAAAGTAACTGAAGAAAATTACTTTATGATTCAAAATGATGGAATAATCAGGACTCGTAACATACATGTCCCAATTACTATTTTGAGGGATCTTTTACAGCACTGATGAAGTTAAGTACTTTACTGAAATTTCATTAATTCAAGAAGAGAATTACAAGGAATGAAAATTACAAGTAAATAACTAACTACTGTAAGTACAGCTAATAGATTACAGAAGAGAAAACTAATCTATCAGCTATAAGAAGATTTAGGAGGATTTATCATATACTCAGGTATTTCTTCTCCTTTCTGTCTTCGTTCCAAGGATTCTTGGCTGATAATTTCTTTGATTTTCTCAGCAGCAGGGAAGAAGTCACACCATAAGCATAAGAGATCCTTGAGATGATTCAGAGGACAGATAGGAATCTCAGAGACTCTTTGAAATCTGAGTTCCTCATCATCATCTCTGAAGAATATTCCATAAGGATTGTCAATTACTTGACCAGCTTGGAAAGGACCACCAGGAGGCAGAGATAAATCCAGAACTGAAAGATCAGGAGGAGGACCAAACAGTGCATCTCTTGAAGATTTGATAGAAGTTTCATTCCTGATGATGGCGACGTCTTCAGAGGAGGAGGATCCAATTCTTCTCTTGAGTTTCTTGGGATTGGGAGGGATAGGAGATGGCAGATTCAGTACAGAAGTGACTCTGTTGATGAGAGCTTTAAGAAGTCCTTCAACGTAGCCTCTGTATGTAGATTTCGATTTCTTCAGGGCATCCCAGAATTCTATCCACTCTGTAAACCCGAAACCTTCAAGTTTGGAAACGTACATAGCTTTTTGAGTTCCATCCTCTCTGGTAATCTCCATGGTCACTGAGAGTTGATCCTTCTTCTTGCGACCAGAGATAGTCACGGCTGTTATTGGAAGAAGATCAGAGTGATAATCCATCTTCTGTTTGCACCATTCGATAGACTTATCGTTGATCTCTTGTTCTTTGGAGCGTTCCTCTTCAATTTCTTTCAGCAGTGCAGCTTGAACTTCCACAGGCTTTCTTTTCAGCTTCTTGTCCTTGACTTGAGAAGATTGAATCTTTAAAGCGAGTTGAGCATCTCGTCTGCATTCAGCGAACAGTTTCTCAGCTTTGGCAGATTCTTCTCGTTCAGCATCAGTGAGCAAGTCGAGCTCTGAGAAGGATGTTTGAAGAGGAATTTTCAGCCGTTGACTTTCTAGTTGAGCGATCATTTCACCTCTTTTCTTTATCACTTCCTCTGACCAACGAGATGGTCGAGAGGGCCTTCCTGGATGGAGCAGGGAATCTTCTTCTTCTTCTTCATCAATCTCAGCGATAGAGATTGGGATTATTTCTTCAGCGATAGTAGCTGGAATTATTTGTAGTTCAGAACCCTTAAGCAGGGGAGAAAACTGTCTGGTCAGAAAATGAAAAAGAAGTTAGATTATTTTTAAGGAAAGAAGAGAGATAAAGGCTAGAAAGAAACAGGGGTAGGATTTTTATAGAAAGATAAGGGAACAAGAGTAAGGCATACCTGAGAAGGATTCTCCTCAGGTAGTGAGATCATCATCAGGGTTTCCTTAGCAGATACACCTTTGCTTTGGGAAGGGGTTCCTGAAGATGATCCTTGTCTCCCCCTGCTTGGATAACTTCTTTCGAAGCTATCGCTGATGATGTGACGGCTGAAGAACACCAGAGAGATGGATCTTCCTCATCGTCATCATCATCATCTTGATGAGAGTCATCCACTTGATCTTCAAGATCAAGGTCTTCATCATCATCTTCATCCTCCTCTTCATCATCGACTATTTCAACGATGGTGGGAGGGGCTTTATCAGCAACTATCTCCCCCTCAACCTGAGAGGGAGTTTCATTCGGTGGTTCAGCGCAAACTTCAGCATCCGTGTTTTCTTCAGTTGTCTTCTCCCCCTCTTTGTCATTATCAACAAGGGAGAGATCTTTTGGAGATGAAGTTGTTGCAGTAGCCAGCTTCTGGACTTCAGTCTCCAGACCTGTGAGTCGTCCTTCAAGTGCAGGGATGTCGGACGTAGCTAGGTGAATGAATTCCACAGCTATGGTCAGGGCTGAACGATCATCTTCTGTAAATGATGGAGCAGAAACTGGAGCTGGTGCATTCAGCTTGTCGAGGACTTGCTGAACAGTCGTAGTGCAGGCATCGATCTTTGCAGACAGATCATCATACTGCTGCTTGGATTCTTCCCTGACTTTGACAATCGCTGCCTGAAGAGTAGCGATGTGAGAAAGATTAGCTTTGGAGGCGCAGGTGGCAGTCAGCGTCTTCAATGCATCACCAGATGTTTGAACAGCGTTGGTGGTGTTGTTGAGAGAAGCAGAGAGAGAATCCACCTTTGAACTCAAACTGTTGACATTGGTGTCAACAGTCGCCAGACTAGGACCTGAAAGATAAGTTAACTTTTCAGAACCAGGCTTATATGGTGAGTTAGGAGAAGTGTATAAGGTTATAGGATTACCTGAATTATCAAACATTTTGTAGAATTGCAAAGATTCCTCAAAAGAATGATGTTCAGGTCCTATTGGTCCAAGCTGAGGAGTGGTAGAGACCAAAGAAATAGGGGGACTAGAGATGGGGATAGAATATGTAGGGATAGGGGTAGTTACCGCAGGTTTTGTCACTGTTGTTGTGACAGCGACCGAGATCGCTGGCACGGTTGAAGTGGTTTGAGCTGAGGATGTGGAGGAGAGACCCACGAAATCATCTAAGGAAGTTTGTAGAGAAACATCCTTAGGTATTGAGCTAGAAGTAGCTTTCTAATTGGTTACCTTGGCCTTCTTCGAAGGACCAAGGGAGCCAGTTGATGGTCGTTTGGAAGGGGTAGCGGCAGGGATAGCAGAAGAAGGAACCTCCTGCGTGGCCGCTGAAGACGAAGAAGTGAGAAGAGAGAGACGAGAGCGAAGTTGAGAAATACTTACCTCGTTGGGGAGCGTCTTGACCTCCAGTGATCTCTGACCCACTTTCGGAAAAGATGCATCCGAGTTGGTGGGGTAAGTGGTAGGGTAGAGAAACTTCAGGTACGCGCAGATGAAGCGTACGTAGGGAACCTTGGGATCCCTCTCAGTCTTCTCTATCTTTGACTTCAGGTCGTCAAAGATAGTTGTTGCGTAGTCGAAATTTTTCCCAGCGATCACTGAGTAAGCCATCTGGACCTGAATCTTGGTGGCTTGGTCCAGTGACCCACTCTTCCCACTCATACACTGAATGATGTGTGAGAAGACGTAGTTGAGCTGGGAAGGCATCAGTGCCTTCTTCACAAGAGTCAGCTTCTTGTTGGGAATAGTAGTCCTTGGTTTGGGTTCCCAAGCATATTCCATGGCATCCAGGAATTGGATGAGTTCAACGTCAGTTGGCAGGGCGTCGAATCCATTCCTGGATTTGTCGGGGAAACGCAGGGCTTTCCTCAGGCCTAGGGCAGTCATCATCCCTGAGCCTAGTTGAGTGCTGAAGGATATAGCAGGAACCTGTTCACCCTTCTTGTTGGTGAGAGAGGTTTCTTCAGCGGTAAACCAGAATTGCTGGAGTAGAGCTTTCGAAGGTGTGGGATCCACCGTGATAGCATAGGCAATGCAGGATTGTCTTAGAAATGTTGCAGCTTCCACCAGATGTGGGTATTTGACACCATCAAATTCAAGGCGAGCAAGATGGTTGTTCTTTGGAAGTTCAGAATCAGTGATGGCGAACTTGACGTTCTTAGAGGCGATAAGTGCAGATTGAGTCATTCTGTTTGAGTAGATAAACGAGTAGAAGAAAGGTTTAGTCGTAAAATAAAGAAGATTTGCTAGTTTCTATTTGGGGAAAGAAACATAGGAAATCAACATATTTTTAGAGAAAAACAGTTTATCTTAGAACAAGATTCAAGAATAAGAAGAAAAACCATTAATTTTGAATAAAGAATAGAATGGTTTTTAAAGAATAAAATAAAAAAAATGATTTTATGAGATTTGAGTCTTATAAACCCATAAATGGGGTTTATGTGAAAAGATTTAAGATAAGAAATCAAGAATAACTTGTTGATCTTGAAGAGGATGATGCAGAAAGCTTGAGAATGCTAGAATGCTTGAGAGAGTATTCTTGCTTAGAAAGTATTTCCAGAAAACGTAAATTGATAGAATGGAAAAAACATTCCTTTTATATGTGAGAAGGAGGAGAGAGAGTGTGAGAGAAGCGGGAAAACAAATGCACATCATGACATGGACACGTCCCACGAAGGTGATTGGATAGAAGAACAACGGACGAACGTGTCAGAAAAAGGCATGTCGTGGATTGTCGGTTCAAATGACGTCATAGTTAAGAAAGAGACTGTTCATTTGTCCGTTTTGAATTTATCACTGAAGAAAAAATATCAGCAATAGAATTTTCTTTTTGAAAGTATCCCTTATGAAAAGATAGGGATAGATTTTCTTTTAAAAGGATCACTGAATATAAATATCAGTGATAAATTTAAATTCAAAAAGCTTTTAATCATTTGAAGAAAGATTCAATGATTAAGATTTATATTTTAAAAAATATCTTAACTGGATGAGGATTCAGTTGTAGGGATTGAGAAACCATACCTGAGAGTCAGAATATTTATCAGAGAGAATGATGAAAGGGAACTTTTGATTACTGACACAATGCATGAACGCTGAAGAATTATTCTTCAAGGTTCAGCATTCCAAGCTCACTGATGAGAAAGTTGAACCTTGTCTCATCAAGAGGTTTGGTGAATATATCAGCAAGCTGAAAGTCAGTAGGATTAAAGTGAAGTTCAATATCACCATTCATCACATGATCTCTGATAAAGTGATATCTGATCTCTATGTGTTTTGTCTTTGAATGCAGCACAGGATTATTTGCTATAGCGATAGCACTAGTGCTGTCGCAATAGATAGGAATCTTTGATAACTGAAGGTCATAATCTAACAGTTGATTTCTCATCCATAAGATTTGAGAACAACAGCTTCCAGCGGCTACGTATTCAGCTTCAGCTATGGAAGTGGACACAGAATTTTGCTTCTTGCTTGTCCAACTTACCAGCTTTCCTCCCAAGAGTTGACATCCACAGTGGTACTCTTTCTGTCAAGTTTACATCCTGCAAAATCACTATCAGAATAACCAGTTAGATCGAACCCTGAGTCTTTGGGATACCAAAGACCGAGGTTAGGAGTTTCTTTCAGATATCTGAAAATTCGCTTTACAGCGATCAGATGGGATTCCTTGGGTTCAAATTGATAGCGTGCACATAAACAAGTAGAGTACATGATGTCAGGTTGGCTTGCTGTGAGATACAACAGAGAGCCTATCATTCCTCTATAGTCAGTGACATTAACAGGTTTTCCAGAAGGATCTTTGTTAAGTGTCAGGGGTGGTGCCATAGGAGTTTTCATCGCTGAAGTTTGAGTAAGATCAAACTTCTTCAGCATATCTTTAACATATTTACCTTGGCTGATAAAAGTACCTTTGTCAGATTGTTTAATCTGAAGACCAAGAAAATATGTCAGCTCACCCATCATACTCATTTTATATTCTTTCTTCATTCTTTCAGCGAAGCGAGTACATAGAGATGGGTTAGTAGAACCAAATATTATGTCATCGACATATATTTGTACAAGAATTATATGACCTTTTATCTTTCTAAAAAATAACGTATTATCAATCTTGCCACGTTCAAAATTTTCAGAGATAAGAAAAGACGAGAGAGTGTCATACCAAGCACGAGGGCTTGTTTTAGACCATAGAGAGCCTTATCCAATTTATAAACATAATTTGGATGCTTAGGGTCATAGAACCCTGGTGGTTGTTCTACATAGACTTCTTCATTCAGCTTTCCATTTAGAAACGCTGATTTTACATCCATTTGATACACGATGAAGTCTTTATAGACTGCATAAGCTAAGAATAGTCAAATTGCTTCGAGCCTGGCCACAGGGGCAAAGGTTTCATCATAGTCTATGCCTTCCTCTTGTCTGTATCCCTGAGCAACAAGTCGAGCCTTGTTGCGGGTTACAGTTCCATGTTCATCTAACTTGTTTCTAAACACCCATTTGGTGCCTATTACAGTTTTATCAGATGGTCTAGGAATGAGATTCCAAACTTTGTTTCGAGAAAATTCAGTCAGCTCTTCTTGCATAGCGCTGACCCAGTTTGGATCTCTGAGGGCATCATCAATCTTCTTTGGTTCTATTAAGGAGAGAAAGTTTACAAAGAGACAGATATTACCTGAGCTTCGTCGTGTCTGAATACCTGCATCTGGATCACCAAGAATTTGATCTATTGGGTGATCTTTGGTCCATCGCTGACCAGGAGCATTATTGCTTAACTCAGAGGTTGGATCAACAATTTGAATGTTTACTGATGAGGACGATTGAGGTTCATCAGCGATTAACTGTTGAGTAGATTCACTGGAGAGGTTTTCAGACGAAGGCAGATTTGATGGTAGGAGTGTGTTTAGAGGTTCAGCTGAAACCCATGATTTGGATTCAGCGGTAGGATGTATAATGTTTGGATCATCATCAGCGACTGGAGGATCTGAATGCTGATGGTTTGAGAAGAAAGGTTCAGTTTCTCTGTAGTGAGAAAGCATCCAAGCATTTAACTCTTCATTGTCAGCGATTGGTTTGGAGTTCGCTGAGCGAGTTTCATCAAAAGTGACGTGAATTGTTTCTTCTACGGTTTGTCTTCTCTTGTTGAAAACTCTGTAGGCTTTGGAGATGGAGGAATATCCTAGAAATATTCCATCATCAGCTTTTGGGTCGAACTTTCCAAGTTGATCTCTGTTGTTTAAGATAAAGCACTGACAACCAAAGATATGAAGAAAGCTGATAGAAGGCTTCCTTCCAACAAAAAGTTCATAAGCTGTCTTCCCAAATCGCTTTATTATCAGCGATCTGTTTTGAGTAAAACATGCAGTGTTTACAGCTTCAGCCCAAAATTGAGTAGGGAGATGAGAATCGCTGAGCATTGATCTAGCAGCTTCTATGATCGTTCTGTTTCTTCTTTCAGCGACTCCGTTTTGCTGAGGTGTTCTTACTGAAGAGAAGTTGTGAGAGATTCCCTTGTTCTCAAAGAAATTGTTCAGGGAACTATTTTTGAATTCAGTTCCATGATCACTTCTTATTGAACGAACAGTAAGATTGTTCAGCACTTCCACTTTTTTACAAAAGATATTAGTTCTTCTGGAGTATCACTCTTACAGCGAAGAAAGATAACCCAGGTGTAGCGAGAATATTCATCTACAATGACAAGTGTATATTTCTTTCCAGCTATTGATTGGATGTTGACAGGGCCAAACAGATCCATATGCAAGAGCTGAAGAGGACTTGTCACTGAGGAAACTTGTTTCGATTTGAAACTTGCTTTTGTTTGTTTTCCTTTTTCACATGCTGAGCAGAGAGATTCTTTAGCATATGAGTGCTGAGGAAGACCAGAAACCAGTTCCTTAGATGAGAGAGAATTCAGGGTTTTGAAGTTTAGATGAGAGAGCCTTTTATGCCATAGCCAGTTGACATCAGAAGAGGCTTTAGATAGAAAACATAAGTTTTCAGTGATAGTAGAGTCCATATCTATTACATAGACATTTTCTCTGCGATGACCACTGAGAGCAAGTTTTCCTTTCTCATTTAACACTGAACATGCTTTCTTAGTAAAGCGTACTTCATAGTCTTTATCACATAGCTGACTGATGCTTAGAAGATTGTGCTTCAGTCCATCTACATAAGCGACTCTTCGAAAGGTAGTTGTCCCATTGCTGAGGACACCAAACCCTCGGGTATATCCTTTATCATTTCCACCAAAGGTCACAGAGGGACCTTTCTCTTCCTTGTATTCAGTGAGCAGGTCTCTTTGTCCAGTCATATGACGAGAACATCCACTATCAAGATACCAGATGCCCTTTGATCCTTGCACCCATAAGGAAGATTAAGCGTTGTTTGGTACCCACTTTTCAATGGGTCCTTCAGAGTTAGTGGATAAGGTAAGTTCAGTAGTATTTTCAGCTGATGAAGATTCAGCTTCAGTGGTGATCTTCACTTTGGTTAATTTCTTAACCTTAGTGGTATTTTTCACCTTGGTTGATTTTTCAGCCTTGGTGACCTTCTTAGCTTTAGAAACATTTTTCTTCACTTTAGCTATTTTATCAGCTTCAGTGGCAGTTGGACATTTACTTGCAATATGATCAGTAAAACCACAGTGATAACATTTTCTATATCTGAAAATGGTTTTAGGATCAGAAGTAGAAGGTTTTGCAAGTTTAAGATGAGCAGGGCCAGGTCCAAGAAGACTTTTCTCTTGAGATCTGGGAGGAATTTTCATTTCTTCAGATCTCGAGGTTTTAAGATCAATCTTCAGCTTTGGAGGACAGAGATCAAAGATTTCTATCACAGAGCTAGAGGATTGCTTAGCTGAAGGTTTAGAAGGAACTTTCAGCTTTGCTTTCCTGGTTGCCCTCTAAGGAAGGATAATGGACTTTCCTTTATCCGTAGACTTAGTGTCTTTGGAATTTTCCTCAGGGATGTGATTTGAAGAAGAACAGGGATAGAATTGATTATAAGAAGTGTCAAAGAAAGAGGTGACAAAAGTTCCAAACTTAAGCGAGGAACTTTCTTCCTTAGGATCGTCCTGAGGTGTCCAAAAACCAAGACCAGTTTTATCACTATCAGGAGTTTGAGCATTTATTATCTCAGAGATCTTTGTTGATGATTTGCACCATTTTTCAACATGAGCCTTTTCTGTTTTTAGAGCAGCGATGGCTTGTTCGCGTTCAATACTGATGATTTCATTTATAATGACTTGATCTTTCAATTTTTCTTCTAAAATATTTAGTTCTTTGATCTTTTCATGACATTTCTCCAGCTCTTGAGTTAAATGAACATTTTTATTCTCAGCTTGAGTTTTGTCGTTTAGGGCATTATAAAGGTCAATCGTCAGCACATCAACAACGCGACTTCTCTCAGCTTCAGGTAGAGAGGGATTTGTAGAGATAGATACCTGAGATGATATGTAGCTCAGAGAAGGTTCAGATGGTTCTTCCACTTCTTCTTTAATCTCAGCCATGAGGCAAAGATTAGCGACTTCTTCTTCATCAGAAGATGATTCTTCTGATTCAGCCCAGTCGTGTTCTTCAGCGATGAGACCTTTACCTTTTCGCTGATAGCTTTTCAGCTTTTGATATTTGTTCTTCAGCTTATGGTATTTGTCATCACTGGATCTTCTTGAGGTAGAAGGTTTGAAGACCTTTTTCGACCTGTACTCACTAGCAAAATGTCCAATCTTTTCACAGTTATAGCAAGTGGCAGTAGCCTTATCAACCGGAGTTGATTTTGGCTTTTCAGTAAGAGAGAGAGGTTTACTTCTTCGGAAGTTACTCTTTCTTGCAAATCTCTTAAAAGAGTTTGTCAAGAGTGCTAAGGACTCATCAAACTCTGAAAGATCAGGGTCTGATAGATCCTCAGATTCAGAATCTAACTCAGTGATGGTGAGAGTAGATCGCTGAGATGGAATTATCTCTGAAGAGACTAAAGCAACAGGAGTACTTTTGGAGTCTTTAGAATCTTTTACAAGATTTTTCTTCAGAAGATTTGATTGCTCATAGTTGAGCAATATTCCATACAGAGTGCTTAAAGAGAGAGTATGTAAGTCTTTTGTCAGCTTAAGACATATTGAATAACTGTCCCAGCTTTCAGGAAGACATTCCAAGAATTTTGTTAGGACCTCAGAATTAGAATAGGTCCTACCAACAGTTCTTAGGTCAATGATTAGGCAGTTAAACCGCTGATAGACGTCAGAAAGAGATTCATTCTTACCAGCGATGAAACTTTCATACTGTCTTACCAAGTTAATCTTTCGAGTCTCTTGGATTTCAGTGGTGCCCTCATATTGAACACATATGGTTTCCCACATTTCTTTAGAAGTTTTCAGATGCATGATGGAATGGAAAACTTCATCAGGCAGAGCCATTGAAATAATGGTCTTTGCTTTTGCATCTATGCCTACCTTCTTTTTATCTTCATCACTCCACTGTCTTATTTCCTTAACGACATATCGTTCAAGGACAGCTTCAGTGGTGGCAGTAGCGGGAACCGCAGCTATAATTCTAACAGGTTCATAGGGTCCGTTTTCTATATATTCAGGTATAGTAGGATCCGCACCTTCAAGAAATAGCATCATTCGATTTTTCCATAGAGAAAAGTTATCTCTGCTAAATCGAGGAGGTTTAGAAAGTGAACCATTATCATAGTAGTTTGTGTTTGTGTTTAATGCCATTTTAGAATAGCAAGGAAGAGTATACAGCAAGATCTTGTTTATTAGATTTAAACAAACTGCTCTGATACCACTTGTTGGTCCCGAAGGTGCTAAACAAGTTTGTAGAAGGGGGGGGGGTTGAATACAAACACAGAATTTAAAGTTTAATAAATTGTTTATTGATAAATCAAAATACAATTTACAAGTTTGTTGCGGAATAAGATTAAGACAGACTCAATCTAAACAAACTTAAGAAAACACTAAGATAATTGCACAAGAAAATCAGAGAGGGGGGATTAAGAGATATAGAAAACAAGGGTTTCTATATTGAGTTCAAGGATGAAGCACACCTTCAGATGAAGGGGTGAACTTCCTATTTATACCCTATGCATTAAATGCATGGCAGGATACTTTACACGTGGCGTTCACTGATTGGCTTTGGGAGTGACTTTTGGGAGACATGCTTTCGGCCGGGTCATGAACAGTGTAGTTGACAGAGTTGTTGTACGAATGGTTGTAGAGACTTGTCCGTTCTGACACATCGTACTAGGTTGTGCAAGGATAGACAAAAGGAAACTTGAGGCATAAGCTTTGTGATCGATTGATCGCTGAGTATCTCTAAGTTCAGAGATAAAGAGGTTCAGCTATCGCTGAAGCTTTTTCTCATGTTCCTTCGCGTATAAGTAGAGTTTGTTGGAAAATTTTAGTAAAAATTGTGATTTTTTACTAACTTTGGACACAAATAAATACATGTATATGTATCGTATATATCTAACTCTTAGTGGGTTTATGTTCTCCTATATGAGAGCTTCAAAACGATATATTATGTGTCAAAAACGGAATATGTGTGAATGAGATATCGATGCTCAAAGTTGAGTGTTTAGGATATGAAAATTGGCAAAACCAAATGGGTGTGGGAACTTGTCCCACATAGGAAGGAGGACCAAAATTTTAGTAGTTTATAACTAAAAATGTGGGAGGGACTTTCAAGTCCTTAGTTTGGTTTTATTCCATCACCTACCCGCACGCAGGGGGGGTGCCGATTGCGGCCTTCGTAGGCTAAATTCGGCGAACTTGTGCGTGGGCGCGACCTGCGGACACGAATGCAGCTCCGAAATCTTGTGCTCGCGCAGGTTGGTTTTTGCTGAAATTTTTTGTTTTGAACCAGTGCATTACGCGAGTTAGGTCGCGGGTTTACCCGCGCCATTAGTCGCGAAACTCACTGTTTGTAGAGGATAAAACAGTAAGTTACGCGGGTTAAGCCGCGGGGCTTACTCGCGTAGTAAGTCGCGATGTACACTGTTTATAGACGAGAAACAGTGAATTACGCGGGTTGTGCTGCAACTTCACCCGCGTGATAAGTCGCGACATTCACTGGTTTTTTGTAACTCCTTCATACTCATTACTGAAATGATTAATAGGATTAATTAACATTAATCCTTCGGTTTTCAAGTGATTAAGTATAAATAGGAGTTTCGTTTCAGTCCAAATACACACAATAATCTTGAACACAAAGATTTCTGAATTCTCTCGAGCATACGTTGTTTCTCCGGCGATTTTTCCAAGCAAGTGGTGATATCCGGCAGTACACACTGCTTACGCTGTTGTACCCTGGGAACAGACGGCAAATCTGTTTAAGGGAATCGTGTCTAACACGAGCCTCAGCATCGTTTGAATATTCGGTTTATTCATTTATGTTTCTGTCGATTCCCGTTATATTTGTGTTATACTAATCATTTGTTGATTATATTCAGTTATTCGATATTTGTAATTATATATATTATTGAAATATATATCTGTGTACTAACAGAGTTGTCTTTGCTTCACTGATATCCGCATCAGATCACTAGTAGACTTCTCTTTGTTCAGCAGCTTCGTCTTTGATTCAGCTATGAACATCTGTTGACGCGAGACTTGTCTTCAGGGATTACGTTGGTTGTTTACTTTAGGAACTATCAGTGATAACTGAACAGACTCAGTCTGATCATTGATAGTGAAACACTAATACATATAAATGTTTATAAGAAAGACTATCAGCGATAACTGAACAGACTCAGTCTGGTCGCTGATGGTGAAACACTAATACATATTAAAACGTAATTTTCACTAAGTATAGAAGAGGGTCGTTATCAAATCACTGAGAGAGTTTGGATCAACAGAAACGTTTGAACCCAGTCCTGTTAAATCGTATAGTGGGATAAATGATTTCTTTGGTATGCCCCCTTCCCTTCTAGAAGACGGAGAGCCCGTCATCACACCAAACGAAGGACATGCACATTATAACCGTAGTAGAAGAGTGAATCTAGGGGATGTTTTTCAAACGAAAGACGAAATGACCCTCGCTATCGGGAGGAAGACCTTTGAAGAGGGTTTCCAATTTAGAGTTGAAAGATCTTCAAAAACCCGATACGATGCGAGATGTGTGCAGACGAAATGACCTTCGCACCGGACATCTGTCGAAAGGTAGGTTCCCAGACATAAGAACCCCAAGGAAATCGGTTAAAAAACCGATAATCCTGTGCTACAGTAAGCACGGTGGCGGAAACGGGTAAATGGCCCTGTCGGCCAAGAAAGAAGACCTCCACCATCATGGTCAAGCAAACACGGACAACATCATCGTCCGTAAGATGATTTCCATCTCCCAGTGATGAAAATCTCTTATCTACATGGCGGATCAACAACCTCTCTACATCACCAAAAACCCGACGGATAAAAACGGAGCACCTCTGCGTCTGCCTCTCTGTCGATGATGGAAACTCTCCAAAGCGGAGTCATGTCACTAGGCAGAACTCCTCCCACCCAAATCTCAGCACATGTCCTCCCACCTCGAAGAACATATTATACTCCACATCATTCTCCGGGAAGATCTACATCCGTAAAATGGTGTGCATGAGTAATGGGTCATAGGAGTAGTCCTCCATCATCAACCAATGACCAAAAACCGTTTGACGAAAGATCTCCAGCCTTTGTGGGCTCAACTTACTCTTAATCTGTTCCACCACGGTCAACTTTGACCTCAACGTCAAACTAGGTGCCTAAATTGTCAAATATTAAAGTTAAATGACCTAAAATGTCAACATTTAAAGTTAAAGAACCTAAAGTATTTAAAAATAAACTTAAGGGACCTAATATGTCATATTTTAAGGTTAAAGGATCTAAAGTGTCTAAAATTAAAGTTACAGAACCAAAAGTGTAAAAATTTAAAGTTTAGGGACCTAAAAAGTCATATTTTAAAGTTAAGGGTCCTAAAGTGATAAATGCAAGTCTAGGGATCTAATGTGTCTAAAATTAAGTTTTAGGGACCTAAAGTGTCAATAATTTAGTTTTAGGGACCTAAAGAGTCATATATCAAAGTTTAGGGACTTAAAGTGTCATAAATTAAGGTTTAGGGACCAAAAGTATCAATAATTAAAGTTTAGGGACATAAACTGTAAAAAATTAAAGCTAAGGGACCTAAAGTGTCATAAATTAATGTTAAGGAACCTAATGTGGCATTTCTTAAAGTTTAAAAAAAAAAGATTATCGTAAACTAAGGTTTAGGGACCTAGAGTGTCAATAATTTAAGGTTTAAGGACATAAAGTGTCATAAATTAAGGTTTAGGGACCTAAAGTGCCAATAAATTAATGTTAAGGAACCTAAAGGGTAATATATTAAAGTTTGGCACATAAATTGTCGTAAACTAAGGTTTAGGGACCTAAAGTGTCAATAATTAAAGTTTAGGGACCTAGATTGTAAAAAATTAAAGTTAATTACAATTACAAGAATCAAAAACTCAAACCAAACAGATTGAAACAATATAGAACAATATACATACATTAGAACAGAGGGGGGAAAAGCGGTGGTGGTGCGGTGGTGCTATAAAAAAGTTTAGAAGACTTACCTTTGATGCCATTTTTCACACGTGTTGATTTGGGGAAGCACGTACCAAGATCCGACAAAAAACGAGCCTAATCGATGTATTTCTTTAAAAAAAAATCGGTGTGGGGTATGAGGGAGGGGACCATGAATCTGATTTTATATAAAAAAGGGGTAGTTGGGGTGGGGGGTGGGGAACCGTGTGTAATTAATAGAAATTTATTAAAAAAAAACCTAAAATTAGCAGGTCCGCCGCGGACCTGAAAGGGGATGGCAGACCTACACACGGGTTCTGAGATCGTGCCACGTGTCCTTCGTTGCGGATGACGGACCTACCCGACCCGTTGCGGACTTGGGTTGAGCAACCATTATTTTTGTCGTTTATGGTCAAATGGCGGACCTGCAGGTCCGCCATTGCGGAACTAGGTTCGGTTGCGTAAAGTTGGTAGAGATATGGCTAGGAGGTGCAATTGGGTGAAGTGGCGGAGGCAGGAAGAGAAGTCGCAAAGGATAAGGGAGGAGTTGTTGTCGCCGGACATGGAGGCGAGGAAGAAGACCATCGTTGTTTGGCCAGAAAACGGACCAGAGTGGGGTAAGGGGAATCATCGACGCTTCTGAGATGAGGGAGAGAACCCTACTGGACGGAGTGGGCCTTCACCGACAATGGTAGCATTGGGGATCTCCATGTTGTATCGATGATATTATATATAATATTAGATTTTATTTTTAACGATAACAGTAAAAAGACAATATTAGCCCTAACTTAAAGGAGTAAAGGTTAGTGTAGTTTAAGAAGAGTGACCCAATCTATAATAAAAGTAAACCATGGTGACCATATATGTAATTATTTTGTTTAAGGAATCCAATCCAAAATTTTCAATAACCACATTGATGAAATTTGTAATTTACTCTTATAAATATTTTAATAATATAAATTTCATTTTGACGTGAAAAAGAAAAATCGTTAGAGATAAAACTAAATTATTTTGAAAACTTGTTAGTTTTCATCTATACTATATTATAAAACACGGATAAAAAACTCTTAAATACAAATTATTAGGCACAATGTACCATCATTTTATGCAAGATTTTAAAAATCTCTTAATTTACAAGTATCAAAACACAAGATACATATTACTACTGCAGACTTCTAACACCCACCAATTTGGTATGTGCAGGGTCTTCCTTTTATGCAGACTTTTTCATGTATCACTATTAGTTAATATATTATATTACTATAATTTTGTTTTAATTATATTATTAAATATATAATTGGTTATTTTTTCTAGATGTCATTAAAATATATAAGATAAGCATTGAATTCTAACACAATACTTAATTTTTTTTATATAAAAAACATTATCACTTTCTCAAAACCATCCAAAATCGTACAGTAAATCGACAAAAAAATAAAATGAAATATTGAAATCGTAATGTATTGCGCGAGTACGTTTCTAGTTATTTATAAAAATAGTTAATTCATGCACAAATGACAAAGCGATAGCGTAGAGTCTTGATTTTGGCCACCAAACTTGGTTTTTTGAACCTAACTTGAAAGTTTGTCCTTGTGGCCCTTTGACTTCCACATCATCTAAATTTAAAATAAAAAATTAATTTTTAGCAAATTTTTTGCTTCAAGTTATGTCATACCATATGTTAAAAAAAAAAATAGAGAAGATGTAAAAATCTCTAAATTTAAAGAAATCTCTAAAACTTCATATTTAAGAGAGAGAAACAATATTAAATTCTTTTTAAGCTTCCATACAAAACTCCTTTCACAAATCAAAGAAAATATTTAGATCGAGATAAAATGATTTACGGTGTTTTGAGTGATACAGTTTTGTTCCATAGTTGTATATTAGTTTTACTGTTCCAAATTAAGAAAGATCTTGTCAAAATTATCGTCAAATTCACAAACATTTTTCATCCTGATCGTATTAATTCAAAACATGATATGTATGTTGGATCTTCCATCATTCAATTACAAAGACTTGCAAGACTGAAGGGTCATAGGTCTTTCGATGATACATGTATTTTTGCTTAAAAGAGTATCAGAAAGATGACGTAGTGAGTCAACTTAGTCGATGTGGTCATGTGTACCACATAGGATGTATTGGAAAGTTGATGACGATTGTGAGTTTAATTAGTTGCCTTTTTTGTAAATCATCCATTTTTAAAGCAATGGCTATTATTTCACTTTTAGATCCTATAACTTTTAAAAATGGTTTAATTATTAATTGAATATCTGTCAATTTATTTGCAATTTCTTGTATCCATTTGAATAAGGATAGTTGTTATATTTTTTATAACTTATATATTTTATTGTACCGAATGGTACAACGGTCATAGTAAGGTATTACAAGCTTCGTATCTAATTCTAGTTTAAGTCTTTGTTTGGCAAACTAGCTTATAAGCTAGTTTGTAGCTGATAAGCTAGCTTTTCAAAACGCTACTTTGAGTAGCGTTTTATAAGCTAGTTTTTTTTTTTGTCAAACATAGCCTAAGATTTTGGCCATGTGATTTTAAGAAAAACTAATATGTCAAAAGAAATGTTGTTCTTTAAAGTACTATAAAAATTCACATATATGTGGAAGGCACAAAAAATGGACCAAATTGATATATATATATATATATATATATATATATATATATATATATATATATATATATATCATGAACAATTTTACTTCTTCAGTTCCATTAGGTTGTTCAACTTTATTTTAATAAATTATTGTTTTATATGTAAAAATTATTGGGTTTCCCAATTCGTAATAATAATTTACAGTAAAAGCATCTCTAATAGATTCTTTAAAATTGAGAAAATCTATATTTTAGGGATTTTAAACATGTTTTTTACTCCAATAATTTCTCCAAATTTTTTCTCTAAATGGAGAAGTAGGAGATAAAGTATAAAATTATCCAAATTTGAAGAACTCCCAAAAAATATAATTACAAAGAACGCATGAGAAAACCTCATTAAAGAAAACATAAGATACTTTGAAATTAAAGTTTTAGAGAGGGAAATAATATTTTATTAGATGAATCAAATATTTTAGTAAGATAATTAATGTTATAATCTCCAAAATATAGTATCTAATGGAGTTGAATGTATTTTCCTTTTAGAGATTTCGAAGTTTTATTCTCCATTATGGAGAAATTTTAGGGGGCGTTTGGTTTATTATAAGGAATGGGAATGCAGGATGATGAGAATAGGAATGACATTGCATTGATGTTGTTTGGTTAAACCAATATAATTAATAAAAATGTTTTATATAATATTTTTAATACAAATATGTGACATCCAACATGAAAATAAAAAATATTTTACATTCAACATCGACAAATGAAAGAACGCATGAGAAAAGATGACTGAGCAGGAATAAAATTTACATTCCCCCCAATTTGGTCGTAAATGGAAATTAATCGGTTTGGGGTAATGTGACCATTATATATCAAACCAAACAACAATTTTCATTATCATTCTCATTTCTTACCCCTCAATACCCCCAACCAAACATCCCCTTAGAGAATCTATTGGAGATGCTCAAATCATTTAGATAGGAACTACAATTGTTGATCCTACAAGCTTTAAGTCTCGTAATTACTCTGTTAAATCAGTTGTGTTCTTCGTAACATACCACTTTTATTGTAGCATCATAAATATGCAAATTATATATATATATATATATATATATATATATATATGTGTGTGTGTGTGTGTGTGTGTGTGTGTGCGCGCGCGTGCGCGTGCGCGCGCGAATGATCGTGTGAGAAGTTGAGTTAACGGTGAAAAGCGTGAGAAATGGATCTGAACCGTTGATCTCTTCAAGTCTCAAGCCCCTCCAATGAATTGCGGCTTATAAGAGAATTGATCTGGTGCATGAATGCATCTCATCCTAATGTGCGTCTATTTCACATCCAACGATCGATAACTGACATCACCACAACCCACTTTGTTTTCTCGCTCCTTGCTCACGGAGCGACATACAAGGTCCATTTGACATGCCACGCGCATTCCTTTGATCCGCACCTCCACCAAAGGTCACAATCTAGCTCTTAGGTTCCCAACCCTTTTTATCGATTCGGCATTACTTCTCATCATCAACTCAACATCTCACTAGAACCCAACCTCATAATAAATATATATATATATATATATATATATATATATATATATATAGGGGAGCGATCAAATGGAAACCACTCAAATTTTGAAAACCGTAGAAACCCTCGATTTCATTGGTCAAGTTAATGAAATTGTTTCATGAATTTCTTTAATTTGGTGAAATTATTTCTTATAATTCTTTATTGGTGAAATCGTTGCATATATTTGTGTTTTTTATGTAAAAATGAAAAATTTTCATCAGATTGTGAAAATACATGAAACAATTTCATCAGAATGAGAAAAATAAATGAAACTACATAAAAAAACATAAATATATTAAACAATTTCATTAAAAAAAAATTATATGAAACAACTTGATCATATTAAACAAATTTATGAACCAATTTCATTAATTTAACAAATGAAACTGCCGGTTTCTAAAGTTTCCAATCTAATATGGTTTTCAATTAAAACCACCTCTCTCTCTCTCTCTCTCTCTCTCTCTCTCTATATATATATATATATATATATATATTTACTAGAAATGTACCCTTGCAATGCAGCGGGTTTTTGAAATCTAGAACTCGAACCCTCGATCATTATTCATATTTTTTGTTAGTCTTTTTTTATTTTATTTTACGATTTTGAGAAACCTAGATTTAAAACAAAAATATATTTTAGTTTAGTTTAATTATGGTTTTTTATAAAAAATAATAATAAAAAAGTTTGTTACGGCTCAAAAAATGTTTAATTTAAATGATAACTATAATTAAGATATTTTATATTTAAAATTAAAAAGATAACATACTTCAATAAAAAATAAAAATAAGGTGTTTTATCTCGAATTTTCTTATATTTATCGGTTAGTTATATCAATAGTTAAAAATTTTAGATATTTTAGAAAATAAAAATAAGTGTTTATCTGCAGTTAGTTACACGAATTCAAACATTGAGCTTTTATCTTTATCTTTACTACCTTATAATGCATATACACCTAAACTCTTAATTACAATACATCAAGCATGAGATACAACCATTTTATGCATAGAAATCAAAAATCTATGAATTACAAACTAGAAAACGTAATGTACACCTTGTTGATGCACCACCTCCTAAACCACCAAAACTGAAATTGTGAGGCTTACTTTCTTAGTTCTACCTTTTTCTCCAACACTATTTCCAGCTTTCTTCCTCTTACTTGGTATGTTCAACCCACTCTTTTTACATTCAAACTCCCATGGATGCTAAATTGAGCACTCGCCTGCAGTAAACAGATAAAGATGGTAAAACCAACACACAAACCAAACTACACATTATGCACTAAACTAAGAATACTTTCAAACTATCTTTCTTGAATAAAAGAGTCAATGTATAAAAACCTTCTTGTTTTGTGGATGATTTTACCTTATGCTTTTACCCAAGAGTCTTTAACATTGTAGCCAAGAGTCTTTGGCTTCTGATGTAGTATATAAAAAGATCGTGCTGTAGTACATAAAAAGATCCCAAACACTCACCATTTTGCTCCCAACAGCTCCAGCTCCATTTTGCTTTGTGCCATAAGGTAAAAAAACCGAAACCCCTTTGCTTCATCTTGCTTTGTGCTCCATTTTGCTCCATTTTGCTTTGCTTATTTTCTTACAACTTATCAAATGGTTGCTTTAACAACATATCTTGTAGGTACGAAAGAAAACCTCAACATTGAAGCTCTTTAACTCAGCTCCACTTTGCTTCATCTCCATTTTTGCTCTTTAAGGTACGACATCCCCTTCACCCCTTCACCACATCCTGAGATAAGTAGTTCAAAAAGAGAAAGCATGGTATGCTAAAAGAATATGGCTTAGGTAAAAAAAAAGGCATGGGTTTGAAGTATGGTAGAACGGTTTAAAATTCTTGTTGTAAGTTATGCTTTATGAGATGCTTAAGAAATGCAGCAGTTAAAAAAGTATTTCAATTTGTACAGCTCTGACATGTTAGGTTTTGTTTAATGTAGAAGTTTTGGGTTAAACGGTTACAAACCGAATAACCTGAGACCGGTTAGAATCAAACAGTATTTAAATCGTACAAACTTGGATTATAAAAAAATGGCAGAGTTCTCTATTTTTGTTTGTTTACCTATGACAATGAGATGAGAAATTGATAGTTCCTCAACCCTTTTCCTCATCGAACTTTTAAACACCGACTTTCCTCAACCACCAACAACCCCCTGACTTGCCTGCAGATTACAGAAAAATATAAGAATCCCATACTGCAAGTGAACATACAAAACCAAACGGTAAAATGGATTCATAAGAACTAAAAAGCAAGCAAGGATTCAACAAAAACAGAAAACCCATCTCCAATAATAGTTTAATGTAACAACAAAGACAAATGCATAATACTCTAAATACTATTTGTCGTTGGAGATGAGATTCTAAAAGAACACCGATCTCATACATATTACAAATGCATAATTAGATAATTACAAGAACCTCTATTAGTCAACAACATATGCTTTTGAGCATGAACCAAATGAAATTGTACCAATGAGTCTAAATATTAAATTCACTCAACATGAGTTTATTGGATATGGGGAGAATTTTGGATTGAAAAGAAGTTTACCGCTTAAATATACAACATGTTATTGTCTAGTTGTTTAAGAAGGAAAATAATACGTTAATTAGCAGGACATGGAAGAAGAAAAAATGTTGTACAAAAAATAAATCACAACACTCGACAAATCGTTACCCATAATCAAAAAACAAAACAAGAAATCAAATATCAAATCAAGTCAAATGTTAGTGGACACATAATGAACTCGGTTTTGTCTGATATCAACATCAAGTAAAAAAACCCATCAAGGAAAAAAACCATCAAATTAATAAAACAAATATCTACAAATTCCATTCAGAACACATATCTGACCAAAAACAAAATAGATTTAAATCATGTAAACACAATAAAACCCAGAAACACAAATGGAGTTGATTTAATCAGAAAAGTTATTTACCTTCATAGGACTCAAGCGCTATGTCTTCATTGTATAACCAAAAAATTATCTAACGTCCTAACTCCTAAATATAAAAATACGAGATATCCATGAACCTTAAGCTGGTGGAGTTGATTTGTGTATACAAACGCAATACATATTTATTGCTCAATCAACTGTTCTTCACACAGAGCAGCTCCTGAAAATCGAAGATAGGCCCAAACAGTAAACAAGAGAAGATTCAATGTTACCTAATCCAAAAAACACCAATAACGGATCAAGAACTGTAGAATGTCAAAAAAGTTAGAGAAGTTATAGAGAATGGTTATCGAAAAGAAAAAAGAAAAAAAAATACGTTGGTTAAAGAAAACTCAGATGGAAAGTAAGGTTAAAGAAATACGTGAAAACATGGATTCTTTTATAACCTACCATTTTAAAACGTCACTTGTAAAATGCAAGGATTTACGCCGGAGATGGTTAAATGTAAGGATTTACGCTATGTTCACAACCTCTTAGAAAGCTCTGTTGGAGATGCTCATAAGTTTTTATTTATGAAAACTCAAAATTTTAACAAACCACAGGAACGAAATAGGTAATTTACTTTAATAATTGTAACAAAATCAACAGAGAACAACAAAGAAACAACTAATTTGTATCATTTTGTAAGGATTGATGATTATTAGAGAAAATCATCGGCCACAAATTCAAGATATTTGACCATATAAAGACAAAATCAGACTTTGGTATCAACAGAGGGGGGTAAAATTCTTACAACCCATCATCTTTATCCCTCAAACATACCACAGGAATGACCCCATCAAATCCATATTAAGCAAAAAAATAAAAAAATCAAACCCACACCAAAGTTTTACAAACAGATATAGTTTCTACCTGGAGAACACACAAGTCATTTGCTTAATATAAATCGAAATCAAACGATATAGAACACACAAAATCAAGCAAAATATGGAGTTTCATCTTCATTAGAATGTATAAATCGTAACATACCGGTGGTTGTGAAACTGTGTGAAATCGACTGCGTGAAATCGAGTAGAGAGGCGAGAGGGTCGACTGCGTGAAATCGAGTGGAGGGTCGACTGCGTGCGAGAGACGATTGGATTTTGAAATCTGATGTTAATCGATTAGGGTCTTATGAACATATATTTGGGATTTGGGTTTTAAATTGGGCTGCTATATGGGCTTATAAAATATTAAAATGGCTAGCGTATTAGATTTAAGTATTAAACCATATAATTGATGTCTATATAATTAATTCATCATTTTACAAATATCATAACTAATCTATTATATTTACATGGACGGTTTTTTTTTTAGCAGCAGAAAAAGAACTTTTTTATTAAAAAAAAAACAGTTCAGGAAAACACTTTGTTAGGATTCACCTAAATTGAACCTACCCTTAGTATAACATGTTTCCAGTTCGACTTAGCTTTTCTATGACAATCAATAAAGCTCAAGGGCAGACAATACCGAACGTAGGTGTTTATCTACTGGAATCTGTATTCTCGCATGGACAACTTTACGTGGCGTTGTCTAGAGGGATATCACGGGGAACTACAAAGGTATTAGTGAAGCCTGTGAAAAAATTCAATCGTGTTGGAATCTACACATCTAACGTTGTGTATAAAGAAGTTTTACGTGATGAATAAGGTACAATCAACTAATTACTATTACACATATGTACAATATGTTTAGATTTAAAATAATTATGTTTTTTTTTGCAGAACATGCTTACGGATTGATGCTTCACATGTCCTATCATATTATGAATCTACGGATGTGCATTTTCACATATGATTGTCATGTCACTTTTGATTAGTCATTATTTTCAAATTTTTAACGAGTTGTGAATATATGGATTTTGAAACTCGACACTTTTACGATTATTTTCATATATATCTTGTAAATAAACATATTTTATGGTAGTAACCGTTTTACAAATAAATCATACTAACCTATAAAAAAATTGAGAGAAAACGAGAATAATATGAACAAAAACCATCGGTGACAGAAAAGTTATTTGCTTTAGAAATTGTGATTCACCTGATTTGTCAACATATAACATATTGGTTGTCAAATTGATTGGTTGTCAAATGTATATGAAGTAACTACGGAATTTGGATTGGATTTGAATGAGAAATTGGTGTTTTTTGCAGAAAATATTTACGAATGAGTGCATTACAAAAACTAAACAACATTCTGGATATACGGATGACATTATTTACAAATGATTGTATTTCTTTGTTCAGTCAAGAAATTTCAAGTTTTGTAATTAGTTTTAAGTGATGGATTTAGAAGCCCAATATGTGTGCAATTATTTTTCCATTAGATTTTGCTAATACAACATATTAACCTTCAACTTGATGTTTCGGAATTGTGATTTACCCGCGCTGCATCGCGCGGGTACACCACTAGTAAGTTGTACATATGTTTAATCAATTTGTACTTTTGGATTTTAAGTAATATGCATTAATAAGTGGTACCTAATACATAAAAAATAGTTTTTAAGAGTTTAGCTTAAATGATTTATAATATAGTATAGATATATTAGTTAAAATTCAAAATTGTTAATGAAACATAATTATAACTTATTAAAGTCCCATATTTTTATTTGTATAACTAACTACAAATAAACATATAAAATACAGGATAAACACTATGAGATAAACTACCTGTTTTATTTTTTTTAAATATATTTATTAGATCAATGCATTATTTTATAATATAGTATAGATATATTAGTTATGAGATTATAACTAATATATATATATATAGATATATTAAGAACAAATCATAAAATAAAATAAAAAATAAATATTGATCAAATCGTCCAATAAATATAAAAAATAAATATTGATAATAGTAGATAATATTGATCAAATCGTTCATTAAATATAAAAAACAAATATTTATATTAATAAATGAGTATCCATTTCACAAATAGATGATGATGTGAGATACTGTGCTTGGATAAGTTGTACCAATGTATTATGAAATTGTAAATTAAGTAATTGACTTTAATTAGTTGTATTTTGTGTTTAAAATATTGTAATTAAGAGTTTTTTATATCTCTTTTATAATATAGTATAGATATATATATATATATATATATATATATATATACACTAGAATCGTACTCGTGCATTGCGCGAAATACATCACGATTTTAATGTTTCATTTTATCGATTTACAGTACGATTTTGGATGTTTTTGAAAAAGTGATAATGTTTTTTTTATAATTTTTTATAATTTAGGTTTAATAATATAATGTTTTTTATATAAAAAAAGTTAAGTATTTTGTTAGAATTCAATGATTATCTATACTATATTATAAAATAGACATAAAAAACTCTTAATTACAACATTTTAAGCACAAAATACAACTAATTAAAGTCAATTACTTAATTTACAATTTCATAATTCTTTGGTACAACTTATATTTTATTATAAAGATGTAATTTATTTTACTTTTAGTTATGATCTGTTTATAAAGATAATGATAAATTATTTTGTTATGTTATTATATTTAAAATTATTGATAATATATTTTAATAAAAAATAAAACAGGTAGTTTATTACACAGTGTTTATCCTGTATTTTATATGTTTATTTGCAGTTAGTTATACAAATAAAAACATGGGACTTTAATAAGTTATAATTTTGTTTCATTAACTTGTAATTTTGAATTTTAACTAATATATATATATATATACTATATTATAAAACATTTAAGCTAAACTCTTAAAAACTAATTTTTATGTTTTAGATACCACTTATTAATGCATATTACTTAAAATCTAAAAGTACAAATTGTTTAAACATAAGTACAGCTTATAAAAGCTCAATGTTTGAATTCGTGTAACTAACTGCAGATAAACATTTATTTTTATTTTCTAAAATATCTAAAATTTTTAACTATTGATATAACTAACCGATAAATATAAGAAAATTCGAGATAAAGAACCTTATTTTTTTTTATTGAAGTATGTTATCTTTTTAATTTTAAATATAAAATACCTTAAATATAGTTATCATTTAAATTAAACATTTTTTGACACGTAACAAAATACTGTATTATTATTTTTTTTTTATAAAAAACCATAATTAAACTAAACTAAAATATATTTTTGTTTTAAATCTAGGTTTCTCAAAATCGTAAAATAAAATCAAAAAAGACTAACAAAAGTATGAATAATGATCGAGGGTTCAAGTTCTAGATTTCAGAAATCCGCTGCATTGCGATGGTACATTTCTAGTCTTATATAATTTAATGACATCTAGAAAAAAATAACCAATTACATATTTAATAATATAATTAAAACAAAATTATAGTAATATAGAGTATTAATTAATAGTGATACATGGAAATGTTTGCATAAAATGAATGCCCTGTACATACCAAATTGGTGGGTGTTAGAAGTCTACAGTAGTAATATGTATCTTGTGCTTTGATGCTTGTAAATTAAGAGATTTTTAAAATATTGCATAAAGTAATGGTATCTTGTGCCTAATAATTTGTATTTAAGAGTTTTTTATCCATGTTTTATAATATAGTATCTATATAGAGTAAGAAAAGAAGGGGGCCTTATAACGTAGGCCAGGCCACTCTCTCTGTTTCCTTTTGCATTTGCTTTTTTCTTCCTCACTCAGCACATTCTCTCTACTCGCAGGGTTGTCAACCGAAGCCACCATCTTCATCTCATTTTCCCTAAATTCTTCCACGTCTAATTTGGTTTAGATTTGTTGCGATACAGATATCCTCTCCAAATATGTTTACGAGAGCTTTAAGGTCGAAATCCCCAACGTTAAGTATACTCCCGATGAGATACACTCTTTGTACAATTACGATACCACAGAGCTTGTTCACGAGGAGAAGGATGGGGCTTTTCAATGGGTTGTTTAGCCCAAAACCGTCGTCAAATACGAGGTCAAAACTCAAACTCGTGTTTCTAAATTAGGGTTCGTAATTCGATTTTGATTTTAAAACATCCATTTCTATGTTGATTTATTCGTTTTCTAACAGGGTGATGCTTCTCGGATGGGGAGGCAACAATGGCTCAACCCTACTACGTCTATTCATTTTTCTCTCCACTTGTTGTGTCTATTCTTCCCCAAATGTTATCTTCCCTCTGTTCTGAAATTGAAACCGATTCAATACTTGAACCGTTGATCCCTAATTTTATAAATCATTCTCGTAATTTATTTAGAAAATCGGTGATTTCTCAGTATAATGGGGAGAAACGGTGTTGGAAGATAGTTTACTTGATACTTGGTGTCTGGGTGTTTATGTCTGTTCATTTTTCTCTCCACTTGTTGTGTCTATTCTTCCCCAAATGTTATCTTCCCTTTGTTCTGAAATTGAAACCGATTCGATACTTGAACCGTTGCTCCCTAATTTTATAAATCATTCTCGTAATTTATTTAGAAAATCGGTGATTTCTCAGTATAATGGGGAAAACAGTGTTGGAAGATAGTTTACTTGATACTTGGTGTCTGGGTGTTTAAAAGTTTTAACCGTAATTTTTTTTGTTTGGGGTTGAAGATCAGTGGGGGGTTTCGGTTTAGAACAGTAAAAGGATCGAGGAAAGAGGAAAAGATTTATGGCAGATCAAGTGTTGGAGGGTAGCCAACCAGTTGATCTCTCCAGCACCCATCTGGAATTGTTCCTACTCTTCAGTAAGTAGTTTTGCTATTCATGTTGTTAGAATCATCATCTTCTCCAATTGTTTGGATAATTCAGTATGTGTATTTGTGTATACAAACCATAGATTTACCCCCCCCCTCTCTCTATACACACACACACACACACACACACACATATATATATATATATATATATATATATATTTCAAATATGACGTCAGGGCTTAGGCTGTTCAATTTGGGTAAATATTGAAACTATGTTGATTCATATAAAAGGCCACTGGTTAGGATGTTTTTTAACCAGTAAACTGAATGTTCAATTGTCTAAAGCATAGTTATCAAAATCAGTACAGTAAGATTTGACTGATGAAACAAATTGCATGAATCTTCACTTAGGAATGGAGTCCCTTATGGAATGAATATACATCATCATCGTCATCATATTGTGTATCCTTCTCAAATATCTTTATAAATTGTATTATACAATTCTAATAAATTTTGCCCTAAAATTCCTTATTCATGTTGTTGTGGATGTATGAGTAGAATTTATTGATGCAATACCATTGTGTGGCCACATGATTATAAAGGATCTTTTTGTTTGTGATATGGTCAAGTTGTAGCAGATGGTCAATGGGACAAGATGTTGTTCTTGTGATTAGTTAAGTATATTCTGCTTTGTGCATCACCTGAAGGCTTATTTTATTTGTGTTTGTGTTTATATTTTTATAGGAATTGCTTATGGTAAGTCAAGGCAATTATGATATTCAATCGGTTTCAGCTCATGGTACTCAGTTCATGTAAATTTTATAGGGATTATTTGTTCGGTCATGAGCTGACAGCCATTCTTGAAATGTTGATTCGAGAGATGCCTAATTTGATCCCGAAAGTCAAACTTGCGAAAAAAGATTTTATATACTGCAAGAACTTACAATTTCACTTATGACTTTGGCCTTTAATGAGCCAACCCTTATGATTTTCTCCTGCTATATAGTGACATTAAACTTGCATTGTCACATTCTACTTATTTTGTTTTAAATGGGGTAATCTACAATGTTTGGAGCTAACAGCCGCATTTCTTGTAATGAGAAAATCGTGTTCTCGAGTGACAGAAATCTGCTATTCTTGATGTAGTGTTGCTAATGAACAGTAATTCTCTATACATTTAGGAACATCGTGTCTACTGTCAATCTCGATTGCAAGCTAGACCTCAAGGCAATTGCGCTCCAAGCTCGTAATGCTAAATATAATCCAAAGGTACAAGTTCTTTTTCATACTATATGATTTAGTTGTGTTGATTGTATACATATAGATATAGATAGTGGTCCCTTCTAGGGGTGTGCATGAGTTGGTTTGAAAAAAAAACTAAAAAGCCAAACCAAATACCATGATAAATGGTTGGTTCTTGGTTTAGTCCAAGTCTAAATTTTGATTGAAAATCTGGGATCAAACACACACCTTTTGGTCTGGTTCTTGGGTGTTTATCCCACATTTTTTGGAAAATTTTGATTGTTATCCACTTTACTTATGCCATCCTTACAAATAAGGTCTATATTTTTTAATTATAGTTATACTATACTAACTTTTTAATTGTTTTCAAATATGTTAACAATATATAAATTAACAAAATAAAAATTGATATAGAAAAGTGAAAATTAATAAAACACCAGATATAATATATCCATTATTTATAACAAACTTTTAGTATTAAGTTAAAATCAAACATTTTAATATAGTTCAACAAAATAAATTAACCACCTATTAATCTTATTAAGTTAAAATTAGACACCTTCTAAACTAGACACGGGCAAATCGGTTAGTCTGAGTTACCCCCCCCCCCCCCCCCCCCCCACACACACACACACACACCGACACACGACACTTGTTGTACTTTTAAAAAAAAGTAGAAAATGCCTCCCTTGTCCTAATTCTCAAGTAAGCTAGGAAGGGTTCTCGTTTATATCAACTGATAGCTTATCAAACCACGTAGCTCCTAAATTAGTCATAGTATTATGATAGTATGAACTCAAAACCAGTGCTTGAGCTAACAGACGCAAATGCAGGGTCTGGTGTTCAATTTATGTCACAAAAAGGAACAAGCTCACTAATAACCAAATACATGGTTTAGGCTTAAATAGATACGATAGCCCATTTTCATAACAACTTAGATTGGAGTTTTTGATGCCATAAATTAGGTTGAACACAAAATCAAATTTAAATTATTGACACGTAACCTAACCAACATTGACAACTTATAAATGTGCATTATGATGACAGTAGATGCAAAATCCCTATTCATATCTTTTGGCAATTGATTTGTAGTTGTCTTGTTTGTTGTCACTTTCATCTCTCTCTCCACACACACACACACACACACACACACACATATATATATATATATATATATATATATAGTGGAAAGATATTTTGCAACCCTTAAAAAGGTTGCAACCTTTGCAACCCACATCTTAACCGTTGGATTCATGATCGACGGTTATTTTATTTTTCTCTTTTTTTAATTAAAAATATTGGGCCCCATATCTTTTATAACCGCCGATCATGAATCCGACGGTTAAGATGTGGGTTGCAAGGTTTGCAACAAGGGTTGCAAATGAATCTCTCCCTATATATATATATATAGTGGAAGGATATTTTGCAACCCTGAAAAAGGTTGCAACCATTACAACCCACATCTTAACCGTTGGATTCATGATCGACGGTTATTTTATTTTTATTTTTCTGTTTTTTTAATTAAAAATATTAGGCCCCATATGTATTGTAACCGCCGATCATGAATCCGACGGTTAAGATGTGGGTTGCAAGGTTTGCAACCTTTTTAAGGGTTATAAATAAATAAATATATATAAATAACAGAACTAGAATTATCAGTTTCTCAATGAAGTACTACTCATGAATAGGTGTACTGTATTGTATACTTAAAAAGAAAGTGAATCATTAATGAAATGAAAATTTCAAAATGTTTGGTTTTTTCATATAAAAAAATGAACCTTCATAGTACATTTTAAATATGAGCATGTGATGGTACAAAGTACAAACCGCCACTTTATGGTGATGATTAATTACTTATACGGGCCTGATCTTGATCCATGTCATGAATATCACTTGCTTCTCGAGGAAAATTTGATGATACTATTTAGTACCTGTTAATACCATTTTCTTGTGGTTCTTAGATGCATATTGGGGAGAACGAGGAACCAACCCCCCAAAAATGCAGAATGATTATGTCCCTTATGTTTGGTTATGTTGTTTCCATGTTTAATAATACCTTGTGGCTGCTCAAAAGAAGTTTGACCACTTTCTATAGAGAAATGAACCCTCTTGGTACATTTGTGTAAAGATAATTGTTAACCACTTTCACTACTCGTAGGGTGGAAACATACAGGCTATTGTAGAGAAGAATTAAATGGCCAGACAATTGTCGCTTTTGCAAGAGGTTACGAGACAACGTATCAACGACAACCATAAACAAGAATATCCTCATAAATCGACACAAGACCGAAGAAGGACAAAGCTCACATACACAACTAAAAATAGATTCCAAAAAAAAAAAAAGGAAAGCAATGGAAACAACAAACCTATCAACCAAGAAGCAGAAGTAATCACATGAATGATAAAGAAAGACTTTTGCATTCTGAACTCGTTTTGAAAAATACATTCAAACGAAAACCAAAAGCATATGCAAGTAGGATGCTTATGCTATAACCAACAATACTTTTGTAAAGGCAAATATGTACCTGCCAAGAAATGGATAAAGCCTCAATCCTGATGTCTTTTGTTAACTATAATATTAGCACGTACGACATATTCCAAATCTAGCTATTTGAATTCATACATTTAGTATACAATCATAACATTGCACTTTATAGGACCCGTGGGTAGAGGGTCGTCTATGGACGGCTGGGATCACACCTAGTAGATATATATAAAAAGAAGGTTAAACCATGAATTAAAGAGGGCCTCCATTGAGTTTTTCATTTTTTTCTCCTAATTTAGAATTATGTTTTTAAAAATTATGCCTTAGCGAGTAAATGGAAAATTAGTGTTGTTTAGGTTGTTCCACATTGATATAAAGATGGAAAATTGAAAATTGTAGGTGTGTATATAGGTGAAGGATCGTGTGAGAAGTTGAGAAGTTGAGTTAACGGTGAGAAACGTGAGAAGTGGATCTGAACCATTGATCTATTTTAATCTCAAGCCCTGACATGCATTGCGTTTTAAAAGGGAATTAATCTAATGCATCTTGGTGCATCTTATCTCGATGCATCTTATTCTAATGTGCGTTCATTTCCCATCCAACGGTTGATAACTATTATTCACCGTTAACTTAACTTCTCACCGAAACCCAACCCTGTGTATATAAAGGGTTGACTATTGTTTTTGAAAATGTGAAATGGTGTTTGGCTAAGGACATCTCTAGCTGAACAATAAAAACATAAAAATAGAAGTGTTTTTATTTCCAACCCAACACTAAAATACTAAAAATAATGGATGTAAAAAATGTTGGTCTTTATATTTGGATGTTAATAAAGTTGATCTCTATAATCAAATATTAATATAATATTAAGTTTTTATAATAGAAAATAGTGAATTGTGGATTTGGTCCATGTGTTTTGATATTATTTGTGATTAGGGTCCCTATAGTATGTTTATTGTGGATTTGACTCTTGTGGTATTCAATTTATTTTGGTCATGATCTCTCTGACTAACGCCTGTTTTAACTCCGTTAAATCAAAGGCTATTTTTGCATTTTTGTATATTCTTGCCTTTTTCTTATAAAAAATAAAAACAATATTTTATCTATACAAATATATGTGTGTGTATATATATATATATGTATATATATATATATATATATATAACATCAAAATAAATAAAATAAGATATTATTTTATGATTTGATTTGATTTATTTAAATTAAAAAATTAATCATATTAAATATGATTTAATTCTATTGTTTTAGTACTTTTGCCAATTTATGTATGAAAACATGGTTGAAGTTTATAAAAATGATTTGATCAATTTAAAGTTACAAAGATAATATTATGTATGGATCTTTCATTTAGTTAAAATCTAAATAGTTGATTTTGAGTTTTTGACTAAAAAACAAATATAAAAATTGGAACATCTTATTTTAGGATGTTAAAATTAGAGTTCATTTCTCAACGGTTTTCAATGATTTTTGATGTTAAAATATCAATAATAAGTTTGTTTGTTGCAATGATAGTAAAAGAACAATATAACTAAATCATCTTTAACTTAATTAAAATTTTAATTCAATAAATCAAATCATAAAACTATATTTTATTTTATTCGCTCTAAATAAAATATGATATAATTTTATTATCTAATTTGTTTAAACTAAAATTTTAATTACATTAAAACAATAAAACTATATCTTTTTCCACAATTACAATAAATGAATAAAATTAAATCGTATTTAATATGATTATTTTTTTTAAAGTTTAAGGGAAATTCTAGTGCAAATTTTCTACAAAACCATACCCCCCTTCCCCCCTCACAATTGTACTTTTTTTTTTTAAATTCATAATTACAATTTTGGTTCCTGAACTAATTTGATTGATTTACTTTATACCTTTTGATTTTACATTTTATATTTTTATTACATTAACACATATAAACGTATATTAGCTAAAATACGTTAAAAAAGTAATTTTTAATTTTAACAAGTTACACCATTATAATCGTTTCGTCAATACCTTCGAAATGAGCCCAGTATTGAATATTTTTTGATTTAATTATATTATTATATGTAATATATATTCTTGGTTAATCGTTTTTTTATTATTCATTTAAATCAACATAGTCACGAGTATTTTTTTAAACGTATTTTAGTTAATATACGATGAATATGGTTAAACGTATTTTACTAATAACAATATTTTTCATTTGCCACTTTTGAAACGTATGAGTATGTTTGTTCGTTTTTTTATATCCAAATTGTTACAACAATTGTTCCTCAATCTAATTTGCCACTTTCTAATTATTATATTTGGTTTAGTTTTAATATCATTATTATTCTAAAAACTTTTAGATATGGATTGAAATCCATAATTTCCATCGCCCATAGAGAGAGAGAGAGGGGGAGAGAGTTTGAAATGAAATCCCGAAATGAATCGTTCATTTTGAAATGAAACTGTATCGTTTTAAAATGTGCAACCGTATTATTTTAGAAGTGCAACCGTACATCGTAATCAACCAAAAAACCCGAAAATGTCTCTTGAAATCAACTAAAAATACCGAAAATATCTCTTGAAATCGATAAAAAAAAACTTAAAATCCTTCGAAAAACTTTAAAAGTCCTTCAAAACGGCGGAATTAGGCTAATAACACATCGGACGATATTGAATGTTGGTAAAAAAAAGAAGGCACATCGAAAAAGTCCCTGCGTCCGTCCCTGGTTGAACCGAACCGCACCGAACAAACACATGTTTTTTGGTTATCGGATTTTTCGGTTATCGCTTTTTAGAAGGTGCAACATTATTATTTTAGAAGGTGCAACCATATTATTTTAGAAGTGCAACCGTACCTCATAATCATCCAAAAAACAAAAAAAAAAAACTTTTAAATCAACCACAAAATACCGAAAAAATCTCTCAAAATCGATAAAAAAAACTTAAAATCCCTTGAAAAACTTTAAAAGTCCTTCAAAACGGCGGAATTAGGCTAATAACACATCAGACGATATTGAATGTTGGTAAAAAAAAAATGAAGGCATGTCGATAAAACCCATATAAAAAACTATGGTGCCACCGTATGAAAAAGTCCCTGTGTCCGTCCCTGGTTGAACCGAACCGCACCGAACGGTTATCGGATTTTTCGGTTTCAGATTAAACGGTTCGACTCGTTTTCTTGGTTATCCGGTTTTTTTGAACACCCCTAACAAACACATATTTTGCAAAATGACTTGGAACCCTGTCGAGTGAAAAAATGAAATTGCAATGCAAATAACGTTGAACCATGTCGAGTGAAAAATGTAATTGCAATATACTGCATACCAAAACGTATTTTTAAACGTATTTTTTGACATATTTTAATATATAATAAAATAATTAAATTAAAAAATATTCAATATTGGGCTCATTTCGAATGTATCGAGGAGAAGATTATAATGGTGTAATTTGTTAAAATTAAACGTATTTTTTTAAACATATTTTAGTTAATATACGATTATATGTGTTAATATGATGATGGTGTAAAATAAAAATTAAAAAAGTAAAATGTATAAAGTAAATTAATCAAAAGAGTTTAAGGACCAAAACTGTAACTATTAATTAAAAAAAAACCGTGTGAGAGAGATGATGATGTAAGGGGGTATGGGGGGTGTGAGAGAGAGTGATGTAAGGGGTAGCTTAACAACACCCAAGTTTAAACAATCAAATCATATAATAATATCTTATTTTATTTATTTTAATATATATATATATATATATATATATATATATATATATATGTGTGTGTGTGTGTGCACGTGATTGTGTGTATAAAATATTGTTTTTATTTTTTTTTATCATAAAAGGACAAAAAATAGGCAAAAGGCTAAAATGGTACTTGATTTAATGGAGTTAACAGAAGTGTTAGTCAGAGGGGACCATGGCCAAAATAAATTGAATACCACAAGGACCAAATCCACAATAAACATATCATAGGGACTTTAGTCAAAGAAAGTCTCAAAACACCGGGACCAAATCCAAAATTCACTCTAATAGAAAATGATATTTATTATATTGATTAGTTTTCACTTATCAAATAAAAACCACCGAAACACGATGGACTAACGATGGATTACCAATAGAAAATCAGTTAGGGATTAGCTACAGAACGATTTAGCATGAATTAGCCATGATTGTATTAACTATAGATTAGATAGGGATTATATTAACTACAAATTATCTAGAGACTGTACTAACTACGAATTAATTAGGGAAGTTATTGACTACGGATTAGCTAGGGAACCTATTAACTACCGTTGAGGTAGGGATTAAGGTAAGATTTTATTTACCAACCCATATTTCATCCATCGCAAAAAATTTTTTTATTTTAATTAATGTTCTAAAAAACTTGTCGCACGCCATGGCATCAAGGCTTGTGTGTCACGCCACGTTAAGCCCATGACACGCCATTGCCTAATGCGTAATGAGATATTATATTTTCTTTTACGTTTTTAATGTCTTATTTGCAAGTTTTTTAATATATAATCTAATTTAACTTGCTTATTACTATTGACTCAGTGAGTAACACCACAAAACATACGTTTTAAAATATAATATTATATATGAATTAGAAATTCGACGTCATAAGTCACGCCTTGAAAACGCCATGGCTTCGCCGTGACTCCTAAGGCTTGAGGCTTGGTCTCGCCGCCACGCCACGCCTTACGCCATTTAGAACCTTGATTTTAATTAGAAAAAAATAATTTAAAATTGACTTATTTTTTTAATTAAAAATATAAAAACAATTTTGGAAATTGAAAAACCATTAGGAAACTTTACATTAAGGGCATTATATATACACCCGTGAACAGCTTTATTGAATACAAGTTATTATATAAAACCGTCATTGTTGGAGGTTGATTCAAGATAAAAACGGTATCGTTATCCTATTTGAAACGTGAACAACGGGTCCATCCTTTTTCCTTTGTGCGTCAAAACGACGTCGCTAAGCAACATGTCAATGGTTCAATCCAATCCGGTTTAAAATCAATTTCCTCTGAACCGGGTCCAGTTGTTCTTATAAAACTCCACACCTCTGCAAATTCTACTACACAGTACACACGCAACAAAATTACAAACTAAAAAACAGAAGAAAAGAAAATGGTGATGATGAACATCGTCTTCTACCTCTGTATACTCTTCCCAATCCTCCGAATCAGACACGATTTGCTCAATATCGTTACGGATTTCGTTTTCTACTTGTTTCGATACGATTACACTGCTTCACACATTTGTTTGGTGGATCTTCCGATCATCAGATTTGAAGATCTGCAGAACCGGCGGAACAGATCTGTTGACGGTATGTGTTTCATGTGCTCTGAGGATTACGATCACGATCACGTTGTTTGTCAGCTCAGCAGGTGCGGTCATGTCTTCCACTCTGATTGCGTCGGTGAATTGCTTCGCAGGGAACAGCATAATTGTCCGTTCTGCCGTTCTCCGATCTTCTCCGGCCTTCCGAAGTTTCCTTGTAAAATTTTTTGACCGGCGGTATTGTGTGGCTGATTTTTCGTAAGTTGGTTTCGATCAGTCTTCTTTCGTTCGATTTTCAGTGTTAATGTATATGTGTAGAGGGCCCAGACCCATGTCAGTATAGGGCCCAAGCCCATTTAGTCTATGTATAAATATGTTGTATCTTGTAGTCTAGGTTAGATTATGTGCTTATTTTGATTGCATAATTTAGGAAACTTAATGAGTATATATGATTTTAGTGTGAAACAATTTAACATGTACGGTTGGGTTCTAGTGAGAAGTTGAGGTTAACATAAGAAACGTGAGAAGTGGTTATCAACTGATGAATGAGAAATAAATGCACATAAACCGAGATAACACTATGAAACAAATGAGCAAATCCTACGAAATATTACTGACGGAATAACCGACGGATCCAAATATGACCGACGGATCCGTCGGTGATACCATTGCCGACGACGTTTAATCCGACAGAGGTTACCGACGGATCCGACTTTCACCGATGGAATTTGTTTTGTAGTGTAAGATACACTGAGATGCACCGAATCAATTATCTTCTAATGTGCAATTCATGAGAGGGAATGAGATTAAAAGTGATCAACGGTTCAGATCCATTTCTCACATTAACCTCAACTTTTCACACGATCATTCTTCTTTATTCAATATATAATCATTTGATTATTTATAATGAACATATAAGCGCTACTTATTTGCTTTGAAAGCAGTGGGTCGAGCAAGACGTCGTACATCCACTCACGCAGTTACCGCAAGAGATCAAAATGAAACGTCATAATGATGCACCCGTTCAATTATGAGGTGTCTTTAAATATTTGTAAACCAAATTTATATCAATATCTTGAAGTTGGTGGGATGGTTGTTGCAACTTATCTAATGTTTTAAGCTTTTATTTTTAAATGGTTCATATTATGAAAATTTTAAAAACAGAAGGGTGTTTTGAAATATTTTGAAACTGAAGGGACTAAACCAATATTTTTAATAGAACTTATCTATACGGTTTTTGTTCACACTTCCATTCTTCAATCGCTACCCATGAGGAATCGTCCATCCTCTCATCTGATTCGTATTTTCCAAGCTTGTTATATGTTTATAGTTTACTTATGTATCGTACATTGATTTAATTTCATTAATGATTTTCTTTATTTGCCCTGAATTCTAAGTTTGCTCTAAATTGATTTTATTTCTTTATTGTATTGCCCTAAACTCTAGATTGGTAACCACAAGTGTTGTGGCATAGTGGTTAAGGCCCAGGAGAATGTGGTCGAATATCTCATCTGCCTAGGGTACGTTCAAATCCAGACGTACATAACAATTGTGGCCACTGAGTTTATCAGGGTTGATTTCTTGCAGTCATAATTTGCAGGGATTAGTCTAGGCATAGCCTAGAATACCTTTCAAAAAAACTCTAAATCTACTCTAAATTGATTTTATTTCATTGTTATATTGCCCTAAATCCGATTTCCTATGTTTGTTTAGTTATTTATCATTTGCTAAATCTGTTTAGTCACTTATCATTTACGAAATCAAAGAAAAAAGTATGTTATAATGGAGTTCGGCTAAAAACACGTCAAACATAAAACAGTCTTGGGTCTTGCTCAAAAGGTCAAGGTCAATTTCATTTAAAAAAATGTATTTTATCTCTAAATCGACACAATTAACTTTTTATCGGGTCAAATAGTGTTGACTTCCCCCACGTCAACCTTAAAGGTGTACTCGCTCAGAAAAATTTCAGGGTCCACCACTGTTTGAAGGTGATGTAACGGTTGTGGCCATTGGCTCTGTAAGCCATTTAACTCCCTCTCGACATTCTGGGATAGTTTGTGCCCGTCTAGCATCCGTTGAAGGAAGTGTATTAAAGTTTCAGATTGGCTAAACTTGGACCATTTCATCTTAATATATGTTAGAACTTCACATCTCTTCTCAAAGGCTCTTTTAAAAAATACATATGATATTTCACATATCCATATCTATATCTATATATATCTAAAAGGAAAACCCACAAAAATGAATTGACATCCTAAGAATTGAGAATTCACCATTTCTTGAATTGTGGTTGATTCTTATGTATCCCACATTGATGGAAAAACAAAAGATTAAAAATGAATGGTGGATATATAAATGGAGGTTGAGCAGTGGCGGACCCAGAATTTTTCTTGAGCGGGTGCACCTTTTAGAGGATCAAAGTCCCGAAAAGTCGTGGGTTTGATCGGAGGGAAAAGTCAACACGGTTTGACCCGAGAAAAATACAAAACCATGTTTTACGCCAACGTGTTTTTAGCTAAATTCCACCGTTAAGGAATTTTTTATTTATTTTTTTTGGTTGATTTCATAAATAATCCAATTTTTAGTATTTGATATTGATTGTTCTTTACTTTTTTTCTAAGTTTTCAATTCCTTATGCACCTGGAACTCCTAGTATGAAATAGGATTTCGCAAATCAAAATTAACTATGCATCTTATTCTTCTTCCTTATATATCTAGAATTTTAAGTAGCAATTGTAATAACCATGTCAAAATTTAATAATTTTGAAGTTGGGTGTAAATTTCTTGAAAAGGGCTAGAAGTTGGGGTCTAAAGTGAAAATAAGAAAAATGGGTTTTTACCCTAATTCTTCCTTTCTCTTTGATTTTGGTGGCGGCTGAGAGTTTTTAGCAGGGAGGGAAAAGCATTAGGTGAATTGGAGCTCAAACCCATAAAAGGAGCAACCTGATAGATTTTGAGCTTGGGATCATCTTCTCCAAGGTAAATAATCAAATCTCTCTCTATGTACATTGTTGATGCAAGGAAGCTATTATTAATCAATAGACGTGCTATTAAGAGTCGGGGTGAGTTAATCTGAGTAGTTGGGTTTTGTTTTCTGGAGCTTTATCCACCGTTGAAATGAGGGGGTAAACCCAAGAGAAACCTTGTTATCGATCGTTGCATAGGGGATTATCAGTTGTTGAATCTTTGGGGACTGAACTTGTTTGGGTAAGTCGAGTCGTTGTGGGGTTTAATCGCTGGTCGGAGGAAATCTCTCGACTGCTCGATCTTGGAGTCGTGTGGCTATGGCCGAAAGAGTTTGGGTCGAGAAACCACCGGGCAACCGGTATGACATCGGACGACCCCGGTTGGGAATCTAGCACCGGGCAACCGGTATGACTCCGGGCGACCCCGGGCGACCCCGGGCGACCCCGGGCGTTTGGCACCGGTCAATACCGGTTGCCTTGACACCGGGCATGGCCTGGCTTGACCCCGGGGCGGTAGAGGTCGGGTGACGCGGAAGGCACCGGGCGCTAGGCCTTTGGGCCGACTCCGCCCACTGCCGAAGTCCATTTCATGTCTTTTTCGTTTAGGCTGAGTTCCCAATTATTTTACTTGGGCCAATGTAATTGTAAGTTAGGTTAGTGGGCCAGTTTGTAATTAATATGAGTTGGGCCTGAGTGTTTTGGATTAGCTCTATTAATTGATTGTTACTCCTTGGCACAATTAAAAGTGTCTTGTGAGGAAAGTTCTCGTTTTGAAATTTAGTTGTGACGAGAGGCCTATCGGCCTATGTCGTTTTTTTGTATAGGATTTATTACCGACCGTAAAAGTAAGCGCGAGGATTTATTCAGGTGAGTTTTCTAACTAAATGCTTATTGATGTTAATGTGGTTGAAATCTTGCGTTAGTTGGTTTTTTAAAGCATGTAATTATTGGTCGGAATATATGTGTGAGATTTATTATGACGTCGATTATAATGTTGTGTGGTTAAATGTATACAAGCATTAGTGTGAGCAATTTCGCTGAAAGTTGGAGGTGTGTCCCGCGTTAGCTAAAGTCGGGGGTGTGTCCCGCGTTTATGAACTCATATCGGGGGGGGGGGGGGTGTCCCGCGCTAAGTAAAGTCGGGGTATGTGTCCCGCATGAACTCATATTCGGGGGGGGGGGGGGTCCCGTTTATGCCAATGGGGGGTGTGTCCCAGTTAAGGCAATATGAGTCAGACACGTTGTCACCTGCGGGTGACGGTAGTGTATGTCAGAAGTGTGTTTGTAATTGTTGTGTTGTTTATAACTGAATTGGTTGCTGATGTTATAAATATTTTCCTTATTTCTATTGTTAAACTGTTGTAAGAGGGAACTCACTAGACCATCGGTCTAACCCTCGCTCTTTCAAAACTAAAACCTTTTCAGGCAAGCGTAAGGTAGGAGGATCGAGCAAGGGTAAGAAGTAATTGTGAGCTGGAGTTGGGTTAGAAGATCTTCGCTTTAGTTTCTAATTCCTTGTATTCTCAGTTGTGTGTATTAGGTTGTCCTTCCGCAAACCTTAAATTTTAGACGTTGTAATGTGCCGTTTAGCGTCGTCAGTGAATAAAGTTAATTTGCTTTATGTCAGGTGTTTTGGGTTGTTACAACAATAATCAAATCAATACCTAAAAACAAATTAGAAATTACTAACTAACCAAGAGAAAAAACTTATATTTATGAAGAAAGTTAATGATCAAAATTAAGAGTATTAAATATTATTTAAGGACATTTATGAAAGTGATCTAGGAATGAAAGAGGTAAGAACAATAAGAAGTTTAATAACATCAGTTATTAAAAAATAACATGCAGATGCCTAGGATAGAACCCCTGACCCCCTTCATAAGAAACTCCAACTCACGCATGGATGCCGCCTCGCTAACTTGTTGTTTATGGTATAAATTTAGTTTTTAAATATTTGAGAGCACATTTCAAAATCAAGCGGGTGCACCTACGAGTCGGCTATATTTTTTTCCTTTACGATAACCGATTGAGCGAGTGCACGGGACCCCCCTTCGGGAAGGGTAGGTCCGCCTCTGAGGTTGAGATGCCTTTGTGGCAACTCATGAGGTTGACTCATCTTGGTTGATCATTTAAACTCATGTTCTTAGCTTATTTTGGTTGACCCTCCAAGCTAATAGGTTGACTCGTTTTGGCCGACCCAAAAGTTTAAAATTTATATCTACATATATCTAAAAGGAAAACCGACAAATTTTTTTGAAAGGGTGAAGTTTTCCCCATTTCATGAATTGTTTTTGTGTTTTCTGTATCCCACATTGATTGAGAAATAAAATATTGACAATGAATTGTGGATATATAAATGGAGGTTGAGTTGCCTTTGTGGCAACTTATGGGGTTGGCTCATCCTAGCCAATCCTCTAAGCTTACGTTGTTGGCTTATTTTGGACGACTGTAACACCCTAAAAATTGGGATAAACAAAAAAAATCGGAAAGGAAATGTGGTATAAAGAAATAATGCCAAAGCACGATCTTTTCCCAAAAGAGGAACAATATACGCATGTTATAATTACAAGTTTGTAATAAATAAGCAATGAGGGATAACAACCCTTTAATCTAATTTCTAACTAGAAAAGAGATTACAACAAGTTGTCATCCATATCTCTAAAACGAGTCATTTCTATGATGGCGTCCCAAAATGCTCCCAAGCTCTCAACTAAGGCTTACTAAACCTTCTTACTGAGATACACAACAAACCAAACAAGTGTTAGGCCAAACGAGTCTAGTGAGTTGAACAATAGCATGGTATAATCAATTAACATTTATAACCAACAAGACCCATAAAGGAATCAATGGGGGAGACCTATCACACCAATGAGTTTCACCTCGAGAGTCAATGTACCTTGATGTTCACTCACATGAGCAACATCTCGTAGGCCCGCACATTCAAAGACTACCTCCAAGGCATTACTTCAAATGGCGAAGATCTAGGTGCATACCGCTAGGGTGGCACCCCAATACTACATCCTCATAGTGCCTACTCACGGTTCATCCCTTATATATTCCATTCATCATTATACATATTTCACATCGCGTAAAATACATGTATAAGATCCCAAGTAGTTCCAAATTCCAAATTTAGGTCTAAAACCCTCAATCATATGAGTTCGTATACCATAATCATCAAACACATGTTATCACATAGATATTTCCCAACTCTTACCACAAATAGTCTCATCAATATCCACATAATGATTAGTGACAAAAAACCCCAATACTTACCAAATATAGGAATGTGGGTCAAACTTATCAGGTGATTAAAATATGTAAGGAAGCATGAAATAATGACAAGAAACATGTAAAAAATGTATCTCATTTAATAAATAGTTGGGAGAAAACTCACAATCTAGGTTTTATAGAAAACCCTAGAAACTTGCAAAAACCCTAGAAGTGATGATGGAGAAAGAAGATGATCATGAGACTTGGGATCCTTGGTTGAAATCTTTGATTGATGAAGCTTGATTCTTGCAATGAATGTGGAGAATATACCTTGGAGGCTCCTAGGTCTAATCTTGAAGAGTATTTAGTGAGGAGAGAGTCTTGGAAGATGGTTGATGGAGAAATAAATGAGAAATAGGGTTGATTTCCCCTTTTAAATCGTCAGGGGCTACGTGCGGGTCGTGGCGCGGTTGGACTCGCGCAGGGAGGAGTGCCAGCCTCTGGAGTCGCGAGGGAACAGAGCCTCTCACGGCTCTTGGCGCGACTCCACTCGTGCGGGACACTGCCCACTTCGCTCTTTTCCTTGGTTAAAAGTCGGGGTGTTACACCGGCCCTCCAAGCTAATATGTTGGCTCATTTTAGTCAACCCAAAAGTTTAAAATATTATATATATATATATATATATATATATATGGGTCTTATTATATAAGGATGTTGTTATCCCTACCCCCTCTCCACTCACATACCCCCCATATCTCACTCACATACCCCATCTTACCTCACTCACATACCCCCTATAGGAGGGGGTATGGATATAATTGACCTTATATAAAATTCAACTTAATTCCTTGTTGTCATCTTCATCTCCATCGTCAACAACAGTAGTAATAGTCAACAACAACAACATAATCATCATCTCCATCTCCATACTCAACAACATCAACTCTGGATTTGCATATGCTTTTGGATCTGTATCTCCTTCCCATTTTTACCGGCCCAAATCCCCCTTACAGAAAGCATATGAAGAACAAAAATGGCTTTAATCAGAAAATGAAGTTTTTTGGTTTTTTTTTCATCTTGTTGAAGCAATGTTTCTTAATTCTTTCTTTTTAGATATGAAGTTTTATGGTTTTTTTTTTGCCGCCCCAAACCCCTACAGAAAGGTAATGCTTTTGTTACGTTTTTCAATCAAAAGTGCAAGAAAAGTCCATTAAATTGGTTTAAAGTTATTTGATTTAGAATTAGTTTTTTGATTTAGAAACTTGTTCAAGCTTTTAAATGATTAATATCTAGTAACAGATATATAGATTTAAAACAGATTAAATCTAGGCCATACAGATTTTAGATCTATTTTTCATTTTATATATGCCTATTTGCAAGGGGCTGGACATGGTGGAGGCCGGAGAAAGGGAAGGAGGTCGGAAATAGTGACATGTTCAACGGAGATGGACATCGATGTTTGATGGAGACGAGATAGAAGTGTAGGATGACTAGACACATGGACCTAATTGGGTTTTAACATTTTTATAATTAATAGGTGAAAAGACAAAAATGTCCCTAACTTAACATAACCGAGGTTAACAGAATTAGAGGCAGAAATTTAATCCATAACAAAAGGAAAACCACAATGACCATACACGTAGTTAATTTGTTTGGGGACCTGATCCAAATTTTCGTGTAGCCACAAGGACGAAATTTGTAATTTACTCTTAATATCTATACTATATTATAAAGCACAAATAAAAAACTCTTAAGGACAAATTATTAGGCACAAGGTGCCATCATTTTATACAAGATTTTAAAAATCTCTTAATTACAAGTATCAAAGCACAAAGTACATATTACTACTGCAGACTTCTAACACCCACAATTTGGTATGTGTAGGGTCTTCCTTTTATGCAGACCTTTTCATTTATCACTATTGCATCAGGTTTAACTCCAAGGCTTCAAATTCAAAATTTACGATCAGAATGGATGAAAGATGCTTTATATCCGGACAAGATCACGCCTAATCTTCCAAACACGGCATCAATTTCAAATTTCAAAATTTTTTATGCCTAATTTCATCTCTGCCCTTTTCAAAAGCAATCTATGCCCTCTGAAGGCTCTCTCCATGAAAACCTTAATCTCTCTGCCTCTCTTGCGCCACCCCCTGCTTCTGGTATGGTTTTTATTTTATTTATTATGCTTCCTTCTCATATCGGTTCTTTTCCTTTGTTTTGATTTATACTTTATGTTTTTTTTCTTTGTTTCTTTATCTTTACTTTTATAATTTCGATTCTGATTTTTATAGATCCATACTTCTACTTCCATTTTTCTTTCAATTGCACAATATGTTTATTCTCCTGATTTTGGTTCATTTAGACAACGATGTCGTGTTTGTGTTTTCAGGTTTGGCAGAGTCATATAATTGAGTCGAGAAGCCTAAATGCAAAAGCATAAAATTCGGGAAGGAGGGAGGTGGAAAAAATTGTTGAAGCCAAGAACCACTGCACTTCCATCACATACACACATCAGAAAGATATATATTCAATGCATGGGGATTTTTTCTTGTATGCTGGTCAACACCCACAACTGCATTGAGGGCATGTTGGTTTCAGCTTATATGTTGCTTGTTAAATATAATGGATGCCCTATGTTTTCTTTAACTTATTTATGTTTCTTTTGTCCATTTCAGGCTTGTATATTATCAAAGTCAATATACACTGTGATGGTTGTGAATGAAAAAACTCCTTTAGAAAATTGATGGTATACTCTCTCTCTGTCTCTCCCTCTCTCTCTCTCTCGGCCAAATCATGCTTTTGTTTTTCTTTACTTATTGGTCTATACATGTTGGTTCTGTTGTAGTTTCTATCATTTGGGTTTTGTTTAATTCAAGATATTTGTACCTGATTTCCAGGTTCGAGATTCAAGATATTTGGACCGCATCTGATTGCCAGGTTTACATCCAAGCATTTGAAGAAAACCCGTTTCTATTATAATCTATATTCACAAGGGTGAGCTTTTTTTTCCATCATTACCTTAATCGGTAACCAAGAAAACAAACGTTCTCCTTTTATATGCAACTTAACCTTTTATTGTCATTATTCTTTTGATATTTGATTCCTAACTTGTGTCTTAGGACTTCACATACTAACGGATGACCTTATCAAACTAATTATCTTTTGAATTTGTTCTGACTACTATAAGCCGTAAGAGAACTACCAATTTCATGTCCTAACTACCATAAACCGTAAGAGAACTCCCGATTTCATGTTCTTATTTGTATGGTTATCGTGTAATATTATTGCTTTGTAAACTATTATCATGCCCTTTCGTCTTGAATTGCAGGTGAGATGCACACAAATGCAAGTGTCGTAGAAGGCTGATGTTTTTTTTTTGCAAATCGAAGTCTACTTTAGCTGAACTTTGATGACGTATATTTACCAATGTGGTTCTTCGCTAGCTATTAAAGTACTTTAACAACAAACAAGTTGGAACTCTTGAAGTCGGTTCTCTCGGTGATCGGAGTAAAATTTGTAGATGGTGTTCTATTGTAGGTGAAGTTTTTAAATGGATACCATTAGTTCATTACTAAAAATTTCTATCCCGATGTATGTTGTCGCCACATAATTGTTAACTTGAAGTTGTGGTGTACTTATAAACTCTCGAGTGCCTGACATAGTTTTTTGTCATCCTTTTTTTCTCTTCTTCTTGGTATATTTTTATTTTATTTGATGAGATTTGAACCTTGACCCATGGGAGGCTGGGCTCTACCAGTAACCCGGGTACCGTTGAGCCAATAACCCTTTGATTGATCTTGTTGTTTTTGTGGTTATGAGCTTCTGCTACTAAACAGTCGATAACAAATTTGTTTTGTCTATTACCGATGTTCTTGACGTAGCTGTAGGTTGGATGGATTTGAAAATGACAAAAGAGTGATGGCAATTGTAAGTGTAGATGGTTACAACTTTGGGTTGGCATTACACTTTATTTGCTATAGTATTGTTGTTGGCAATTGATGGAGGATGAGTGAAAGCATAGGGAATAACATAACTCAGATCAAATTTTCCATTTTTTAATAAAAAAGATGGAATGAAAATGTTGGGGGTAGAAAATGGGTGTTAAAAAAGAGCATCAATTAAAGTCTGGGATCGTAATTTTTTAAAATTAAACACAAGGGTGGTGGCGTGTTGATCAAACTTGTATGAAGATGGAAACATGTAAGCTTGTGAGAATTACTTTTACTATGCTCAAAATACCATTCGTTTGATTAGCATTAACACATAAGAAAATATGTTTTTCATAACCATAGCACCACTTTGTTTTATACCCTTTCTCACACTCCACACCCGATGAACCCAATTATGAGTTCCATTTGGTAAAAACTTATTTATACTCGACGTTCTTGCATGCTTACATTTGTTTGAAATTTGTATCCCGTCGCATTGCGCGGGTATACAACTAGTAATACATAATATATTAATTAATTTTAGAGTAAATTGCATTTTTCGTCCCTGTGGTTTGTTGTTTTAGTGAAAAACATAAAAATAAGTAAAATGAACAAAATGCCCTCATGTGCAAGTCACATGGGGTTTTTTGACTGAATGAAATTTAACAGAATTGGTCTGAGTGATCCAAAACAAGCATTTTTGCATACCACAAAGGTTATCTCGCAATAAAAATATTGTATGGACCGAAACCAAAAAACAAAAAACCACAGGGACCAAATTTGCAATTTACTCTAATTTATATTTCGATAACTAAAAAAAGAGCACATATTTATGCTTTACGAATCTTAAAAGAAATTAAATTGGATTAATTTTTGTATAAAACAGACTATATATGGTGAGAGATTAAGGGAGTCTACATTATCAAAATCCCTTTCACGCTCCTCTCAAGTCTCAATAAATCATTTCCCTTAATAACTAGTAATATAATGAAAATATCATATTAGTTATTAAGGGTGCGTTTGGTACGCAGACAGGATAGGACAGAACAACACAGGACATATGTCCTGCGTTTGACAAGACATGATAGAACTGGACAGAACAGAACTAGACTGGTTAAATGACGAATTTACCACTGATGAAAAATCATAGATTACATCAAATAAAACTAATTTACACCACTAATACATATTGCAATAGATTATCAAAAACATAAAATAAATTTATCACAATTGGATTTTGGATATGAAAATCGAAACCCAAATTTTAAGTTTCGGATTTTAGGTTGTTTCGGGTTTTGGTTGGTCGGGTTTCGGATTGATGTCGGTCGGGTTCGAGTATTATATAATACAAAAGTTATATATAAATTCAATAGTTCTTAAGGATGAATACAATCGATTGAAAAACTGATGAAATCGATAGTAAGTTTAAAATTTATAAAATATTTCAACAGAGTATAATTTACGATTTTCAAAAAATAATTAGATAAATATATATATATATATATATATATATATATATATATTATTTAAAATATAGATTTATGTTATTTCGGGTTTTCGGACGGGTTGGGTGGCCAACGATCAAACCCAATCTGAACCCAGATATCCTCCCAAATGTCGGGTTTCGGATTATCGGATTTTGGGTATTCGGGTTTTGCAAAAACATCTTATTTTCGGTTTAGATGCGGATTCATATTTCGGACTATTCGGGTTTTGCACACCTCTAGCTTGGAGGCGTGGATGATGAGAATACATGTTTTATGTTTTTGTTTTTAACAAATGGTATATTAATCAAAATATTGTTGTTTTACTTAATTCCAGGGGGTTGGAGTGGGACAAGTGTGTCACATGCTTGTTCCACTTAGTTGTAATGTGTCCCACATATGGTTACGCTAAACATGTGACAAATCTGTTCTGTTCTGTCTTGTTCCACTCTGTTCTGCATACCAAACGCACCATAAGGGAAATGATTTGTTAAGAATATATATATATATATATATATATATATATATATATATATAGAGAGAGAGAGAGAGAGAGAGAGAGAGAGAAAGAGATGAAGAATCATGCGAGAAGTTAAATATTTTGCGAGAATGCGACAATTCTCAATGTCATATATATAATTACACTTTTTTGGGTATGTTTAATCATATATGATTAAGTTTTTATGTCTTGTCAATGCAACATGTGACACTCTAAAAATTTAACAAATAAATTTTTTTGTAAATTCGGCAATATGACGTCTAAAATAGGAAGGGTCCAAACACCTGTTTAAATGATATAACAAAAGGATGTTCACCCAATAATCAATACAACTAAAACCCTATAAAACCGGGTTAGTTTAGATCATAAGGTTGCAACAAAATAATGGGACATCAATACTACAACGACCTACTTAATCTAATATTGATTTAAATCTATATTAATACGAGCGTTGCTAAATCAATATGAACTCTCTTCACAAAATTCCCCAAAAGACCGGCATTTCAAGATCTCCTATGTGCCTGGTAGCCAAGCCGACATCCTAAATTCCTCCACGGTTAGGATCTGTGAGGAAACAACAACCACAACAAGTGTTAGGACGAAGCCTAGTGAGATCCCATAAATATGCAGATAATAAACATGACATTATAAAACCATAATCATGTTACCGAACTCCTCTGCCTCGTGCGGAACAATTATCCGCCATTAGTTTCTCAAACCTGAATATAAACATACAAGAAATACCTCTTCTTGACAATCGGGGCGATGTTTACTCGAAAGTGGGATCGCCCACGATGGTAATGGATTACACCTCATGCCCCGATCTTAGTTCCCATGCCATAACGACATCACAACCTCAGACCGTATTTACTGCCCTTATTGCCTACTCCGTCGAGTTACACCTCAAGGTCTTACGGACATTATTGCCTATCTATATCTAGACGAGTTACACCTCAAGGATACGAGATCCCTTATTGCCTACTCGCTAGTAACACACCGTGATTAATGCAAAATTTATACATTAAGCTACTACCTCCTCGTGCACAAGGAGTAGTACCACATTCTTATCAGGTGATCCACATTTGTTAAATAAATAACACATTATATACACCTCTCTTCCACATATAAAACATTTACTTCCTTATTCCTCATAATATCATGGTCCTCATAATTTCATACATGTAAATACATCCACACATTATCCTTACCTCATTCCTTCATAAAGTTATCAGCAGTTGGATTAAATCATGACAATAGTAGTTTCCTCATGAACTCAACATATAAGCATGAAATCTAGAACATATCATCCACATAGTTACCAATAAAGAGGTTATTAAATTCTACTAAACATACTCACCCCTATTGGGTTAATAAAGTTGAGAATCCCACAAGTTAGGTTATAAAGCTACAAACTAGTAACACATAGGAGTAAAGTAGGATAAAACCATGGAAATAAACAAATACAAGAGCATTTAAGGAAGGATAACTCACCAAGTGGGTTTTTGGAGGAAACCCAAACCCTAGATTTGAACTTGAAGAGGATGACAATGGTGGTTAAATGCTCAACTTGAAATCTTGATCAAAGACCCCAACTACTAGCAATAAACGGGATAGATTGTGGTGGTTGAAGCCCTAAAATCGGATGGGAGAATTTATGAGGGTTGAGAGAGAAAGAAATGAGGTTAGATTGAAGTAAATGAGGAGAAATGAAGGAGAAGTCGTATAAGATCGGCCAGGGGACTCCCGCGGGTTATGTCACGGCTTCAACCCGCGGCATAAGTCGCCTGTGTCCCTGAATTCAGAACCCAACAGTGGGTTACGCGGTTTTTGCCGCAGCTACAAGCCGCGTGTAACTCGCGTGATTCACTGTATTAAGCCCAACACCAACAAAAACCAATTCTCACCAGATACCAAACGTGGTACTAACGACGAATGTTAAACACAAGAACACCAAGACTTACGACACTCATAAGGTTAGAAGTCTTAACGCTATAAATACATAACGAAGATTCGGGGTGTTACAATCCTCCCCAACTTGAAAATGATTTCGTCCCCGAAATCTCACGCTAAACAAAAAGATGAGGGTAACGACCCTTCATATCCTCTTCCGATTCCCACATCACATTCGCGCCTCGATGATGTTTCCACTGAACTTTCACCATCACCACTTCTTTATGGTGAAGTTTCTTCGTCTCTCTCTCTCTAGGATGGTTTCCGGCTCTTCAATACAACGATTATTGTCCACGCGAATCTCAGATAACGGTATGACATTTTCCTCTTCCGCTAAACATTTCCGAAGATAACATATGTAGAAAGTGGGGTGGATCCCACTCATCTCGGGCGGTAAATCAAGCTTATAAGTTTGGAGTCCCACACGTTCAATGATAGGAAAAGGCCCGAGGAAACGGGGGCTAAGATTCCATTGTTTTCTAAACCTTATAATCCCTTTCCAAGGCGACACTTTCAACATGACCCGGTTGCCCACTTGGAATTCCATCGGACGTCGCTTCTTGTTCGTGTAGATCTTTTGACGGTCTTGAGCTGCCTTCAAACGCTCCCGTATCCCCTTAACCTTGTCCGCCGTTTCTTGTACTAACTCCGGTCTAACGAACTGCTTCTCGCCCGCTTCGAGCCAACAAGTTGGGGTTCTACATTTTCGCCCGTATAATGCCTCGTACGGTGCCATTCCCAAACTCGAGTGATAACTATTATTATAGGCAAATTCCACCAATGGAAGATGAGAGTCCCAACTTCCACCAAAGTCGATCACACACGATCGCAACATGTCCTCCAACGTTTGAATTGTCCGCTCGCTTTGCCCATCCGTTTGAGGATGATACGTTGTGCTCAACTTTACTTTTGTTCCCAATTCTCTTTTAAAGGCGCTCCAGAAATGGGAAGTGAAGCGACTGTCCCGGTCAGACACAATGGACAGCAACACCCCATGCCTTGACACTACCTCGTTGATGTAGAGTCTCGCTAGCTTGTCTAATGGTAACGTTTCCCTCATGGCCAGAAAATGCGCGTTCTTCGTCAACCGATCCACTATCACCCAAATGGTGTCGTGGCTTTTCAACGTCTTTGGTAATTTCGTCACGAAATCCATTGTAATGTGATCCCACTTCCACTCCGGTACTTCCAAAGATTGCAAACTCCCATGCGGTCACTGGTGTTCGGCCTTCACTAACGATCAAGTAAGGCACTTTTCCACATAGCTTGCCACATCCAATTTCATCACGGGCCACCAGAAGTTCAACTTTAGGTCTCTATACATTTTGGTGCTCCCGGGGTGAATAGAATATCTCGACTTATGTGCCTCTTCCAAAAGTAATTTCCGACACCCCCCAAATTGGGTACCCAAACTCGTCCTTGGAAGAGTTTCAATCCTCTACCATCCTTCGTCAGACTAAGGTGTTGCTTCGTCATTGCCTCATCTTTGAGGTTCGCCTCAAGTAGTGCCTCGACTTGAGCGACTTTTCTCATTTCTATAAGGTTTGAGATAATCTCAATCCTTGCCAACGAGGTTTTCACCGTCCCGCTATACTCCTTCCAACTTAACGCGTCCGCCACCACGTTTGCTTTGCCCGGGTGATATTGAAGCTCGCAGTCGTAATCCTTCAATAATTCTAACCATCTTCTTTGACGCATATTTAGCTCTCTTTGATCGAAAACATATTTCAGACTTTTGTGGTCGGTGTAGAGTATAGATTTTGTACCATACAAGTAGTGCAGCCACAACTTCAAAGCGAACACTACCGCCGCTAATTTGAGGTCATGAGTTGGGTAATTCTTCTCGTGTTCCTTCAATTGCCTTGACGCGTAAGCTATTACCTTACCCCTTTGCATGATAACGCAACCCAACCCCATCTTGGATGCATCACTATACACGACAAAGTCTTTTGTCCCCTCCGGTAGGGACAAAATTGGGGCTTCGCACAATTTCCGTTGCAAGGTACGGAAAGCTTTTTCTTGAGCCTCGGTCCAAGCAAACTTCACGTTCTTTTGAGTCAATGCGTTCAATGATGAGGCGATCTTGGAGAAGTCTTGAATGAACCTTCGGTAGTAACCGAAGAGTCCCAAAAAGCTTCGGATCTCGGTCGGCTCCCAGTTCATCATTGCTTCGATCTTGGCGGGATCTACTTTTACTCCTTCTCGAGTCACCACATGACCTAAAAGTTGCACTTCCCGTAACCAGAATTCACACTTAGAGAATTTAGCATACAACTTCTCCTTCCTTAGCACCTCTAACACTTCTCTCAAATGTTGATCGTGCTCCTCTTCATCCTTAGAGTATACTAGAATGTCGTCGATGAACACTATGACTGACCGGTCCAAAAATGGTCGGCACACACGGTTCATCAAGTCCATGAATATTGTCGGCGCGTTCGTCAATCCGAAAGGCATAACTAAGAACTCGTAATGCCCATACCGAGTCCTGAATGCCATCTTAGGAACGTCTTCCTCTCGAATCTTCACTTGGTGGTACCCCGAACGAAGGTCAATCTTGGAAAAACATTCGGCCCCTTGCAGTTGGTCAAAGAGGTCATCTATCCGGGGTAGTGGATATTTATTCTTGATGGTCACCTTGTTCAACTCCCGGTAATCGATGCACATACGCATTGACCCGTCCTTCTTCTTCACAAAGAGTACCGGAGCTCCCCATGGAGACGAGCTCGGTCTCACAAATCCCTTGTCAAGTAACTCTTGGATCTGGGACATCATCTCTTGCATTTCAGTTTGCGCCAAACGGTACGGTGCTCGGGCAATTGGTGCCGCTCCCGGAATTAGGTCGATCCTAAATTCCACCTGCCGATCAGGAGGTAAGCCAGGTAGATCGCCGGGGAACACGTCCGGGAATTCGTTGACAATCTTTACGTCCTCCACCCTCCTCTTTTCTGCTTTGGCATCCACCACGAAGGCTAAATACGATGGGTACTTCTTTGCCAGACATTTCCTTGCCTTGATGGACGAGATGATTGCTACCTCGCCTTTTCGTTTCTCACCATACACAAACAGGGAGTCTCCATCTCGAATGGGAATCCGTATGAGTTTCTTTGAACAAAAGATCTCCGCCTAATGCTTTGCTAGCCAATCCATACCAATCACCACATCGAAACTCCTGATGGTCATAGGGAGCAAGTCCACCATAAAGGTTTCACCACTGATTTCAAGTCGACAATCCCTCATAATATCACTCAAGACCACCCGCTCCCCATTAGTACTTCTATGACCAAGGCGTCTCTAAGGGCACTAACCGACAAGTTTAAAGATTTGCAAAACACATCGGACATAAAAGAGAAGTTTGCACCATAATTAAATAATACGCTAGCAGGCATGGAGTTGAGTAAGAACGTACCCGACACCACTTCGGCGGTTTCCTTCGCTTCCTCACTCGTCATTTGAAATGCCCTCCCTTGAGCCTTGGGGATGGCCTCTCTTTTCGCTTGACTTCCAGAATTGCCCCCTCTAGCCCCACCTCTCAGCTTGGGGCACTCTCTTCGTACGTGACCAATCTCCTTGCATTCAAAACGGTCTTCAAAACAGACCGTTCCTTGAATAGGACACAAGAAACTAGTGTGACCCGACTGGCCACACTTGAAACATGAGGGCGGGCCCGGATTTGGGTTAGGGTTGGTCTTACAAAACCCAAAATGCCTATTCCTACACTTGGGACACCACTTAGCTTCCCGTCGATTGTCAAAACTCTTATTGGGAGGTTGAAACTTCGGCTTCCTGTATGAACTAGGCGGGTTTTCCCACCTCCTCTTCTCCACAGTCTTTGCCTTCTCGGCTTTGTCTTTCGCAAAAAGTCTCTCTGTCACCTTAGCTTCCTCAATTGTCTCTCGGAGATTAGAGGCCTTTGAGTTGCGAACTATTTGGATCATGTCCGCTGGTAAGCCTTTTAGATAAGCCTTCACTTTCTCTTTCTCAGTCGGGGCTACATGCCCTACTAAGTCGAGCTTTTCCATAAAGAGTCGAGTATACTATTTCACCGATAAGTCACCCTTCTTAATCGACCTGAATTCTTCTTCTATTGCATCCAACTCCTCCTCAATACAATACTCCTCTAAATTTTTCTTCTTGAACTCGGCCCATGACATTTTGGCCAACACTGATTCTTCAATGGTTGAGGTGAAGACATTCCACCAAGTCAAGGTCGTGCCCCGGAGCAATTGAGACCCATACTTCACCTTTTGGCGTTCCTCACAGTCGCTAGATCGGAAAGCTTGTTCAATATCTTTAAGCCAACTCATGCATTTCGCGGGGTCATCGGACCCGGCGAACTCCGGTGGTTTACAACAAAGGAACGACTTGTAGGAACACCCTTTCTCCGGTTGCCTTGTTTCTAAAGTTGCTAGCCCATCCGTGCGAATCTCTCCCCCGGTACCCCTGGAACCGGCTACAACAATGTTCTCCTCAATTGTTTCGTGTCGACGTTGATTCCCCTCACGGTCCTCTAGAAGCTTTACGAACAACTCTTGTCGCTTTGCCATAGTCTCGTTCATGGCTCTCATCATGTCCATCAATTGAGTCTGAGGAGTTACTTCAGTCAGAATCGGATCGGCAGTGGCAATGATAGTCCTCAGAATTTGTTCCACCCTTCCGACGAGCATAGGTGGAATCGGAGGTCCATCCGTTACGGTTGCATTGGGTCTGTCGGTCGTGGATTCGTTTACCGCTTGACCCTCTGGCGATGACTGAAGATGACTCCGAGTATTTACCATTTTCATCTGTCATTAGTCGTCATAATCATAGTATTCCAAACATATTCACGTAGCCATACATTCATAATAGCAGTAGCTAATTGAAATTATGAACATATAATACATAAAAAATCTCGTTAACACTTTTATAATTCTTAACAAGGTAGTTTCCGTTGACTCTAAGAATGTCCCATCTTAGAATTTCTACCCCATTCTCACACTTAATTGCCTAAAAGTCTCAGTTTAAGTCTAGGCATCTAGATCTCATACCTAGTTCGCTTAAACTAGAGCTCTGATACCAACTTGTGACACTCTAAAAATTTAACAAATAAATTTTTTTGTAAATTCGACATTATGACGTCTAAAATACGAAGGGTCCAAACACCTGTTTAAATGATATAACAAAAGGATGTTCACCCAATAATCAATACAACTAAAATCCTATAAAACCGGGTTAGTTTGCATCACAAGGTTGCAACAAAATAATGGGACATCAATACTACAACGACCTACTTAATCTAAGATTGATTTAAATCTATATTAATACGAGCGTTGCTAAATCAATATGAACTCTCTTCACAAAATTCCCCAAAAGACCGGCATTTCAAGATCTCCTACGTGCCCGGTAGCCAAGCCGACATCCTAAATTCCTCCACGGTTAGGATCTGTGAGGAAACAACAACCACAACAAGTGTTAGGACGAAGCCTAGTGAGATCCCATAAATATGCAGATAATAAACATGACATTATAAAACCATAATCATGTTACCGAACTCCTCTGCCTCGCGCGGAACAATTCTCCGCCATCAGTTTCTCAAACCTGAATATAAACATACAAGAAATACCTCTTCTTGACAATCGGGGCGATGTTTACTCGAAAGTGGGATCGCCCGCGATGGTAATGGATTACACCTCATGCCCCGATCTTAGTTCCCATGCCATAACGACATCACAACCTCAGACCGTATTTACTGTCGTTATTGCCTACTCCGTCGAGTTACACCTCAAGGTCTTACGGACATTATTGCCTATCCATATCTAGACGAGTTACACCTCAAGGATACGAGATCCCTTATTGCCTACTCGCTAGTAACACACCGTGATTAATGCAAAATTTATACATTAAGCTACTACCTCCTCGTGCGCAAGGAGTAGTACCACATTCTTATCAGGCGATCCACATTTGTTAAATAAATAACACATTATATACACCTCTCTTCCACATATAAAACATTTACTTCCTTATTCCTCATAATATAATGGTCCTCATAATTTCATACATGTAAATACATCCACACATTATCCTTACCTCATTCCTTCATAAAGTTATCAGCAGCTGGATTAAATCATGACAATAGTAGTTTCCTCATGAACTCAACATATAAGCATGAAATCAAGAACATATAATCCATATAGTTACCAATAAAGAGGTTATTAAATTCTACTAAACATACTCACCCCTATTGGGTTCATAAAGTTGAGAATCCCACAAGTTAGGTTATAAAGCTACAAACTAGTAACACATAGGAGTAAAGTAGGATAAAACCATGGAAATAAACAAATACAAGAGCATTTAAGGAAGGATAACTCACCAAGTGGGTTTTTAGAGGAAACCCAAACCCTAGATTTGAACTTGAAGAGGATGACAATGGTGGTTAAATGCTCAACTTGAAATCTTGATCAAAGACCCCAACTACAGCAATAAATGGGATAGATTGTGGTGGTTGAAGCCCTAAAATCGGATGGGAGAATTTATGAGGGTTGAGAGAGAAAGAAATGAGGTTAGATTGAAGTAAATGAGGAGAAATGAAGGAGAAGTCATATAAGATCGGCCAGGGGACTCCCGCGGGTTATGTCGCGGCTTCAACCCGCGACATAAGTCGCCCGTGTCCCTGAATTCAAAACCCAACAGTGGGTTACGCAGTTTGTGTCGTGGCTACAAGCCGCGTGTAACTCGCGTGATTCACTATATTAAGCCCAACACCAACAAAAACCAATTCTCACCAGATACCAAACGTGGTACTAACGACGAATGTTAAACACAAGAACACCAAGACTTACGACACTCATAAGGTTAGAAGTCTTAACGCCATAAATACATAACAAAGATTCAGGGTGTTACACAACATGTGTTTAATCATATATGTTTAAGCTTACATATCATGCATATCGAAACTTCTCGTTTTCTCGCAAAATGTTTAACTTCTCTTTTGAACATGCCCCCCCCACACACACACACATACACACACACACACACACACATATATATATATATATATAAAGTTAGGTTCCATAGAGAAGTTGAGGTTAACATGAGAAGCGTGAGAGGTGGTTATCAACCATTAGATGAAAAATGGATGCACATTAGGATGAGATGCATCGAGACAAGAGACACCGAAATGCACCAGATCAATTCCCTTCTAAGCCGCGATTCATGAGAGGACATTTGATTAAAAGTGATCAATGATTCAGATCCACTTCTCACGTTTCTCAAGTTAACCTCAACTTCTCACACGATCATTCGCCTACATATATAGGGTCCATTTAATTCTAACAAACTATACAAACCATTATATTTGGAAGCAATAGAGATAATTATAGACAATTATTATGATTCATTAATTATGATTGATATATATGAAAGATGATAAGGTTCATTAATTATGATCATGACTTTAGATTAGGAAATCAAATAAAATCAGATATTTATTATACTAGATGAACAACTAAGATTGGTTTGTAAGTTTGTTAGAATATATATATGGAGAGGTTCAAATGAGAAGTGCAGTGTGTAAGAAGTAGAAAAGTGATTATAGCACTTGAATCAAATGATTATGAGCCATGGTGCCCCCCCCCCCCGACGGATTCACAGTCAAAACCGCAACTATTAACCATTTTTTTTCAAAAGGAAGAGTAATATGGTAAAGCGGCGGCGATAATCAAGATCATATGAATCAATTAAATAGTTTATATGTAAATGACTTAAAAATAATTCATATATAAATCATTCGGGTTTATATATGAATCAGTTAAATAGTTTATATGTGAATCAGTTAAATAATTCATATATGAATTACATGAGTTCACATATGAACATATAGTTCATATGTAAATCACACAGGTTCACATATGCACTTGTTTGTTGCCTATTTGTAAAAGTTACAAAACTACCCCTCTATCTTCGGCATAGTTGTTACCATGCAATCGAATTATCCAGTGCTACACAGTCAAAGCCGTAAATTTTGACCATTTTTTTAAGATGAAAGGCTCAGATCACTTATAGGGATGGCAGAAAACCCCGAACCCGACGGGGAAACCCGAAACCCGACTAAGTTCAGGTCGGGTCGGGTTAAACAATTTCGGATCGGGTCGAGTCGAGTAACGGGAAATTTTTCGGGGATTTTATCGGGTTCGGGGACGGGGCAAGGTATCCCCACCCCGCCCCGCCCCGATATATAGATTTATATTATTAAAAATAAAATTATATATATATATAATAAAATTTTATATATATTATATAAATTTTATATATATTATATATAAAATTATTTATATATATTATATATAAAATTATTTATATATATATATATATTATATAAAATTATACATATTATGAAATTTTATATATAATTATATAAATAAAATATTAAATTATCGGGTCGGGTTCGGGGATTCCCCATCGGGTCGGGTTTGGGGACGGGGCATAAAAAATCCCCGACGGGGCGCCCCGAAAAAAAACCCGACGGGGAACGGGGCGGGGATGGGTTTCGGTTTTGGGGACGGGGACGGGGGATGGCAAACCCGCCCCGAACCCGCCCCGTTGCCATTCCTAATCACTTATCTACTTCTCATATACTTAACACTTCTCATTTGAACCTATGGATATATATATATAGGGGCAGGTTCAAATGATAATCGATTTTCGGTTGTAAACATGAGGATAAGTGAGAGCGCGCCACATGTCTATACTTTCAAGGGTCGTTCATGTATTATTTATCATGGTATCATTTAGGATGAATAATACAATATTCGGAATGAATAATACATGGATCATGAATCTGTGTATTATTCATCCTGAATGCTACTACTTTCATCTTTGAATGATGTATTATTCATTTATTCATCATGAATAGTGCATGAATGTTTACCTTCATTATTCATATTGAATGTGGACACCCAAATACACGTGTCACATTCTCCTAGGAATGGCAACGGGTCGGGTTCGGGCCGGTTATTGGTATCCCCGTCCCCGAAACCGATAACCAAAACCGTCCCCGAAACCGCCCCGATCCCCGTCGGGGATCCCCGTTGGGTCCCCGCGGTTTCCCCGATCCCCGTTGGGGAACCCGTTAAGGTTAAAAATCGTATTTTCCCATTGGGTTTTCCCGTTCACCGTTGGTTATACCTGAACCTGAAACCGGCCCGGATTTTTTTTTACAAAATGTTAATTGTCACAACTAAAAATAAGTTACAATTTTTATGAACATAAGTCTAAATGCCTAAAAAATGTCTTAAATTACGATATAAAAGTAAATAAAATTCATATATCATCCAACTAACATTACGGTTTCACGATTAAACAAATAAAATAAACTTTTTCGGGAGGCTTGTTTGGGGAGTTGAGATAAAATGGATTAAAAGATTTTAAATTTTAATATAATGTTTTTAATGATATTATATATATATATATATAATTTAACATATATATATATATAAATATATATATATATATATATGTAAATACATTAATATTTATATATATATACACATATCGGGCCGGGCCGGGCCGGTGATCACCGTCCCCGCCCCCGTCCCCGATAAAATCCCCGAATATATCCCCGATCCCCGCCCCGTCCCCGATAAGAAATCCCCGAACCCGGCCCGAAAATTTCGGTTTTCGGTTTTCAAACCATCGGTTTCGGTTATTTTTGTCATCCCTACATTCTCCTTTCTTTCACAGTTCACAGGCGAAAACATGGTTTGCAAAATTGAACTTTTTCACACACACACACACACATATATATATATATATATATATATTGTGTGTGTTAGTGTTTTGAAATAATACTGTAATTTTTTTAATTCATGTAAAGATTTAAAACTAAAAAAGAAGGAATATATAACCATTTATATCAAATATATCAAGCTTATAAAAAAAATGATATCAAGAGTGCATAATCAGGATTAAATCTCTTGAGTTTCGACTTGCTACTTTATTCAAATTTCAAATAATTCTTGTTCGAGCCTCCATATACGAGAATGAGAGTAGGGTTTTACATATTTAGGGTTTTAGGTTTTAAGCCCCATTGTAATGTTTATTTAAAGTCTTATGTGACGTAGATAATTATCATTTATCCCCAAAGTTATATGTTTAAAAGGTAAACCAAAAATACGCCTCACAAAATAACGTGTCGTAACGCGCCATAACATACCATAACAGTTACAATAAAGTAAAGCCATAGAATGGAGCCACATAGGTCAATGTAGCGGTGAAGCCAAGCCTTGGCGCATAACTAGTTATTTAGAACCATGATAAAAATCAATGATTTTTTTCTACTTTCTTTCAATTATGCCCCATATATTTTTTCAATTAAATTTTCAACATATCATATTAAATTATTTTACATTGACATCTAACTTATCGGTTAGTTTTTAGAAAACATAACTAGTTTATCAGCTAATCTTCTTTATTAGCCAACAACTGATTTACCAAAAATAGGCTTTGCTAATTTGTTATTTTTAACACAACTAACAATAAAAGTACAACAAATAACTGAATAAGTATTACATAAATGCCTTGAGCAAGTTGTTAATTTGTAACTTTTTTTTATCACCGGTCTTTTTCGCCTTTGAAAAGGACATATAATATATAATGCATATATTTTATATGTCACATGTTGATTGTTGACCCATCGATCGTTACATGTATTTATATCTTCCTAGCAACCACCAACCTGAGAATACAACACCATTTTATTGTCGGTACCTCTTATCATCAGAAGAAAAAATGAAGTTACATGCCAGATATGCACCGATACATACACATGTCTATTGTATGCATTCGTGTATGCATGTAGTATAAACAGATCTACATTTATAAATACATGTATATAATTTTAAGAGTAAACTACAAATTTGGTCTGCATGGTTTGTCAAAAATATATAACACTTTTCGTTTGTTGTTTCATAATTAAAAAAGATTACTATTGTGGTTTGCAAAAAACGTTTGGATTTGGTCTCTTCCTCTAATGGTCGTTAAAAATTTCTGTTAAGTAAGACAATTTTCGTTCTTTTATCAATTTCTTTTGTTGTTTACTCAATCAAAAAACCACATGGACTAAAATCATAAAATCGATTTGATTGGGTAAAAGACAAAAAAAAAATCAATAAACTGACGAAAACATCTCCCATTTAACGGAATTTTTAAACAATCGTTAAAGGAAGAGACCAAACCCGGACATTTACAAACCACGATATCCATCTTGTAATTTCGAAACTGTAAGAATGACAAGTGTTATTTTATAGAAACCACGGGGACCAAATTTGTAGTTTACTCTAATTTTAACTATGGGTAATCACAACATCATTGAGATATATAAAAAGTGTCGAAAGACCAATAGTTATTAACAATTTTCAAAAAAACAAACACTTTAATTTCAAATTACAATTTTAATTACACCAAAATAACCAAAAATGGTAGAAATTATCAATAATTTCAATTTATTTCGTAATCAAAATAAAGAACGTAAAGTTTAGTGGCCAAAGTATAAAAACACATAAGAAAAGGAGTGGCGGACGCCGGCAAAGGGGCGAGCATCGTAGCCGGAGGCTTGGGGATGGAGGTTGGCTAGGGTAGTAAGGCTATACACGATTTGAGCTTTTATTGAACTTAATAATTTTCGAGTTTGAGTCGGTCCGAACATAAAATAAAACTCGTTTAAATTAACGAGTCAAACTTCATAACATCAATGTTTGACTCGGCATGTTCGAATATTGGATTAAAATTTTCGAGCGGAGCCATTTGAGCATACACTTTTTTTGAGCCAAGCATCCTCATATGTTCATAACTCATAAAATAAAAATATAAATAAACCAATAAACATGCTCATATGAAACAATTTCATTTTTACATAGAAACAAAAATATACGAAACATGTTTATGAAGAAAAAAATTTATATGAAACAATTTCATCATATTAAACACGTTCATAGAAGAATGTTACTAAATTAAACAATGAAACCGGGAAAAGAAGAGGCAAAAATTGGAACATAAATATCATTTGATTCGTCGATAGCATGGGGCATGTGGAATCCCGTGTGAATCAGCAAGAACCATCTTGCAAGGCTAAATACTCCTGGGTGACCGATAGCGAAGAAGTATTGTGGGATGGTTTGTATGGTTTGTACAAATAGCCTGGTTTGCAAAGTAAACCACCCCTCCCTGGATGACCGATAGCGAAGTAGCACCGTGGGATGGTTTGTACAAATAGTCTGGTTTGCAAAGTAAACCACCCCTATATATATATATATATATATATATATATATATATATATATATATATAGTGTTTGGTTCATTTGAGAAATGGTAAATATATGAGAAATAGAGAAGTAATCCTAGCCATTCATATGGTCAAGATCATATTTGACTAGTCAAATATTGCGGCTTTGACCAGTCAAATATTGCGGCTTTGACCGGTCAAAAGTTGCGGCTATCCCAAAAATAGAAGGACAATTTCGTAAATTTTACAAAACACACAGGCTGTGTTCATATATGAACATGTACAATTCACATATGAACTATATGTTCATATATGAACCAGTGCAATTCACAACTGAACTCTTTTAACTGATTCATATATGAACCTTTGTGATTCATATATGAATCTGTATGAATCACAAAGATTCATATATGAACCTTTGTGAATCACAAAGATTCATATATGAATCTGTATGAATCACAAAGATTCATATATGAATCAGTTGAACTAATTAACAGATTCATATATGAACTCATCTCGTGTATTTTACGAAATTATCCCTCTACCTTCTATAGACCACACAAGGAATTATCCGGTACTTCGCGGTCAAAGCCGCAAATGTTAACCAGATGAATGGCTAAGATTACTTCTCTATTTCTCATATATTTACCATTTCTCAAATGAACCTCTCCCTATATATATATATATATAGGATTAGGTTCATTTGAGAAAATGCTAAAAATATGATAAATAAAGAAATGATCCTAGCCATTTATCTGATCAACATTTGCGGCTTTGACCGTGAAGCACCAGATAATTCCTTGTGTGGTCTGTAGAAGATAGAGGGGTAGTTTTGTAAAATATGTGGGATGAGTTCATATATGAATCTGTATGATTCACATATAAACTCTTTTAACTGATTCATATATGAACCTTTGTGATTCATATATGAACTATACGTTCATATGTGAATAAGTTAATTAGTTCGTATGTGAATCACAAAGGTTCATATATGAATCTGTTAATTAGTTCAACTGATTCACATATGAACCTACAGTTAATTAGTTCATATGTGAATCAGTTATGTGGTTCATATATGAATCAGTTAAAAGAGTTCATACGTGAATTACAGTGGTTCACATATGAACTAGTAAATCATACAAGTTCATTTATGAAACTTATCCCGTGTATTTGTAAAAATTACGAAACTGCCCTATTATTTTTGGAATAGGCACAACTTTTGACCAGTCAAAACCGTAATTGTTGACGAGTCAAAAACGCAATATTTGACCAGTCAAAGCCGATCTTGACTGAATGAAAGACTATAATTATTTTTCCATTTCTCATATATCTAACATTTCTCAAATGAACCTCTCCCTATATATATATATATATATATATATATATAGGGAATGGTTCAATTGAGAACACCTTCATTTTACGAGAACACTAATCACATGTGATACTATAGTTTATTTCATATGATAAGCATGTGATACTAAATCGGAGATGCATAAGACGTTCGACATGACCTAGGTTGCGGGCCAAATCACCAGCACCCCCTAGGCCCCCCACACGTATGTTATCACATGTGATAAGGGTATTATCGATGTAATATTGTAATCCATCACATATAATGTACATGTGATATAATCAGTGACGCAAATAGCCTTTGGTGCGAATTTAGGTCATTGGTAAAGTTGTGCACAACTAACGGGTACCCTCACGTTGTCATTTTCCATATAACTCCTTTCTATATAACTCTAGCCTTTGTATCGGGTCTGCGTTTTTTCAGGTGTGAATACAATGTGGTTGTCGTTTGCAAAATCAAATCTTTTGTCATTTTCCATATAACTCCTTTCGACAACTCTAGCCTTTGTATCGGGTCTGGGTTTTCTCAAGTGCTTTTTACAGCCTTCTCATTCTATTTGTGGTTATTTCATGGTTGCCAATTTGACATAACGTCTTAGTTTTTTATTCCCGTCTCGTGTTCTCCTCTTTTTACTACATCTCACAGTTTTTCTCTCTTATGTAAGAAGCGTAGAGACAACGCTACCTTTCATCATCATCAACAACAACAATAATAATAAAAAAGAACATTTATGTTTTTGGATTTTTACATTACAAAATAATATTTCCATTCTTTACTTCAACGGAAAATGCGACCAACATGCCTTCCCTTATTCTTCTTACAAAAACTAGGGGTGTTCATCTAAACCGCACAAACCGTCCACACCGCATCGCACCGCAAAGCACGGTTTAGAACGTCCGCGGTGCGGTTTGCGGTTTGCATTTTTACCAAACCGCACTATGCGGTGCGGTTTTGAGTTATCAAACTGTAACACCTCTAAAATCACAGTAAATTAAAACCTGGAAACCTAACAATATGACGAATGTAAAACCATTAACTTTCCATAAATGGGATTAGTCCTTAAGACTATACAATCCTATACAAGGATTTCATCAAAAGAATGGGACTTAACAATGCCCAGCAACAATACTAAACGTCTCCAAAAACCTCGAGACTCAAAACTCGTCTCTCCGATGGCGCTAAGCGATAAGGTGCTTTAGCGATCGGTGTTGCGCCTGGCACAAGATCAATCCGAAACTCTACCTGACGATCGGTTGGCAACCCGGGCAAGTCGTCCGGAAAGACATCTGGATACTCCCGCACGATCTTCACATCTTCCAGCTTGGACTTCTCCAACTTGGCATCGATCACATAGGCTAGGAAAGACGGACATCCTTTTACTAAACACCTGCATGCTCTTGCCATTGTGATTATTGCCACTTCACCCTTTCTCTTTTCACCATAGATGACAACGACCTCACCAGAGGGGTTGGGAAGTCGAACCAACTTCTTGGAACACACGATCTCGGCCTGATTGTTTGACAACCAATCCATACCGACCACAACATCAAAACCCCCGATTGACATCGGTAGCAGATCGATCGAGAATTTTCTCCCTTCGATACCAAGAGCACACTGCTTCAGAACTTCGCGGATCAGAACTTGTCTACCATCTGCTATTTCTACCACTAATGCATCCTCAAGACTAGTAGTGGGCATAGCAATTTTCTGACGGAAGTCACGGAACAATTCAGATACGAAAGAGAAACTAGCACCCGTATCGAATAAAATACGAGCAGGTACAAAGTTTATAAGAAAAGTACCCGATACCACATCAGCGGATGCCCTAGCCTCTTCGGCCGTCATCTGAAAAGCTCGACCCTGAACCTTCGGAGGGTTCTCCTTCCTTGTTGGCGCGCTACCCGACACAAGCTTCGGGCAATCTTTCCTCACGTGCCTCGGTGCCTTGCACTCAAAACAGACTGTTCCTCTGATCGGGCAATCTCTGACAGTATGCCCAGGCTTCCCACACTTATAGCAAGTTTGAGAATTGTTGTAACAGTTACCGTGATGCTTGGTTCGACACTTCGGGCACCACCTTGCTTCCTGGTAACTGTTGAAGTTGCGGTTTCCAACAAAAGGTCGGGCCCGCGTGGGAGGTACTGAGCTGCTCTCCCACTTTCTCTTTTCAGGTACCAACACTGCCTTCTCATATTTGCCCTTCGCGAACATTTCCTCCATGAACTGAGCTTCCTCCACCATCTCTCGGAGGTTAGAAGCTTTGAAATTATGGACCATAGATTGCATGTCCGCTGGCAAGCCGCTGAGATAGGCTTTCATCTTGTCTTTCTCTGTTGGGGCAGCATGCCCCACCAGACCAAGTTTCTCCATAAACTGACGGGTGTACTCCCTCACCGTCAGGCTTCCCTTTACCAAGGACCGGAATTCTTTCTCAATTCGGTCCATCGTTCTCTCGTTGCAAAACTCTTCTAGCAGCTTCTTCTTGAACTCGGTCCATGACAACTGAGCCAACACTTCAGGAGATAGAGTGGATTGGATGATATTCCACCAAATGAGTGCAGTGTCCCTCAGCAGTTGGGTACCAAACCGCAGCACCCTCTGATCATCACCACATTCGGAAGAGCCAAAAGCTTGCTCAACCGCTCGGATCCACTTAACGCACACCACCGGGTCATCAGAACCGAAGAATTCTGGCGGTCCGCAGCCCAGAAAGGACTTATAGGAACAACTCTTCCTGTTCCCCGGAGCACCAGAAATCCCGCGCTCTACCGACACGACCCTTATACCATCATCACCAGAACCTACTACGACGTTCTCCACCACCGTCTCACTTCTCCGATGGTTTACGTCGCGGTCCTCCATCGCTTTCAGCAGAAACTCCTGCTGCTTCGTCATCTCTTCCCTCATCGCCAACATCACGCTGGCCAACAACTCTGACTGGGGATTAGCATCCCTGATGACTGGGTGGGACGAAGCCAGGTCTACTCGCGGAATGACCTCTGGCCCCCCACCTAGCACTTGTTGAACGGATGGTCGAACGATAACCTCAACACCTTCCGGCTGACCCGCTGTAGAGGTTGTCGCTTCCAGACCATCAACACGAGCACGCGGTTTTCCACGCGTACCTACCATTCTGAACTGCTACACAGAGCAGTGGAAGAGTTAAGAGAGAGATAGGAAAACACGAAAGGAAAACGTACTACCACATTACCAAATGTCATATTAACAGCAATTCAAGCACTCTTACGTACAGTATCCTCATAATAACATTAGCTAAGTGAAATTATGAACATACAACACATAACGGTTCTTGTCACCACTACTACAACGCCTGATAAACGTACTTTCCGTCGACTCTAAGACTAACCCAACTTAGGAGCTCTACCCAATTCTCGCGGATCAATTCTTAGTATACGCAGTCTAACTCTAGACATCTTACATTCATGCCTAGTTCGCTTAAACTAGGGCTCTGATACCAACTTGTAACACCTAAAAAATCACAGTAAATTAAAACCTGAAAACCTGACAATATGACGAATGTAAAACCATTAACTTTCCATAAATGGGATCAGTCCTTAAGACTATACAATCCTATACAAGGATTTCATCAAAAGAATGGGACTTAACAATGCCCAGCAACAATACTAAACGTCTCCAAAAACCTCGAGACTCAAAACTCGTCTCTCCAAAAACACCGGCAACCCACCGCTAATGGAAACCTGATACACATACCATTTGAGAAAAAGTGTCAGACATAAAGCCTGGTGAGAACATACAGTTTATAAAGCTCAAAAAAATCAGAGATATAGACGTCAGTATCATAAGGAAATCTTTTCATAAAGGTTTAATTTATAAAAGATAACATTTCGCCACAACCGGGCCTTTTCGGTCCAAAACTCATCATACGATGACAAAAGAACCATTTTACCAAGGATAGTGGTGTAACACAAAGTAGACCACAAATCCGAGTTATGAGCTAAACACTTGGAGTCCTCAGCAATGAACCCAGAGTCCGTGCTACGAGGTGAGATCGCGCTCCCAAGGGAAACCAATGTATACTCCTTCACTAGGATCACCATGAACCATGGCTAGTATCCGGCCTCACATAACCGTACCAAGTTCTCATCACGGAACATGTGATCCATAACTACAAATTTGGGGAATGTAACCTCCCAACAATACAGTCTACTCAAAACCTAGGGATCCACTAGTAATGGTAAGGACTCGTCACAACAACATATGTGACCTACCATAATAAACATATGGTATAAATACATTTTATAAACAAAATGCCATTTCCAGCTCAACTCCTGGTAAGAATGAAAATCATTTAAAGGAGTTCTTTTCAATATTCTTTTCGCATGAACGCATAAGTAAAACCTCATTTTACTTTAACAATATAAGATCCAAAAGGTAACTTTTGATATGTATACAGTTTAAAATGAAAGTAGGAACTCACCTCTGTTTCCTTCTTCTTAACGAGCGCTACCTATGACAACACCGAAAGAATCGGTAAGTCGAAATACAGATAACTTTCTCGCTACTTGACTAGAATTCAAAGACAGAGAAGCTAACAACTTAACAGAACCTAATCCGGTCAAAGGCAACAACCGGTCGAACACCACCCCGGTCGAACACCTCCCCGGTCGAACACTACCCCGGTCGAACAGGCAACACCGGTCGAAGAGGCATCCGGTCGAACGACCATCCGGTCGAACAACCCTCCGGTCGAACGACCATCGCCTTTATCAACAACAGCTCGATGCAGATGATGAACAACTCGATGCAGAACCCAGATCCAAATGAGAAATACTCAGATCTCAAAATGGAACGATTCAAAACCTTCACAACGAGATTCTACACGGCTAAAAGCATTCAAATCAAAGCATTAAGCTAGATTCGTACCTCGATTTGCCCGAAACGATCGACCCAAAAACAAAGCTTCTTCCTGCCTTCTTACTTTCTCTCTGACTTCTCCAAAACCAAATCTGATATTTGTGATAATTTCCAAAATATCTAATTTGATTTGTATTTATATAACCCAAGTTATATTTAACCCCCCTGAACTTTGGGTAACGGTCAACTTCTCACCCAATCCCAAAATTCAGGGTGTTACACAAACCGCGGTTCGAACCGCACCGTAGCGCACATTATATATATGTATATATTTTTAATTTTATATTTTAAACACACATATATGTATATATAGAATAATTGCAATATTTATATAATATGTATTTTAGAATCGGTCGTATTGAATAGTTTTATTTTTAGGGACTACGATTACGTTATCGTTGATTTTAAAATGAAATTTTGATTTTATAATTATTGAATTGTAGGTGTAAAATGCGTAAAGTACAAACCGCATAAACCGCACAATGCGGTTTGGTGCGATTTGAGGTATATGCAGTGCAGTTTGCAGTTTGAAAAAATGCTCAAACTACATATGCGGTGCGGTTTTGCTCCAAACCGCACCTCGAACACCCCCAACAAAAACCCTACCAAAAAAACCAGAACGAACCTCTCTCTACTGTTATCAATCCTCATATTCAAGAGCAATTTACTCAATCTCCTCATGGATTTCGTTTTCTACTTGTTTCGATGTGATCGCACTACTCCATACATATGTCCTGTGGATCTTCCGACCATCAGATTCAATGATCTGATGAACCGATGGAACAGATCCATCGATGAGATGTGTTTCATCTGCTTCGCCGATTACAAGCCGGATGACGTTGTTTGTCATCTCAGTAGGTGCGGACACGACTTCCACTCCGACTGCGTCGGAGAATTCCTTCACCGGAAACAGCTTAATTGTCCGTTCTGCCGTTCTCCGCTCTTCTCCGGTCTTCGATTTGTACGAATAACTAAGAAATTTTGAATTGCACCGTCCTATGATGGATTTTGTTGAGTCGGTTTTGGGACCGAAACATTCAATTCTCTTCTCACTGTCGATTTTAGGTTATAGATTACGAACCCTAAGGATTTGATGATTATTGATTAGTTTTTATGATTATTTTTAAAGTTATTTGATCGGAAGCCGGTGAAGCCTCTCCCCTTGCCTTGCACCGATCTCCGGCCTCCATTGGTGCATTCACCGTCCCCTTTTCTGGCCCCCTCTTTCCCGTGCCAGATTTGGATTTATCTCCCCCTCTTCTCATGTTTTTGTTTCTGCTATGAACGGACTTGAGTGAAAGATGGTGCTGTGAGTAATTATGGTTATTGATAAAGAAAAAAATTTGTCAAATGGTGTTTGGGTTTTATTTGATGATTTTAGGGTTTAACTTCGTTTTGATGATCGGATCGTTGATGTTAGGGTTTAATTTGGTTTTGATTTTGAAATGGATTTGGTTGTTTTGATTTTGGTTTGGTACATGGATTGGTTTTTGTCGTTGGTTTCTCCGGTCGGGGATTGCAGATGGTGCTGTTCTTGAAAGGGGGAAGAAGAAGGTGATGTGGGTTGGTTAAAAGTACAAAAATAACATATTAGCGCTTTCATCGCCCAATAGCCACCGGTGTCGCTGTGTTAAAATCGATGTGTGTGGTGGGGTGTTAGGGGCTGAAAAGAGGAGGGGTTTGAGGAGTGTAGGGTGGTCAGCGGTGGTGCAGAAGGGGAGAGAAGAATGGAAAAATGGCGACTGGTGGTGGAAAAATTGCTGTAATTGAATCGGTTAAATCTTCAACACACACAAAACAACACTATTCGTTTCTAATCGAGCTCTGAATCGGTTCAAAAGCCATTGACTATCAAGCTCTAAATCATTTCAAAATCCATTCTCTATCGGGCTCTAAATCTAGCTGTAAATCAGTTCAAAATCTGTTGGCTATCATGCTCTAATTTGGTTCACAATCCATTGGGTATCGAGCTCTAAACCAAGTCGAGCTCTAAATTGGGCTCCAAATCATTTCAAAAGCCATTCGCTATCGGGCTATAAATTTATCCTAATTCAAGCTCTAAGTCGGTTCAAAATCCATCGACTATCGAGCTCTAAATCGAGTCTAAGTCGAGCCGTAAATCGAGCTCTAAATTGGTTCAAGATCCATTGGCTATCAAGTGCAAAACGGAGCTCTGAATCGTACAAGACCCATGGGCTATTAAGCGCTAAATTGATTCTAAATCAAGCTTTGAATCCGCTCAAGATCTATTGGCTATCAAGCGCTAAATCGATTCTAAATCAAGCTCTGAAGCGTGATTCATGTATGGGTTTGAGATTACAAGTAATCTAAGGTTTAGATCCACTTCTCACGTTAATTCAACTTCTTACACGGCGTTTCGCCTATATAATATAATATAAATTTATTTTTATTCTTAATTTATTAAATGAAAAGGAAATCACAAAAGTGAAATCACACCATACATAGAGTTATTTCATTTAGGTTGCGTTTGATATAAGGGGACATGACAGAACAGGACGGAACAAAATTCACTGTCTCATGTTTGGCATGACATGGGACAGGGACTGTCCCACATTTGGCATGACATGGGATAAGGACAAGGACTGGATAGAGGGAGAATATTCAATGACACTTTCTGTCGTTTCTATGGAAAATGTTTTTTCCTAGCTCCCCTAACGATGGGAAGACTGTCTCATCAAAGTGACAACCCACAAATCTAGCGGTAAAGAAATCACTAGTCAAGGATTCTAATTAGCTGATAATTGTTGGGAATTCATATCCAACATATATCGAATCGTCTTTAAGGACCTATTTGGATGCGTTGTGGGGGTGCAATTGGCACATATACTACACAACCAAACATGCGTAAATGTAAAATATCAGGTTTATATCCAGTTACCAACTGGTATGCTTGAGGCTGGTTAGGTAGTAGTGGGTCTAAAAACGAAAAAAAAAACTACATATAATAATTGCATAACCCTAGGCAGATGTGGGTAAATTGGTGCGCATAACCAATGCCCTAGATACTATCAATATTCTTTTGATAACAACTTTTATGAGACCATTTTATATATACACATGGGGTATAGGAAACTCTATATTTGATCACAATACATATGCAATGATCATCAAAGCCTTATGGTGTAAATTATCTAGCATTCCAAGTCATGTAAACTTGGTGACATAATCAGGGTGGTGAGCCCTTAAATGTATAACTAGTGCTAGAAGTGCAGCATTTCATGTGGACAATAATACGACACATGTTCATCGTGTCGAAACCAGAACTATAAAGTACTTTAATGGCCCGCATTTTGAATGTTTATGTCCATAAATATCACCTTGTATTCACTGTAAGAATGAAATGTTTTTGAATGATGTCCTTAGCTTTAAGATGGTCTCATTCTTGTTTTAGCTAAGGATCAGGGTATACAAAAGTTTTAGGTATTTGAGATGACATATTATGATGGTGGTGTTGCTTCTTATGCTGCAAAAGCCAACAATTACAATTTTGGATCATTTCTTTCACTCGAAAAAATTGTGTCTACGTGTATTTTTCGACAACCGGGTCATTATGTCATGAACATGGTGTCTCACGTGGTCATGTCGAAACATATATGTCATTGTCCCAAATTTCATTATTGGTGACAAAATATGATTCAATGACCCAGATAATCTACTAGTTTGACACATTAGCTTCTCTGATTTATGTTTTCTTCCATTTTATTAGAGGTGATATATTAATTTCCATTCATAATATGGCTTTTCATTTCAAACAAATATTTTAACAAAGTTTGATCCAAGAATCGATCGATCCAAATTGAATGTTGAGATTTTCAATCCTATCCAATTACAATTGGATATCCAATTATGGTCGGTCGGTTCTAATTGGATTGGTCGGTTCCTATTGAATCGGTTGACTTTTTATACACCTCTATCTTTGAATGTGACAAGAAATTAAAAAGATGCCATGATTTATTTTTTGTCACTACTATAATAAAAGATCAATGCGACCATCCATTACTTCTAATTGCTATGCAAGACTTCTAATTAATAAATTGTGAGTGCGTTTTTTTAATAAATATTGGTTTTGATAATTGTTAATATTGTATCAGTACGTTTTACTGATGTGATAGTAAATAGTATAATAAATTATAAGGTATAGTTTTTCAATGATAAATTGTTTTATGTCACATCATATTTTTTGACGCTTTGTGGGGTATATTTATTAAAAATGTATAAATAATTTATTAAATGAAATTTTGGTTATAAAAAACTATAAATAGTTTTTTTTTGGAAAGGGTATCCTGGGCCTATGGCCCAGACTAATCCCCGGCAATTAGGGCCTTTGGCCCAGCTGCTAAAGCATACAGCCCTGAGTTTATCCTCAGTGGCCACAAGTGCTGCGAGTGGGGCTCGAACCCGGGTTGAGCGCTATGAACTCCTCAAGCCTTTACCACCACACCACAGCCCTTGTGGTTAAAAAAAAAAAAAAAACTATAAATACTTCTAGGCATTGTTTGGCAAAAATGAGCTAGATTATAAGCTAGCTTATTTTTGGAGTAAATTGTTTCGATGCATACAAGGTAGTTTATAAGGGCTTTGGCAGCGTCTAGATTTGAACCCAAAAATATTCAAATAATAATCAATTTTGTTAAAGGAAAAACGAATTAGAACAACGGTAAATAAAGAAAAAGAATCTGTCTTTCTAATTAATCAAAATCCCTTTAAATAAGAATGAATTATAAGTAGATATCTATGAGATATATTAGTTCTAATTTATCAGTAATATATTTATTTCTATCTATATCGTTATATCCTTTAGACGATGGTCCACTTATCGTACAACAAATTTTAAAAATTTCTAATTAACATATTATATTATTTAATTTTTGTGGAGTAATTGAAAAAAATTAAAATTGGAGATAGTTTTCAATTAACATATTATATTTTTTTATTATCTTGTTTGTAATAATTAACATATTACTAGAAATGTACCATCGCAATACAGCGGGTTTCTGAAATCTAGAACTCAAACTCTCGATCATTATTCATACTTTTGTTAGTCTTTTTTTTATTTTATTTTACGATTTTGAAAAACCTAGATTTAAAACAAAAATATATTTTAGTTTAGTTTAATTATGTTTTTTTATAAAAAATAATAATTAAGTATTTTGTTACGGGTCAAAAAATGCTTAATTTAAATGATAATTACATTTAAGATATTTTATATTTAAAATTAAAAAGATAACATACTTCAATAAAAAAAATAAGGTGTTTTATCTCGTATTTTCTTATATTTATCGGTTAGTTATATCAATAGTTAAAAATTTTAGATATTGTAGAAAATAAAAATAAATGCTTATCTGCAGCTCGTTACCCGAAGAAAACATTGATTTTTATAAGTTGTACTTATGTTTAATCAATTTGTACTTTTGGATTTTAAGTAATATGCATTAATAAGTGGTACCTAATGCATAAAAATTAGTTTTTAAGAGTTTAACTTAAATTCTTTATAATATAGTATAGGTATATTAGTTAAAATTCAAAATTACAAGTTAATGAAACATAATTATAACTTATTAAAGTCCCATGTTTTTATTTGTATAACTAACTGCAAATAAACATATTAAATACAGGATAAACATTATGAGATAAACTACCTGTTTTATTTTTTATTAAAATATATTATCAATAATTTTAAATATAATAACATAACAAAATAATTTATCATTATCTTTATAAACAGATCATAACTAAAAGTAAAATAAATTACATCTTTATAATAAAATATAAATTGTACCAAAGCATTATGAAATTGTAAATTAAGTAATTGGCTTTAGTTAGTTGTATTTTATGCTTAAAATGTTGTAATTAAGAGTTTTTTATGTTATAGTATAGATATTATTAGAAAATTGTTTTAATTATATTTTAGCAATTTATTATAAAATATTTGTAATTGACTATAATTTCAAGATGACATTTTTGGTATTTTTACATACTTACTAAAAGCGTACTCGCACAATGCAACGAGATACATCATGATTTTAATGTTTTTTTTTTCTCGATTTACAGTACGATTTTGGATGATTTTGAAAAAAGTGATAATGTTTTTATAAATTTATTTAATTTAGGCTTAATAATATAATGTTTTTTATATAAAAAAATTAAGTATTTTGTTAGAATTCAATGATTATTTTATATATTTTAATGACATCTAGAAAAAATAACAAATTACATATTTAATAATATAATTAAAACAAATTTATAGTAATATAATATATTAATTAATAATGATACAGGAGATGTCTGCATAAAAGGAAGACCCTGCACATACCAAATTGGTGGGTGTTAGAACTCTGCAGTAGTAATATGTATCTTGTACTTTGATACTTGTAAATTAAGAGATTTTTAAAATTTTGCATAAAATGATGGTACATTGTGCCTAATAATTTGTATTTAAGAGTTTTTTATCCGTGCTTTATAATATAGGGGGTGTTTGGGATTGCTTATTTATTTGGAAAAGTGCTTATTTAGAAAAGTGTTTATCAGCTTATGTGGTGTCAAATCGGAGTTTTTTAAAAAGTGTTTGGATTAGCTTATTGTGGTACCAAAACGTAATAAGCTAATAAGTTGTTATTTAAAGGTGTTTGAGATTGCTTATACATATAAAAGAACCAAAAAAGTCATAAGCACTTTTGAAATAAGTCATAAGTTACAACAAAATGACTTATCAAAAATGGTTTTTCAGCGGTTTGACACCGCTATAAGCTGTTTTTTTTTTTGTTCCATCCAAACACTCAAAATAGCTTATTTGCGGTGTCAAATCGCAATAAGCTAAAAAGCCCTTCAAATAAGCAATCCCAAACACCCCCATAGTATAGATAAACTAGGTTTTTGCTAAATATAATTTGTTCATCAGCTAACTTATCAACTAACAACTACCTTATCAATCATCAGCTAGCTTATCATACATCAATTAGTCTATCAGTTAGTTTGTCAAACATAGCCTTATTGTTAATTCATATTGATATAATTTTCATTACTTATTAAAATATAAATTTAATATTATATTTTGAAATTTAACTTTAATATATTTATTAAATAAATTACATAATAAAAATAAAAACTTAACACATATAAAATTACATCATTGTTCCTTCAAAGTTTTTGAAGTTGATGTTCGTATAACCTCCATTGTGGTTCGATCATTGTTTTAGGATCCATTTCCACCAATTTCATGTCCAAATCTTACTATAAATGTGCCTCGGATATCTCATAGCATACTTCATGAGCACGAAAACAATCTCCAAAATCACATACAAGTACGTAATAGGCCAACAAATAATTGTTTACAATCAAATTGGTTGACAAAATTTGGCAAAGTTTCGGAGAAGAAGAAAATGATGATTAATGTAATGTTTTTACTTTGTATTTTAATTTAATATTTTAGCATTTAATAAATGTTATGTATATTATACGTATTTATTTATTAGATTAAAAAATTTATAAATTAATATTTTATTTAATTAATTTAAGAGTGAATTGCAAATTTGGTCCCTGTGGTTTATTGTTTTTCTCATATTTGGTCCCTACAAAATTTTTATTGCAAGAAACTTCCTATGGTATGCAAAAGTGCTCGGATTTGGTCCCTGTGACTAACGCCCGTTAGTTTGCAGGTAGGGATGGCAAAAAAAACCGAACCCGACGGGGAAAACCGAAAGCCGAACATTTCGGGTTGGGTTCGGGGACGTCTTATCGGGGACGGGGCGGGGATCAGGGATTTTAACGGGGACAGGGACGAGGACGGGGATGGTGCTCACCGGCCTGGCCCGACCCGATAGTATATAATATATATATATATATATATATATATATATATATATATATATATATATATATATATATATTCAAACTTTAGGCTTTATATATTAATTAATAACTAGATACCAAATATTTTAAAAGCCCAAATCCAAACCCAATCAAATCCCTAAAAGGAAAAAAATTAAAAGTTAAATCTTCTTATGTTTAAGAAATTTGAATTTTTCGGTTTCGGGTTTCGGTTTCGGGTATTACCAACGGGTAACGGTGATTTTTTAGCCTTAACGGGTTCCCCAATGGGGATCAGGAAAACCACGGGGACCCGATGGGGATCGGGACAGTTTCGGGGACTGCTATGGTTTTCGGTTTCGAGGATGGGGACCATACCCGAAACCGGCCCGTTGTCATTCCTATTTGCAGGTGTTAAATCCCCTCATGTGCCTTGCATATGAGGGTATATGGGTCATTTTACTCCACAAGGACCAAAATTGCAATTTACTCTTTTATATTATACCTTTTTCAAAAAACATAGTATTTATATACTATATAATATTATTTATATTTATATACATAAATAACACAAATCTTCACCTACCACATATCACCCACCACCACCACCACATCCACCATCACCCACCACATCCACCACCATCCACCGAATTTTATAAACAACAATTTCTAGAAAAATCACTATAAACAATTTTTATGTAAATTACATCACCAACCAATAACTGTAAACAACAATTTATATATAAATTCATTCAAAAAAAATCTTAATACAAACAGTCTATGTAATCAATCACTATATATATATATATATTCAGTAAAATTACATCAACGAACAATCACTATAAACAACAGTTTTTATGTAATGTCATTAAAAAAATGTAATTACAAACCCCAAAATCACAAACCGAAATCAAGCCTTGTAATTAAACCCTAAATCAAAATCTAAATCAAAACCCGAATAAACCTTAAATCAAAACCTCAAATCAAAAAAAAATTATAGAACAAGATATGGGCTAGATCCGGAGGAGCAGATGAGTTGTTTTTTGAGAAAACAAGATCTTCAAACGAAGTGAGCGAAGAACGAAGAAGAAGAAAATTTACAGATTCCGGATCTAGCTTCAGAGGCTTTGAATGAAGGACCGTCGTTTCTGCTTAGTGGATGTAAGAAAAACGATTGGTGAAAGGTTGTGTGGTTTCATCGGAAATGGTGAGGCTGACAAGAAGAAAGACATATATGAGGGCGACGACTGGGAGCGGAGATGGGGGAGGGTTCACCAAGACGAGGGGACGGCGAAGTGGAGGAGTTTGCCTATGGTTATCGTCGGTGGAACCTGGGGACGGTGAAATGAAGATCGAAGGTGATCTAGAAATTGAAGACCACAATTTCTTTATGATGTATGTATATTAATAAACTAATCCTTGGTCCTCATGATACATAAAGTAATTTACATTCTTGGTCCTTGTGGATTATAATTAAATAAAAAATTAATAGGAAGTTAGAAATTTATAATATGACTAAAATACCCTTCCAATTAACCTAATATAAAAGAGTAAGTTGCAATTTTGGTTCTTGTGGTTTATTGCGATTCCGATCTTTGTGGAGTAAAATGACCTATATACCCACATGAGGGGATTTAACACCTGCAAACTAACGGGCGTTAGTCACAGGGACCAAATTCGAGCACTTTTGCATACCACAGGGAGTTTCTTGCAATAAAAATTTTGTAGGGACCAAATGTGAGAAAAACAATAAACCACAGGGACCAAATTTGCAATTCACTCTTAATTTAATTTACTTTATTATAATTAGAGTAAATTATGTTTTTAGTCCATGTAGTTTGTTAAAATTTGCAGATTTCATCCCTATGGTTTTGAATTTTGGTTTTGGTCCCTATGGTTTGTAGTTCATTTCTATTTTCGTCCTAAGGCCAAAACACTACTTTTAAGGATGAAAGACTAAAATATAAATAAATTGTAAACCATAGGAATGAAAAAAGCAATAAAATTTAAATCATAAGGACAAAAAAGGTGATGAATTACAAACCATATGGATGAAAATCGTAATTTCAAAACCACAAGGATGAGAATAGAAATTTTCAACAAACCACAGGCACTAAAAATGTAATTTACTCTTATAATTATTTAGTTAATTGTAACACCCCGATTTCGAAAATGTATCGTTTCAAGTTAATGCAGAATCGGTATTTTAAGGGAAAAATAAGATATAAGATTTTGGACTTGAATCCTAGATTTTATAGTCTTAATGGATGAATGATTCAATTACGAGTCCAACGGTTCTTTCCGGAGCAAAATCGGAGCTATAACGAAGAAGTTACGGTCAAAACAGTGAACGAGAAGAAAACCAGGGGAAGCGAGCGACTTATGCCGCGACTTAAGGTCGTGAGGTAAGTCGCGAAACCCCCTGGTCGAGCTTAAAACCCGATTTTCAGCCACCAAACTTCATTTCTTCATATCTTCTTCATCATAACTCTGATTTTGGTGATTCAAGTTGCCATGGTTTCGTTTTTGAGAGCTCTTCAAGGATTTAGCAAGAGATTGGAAGTCTATTGGAGTATACATGAGTATTTTGTGGTGGTAAGCTCCTCTCTCTCTCTCTCTCTCAATGTTAAGCTAGGGTTTGATGATTTCATCCTTTTCCCTTTCATCCTTCATCTTGGGTTTGATTTTGATTATTTGTGTGGTGAAGGTGACCTTGTAGATGTGTTGGATCTAAGATCTAGGGAGGTTGCTTGGAGATTTCAAGACTTCATCAATGGTGATTCAAGTTTTGGGAGTAAAACCTAGTTTTAGCCTAAATCTAGCAATGTGAGTTCAAGTTGATTTGTGAAAACGGTGTACATGCCAAAATGGTTATTTTAAAGTGTTTTGCATTTTACATGAAATTGTCAACTGCTGACCAGTTTGGTTATTTTGAAAGTATTTAACTTTATAAACTTGTATAACACACATTCTTGTGATGTTTGGGCATTTTGATAAATGAGTCATAAATGGGTGTGCTTGGTAACTTATTGCATAAATGAGATTATTTGGTGAAAAGGCATTTTTAGTGTTTGTTTGGGTAAAAGGTTTGATTTTGTGTTATGGGACGTTTTGAAAGGATAAAGGGTATAAATTTATTTGGAAAACCTTTCGTCTCGACTTAAACTGTGTTGGAGTCCATTCAAATATTTTGAAGCGTGTGATTTCATGGTATGGGTCGAGTACGGTTATTATTTGAAAAGCATTAATCATTGGTCAAAAAGAGGATTAAGTATTTTGGCTCGATGTCGTTTAAAGGAGTCTTGAGGACACTTGTCCGATTTTGAATGGCTCAATTTAGAGCCCAATTATGACGTACGTACTAGTGTACTTTGTTGCATTTTTGACGTTGGTTACATGTTCGAGTGCTTTAGTCATTTCGGGATAGGCATGTAATGTTAGACTGTGTTGCATTGGATCCATAGGCACGTAAGTCAGTCTGTTTTGGATGGTCGATTGGGTATTGCAGGTGACCTTCTGTACCCATGTTTTATGACCGGAAACTTGACAAGTGATCGCTAGGAGGGTTGAGTCTGTTAGTGCTGCCGGGACGGTAGGTACTATGACCTCTGCCGCTTGAAGTAATGCCTGGGACATGTAGTCTTTAAGTGCGTCGGGCCTTTAAGGTGGAGTTCTTCGGAATAAGCCCATCAAGGTCAACTGACTTGGGGTGACACTTGTTAAAGAAGTCGTAGGGACATCGGGCTGGAATATCGGGAGGTGTCATCGTGATTAACGTTGCTTGGGTGGCATACTGATGTGTTCCTCCACCCTCAACGGATACGGGTTTCCCCCGTCGTCGGCTACCAGTATTTTAAATATAAGGATGTCTTATTTTACTGTCATTGGTTCTTTATGGTCGACAGTGAATGATGGCCTTAATATTGGATCTTCCTCCTTGTATATTAAGGTTTGAATGAATTATGTCATCTCCGTGTTTTGGTATTTAGATTCCTTTCTTTTATGGTCGCGTGAGTATTGGACCTAGAGTCCATGTTTTCGGGCGTGCGGTATATGTGGTTTTGATAATGATTTATGGGTCGAGTATCTTGCCCCACCCGTGTTTGGGTGTTTTGGGATATAACGTTTTATTCGTATTTCTTAAATGGCAGTCATTTCATATTCATGTTTCGAGTTAGTTTACGTTGCATCAAATTATAAAACATGTTTGAAATGAGGTGTCCATCTTTGAAAGTGCATAACATTGGATACGAATTGTTTTCTACTTTTTAAGTACATCAATTGAAAGGTCATGACTCCAAACGAAGTTCATTATTTTAAAGATATTTACTCATGTAAAACTCTTAAACTCACTAGGCGTTAGCCTAACATTTTTATTTGTCGGCATGTGCATCAGGTTCCAGTTGGGGGTATGGTTCTAGCAGTATTGAAGAGATGTGCCTTAGTGTCCACCAGTGTAAGTGTTTGGTGAATTCTTCCGCAGTTTGGAGATATCGACATTTATTGGGTTTTAGTAACACATGTCCTTATTATAGACTGTATATATAGATGAATGTGTGTATGGAGGTTAAATCTTAAATTGTGATTGTAGATGAATCATTTATTGATGTATTTAGAAAATTTTAAATTAGTTGCTATTTCTAGAATTGAAGGTGTTACATTAATAAATTATATTATAGAATATTTAATTGTACTTTTGTTGTTATTTGATTAAAATGTAGCTTTTTTGATGATATGTCATTTTAGAAAGTGGTTAAAAAATATTTGGTAGTGGAGGATAATTTCTAAAGTTGACGTGACACTTTAGAAATTGTGCTAGAAAATGTATTGTAGTAGATGGTCTGATAATACTAAAACAAGAGACCAAAAAACATGGCTTAATTTGTAGCTTCTATGGTGGATTGAAAAAACAACGTTATTTTGACTTGTTTGAAGTTACGTAAGACCATCAAATTTTACACCAAATACCATATGTATTAAATCACTTTAATGGGGACATCAAATTTGATGTAATGAACATTAACACAACAAATTTGATGTGACGCACTTATATCAATGGAAAAATATAAAAAATACTATATCTAGAATATTACATTTTGGTGTAAGATTTGGTGTTATCCATTAAAGATATCTAACAATATTGTAGAAAGGATGTAGGGTATGTCAGATCTAACACGATGCATTTAATCTTTGCTTGTTTATTAATTATTAGTTTTCTGTTGTTCTCTTCGACGTGAGGTAGAGCATGTCACTACAATTGTACTAATGTTAGAAAAGCAAATAGATTTGCGGAACTAACAAATAATAGAATATACATGTTTAATTGTTTGATCGAATGCTATAAAATCAACGTCATATGTTCCCAGTCTTCCACATATTCTTGTGACGATCTCGATGAATCTTCTTTCAGTAAGCAAAAGAAAAAGAATATTGGACCTTCAAAAGCCTGGTGCGGGCGATAGATGTGAAAATGGGTTCAAACCGGGTTTTTCGGACAGGCTTTTTTGGGGGTTTGGGCTTTTTATTGTGCGGGCTCTAACAGGTTTAGAAAACAATACTTGGCCTAGGCACAAGCTTGATCTCATGTTTACTAGGGTCGAGCTTTCTCGAGTAAGACCTTTTTTGTGCATCTTTAGGTACAAGTGTACAAAAACATTTTTATTAAAGTGTACAATTCACAATACCAATTATTTTCATATTATTATATGAACTAATATTTCGTATGACTTATGCAAGAAATATTGTGTGCTCATATATATCGAGCATATCCAAGCGAATCAAAAGGTTGATCAAAACGAGTTGGAATTCGTGGTGCTAAAACTAAAGTGTGCCAAGAGAAATTGAAAAAATCAAAAGTTTGTTTCGTGTTGACGATCACCGATCTCATTTCCTAATACCAACCAAACGCCATCAACATTCAACACAATGAACAATCTCATTCCCATTTCCATTCCCCGAAACAAACCAGGTGCCCCCTTAAAAATTTGTAACTGATTATGTGATTGTGTGTACAATCCATTCCACTTCTTGCATTAGTGATGACATTGTACCATCGATTGTACATACAATTTTATTCTATATTACAGGATCACATTATAGTGGATCGTTGTTTCGATATGATCTCGGAAAAAGTGGAAGTACTCAAAGTGGGTAAATTATTCAATATCTCAGTGTTGTATCACTAACTCCAACTCTTTTTATTTTTGAATTATATTAAAACAACGTTGAAACAATTGTTTTGGGTTGGTTACCAAAGTCGGTACTTATAATATTTCCCACCAAATTTGTACTAGCAAAATTAAATCGTTGAATAAATGATAAAATATTTTTACAATTAATGACAAAATTATTGAATTATATTGTGATAGAATTGGTATTCAAAAGCAAACTTCAAAAAATAAACCTAAAATACACATATATAATTAAATTATAAACAATATGTTAAAAATTATACAAGCTCTAGTTTATTTGAAAAAAAAATATGTAGTAAAAAGTAAATAAAAATTAAATGAACATGCCAACATGGTATACATCATGACAACAATCACAACATCTCATGCACTATTCTAAAAAACTCGCCGCACAGCCAAGGATTGTGTGTCACGCCACGTTAAGCCCATGACACGCTATGGCACGTCATGGCCTAATGCTCAATTTCTTAATGAGATATTTGATTTTTCTTTACGTTTTTAATATCTTATTTGCAAGTTTCTAATATATAACCTAATTTAATTTGCTTATTACTATTGACTCATTGAGTAACACTACAAAACATACGTTTTTATATATAATATTATATATGAATTAGAAATTTGACGCCATAAGTCACGTCTTGAAAACGACATGGCTTTGTCGTGGCTCCTAAGGTTTGGCCTCGCCGCCACGCCTCACGCCATTTAGAACCTTGATCTCATAGTAACATGCCCATGACCAATGATTTTTTTTTATTGTAGTAACGTAGAATATTTATGTTAAGATAATATTAAAAATGTTTAAGAAAACCCTTAAAATATTCGGATTTTTTTAATAAAATTTTGTTTGTGTTTCTATTTTAGTTACGGACAAGTTGAAGCTTTTTGGTAATTTAACGTAAATTACAAAAATTGTGTTTAGGCCTTGGGGTTTATGAAAACTTTGGTTTTTGTCCCTAACTTTTGGAAATTACAAGGAACGTTATTGGGGTTTGTATTTCACTATAGATTTCGTCCGAGGCCGTGATATAACCAATCGATTGCACAAGATATACCAGAACTACTTACTGGTCTTGCTAGCACCGTTAGAAGACACAGACGAGGGGACTTTATGTCATTTTACCAATGTTTTATATGATAATTTATAAGAACAAGTTATTAAAGCTTGATTAGAAGCCATTAAAACATGAATACAAGATATTAAAGCATCTAAAAAAAAGCAAAAGCTAACCTAACCCATTCCATATCATCGACGCACCCTCCCATGTCGACGCCTTCTCCTTATGTGGCAACCCCTACATTTGTGCACATCACCCTTCCATGGAGAGCCTCATCTTCCATGGTGTTGATGCAAGTAAGCGAGAGCCAAGTACGGGCGAGGAAACCGGGGTTGGTGGTGTCAATGGTGTACAACTCAACGAAGATGCTACGCTGATGGAGTGGAAGGAGGGGGGGGGGTTGCAGATGATGGGTGATGGGTTGCTAGTAACATCACTTTAGTGATTCATTTTCGCTTACATCGGAGGGGGTGTCATTTTGGACATAAGGATGACTCCGATTACGATTGCTACGTAGGAGGGAGTGGGTGGCCAGGGTCGGGATATTGTGACGGAGGATAGAAATAGAGTAAGGGGGTGTGTATATTATACTATCATAATATATATATATATATATATATATATATATATATATATATATATATATATATATATATATCATAGATAATTAAAGGAAAGAGTAAAAAGATCAAAATATGAAAATTCCCCTTAGTTAGTGGAAGACCTAACATTTGACAGGGTGTAAATACAGTTTATGAAAACATTTGGGAGCGTTAGAGCATCTCCAATAGTTGTGCTATAATAAAAATTTTGGCGATTTAAGAAGAGTTTTATGCTACAACAACTATGCTATATTGTATGAAAAAATAGAAATAAAAAAAAGAGTACAAAAATCTCTAAACTTAGAGACATTTCTAAAAGGGAAATTTGACCAAAATAGTAAATCCCTCCAAGCAACTTCAATATTTAGCCATTTTTGGAACCAAATTCCTATTTTAGTCATAGTTTACGCAAATGTCTTGCGTAAAGCATATTTTCATATTAGAAAAAAGAGTAAACTACGATTTTTGTCCCTATGGTTTGATGTTTATAACGGTTTTAGTCCCTGGTCTTTTAAAATTGCTTTTTTCATCCTTATGGTTTTTATTTTGCTTCCATTATAGTCCCTCCATCCAACTTTGTTAAAACTAGGGTTAAATCTTCCAAAAAATGATTGAGAAAATTACATATTTGGTCCTTGTGGTATAACAATTTTTACATTTCTATCCTTAAATTTCATAGTTTACATTTTTGATTTTTTACTTTTTCTTTATTTATTTTATTTCATCAAGACATTTATTTTTCTATTAATTATATTGTATATTTTCAATATTATTATAAATTTAATTATAAGAATAATTAAATAACTTCATTAAAAATATTGATAAATACATGATATTTTTTTCAAAGCTTTATATTTAAATCTCCTAAAATTTATATTTTTACTATTGATTTATTAAAAAATTTTATTTATTTTAAATTAGCATTGAATTTTTTTTAATAAAATTAAAAAAAAATAGTTTATTTTTCAACAACCAGTTGTTTTTGTTAAATGCATTTTACTCACACTATTTCATATTTTCATTTAAACTTTATTTTTATTAATTAATCAAATTTATTTAATATTTAAATTAAACATACACACATATATATAAATCTTTGTTTATATAATAAGACTAATTTTCTAGAAAACAAAGGTTTATATGTGTGTATGTTTAATTTAAATATCAAGATTCTAAATGATGTGAGCCGTAGTGTGGCGACAAAGTCAAGCCTCAAGCCTTACGGCAAGGTCACCGCGTTTTTCAAGGCGTGCCTTAAGGCGACATATATATACATACACGCATACACGCACACTCTCAGACTTGTGTATGTTAGTGTTTTTTAATAATACCATAAAGCAAATTAAATTCATATAAAGTAATAAAACTAAAAATTAAATAACCATTGATACCAAATATATTGAGCTTTTGAAAAATGATATCAAGAGTACAAAATCGAGATTAAATCTCTCGAATCTCTATTCACTGCATTCAAAAAATTTCAAAGAATTCGTGTTCGACTCTTTCTGTACGAGAATGGAAGTAAGTATTTACCTATCAAAGGTTTTAGTCTTTTAAGTGTCATTTTTTTATTTAATTAAGATTTAAGTCTCATACATTATTATCATTTATTCCTCAAAGTATATATTAAAAGTAATGCGTCGTAACGTGTCATAACGCATTACAATGCAAGTCAAGCCTTTAGAGTGGAGCCACAGGGGTTAACGTGGCGGCGAACCCAAACCTTGCCGCCATAACACGTCATAATGAGGCCATAACGAGTTATTTAGAACAATGCTAAATATTAAACAAAATTGATTAATTGATAAAAATATTAAATAATGGTAGTAAAATGCATTTAACAAAAACACAACCAATTGTTATAAAATAAGACAATTTTTTATCGAATTTTATAAAACTTTTTCCAATTGTAATTTAAAATAAATAAAAAACTTTAATAATCATTAGATAAAAAATATTAATTTTAGAGATTTAAACCTAAAGTTTTGAAAACAAAGATATCATGTATTTATCAATATTTTTAATGATGTTATTTGATTATTTTTATAATTAAAGTTATAATAATTTTGAAAATATATAATATAATTAATAGAAAAATAAATGTTTTGATGAAATACAATAAATAAAGAAAAAGTAAAAATTAAAAATTAAAAAATGTAAACTATGTAATTTAAAATTAAAAATGTAAAAATTGATTTACCACAAGGACCAAATATGTAATTTTCTCAATTATCTTTTTGGAAGATTTAACCTTAAGTTTAACAAAGTTAGATGGAGGGACTATAATGGAAGCAAAAAAGAAACCATAGGGATGAAAAAAGCAATTTTAAAAGACCAAGGACTAAAACCATTATAAACATTAAACCACAGGGACGAAAATCGTAGTTTACTCTAGAAAAAATGTTCTATACGCAAAAATTTGAATCCTTGCGTAAATTTGTGTAAAAATTTTCCCTCCTTTTTTAATCTGAAAATTGAGACATTTACATAAAATCTATCTAAAATGGAAATTCAATTGAAAATTTGGTTGAAAAGATTGACTATTTTAGTCAACTTCTAATTCTATAACTCTATGTAGGAGAGTGAAATAATATTTTATTTTTTTCATACTAATTAGGGGTGTTCATCTAAACCGCTAAATTGCATAAACCGTCCACACCGCACCGCAAAGAGCGGTTTATAAACTTTCGCAGTGCGGTTAGCGATTTACATTTTTACTAAACCGTACTATGCGGTGTGGTTTGCGGTTTTGAGTTATCAAATCGCGGTTCAAACCGCACCGCGCCGCACATTTTATATATGTATATATTTTTATTTTATATATTACACGCATAGGGAGCGACCTTTTGCAAACCACATTTATTTTACAAATTCTACAAACTAAAATCAACCAATCAGATTTTTTCATTTAATTCTTATATAATTTCAATTTGGAGGTATAATTGACAATCCACATTACACGGTTATATTTATGGAAATATTTTATTTTTGAATTTATCTATAATTATAGACGGTTATGTTTATGGAAGTATTTTATTTTTAACTTTATCAAAATCATTGTATGCATGAAAATTAAATTTTAGTTTTTTTAACTTTTTTTCTACCTAATTACGGTTTTATTCTCTTTTTTACTTACGATTTTATTTTTTAATTATTTCTAAACAATTTTTTTTCTATTAATTACGGTTTCATTTTGTTTTAAATAAGATTTAATTATGTTTATCATGGTTTTAGTAAGGTTTCATTATGGTTGCAATAAAATTTCATCTAGATGATGAAATATGTTTTAGAACTTTGTATGGGGGTGAAATTGTTTCACTATGATTTTAATATGGTTTCACTATATTTCACTATGATTTTAATTGTTTCTCTACCATTTCACCATGTCAATAATGAAATAAGGTTAAATTATGTTTCACTATTGTTTCAGTAATATATTAGTAATATATTGTTTCGGTAATAATGAAATAAGGTTAAATTGGTATGTAGGTGGGTTGCAAAATTTATAAAATAAACATGGTTTGCAAATGAAACCATCTCTACACACATATATATGTATATATAAAATAATTGCAATATTTATGTAATATGTATTTAGAAATCGGATGTGTTGAATATTTTTATTTTTTAGACTATGATAACGTTATCGTTGATTTTAAAATGAAGTTTTAATCTTATAATTATTAGATTGTAGGTGTAAAGTGCGTTAAGTACAAACCACATAAACCGCACCGTATCGCATTGTGCGGTGCGATTTGAAGTACATACGGTGCAATTTGTGGTTTGAAAAAATGCTCAAACCACATATATGGTGCAGTTTGCGATTTTGCCCCAAACCGCACCACGAACACCCTAACCAATAAGAGATATTGAAAATAAATGTCTAAGAAAAAAAAATAATATATGTTATTTAATGTATTGAATATTTTAATAATATAATTAATATTAGAATTGTTAAAATAAAGTTGCTATCAGAATTGAATGTAGTTTTTTTTAAATTTAATTTTTAAAACTTTATTTAAAAAAAATTATAAATTGTCAAAAAAGACAAAATCTTGATCGAGTTTGAAACCACAGGGACGATTTATGTCATGTTTATTATTTTACTAGTGTTGGGCCCGTGCATTGTACGGGAGGATAAATTTTTTGTTGGAATGTTGAACCGAGTTAAAATGAAACGTAATTTCTCTGTTAACAGTTAATGAAATACAATGTGAAAAACGAATATATTTTCATAAGTGGTTAACTTGCATATATTCTTAATCGTTTGTTGTTATGAATTTGTGCAATAATATTGGTAATAGTTTTGTATTATATTATTTAAAACATAAAATTTTTATTTTCGATTTTACATTTAAATGTAAATATATTAAAAATATGAAAGAATATTTTTATATCTACATCGTTTCTATTTTATTTTCTTTACACTTGGTTAATTTGAAAAATATTGCGGAATATTTTTATTTTAAAGAATACGATAATTTATTAGTGTATCTCGTTATTTTTTATTTTTAATTCATATCAATCTTCTTTTTTATATTTTTAATGTTCGTGAAAAAAAATACGTGTAGATTTTATATTATGCAAATATAAAATACGTGTTGATTTTATAAAATAAAATAGATTTTATGTTAGCAAAAAAAAATACGGAAGAAAAAAGAGTTTATATTACATCTCATTATGTAAAAAGATTTTATAAAATAAAATATGGAAAAAGATTTTATAAAATAAAATATGGAAAAATCATTATGAGATGTAATATAAAAAAATACGGAAGAAAAAATATTGGGAAATTAATTAAAATGCCCGTATTTGAACATCGTATTACCGAAATGCCCCAAATCTTGTCGACTTTGCCGAAATACCCTTTAAGTCCGGGAATCCCGGGGTTATGTCCGGGAAACCCATATATGTATCTCACACACACCCATATATGCATCTACACACATGTACACGATCCCGGCCCCCAACCCCGGGTTTCCCGGACATAACCCCGGGATCGAGTCCTTTCCCGGCCGAAACACAACAACCCCGGGATCGATGCTCATCCCGGCCACATTTCCCGGACTTAAAGGGTATTTCGGCAAAGTCGACGAGATTTGGGGCATTTCGGTAATACGATGTTCAAATACGGGCATTTTAATTAATTTCCCTTTTTTTATATTACATCTCATTAATATAGATTTAAATGTAAAATCTACATTTAAAATAGATTATGCTAATATAAAATCTATTTTATAAAATCCTCCACAAAAAAAACAAATATTTATATTAATAAATGAGTATTCATTCCACAAATAGATGATTATGTGAGATACTGTGCTTGGAAAGGTTGTACCAAAGCATTAAAAAATTGTAAATTAAGTAATTGGCTTTAATTAGTTATAACTTGTGCTTAAAATGTTGTAATTAAGAGTTTTTTATGCCGTTTTTATAATATAGTATAGATTATAAATTAACGTGATCCAATAGCCAACAACATCAGAACCATGTCACCTGGTACGGTTAACGCCAACAATAACCGTTAAACCGCGTGCCCGCGTGGCATGCACGATACTGAGGGGGTGTTTGGGATTGCTTATTTGAAGTGTGTGACACCGGAGATAGACACTTTCTAATGTTTGGGTAAAGAAAAATTAAAAGGACTTGTAGCGATGTCAAACCGCTAAAAATGAGTTTTTGATAAGTCATTTGGTTCTAACTTATCAACTTATTTGAAAAGTGTTTATGACTTTTTTGGTTATTTTATATTTTTATATGTATAAGCAATCCCAAACACTCTTAAATAACAACTTATTAGCTTATTACGTTTTGGTACCACAAATAAGCTAATTCAAACACTTTTAAGAAAACTCCGGTTTGACTCCGCATAAGTTGATAAACACTTTTCAAAATAAACATAAGTAGTTTTAAATAAGCAATCCCAAACACCCCCTCATATACCCATGCTCCCTGCCCTTTTCATTATAAAACGATGCTCATATGGACATCCTCATCTGGAACCAAAATGATGATCGACATCTTCTTCTGCATCTCGATATTCATCCCAATCTTTTGAATCAAGAACGATTTGATTCATCTTCTCACTGATTCCGTTTTCTACTTGTTTCACCGCAATCACACCGCTCCACGCCTCATGTGTCTCCTGGATCTACTGATTATTAGATTCGAGGAGTTGTTGGACCGCTGGAACAGATCCATGGAGGAGATGTGTTTCATCTGTTTGGAAACAATCCGATTGTCCGTTCTGTCATTCTCTGATCTTCTCCGACCTTCCGTTGGTCCCTTGTAAAGTCGTCGTATTGTAGATTCCGTTAGATCTTATTCGTGACCGAGGTGTAAATATTAACTTTATTTTCTATTTCCCCTCGTTTGATTTCTTTTTTATTATATGAAAGGGATCGTATTCGAGAAAATTTCCATTTGGAATCGTATGACGAAAGGTATGATCAATTCCTTTTGAAACAAAATGAATTGCATTGATATAGATCATATCTCTAAGAGATCCTTGAATGTTGGAAATTAATTAATCATCTCAATTAATCTAAGAACATGAAAATTTAATCTAAATTAATTCATATGATCATATCAGTCTCCGATCCTCCTGATCTTGTAATTAATGACTTTATGTGTTGCAATACTTGTTGGTATTTAGTTTTGTAGCAAATGCAGATAAACAAGGTAAAATCACAGGGTTATGGGACCCAGGGGTGGACCTACAACCACGGGAGGGGTGTTATGTGCACCCGCTTACTTGATTAACGTAATATATATATATATATATATATATATATATATATATATATATATATATATATATATATACTATATTATAAAGATGACATAAAAAACTCTTAATTATAACTTATTAAGCTTTATGTACTATCATTTAAAGTTATCTACTTAAAATATCTTAAAAATAACTACTAAAGCATAATGTACTACCTGTAAAGTTTTTAACTCTAATTAATATATTTCATTCTTATCCCCCAAAATCCTTATCTCTAATCCCCAAACCCTAAAATTATGAAATTTGAATTCTGATAAACATAATCAAAACAGGATAAACATCTCAATTTAAATATAAAAAATTTAAAATATATAAGATAATTAATGAATTTTAACAAACTATTTAAATTTTTTTATATAAAAAACATTATATTGTTAAGTCTAAATTAAACAAATTTATATATAAAAAACCATTATCACTCAATAAAAACCATCCAAAATCCTACTGTAAATTAATAAAAAAATAAAAATAAACATTAAAATTGTGATGTATTAAGCATTATGTACTATTATTTAATGTTAATCTACTTAAAATCTCTTAAAAAACAATTAATGAAGTAATATGTACTACTTTTAAATGCTTTTAACCCTAATTAATAAATTCCATCATTATCCCCCAAAATCCTTATCTCTAATCCCCAAATCCTAATTATGAAATTTAAATTCTGATAAACATAATAAAAACAGGATAAACATCTCAATTTAAATATAAAAAATTTTAAAAATATAAGATAATTAATGAATTTTAACAAACTACTTAATTTTTTTTATATAAAATACATTATATTGTTAAGCCTAAATTAAACAAATTTATATATAAAAAACCCATTATCACTCAATAAAAATAATCCAAAATCGTACTGTAAATCAATAAAAAACAAAAAATAAAAATAAACATTAAAATCGTGATATATCTCGCTGCATTGCGCGAGTACGCTTCTAGTATATATATATATATATATATATATATATATATATATATATATATAGGTGTCTTGAAGGTGCACCTGCTTGATTTTAAGGGTGCACTGAAATATTTTAAATCTGAATTTAGAATATAAATAAGCAGTTGGTGGGATGGTTTGTAATGACCAAGTTAAAACTCCCTTTAGTGGAGGTTTGTCTAGGGTTTAATCTTAACCCTATGCACATGTTTGTTTGTTTTTAGTTACCTTTAAATCTAGTGTAAGGAGTGAGTAATGCACAAATAATGTAAATATAAAAAAACAAGAAATACATATTCAATGAAACATAAACTTTTTTGGGTTTCAATATTTTTTAAAAATTAAATGAAACAGAAATTCTCTAAAAATCAACTAAAAACCAAAAAATTCTCTCGAAATTTAAAAAAAAAAACTTAAAAATACCTTGAAATCGACTAAAAAACTTAAAAATCACCCGAAGGCCGAAATTCGGCTAAAAACATATCGAGCTACTTTGCCGGCGTTTGATCGATCTGAGAACAGTCCTTGTTGGACACTGAAAAGATCTCCTTGCAAAAACCTCTTCCAAAATCAGGTATTTGACCTCACAATCAACTTTTAAAATTCTATATCCTGTGTCTTGAGAAAAGTTTATAAATAAGACTTTTGTTTCTGCATTTGTAGAAGCGACGTTTCAATCTTTTGGGAGGCCTTACACCCAGCTAATAATTACAATGTAGGACAAAATAATAGGTATACATATATGTTAAAGCCCAAAAAAGGGCTAACAATCTTAACCTAAACCTAAACACTTAACATTAATAATTAACAATATGAACCTAAGCAAGGCTTTACATAGGTTGATGTGTAACACCCCGATTTTTGAAATATATCATTTCAAGTTAATACCGAAACCGATATATTAGGAAAAAATAAGATAAAGGATTTTGGACTTGAATCATAGATTTTATAGTCTAGATAGATGAAGAATTCAATTACAAGTTCAACGGTTCTTTCCAGAGCAAAATCGGAGCTAAAACAAAGAAGTTATGACCAAAACGGTGCTCGGGCAAGAATTTTGGGCGACAGTGCTCCGCGCGGCTTGGGGGGGTGCGACCACCCGCGCGGAGCCGTTGTGTGCACAAAAGCGAAAAAATTCGGCCCTAAACCCCATTTTTCACCCTAACCTCAAATCCTTCCCCCATTTCTCTCCCAAACCGACCCCCAAACCCCAAAATCAAACCCTAACTCATTTTTGGGTGCCCTTCTCCTAAAATTAAGTGATCTTTCTTCATCTAGCAAGCTTGGAGGTTAGAACCATAATCTCTCTTCTTCATCTTCTTCATCAAGATATCTAGGGTTTCATCCACCCTTGTTCTCCCTTTGGTAGATTTGGAGTTTGTGGTATATCTTGGTAACCTAGAGGTGTGTTGGTGGTGGATTCAAGCTATTGGTTAAGGTAAACTTCTAATTCTTCATCTTTGGAAATTAGGGTTTTGGGTATAGATGAGATCTTCATGTAAAGTGTTGGGGAACGATTCTATTCGGTTGAATATCTATGTTTATGGTTGGAATCTTGTGAATCTAGGTTTTTGGAGGTTTTGGCTTTGAGGATTCAAGTTTCTTCAAGGGAGCTCTACGTGGGTAAAATCTAGATTTAGCCTAAATCTATCAAGGTGAGTTCAAGTTGATTTGTGAAAACGGTGTACATGCCAAAATGTTATTTTAAAGTGTTTTGTGTTTTACATAAAATAGTTAACTGCTGATCACCTGATAAGTTTTGGTTATTTTGAAACATTTAGTTTTATAAGCATGATGAAACACTCATTTTGGGATTTTTGGGAATTTTGATAATTAAATCATGTAATATGTTTCATTGATGATTTTACATATAATTGGAGTTCATTTAATGTAAGTGTCATTTTGTGTACTTGACCTTATAAACTTTTTGGAAAATGTATATAATTGTATTATGAGACATTTTGGAAATATAAGGGTAAAGAGTCTATTTGGAAAATGGGTTGCCTCAACCAATGTTGGGTTTGAGTTAATTATATGTTGGTCGTTGTGTCTACATTACCGTCGGTCAAACGTGTTTTAATGTTTACAAACGCTTTCATTGGAGATTTACGTAAATTGTTGGGCCTTTGGCTCGGTTTTGACTAATTTGAGTCTTGAGGACATTTATCCGGATTAATAAACGTTGTGGGGTTTTGAGTATGATGGCGCATTTTTCGTGTCATTTTGGAGTTACATTTTTAGGAGCGTTGGTCTTTCATTTGGAGTCATGTAACGCAGTAACGTTAGACAGTGTTGTAATGGATCCATAGGCACGTAAGTCTGTCTGTTTTGGGAAAGCGGGTAAGGTTGGTTATGACCGTTGACCGCTTGGGTTCGCTAGCGAGTAGGCAATAGGTGGCACGAACCTCCGAGTTGAAACTCGTCTAGGTTGGATAGGCACCCATGTTCGTAAGTCCTTGGGGGTTTAGTAGCACCCGTCCTTATCATAGACTGTATGTATAGAATGAAATGTGTGTATTGAGGCTAATTAATAAATTGTGATTTGAGGTGTACCATTTATCGATGTATTTAAAAAAATTTAAATTAGTTGTTATTTCCAGATTTGAGGGTGTTACATGATGAAATCCTCAAACACATGTAAAATTGTGACCCAAAATTTTGAATGTGATTTTCAATATCTCACATTTAACATGCTAAGGACTTGTATATGTACCAACATTTATATCATAAAAATATAGAAATATGAATTACATGGAGAAAAGTAAAACCTAGGCTGCGTTTGGTACATGGAACAGGATGAGACAAAACTCATTTTCCTATGTTTGGTGTGACATAGGACAGGACAAAAACTTACTGTCCCACGTTTGGCGCGACAAGGGACAAGGACAAGATGAGACAAAAATGTTTTTTTTTGTTCCACCAGAAGGTGGAACAACACGAGACAAGAGTGGGACGTAAATTAAAAAATTATTGATCTACCCTTATTTGATGTATAAACCTAACATGATATTTGTTTTAATGGTCATGACCACCCATCGTTGCCGCCGCCACCATAGGCGGCCACCGGTAGCCACCGCCAACCACCCGTTAGCCTCCTCCACATCTTCCTCCACTACAACAACCTTTTCCACCACCTCCACAACCACCACTACCATCGTCGAACACCTCCACCTCCATCGATCACTACCATCCATCACTGCCACCACCACCGATGGCAACGAGTAACCACCGCCAAACCACTGTCGGCCACTTCCACCTCTTCCTCCACTACAACAACCTCCTCCACCACCTCCATAAATAGTGTCATTTATAAATTAGATTATTTAAATATACTTTATTTGTATATGAATATTGTGTAAAAACCAAAAAATGCTTATAAATTAAAAAAAATATAATTATATACTTTATTTGTGTCATTTATAACTATGAGGGAGGTTCAAGGAAAAAAAACTCAAAAAAATTAAAAACTCAAGAACATCTGGTAGCCCTTAATCTGGACATATGCACTTGTGCATATAAGTAAATTAAGTAGTTCTTTGTTTTTTATGCACGCGTGCATGTTACAAATTACTTGTATATACAAGTGCATACCGTCCAGATGAAAGGCTACCAGAGTGTTCCTCATTTTCCCCTTTTTTGAGGTTTTCTCCTAAACCTGAACCTGACCCTTATAACTATTATATGATATATAAAATCATCAAACAACTATTAAAAGAAAATTGTCTAGTTGTGTCCTATCTAGTCCTAGTTATATCAAACACTAGATAGACACTTGTCCTGTCTAGTCTTGTCTCATCTAGTCCTGTCCAATCATGTTTGCATACCAAACGCTACCTGAAGGTGTGTTTTGGGAACAAGATGAGAGGAGGGAGGGAGAAGGGAAGGGATGTGGTAGGGCTAGAGATTAGGGTGATGGTCAACTTGAACGGAAAAAAAGGAAGAACCATTATCTAATAAGTATGAAAAGACAAAAGATTAAAAAAAAAAAGACAAAATACCCCTCATTTAATAGAAGGATGTTAGCACTTGTTAGTAGAAAGGACCAAAACTAGACAAAAAGGCGAACCACGATGGCAAATCTGTATTAAATGAATTTTAGGGATCAAAACCAATATTTTCGATAAACTAGAGGTCTAGAGCGACCAAAATTGATGTTTAGTCTATATTATATCATATAAGATTCATATGGAATCATTATATAATATCATATATCTATATAATAACACATAATTGTCCCGTGAAACTCCCCTACTCCCAGTACAAACTCTTATCATCCGGTGAAGGAGGTGAGGGAAAGGGTCGGTGACATGAGGTGGATAATAGGCGCCTAAGAGTTAAAGGTGTTGTTGGAAAACCGATGAATCACCAAAGTTTTGTTTTGGGGGAGGGGTTCACAAAGATGCATATGTATGTAATGTATTATGTATATCGAGGAGATTATTTGTTTTCTGCTATTAATAATTTGTTTTCTGCTATTAATTGGGAGATAAAGGAGAATGCAACACGTGTCAACGTTTGTTTTCATTCATAATAATAAAGAATATAAACATTTTTACGACATTCAAGATAAATAATACACAATTCATGATTAATTATACAACATTCATGATGAATATCTCGTGAATGTCTGGAAACATGACGCATTTTTGTTTTGTATTCCCGTTTCACAACGAAACTTAAGTTAGAGCAACTTAACAATGCCTTGTATATGTTGTGTATATTAGAGATGACCAAAAATCGGTCCCAGTCCCAAATAGTGATTTTATAATTGGTCCCGGTCTTGACCCAAATACGAAGGTCCGATTAAGCTTGTATAAGGCAAAACCGGAACCACTTAATTTTTTTTAAAATTGATTTTTAACTTTAAAAAAAATATTTTTTGAACAATTTGGTCAATCAAATACTTTAACAAATACATTTTTATTATTACTGGGTCAATCAAATACACTAAAAAAAGTTTTAAGAATGTATGTTTTATTACAATTGGGTCAATAAATACACTAACAAATACATTTTTATTGAAAAATATACTTAAAAATACATTTAAAAATAAATTTTAAATACAAAATCAGGTCGGTCCCATAACCAATTCCGAGCCGGGCTGGGTCTTGTCTTTCGATTAAAATTGTAACCAGTTAAAGACCACCGGTCCATACCGGGACGGGACGGTCCCGTCCGTTGTTACACCCATTTGGCCATCTCTAGTGGGTGTATATATGTATATATATATATATACACACACACACACTAGAAGTGTACCCACACAATGCAGCGTGATACATTTGATGTTAATATTTCGTTTTACTTTTTTTTTCTTTGTTGATTTTATAATAGGGTTTTGTGTGGTTTTGAGAAAACGATAATGTTTTTTTATAAATTTATTTAGTTAAACTTTTATTATAATTTAATTTAGTTTTAATAATGACGTAATTTATTTTAATAATATAATGTTTTTATGGAATAATAATTAAGTAGTTTGTTAGAATTCTATGATTAACCTAATTATATTTAAAATGAGATGTTTATCTTGTAACTTGATTATGTATTTCAACTAGTTATGAATTCAAACCTTCAGCTTTAAAAAGTTTCATTCATGCATCAATTACCTGTAGTCTTGAATTGTAAGTATACATCAATAAACAATATTTAATGCATAAAATTTGTTTTAAAGAGTTCTTTCTCAAATGTTTTATAATATAGTGTGTATACATATATATATATATATAGAGAGAGAGAGAGAGAAAGAGAGAGAGAGAGAGAGAGGAAGGTTCAAACGAGAACACTAACTATTTAAGAAAACAAGAAAACAACATATCATGTACAAAATCATATTGATTTTACATTAACCCGAAAAAAACGGACGCGGATGACTTTGGGCGTGATCTAAAGGCGCGTGAATCATTTATGACTTTGTATGTACTTGGCTGTTTTCTTAAATAGATATTGTTCTCGTATGAACCCACATCTCTCTCTCTCTCTATACATGTATGTATATAAAAACGGAGGAGGTTCAGGGGAAACCTAAAAAAAACCAGAAAAACTGAAGAACATTCTGATAGCCTTTCATTTGGACGGTATACACTTGTGCATTCAGGTAAATTATGTTGTTTTTTTATGCACTTGTGCATATGTACGTGTGTATGTTACAAATTACTTGTATGCACAAGTGCATACCGCCCAAATGAAGGGATACCTGGATGTTTCTTCAGTTTTCCCTTTTTTGAGGTTTTCCTCTGACCCTATATATATATAAAGAGAGAGAGAGAGAGGCGTTCACCACTCATTTTATTTTCACTTTTGTAATCAAGGAAAAAGAAAAAAGATGAAAATAAAATGAGTAGTGATAAAAGGGTTTCATGGATTGCACCATGTAAAAGGGTTGTATAATAACCTACCTATATATATGTGTGTGTGTGTGAAATTTAAAAAGAGTAATGAAGGTTTCAGCTTATTCGTTCAACTCTATTAAGATGTTTGTTAGGGGTTGTTTGGTTGTGGCTTAATGGGCTGTATAGCCCATATGGCTTATTCGGTTAGCCATAAAAAGTCGTTCGATTATGGCTTATTCGCTCAGTTGATGGCTTAATCTGTCAGCTAGAAATTCCTACTGCTTTACATTCAACCAACCATTTTCCATCTTTACCCCTCCTTCTTATCGTAACTGTTGATCCAAGCTCTCTCAGTGATTTGATAACGACCCTCTTCTATACTTAGTGAAAATTACGTTTTAATATGTATTAGTGTTTCACCACCAGCGATCAGACTGAGTCTGTTCAGTTATCGCTGATAGTATCTCTTATAAACATTTCTATGTATTAGTGTTTCACTATCAGTGATCAAACTGAGTCTGTTTAGTTATCGCTGATAATTCTGATGTAAACAGTAACGTAATCCCTGAAGACAAGTCTCGCGTCAACATATGTTCATAGCTGAATCGAAGACGAAGCCACTAAACAAAGAGAAGTCTACTAGTGACCTGATGCGGATATCAGTGAAGCAAAAACAACTCTACTTATACGCGGAGGAACATGAGGAAAAGCTTCAGCGATAGCTGAACCTCTTTATATCTCTGAAAAAAGAGATATTCAGCGATCAACCGGTCACAAAGCTTATGCCTCAAGTTTCCTTTTGTCTTACCTTGCACAACCAGTACGATGTGTCAGAACGGACATATCTCTGCCACAAATCGTACAACAACTCTGTCAACTACACTGTTCATGATACGGCCGAAAACATGTCTCCCAAAAGTCAGACTACCAAAGCCAATCACTGAATGACACGTGTAAAGTACCCTGCCATGCATTTAATGCATAGGGTATAAATAGAAAGATCACCTCTCCTTCTGAGAGTGTGCTCAATTCTTGAACCAAGATAGAAACCTTTGTTTTCTATACTTCTAAAACCCCCCTTTCTCTATATTCTTGTGCAACCATCTTTGTGTTTCTTAAGTTTGTTTAGATTGAGTCTGTCTTAATCTTATTCCGCAACAAACTTGTAAATTGTGTTTGATTATTCAATAAACAATTTATTAAACTTTAAATATTGTGTTTGTATTCAACTTCCCCCCCCCCCCTTCTAAAAACTTGTTAAGCACCTCCGGGACCAACAGTAACCCATTTCTGGAAGAAACAAAAATACCCTCTCTTATCTCTCTTAAAACCTGTCATCTCCCATCTCCATCCTCTAGACCTAATCTCGTCGTCACCTACCATTTGAAGCTCCATGACCAAATAGATTTGTTTTATGGGTTATCCTCTCTATCTCCATCAATTTGAAGCTCCATGACCAAACATATCTGTTTCCGATCGAAGAACTATTAAAGTACCGTCGTCAAAATCTGTAACACTCTAAAATTCAAAGTAAATTAAAACTTCATAAATAAGGCAATAAGACAACTACATTGGTATAAACCTCTCGAAAAGGTGTGTCAGTCCTTAAGACTTTACAAAAACCTGTACGGATTTAGAATTCATCAAAAGACTAATCTAAACATAACTATCTAGATTACATCAGTTGACATCCATTAATCATCAAAAGAATGGGACTTAACAATGCCCAACTATCAACACTTTAATCCTCTCAAAAAGCCCCGAGACCCAACTCGTCTCTCAAAACCCGGTGCATCCCACCGCTAAGAAAACCTGTTATACATATCATTTGAGAAAAAGTGTCAGACTTTAAAGCCTGATGAGAACATACAGTTTATAAAGCTCGAAAGATATAAACATCAGTATCATAAAGAAATCTTTTCATAAAGGTTTAGTTCGTAAAGATAACATTTCGCCACAACCGAGCCTCTTCGGTCCAAAACTCTTAAACGGTGATAAAAGGACCATTTTACCAAGGATGGTGGTGTAACACAAAGTAGACCACAAATCCGAGTTATGAGCTAAACACTTGGAGTCCTCAGCAATGAACCCAGAGTCCGTGCTACGAGGTGAGATCGCGCTCCCAAGGGAAACCAATGTATACTCCTTCACTAGGATCACCATGAACCATGGCTAGTATCCGGCCTCACATAACCGTACCAAGTTGCCCCCGAGGAACATGTGATCCATAGCTACAATTTAGGGAATATAACCTCCCAACAAAACAGTCTACTCCAAAACCTAGGGATCCTCTAGTAATGGTAAGGACTCGTCACAACAACATATGTGACCAACCATAAATCAATATATGGTATAAGTACATTTTATAACCAAAATGCTATTCCCAATTCAACTTCTGGTAAGAATGAAAAATCATTAAAATGAGTTTTTAAACATTCTTTTTACATATCCACATAATGTGCAAGTAAAACATCATTTTACTTCAATAAGGCGGAACCCGTCATTTTGGTCAAAACTGATCGGGAACCCCGAGAATCACCAAAACTTCATTTATATCAAAATGTAGAGAACATAAATCATACCGTAGAAATACTTCAGATTTCGCAAATAAGAGTTTTGACATGTATAAAGTTTGTAAAATGGTATTAGGAACTCACCAAACAGGTTTATACGAAAACCCGAAAACCAGATATCGACCACGACGAAGAGGTGAAGCTTTATACACCGAAACCCCGAGCAATACACTTAATACTAGCGATTAACGAACCCTTGAATATCCAAATAAACTTTAGAGAGAGAGAGAGAGAGACTTGAAGAGAGAGAGAGAGAAACGATTTAGAGAGAGAGAATGAGATTCAGAAATGAGAGATATTTTGGGTGGAAACCCTTAAGTCGGCCAGGAGAGCTTCGCGGGTTATGCCGCGACTTCCACTCGCGGCATAACTCGCCCGTGTCCCTAAAAACCAATACATCCAGAGGGTTTCGCGGGTTATGCCGCGACCTCAACCCGCGGCATAACTCGCGTAGTTCACTGTGGTTTGTCCAAAACCACCAAAGGCCAAACTCAAACTTGGTAACAAACGCGGTGCTAACGACAAAAGCTTAACACTAGAATACCAAGGTTACATAACGAAATTCGGGGTGTTACAAAATCGATCATGGATTCTCCTCTCTATCTCCATCGATTCGTTCTCTAGCAGGTCTGTTCCTAGATCTCCTCTCTATCTCCATCAATTTTTTCATGGGTTATCCTTTCCACCTTTCCAGTCGAAGAACAATTGAAGCCCTGGTTCTCCATCACTTTGGGTTTTCTTGTACTTAGGGGTGATTTTTTTGGGTTCTCCATCTGTTTGGGTTCTCCATTTGATAATCTATGATGTTATATAGTAAAATTTTATATACAATTAACGTTGTTTGATCCAAAAATGTTGATGTAAATCAAAAGGTAAATGTTCGGTGATATCAATTTTTTTGATGTGATATCGATCAACCTGTGCATATTTTGTGGGTGGATTTTATGGATTTTGTGGGATCGATTTTCTGTTTATCGATATGGTTATATTTTTTCTGGTTCCATACAGTAGTTTTCTGTGTATTGATTTGTGGATTTTGTGGATTGATTTTCATGTTTCTAGTTTGCATACATTAGTTTCTCACCATCGATTTTGTCCGGTGTACCTATCAAGCTGTTAATATTCATGTTCCTCTCCATCGATTTTCATGATTCTCGTTTTTTTGAGACCAACATCTCGATCTGTTTCCGATATATCTAGCAAGCTGGGGGTAAAATGGTCATTTCTGACATTCAGACTGTTTATTCAACACAATAACCGAACAACAACTTATCTGCTAACATACAAACAACATTATCAACACAGACAACTATATACATTCAGGTTTAACAGAAAACGAACCAAACAACATCCTATGGAGCTAATCGCTAGGCTTTGAAGAGGAAGGAACATACCTATCAATACCCTTCCCCAAAAAATAAACTCACTCAGCCCACTAAAAACTTAAAGAAAAAATCGCTCAACTCTGAGGGGGCGTTTGGTTCGCATAATGATTTCTAAAGGAATGGAATCTGTCTAAGGAATTGGAATCTGGAATGAATTGTAATGGAATGTTAGCATGTTTGACCAAGTGTTTGGTTGGCAGGAATGAAATGTAACAAGTCAAATGAATTGGAATTTGTCTGTTTGGTTTGTAAATGAGTTGGAATGAAATTCTGAAAAATGACAAAAATACACTTTCTTTTATTTTTATTTTTTTAAATGCCGAGAGAGAGGAGAGAGGGGGGGGGAGAGGAGAGAGAGATTGTGAGAGAGGGAGCGGGGAGAGAGAGGAGAGAGATAGAGACGAGGGAGAGGAGAGAGATAGAGAGAGGAGAGAGGGGATAGAAAGGGAGAGGAGAGAGAGGAAAGAGAGAGGAGAGAGAGAAGAGAGAGAGAGATAGGAGAGAGAAAAGAGAGAGAGAGAGGAGAGAGAGAGGGTTTTTAGAAACGGCCATGGTTTTTAGAAAAGGTAAAGAGCGTATTTGTGTTATTTTGAGAAAATCTGATGGAATGAAATTTAATTCCATCCATTTTAAGAAGGAATGACCAATTCCATGATTAAAGGAATTCATGGAATTCTATTCCATTCCATTCCATTCCATTCCATTCCATTCGTGACCAAATAACAGGATGAAATTTGGTCAATTCCATTCCAATTTCATGAGATTCCGGGGAACCAAACGCCCCTGACTCCCCTGAGTGTCTCAAGAAATGGAAAACCCTAGCATTTCCACGGAAACCTGACCATTTCCTCTTGCGATTGGAGCTGCTCGGCCAGCGATTACAGAGCTGCATCCCTTCTCCTCATCGTGAGGTAACTTTTTTGAAACCTATGATATGTTTTGGCTTGCTTCTCGTAAACGAGAGTATACAACTATGGTCCAGCTCAACTCAACTCTGTAAAAAAGAAAACTTATTATACAGCCCAACAACCTAAATTCAATCTCTCACCTACTCCAGAATTCACGTCCAGAACCTCCTCCCATAACTTCTGCTTTAGGGTTTAGTTATTTTTTCATTCACTTCGGATGGTTCTACGCCTACATACACTAGTATGATTAAACCCTTAGGATTTTGTTTTTTTATGATTCTTGACAACTTTTGCCCATTTCGAAATAAATTTCTTGCAAATGGATCATGATTTCGTGTTAACTCAATTGGTTTTGTCTTTTTTATGCTAATTGAACCTGTATTTGTGAGGGTATAGACTCACACTACAACTTCATCAAAAACAGCAAACCTTGGGTTAAATAGCCTTACAAACTAACTGGGAAGGCTAAAACAACCATGTTTTACAAACCAACACAAGTAAATAACCATTTAAACTTGTTACAAACCCTTGAGCCAATCTTTCAACTTCAGCTCATCTGTTCATGACTCGAGACTACCCATCTGAATTCTCAATTTATATACAAAAATAAAAAATCTCTCTTACATTTGACATTTGAACTGAAACTAATGTAAATTGCTTATAGTTCATGACACAAAATTGCGAATAGTTTAACAGACATCATCTGTTAAATTTGCAGTAAGTTTCATGCTAATTAAGCTTAGGAGTAGTGGATTTGGCTTCAGAAATTGAAGTGAATTTATCATGGAGTTGAGAGAAGATGTAATTTTCTTTCTTCTGGATATGATGCTTCTTTATCTCTTATATGGGCATTGGCTTGACTTGTTTTTAAATAACCTTGTAACTCTACCTTCTCTCTGCTCTCAATGTTATTCACCCAGATACTAATTTAGGCTGTGCATTTAATAAATAACCATGTTATTACGCAGTGTTCTAAAAGGCATGCCATTATGGCTGCCGTGGCGCAAGACGCGCCTTCAATACCACATTACCCCATGGCACGCCACTGGCTGATGCACTTTTTTCATAAGGCATTATTTGATCTTCCATTTACCTTTTATCTATGTTTAGTATATACCCTACTAGTATATGAACTTTGATTAGAGGTATGTGGAACCATGTGAAGGATCGTGTGAGAAGTTGAGTTACCTGTGAGAAGTGGATCTGAACCGTTGATCTCTTTTAATCTCAAGCCCTCCAATGAATTGCGGCTTAGAAGGGAATTGATCTGGTGCATCTCAGCGTATCTTATTTCGGTGCATGTCATCCTAATGTGCATCCATTTCTCATCCAACGGTCGATAACCACTTCTCACGCTTCTCACCGTTAACTCAACTTCTCACCGGAACCCAACCCTATGGAACCATTGGTATATGTGTGTGTATACGGATTTGTCGCCATAAGTTGCGCCTTGAAAAACGTTGTGGCCTTGCCGTGGCTCCTAAGGCTTGAGGCTTGACCTCACAGCCATGCCTCATGCCATTTAGAACCTTGGTCACTAGTGTTTTAGCCATATGACAATCGACATTGTATGCTTAAATTAATTTGTACATGTAACAATTGGGCTTGCATAAGTTAGACTTCACATAGCCTATGTTTAGGAATTCTCAAAGAAACAAAACCTTTCATGTTATTCTCTTTTGTGTAATTGAATGTTGTATTTGGACCATAATTTTGGGGTTTCCTCTCTTATTCTTATAAAAGAATACACCCTGGTCAAACCTATTGCTACATGCCTACATGAATGCCAAGGGAATAAGAATTCATGTATTTTTGTCGCAATGTTACCCCAATTATTTTATGTTTTAGTAGTTTCTACCAAGTTAAATGCGTTATTGCCTTTTTGTCTTGCAGAATAGAGGGAGCTTGATGCATACTAATGTTTCTAAAACTCTTAAATAATTGCAGCTTCAAAAGTTTAAATGTCTGAAGAGGGGATGGAAGAGACAAAATTGTCCGGCTATAATGACAAAATTGAAAGGTGTGATTTATGGAATATAGTTGCTTCCATTTGTCTCTTTTTTTATGATTGTGAGCATTTTGTCTTTATCGGAGATCAAAAATACGGTTTGTAGTTTTTTTTTATATCTATTATCCATCTTTAGGGTGAGTTTGTTCTCTAACGTTTTTTTATTATGAACTTGTCTTTCTGCCAGAGAAGCTCCTCAACTAGTTACAGTATTGAAAGATATAAAGGGCGGGCTTGACGATTTGAGAGCTAAAATTCAAGTTTTAACTTCAAAGGTTCAAATCTCTCAGGCTTTGATGGACATTGCATAATAAAAATGATGATATTGTACTTTGTGGATGGCATCTTATGGAACGTTTATCTTTCCTTACATAAGGTGTAGGTTAGAACCATTTTTGCCTTTGTTGAAATAGTTAGTCTTTTATTATTTTATATCAGACTTGGCCTATCTGGTTGCACTGACATTGAGATATTGCTACCATCAAAGGAGATACTCTAAAATGGTTAACACCTATTTGTTGGCAGTTTATCGAATTTTTCAGTGTTAACTCGTTTACAGTGTCTCCATTTGTAACACTATATATTGCATTATCAACATCAGGTAAAGTCAGGTCTTTATCCAACAGCAGATGGGATCAGCTACCTTGAGGTCAAACATTTGCTTCTTTTGAATTACTGCCAGTCACTTGTATATTATTTGCTTCGCAAGGCGAAAGGACTTCCAATTGAGGGACATCCTCTTGTTCACAGTCTTTTACAAACAAGATTGTTTTTGGAGAAGGTCATCCTCCTCCTCCCTTCTCTGTTTATATAGTATCTTTAGTAATAATTTAACTTGCAATTTAAATATTCTGTCTGAGTTGTATATATTGGTTCATAATTTTATCGTAATGTTAATATATGATAGACAATTTAGTAAGCACATGCAGTGCCGTGTTTCACTGGATAAATACTGGACTATGTTCATATTTACACTTACACATATAAGCCTTGTATCCACTCTGCTTGCTAGCTTGGTGACCTTACCATATTGTTTCTAATAACTAATTAACTATACAATGTGCAGATACGCCCAATTGATAAGAAGTTGCAATACCAAATTCAGAAACTAACAAGATTAACAGGGAACCCAATGGAGGATGTGGGTTCAGATGATAAGAAACCAGATGCAACTCGTGAAGCAGATGATTCGTTGAAGCTTCGTCCAAACCCTGACATGCTTATGAACAAAGTTACTCCGGATGTAAGTTATTTATCTAAGTATTACCTATGAATGAATGCAGGGTTATACTATATGTGTTTTGTTTTCACTCCCTTTTGCCTTGGAGTCGAAGGGGCCGTTTACTAAACACTTATTGCCTCATACCGGGTAAGAGACGCTTACCCAGTCAGAGATGACGGTCTTTACAAGCAATCGTATCGTGCCATTTTGCTAACCGAGAAGCTTACCCAGTAACACGGTTAGCATTTACTGGGTAAGAGACGCTTATACTATGCTATTTTGATGACTGATAGTCTTAAATGGTAAAGTGAGCGAGGATGGTGACTCTTACCCAGTAAGCGCTTACCCGATTTTTGGCAGTAAACAACACCTAAGAGGGAACAAGGTTAAGGCTTATAAAGTTATTTCATGTGATTAAGGGTGGAGAACACATTTTCATTTTCGTTCTCGCACCTCTACAGTAGCTTGTATGGTTCCTTATTTTGTTTGATATTATTATCTTGAAAGTATGCTCAAGTTTTATGATTTGAATTATATATAGGATGGTGATGGCAAGTATCGACCCCCAAAGATTGCACCAGCATCAATGGATGAAACTAAGACCTCAAAACAGGAGAGAAATGTTTCAAGAAAAGAGAAACAAGCCTTCCGGCAAGCTCTGCAGAGCGAATATGCTAGAAATCTAATGAATGATCTTGAGGGAAGGCCTGAGGAGGTTAGGTTGGCCTTGTATTTTTTTTTCTTCGTGTTTGTTGTATGCTACTATACTTGCTTAGGTTGGTGATATGAAACAAACAGGTAAGGGAGGTTGTTGGAACTGAAGACAGAGATGTGACGAGATATAAGGCAAAGATGGAAGACCGTGCAAGGAGGGAAGAGGAACTCTTCACCCGTGCTCCTCTTACAAGTATGGAAAAGAAGAAGCTGAAACATATGCGAAAGTCAAGAAATGGGTGAGCCTATTTCAATATTGTTGACTTTCTACTCAATATATGCTGCTGGAATCTTCCTTTTCTGCTCTAGAGCTCTTTTGAAGAGTAGTCTAATGGGGTTTCACATATTCTCACAAATACAACATTTGATAGAGTTCTCTTCAGCCGAACCTGTTAATGTTTTTTTAATGTATGGTGGATGATGTTGTACCAGGTTGCTTGGTCTAGCTGATAGTTTCTATGATGATATTAAATCCTTACCTCTAGAGGAGGGTGTTGATGGGCAAACGACATCTTTTATGGATTCAAACGGTGCAGAAAGGAAGTTCAAGAGACGCAAGGTATAGAATTTATCAATATCAACAATTCGTATTCCTTCATTAGAAGCTCGTTTTTTTTTAATTTTTACTTTTAGCTATTTTTTCTAAACAAGTTCCTATCGACTCCATTTTGGAGTGCACTTCTTATATCATGTTTTTTATATATATTATTATTGTTGTCTTATGTTCAGCATATGTTGAAACTATGAAAAAAGTTTCATGAGGACCGTACACTCAAGATAGGATCAATGGTTCTATAATTCAGTTATCTTCACCACCTTTGGAAAATTTACCTATAAAAAAGGTAAAAAGTGGGAATATAATCCCGGTCCAAGACATAAAAGCACACAACATGAAGGTTGATGACTTCTCCTTCCAAGTCTCTGTGGTCTTGGTTGTCTGAATCCGGTTACTTGTCTTTTTGTCCCCCATCCACCTAGGTAAAGTAGATGGCTATGGTAACTAAACCATAATCTTACTATCCCCAAGTCTTCATTGAATCTTGTTATCATGGTCTTTCTTTCTTCTTGCCCCAAAACTCATAATCTACAGTCGTTATGCATCTCGTATGTAATAAATAGATGGTATGTATGCGTCTAGAAGTGATCTATGTTTTTTCCTTACATTCTTTAGTATATGAACTCAATAGTGGTTGCCAAGTATATAAATGAGGATACTGAAAAGTTTTCTGAGAACAAATAATGAGCTAAATGTGAACTTTAGGATTAGAATTCCTGTTTGTTTATTCAATTCAACCACTGCTTAGTAGAAATTAGAGGAACAAACATGCATGTCCTATAGGTTTTAAAAGACGGAATAGGGCGTCGAGGCGTTTTCCCTCGACAAGGCCTAAGCCTTGAGGCGAAAATATATATGCACCAAAATATGTATATATATACTACACAAATATGTATACACTTGCATACGATATATATCATACTGAATTACTAAAAGAATCTACGTACACTTTTTTCAATTACAAAATATAGATATAATGACAAAGAAAAAAATATATATTGACTAATAATATGTATATATATGTATATATTAATATGCTCACAACATATAAAGAAAAAAATTAAAATATCAAGAAAGTGGGAGTGGAAATGGGATTGTGACAGTGAAGCGTGGAGGGTTTGAAAGGACCTTTAGAGACTAAATATAAAAGAAGTGTATATAAATATACGTGATACTCTGGTGAAGGGGAGAATAACCAAAGAAGGAAATGCAAAGAAGAAAACGGGAGAATTGGAATTCACGAAGGACAACAGACGAGTAACAGGTAGGCTTAGGAGAACTAGAAAAGAACTCACAAAAGTTTTCAAAGAACTCGATGAGGTTTTACTACTGTTTTAGTCATCTTTTTAATAATTTAGCCTCACCGCCTCAGACCACCAAGGCGTTTCATCTGAGGCTGAGGCTTGAGAGGCGCTGCCTCAGGTGTGCTTTTGGGCCGCCTCGCCTTTTGGCGGCGTACTCCTTGTCTGCTTTTTAAAACCATGGCCCTATAAGATGTTTTGCACAAATTTTTAGCCTCACTTGCTCAAATTCTGCACAAAATATACCATGTGAGAAGTGTATTTGTTATCCAACATTTGTGCAAAATAATAATAATGAAGCTAAAAGATAAGAGTCTAATGTGGTAAATATTCATTTCTATAAAAATTGGACCAGCTTCTTCATGGGTGTATTCGAGTCTTGTAAACGTATGGCCTTTAGATACACCAAGGATCTCTAGTACCAATCACAAAAACAAGTAGAGGTCAATGTAACACTCAAATCAACAATACGGATCAAAGCTATGCTCCACAACCTCAAACAATAACAATGATCATGATACAATATGAAACCAACAACATAAACAACTTCACAATTCAATGGAGATTTCAAAAAGCAAGTAAAATGACACTAGTGGTTCCATTATTGGACTGATAGTAGTATATGTCCACAAGAGAGGAGAGATCAATTATATAAGCACAAATCAAATGGGAAGTTAAAAAAATACCTACAAGTATGATCAATCAAGTAAAACTCTTTGCTTTCTATTTATGAAAAGTAAAGTGATGATCCGTTACATCTTCCCTAATCGGCAAATATCTATTATGGTGTTCTTTTATTTTATATATATTTCTTGCGTCAGAATTTATTTCGGTTTACATACGAAAGTGATGCTGTTTCATTACCATTACCATTACCATTACCATTTCCTTTGATAATTGTGTTTTGCTTTCTGAATAATCTCTAACTGTTGGTGTTTCAATCTGTTAGCAGAGAAGACATTAGAGATCTGAACTCAGAAGCTACAAGCAAGCAGGTCCTGGTTTGCATCAGACACGTAATGCAAATTATCGAAGAAAACCAAAAAAGAACAAAAACGGATTTAGATGGAATTTATAATCTTATATATATATATATGGGATATATTGTGTTTGTTTTGTTTGGTTAGGTTAGGTTAGGTTAGGTTAGATGCATCACAAATAACTCTAGCGGCCATTCCTATCTTCCAAGTGCGAGGGAGTTCTTCTTGGTTCAAATGCATCCCAAAATCATCAGTCTTTTATCGTTCGTTCCACAATGCTAATCATAGTTGGCCAGAAAGAACATTGATTGTATAAAACGAGAAGGATCATACTCCGAAATAGGAAGTAAGTTACACCTCCAGGGATGTATGTATGGCAATGGAAGGGAGAGAATATAAATAACCAAAACATGGTTACGCCTATTTACACCATAATAAATATCGCACACAATATAAATCACAAAATTTGAATAAATTGAAATTTATACGGGTTAATAACTTGCTGCATTTGGGTGTGTTACCATAAGCGCGATTGAATTTTTTAGTCATCGTACACGACTTTTTGTTGCAACTGCAACTAAACCATGGTAACTCTAGCGAAAATGAACAACAAAAAAAATGCACATATGTTTGTTCAAAATCGTACTCTAGCGAAAATGAACAACAAAAAAATTAACCCTATTGCTTGTTCTTTTGGGTAGTTTGCCAAAACAAGCACGATAGTTCAAAAACCAATTAAACACTTAATTTTATTATTATACCTCTGTGAATTATGAAATGGCAATAGTAGTAAGTAAGAAGAATGTCATCCGTAACCACTACTGTAACTGTTTTTTACAGATGAGCCTCCACATCCATCTACATTAGACTCTATCTAGCAATGCCAAACATGTGTATGTGTGTGTGTAAGCATGAGTGAGTGAGTGAGTGAGAGAGAGAGAGGCTGTTAGGTGGCTGGCTTAAGAGCCTAGTGCCCATAAGGAGCCCAATCTCCAAAGGAATTGTAACTCCCACACTGTGGCTGCTGCCATACCACTCTGGAACCAAGTTAGGTATGCCTTAGGTTATATGTTTTCATGTCCTTAGAGTTATCAATGTATTAGTTTAATAAGTAGTTTTCTTCCTTTGACATGTCAGATAAATTGAATAAAGTTTTAAGGGAATATTATAAACTTGCAAGTTATAGCAACTAATTTATTCCTGATCTAGTCAAGAATCCCATTATTGTCCAAGTCATTGGCAAATGAGAGAAAAACCTAACCTAGCAAGATTATGTGATAATTGAGCATGCCATGTTGTTGTATCTTACATATTTCACATGTCCTCTGATCCTCTATACATTTTCTTGTGGTTGTTCCTAGCATCCTCTATAGAGAAAGTTCCACTTTGCATTTGCTACTGGTTACAGACATACTGTCAGCACTTAATATTGAAAAAACAACCAACACCACTCTTTTATGTATGCATTAAGGAAGCTCATGAAGTGGAAATTTGATAAGAAAGGCAGAAAGAGAAGCACAAAAAGAGCCTACCAGTCGATCAAAATTTATAAGGCATCATCAGCAAAAATGATTCCATATATGCAGATCAATGATCAATGGTGGAGATGTTTGAATTTTAAAGTAGCTCTCAGTACAAGAAAACAAAGATGTAAATAAATTGTCACCAAAATTGAGTTATTGACATTTTTAGAAAGCGCAAATAAAATGCTCTTGCTAAAAGAACACTACAATGGATAGGCAAGGCAAGAATGAGTGATTGGAGAAACTGCGCTCATGATTTTCACATACATACAAAATAAAGTCACTTTCTACCAAACACTCAAACAGTCATATATATAGCTGAGTAGCTCGCTGAGTAAGCTATGAGTTCCATTAATCTTATTAAGCTACTAATAAATAGACCCTAATTTAATATAACATAATTAATTAGGAAAATTGCATTTGATGGAACTAATTTTTGTTCTAGACGTAAAATACCTAATTACCTACTAGTGATGACATTACTTAAGTAAATGACAACTAAATTCCACAGAATATTTGAGAATAAAAAAATAATGTTGAAATGTATATGATATTTCTTATTTCACAACTAAAATTATATGTCATAAGGCTATTAACTCGAGTTCCATTAGTCAAGCCCCTCCTATGGATTCTGTCGAGCATATTACGCAACTTCTCCTACTGACCAAGCTTCAAGGTCTTCGTCATGATATCTGCTACCTGAGGAAGAGTGTTGCAATAAACGAGCTAGTTCTATAATTCCTTGGTTTGCAAGATCGCGTACAAAGTAAAAGCTTACGTCAATGTGCTTACTCCTTCCATGCATACCAGATTCTTTGAAAGTTTGACGGTGGACAAATTGTCACAATATATTGTAGTACTCCCCTCTTGTGCCAAGCCAATATTCTTCAAAACTCTTCTCAACCATACAACTTGGCAAGCACCTGTTGTTGTTGTTGTTGCTGGTGCTATAAACTCCGCCTCAATGGTGGATAATGTTACACCCGACCGCCTTTTTGATGACCAGTTATCACCGCATCACCCAGGAAGCATACACATCCTGAAGTAATTCTTTTAGGTGGCGTTTGGTTCGCAGATTCTGAAGGAATCTGATGGAATTTGAATGTTGAATTCCATTGACCAAATTTCATTCATTTGTTTGGTTCGTTCATTTTCACGAAATGAATCTGTAAATTCCATCAAATTCCACAAATAAGGGAATTTAACATTCCTTAGCAACTACAAGATATTTTGATGGAATGAAATTCTTTTTTTCATAATATCACATATGCCCTTAATCCAGTATAACCTCATCATATAAACCTATCTGATTAAACCATGCCTCCATCGGTTCATTCTCCAAACCACCACCAACCACCGTCGATCTGAACTACCGCCAACCATGGTCAACACTGACCACCAGCGATCTGAACCACTACCAACCATATCCGATCTGAACCACCGTTCTAAAGCACCGTTACAAATAAAGTATTTTAATGACTATTTTATTAAAGCTAAAATTATCAAAAATGATATTTCGTCAATATTTCATTCAAATTCTAAAACTACTGGATCAAATAGACATATTTCAATTCTTTTAACAAATTTTATTCTAATTTTGTCAACCAAATAAGTAGTAATACATTTCATTCCCATTTTGAAAAACATTATGCTAACCTTATAAAAGACCTAGTAGACGCCTCCTTCAAACTCAAGTCGTGGACTCCATTGCATTTCAATCAGGTTCTCTCTCTGAATTCAATCAATACACACGCCTCCCTCCCAGCTAGCTAACATTCATTCATTCTCTCAATCAATCGGTTTTCTTTCAGAAAGAGATGGGGAGAGCGAAGAAGGGACCCAAATTCGCAGTCATGAAGAAACTTGCGTCTCATAAAGCAATCAAACAGTAATCAATCATTCTCTTAATTACTCTATCTATCTATCTCTTGATTTTTGCTTACTACATCGTCTGTCTGATTCATCCTTTTTATTTGCAGACATAAAGAAGAGGTTTTGAACCCTAATAAAAAGGATTTAACAAAGGACAAGCTCCCCAGAAATGTGTAAGTTTTTGTAATTCCCTAACTTGTTCTTGTCTGTTGCATTTGATTTGTGAATTGTGAATATTTGGTTGGCAATGGCAGACCTTATGTTTCTTCTGCTTTGTTCTTCACCTACAATACGGCTCTGGGACCGCCTTATCGAGTTTTGGTCGATACCAACTTCATCAATTTCTCCATCCAAAATAAAGTCAGTCAGTTTTGCTTTATATGAATGTTTAGAACTTTGATTTTGTTGATCTCTTGTTTTTTTAAGACTAAATAAAATGTACTAAACTTTTGTTTTGATGTAGTTGGACTTGGAGAAGGGAATGATGGACTGCTTATATGCAAAATGTAAGTTCTCATTCTATGCTTTACGCTAAAACGTAATTTATTACTAGATCAATCCTTACTGCTATCATCACTTGGCTACATGTACATAAGAAATTAAAATGTAGAATAATATTTGGTATGGTAGCTTAAATATGTCATAGTATATATATATACTTAGGACGAAAAACCTAGATACACATAGCCTCGTTCTCCTCGAATCTAGAGCCACGCTTGTTCATTCACGGCAGAGAGAAAGATTATGTTATGTCTCGTAATATTTTATGTCAATATTCATGATTGCTCATGGCCGTTGCTACTTGCTAATTATTACAAAATATTGATAGTATTGGCTTTGGCTTACAAGATTTCACTATGTTATCACTAGCGACCCATATTCTGACTAATAGTCAATTACATTTCTATTCAACTATGAGCCCTTTAAAATTTGCATAATCTGTTAGATTAGATTAGAAAGAGTATTCATGTATTATATATATGCTTACAGTACAGCCTTGAATGGTTGGTGGTGTTCTTTTTTTTAATTATAAATAATTTTGTGTGTTATGTTTCTTCTGAAGGCACTCCTTGTATTACCGATTGTGTGATGGCTGAACTTGAGAAGCTTGGTCAGAAATATCGTGTTGCTCTCAGGTAATTCATCTCATTACTCACCTTGTAAATTAAGGATGTTTCTAATTTGTTTTATTATTTGGACAGTAGTTATTTGTTCCTATATATTGTTTAGACTTTGACTTTAGATTAGGCTTGTTTATTTATTTGTTTACTGTTTGGTGTTTACATGTTTAGTCCTTTATTCCTTTTAGTTGTTATGTATTAGAAATAGAGATATTATATGTTTATTGTTTAATGACTTTAGTGACATTGTATATCGACATCAAAGTTGGAGGTCAAGACTCTTGATTACATGGTATCTTAAGCTATTATATTAGAAAATTTGTTGAAACTTGCCTTGTATGCTAGTCCATCATCTTATCTCTGGTTATGCCCAACAGTTTTAGATAGGTGGCTGTATATTAGTTTAAATCCAGTTGGCATGTGTTCATTGCAATTTAAATGTGCAGTATGCCCATTATTTGACATGCATCTTTTATGTTAGTTCTAAATGGTTCATGTTAATTCGTTAAGTTTTGTAGTTTTGTAATGGATGTAATCCTTTATTTTTTTTAGGTGATGTATATATATTTTTTGTTATATGGGGTTTTGGTTTTATGTTCTCTCGTTGTATCATTTATGTTATATTTAATAAAAATTGCCTATTTGTTTTCTTTTATATTCATATATGACGAAGGATCGTGTGAGAATAGGAGTTAAATTGACAAGTCTAAGAAGGGATCCGGACCTTGATCACTTTTAGTCTCACTCCCACCCCCATGAATTGCGCTTCTCACGGTAATTGATTAGGTGCATCTCATTAGTGTTGATCTTCAATTAGGATTGATCCAATGGTGGAGATCCCTTCTTATCCTTCTCACCGGAACCCATCCCTTCATATATTAAAGGCATCTTTTTGGCTTTTCGCCATGGGCATCCGAAACCTCAGGACCGGCCCTGACTGTAGGTTGTACTTGTCGAGAAAAAGAAGTCCCTGGACAAGTTTGTTATTATTATTATTATTTATTCTGTAGATGCTATAACTATTAGTTCTTGTTTGTACCTCCTCATGGGATCATGAAAGACTAGTTTATAATGAAATTTGAAATAGATGTTTCGAGATTAATCATACAAACATTGGGTTATTATATCTTATTCTGATCTTGAAATTCCATTTCCTTATTATTGTTGTCTCGTTGCTCAAACAGAATTGCGAAGGATCCTAGATTTGAAAGGCTTCCCTGCACTCACAAAGGAACTTATGCTGATGACTGCATTGTTGAAAGAGTTACTCAGGTAAAACTTAAAATACCCTTAGATGCTTGTTTCTTTGTTATATCTGAACTCAACTTTTGGTACTTTTGATAGGTTTTAAACTTGTTTATACAAAGGCACCCGTATACGCTTGGGCTTCTACAATCGTCTCATTTACTCTATCCGTCCCCAAATAAGTGTTCACATTTCTATTTTAGTTAGTTTGTCCCAAATTAATTCCAAATCTATCCTTAATTATGAGACAAATAAATTCGTTACTCCCACTATTATTTAGGGTCAAATTTTCATTTAGTTTAATTAAAAGTGTAATAATTACACATTTTCTAAAACTATATGCCTTTTTCATCGTGGAGATTTATTTTGAGACGGAGGGAGCAACAGTGACTAATCGGCAAATACCATCATGTATCGAATCTCATAACCTCTTTCATTGAAACAGCACAAATGCTATATGGTAGCAACATGTGATAGAGATTTGAAACGTAGGATTCGCAAGGTATGTGCATCCATCTTATAGCAAGATTCTGGTGTTTTTTTGTCTTCAAATTTGTATGATTGAAACAGACATATTTTGGATGGTAATCAGATACCTGGTGTGCCGATTATGTATATCACCCAACATAAATACTCCATTGAGAGATTGCCCGAAGCAACTATGGGTGGAGGTAGGCTGCTGAATCACCCTTTAAAATTCTTAATCTCACCATTCTTCAAACCGTTATTTATTGTTCTCATAACTTGTGTTTCTTCTCATTGCAGCTCCAAGAATATGACTTTTGGGAGGTTTTGCATGTTATCGATGATAGAGCTCGATGTTACCCGAAGAACAGATCTTGGCTCACTACTAAGTGCCTACTGTTCTTCAAGAATGCGTTGTCGTTTTATCTCTTTATGTTGTGAATTGTCTTATGATACACACATAAAGATGAGAGATGGAAGCAGTTTCTCTTCAACGAATTCCTTGTTTTGGAGTGATTTGGAGTTCGTTGTAGAATTTGGAATTTTTGGTGTAGGATTTGGTGTTCGAGTTTCATTCTTTATAGATAATTTGTAAAAGTAATTAATTTTTCTTGCTAAAAATATTTATTTTGTAGTAATCAATACAACAAAATGAGCTAGGCCAGGCTTCAACCAATGGTTGCTTTTGCCATTTATACATCCATCCAATCTTAGGAGTTTCACATGGTTTTATTACTTAGCTGTTTCTCCATCATTAATTTTGCCATGGGTCAGTTTCAAAAGGATCACTAACAGACTGAAGTTGAGCTAATAATGATGGCAATAGAGTACAACTTTCATTGCACAAGATACAGAAGTTACCTTTTCTAAACCCCATATAAGTTTCATTCTATCTTGAACCATGATGATGAAACACCAACAATCTTCTTTCACTTGCTTCTAAAATGCTTTAAACTGAAAGTAAGATGACCATGTGTGTGTGTGACATAGAGAAAGCGAGTTTTTAAGCAAAAGCAAAAGAGAAATTAAAGCTAGCTAGCCCATAGAGAGGGTACAAAAAGGTGGTTTTCAAAAAAAGAAAAATGAAGGACATTGAAACGAAGGATGGCGGTGGTGATGTATCGGTGGTGGATGGAAATGATGCAGAAGAAAAACGGGCTGGCTGTTGCCTTGTTTCTGGCAAGACAAGAAGAGATCGAGAAGAAGAAGATGCAAAAACTGAGTACCAACTTCATTATCTTCACCTTTACGTATGTTTTAATGCACCTACTCGTTACTTTTTCTTACTTGTTTTTTCGTACATCTTCCACCGTATGTTAGTCTTTATTCCTTCCACCTGTTTGTTTGTAGAGGCAGACCCAGAATTTTTTTTAAGTAGTGGCACAATTTTACTATAAGAAAAAAAATCTATACAATTTTTTCACAAAATTAGTATTTAAGATTTGTTGGGTGGTTCCTTACCTGAAACTCGTGTTTGAGCCTTGTCTTGAATTTTAGTTTAAAAACACAAAGGTATATAAAGACACTAAATATTAAGCTGAAAACTAACAAACTTGACAAAAGTGGAACTTGAAACCTAAAGGCAACAATATTTACCAACTCTGCCATTAAAGACCTGTACCAATAGTTTAGTTTCAAAGGGCACGTAACAAAACAATACAGTAGCCCCCTTCAGAAACGTGGTTATTTTCCATTATGATGGAACCATGAAGTGGTGACGTTGGTCTTCCCCTCGCTGCTTGTTCACATTCTTGCCAATTTGGGAATCTTCGCCGCTCTGTCTTGTTAGGTAGAGTAACCCTCGGATTTACTTGCTTGTCTGTTTGAGTTGGTTTGGTAACATGACACGCATGATTGGCGATGATCTAACTGTAAGTTACATGTGTATCTTTGTTTACAAAAATATTATTAGGAGCTTGAGGTTTTAATAGATCCCATGAGGAAAAAAGTTTGCGAAAGAAGATAGAGATATGGCTAACCGCGAGGTGAGATCACAATTTGCCAGAAGAAGGTAACAACCAACGTCTCACCTGCAATTTCTTGATATCATGTGTCGAAAAACATAGAGCATCAGATACAGTAGTTATTCCTTCTGAAAACATGATCAATTTAATGTATTAGTAGTACGTTGAATAAATCACTCTAACTCCGTTGTATTCTTTCTGCTCTCGAGTAGTGTGATATATTGGGGTCATTTTGGTTTTTAGTTGAATAAATATAATTTGTTTGATGATTGATTGAATAAATGTAATTTGTTTGATGATTGATTGATTGTAACAACCAACATCTGACCTTAAGTTTTTAGTTTGAATCTCATCATGTTCAAGTCTTATCAAATGAATTATTTAACAGCATCTCTAAGAGCATCTCCAATGCAAGGTTCTTATAAGCAAAAAGTGTAATGACTTATAAGAACTAGCATTGTGGAGAGTTCTTATAAGAAGCTAAAACCCTCTAGGTTCTTAAATAAGAACATTGGTTCTTACCATGAAGTTTGTGTGAAATGACAATTTCCTCATTTTTATTGGTAGTTAAATTAAATATTGGATATTTATTTATAAATAAATAATAATTATTGATATTGACATGAGGTTCTTATAAGAATTACCATTGTGAACTTTTAGATAAATTTTTAAATTGATGAATTGGAAATTAATTAGGTGGCACCAAAAAAAGAGGTTTTTGCCATTGGAGATTCTCTAATGGACTCCTTGTATCTATACTTTAACTAATATAGGGAGGCAAAAATTAATAAAAAAAGAAAAAGAAAAGTTATCTCATTCCTGTTGGGAGCTCCTTACATTATAATTATATTATTTTATTAATATTGTTATTTGTTTTATTAATAATTAGGAAATGTAAAATCAATAAATTCAAAAAAGTAATATGTATGTAAGGAGCATGGTTGAAATTGATATATTAAAAAGCTCCCTTACTAATTGTTATACACATTAGTTACTAATTGTCGGGAGCGAGCAGGATTGAAGTTGCTCTTACATTTAAGTTAATGCAAGGAGTTTTTTGGCCTAGAAATTAGTGTAGAGACTGAGTCATTTAACATTGTTACTTCAATCATGCTCCCTACATTATTATTATCTGCATATTATTTAAGAATTTATTGTTCACTTTAATTAGTTGATGTTATTTACATTCTCTAATTATTCATAAAAACATACAACATAATATAATACTAATGTAATTATAATGAGTGAATTGGAGTGCTTCTTTTTGTTTTACTCCTTAAATTAGTTAATATATAGATTTAAGCAGTTTACGGGTTAATTATTAAGCCATTAAACCAAAACGGTTATATAGAATAAGTTAAAACCCTCGTTTATCAAATCTTTAACCTTGTATTTGGTTAATGTGGGACAAATCAAATCCCAACAATATTCACCTGGGATTGCAGAAAGTTAATTTTTTTATACAAAATTGTAAATTTCAATTCACTTTCAATTTGACCTTAAAAAGTCAAATGGTACAACAATTAGTGTGTTTAGTGGCAGTGACTTCATCAACCACATAAATGATTTCTTTCCTCCCTTCAAGAACTTGCTTTGATGCCTCATTTTCCTTGGCTTCAAGGCTTTTTTGACTTGCAATTTCAAAGATTTTTGTGATCATTTGTAGAAATGCATCTTCTACATTCAAATTCTCCTTTGCAGATGTCTCCATGAAACATAAATCCTCTAGTTGTGCAAGACTTTGACCGTCTTTGACCTCGACTTCTCTCGACTCCACCAAATCCGACTTGTTCCCAACCAGAACAATCACCATGTCGCGATTCCCGTATTCCCTCAGCTCGTGTAGCCATTTCCGCAAGTTCTCGAAAGTCCCCCTTCGTGTTATGTCGTACACTAGTATCGCACCTAATGCTCCACGATAGTATGAGCTTGTTATCGCTCGGAATCTAGAATCAAGATCACACATTCATCAATGAACAAGTACGTGAGAATATGTAGATATGCATTAGATTACTCGTCAAAAGACCACTTGATGAGAGCAGAGAAGTCCAACATATATTGTGCAGAAACGGTGTGGGACCCTAACATACTTCACCTGTCGTATAATCTTCAATAATTTTACAAGACTCCGATGTCAATATTTATGCTAAACTAATACAATTTCTCATTAAAATAGAAAATTCTGAAATTTACAAAATTACAACCATCTGTAATACTACACACCTGTACATAAATGGGTAAACATGATAGATTATTTTGAAACACAAGCTTCCAAAGACAAAAAAAGATCACAATCACATAGACTAATCTTGGCATCCCTAACTGTACCCACATTCTCCAAATTTAACTCACATTTTTGTACTATATCTATACTATATTATAAAAAGCATTTATAAAAAACTCTTAAAAACAATTGCTAAAGTTTAATGTATATTTAATGCTAGTTACTTAAAATCTCTTAAAAACAACCATTAAAGCTTTATGTACTACATTTAATGATATTTATTAACTTTCAATCTTTATTTCTAACCACTTCAACTCCTTTAAAATCACTTCCCACTTTAACTCCCCTTAAATAACTCTCCGCATAATTAAATACAGGATAAAAATCAAATTTTAAATATAAAAATCTAACAGAATATTTAATTATCATTCTCTCAAAACCATCTAAAATCATACTGTAAATCGACAAAAAAAATTAAACATTAAATTCGTGATGTATCTCGATCGCTGTATTGCGTGAGTACGCTTCTACTAACATGAAAACAACACAAAAATGCATTTTATTTGATTGTACTTTTAAAATTTAAGAGTTCTACTGAAATGCTTTATAAGATAGTATAAATGAATATATTTTGCAAAAAACTCAAACACATAACATATAAGTCCACCAATACCATTTACTTGAATCTACTTATATCACGCGCATTAAAAATCACATATTCCATCAAACCCGCGAGAGGTTCAATCAAACACGAGAAAAACATGAAAATAGAGAGTTTTACACACCTTTCTTGGCCAGCGGTGTCCCAAATCTGCGCTTTGACCATCTTATCCCCGACCTTAATATTCCTATAAGCGAATTCGACACCGATTGTTGGCTTAGAATCGAGATGAAACTCATCTTTGGCAAACCTTGACAAAAGATTCGATTTCCCGACTGCTGAATCCCCGATTAAAACCGTCTTAAACAAGTAATCGCACTCTTCGTCAAACAAACTACTACCCATAGATATTTTTTCTGAGAATTTAAGGATTAAGATTAAGAAGAAAATGAAGATAGGTTGGAGAAGACTATGAAGCCAATGAAGGAGTTAATTAAAGAGGTTTTTAGTGGCCAAACATTTGATAGAGACATGATGATTGTTGTTGTCGATAGTTCCTTTGGTTTTGTCAAAGGCATGCTGTTTTAATCAAAGGTTAGGCTGGGGTGGGCCCCGTCCCATCTTCGATTTCGATATTAAGTTAAAGTTGCGTATTTACCGACCGTTCTTAATTTATGTTATCGATCATATTCGTTATTTTGTTATTTGTGAAGTTAAAGTAATACGAGTAATTATGAAAAGAGTTTTCTATGATTAGAACTTTTGAAAAGTAGTTTACCCAACTAAAATTGTGCATTTTTGTGTATGGTTAAATGTCAAATCTTGATCCCTTTTTATTTATTACCGTTGAATCTGGTATTTTGTAAATAAGTCCATAAATGTGAGTTTACAACCATTAGTGATCATTTGTGGGTTTGGATCGAACCTGACATATTTTTTCTTGTCCAACATAACAAACTCAAGCCTGTTTTTTCATGCTTGAGAACTTATCTGTACCGCTTCTATAAACGGGTCGATTTGCCAACGGACTAACGGGCCTAACAAAGTTTACATTTAAAAGAACTTGTATAAAATGGTAAGTTATGTAAAATCATGCAAAATACATAATTTTTTCCCCGACTAATAAAAAGACGTACTCCAAGGGATATGACCGTTTGAATTGAAGTATTGATGATGGTCATAAACCACCCATCTTGAATCTAGTTTATTGGCCAGCGGTCTCCCAAATCGCTCGTGCCCTCTCATTAATTTAAAATATCTTGCCCGAACCCGCCTATGTTTTTTAGAATGGTTGTCCAAACCTGCTTTTATAAAAGGTCGGACAAGCCGAGTCTTACGGGTTGTACCCGTGTGAACAACTCTATTTGAATCTGATAGAACTCTGTAAAACATCGGCATATCTCACAAGAGTCTTGATTGAGATTATTAGGTATATAACCTTAAATGAGACTTTAATTAAATCCATGACCTTCTCATGAGTATAAATCTATTTTTTCTTGAAGAGGTCATGGATTAAATTAAAAACTCATTTAAGGTCATTTCCGTCATGAAGAAAAAAAAACAAAGAAAAAAAAAACTTGATATCTCCCATTTTAATAAAACGATATGATCCGATGATTTTTGTTGAGTTAATCTTTTATCACATAATTAAGTTGTGGATTATATTGGAAGTCTTTTTTATGTTTGCTTCAGAGTGAAGTATTATTGATGATGGTCACAAACCACCCATCTTCTACTTTCCAGATTACCAATTATTTGATCGCTTACTATACATCTTGTGATTCATATATATGTCACGGACTCCTTACAATAATTATATGAAAAAAGGTTGTATGTTTATATATATATATATATATATATATATATATATATATATATAGGAAGAGATTCATTTGAGAAATGGTAAATATATGAGAAATAGAGAAGTAATCTTAGCCATTCATCTGGCAACATTTGCGGCTTTGACCGCGAAACACCGGATAATTCCTTGTGTGGTCTATAGAAGGTAGAGGGGTAATTTCATAAAATACACGGGATGAATTCATATATGAATCTGTATGAATCACAAAGATTCATATATGAATCTGTTAATTAGTTCAACTGATTCATATATGAATCTTTGTGATTCATACAGATTCATATATGAATCACAAAGATTCATAAATGAATCTGTTAGTTAGTTCAACTGATTCATATATGAATCAGTTAAAAGAGTTCAGTTGTGAATTACACCGGTTCATATATGAACATATAGTTCATATGTGAATTATACATGTTCATATATGAACACAGCCCGTGTGTTTTGTTAAATTTAAGAAATCGTCCTTCTATTTTTGGGATAGCCGCAACTTTTGACCGGTCAAAGCCGCAACTTTTGACCGGTCAAAGCCGCAACTTTTGACCGGTCAAAGCCGCAATATTTGACTAGTCAAATCCGATCTTGACCATATGAATGACTAGGATTACTTCTCTATTTCTCATATATTTACCATTTCTCAAATGAACAAAACAATATATATATATATATAGAGAGAGAGAGAGAGAGGGTAGGTTATTATACAATCCTTTTACATGGTGCAACTCATGCAACCCCTCTATCCATCACTTATTTTATTTTCAGTTTTTTTTCTTAATTATAAAAGTGAAAATAAAATGAGTGGTGGATAGAGATGTTGCATGAGTTGCATCATGTAAAGGGGTTCATGAGAAAAACCCCAGAAAAATAAAAAATTGAGGAACAATCTAATAAATATTCATCTGTACGGTATGCACATGTGTATACAAATAATTGAAGATGTTACGTGGTTTTTATGCACATGTGCATGTGTATGCAAACACATGTGTATACTGGACAAATTACTTATATACACATGTGTATACCATGCATATAAATGATTATTAGGACGTTCCTCGGTTTTTCATTTTTTGTGGTTTTCCTGTGAACGATACCCTATATATATATATATATATATATATATATATATATATATATATATATATGTATAGTGCTTTTTAGAGCGAACAATACCTATCTAGTTGGTTTAAGATACTGGTGTATTGAATTTATAGCTAGGGGGGCCGAAGTTTTTAATCTATACATGATTGTTCTAAAAGATCCTTATCTTCGATAAGCTAACTTATATGTTGGGATTTTCTCGGGGGTGGACCCACTATGGTGCATACGTTGGCATGGGCCACCGCTTGAAATATGTCAGTGTATTATTTTGTTGGGTGCAACTGTATATTCCTTGATACTACAATAATAATTTAGACTTTAGTTTTAGGTTTACTACACACAAAACTACATTGTTTCAGGTGCCACTACAACAAAATCAGCTTTATATGATATCAAATATGTCTCATGTTTTAATAAACTATTTTTTATGACGTAATTAAGTTGGTAAGACATTTTTTGGCGTCATAACAAGTTTTTTAGAACACTTTTAAAATGAAAAGTATGACATTATTTAAAAAAGTATCTTATAAAAATTCACAAGTGAAACCCATTCCAAAATATGGATTCTCGTCCCATTTGATTCGTTTGCGAATAAAGAATAAAATCCTTAGGTCCCATTTGATTCGTTTGCGAATAAAGAATAAAAATCCTTAGCTTATAAACTAGCTTTTTTACCAGGTACGTGTTTGGATGACCATAAGCTAGCTTATTGAAACGTTACTCAAAGTAGCGTTTTGAAAAGCTAGCTTATAAGCTAGTTTGCCAAACAAAACCTTAGATGGATTTGGAATTCAATTTCATTTCAATCTCATGTTTGGTTTAAAGGATTGATTGGATTTGAAATCATGGGACTTCTATGCTATGGGGTTGTTACTATTTCACAATATTTCGTAGAATTTAAATGAAATAATGTTTTAAAATATGTTAAAAATATTTATTTTATAATAATCAATTGATAAAAAAGGTAATTTAATTTTTTTCATAATTATTTATAATTTGTTTTTAGAAATTATGTATAAAAATTAAAATTCAATTTCATTTCAAATGCAACAAAACAATCGTACCTAAAGGTTCCAATCCCTTCAATTCCAAACTCTTACACAAAATTCAAATTCCTAAAAATCATATCTTAGGGGGTGTTTGGTTCATGGATTTTGAAGGAATTGGAATGAAAAATTACTTTGACCAAATTCCAATTCCTTTGTTTGGTTCACATATTGATCATAATGGAATCCCTTGAATTCCACAAATTAAGGAATTCATCATTCCTTAGCTAAAGTGAAATAATTGAATTCCATCAAATTTCTACCAACCAAAGGTGTGGTCAAATTTCATCCCAATTCTTTAAAAATCAAATTCCTTAAATAAATTCTAATTTCATCAAATTCCATTCTACAAACCAAACGTCTCCTTAGTTTTTTTTAAGAGAAATTGAAAGATAAACAATGGGAAAGGGATTAGAGTTAAATTAATTAGTCCAAATACATTTATTTATATTCTACACTCCTTATATCTAAATTCCAAACTAAGAAAGGGCTTTCATGTAAAACCTTTCAATTATGAAGGGCCTGTAGTGTAAAAATGTAAACCACAAGGGTTGCATTTGAAATTTAGCCAATGAAACCTAATCTGGAATTAACCGTTCCCGAATTGGGGAAAAATCAAAACGGGAAAATGTTAGGGTTCATAACCTTCACACGCACCCATCCAATTTCGTCGATTCTGATCACGAATCCGTTTCCCAAACAACAATCCCGATTTCCATCGATCCAAATCGACAATATATCATGTTTAAAATCAAGGAGAAAAAAGCTTAGAAGATTCAAAGCGTCGTTTTCAGACGATAAAGAAGAATTGAGCGAAAAAACGACCGGCGATGGCGGTGGTGGTAACGAAGAAGAAGATCTGAAGAAAAAAGGAGGAGATGAGCGACCGAGATTCAATTTGAGGTGGAGCGAGTTGCTATTTGATCCGGATCCGGATAATGTGGTGGCAGTGGGGTTAACGGGAGTTCTGGCATGGGCGAGTGTACAAGTATTGTGGCAGCTGTTTGTGATATCGTTTGCGATCCTGATTGCTGCTGTAAAGTACTCTTTCATTGCTGCTCTTCTTATCTTTATTCTTATTACTCTACTTTGATTCTGATTCTTTGTATAATGTACACATTTTTTTGATCATGCATACATAGTTTGATGAATGATGGTAAATGAAATTTTGAGTAGTTGTTTCATATCGATTCGATTTTGCGTTCATAGTAGTTAGGTAATAAGATTTGAAGATTTTGTTCACAGAAAGCAAAAGTATACGAAGGAACGTACAACAAAGCTTAACCAACTTAATAGCATGTCCCCACTTTATAGCCACATTTTTAATCTATTGATCGAAATAGTTGAGATTACGCAAGTGACACTTACACAATTTACGTCACTCACTTCTTACAATATAATGTAGACTTGACCAAGGGCTGCTTGATGAGTGTATGCCACATAGATTGTCCATGTAGACATTCGTAAGTAGTTCTTAAGCGATTTGTGTAATGTTTACTTTTCCTGAATATTATATTGAAAAAAGTGGATTATGCAGGTTGCGTAAGTGCTACTTGCGTAATCTCGGCTATTTGAGTCAATAAGTTGAAAATGTGGCTATAAAGTGAAGATGGGTGAGGTTGGCTATTTAGGACAATTTCTCTTCTAAAATAAATGAACAAGGATTTATTTGCATATTATGATGTACGATATATTGTGGGAGCGGGGTTATCATGATTCTGTCATGGGTGATAGACGTAAGAGCAAAACAAGTGGGTCTTATCGGGCTTAATAAAAATTAAATCGTAAGACCTTGACAAAAATATCATGCCAAGTTCATAAGAGAATTAGGCAAATATAATGCACACTCGTTGTTGGATTTTCACAACCACTATGCATAATCAACGGATGAATTCTGATAAATGCATGTGTGTTTTGTAAGAGATTTCCTACATGTGTATTTTGAAATGTCGCCTTATTGACGTCGATATTGCACTTATTGCAAACTTGCAAGAAAAACGTGGCTCACTAGGCCCTAAGCTTACGCCAATATAGTTTTCGTAAGGAAGATTGGCCGCAATCTGAGCGGTCAAAAGACTGTGCCAAAAGAATTGCTACCTTTGTGTTCGATATTGAATTGACCTAGACTTTGTACTGTAATTTGAAATTTTATTCCGCTGCTACGTTATGATCTGATCTTGGGATGATTTTATTTTACATCGAAGAATATGGAATTTGGGGTGTTACTGTATTCTAATCCCGAACTCGGTTTTCCTAATCGTTGCTAATTTCTCGATGAAGGCTCATGAGGATGAAACGCTGATCGGAAACATGATATCTCAAAACCATATGGATCACAATAAAGATGAACTTTGATAGCGCTGAATCATACAAATTCGGCCAGGGACCAACCCAGGTCTCTCTGCAACTCAATCAGAGATCTCGTGGTTGGTCCCCAGTTCGATGAAATCGAACAAAATGTTTATAACCATCCTGGGCTACCTTACTAGGTTCGTTACAAGAGTTCAACCGCCTACGAACTATACGGATTTTACCCGACAAGCTTGAACCGGATTACGCTGGATCACTCGCTTCCTGCCTACAAAGTTCCTTCATGTTAGATTAGATTATTCATAAGCCGTCTTATGGTTATTATGTTCGAAAAGGATAAGAAATTGTACTGACCGAAGGACCAGTGCTAAAGACCGAGATCGATGGCATACTTTCTTCACCAAGATCTCTCAATCTGCTAAGCTCGGGTAACACCACCTTGCCGAGATCCGGTCGGTCTTTCCGTCGCAATTCAGCACATTGAATCGATAGTTTAGCGAACCCTAAGGCTTCGTCAATGGGCCAGTTGGACACCGTTGGATCCAACATCTCGGCAAAGGATCCTTTATTGATCGCTCTTCGGACATGATGAGCCAAACCCATGGCCGGTTTGGCTGTAATTAACTGTAACAACATGATCCCTAAAGAATAAACGTCAGATTTGACACCCAGCATGCCGGTTTGCTGATATTCTGGGTCGATGTAGCACATCGTCCCAGCTGCAGATGTCATTCTGTACTGGGTGACATCTTCGGTTAACGATGCCGGGAGTAGCCTGGCTAGTCCCACATCGCTTATTTTGCTCACAAAGTTTTGGTCTAGAAGAATGTTGCCGGGCTTCAGGTCACGGTGAACTATCGGTTCCGGCTTGGTCTGGTGGAGGAACAAGATTCCTGTGGCTATTTCCGCTGCGATTTTGAACCGAATTTGCCATGGCAACGGCTGGGTGTTTCCTCTTCTCAGTAGACGGTCTTCTAAGCTTCCGTTAGCCATGTACTCGTAGACTAGACAACCGTATTCCGGGCAGGCTCCAAGGAGTAGAACCATATTCGGATGTCGCATACAACTTAACACTTCCACCTATCATCGTTCATTGCAAAAACGGGGAAGAAAAAGTTATCGAATACAATAGAATTGATCTTTTAGAATGTTCGTTCAGCTGTCTTTGGACGTTCTAATAGAGTACTTAACGAGAATTTAAGCTTATAAGACAAACATCCAGAGAATCTAAAAGCATTACAGTAAGTTGTCGGGACGGATAACAATTTCTATTGACCAAGTCTCGTAAGTTCATAACCCAACAGTAAACAAAAAAATAAAGCGTCTTATTAACTTTTTTTTATATATGTATGATCCTTTTTAAAAGTTTCATATAAAAGGTTATGATGATTTACTTTTTGTGTCCTATTAGGTTGCCAAACTTCGTAAATAAAATTTGTCAGGTTGTCTAAGTTCGTCCGAACAACTTATTGAAACACTTTTTCAGATAGGACAACGGTTTTGGTCCAATAAGGTTTCGAGTCTCGTTAAGTTACTGTAAATGCGTCCAATAAGACCCGTTTTGTTGTAGTGATACTATGCAAGAACGAAAGTTTTTCCTACCTCTTGTTGAAACTGTGATCTTCCTTGAGCAGCATCCGGCCGTAAAACCTTGATTGCGACAAGTGTATGATCGAGCCGACCCTTGAAAACCGGACCATAACCCCCTTCGCCAATCTTCCTAGACTCTGTGAAAAACTCGGTCGCTTGTTCAATCTCATCTATGGTGTATCTCCTATATTTAAATTGCTTCAAATTCACATTATTCGATTCCGGAGGTTTTTCCTCCGACTGTTCAAGTGCTCGTTTCTCGGATTCTATCTCCGCAAGCCTCCGAGAAGCTCGTGCTTTCGCCATTAACGCTTGATATCGTTTCTTTTCTTTGTCCGCAAACTCTCGTGCTTCCTCTTCAGCAACCCGAGCACCCTCTAGTCTCTGTGCTTCTTCCATTCGCCATTTTTCAAGTTCTCCTGCCTGTCGAGTATATGTTACAACACTAGGCCCAGACCTTCCAACCGCATTTCCAGATTACAAAAGAAGAGCCCAGACATTTTTGGGCCTGGACCCGATGGTGTAAAAATAGGCCCGATCAGGTTTTTTCGTGATTTTTATGGCCCAAGCTTTTTTGGGTTTTAAAAAGGACCAATCGGACTTTTAGGTCGGGCCATGGCCTGGGCTTTGGGCTTACCAGGTCCGAGCTTTTACGAAAAACGGATTAAAGATTGTTAATAAAACCTTTTGTTTTGCTGTAAGGGCGTCTTTGCAGGCTGTACTGTACATCTCCATTGTTCTCTGGAGTTCATTCTTTAGTCTTCTCATTTCGTTATCCACGTCTTCCTGTTGCAAATAACATTTAGCGATGAAAAGGGTGTCGAGAAATAAGGACGATAAGATCTATGACAGGAAAAACCGTCACAATTGCAACCAGATAGAAATAGCGACGAGGATTATGTTGGGAATGTTGAAATACACACGATGGAAATTTTGTCGTTTATAAAACTTTGATCCGTATGTGTGTCATGTTAGCTTTGTGTTTCACGTCATCAAAAGGTTTAAAATTATGTTTGGCAAAGTAACCGATAAGCTAGCTATTGCTAAAACTTAGCTCATAAGAGGAAGGATAGTGCATGGTATGCCTATCTACCAGGGTTCGAATCCTGGGGGATGTACTTCGGCGATACCCCTTCTGGTCGGTTCGGGTCCAGGTTTACGGGCATACCAGTCTATGGGTATGCGGGTTCGGTCTTGACCGGGCTTAGTCGTACCTGGGCGGGTCCAGTCGCTTTGGACTGGGCCGGGTCGCTGCAGATTAGTCGGTGCTGCCCAATTGGATGCACGGATACCTCGGGTGCGTGTGTGTGTGGGCGTAACCCAAGTTGCCGTACAAAAAAAAATAAAAAATAAGAGGAAGGATCATGCGAGATGTTAAACATTTTGCGAGAAGGCAAGAAGTGTGATATCATATATGATTACAGGCCCATGGCCTGTGGGTGTGCTTAATCATATATGATTAAACGTCTATATATTGCCAATATAACATGTGTTTAATCATACATGATTAAACTTGTGTATCATATATGATTAAACACTTCTCGCCTTCTTATAAAATGTTTAGCTTCTTGTTTGAACCTACCCCTAGCTCATAAACTAGTCATATTTGGTAAAAATTAGCTGATAAGCTGAATGATTATATAACATGACTTAAAAGAAAAATATAAGGGAATAAATGAACAAAAGTAAATGCAGACAATCTATCTGAAGTAGTTTTTCAAAAAACCAGCTTGGTGCTTACCAAACAGTGTTTTTCAATAAACTCATAAGCTATATTATGGTTACCAAACATGGGTTATGGGTTGTTTCATTGTTTTTCCATTAAGTCGTGTATGGATAAAATTGTTTGTGTGAATTAATATGTCTGTATAGATTGGGAAGGTTTTTGTTTGAGATGATATTTCATAGATGGTAGGAGCGTGTTTTTTAATTGGGAGAGACATGTTTGGAACAAACTTGGTTTTCTGCATAAAACTCCTCCTATAAAGCTTACCGAATAAGTCAATTTCTATATTATTAAGCCACTACCAAACAGTCATGTCTAGTTGACCGAATAAGTTGCGAGTCTCATTAAACTCATTAAGTTGCGAACAAACAGGCCTTTAGTGACAAAAGAACCCTAGCGACAAAATTGTGTCTCAATATATAAAGAATGATGTGATTGAACATATAGCGACAGTTCTTTTGTCGCAAAAATTTGAAGTTGTTCGCTAGGAATGTGTATTACCCCTGATCGTGCTGAAGATGGTCTTTTGTTGTCGATTGAGGATGACGAAAACATAGAACCAAAGTCCGATCCTTTGTTTCCATAGTACAACGACCCAAAGCTGCGGTCTGAACTGGTCGAAAGCCTTGGAGTTGGGCTCAGATCAAGATCATAGGCCAACGCCGAAGACATCCGATCACTACTTGGCCTTCCTGAGCTCACAAATGATATATCCGTATCCGATTCCGAAAGCTCCCCACATAGTAACTTTGCATTCAACCCTCTCCCTCTATTAAATGGCGACCTGCATGATCTACGGTTAAACTTGAACCGAACCAAACGAACCCATATTACAACAAAATCGGTTTTATAGGACGTCAATTATTTGTAAGCTTTGTAGGAGTTTAAGTTTATATAACCAAACAATTATGTTCATATGTAAATGTGTTACAATAAGTTAGATCAGATGTTTTTTGAACACCTAACAAGTTTTTCAAGACAATTTCGAAATAAAACGTTTTATTAGTTTTTTTATATGATGTTAGGTTAAAAGTTCTAATAAAAACAAACGCCCCCTACCAAAAGACACTTATCAAAAGTGTCCTGTAAAAAAAACTAACAAGATGGTTCATTTCGAAAGTGTCCTAAAAACTTATACAGTCAAAAAATTAGAACTCCCTTTGATCTTGGCATCCTATAAAGCCAATTTTATTGTGGTGCCGGTATATCCTACTCAAAAGCAGGGTCTGGATAGAGCAGTTGTTTCTGTGAAAACTTCTGACTTGTGCAAATATGTGAGCGAAAAAAAAAGAACCAAGACTAGTAAACAGCGTGCGGGAAACTCTTTGAACTTACTTGAATCCTTCGGGGTCTTCTGGCACCGGAAGTGGCTTCTCGGCGGTCTTTTCTGGCCCTGTTCACAAGTTCTTCGTGTCATGTACAAAACAAAGAATTTTCAGGAATTCGGATCGTAGTTTTACGAGAAATAAACGACAGACTTTGCATATTAAAACTATTCTTGCGTCGAACGCTTGCTTCAAAGCTGTGGTTAAATTGCTCTTGGATTTTCTCGCGTAGAGGGGATGGAAACGGGGCCGTTCGTGAAGATTTCTTCGCGGAGGATATCTTCCCTTTCGAGATGACATAAATCGTGCAGAAATCCGGTGCCGTTTTCATAACATGGCTCGGAACATCAGAACTCCGAAACCTACCGTCACGAATGTTTTGATGATTAGTCAAAACATCCACTTTATAGTAACAGAAATAATTATTAGCGACACCTAGAACGTAAGGCTTTAAAGGCGTCGCTAAAAGCTTTGCATTGCTTAAAGTATCCATAAATATTTTCCTGTTTTGCTTATGCAGTTACAAACTCTCAAAATGCCTTTTTATGCATGTGGGGCCCACTTTTTCGGGGGAAAAACTCGAACGAAAAAGTTGTGGATCCTCTTTAAGCGTGTTAACCGAAAGCGGTTGATGGAATTTTCAAATGGCGACCGTTTATTTCTGGGCATTGCTAAAGCTTGTGATAGTATAATGACCTGATGAAACCATGTTTCGACGAAGCTCCGAGGACCAAAAACTCGATCGCTGCGTAAGAAGCGTATTCCGAAAGCGCTTTCGATATATTTGTATCCTCAAGAATAACATCGAAGCATTGTATCTGCAATAAAACAGACTTAAATACAAAAAATAAACTAAATGAACCCAGTAAATTTCATATGTCTGAGCATAAAATGTATGTGTGTTTTGCCGCTACCCAGGGGTAGAGAAACTGTTTCAGAGCAAAAACATAAAGTACAAGAAAAAGCCTCTGGCTTTTGGCTCAGTTGGCAAAAGAGGTGGGGTGACTTTGAATATGAGACAGGTCCACGGTTCAAACCCGGGACCTCCGGCTAGCCTCAGCCGCTATGTGAGCCAAAGATGCCGGCCCCTTCACGTTGGTGTCCTTGGAGGCGGGGTTTCGTGTGGGGACAGTTAGGGTTGTCGGTAATCAACTTTTTACCCAAATAAAGCACAAGAAAAACGAAAATATGTAGTTAATTGTATACTTCTTTGCGGGTACAAAAGCAATGGAAGGTGAGGAACAAGTCCCTAGTTTGCTTCTCATGTTGTTGCTTACTTGCAGCAGATGCATCAATCCCTCCACCTGCATTCACAACCCAACACGCGGACTTGTTTAAATGGTTGAAACTAGACGATTCTGACTACGAATTTTAATCTTTTCGTAGTATTATATACGTTGAAATCTCACATTAGCTAGACACGATCCATTTAACCCTCTATTTTGTGGCTTATTTCTCGAAAAACGGTCTAGATATGTACGTTTTTCGTCCAATAAAACCCTAATGTGTTTATTTGGTTGTATCGCGAGACGTGCAATATTTATTTTTCGAAACTAGCTCTTATATTGATATGGGGTTATATAAGATTACTTGTAGTTTTCTCGGATTCTGGTTTAGATAACTAACGGATAGTTTAAACCATATGTTACGGTTTTGATAGGAACGATGATGCATAAATATGAAACAATAGAAACGGAAGAATTGCCTGATTTTCGAATGACATGAATGAGAACAATGGTTTGGCCACGAGCAACAAGATGTTCGATGGTCCATTTGAGAGCGTGTTGGCTGTTTTTGTCCTTGTCGATTGCTACCGCCACGATGGCGGTCCCCTTCCGCTGCAACCGGTCTCCGCCACCACCGTGCAAGCTACTTCCACTTTTGGGAAGCCACATTTTCTATTTGTTTCTGTATTTCTATCTCTAATGTTGTTTGATAAGATCATGTTGGTGTTCCATTTTCTTTCTCATGTTCATCATCTTTTTTTTTCTTTTTCTTTTTTTTAATTTTGTCAATGTATTTTGACTCCCAAGAGAATTGGTGGATGATGTTTTGAAGATGACTTAAATGTAGGGTTTGAAGAAATATTCTCTGTGGGCAACATAAATCACGACCTAAAATCTCTCAAATGTTTTAAAGGGACTAAAATTGACCATCTTCGATCTGAAACAATTTTTGTTATATAAATATTAATTTGAAAAAGACATTTCCGAGACATAAACAAATATAAGAATTTTAATATGGGTGTAACTGAACCGAGCTCGATAAGGCTTGAGCCCGGTTCATGGCTTGCAAATTTATAACTCGATCTTCAACCTGGTTCACCAAGGGTGTGTTTGGTACACAGATAGAACTGGACAGATCTAGACATGACTTGACGGTCGAAAATGAGGTAGGGGATGAAAGACTTGTGAAAGGTTTCAGAGTTGTGGACATTTCCAAAAAGTCATTTTTGACTTCCCCAATTCACTTTATAACCACTTTTTCACATAACTGACCTAAATAGCCAAGATTTCGCAAGTAGCAATTTCGCAAATTGCTAAAACGCTACTTGTGAGATATATGACATGGAAGTGTCAATTACACCACTTGCTAAATCAGTGATTTTTAGTTTCTGTCCCATGTTGTTCCACCTATTTTGGTGGAACAAGAAAATACCCCTTTTTGTTCCATCTTGTCCCACCCTGTCCAGTCTGTCACTGTCCCATGTCGCGCCAAACATGGGATAGTGAACTTTTGTCCTGTCCCATGTCACGCCAAATATGGGACAGTGAATTTTTGTCCCGTCCTGTCCCACTCAGTCTGCAAACCAAACGCACCCTTAGAGGCCACTTACCCAACTTGCTAAACTGCTATTTCGGACAATCTCCCTTTAATTTGACATGGATAATTTACTAATCTTGTCCTCACTGATTTTTGTTCCACCTATTTTAGGGAATCGTTATATCCCGATCTAATGTCATGGATAACAAGTTTTTATTCTGTCATGTACATCGTTTCATGTCCATCGCACCAAATGCACTCTAAAAAGCTCAAACCTTGAACTTGTGAACTACCATCCCCTGAAAAATAGATCTTTTGAAACATATCAAAACGAAAAGCTCTTAAAAGCAACATAATTTATTCAAAACATGAAGTCATACCAAGTAGCATGGATAAGGTCATGCTTGAAGGCTCTGTTTCTATAACTAAAAAAAACTACCGAAGATTGCTACAGATGCCGATAAAGAACACACACACAGTGATAAACCGATCATTGACAGCACCCAAAACAGGAAGAGGCTCCAAAAGATGGAAATCAAACAGGATAGGAATAGCCACGAAGGTAAGTGGAATCCACGCCTGATTCACGGGTCAGCGCCACCCTCCCTGTTCTTGCCACCTGCAAATAAGGATCAAGGGTTTCAATGAACCATGTCTAACCAATCACTTTAATTCCGTTTTGGATAAGGAGTTTGGTCAAGAATTGGTCCTGCCGCTTTAGCAGGTAAGAAAGTTGGCATCCTAGCGAAATAAGATGAAGGTATGGGGTTCAACTCCATACACCACCCACCTACCCCTACTACACGTGATTTACCTCCCCCCATGATGATCATGAGACCGTTGGGAAAGGGTGGCGTCATACATTTTTTTGCTAATAGGGTAAAAAGGAATTCTAACATAGTGGTATTAAACGAACGGAACCATGGGTATTAAACTGATAAAAGAGAAGGGATTTCAAAGACGGACCTCGCAAATTCCATACGGCTCCAATAATCTCTGCAATGCAGCCATCTTATTTACATCTCCGGTAACCTGGAAAATATAGAAAAATCATTTATTGCTCAAAGCCTCGAACAGAACAAAGGGAAAAGAAACAAAGAAAAAACTACGAAAATAAAGGAGTCTCTAGCAAGTTACAGGTAACGGTGTATATCCCAGAGCACCATCTATCATCCTACAGAATTTTAGTTTTCTGAGAATGTTCACTTGTGGTGGTCATAACTTACAGGTAACAAAGGGCGCGTTTGGTTTGCGGGAATGATTTCGAGGGATTTGGATTTCGTGAAAGGATTTGGAATTGGAGGGGTTTGAATTTGGAATCTTTGGTGTGTTTGGTTTGTAGGATACGGAATGGAACTGAATTTCATTCTTTATAAATAATTTATGAACACAAATTATATATAATTACAAAATTAACTAAATTACCTTTTTATTAATGTTTTTAACATATTTTAAAATATTATTACATACAAATCATACGAAATCCCATGAAATACCAACCACCCCTGTGGGATTTCAAAATCCTATGTTTGCTGGATTTCACCAAAATCCTCGGATTTCAAATCCATGAAATCCTTCAATCCAAACATGGGATTAAAATGGAATTCAATTCCAAATCCAATCCAATCCTGCAAACCAAACGGGACCTAATGGTAAAATTCGAAGATTATTCTGTAAGATTATACATAAAGGAGAATAGAATAATTACTCGAGGACATTCCAAAGGAGCAAGTAATCTGGCCAATGGGATGCAGGATTTTATCTCGGTCGGTATCAAACAGAATAACATTTGAACTGATACAGAGTTTAGTAAAATGTTGGCCATTTAACAAATATCTAGAATAACCTTCAACAAGGAAAACAAAGGATCTTGTGCATGGCGCACCCAAATCAATACCTTCATTTGTCTGTAATGATGACAATGAGCAAATAGGTAACTTTAAGTTGGAATCTTTTTTCCAAAAAGAAAATGTTACGATTTTCTTGGGATGACTCAAAAAGGGAACTACTAAAATTTCATGACACATAGTAAGTAATTCGTATATGCATAAAGAAAAAAGTTCACCTCAAGTGTAATTGTGTGATCGGACACATCGACAGCTTTAGCCCTAAATATGCTGGCAATATCAAGAACATTGCGCCGGGCTGTGGAATTCACGGCGACCTTAATCAACATCAATTCTCGTTCAGCAAATGGCATGGATGTTAGATCAATAACCTGAACAACAAACCACGTTTTTCAGTTGAATGAACTTTGAGAACTCACCAAAATTGAATGCCCGAAGAGAAAGAAATGTTTTTTTATTGTTCCTACAATGAATTTGAATGTATTATCATTTTATATAAAGTTTATTTGAAAGTTTCTTGGGATATTAAATCTATTGAATATTATAGTAATATAATTTATGTCGAACTCTCCAAAGTGAAGAAAATGTTGGAGATTAATATAATTTTTTTAGATTTTAACTTTTATTTCTTCATTTTGGAGAAATTATATAGAATATGTTGGAGATGCTCTGCGATCATCTGTACTTGAGCCATAACTAATGGAGCATTATCTGATGCTAATATATACTCACTTCATGAACATCTATCAACTTATATAGTTGTTGCACCAACTTGCTAATTGACTCATCTGTACCAGGGACAACGGTTGTGATGCGGGAACGCCCCTCTACTTCTGCATGACCGACCGCTAGGCTCTGATATGGAAAATCACAAAATGTAAACACCAAAAGCGTTTGAATTCTGGCATTTGTATAAAACGTTCAGAAAAGGGAAAAGTTAACATCAAGAATACAACAAATATACCTGAATATTGTAGCCTCTACGAGCAAAAACTCCTGTTACTATATTGAGAACTCCAGGAGAATCGTTTACAACCATTGATAGAGTATGTGAGCGAAGCCCGCTTGTCTTAAAAGTGAAAACATCAAAACCAAAATTATTAGTGATCACTCTTTTCAAGTATTAGAATTATTGAAGTACTTCATAAGCCATCAGTAACATTTGTGGAAATTAAGAACTGATATTAATTTCTTTAATTTCTTACATCATCTTCATTAATAACACCCCAATGTGCATCAAGAACTTGATTGAATGGAAAGTCATCAGTTTGCTCCACTGGATAAACATCTCCCTTCACAGAAAAACATTGTTTACAATTAGTTAACAGTAATACAATATTCGGCTAAAATAAACTTCAATAGGTACAACAACAAGCATGAACTGAGAATTTCATAATAAAGGTTAATAAATCCAGCTTTATTATTAACTCTGAAGGAATGCAGGAAGAGAATGTTGGGAAAATTTTCAAAATAAATTAGGAGTCTTAGTTGTTTTGGGTTGAGTTTTAGGAAGGAGAGAAAATATCATTTTAGTAGTTTTCACCTTGTCCCACATAGGTGGAAAGATGAAACAAAAAATTATACATAATAGTATACTATGTAATCTGTGATTAAATCAATAAAATTGTATTCATAATCTGTGTTGTGTATTGTATGCTAGTATACTGGGTCACATTGTGAATAATAGTGTGAATGATGTAAATATGATTGACATAAGCAACGCAAATAATGCGGTTGCTCCCGATGTACATATGATTGATGCTAATAATACAACTACTAGTTCTGCTTACTTTGATTCTTCCTTACTATTATGGCATGGTCGATTAGGTCACGTACACTTTAAACGTTTGAAAAATATGGCAAAAAGTAATTTAATTCCAAAATTAGATGATAAAAATCATAAGTGCCTTACTTGTATGCATACTAAAATTACTAGACAACCGTTCCCTCAAGTCCAAAGATCATCTAAAATCTTAGACTTAGTGCATTGCTACACCCTCTCTTGGTGGCAAAAAGTACTTTGCCACTTTTATCGATGATTACTCTCAATATTGCTATGTGTATCTTTTACACTCAAAAGATGAAGTCCTTGAAAAGTTTAAGATCTACAAAAATGAAGTAGAACTTAAATGTGAAACAAAGATAAAATGTTTAAGGACGGATAGGGGTGGTGAATATTATAACCCTAGATATTTTGAATCTACGGGAATTATTCACCAAGTGACGGCTCCATATACACCACAACAAAATGGTATTGCGGAAAGGAAAAACCGTACCTTGATGGAAATGGTAAATTCCATGATGTCTTATTCAGGATTAAGTTCTAGATTTTGGGGAGAAGCATTACTTACATCTTGCTACATACTCAATAGAGTACCAAGCAAGAGAAGTCAAAAGACCCCTTATGAGTTATGGAATCAACGGACACCTAAACTAGATTACCTTCGGATTTGGGGATGTCGGGCAATTGTGAGACTTCCTGAATCCAAGAAGAGAAAGTTAGAAGACAAAGGTATTGAATGTATATTTTTGGGATATGCCCAAAATAGCAAAGCTTATAGATTCATGGTGGTTGAACCAAATGATCAAATTTCTATTAACACCATCATAGAATCTAGAGATGCTCATTTTGACGAACAAAGGTTCAAAAGCATTCCAAAGGCACATGAGATTTCTAAGGAAACCGTGTCTACAAATATTCCTGTACATAATGAAAAGGAAGATGATGATTCCCCGAATCATCAAGTGATTGAACCTAGAAGAAGTAAACGTCAACGAACAGCAAGAACCTTTAGGCCTGACTTTGAAATGTACCTAGTTGAAGGTGATCGACATGGTTCAGTGAAAGAATATCCAATAATTTACCACTTGGATGAAGAACCACGTAACATATGCGGAAGCTATGAAATCTCATGATGCATCTTTTTGGAAAGAAGCAATCAACGATGAGATGGATTCCATCAAAGGTAATAATACTTGGATCTTAGTCCACCTACCCCCTGGTTCAAAGGCTATCAAGAATAAATGGATTTTCAAAAAAAAGTTAAGGGTTGATGGCAGTATTGAAAAGTTTAAAGCCCGATTAGTAGTTAAGGGCTTTACACAAAAAGAAGTCCTAGCACGAACATCCACCATTAGAATTTTGATTGCCTTAGCTTCCATTTATAAACTCGTAATTTCACCAAATGGATGTCAAAACCGCATTCTTGAACGGTGAATTAGAAGAGGAAGTATATATGGAACAACCAGAAGGTTTCATAGTTCAAGGACAAGAAAAGAAAGTTTGTAAACTTATTAAGTCCTTGTATGGCTTGAAACAGGCTCCCAAACAGTGGCATCAAAAGTTCGACCAAATCATTCTATCGAATGGTTTCAAAATTAATGAATCAGACAAATGTGTTTATAGTCGATTTGTTAATGGTCGAGGGGTTATCATCTGCTTGTACGTGGATGATATGTTGATCTTTCTTTGGAACCGACTTAGAACAAGTGCAAATGACTAAGAAACTCTTATCTAAAAATTTTGATATGAAGGATCTGGGAGAAGCTGATGTTATTCTAGGAATAAAGATTCTTAGAAATGACAATAAACTAATGCTATCTCAGTCTCACTATATTGAAAAGATATTGAAACGTTTTAATAAATTTGATTGTTTACCTGTAAGCACTCCGTTCGAAGTAGGTTCTAGATTGACGACTAATACCGGTAGGGTATTAGCTCAAAATGAATATGCCAAAGTTATTGGTAGTTTAATGTATGTTATGACTTGTACTAGACCTGATATCGCCTATGCTGTAGGAAGATTAAGTAGACATACTAGTAAGCCTGGAAAAGCACATTGGGATGCTGTAAATCGGGTACTCAAGTATTTGAAGAAAACCATGGATTATGGTTTGGAGTATAGTGGATATCCTTCAGTATTGAAAGGATACACCGATGCAAGTTGGATAAATGATCAAGAAGACTATGCATCTACAAGTGGATGGATTTTCACACTTGGCGGAGGTGCAGTGTCTTGGGGATCAAAGAAACAAAGTTGCATAGCAGATTCTACCATGGCATCGGAATTTGTTGTTTTAGCTTCTTGTTGTAAAGAAACATAATGGTTAAGGGACTTGTTGATTAACATACCCTTATGGCCAAAGCCAATGCCGCCAATTTCTATACACTGTGATAGTGCGGCTACACTATCAAGGGCATACAATCAAGTGTATAATGGTAAGTTCAGACATATTGGACTTAGACATAGGCAAGTAAATCAATTAATAAATGATGGGATGATCACCATTAGTTTCTTACGATCAAGTAAGAACTTAGCAGATCCTTTCACAAAAGGATTACCAAGAAAATTGATTGAAAGCACTTCAAAAGGGATGGGTCTCAAGCCCACCTATAAATAGTCACCCATGATGGAACCTTGTCTTGACACTTGGTATTTCACCAAGTCTCAAGATTAAGTTAAAGTACATCATTTGAATGTGACTGAAAGTTCTGCAATGTTTTAAAAACCATCCCTAAGGTCAGCAGAACTTGGAACCGTAATGTGAAGAAAGGTTGAATCTAGTTCTTAATGGACTTGTAACACAATATGTGTTGGAGTGTTCAAGTTACGGGAACACTCTTGACAAGGTCCACCTATCTGAATGTGGAAGTGAGGCCGCTTCCTATGAGCTAAAGGGCTTGGCTCTAGAACATTCTGAGAAATCAAGATATAGACCCATGGCCAATTAACGAGTCGGCTTATAGTGGTTGAATGAATGAGAGGAAGGATATGTGTAAGGTGTTTCCGTCTAACATATAAAGGAAGATGGTTCAATGACTTTGGTTCAACCATTCTTACCCTAGTTAGATTTGAGCACTTTCACTACGTAAAGGTTCAAGGTACAAGACTCCACCTTTACTTATGCATAACACCCCCAAGGATTTCGGAATCTGGTTAGGTTCTGTCGAGTCAGTTTTTCAAATTCAAGTCTATTTTGAAAATGGTGGAGGTTTGTTGGGAAAATTTTCAAAATAAATTAGGAGTCTTAATTATTTTGGGTTGAGTCTTAGGAAGGAGAGAATATCATTTTAGTAGTTTTCACCTTGTCCCACATAGGTGGAAAGATGAAACAAAAGTGGGTATATTAGTGGAACCATTTTCTATATATTAATTTAATATATTGGAAATGGGGGGGGGGGGGGGGGCTCCACAAGGGTGCAACGCACCCTTCCACGCGCGCGACCATGGGCGTGGGCGCAATGTAGCGCTTTGATGGCGTACTTTGCACTTTGCACACACGCATCACCGCGAGCCGCTTTGAGACGCAAATTTTGTTTTCGATATTCCTATTAGCGACAGTACAGCAAACAAGTGTGACTCCTTGTGAACATATGCGACGGTTCACAACAAGGTGCAATCGAACAGATACGACGGTCCTAGAAGGGGCTGTTGGTTAAATGGCACTCCTTGCAACAGTCGCGATGATTCGAAGCGACGCTTATAGTCACGGATGCCTAATCTGTGTCTGTTCGAATATATGCGACGGCCAGAAGCGTCGCCTTTGGCAACTGTTGACTTAGGTGGTGACTGTTGGAATAGTTGCGACAGTTCAAAGCGTCGCGAAAGGTGTCTGTTGTCACAAAAAACGTGCAGTCATGATTATTCAAAGGGTTGTGACGTTCTCCTATATATATCCACCTCTAGACACTAAAATCGATAACTTTTTTCATATACCAGATTGCTAGAATTTGTGTTGCTATAGAAACACAATATTCTAGTTTCTCGAAATCCTTGAAACTCAATAGTTTAACCGGGATTATCACCACTTGTGCGGTGTTGATAATCAATCTACATACGTTGCTTCATTGTATCTTGAGAAGCAATTCGCCAAATCCCAAAGCACCTACGGTGGGGGCGAAATTGCTTTAAGGATAGAGAGATTAGTAGAATTCCTTGTTATTCTATTTCTTTAGTTTTAGAACCCCAAAAATAACAGAGAAAAGGTTCAAAATCTGAGCCACAGAAAGTGCAGATAAAGTATCAGCCAAAAAAATTGGGACTTACCCCAACTGATGTATCAGGTTCCAGATATTCTCTTTTCTTTTTGGCCTGAAGAGGAGCTTTCGAGTTCATTCCTTCAAGGTCCGGATATGAAGCTGCTGAAAATCGCCAGAAAGGAGCAGATTCACCCATTTTTTCTCTTCTCAAGGCAATCTAAGGCATCAAACACAGCATACAGAAATTCTCATAAAGAGAAAATGATAGAATGATTACATCAATTCAATCCACTGATTACTTACCTTTCCAGTCCTGGCAACTTCTTTGATGCCGAACTTGCTTAAATTTCTTTGCACGGCAACCATTTTCCCTGGGTCACCTGTTACCTGGATTCCAAAGTAGAAAAAGAATTGTTAAGACTTCTATTCAGGTCTCCATGAGAGAACAATGCAATATGAGGTGCTAGACCTATTTCACCATTATAACTGGTGACCATTATAAAGGAAATTATGGTGGTGACGAATTGTCAAACTTGGTTGAGTTAGTTACATCAATATAAAAAATATGATGAAGTCCTAAATGGAAGACAATCTACATGTGTTGGTGAATGGCCAAGGCTAGAAGTGAAGACAAACAATATAGCCTATACCCCACAAGATTACCAAGAATTTGACCGGTTGTAGGCCTGTAGGGTGTGGGAAGACCATCCAGCATGACAGTTACCAGTCACTATTCTTAGATTGGAAACTATGCTTTTAACTTATTATCGCTTTGTGCATGGAGTTGCAGCTGAATTATAATTCCTGGTTGGAGAAGTAACCTCTGCAATGATGAAGACTTGCAACTTCATATTGATACTGATACTATGGGAGCAACAATTAGTAATTCATTATCTAAATAATCAAGCAAGCACTATCAAAAAGAGTGCAATCTTTACATAGAAATGAGAGAAGCTTGTTACCATTGAAAAGTTTTGAGCCTACAATAGAAGTGTTAGAGGTCCCCTAAAATTACCAGAATCTACATTCCAGACGCTATAAAATTACCTAGTGAGCGTATCTGCTTTTGGACATGTTTTGCTTTTCTATTTGATGACTTGGTATATTGAAATTGTTGAGCTTATTTAGTTATAGAGGTTGCTTGACTTCATATATATAGGGTTGGTTCTGGCAACAACAGTTCTTTTGGTGACAATGGTGAGAACGCCGGACCTTCATTACTTTCATTTACCTCCTCATACCTACTTGTATCACCATGACTAAAACTTTAACAAATTCTAGAAATGTGAATGTGACTGAAGGTGAAGGTGGTGAAGGTCCGCTCTTGTGAGCCATCAGATAAAAAAACTGATCCAAAGACTCGGGAATGTTCTCAACATTCTCATCAAACTCATTTGTTATCAAATTTGAAATAACATGGATCAAGGTTGGTTTTTTAATTCAGTGCAAGATGATCTCCTAGTTTCCACTACAGTCAAGAGGACCTATTGGTAAATAAGGTAGCCACTAAGACTGAAATCCAAAACTTGGTAACTAGCTCAAATCCACCAAGAAACAGTCCATATTAGACAAGCTCCATAAACAGCTCCAAATAAAGGTCTCATGCAACAATCAAGAGATTTTCTATGAGAAATGGGAACACTTTACCATACACTAAAAAGGGGAGAAGTTATACTACATTTGGATCTTGGCCATAGAATTTACAGTCTCCTCGAAGAAGAAAACCTTAGAGCATCCACAATGGTAGACTTTTTCATTGAAGCTCTTTCTATGAGTTGGATCAATTGAATGAAATAATTCTGAGTTAGCCATCAAAAGTCGCAGAACATCCTCTTACGCTAATTTACCCAGATATTTGTTCAGGTAACCAGGCTGCAACAGTGGACATTGTTACAAAATAAAAATAAGAGCAAAACGTCCTAAGCTAGTTAAGCCAGATACTGGTTCAGATAACAAGAATACATAGGATGCCTTGGACCCAAAGCAAAACTAGACATAGCAGGAAACAAATGCTAAACCAAACATAGCTAGGCTTTATTAACCCTCATATATCACTTACAAATTGTTAGACTGGCAGTTACAAACGTGAAAGACTTAGGCTGCATATAACATCACACCCCTTTAGACGGCCTGAAATGTGATTGCTTTTCAGATCATAATTGTTCCATAGAGTCAAGGGGTATACGATTAATAAGGTTCTGAGACAAATGCAAATTAACAAAGGCCCCCTAGTAGCATAAATAATATAGTAACCGAAAACATTAAGATCCAAAACTCACTCCACATACATTGCATGAAAAATAGTAAAAAGATTAAAGTAAAATAATTTGATTTCCATCACCTCAATTGTTAATGAGTGCTCTGAGATATCAACAATTCTAGCTCTAAAGATGTCTACTAGCCACTTAACCTGAAAATTAAATTCATAGGGAACATGGTAAGATAGCATACTCTCGTGTTAAAATGGTTCGTTAGATTTGATTGCATGTATTCATTGCAATTTATCAGAACAATGGAGTATGTTATGAATAACACACATTTACTAGAACATGAAAGAAGATAGCATAATTACCTCCAAATGGTAGCTTGGATCAGCATTGATCTTAATGAGCATCAACTCACGTTCTACTTGTGGCTCTTTTGAGATATCTTCAACCTGTTTAAGATGGTTATTGACAGTTTGGTAAACTTAGGATCCAGTAGAACCGGTTATCAAAGGAAAAATTACTACAAAGAAGTATCAAAATAGTAATGCTACAATTAAGATGGTGTATGCAGATACAGACATGAAAGTGTCAAAGTCCTGCTGTTTGTAAACTAGCCAATGTGCAAGTCCAATGGGCTAGGGTAAATAGAGAATATGATGGATTGATGGTCAAAATAAAAGCCAACCTTCATAACATTAACAAGCTTTAGAAGCTGTGACATAACTTGCTGCAACACTCTTTCAGTTCCGGATACAACTATAGTAAAAAGAGCTTTGTCCTTGTTTAAACCAACAGCAAGAGACTCGATATTATATCCCCTTCTTGCAAAGACCCCTGCAATCCGATTTATCATTCCACTCTCATCGCCAACAAATACTGAAATCGTGTGGCGCCTCACCCTGACCAAATCAAATCACACCCATATATTAGTAGAAACCAAAGGCCGGAAACGAATAGGAAAAACAAATAATCAAATACATAGCATATAATATCATACATAAAATATATATATATATATATATATATATATATACACACACACATCAAGACCTGCACCATTTGATCTAGACTTTTCTGGCAATGATCTGGTTTCATTTTTAAACTCTTTGTATGAATTTGATGGAGTCAATTTGGTTTATATATCAGAAAGAAAGAAATAAAGATAAACGACATTTTTTTAATAAAGTACATTAGGCTCTTACCATTATATGTTCTAGGAGCATTACACAAAATTAACATCTACAAGCTGCAGATAGCCAGTTTGTCATGATTAATAGCTCAAGCCCAACTTGCAAGTTCTTACCTCTACTGTTTTTTTCTGAATCCATATGATTTTGGTAGCATTGCTTATTTTTAAGTGTTCCACACATTTTCTTATTAATGATTGTAGTATCGGTGTATAGTGTCAACATATGCAAGCAAATGGTTCAACTAAGGTTAGGTGGTAATCTTTAAATTAATTTCCCTACTTTGGCTGCTGGTTTTTCTCATTATAGCCAACCAGGTACTAAAGTCATTGTTCAAGTATAGGCATAGTTATATTTTACATGGTCGAAACAACATTCATAAAATAATTTTTGGGATGGAAAAGGACAATACCCTTGAATGGAGGCTTAAACATAAACTGATGCTTCAAACAATAATACAAAAATGTACAAGTTACTATATACACTCTTCTAATTCAAAGATTACTTTGATATTCACCCCCAACAACATAAAACATAGCAATTTTACTAGAGAAAACAAAAGTGGGTTGCAGAGGGAAGTTTTTGCTTCCAGCATTTCCCTTGCTCGTTTGCAAAGAGGCTTTTGTCATCCGAACAACTTTACCGTTGCTCCCACATTCACCCCTAACCTATAACAACTTATCACAATAATAAAAACATCTGAATCCTCAATCAAAAAAATCTCAAGTTCATATTTCAAAAGTACAAGACTTGACTTCTCAAGATCAAATGTGGACTCTTTTTGGGACAGTGCGACTGTGTGAGTGACAGTGATCACAAAATTAGGGGAAAGTGTAATTTTATCATAATTAAAAGACATAATCGTAACTTTTGTACTTAAACTACTAGCGTTCAGGATTGAGTAATTGATATTTGATAGGAATAATAATTTTCCACATGTATAAACGACACTAAAAACCTAAGGCGTAACCAATTAAAAAATGAACGCATTGATTATCCAAATTTGATCATAATCCATCATCAATCATAAACCTCACCACTTTGACCTGGAAAAACGAACATAAGCAGTTAACCAGAAAACCATTAAAATTCGAAAAATGGCTGGAAGTCAATTAGTCGCATGAACTCACTTAGGTCGAGCCAAAGATGGAGCTGAATCAACGGCTGTGGAAACGGTACCGCTGCTTGCTTGCACAGAGAGTCCTTTAAACTCAGATCTTTTCGATTCTGAAAACAGAGAAGGAGAGAATACAGTCGACATGCAACCTAGGGTCCTTGAAGATGGCAGTAGATTGGAGGAAGGCTGTTTCATAGGCGGCGCTCTACCACCGTGAAATAGCGCCGAGTGAGTAGATACAGGAGACGCCATTAGAGAACAGATGAAGGAGCAGCAGGAGCACTGAGTTTGCTCTCGGCTGTGTGTTGGGACCTTTTTTATTACACCAAACTTCAAAAAACAAATACCTAACCGTACCAAATCAAACCAAACTTAAACGAACCCGACCTAATTATTTTCGGTTAGAGATGGCAAAAAAAACTAGGTGAATTATATCCATGTCCCTCTATTATAGGGTATGTGAGTGAGGTAGGAGGTGGTATGTGAGTGAGGAGGGGGTAGGAATAGGAATGCCCAAAAATTAATCCGCGGCACGGAGTAGGGGTGGTCAAATTTCCGACCAACCCGACCAACCCAACTCGAAAAAACGCAAAAAAACTCAAACCGAGGTAACCCGATACATAATTGATACAAATTTTGTCCAAACCGCATCTATCGTGTTGGAAACGGGTTGAGCCCAAAGTAACCCGACCAACCCGACCAAAACTTGTATGTTTTTACTATTTTTAATGGTTTTAGGGGATGTTTGGTTGGTTTTTCATTAAGTTCTGTATGGATAAAGTTGTCTGTGTGGATTAATATGTCTGTATAGATTTGGAAGATTTTTATTTGAGAGTTTTTTTCATAGATGGAATGAACGTATTTTTTAATGGGAGAGACTGATTTAGAAAAAACTTGGCTTTCTGCATAAAGCCCCCCCCCCCCTTGAAATCTTACTGAATAAGTCACTTTCTATATCATTAAGCCACTACCAAACAACCATATATAACTGACTGAATAAGTTGTGAGTCTCATTAAGCTCATTAAGCTGCTAACAAACAGGGTTTTAGACTTTTATCGGCTCTTCTTTCTATCAGTTCTCAAATCTTTTTATCTTAGCCGCAGTTTAGATATGTCTACGAGACCACGCCGATTAAAATCGTACGAATCTAACCTTCAAGTTTATAAAAATCTTCAATATCGATAGAATCAAAATGCAATAGATACTCTTCTCTTCTCATACTAGTCTTTTTTTTTATATTTGCATTTTGATTTTAGTTTTTTAAACGGAATCACTGTTAGATTGTAAAATGATGTATTAAAGTTTCGATCCGACCAACCCGACTAACCCAACCTAACCCGCACGGTTTGGGTTGGGTTGGGTTGGGTTGCACTTTTGATTGGGTTAGGTTGGGTTGGGATTTTTCAAACCGCAAACATTGGGTTTGGTTGTTCAAGTGCCTTTAACCCAGCCAACCTAACCCATGAGCACCCCTAGCACGGAGTCTATACCCTAATCTGGTTTTACCGGGGAATCCGCGAATTGATCGGGAATAGGAACGAGGATGGGAAATCTTCGACTTTGTTAATCGGAGATGAGGCAGGGGATGGGGATACCCCCAAACCCGATCTTGAGTTTCTAATAATAAGTTTTTATATAGGGGGTGTTTGGGATTGCTTATTTAAAACAACTTATGTTTTTTTAAGTGTTTATCAATTTATAACAAAAGGAAGTTTTATAAAAAATGTTTGGATTAACTTATTATGGTACCAAAACGTAATAAACTAATAAGTTTTTTTTTTTGGGGGGGGGGGGGGGATTGCTTATGTAAATAACCAAAAATGTCATAAGTTGTTTCAAATAAGTTGATAAGTCATAATGGTTTAATTTATTAAAAACAACTTATCTGCGGTGACAAAAAGTCATAAGCAGTTTGTAACATCTCAGGCTAACCGTACTAGATATTGTCCGCTTTGCCACAAACCTGGACTCACGGTTTTAAAACACGTCTGATAGAGGAGGTATACAGTCCCTTATAAGGCAAATTTCGTTCCCCTCCCCAACCAATGTGGGATCTTACAATCGACCCCCTCTTGGGAGCCCAACGTCCTCGTTGGCACACTAGTCCGGCTCCCGGCTTTGATACCATCTATAACATCCTGGGCCAACCGAACAAGATATTGTCCGCTTTGTCCACACACCCAGACTCACGGTTTTAAAAATAGTTTTTTCCCCAATCCAAACACTAGAAATAACTTATATGCACTGACAAAATGAAACAAGCCGATAAGTCATTTAAGGGGGTGTTTGGTGTAACACCCGGTTTTTTTCGTGAGCAAGTTTCCGTCCTCCGTTGGTAATCTCTCCGCTTTCCGCTTATCTTTTTGAGTGGAAAATGTTGTGCTTTCGAACCTTGAGTCGACCCATGCAAGAATCTCGAGTTTTGACCTTTTTATGGCTTCGGTACGAGTGGCGCGATAGTGACTCGCGATAGTGACATGTGTCACTATCGCGTGGCACAATCGTCGGGGGTGTACCACCCGCGGTACATTCTCCGCGATAGTGCCCTTGTGATAGTGACAATGTCACTATCGCGTGGCAAGGTCGCGCGCGACGTCTTGTCTCTTAAATGTCCGAATTTTCACCCAATTCCTTCATTTTCATTTTCTAATCCTTTCCCTTTTCTCTCCCAAACCTCAAAGTCGAACCCTAACCCATTTTGGGGGTTTTCCTTCTCAAACCACATGATTATTCACCATCTAGCTACTTGGGATCTTGAATTACAAAGCCTCCATCTTCATCTTCCTCATCAAGTTCAACGGTTGGGAGCTCGGGTTGAAGTGTTGGATTGGGTGCTCTCGGAAAGTCTCATCATCTTAAGTGGTAAGCTTTCTTGAAATAATGTTATAAATGCTCATTTGGTGGTTTCTTAGTGTTTGGCATCTCAAATCTCGGATTTGACGGTCTTGGAGAAATTAGGGTTTTGACCTTGTTTGGGATTTTGGTATATAATGATTGGAGAATGTTTCTAAATGGTTAAATATGGGTATTTACGGTTTGAAATGTTTGGATCTAGGTTTTGGAAGGTTTCGGCTTGAGGATTCAAACGGTCTTCAAAAGAGCTCATTGGGTGAAATCTAGATTTAGCCTAAATCTAGCAAGGTGAGTTCAAGTTGATTTGTGAAAACGGTGTACATGCCAAAATGTTTATTTTAAAGTGTTTTACATGAAATGGTTAACTGCTGATAAGTTTTGTGTATGTTGAAATAAAAGCAGGTTTTACTGGGTTATTTGTCAAAGTCTGAGTATTTTGATAAGTGTTCATATTTGGTAAACTTGGGTTGTGTACCTCTTAAAATGCTTATATTGGGTTTTGAACATTTCAACAATTAAATAGCATGATTTACGTATTCTTGGTGATTTTGTACAAGAAAGATCTATTTTATGATTTATGCATCTTTGACGGTTTTGCACAAATGAAGTTTATTTCATGTTACATGCATCTTGGTGTAATGGTATTCATAAACCCTTTGGAAAACCTTTAGTCTCCTTATGTGTTGAGTTTTGGGTTAATCTTGTCTTTGAAGTATGTGTCGTCGTAAACGTTGTTTAAAGACATTTCATTAGTTGGGAGACCGGTAATTGTTGGTCAAATGGATTTTGAGCAGTTTAGCTCGGTATTGGCTTAAAAGAGTCTTGAGGACATTTGTCCGGTTTTAATGGCTCGATGTAGAGTCCAATTTATGATTTACATCTTAATGCATTTTATTGCATATTTATAATCATTACAGGCTCGAGTGCTTTTGTCACTCATGTGTAGTCGTGTATTTTTAGACTGTGTTGTATTGGATCCATAGACACATAAGTCAGTCTTATTTGGTAGTCAATTGGGTGGTACGGGGTTGGACTCCGGGACTCATGTTTTATGACCAATACTTGACAAGTAGGCACTAGGAGGAGGTAGTCTTGGGCGCCACTGTGTGGGTGTGTGCCTAGATCTCCGCCGTCGGGGTAATACCATGGTTGTAGTCCTCGGGTGTGTCGGGCCTTTCGGGTGTCTTTTTGGCATCAAGGTACCTCGTCTCTTTGGGTGAAACTTGTCAAGGATTCGTAGGGACACTTTGGCTTTCATGTCGTTAGGTGTCATGCGTTGAACGTTGGTTGAGTGGCATACTTTTATGTTCCTCCGCTCTCCACGAATACGGGTATCCCCCGTTGTCGGCCCGATATATTTTGGATATTTAATTGTCCATGTTTTGATACTTGGATTTCATTCCATTTTATGGCCGCGTGAGTATTAAGTTTCAGTTCCATGTTTTAATGGCGTATCATATTTATATGGATTGTTTTCCGTTATTTAAGGGTCGAGTATTATGTCCCACCCGAGTTTGGGTGTTTTGGGATAAGAAGTATTATTTACATTTTCACAAATGTGAGTGTCGAACTATGACCCCGTTTTGGGTGAGTTGCGGGTTGCGTCGTTTTAAAAGAAATGCATGTTTGGGAGCATTGCTTTTAAAAGTGTATATTATGGGAAAATGTGTAGTTTCCATTTTGAAGTATAATATTTAGAAGAATCTTGCTTTAAAATTGAATTCATTTCTTTTAAAGATATATTCATTCATGTTAAAACTCTTGAGCTCACTAGGCGTTAAGCCTAACATTTTTATTTGTCGGCATGTGCATCAGGTTTCAAGGTTGGGAGTTGGTTCTAGCAATTCTGTGAAGAGTAGAGCCTTAGCTAGATCCGAAAGTAAGTATTCGGTAAAGTCTTCCGCAGTATGGAGATAGTGACTATGCATGGGTATTGGTAGCACCCGTCCTTTATAGTCCGTACATATAAGATGGAATACGTGTATTGTAGTTGAATATAAATTTGTGGTTGTAGATGATTCATTTATTGATGTATTTAGAAATTTTTTAATAAGTTGTTATCTTCAGAATTAAGGGTGTTACATTTGGGGTTGCTTATTTGAGGTGCTTTTTAGCTTATTGCGATTTGACATCGGAGATAAGCACTTTTGAGTGTTTGGATGAGGAAAAATTAAAATGGCTTATAATTGTGTCAAACCGCTGAAAAGCACTTTTTGATAACTCATTTGGTTTTAACTTATCAACTTATTTGAAAAGTGTTTATCACTTTTTTGGTTATTTTATATGTAGAAGCAATCCCAAACACCTTTAAATAACAACTTATTAGCTTATTACGTTTTGGTACCACAATAAGCTAATCCAAACACTTTTTTAAAAACTCCGGTTTGACATCGCATAAGTTGATAAGCACTTTTTAAAATAAGCATAAGTTGTTTTAAATAAGCAATCCCAAACACCCTCTACGTATAGTTCTTCACTTCTTATTATGCCAAATTATCTTTCTTAGTAAATATATAAATATTGAGCTTTCTTCTTCTGCCTAAATATGTTATTTTTTAGCCTTCTTTGTAAATTATCTTTCTTTGTTATTGCGAATTTGGGATCCAAACAAAATCCGAATGTAAATTATCTTTCTTTCTTATTGGGATTTTGTTAATTAATTTTGTTAATTATCTTTCTTGCTCAAATGTAAAGATGTTACACCGAAAAAGCCAATGTATGCAAATATAAAGGTTGGTATAAATGACAGTTTGACAAAGTTGGAACTTCTAGTATATGTTACTTATGACAAAGTTTACCCCCAAAATATGTTTACTCACTTTCACTGTTGCAACAATCGTTTTTGTTTCTTGTTAGGGCAGAAAACAGAAGTTTATGGGTTGAAAACTAGGCAGAAAGCAGGGCTGAGACGGGGCAGAAAACAGGGATGGAACGGGTCGGGAACAAGGTTGGGACGGGGTTGGACCAGGGATAGGCCTGTTACACACCGGGAACAATATTTCAGTCCCCGTACCCGTTGGGGATCAGGGTCGGAGCAGGGGACCATTACCAAGAATCGGGGTCGGGGATTGTATAACCCGCCCCATCCCTGCCCTGTTGCCATGCCTACCCCGATTCCATGGTGGGGCTTTTCGTTCTTCGCTAAGGATGGGGATGATGAAAGAATCTTGTTCCCCAAATGGGGATGTGGAGTGGGGAGTGGGTGATGGGGATAGGGATTGCGATCCCCCGATATCTAGGGATGGAGGGAGTAGGGGGGCTAGCTGGTGTCGAGCCTTCCCCAACTCCATCTTGACACAAACACAAGCAACAGAAACTTGAACCAATCAAAGTTGATCAGTAGCCAAGGCTCTCCTAACGCCATGGTAGAAATATTCAAATTGGACTACAAATTAAATACATATTATTATGTAGTAGAATGTACAACACATTTTTGCATAGAGTTTTGATCATTTCGATTTACTCGTTATTTTTTAGTATATCAGTATTGATTTTGCGGCCCGAAAGTAGACGTTTTACTTTTAATTTTTAAAGAATTTTCTTATGTTTTAATTGGAAGTGTAACGGGTTTTTTAAGGACCAAGGTTTATATTGGCATTTATTTTAGTACATGTAACACCCTAAAAATTCGGGTAGTTTTGAAAATTTAAAATTCGGCAATATAACGTTTATAAATAGGGAAAACCACCCAAAATGGGCGAAGCGTGAGCATTTACAAAACCTGTAATAATGTATGGGGAAACGACAACAAACCAATCTAAACTACATCTACCTAGATTACAGTGGTTGTCAACCCAATACCAAAATGAATAATTGTTCCAATGCTAAAACTTCCAAAAGTTCTATCATTCAACAAAAATGCCCTCAAGAGACCACGCTCTTCTCTCAACCCCTTGACGGCCCGCCGCTAAGGGAACCTGCTATACACATCATTTGAGAAAAAAGTGTTAGACTTAAAGACTAGTGAGAACATACAGTTTATATGAAAGATAGTAAAAGAATTAGTTGCAATATAAATAAACTGCTTTCATCAACATCCTTGTAAATGGTTTGGTAAACACATAGTGACCTTCCGGTCCAGACTTCATCTTGTGATGACGGGTGTAAGCCCGGATTCCAAGGATTGTGGCGAAACACAAAGTAAGCCATTTTCCGAGTTTTGAGCTCACCATACTAGGATCAAGGCCGCGAAAACGCCGACTCGAATAAAGATGTGGGGGGATGGCACCCAATGATCCCAGTCATACTCATTCACTAGGATTTATATTTATGACCCACGACTAGTATCCGGTCCCACATAACCGTACCAAGTTGCCCTCTAGGGTCTAATGTCTCAACTAGCTACATACGAGAGTTACCCCCAAATAATAAGTCAACTAAATACCTATGGATCCATTTGTAGTGGTCTAGACTCGTCACAATACACTTATGACCAACTATAATCCAACATATAGTTCATATTGCCATTTAGTTCTCAAATCACAATTTGATGGTTAACTGCTGATAAGAAATACAAAGCCCATATATAAAACACGAGGCTACCATCTCAATTCCCAAAATGTTACTTTACCAAATAAACCTTTCCATAATTGAAACCCTTTTATTGAAATATAGATTTCTTCATGTTTAAACCATTTATTTCCTTCTCATAAAATGACTCATTTCAACCAAAATCCCATAAAATGTCTAATCATAAACTTGGCTAGAATCCATAAGTTGAACATTTACTCGACATAATATAACAACATCACCTTTGAAGTTTCAAAACATAGATCATATCATTATTTTACAAAAAATGGTAAGGAACCCTAACAATCTCCCAAAAACACTAAGTTACGTCAAAATCTCAACAACTATAAAATGTAACCAAGGAGATGTTTAGAAGTCAAAATATGCATTTTGATGTGTATAAAGTTTAATAAAAGGAAGTATGACTCACAATGGGTTAAATACCAAAACCCTAGAAATTCTAGTTGGAGAGAACTAGCACTTGAGCTTGAGATATTCACAAAGATGCCTTAGATTCACCTAAACCAACCACCATTAATGAGGAGGAGGAAGTTGGATGGAGTAATAAATGTGAAGGGAAGTATTAGGGTTTGAAACTTACCAAGAACTGCAGAGAGAAACGACCTAGCCTCTTCCCAAAATCAGATAAAATGACTTATTTTCGGAGCTGGTCTAATTAAAATCACTGTGCCCGCTCGCGATAGTGACACGCGATAGACTATCGCGGGCAGGGTCGCGTCATATGTACCGAAAGTTGTAGGACTTTTCGCGATAGTGCCCTGGCGATAGTGACACTGTCACTATCGCGGGGCAAGGTCGCGCCAGAGATACCGAACCCGAAAACTCGAGATTTCGAATCCGCGACTTACGAGACGACAACAAGGGGATAGATACAACGGATAAGAGTGAAATAACTCGATTAAAGGTTACAAATATAAACAAGTTGGGAATCTAGATTTACACAAAATTACGGGTGTTACAGTACATCTCATGTATTAGTATGAGATTTAAGTTTATAGTATTTTAAAAGAATTTATTTTTCAAATTACCAAAATTTGATAAGTTGTTCAAAAACATTTATCGTTGTTATTTCACAACAAAGTGCATCCTGGACGATCGGACCCCCATACTGAAATTCTAGCTCCATCCTTGCCGGTATCCTCGACCCCGTTATCATCTCTATCTTCAGTTCAACGACGTGGATCTTCGGTTCGTTGGTCCCAACAAATTTTTACTTATCCTTGCAAATATTAACATAATATCATTTTGATAAATATCCAGCAATCAATTTGTTCTTCTTTTTTCAGAACTAAAAATCAATAACCAAGTAAATTAAAATGTGAGGTAGAGTGATCAAACAAACGATTTTTAATAAATAATCAAAGTATCAAACCTTGTTTTAATTGACCATAAAACAAAGTAATGTTTTGTTCCATAATAACAAATAAAAAAGTGTATGACCAATGTTACTTTTTTAAAGACATCATTTATTAACCAAACAAAAATCTAAATACCTATACAAGTTTTAAAATGTTTGTTAATAAAAAAGTACTCGAATTTTGGGAAAATCATGATTAGTGGGAATTAATATTCCAGAGTATGATTATCATTTTAGCCTCATGTGATCTGAAATTTTAATTTGGTTTTTAATGATATAACTAGAAATGTATCTTCGCAATGTAACGGCTTTCTGAAATCTAGAACTCGAACTCTTGATTATTATTTATACTTTTTGTTAGTCTTTTTTTGTTTTATTTTACGATTTTGAGAAACCTATATTTAAAACAAAAATATATTTTAGTTTAGTTTAATTATGATTTTTTATAAAAAAAATAATAATAAATAATTTTGTTACGGGTCAAAAAATGTTTAATTTAAATGATAATTATATTTAAGATATTTATATTTAAAATTAAAAAGATAACATACTTCAATAAAAAATAAAAATAAGGTGCTCTATCTCGAATTTTCTTATATTTATCGGTTAGTTATATCAATAGTTAAAAATTTTAGATATTTTAGAAAATAAAAATAAGTGTTTATCTGCAGTTAGTTACACGAATTCAAACATTGAGCTTTTATAAGCTGTACTTAAGTTTAATCAATTTGTACTTTTGAATTTTAAGTAATATGCATTAATAAGTGGTACTTAATACATAAAAGTTAGTTTTTAAGAGTTTAACTTAAATGCTTTATAATATAGTATAGATATATTAGTTAAAATTTAAAATTACAAGTTAATGAAACATAATTATAACTTATTAAAGTCTCATACTTTTATTTGTATAACTAACTGCAAATAAACATATTAAATACAGAATAAACACTATGAGATAAACTACCTGTTTTATTTTTTTTTTAAATATATTTATTAGATCAATGCATGTTTTTATAATATAGTATAGATATATTAGTTATGAGATTATAACTAATATAAATATAGATATATTAAGAGCAAATCATAAAATAAAAAATAAATATTGATAATAGTAATATTGATCAAATCGTCCAATAAATATAACAAATAAATATTGATAATATTTATAATATTGATCAAATCGTCCATTAAATATAAAAAATAAATATTTATATTAATAAATGAGTATCCATTCCACAAATAAATTATGATGTGAGATACTGTGCTTGGATAAGTTGTACCAATGTATTATGAAATTGTAAATTAAGTAATTGGCTTTAATTAGTTGTATTTTGTGCTTAAAATGTTGTAATTAAGAGTTTTTATACCTCTTTTATAATATAGTATAGATATAGATATTCAAATGGAGAATTTATTAGAGTTGAATGCAATTTTTTTAAGAATTTAAAATTGGATTATCTATTTTGGAAAACTTTTGAAAAATTTTATATACTCTATGCCATTTAGTTAATTTTGAATTCTATCATTTTAAAATGATCATAATGCATGGTTTTATTTTGTTTAAAATAAAAGAACATGATAAAAAAAATTAAACAATACAAATCAAAACTTAATTAGCCTTCATCATGGTAGTTGTTTCACTAACACACATTTAAGCTATGTTTGGCAAACTATCTGATAAGTTAGCCTATGACTGATAAGCTAGCTGATAACTGATAAGTTAGCTGGTAGCTGATAAGCTAGCTGATGAAAAAGTCACGTTTGACAAAAACTAGCTTATGAGCATGTAAAATTACCAAAAATGATTTATAAAAAATAATCAATTAAAATATTTAAGAGTATAATTAAAACAAATTTATAGTAATATAATATATTAATTAATTAACATATTATATTATTAGTAATACAAATAAGGTAGTAAATAATATAATATGTAAATTAAAAAATTTTGAAATTTATTATTATATATATTATAAATTTTGGATTTTAAACCAAATTTTAAAAAAATCTATATTGACTATGATTTTAAATAACCGTTACATATAATATGGAAAAAATAATCAAATAATAACTAAGAAAATAATAATAATTGATAACTAAAATATATTGATCAATATTAAAAAAAATTTAAATAATTAAAAATTAATATCAATGTATAATTAAAATTTATGTTATAATTTTCAGATAATATTAATTAATATTTATTAATTAATAATAATAAATTTTAATAATTAATATTTATTTTTAATTAATAGTTAATATATAATAATGAATATTAATGAGGACATAATTGGAATAATCACAAAAAACTACTCATAAGTTACTCCAAATAGTTTATAAAAAAACTAGCTTATGTCCATCCAAACATGTACCCAGAAAATGAGCTAACTTATTTTTGCCAAATAATGCCTTAGGTAAATTGTCGTGACAGTAGTTTGATATCATATTAGAAATAGAAACTCACCAAGAAAACCAAACCATATCCTTATAATTTGAAGCTTTATTGTTTATTTGATTATGTTGATTAGAGTTTCTGATAGTGTCAACTTAAAATAGATAAAAATCAAGTTTAATGGATCTGGTATATATACTTCTAGTCAGATTTTAACATTTAATTACAGCATTGGGTTGCAGATATGCGGGTGGGCATACAAGTCCAAGCCCACATTCAAGACCCGCATAACCGCAATGTAATACCAAGTTTCTCAAATTCACTCCAAGTTTGAAGATTAAAGTTGTTTATGTATTAATGGAGGTATAATAGTCATCTATACTACTTTATAAACCAGATTTCCCAAAGGTCTTAAAGTATTAAAGACAACATTTTCAGCATAAAGTACAACTCTACTAAACATGGTTTACCTTATCAATGCATAGAGTACTACCTTCTAAGGGTGAGCATGGGACTAGTACCGTACCGAACCGGTACCTTACCGAAAATTCCCGATACCGAAAATGTGGAAAACTCAATACCGAATACCGTACCGATTATACTGGTACGGTACCGGTACCGGTAACACTAACGATATTTCGGTACTAGTACCCTATCAGTACCGAACCGATTACCGATTATAGGAAAAACATGGAACCGATTACCGTACCGAAATACATGGGACGGTCCGGGATCGATACGGTATCGGCTCGGTATCGGGATTTGGGACTCCTTGCTCACACCTTCTAAAACATAAAATCTTAAAGTCTTAATTACAATTGATAAAGCATGGTGTACAACTTATATTAGCATGTTTAGAATTTCAAGAGTCAAGATTCCAAGCGTGTTTATGTTTCCAAAGGGCTTCAGTGTTTTCCCACAACTGGATTCCGATTCTCAAGGTGGGCTTTTGAAATTTTTCCAGAGACGATTTCCCTTCTACAAATCAAATCCTCGGTTCCCTTCCTTCGATGCTCTCTCTACTGAAACGGTCATGCATACATTATATTCCCAACACATCGATTCTGAAATGACGATTCACTCTCCATCGATCCACTATGAATATGGTTAGGGTTCATCGATTACCGATTCCTTTACATCGCTCTTCAGGTAACATCGTTCCTTTGTTTGTTTGTTTGATTTTTCATCGACTCCATCAAGATTTTGTGTTTTTCTTTCAATTTATATGGAACAGACACACTCCATCCATTTCTACCCATCAATTTCACGCTCGGTCCATTCAAGGTAATTTATTTTTGGACTGTATTTCCATCTTCACGCTACTTGTATTTCCATTGATTCACGCATCCTGATATATAGGATTCATTCTCCATCGATTCACTATATTGATTCCTCTGTCCATTGCTCTCCAGGTAACATCCCTCCTTTGTTTGTTTTCAATTTCTTTCTTTGTTTGTTTTTGTGCTATTTCTACCCGTTTTTCTTCCAAACACAGTGTAATCAGTCCATTCATTTCTATTAATTGATTTCACACTCGGTCCTTTCAAGGTATTTTATTTTGATTTTTCCCCATTGATTCACACTTTTATTTCTTGGATTCTTCACACTTCTGTTCTTTAAAATTATATATATATATATATATATTGAAAGAAATGCCTAATATTATAAGATTTTGTGTAGGTTTTAGAGAAGATTGATAATAATGTTTTTTCATTAAATGTAAAAAGTTGTCAATTCAGCAGCATGTTTCTTCATTTCACAAAGATGATATTTGATTTTGTTTTGAATGTAAGATATAAACCTCTCCAAAGCTTGTTCTTCACAGTTTCATGTCTTGACCGTTTGCTTTTGGACCTTAAAAATACAATTGTTTGCATTCATTCAAGACTTTTGCAGGCTTTAGTATGATGGATGTTTTAGCTGAAAACCATTCATTTAGTTGTCAATATGGTATTTTACTCATGCTTATTGATTGGTTTTTTGATTCGTTGTAGCAGACATTTTCATATTTGGCACCCTTGTTGATATATTTTTCCTGGTTTTCGATGCATGTTTAACTTTCACTTGTAACCTATTTTTCCTTCAAACATAAAGTTTGAATTTTTTTTTCAATGATAATTCAATCTTTTCTATTAGTACCAAAAAGAATCTCACATTTGTTGTTGTGGTTTATAAGTGCCTTAACATACATTTGTTGTTGTGGTTTTAAATAACCATTGAAATATTTTCCCATAAATGATCAATTAGCGTATTCCATAGAATGAAGTGATATATCTTTTTATCCCTGATACAACTGTTATGTGGAATAAAAAAAGAAGGCGCTCCTGGGGATTTGATGTTTCATTTTGAAGTCAACAGGTAAGGTTAGCTTGATTTTTCTTTATCTTGGGATCAAAAGAAACAAGATATTATGTTGATATGTAATCACTTATCTAACTCAAACCAATAGAATCTTTGGGAATCTTTTTTTGATCGAAATTCCCTACAAAGATTTGTGCTATGAGCTATGAAGTCTGGTTGTTTACTGTTCCTTGCAAATGGTTGATTAGGCCCAAGATGAATATGAACCACCTGATATATATAACAATCTTTTACCTGTTATTTTTCTCTTTTCAATAATTGTGGTATAAAAGCAAGAAAGAGACATATTTGACATCAACCATAGTTAATGAAAAGTTTATCACATGTTTTTTCAATTATTAATCATCATTCCTTTTCAATATATTATACTTTCTACCTGTTAATCGATTTATATTATGTGTTTGGGTCATCTACTTATTGGGGGTAGAGGTAAAGATCTGTCTCCATCTTACCCTTCCCGACCCTACTTTGTGTGGGATTTAGTGGGTTCATTTGTTTTTTTTTATTTGGTTTAGACCATAGAGCGGGAAAAAAATTTGGTTACTTGAATTGGTAGATATTTAGTATCATACAGATATTATGATGATGTTCTTACTTCATTACTTTGAAAGAACGAAGAATATAAAGTGAGGTTGTTTTCTTTCATTCAATAGTTGTCATAAAGGTTAGTACCAATGCATAGTACCAATCCCTAATACTAGGTTTGATTAAGCAATTTGTTTATGTGATGCATAAATGGTTCTGTGTTTTTGGTGATAATTCATAATTAAGTAGAATGTATCCTGATAGAACCACCAAGTATTTCAAAGTTGTTAATTTCAAGTATTTGTTGCCCAGATTTGATATGGAGTTACTACTAATTCCAAGTCATTGGTCATGTATCTAGCTTACTGAAGCTATCATATCCAAGTCGTTAGTCATGTATCTAACTTACTGAAGCTATCGAGAAACCTATGCTCCAGACAACCTTTAACAACAATAGTGAGCATTTGAACTGGTGTCAACAAGATAAGAATATACCACATAGCTATTTTCAACAATAGTGATTATATAAAACTAATTACATAGCCATCCATCGTGTGTGAGCCTTTATAGTTGATCATGATGGCATGATTGTAATTAGAAGTTAACTAATCCAAACTAGAAAAGGAAACAGGAAACAAATTTTAAAGGAAGACCATACACGTACGGTTCTTGGTTTCTTCCTGAACCTTGGCAATTACCTAGGAAACAAAACCAAGGGAATGTAATAACCTTTGTATACTGCACCTACTGAGAACATAAAATATAATTGCTATAAAAAACAAAACCAAGAGAATGCAACAACCACTGTTCTTGTTGATTTATTTTGCTGTTAGCTGTTGATTTTACCCTCCCCCCCCCCTATCTTTTTCTTTTCGTTAACATTGTGACCTGGATTTTGCATCTATGATTTATCTTCTTTGTTCAAGTGTTTATAGATCTGGTTTCATCTCAGGGTTTCACATAGGATGAGATATTTGGAACATCTCAAGTTTTAATATGTAGAAATTGTACTACAAATACGTGTTGTACATGCATGTCGTTAAGATAACAACTACTTAAGCTACTATTAGAGTTCCACATTGGGTAGACTATGACCATTTTTTTTATATATGCCGGAACATATTTTCTCTCAGTTATCTGTTGGCGTTATCAAACCACCACGACAAGATAAGGAAAGTTGCTCATATTCTAAATGAAATGCTTTCTTGTATTTCAGGTTTGCTTGCATAAGTTCGCTTTGGAATTTTCTGAACCAAGTTGCAAATGGTTTTGAATAAGGACAATATGTCAATACCTTTTCTGGTTTTCGGGGATTGAAGTGGATTGCATTGCTGAATTTAGTAGTAAAGTAAGACTTTTAGGCAAAAATGACAGATACTAACTTGTTGAGAAGAAAATCCTCTCAATTAATGGGTAAACTGTTGGATACAAGCTAGAACAATTCATATGCACCTTCAACAACACTTTTTGAGGTCATAGGATTACGAGAAGTTATTTTGCTCCTGTAAAAATGCGAATGGGTCCAACTTTTACACTCTAAACAGTGTTGTAATTCTGGTTCTTTGTTTGCATACACGTGGGTTGGTTGCAACAGGTGAATTCCTAACACATTTAGTGTCTTTATATTCAACTGGTAAAAACCTTACCCAGTTTGGCATTTAATTGGCTTAATTTTTTCTGTTGTGGTAATCTATCTGTTCTGGAAGCAGGTGTTGGTATTTCCCGCTTGTTTCATATGCTCGAGAAAATCTTGAAGCGATCTGCTGTGGTATAAAGTCTCATGGGCCTTGTTAAATCACATTATAACATTTGTTTTCATTTCTTCATACTTGAGAATTTGTATGAATCGATACCATCACTTCTACTGATATTGAGAATTGTTTGGCTTATTTTTGTTTTTATGAATCATTTACCATTTACTTACTCATTTAATAATCTCCAAGCTTTTATCTACTGTTGTGATAATTACCCTCTCTCCAATATAAGCAAGAGCCAAGAATTATTAAGCAAGATGGTGACAATCCACCATTCTGGTTGTTTATAATCAAAATTTGCTTGCATAAAAGAACCACAATGAGCCTTTGATAACCTTTCTTTAATTTATGTTTTTGCACAACAAAATTTGTTTGCATAAAAGAACCACAATGAGCCTTTGATAACCTTTCTTTAATTTATGTTTGCATAAAAGAACCACAATGAGCCTTTGATAACCTTTCTTTAATTTATGTTTTTGCACAACGAACTTTATGCATCGTTATTTAGACGGATTTCATGTGTGTGCTTAAATGCATCTAGACAAATTTTGCAACCCGCCGCATTGCGCGGGCATCCAACTAGTAATCAGTAAAACATTAGAGCAACTCAATTTAAGCATGTTCTGTTCTTCGAGAATACATTTCATTTTCTAAGTTAAACTAGGTCACATGTTGACATGTTTATTAAAATCTGTTGAAGACGATAATTTTGGCCCATTTACCTACAAATGGGTCGATTATGTGTAAAATCTTAACTCTAATGGGTCCAAATGGGTGAATATAAAAATATTATTTGACAAGAAAATGGGTCAAATAACAAATTGATCAAGGAGGTCCAAAGTCATCTAAAATGTATTTAAATGCTTACAACCTTATAAATTATTTTATTCACTATAGTTATATTACTATTTATGCAAATTGTAGTCATATTTAAACATTAATTATTAATGAAATTCGGGAAATGAACAAAAAATGTTGACGAGTCAACTCAACAACACAACCTATACTGAAAATTACTTGTTTTAACTAAAACTATTTTGATCAGTGACCTACTCGTTTTATCACCTCTGGAATTTGTTAGGCCACACCCATTTCAGTCTATACAGGTTTGGTGTTTTGAACTTTTAGCAATGATATTTTCTTCTAATATCTATACTATATTATAAAACATCTATAAAAAATTCTTAAAAACAATTGCTAAAGTTTAATGTATCGTTATTTAATGTTAATTACTTAAAACTTAAATAAAGAATGAAAACTTAAAATCTCTTACTATTTAATCCTTATCTCTAACAAATTTAATTCCCCTAAAATCACTCATCATTTCAACTTCCCTAAAATCACTCCCTACATAATTAAATACATGATAAAAATCAAATTTTAAATATAAAAAATCTAAAAATATAATTAAGAAAATCTAACAAAATATTTAATGTTTATTTTATAAAAAAACATTATTTTATTAAAACTAAAATAAATTATATTATTATTAAACTATCGAAGAAACTCTTAAAAACAAACTTTTATGCATTAAGTACTGTTTATTGATACAAATTACTTAAAATTCAAGATTACAAATTATGATGTATGAGTACAAATTTTTAAAGCTATATGTTTGAATTCATAACTAACCAATAAACATAATCAAAACATGATAAACACTTTAATTTAAATATAAATAATTTAAAATATATAAGATAATCACACTGTAAATCAACAAAAAAAAAATATTAAAATCATGATGTATTTCGCTGTATTGCACGAGTATGCTTCTAATTAAATATTAAATAAGGAGTTGAAAGAAAAAAAAATTACTGTTATGAAACTTACTCATGTCACATACAAATATAGAATAAACACCTCTCTTTAATTTATTTTGTTATTTTTTAACTAAAAATATTATTTTTAAATTTAAAATAATAGTAAAAGATTCGATTTAACTCACTAACTACGAACTGGTCATTATAGATTATATATTGTGTTAATTTTACATTTAAGTATTTGGTGATTTGTTTGATTTGGAGTTTAGTATTGAATCACTTCATTTTATTAATTTGGTTTTCGTGAGTGGGGTAGTGAAACAAATGCATGGATCATGTGAGAAGTGTCATTTTTTATGAAAAGTGTGAGAAGTACTTTTAAACCGTTGATCACTTTTAATCAAATATCCTTCCATGAATTGCCGCTTAAAAGGGAATTGATCTGGTGCATCTTATCTCGGTGCATCTCATCCTAATGTTTGTCCATTTCTCATCCAATAATTGATAACCACTTCTCACGCTTCTCACCAAATTTGATACTTCTCACCGCAACCCAACCCGTGAAACAAATTAGTGTATTTGTAGATTCTACTTAAAATCATAAAAATAAATAAAGTGTATGTCTTAACTAAACCCTATAGGTTATTTGTGCGAACGAGCGAATTTAAGTATATCCGAGAGGGTGTACATGCACATGCTCTATCATGCAAATGTAATGGACAAAAATTAAGTCTGTTAAATGTGTATCTGTTTTAATTTGATGTGTGCTACTCTAATATTTTTTTCCCCTTTAAATAAGTGGTTTTAAGCTTTTAGCTAGCTTACTAATAGAGTAAGGTGTTGTTCGGTTCATTTTCTGTTAAGACTTGTTCGTAGCAAAACAATACTCTATAAAATTCGACACAACTCGTACAGACTAAAATTCCCAAGGAAACTCCCACTCAAGAACATGGGAATAAATTTTCCTTTAAAACCTTAACATACGTGGAGGAGATCCAATGTCAAAGTCAAAATTTCACAGTTATTTGCCTCGTACTCCAAATATCATTAAAAACACGGATGTCACAATATCTGAAAATAGCGTTGAACACGAGGCGGGGATAAAGAGATTTTCGATGACAATTTGTATTCTCGTGTAACAAAGCAATTTCATGCATGCTTAAGCTCATAGTTTAAAATCTGATGAATGCTAAATGCTTTACCGAAACTTTATAATATAACATCGCTTTATATTTTGAGAACATGAGAAACAATTGATGCACATTTATTTTAGAAATAAATTTAGTGCATGGATTTGGTCGGCACTCAGCATCTTAGGACTACATTCCTCCATTTTCCCGTCATACTATTGTCATCCGGATGCATCAAACATCATAAAGCAACAATCCCACTAATTTGGTTAACTTACAATTTCTCCTCAAAATAGAATCGGTCTAACAAACTTATGGTTCTAATCCAACCAATGATTCTGACACAAAATGATCAACTTAATGCATTCATCGCACTTAACTATCACTCTAAAGTGACATTGCTATAAACATCATCCCTTCCTTAGACTACTCGCTTAGAAACTTCTTTACTACCCCAACGGTCATCCCACCAAGGTAGTACAAGTATACATATGTAGCATGTAGGTTCACCATGACACTGGCCATGTGCCATTATGAACGTACCGTACATGATCATCTTTGCTATCCTCGACAAGTTTTCCCGTTTCTAACGACCCAATCAACTCCCAAATATATTATTTTAAGATACCAAATGGTGCAATTCTCTCTCTCAATCACCTAAACAACACTAGTTTGAGTCTAGGTATCCAAAATCAACACCTAATTCTCTCAAACTTATGCTCTGATACCAACTTGTAACACCCTCAAATCTGGAAATAGCAATTTATTTAACATTTTCTAAATACACCAATAATTGTTTCATACACAATCATAATTTAAGGTTTAACTTCAACATACACAATTTATTCTCTACATACAGTCTATAACAAGGACGAGTACTACTAAAACCCAATAATAGTCACTATCTCCGAACTGCGGAAGACTTCACCAAATACTTACTCTTGTGAAAACTAAGCACATCTCTTCATCGTACAGCTAAAACCAAACCCCATCTGGAACCTGATGCACATGCCGACAAATAAAAAGGTTAGGCTTAACGCCTAGTGAGTTCAAGAGTTTTCATCATATATAAATATATCCTTAAAGGAAAACAAATCAGTTCAAAACAAGATCTTTCAAAATGATTTACTTTATAAATGGAAACGACTCGCTTTCCCCATAAAATACCTCTTTAAGGACAACGCTCCAATACAACATTATTTATAAACCGATGCAACCCAAAACTCACTCAAAACGTGAACATAAAATGACTCCCAATGTATGATAATTTAAATAACACTTCATAATCCAAAACACCCAAAACCCGAGTGTATCATAATACTCAACCCAGAAATCATGGATAAGATCCATATGTACAAAACGTCACCGAAAACTTGAATACTAAAATTCGATACCCAAAACAACACCTTTCGGTGACGGGGGAGACCCGAATTCCATCGAATGTGGCGGACACACAAAGTTAGGCCACTTATCAATGTTATATGAGCATCACTTAGGGATAAAACAATCGTTAACATCAAACTTTCCGGGTCTATAGCTAACAAACCAACAAGCTCAACAACTCCAAGTCTATTGCTTGGATAATCATCAAGTTCAACCCCTCTAGGTCTGTACCTTGGAAATCTTCGCACACTCATCAAGTTCAACCCCTCTAGGTCTATACCTTGGAATCCCAAAACATCCCAGTTAAGATCGTTCACTAGAAAGTTGCAATTATTAGGCAGAAGGCCCCATGACTATTTCAAGTTACAATACGGGGATATTTATCCCACTCAAACTGACTCTTATGCCTATGGATCCAATGTATTATAGTCTAAAACGTTACATGACTCAAACGAATGAACTAACCCATTCACAACATGTAACTCTCAAATAAGATGCAACTAAGTACACCATACGTCCGAAGCTCCTTAACGAACTACCAAAACGGAACAAGTGTTCCAAAGACCCATCTGAGTGTAAACCAATCCCCAAAAGGCATAATGCACGATTGACTAAAATACGTGAGCCAATAGGGTTACAAAACCAAAATGCGTCTTTTCCCAAAATCTTTGTCTCTCAAATCACAATTGGCCTTCGGCCCAAAGCTAAAAGGTTTACCAATTCTAAAATGTTCCAAAGGTCGGGATTGACCAAAGCAAAAGAACTCACACCTTCGTATTTTCAAAACGACCCATTACGTGGATGATGCATAAAACCCGACAAACACTAAAAGTGCATTTTTGACCGAATACCCATTTATGCACTAAACCTTCAAACAATTCTTTTATGACACTTTTATCCAAATGCCCAAAAATCCCAAATGTGGGTGTTTTACAAAATTTAACAAGCTAAACACTTCAGATAATCAAAAGTTACCAAATAACTCAATAGTTGACAATTTTATTTAAAACACGTAAATACTTTAAAATGGACATTTTGGCATGTACAACGTTTTCACAAATCAACTTGAACTCACCTTGCTAGATTTAGGCTAAATCTAGATTTTACCCCAACTTGAGATTTCTTAAGGAAACTTGAATCCACAAGCAAATTCTTCCAAAAACCTAGATCCACAAGTTTCCAACCGTAAATATACATATTCCACCATATATAATTGTTCTATAAACATTTTACACAAAGACCTCATCATATATCCAAAACCCTAATTTCCATAAATGAAGAAAATAGGAGGTTGCCTTAACCATAACTTTAATCCACCAACCAAGATACTTTTAGGTCACCAAGTTGAGCCATAAACTCCCAAACTTCGAGATAATGAAAAGGGTTTGGTGAAAACCCTAGATAATTGATGAAGATGATGAAAAATATGGAGAGGATGGAGGTATCTTAGCTCTAGCTTCCAAACCTTGATAGATTATGAAGGGTCACTTGAAACACTCTAGTTTTGGTGCCTTGAATGCATAAAATCCGAATTTAGGGTTTGAGGGTCGGTTCTAGAGAGAAAATGGTGAAAGGGTTGAGAAGTAAATGAAGAAGGGGTGGAAAAATTGCATTTATTGGGGTCTGATGCCCGTCGGCGACATTGCCCGGCGAGAGTGACATATTGTCACAATCGACGGCATAGTCGCAGGGTCAACCCTGCTCTCGGTACCTTCTCTGCGACATTGCCCCGCGAGAGTGATCTCTGTCACAATCGCGGGCATTGTCGCCTGAACTCCTCCCCCCGCAGTACATGGGCCGCGACAGTGCCCCGCGAGAGTGACCTCTGTCACAATCGTGGGCATAGTCGCCGAAAGCGTACCGAAGACCAAAATTCCGACTTTTCAACCGGAGTGCTCTCGATCCAAAACCCAAAATCCACAAGCACAACACAGGTAAGATTTTTAATTATAAATTAACTAGAGGGTGTACTTTAAGGATTCAACAAAATCACGGGTGTTACAGGGGTGTTTGGGAATTGGGTTGCTTATTTGAGGTGCTTTTTAACTTATTGTGGTGTGACACCGGAGATAAGCATTTTCTAGTGTTTGGATGGAAACAAAATCAAAGTGTTTATAGCGGTGCCAAACCGGAGATAAAACACTTTTTCATAAGTCGTTTTGTTCTAACTTATCAACTTATTTGAAAAGTGCTTATGACTTTTTTGTTTATTTTATATGTATAAGCAATCTCAAACACCTTTAAATAACAACTTATTAGCTTATTACGTTTTGGTACGACAATAAGCTAATCCAAACACGTTTTTGAAAACTCCGGTTTGGCACCACATAAATTGATAAGCATTTTTCAAAATAAGCATAAGTTGTTTTAAATAAGCAATCCCAAACACCCCCATATCTGCAAATCTGTGTACACTAATCCAAAAAAAAAACTTTTCTATTTTAAGTTGTGTTTAAGAAATTTATCGTTTTCGTTATTTATGTAAGAAAAAGAAATCGAAATTTATCTATGTCTATTAATTAAAAAAATGTATCGGTTTTAGATATTTTAATTAATTAAATGTTTTTATTAAATGTGGATGAAATAAAAACCCTCTAATATAATTTTTTTTCAAAATATAAACTTAAATTTATCATAACAAAAAATAAATAACCAACTAACAATTACACATTTTCTTTATTTTATTTATTTCATGAATTAGTAGATTAGAAAAGAATGATTTACAAGGTGAAGTATGCATGGTTCATTAGTCTGCATTTTAGATCAAACAAAGCAATAAGGGTTAGTTTGGTTTGACGTAATGTTTTCAAGAGATTTGGATTTTATCTAAGGATTTGGAATTGAAAATGTTTGAATTTTTTTGGGTATATGGTTTGTAGTTCGGAATAGAACCGAATACCATTCTCTATATAAATTTAAGTTTATATTTTGATTTTTTTAATAAGAATATTATTAAGTCTATTAATTGATACACATTTTAAAAATATGTAATTAATGAACTATCTAAATGTAACACCCCGATTTTCGAAAGGTATCAGTTCAAGTTTATGTGGAAACCGATATATTAAGGAAAAATAAGATATTTTATTTTGGAATTGAATCCTAGATTTTATAGTCTTGATGGATAAAGAATTCAATTACGAGTCCAACGGTTCTTTCCGAAGCGAAATCGGAGCTATAACGAATAAGTTATGACCAAATCGGTATTTAACCAAATAAGAAGAAGAAGCAAGTTGTTGGTTCACTAAAAGCGCACGGGTCATGCGTGAGGGGCAGAAGCCCAGATTCGGGGTTAAATGAGTTTTTCCCAAATCTCATTCATTTCTCATCTTATTCATTTCAAGCATTCTCTCCCAAACCCTCCCTCTTCACCTACTTCTTCTAAGGTTCTTTCAACCACTAAATCATCACCATTCTTTGCTAGAGTTAAGAACATCATCCAAGGTTTCGGTTTGGAAGATTCATCACCATCTCCATCTTCATCTTCTTCAAGTATCCAAAAGCTTGATTTTGGGGTTTTCGTCTCCTACCTTATATTTTCTAGATTTTGGGTTGATAAGAGTATTAAATCATCATAGAAGGTTCTTCCAAGTGATTTCATTGAAGCATCCTTCAAGATCTTCATCTTCCCCAAGTGTTCAAGTCTAAGTTTTTGGGTTTTCTTCTAAAAACCTACTTGGTGAGTTCCTACTATCATTTTACAAACCTTATACATATCAAAGGTTACATTTTGAACTCCTATATATCTCCATGGTTTCGGATCTAAGTTTATGGCATTAGATCTAAGTTTATGGCATTTTGACATAACTTGAGTTTTTGAGATATTTTAGGGTTCCTAATCATTTTCTTGAAATGTAAAGGGTTTGATCTTATTGAAAGTAAAATGGAGATTTACTTGCACATTTATGTGATTTACCGGAATGAATGTATATAAACTCATTTTATGATTTTCATTCTTATCAGCAGTTAAACTTGATAAAGGCATTTTGGTCATAAATGTTTTTGGAAGCTATATGTTTAGCTTTGTTTAGTCACACATGTTATTGTGACAAGTTTAGACTATTACTAGTGGATCCTTAGGTTTTGAGTCGACTTATATTATTGGGATATCTTTTCCCCATTTTGTAGCTAAGGATGCATTTGATCCTCGGGGGCCTTTATGGTATGGTTATGTGAGACCAGTTACTAGTCATGGATCAAATGTAGTCCTAGTGAACGAGTATGACTTGGTTTCCTCGGGGACCCTCCCTCACATCTTAGTACGTTCCGAAGTGTTTGTGGCCATGGATTCTAAGTATTTAGCTCACAACTCGGGTCGTGGCCTACTTTTGTGTTCCGTCACCACCCTTGGTAAATCGGGTATCCCCCGTCATCGCGAGATGATCTTTTGGACTGTTTGTCCTTTCTTGATAAAGATCTTCATTTGTAAACTAAAACTCTTGAAAAGAATTACTTATGTTACAATTGTTTATATCCTTTGAAACCTATAAATTGTATGTTCTCACTAGGCTTTAAGCCTAACACTTTTTCTCAAATGATATGTATAACATGTTCCCTTAGCGGTGGGGTGCCAAGGTCGTGAGTGACGAGCATATCTTAGAGACATTTTTTAGATGATTTGTAGTCGTTGTTGGGCATTGTTTAAGTCCCATCTTTTGGAGATTTTGGGTCGACAACCGATGTAATCTAGATAGATGTATTTAGATTAGTTTGTTGTTGATTTCCTTATCCTTTCTCTGGTTTTGTAAAGGTTTAGTACTTTTCCCCTTTTTGGGAGGTTTAATACCAATTGCGAACGTCATTTTGCCTATCTTCCAAAATTTTATTTTACTCTGTTTTTTTAGGGTGTTACACTAAAAACGATACATTTTTTTATTAATAGACATAGATAAATTTCGATTTCTATATTACATAAATAAGAAAAAAAAAGGATACTTTTTTAAAAGCAGCTTAAAATAGAACTTTTTTTAAACTAGTGTAGGCGGATTTGCATATACGTATTTTTAATGTATCATTAGTTAAAATGATTGTTAATTAATATAATAAGGGTATAAAATGAAAAATTAAAAATTAAAAATTAAAAAAAAAAAGACAAACCACAAGGACTATAATTGTAATTTACTATACAATCTAGTAAAACAAAAAAATGAAAAAGATAAAGAAAAGGTAAAATGTCCAAAATACCCTTAACTTAACTAAGTTTTTTTTAACTAAAGTTGGTCAAAGGGACCAAAAGTGAAATGAAATAGCAACCATAGTGACCAAAATTGTAATTAGTTTAAAAGAGTGATCAAACTTGATAATGAGTGTCAACCACAACGACCAAAAACGTAATTTACTCTAATTTTTATTTATTTTATACTCCTTCATCCTAAAATAAATGTTCATGGTAAAAAATGTACATAATTTTAGAATAGTATAATTCTTAATACCTTTTAATTTACAAAAAAACAATTTTACCCTTAATTATAGAGAGATAAATTTTTTCCATCTCATAATTAAGGGTAGAATAGAAAAATAGAAATTTACTTTTGAAAATATATACCTATTTTGGGACAAACTAATATAGTAATGTAAACGCTTATTTTATAACGAAACGAGTATTATTCTAATTATTTTGTGCTCCGGTTTGAATTTTTTTTTTCTGAATTCACCTTTGTGTGTGTGTTGAATCTTGGATCCGATTATACAACATTCATGTAAATCATAATCTTCTTCTAGTCAAGGTTTTATTAATTTGAATTCTTCTTGTCAACATGATGTCCAAAAAATATGCAAGAGGAGTATGAAACTTCTTGTTGCCTGATTTGAAAGTAGATACATAACACTAACAACTATAAGGTGATGGTAAGAAGTTTTGACAACAAACATAAGTTAAATGCTATGTTTGGCAAACTAGCTAATAAGTTAGCTGGTATCTGATAAGTTAGTTTTTTAAAACGCTACTATGAGTAGCTTTTCAATAAGCTAGTTTATGGTCATTGAAACATGTTAAAAAAAATAACTTATACGCTAGCTTTTTTTTTTTGCCAAACAATGCCAAAGACAAGTTATCATGAAGATGTTGGTAGCGAATAGCTAACTAGTTTTTAAGAAACAATTACCAAAGGATGTTGGATTGAACCAAAGTGATATCGAGGTTAAAACTCAAAACTTATACAGTTATATTTCCTGTACAAATGTTCGATTTTTTTTGGCTATAAATGGTAATTTCAAACTTTTGATTTTACTTGGTAAATAGTGAAATAATGTTTTGGGTATAAAGATCTCTCGAGATTATCTTTGAATTGAACTACATAAAAGATTAATTTTGGGTTAGGATAAATATTCAAGAACTTGACCAAAATAACGAATCTCCTTACTCCAATTCACTTTATAGTCATTGTTTTAATGCAATTCCCAAAATAGCCGAAATTTTCACAATTTTTTTACACAATTGTGTAAACCACTTTTTTCTATTTAAAAAAAATATGGTTTTAGGTTCAAATTTGCCTAAACCACTTGTTATTTAATTACACTTTATACCCTTATGATTAATTATTCGATTTACTTTATATTCATTACCTTTTTATTTTTCATTATACTTTTGTTATATTAATATACATAATCGTATATTAACTAAAGTACATTAAAAATATACGGGTTTTTTTATACAAATTACATTATTATAATCGTCTCATCAATACCTTCAAAATAAACATCCTATTGAATATTTTTAGATTTAATCATATTATTAAATATCACAATACGAATTATTTTTAACACTCATTTTTACTCTTATAATTATTTATTTAAAACATTTACATAAAATCTAGATAACTTAAGAATCAATTTAAAAAAAATAGTTATAAAGTGAATTGAAGTAAAGAGATTGATTATATCAATCCGATCCTTAAAAAGGACTTGATCAAAAATTATGGTTCCATCTTTAATCACGAGCATAAGATAAAATTAATGTAACTTACTTTAGAAAGAAAGACAAACCTCTGCTAATAAAATAAGAGTGAATTGTATATTTGGTCTCGTGTTTTGATATTTTCTTTGATTAGGGTCCCTATGGTATGTTTATTATGGATTTGATCCTTGTGGTATTTAATTTGTTTTGGTCATAGTCCCTCTGACTAACGTCTCCATTAATTCTGTTAAATTAAGGACCATTTTAGCTATTTTGCCTAATTTTTGTCATCTTATGATAAGAAAATTAATAACAATATTTTCACACACACACACACACACACACACACACACACACACACATATATATATATATATATATAACGATATCAAAATAAATAAAACAGGATGTTATTGTATGATTTTAATGTTTAATTTTTTTAAAAAAAATTAATTATATTAAATACGATTTAATTATATTATTTTATTGTAATAGTGGAAAAATATAGTTTTATTGTTTTAATGTAATTAAAGTTTTAATTTAAACAAATCAGATCATAAAATTATATTTATTTTATTTAGAGCGAATAAATAAGATATGGTTTTATGATTTGATTTATTAAATTACAATTTTAACTATGTTAAAGAGGATTTAATTTTATTGTTCTTTTACTATCATTGCAACAAATAAACTTATTATCAATATTTTAACACCAAAATCATTGAAAATTATTGATAAATGAACTCTAATTTTATCATCCTAAAATTAGAGGTTCCAATTTTCCTATTGTTTTTCAGTCAAAAACTCAAAATCAACTCTTTAAATTTTAACGAAATGAAAGATCCATACATAATATTATATGCGTAACTTAAAATTGGACAAATCATTTTTATAAACTTCAACCATGTTTTCATACCCAAATAGGAAAAAGTACCAAAACAATAAATCATATTTAATATGATTGATTTTTAATTTAAACAAATCAAATCATAAAATAATATCTTATTTTTATTTATTCTGATGTTATACATACATACATACATATATATATATATATATACACATATTTGTGTGGATAAAAATATTGTTTTGATTTTATATAGGAAAAAGACAAGAATATGAAAAAAATGCTAAAATAGCCCTTGATGTAACGGAGTTAGCGGAGACATTAGTCAGAGAGACCATGTCCAAAACAAATTGAATACCACAAGGACCAAATCCACAATAAACATACTATAAGGACCCTAGTCACAAATAATATCAAAACACAAGGACCAAATCCACAATTCACTCTAAAAATAATATAATCTTAAAAACAAGATAAACACTTTTCAAATAGAGTTAATTACAGATTTGGTCCCTATAGTTATATCAAATTATGGATTGGGTCCTCCAAACGAATTAATTACATATATCGTCATTGTAGTTTCATTTTTGTTACATATTGGGTCCCTCGTCCTAACTCTGTTTATTTTAGGGTTTTAAAGTTAAGGATGTTTTAGTCATTTTACTAAGAGTGAATTACATAAATGGTCCCTCGTGAATGCCTGCTTTTCACTTTTTGTGCCTCGAGATCTGAAGGTATATTGGTGGTCCAAAAATAGAGTTTTTTGGCCCAAATCCGTCCCTTTCACTAACACCGTTAGTCTGGTCGTCGTTAACCCCATCATGTGCCCCTCACGTGAGGGGTATTTTTGTAATAATCGGGTTCAAGTGTAAACCAGTATTAAGTTGGGGAATAAAATGTTCAAAAGCAAAGATGGAGGGTCTAGTTATAATTTGGTATTAAAAAAGGGTCTAACCCTAAGGATCTCTATTCTTTCATGCTGGCAGCTGATTAACAAGGAAGGGAGAGAAAGAGAGAAAGCATTAGGCGATTTTGAAGGAGCAGTAAAGGGTGATTTCTTTTGGATTCAAGTCTACAGTGAGTTCATCAAGGTAAATTCATAGCCTCTTCTTGGATATTTGTGTTGGTTAATGAAATAAGCTTAGTTAATTTGATGCTCATCTGTGGAAAACCCTTGAATCAGTTGTGGTGGGGATGCTCTATTAATCGGCAATTTGTCAATCGATTAAAGGGGGAGGGAGGATTAGAGTCCTTTGTTTGTTGGGATTCAATTTCCCATTCGATTTGGGTTTTCGGTTCCGAGAATCGCGAAAGGCGAGTTCTGGGTTCGTGTTGGGTTGTTGCAGGGACCGGGGGACCCCGAGCGTTGAGGTGTCGGGCGACCCCGAGAGGGGTAGTCTCGGTCGATACCGGGGAAGGGATCCCGGTCGACACCGGGGGGAGGATCCGGTCGATGCCGGGCACCGGTCGACCCCGGGCAGAGACGGTCCGGGCGACGGCCAGATGGGTAACCCAGTCATTTTTCTCTATGTAGTTTCGGGTCTGAGAGTTTCCAATTTAATCCAACTTTCCCCTAGTAACTTTGATTTATAGAATTTCCTAGTTTTGGGATTAATTGTGAGATTTATCGACGATACCTTTGTATCTTAGGAACCTGTGATTTGGACAATATCAAGTGAGAGGCTTTGATCAGGACATCAAGTGAGTTTTCTAAACTAAAGTCTTTCATGACGAAGAAGTTATGTTTATAAAGTTATCTGTAAGTTTTGAAATGATGTTGGTTATTAATTACATGCGAGTTTTATTTAAATGTTCAAGATGTTTCTGTTACTGTTGCTAAAGTGGATATGTATGCATACATGGTCATAAGTGTGTTATGCTCAAAGTCGGGGAGTGTGGTCCGCCTGTGCTCATACCGGAGGGTGTGTTCCGTTCATGTCATTGGGGGTGTGTCCCAATAAGGCAGTGTGAGTCACAGACACGCTGGCACCTTAGGGTGACGGTAGTGTGAACTGAGAAGTTTATTGAAAGTGTAACGGTTTCTTTAAATCTGAAAATGGTTTATTTGTTGATAAATCTTTTGATTGTCTGTTGAGTTTAAATTGTTATTAGAGGGGACTCACTAGACCGTTGGTCTAACCCTCGCTCTTTCAAAACTAACACCCTTTTCAGGCAGACGTGCGGTAGGAGAGCAGTTAAGGGCAAAGAGAAAGTGTAAGCTGGAGTTGGTTAGAAGACCGTCATTGTAGTTTAACTTTCTTCGTAATCTCAGTTTTGTAATAGGTTGTCTTTCCGTAAACCTTATAATGTAGATGTTTGTTTTGGGCCGTTTGGCGTTGTTGGTTAATAACCCTTAGTTTTGCTCTTTGTTACGAGTTGGGTTGTTACAATTGGTATCAGAGCCATAGTTTAAGGGATTTAGGTGACCGGATGGGCCTAAACTTAAATTGTGGAGTAGAGGGACACAACTGAGAATATAGGAAACCTTTAAGGAAGACCTTGATCATCGAGAGTCGTGGCAACGATAGTGAGGACTCTCATGTAAGGTAAATTCAGAATTGCATTTGGCCAATGCCATTATGAATTTACAGGTGCATGGGTATACTCAATTGCTATCGTTGAGATAATCGACAAGAGTAGTTTTGGGTAGTGAGTTTTATCATTGAAATTATAGCAATGGTCGGGTGTGCTGTGTGAGATCGTTTGGGGTTTTAAGGTTAATACCGTTGGGATGTAGATATTTTCGTCTTGAGGAAGAACTTCTTGGGTCCCAAAAAGGGAAGAATAGCAATGGGAGGTGAGCTTTTCGCTTCCAGGGAGACCTCGGTGTGGTAGTTTGTTATGTCGATCAATGGAAATCAGGAGATTTTCAACCTAAGAATCAAATGATAGAAATGAGCATATTGAATTTGTAGTTAATTGAAGAGTGGCAAGCATGGTTGAGCGACGATATCATTGTTGACTGATAAAATGAAGTGAGGACATGATAGAAATGAGCTAATGATGGTAAGTTTATTTGGGTCATTGTGAGAACGCATGAATTGCGAATCAATGATCGTGGTGGTAACTGATAGTGGGTCATGTGAGGAGGTGGGGAAGCGTTGGTGCTTCAAATTGTGGCAAATGTGAGGGCCCTATTTGGTTGGTCGGAAGTAGGGAGCTGAAATAAATGGTGGCGAGTGCAAACAGTGACCTTACTAGAGGGAATAACCTTCAATGTGAAGTGAGTCTCATGCATTATGTTTTGAACAAATTGTTGGTGTCCATCATGTCAGATATTTTTGGGGTAAGTGTGTGCCTTGTGAGGCATTCCTTTTAAAAACAAGATAACGTGTGTAAGCGTGTGTCCGGTGAAAAAGAGCGGCTTTAATGCGTGATGCATTGAATTTTGAACTGATAAATGAAGAATTATTTCACTCATTTTATAAATGAGTCGACTTTTGGTGGAAATGTAATATCATTTGATCACCTGATTTTTTTTAAGTGAAATTTTATAAGTGAAATTAGTATGGACGTGTGTCGTCATACCAAGGAGAGTGAGAGTCGTCTGACTCGCTCAACGTAAATAATTTTTGCGGCATTTTATAAATCGCATGGGTAAAGTTTATTGAAAATGTTTTCAATTGTGTCAACATCGATTTTTGATTGGGTGAGACTTATTTTTATCATGAAGATTGAGGCGGAACGATCCTCGAGATCGTTGTGTATGACTAATCCATTATGCCGGTGCGGTATCGTGTATACTCAAGCTTGTTTTCTAACGTAATATTTTCTACATTTTCAAATATCAACAGTTTAAATTTACTGTGTCGTCATGCATGAAGGCTATGAACTCTTTAGGTCATGGGAAAAGGTTGTAATTAAGAATGGGGAAGGTTTTGAGAGTGGAAGTGGAACTCTCAAACAGTGGGTGATCAATTCTTGGCTTTGGTGTTCCTGTTAAGGAAAGGTGATAAACAACGGGAATGGTTAGGGGAGGCCTCGATCTATGACGTTAGGGATGTTTGTAATATAATGGCTTAACCGCCTGCTCGGTGATTTGTGATGGGGATGGCGTCAGAGGGTTGTGCCCAAGGTGGAATTTGAAGTCGTTATGACACTCTTATATTAGTAAGTTGTTGCATTGGAAGAGGTAGGTTCCAGTAGGAATCCTTGTTCTGAGGCATGGTTGAGGTATCACCATGTCGATTAATGATGATGAAGCCAACGATCATTTTCGTGATTAGAGGCGAGACGCTAAAAATGAAGAAGTAGCTATGGATAGTTTCTTTGAGTTTTCATGATGAAACAAAGAGATTTCGGGAAAGGTGGGTACCGATGTGTTGTTGACCACCTTGTGCGAGTATTACGGAAATAGAAAACCGCTAGTTTGGTCAAGTGATTTTCTTCGATGAGGTTTTGACGGTTTTTGAGGGGGTGAAGTTTATATATAGCAAAACTGGAGGGGTTGCTCTTAGAACATCCGAGCCTATGAGGTAGTACGCTTAATCTGTCAGGCTGCCGGAATTCGTTTCCCGCAGGTCGCGATGAGCCGACAAAGAGCGATATTTGGTTGAGTAGTTTAAAGGATCATGGTTTTGAAAATTATTTAGATTCGAGGAGGGCAAGGTGTTAAACCAAGATCAATCTAAAACTTATAGAGAGAAAGTAGAGAGAGAAATAGGAAGACGCAGAAATCTGATATATTGATAATATGCGCTAGAGTTGTTTACAAGGAAAAGCAAAAGGGACTTAAATACCCCCTTTTTTTACCAACAAAGACTAAGACAATGTTGACTTTACACCTTTGACTTATCATATTAAATCTTGGATACAATATAATGACCTAACAATCTCCCCCTTTGTATTCAAGATTTAATAAAAATTTGACACTAGTTTTCAGCTCTTAATTCTTCAACTTTTGTCTCTGAAAACTTTGAACTTTGAAGCTTTTAACAATCTTCAGTCTTTCAGCCTTTGAAGAATCTTGAAAAGTCTTTTTCACTTTGCATCTTTAAAAGTCAACATGTCTTGAACACGAATCAGAATTCTTGAAACATTTGAAACTCCTTTGATATTTGGAACTTCTTTGAAAACTTCATCTTTGAACTTTGAAACAACTTTGAGGAATCTCTGATCTTGTATCTTCATCACTCTGATCTCTTGACTGTCTTCAGAAAAACAAACTTTCTCGAATCATCTATCTTCAGAATCTTTTAAATTCTTTGACAGAACTTTCAGAGTTTCTTTCCAAGTCTATCTTCACTTTGACATCTTCTTGATGACTTTGAAATTGATCTTTCAGAAATTTCTCCCCAATTTTGACATCTTGGCTTTGAAATTGAACTTTGTAAATTTCTCCCCCTTTTTGATGATTGTGAGCATCATGATCATCAAAACTTCGTCAATTTCAACACTTTCTTTGATTTCCCCCTTTGTAATGACTAACAATCTCCCCTTCATGATAATTTGACATTCTTCGCCCTTTGATCTGAGTATCCGTTAATTCATGAAATGTATATATCCGAATCTTTTCAAATTCAGACATAATGAACAATGTAACCCTGATTCAACAGATGAAATAGTTAATATGTCTGTAAGTAGCACGGAGCCACTTTGTACAACAGATGTACATTGGAAATGAGCTTTTGTAATGTTCACTCCCCCAGGGCTTCCATTCAATCATCGAAAAACCACGAAGGATTTTTCTATGAATGTTATGACAAGAAAACGTATTCCTTGTGTGTACGTGCAAGTGTATGAATGATTGAAGCAACTTAGCTTGATTAGGCTCAAATTGTATAAACTGTTGAGACAACAACAAATATTACACGGACTCAATGTGCATGAAAGAGGTGCGAAGGTGGGGCAACTTTCCTTCTTTTTCAATATTTGAATCTTCCGAGTAAAGATCAGATAGCATATGTGCTGCGTCTCCAATGAAAATGAAACATTTCTTTTTCGGGAAAAAAATGAAACATTTCTTTTTCGGGAAAGAAATGAGTGGTTGGTGGGGTTAATGCAAGAATTCGCATGAGCTCACTGTCTTTTTCAATGATGGTCACCAAAGAATGTGAACCAATCAGAAGATGTGGCTGCCCGACTCAGAAAGTGGTTGGTGCAGAGTTTTGATATTCTTTTAACTCTGATCCCACACCCTCTTTCTTTTTATCATTATGCTCACTTCTAACCAAACTCTCTTTTCCATTTTACCGCTCCACACAATGAGAAAAACTCAATCGGATGAGTTATCTCCCCCACTCTTTGATTTTGACCCCTCACCCCTCAATCACTCAAGGATAACTTCATGGGTAGGAAACACTGGTTAACGTGAATCCATGGAAGTTCTATTTAAGCTCACACACGAATCCCATGTAAGTTCTAAAAAGAATAGTTGCTCAACAGTTTAACTGAACAGTTAAGTACAAAGTGTATGATAACATTGTCAAAATGTATGCTCATGAGATTTGAGCAATTGAACTTTGAAGATTTCTCAAAACAAAGATATTGAATGAATGAAATGAAATCAAGAGAATTGTTTTGAGAATCTGACAATGTATCAATCAGATCAAATGAAATGAGATATGAACAAGAAATGGTTAGGGTATCAAAGAACTGGATATTTTGTTTATATGAACAAATATAAACAATTTAAGCAATGAAAGCACAAATATTGAAATGATGAATGATGCTCAACAATATTTGAAAGCAAACAAGGGTATTACCATCGAAAAATTGGTTCATTATGAGACATGGTAATAACAAATTCAAATGAAGTACTGAACCTGTGTGTGTGAAAACTTTACAGTATAAAGACAAGATAATACGCAAGTATTGATCTTTGGAAACACACAGTCAGTTAAACATTAAAGCTCAAAACTGAAAAACATTTAAAAGTCACACTTCTTAATTCATGAAATCTTTTGAGAGCCAGAAGTGGTTTGAACATTTCAGAAAAAGTTTTTCATGCTTGAAAGTTGTTCTTCTTTCAAACAATCAGAGATCTAGATCAGAAGATATTTACCTTTAAGCTTCCCTTCAAATCATGATAGAATGATTTAGGTCTATTTAGCTCCCCCTGGATATTAGCAAAATATCCTTATCTGAACATTGAAGAACGGGTCCTGATCTGTTGTAATCAGAAGCCATCACCTTTACTCCCCCTATAAATTATGCATCTAAAATATGTCAGAAAAAGCACAAGATAGAGATCAAATACAACTCCCTTTTGAATTGTAGATCGTCATATCTTCTAAATATATTGTCAATGAAAAAACACATGATAGAGATCAGATACAAATCCCTTGTGAATTGTATACCATCATATCTTATCGGATGCAAAGTATTTCAGAAAAGAATGTACTCCCCCTTGATGGTTGATTTTCTCATTCGAGTATTGGAGTACAAACTCTTATCAGCACAGGAGTAAGGTGTTTTGATCACTGAAGTACGAGTCCTAAACTGTTGTGTTTAAAAGTTAAACTCCGTTGAAGTACGGTTTCTAAGCTGATTTACTTAGAAGCCTTGGTTCTCTTACTCCCCCTTGACTTGAGGTGCCTGCAACACATAATCAGTTTTCGGCTTTTGTACCCACTGGTATTTGGGTCCTGATGTGTTAGTTGCAGTTCTTGTGGGGGTAATTGAGTAAGAACCATACCAGAAATGATCACTGGTCTTGTGAATATGATCATGTGTACAGCAATAAGAACAATAGTATTTCTTACCTGACAACCTGATTAATTGATCTCTCGAGTAGATATGATCAGGTTTACCTTTACGCGAATTGTTCTTCTTGGCGTTGTGTGTATGTACACATGATTTCTTTCCTTTCAGCTCATCTTTCTTCTCATCTTCTACTGGTTTCTTCTTCCAGACCAGTTCCTCTTCTTTGTATCTCCTTCTTCTTCGATGTGTACCTGAACTATCTATATTTATATCATAGAAAAGGTTAGTACTACGAATCTGATTAGAAGATTTAACTGACCTTTTTGAAGAAACAGTGTTCTGATTTGAACTTGAGGCTGTCTTTTCAAGCTCTTTAATCTTTGAAGCAAAGCTGTCTCTTTCTTTGATGAGAAGGTCAATCTTCGTCTCGCATTCAGACTTCGTTTTCTTCTCTTTCAGCACACTTTCAGATAGTTCAGATAACTTGACAGTTAGCTTTCTAATCTCAGCCTCAAACATGCTTCTTTCTTCTTCAAATCCCTTCTCAGCATCCTTTCTTTGGCTGGATATTTCTTTGAAAAATCCCACATTATTCTGTTCAATTTCCTTCTTCTCCTTGACAAACTTTTCTCTTTCCAAGATAATCACTTTCTCAAAATCAGAAATTTGCTGAGAAAGCTTTATACACTTAAGCTCAGTAGTCTTCTTTTCTTCAAAACTTTTCTTGGAAATATCTGAAAACTTTTTAGCAAACTCTTTCTTCTTACTGTCAAAATCAAATCTTTCTTTGACCATCGTTTGTTCCAAATCAGATATTTTCTTTAGAAGCTCAGCATTAGAATCTTCCAAACTTTTAATCTTCTCTTGATAACGTTCAACAGATGCTGCTAGCTGAATTTACTCAGTCTGTTTTTCAAACTCAGAGATTTTTCTTTTCAGCTTAGAATTCACAGATTCCAAAACCTTTACTTTTTCTTTTGAAGACAACTTTGATTTATTTTCAAGCTGATCCCACATCTGTTTTGCTGTAGCAGTGCAATCTAATTGAATAGAAATCTCATCTGAAATTCCTTGCAAAACAAAAACTTTGGCAAATTTATCAGCTTCATGTCGCTTTCTCTGCTCATCTGTATATTCGTGAAAATATATTGGAACCTCTTTTCTTTGCAATAGTCAATAAGCTCCTGGATAAGAGTAAAACTTTGTCGGATTTTTCATCAACCCTTCCAGCAAAGATAATCTGATATAAGCACTTAACTCATGTTGATCAATGAAGTCTAAGAAATGATCTTTCCACTGCTCATATTCTCCTTTGACTAAAACGGGAGGTTTCACACAAGTTTTAGTACATAATACTTCTTTGACAAAAGACATTTGATCTAGTCTATATTTTTCTAGAAGTTCGAAAATTTGTTGTGCCAGACTTTTCTCTCTAGGCCTTGAACAATAATAATCATCATCCATGATTCCTGTAACAAAAAGAACGTGAAATTAGCTTGATAAAAATGATCGTTCCCAAACAATTCAGAAAAATTTGACTGAAAGTCAAACTTAGATCACAAAAAAAATCTCAGAAAAATTTCAACTCTATCTCTGGAACTCTCAAATCACTGATACTTGCAGATCAAGAGAATTCAAAAGTGATGAAATTCTCAGATCAAATGAACTTGAAACACTCAAACACTTGAAACTCAGAACACTTGAATTTAAAACAAATGCTATGAATCAGAACTCGTAGGCTACTTGGACTAAAAATCTGCAAATTGAGTTACTCAAAAACTCGCAGACTACTTTGCACTAGAAACAGGTAGTAGCGCAAATCTTAGAATTGTGCTAAAGGTAGCTGGCGTAAAACACATAAACTTGCAGAAGCTTGAAATTGGAACTTGAATTTGAAATTAGCAAGTCACTTGAAACCTCAAAATCACAAGTTGAAGGTACTGAGAATCATGAATTTCGCAGATCACTCGGACTGAAAATTGAAACACACTTGACCTTGCAAGCTGTGTACAGAGAAATGTGCAGGCTATGTAACCTGAAACTTGCAAATCAAATGTTGCGCAGATTGTATGGTGTTAGCGCAAAAGAGAATGAATTGAATGGCGCAATTCTATGTCGTAGATGGCACAAAGATGAAACATATCTGGCACAAAAGTATGGAACAGTAAACTGAAACCATTAACTGGACTCGTGAACTTGCAGATTTAACAATTTAAAATTTTACTTAGTGACATGTGTGGCGCAAATCAAAGAGATTAAAAATTGCACAAATCAAGAAATGGCGCATAACAAATTCATTAATCTGCAACCCCACTAACAATTAACCTCCAATCACAATTTTTGACAAGAAATGGATTTTGGCGCAAAAGAATATGACACTGGCGCAATTTTTGATGAGTGTGGCACACATTTGATGATGTTAGCGCATAACAAAAGATAAGTTGTGAGAAGAGAAATGCGCATATCAAATTGGACTAAAACACGTATTGGTGCAAAGTAATTGAACAAGCCACACAATTTTGATTTCACCACTATCTTGTAACTTGTGTAACACCCCGAATTTCGTTTAGCCGTTTTGCGAGGTTGTTTAGAGGAAAAGGAAGTTTTTGGGGTTGTCTATAGGACGCACGGGTCGTGCGCCCTCCTTGAGAGAAAACGCACGGGTCGTGCGTAGGATCCAGGGCCGAGGCACAGTGCTAGCGCACGGGTCGTGCGCATTTCCTTCTTTGAGGGCGCACGACTGTCAGAATGCTTTTTGAGTTTTGCCTTAAATATCTTTTTGAGAGATATTTTCATAAATATCTCTCAAATCTCATTTCTCTCTCTCTCTCTCTCTTCTTTTCTTTTCTCTCTCTTTTCTTCTTTCGATCTTCAAGGCTTCGTTGGTAGCTAGTTTGCGGTGTTTCTAGCAAGGGGTCGGTGTTTTAAGCTTCACCTCTTCGTCGTGATCGTTATCTGGTTTTCCGGGTTTTATTCTAAAAACCTACTGGTGAGTTCCTACTACCATTTTACAAACTTTATACATGTCAAAACTCTTATTTGCGAAATCCGAAGGATTTCTACGGTATGATTTCATGTTCTCTACATTTTGATATAAATGAACTTTTTGGTGATTTTCGGGGTTCCCGATCAGTTTTGACTAAAATGACTCGTTCCGCCTTATTAAAAGTAAAATGATGTTTTACTTGTACATTATGTGGTTACGTGAAAAGAATGTTTATGAACTCATTTTAATGATTTTAATTCTTACCAGAAGTTGAACTGGAAATGACATTTTGTTTATAAAATGTGTTAATACCATATGTTTATTTATGGTTGGTCACATATGTTGTTGTGACGAGTCTGTACCATTACTAGCGGATCCCTAGGTTTTGAGTCGACTGTTTTGTTGGGATGTTATATTCCCCAACTTTGTAGCTATGGATCATATGTTCCTCGGGGGCAACTTAGTACGGTTATGTGAGGTACGATACTAGCCATGGTTCATAGTGATCCTAGCGAAGGAGTATACCTTGGTTTTGCGCTTGGGGCTTGATCTCACGTTGAAGCACGGACTTTGTGTTTCGTATCCGCGAATTCCAAATGGTTTAGCTCATAACACGGATTTGTGGTCTACTTTGTGTTACACCACAATCCTTGGTAAAATGGTCCTTTTGTCATCGTTTAATGAGTTTTGGACCGAAAAGACCCGGTTGTGGCGAAATGTTATCTTTTATAAACTAAACCTTTATGAAAAGATTTCTTTATGATACTGATGTTTATATCTCTGATTTTGAATAAACTATATGTTCTCACTAGGCTTTAAGCCTAACACTTTTTCTCAAATGATATGTATAACAGGTTTCCCTTAGCGGTGGGTTGCACAGGGTCTTTGAGAGTCGAGCGTGGACTCGAGGCATATTTTGAGATGTCTAGTATTTTGGTGTTGGGCATTGTTTAAGTCCCATCTTTTAGTGAATTTTGGATTGTTAAGTGTTGTAGTCTAGACGGTTATGTTTAGATTAGTAATGTTGATAAATATTAATGAGTTTTGTATAGTCTTAAGGACTGATCCCCTTTATGGGAAGTGTATATCATTACGGATGTCTCGTTGCCATATTTCCAGGTTTTATTTTACTCTGAAATTTTAGAGTGTTACAACTTGAATCTAACGCAAATTGTGATTATGTTGGCGCAAACTTGATGATGGTGGCGCAAAATTGAAGAGAACCTGCACATTCACAAGTTCATACCTGCAAATTCACAAATCTGATTCAAATCTCTTCAAACCTGCAAATTGATTCTAAAAATTGTACCAATACAATCGAAAATCAATACTAAACACATATCTAATATCAATTTCAGATTAAAAACAACAAATCACAAAAATTTGATCAAGAACAGTGCGTATGAATTTGTGTTTTCTGAAATTTTATAAAATCCAAATTAACAACAAATCAGTGGTTAATTCGAATGCAAGTGTGAACAACAAATGATCTTTGAGTCTAAACGATCAATCCTAATCCAAAATATCAATCTAAAAACAACAGATTAAAATGAATTTGATCACAAGTCATATTTTCATAAAACGATCTGCATGTTCTTGTTTTATCAGGAATTTGATCCAAATTTGATTCTGTGATCTTTCTGAATTTGTTTGGTCTCGCTCTGATACCAACAAAGACTAAGACAATGTTGACTTTACACCTTTGACTTAACATATTAAATCTTGGATACAATATAATGACCTAACACAAGGTCATAGAATACCTTGAATACAGATAATGGTGCTACAAGCAGTGAGAAGAGGATGGTATATGTATGTGTGCAAAGTAGTCATGAATATCTTGGTTGTTCTATGATGGGGTGGTAGGGTGATGGTTGTAGCTTTGAGTGGGGATTTTTATGCCATAGCTAGACGTGCAATTCATTAAAGTGGTAAAGAGTTTCCTGAAGGATGTGTAGGAGGCCGGTGTTATTGATATAGTATGAGCCCTCGTCCGGAGATTTCTGGGAAATGATTTGTAAGTGGTGAATATGAAGATGGGGCGTGTGGATGTTTGGTTGGTATCAGGGTATCACTAAGTTGATGATGATTTCGAATGATAGATGACAGCTACCTAAGAGAGGAACAATGTGCTCTGGGTTGCGACGAGTTTTGGGCAGGTTTATCTTATACCCCTAGATTGTTAATGGAAGTATTGAACTGCTTAGTTCATGAGGTTATGTAGTAGACAGGACATCCGTGAGCATGTCGAAGTATTGCTTGGGGTGTGAATGGATTTTATCAGTTTGGGCAAGCTTGTTTGGAGAGCGAGAAGTGTGTGGTGCTTTCAGGTAATGATTTATGTTTTGGAGGAGCTCGGTTGATTACCTCGCATAAAAATTGCGGGTAATCGGTTGGCTAAGTAAAGTAATGTAAATGTGTTTCGACACATTTGGGAATCATCGAGGAATAGAGTAAGCAATGTTGGATGAGCAGTGTTTCATGCGGGGAGAGTGAAGATATTATGTCAGAGATGTTGGTAATCTGGGAGTAAGAAGTTTGGCAAGTACTGCAAAATGTGGAATTATGTTTTCAGATTCTTCTGTTAGTAAATTTATGAACCCCTAGTGTGGATGTGAGAAAGAGTTTATGGAGTGTGGTGCGGTGTGAGTGTTGAATAATCTAAATCGAGCAGTTAGCCAAAAGTTCACACCGCTAATCAGTGTGTCGGTCGTTAGAAGTGGGTTTGAAGTTTTCGAGGAGAAAGGAAGAGGTGGTTGGATATGGTTCTTAGAGTGAAGAACCATAGTGTCAGTCTTGGTAATATGTGGAAAGGATTCCAAGTGAGTGTTAAACCACTTGGAATAGTATGTAGGAGCATGGTAATTTCGTGTTGAGCGGGTGAATCTTGGTTTTATTGTGCAAGTGGTTGGGTGATTGTGTATGCAATGAGAAATGGAAGTATGCTTCGCATTATTTGACCTGTTTGAGCTGGTGGATTACGAGGGTTTTGAATTGTGGAAGTTTCTTCCAACATGTAAGAAGTTGGGGTGATGTCGTTGGAGGGATGTATATTTTGCGTGTAAGTTGTGGATAATGCCGATGAGGTGAGATTAATTTGGGTAGGAAAAAGAAAGTGCTTTTGCGCTAGACGTATGCCATGTTAAGAGAGGTTGCTTTGCAATGGCAAGTTACAAGATGAATAAACTCATGACTGTGAGCTGTGATGTCTAAGGTTGACGAAGTGTTATGTTAGCGAATTGGGTGATTATTTAGTCAGTGATGCATGTTGTTGTGGCATTGAATCCGGTAAAATTCTTTTACTTAAGATAGTTGTAGATTAATCGAGGGGTAAATCTGATGGTTACGTTCGACTATGTATTGATCAAAATGGCTTGGACAATTGAATGGAAATAAGTTGGTTAGATTGAGAAATTTGAGGCATAAGTCCTAAGGGGGGACAAGGTAAAGTTACCAGCCTCGCATTGGGAGGGGTGTTATTTGTACGGACTTAATTATAGAACACCCTTGTGATGGATCAAAGTAGGAGAACGACAATTGGCAGGTCCCGAGATAGTGCAATTAACCGCGGATAAGGAAAATCAGATTTGAGAAAGACTAAAGACGGCGCAAGACCGTCAGAAAATGTATGCGACTAAACGAAGAAAAACCCATCGAGTTCCAAGTGGGAGACTTGGTTATGTTAAAGGTTTCACCTTGGAAGGGAATTGTCCGCTCTGGAAAGAAGGGTAAGTTACGACCGAGCTTCGTTGGACCATTTGTTATCATAGAACGTGTTGGGGAAGTAGCTTACAAATTGGGAATTGCCTGTGGAGTTGCGAGGAATTCACCCTGCGTCCCACATGTCGAATCTGAAGAGATGTTTGGCAAAAACCGACGTGATAGTACCGTTGGAGGAGATTCATGTGGATGAAAAGTTGAGTTACATCGAAGAACCGGTGGCCATTTTAGATCATAAAGTCAAGAAGCTAAGGAATAAAAAGATTCGGTTAGTAAGAGTACAATAAAAATTCCACAAGAGACGAGAGTCAACGTGGGAAGTGGAGGCGGACATGAGATCTCACTACCCCAGTCTGTTCAACGATGGAATTCCGGGGACGAAATTCATTTGAGGGGAAGATATTGTAATAATCGGGTTCAAGTGTAAATCGGTATTAAGTTAGGTAATAAAATGTTCAAAAGCAAATATGGAGGGTCTAGTTGTAACTTGGTATTAAAAGGGGGTCTAACCATAAGGATCTCTATTCTTTCATGCTGGAGGCTAAATAACAAGGAAGGGAGAGAAAGAGAGAAAACATTAGGTGATTTTGAAGGAGCAGCAAAGGGTGATTTCTTTTGGATTCAAGTCTACAGTGAGTTAATCAAGGTAAATTTATAGCCTCTTCTTGGATATTTGTGTTGGTTAATAGAATAAGCTTAGTTAATTTGATGCTCATCTGTGGAAAACCCTTGAATCAGTTGTGGTGGGGATGCTCTATTAATCGGCTATTTGTCAATCGATTAAAGGGGGAGGGAGGATTAGAGTACTTTGTTTGTTGGGATTCAATTTCCCATTCGATTTGGGTTTTCGGTTCCGAGAATCGCGAAAGGCGAGTTCTGGGTTCGGTGTTGGGTTGTTGTAGGGACCGGGGGACCCCGAGCGTTGAGGTGTCGGGCGACCCCGGGGTTTGGGGACCGGGTGACCCCGGGCACTGAGGTTCCGGGCGACCCCGGGAGGAGTAGTCCCGGTCGACATCGGGGGGAGGATCCGGTCGATGTCGGGCGTCGGTCGACCCCTGGCAGAGAGGGTCCGAGCGACCCCGGTCAGATGGGTAACCCAGTCATTTTTCTCTATGTAGTTTCGGGTCTGAGAGTTTCCAATTTAATCCAACTTTCCCCTAGTAACTTTGATTTATAGAATTTCCTAGTTTTGGGATTAATTGTGAGATTTACCGACGATGCTTTTGTATCTTAGGAACCTGTGATTTGGACAATATCAAGTGAGAGACTTTGATCAGGACATCAGGTGAGTTTTCTAAACTAAAGTCTTTCATGACGAAGAAGTTATGTTTATAAAGTTATCTGTAAGTTTTGAAATGATGTTGGTTATTAATTACATGCGAGCTTTATTTAAATGTTCAAGATGTTTCTGTTACTGTTGCTAAAGTGGATATGTATGCATACATGGTCATAAGTGTGTTATGCTCAAAGTCGGGGAGTGTGGTCCGCCTGTGCTCATACCGGAGGGTGTGTTCCGTTCATGTCATTGGGGGTGTGTCCCAATAAGGCAGTGTGAGTCACAGACACGCTGTCACCTTAGGGTGACGGTAGTGTGAACTGAGAAGTTTATTGAAAGTGTAACGGTTTCTTTAAATCTGAAAATGGTTTATTTGTTGATAAATCTTTTGATTGTCTGTTGAGTTTAAACTGTTATTAGAGGGGACTCACTAGACCGTTGGTCTAACCCTCGCTCTTTCAAAACTAACACCCTTTTCAGGCAGACGTGCGGTAGGAGAGCAGTTAAGGGCAAAGAGAAAGTGTAAGCAGGAGTTGGTTAGAAGACCGTCATTGTAGTTTAACTTTCTTCGTAATCTCAGTTGTGTAATAGGTTGTCTTTCCGTAAACCTTATAATGTAGATGTTTGTTTTGGGCCGTTTGGCGTTGTTGGTTAATAACCCTTAGTTTTGCTCTTTATTACGAGTTGGGTTGTTACAATTTTGATCTTTTTGCCTAATTTTAATTTATTTTAGAAAGAAATAAATAAAATTTATATTAATATTTCAATTATAAAAAAATAAAAATAAATTAAAAACCTCATGAAAGCAGCAATGGACCTCAATCTCTCTCCATGAAACCCTCCTAGGCTCCTACCCCAAATTGCATGAGCCACCCTTGAAAGCCTCCCTCACCCTTTCTTCCATCCTTTCTTCAATGTACTTTCAGATCTCGAGGGATGAAAAAGTGAAAAGCATGCATTCACGAGGGAACATTTATGTAATCCACTCTTTTACTAATTTTCGTATTATTTTAGAAATTAAAATTAAATTAATATTATATATTAAAGTGTTATTATAATATATATATATATATATATATATACATACATACATACATACATACATATAAGAACACTCACTAAAATCTTATCTACCACAAACCCCAAGGAAATCTCCATTATCGACCACCAGGTTTGTCCATGCTCTGTATTCAATCTCTCAACAATCTTGATTACTCACTCACTTAAATTCAAAACTCAACCCTTGGTACCTCCCTTTGATCTCCTCTGTTCATTAAGCTTTCTTTTTCATTGAAACCCTCAAATTCAAACATCTTTCAGTCTTTCACTGCACCCATGACCTCTCTTTCTCCTCTTCCTGTTCACTGTTCCCAATCAAAATTCAAAAACCACTCCGAAAAACTCAAAAAATCCCAAAAGAAAGAGAACACTTGCAAGAACAACTCCCTCGAGACAACCCACAAATACTACTTAAAGAGCTCTCTCCCAACGCAATAAATTTGTTTCTCCAACAAAAGAGTACCACCGAAGAGATTCATTCTTAAATGTAATAACCGGGTTCAAAATGGTTGATAAATGGTCAAAACCCAAAGGTTGGGGGGCTAAGTGTAAATTGGCATTAATAAGGAATTAACCTAGGGATTCTCTCATTCACCACTGTTGGCGGCTGGAGAGTTTGAGAGGCAGAGGATAGCAAGTTGCAATTTGGAGAAGAGAAAGAGAAACTTTGAAGTTTTGGGCATTTTCATTTCTTCCAAGGTAAACTTCTAATCCCAGGGTTCTTGCTTTACTTTTAAGAATATAAGGGTTTGGGGGAGTATGTTGATTTACAGACCTGATTAGGATTGATTTATTAACCTTTTTGTGCTTCTTAAGATCGTGTATTGGTTCTGTTAGGTAAGGGATTAATCAGTAGTCGAGATTGTTAATCTATTGTTAATCCTTAATCTTATCGCTTGAGATCTAGAATTTTGGGGTTTTTGGTTCGAATTCGTTCGTCTCTGGGTCTCTAGGATTTTCGCGAAAGTGTTGACCGGTGTGGTTGGTACCGGGGGTTTAACCCCGGGGGGCTGTTATCTCGGGTCGTGACTCCGGGAGTCGGGGGGAGCCCGGGAGGGGTGTTCAACCCGGGCCGTGACCCCGGGAGTCGGGGGAGCCCGGGCGGTGTCGACCCCGGGCCGTGACCCCGGGAGGCGGGGATCCCGGGGGGTGGGGTATCGGGCGGTAACCCCGGGGGAAGGGATGCCCAGGGTGGTGCGGTCGGGGTGCCCCGGGGGCCGGTACTACTTAGATTATGTGGGTTATCGTAGACACTTAGGATTTAGAGAAGAGTTATTTTATCTAAGGAATTGACTTATCGAATGTTGTCGGTGTCATCGTAGGGTGTAAGATCGATAGATCGCAGGTTTTCTTACCATGGACCAAAGGTGAGTCTTTTCGAACTAAGATCTCATATGATTATGAAAGCAGTTGACTTTGTAAATTTTCTATATAAATGCTTATGCTCTTAAAGCGGTTAAATTGTGCGGAAGTTATTTTAAAGAAAGTTTTTATGCATGAGCTTTATACATGCGAGTAATCCTTTATCATGTTGTACGATTCTTTTTGTTTCGGTTGGATAATTGTATGCATACATTGTTCTGAGCTGTATGGCCAAAGTTGGGGGGTGTGGCCCGCCTGCGCTCATACCGGGGTGTGTGGCCCGTTTATGCCAATTGGGAGGTGTGACCCATATAAGGCAGTGTGAGCCAGACACGTCGTTCCTTCGGGTAACGGTAGTGTGTGCCGGAAACAAGTTTTCTTTAAAATGTTGTGATTGCCAAGCTGGTTGGGTTAAGTTATTTTATAAACTTGTATTACTATGAATTTCGAATTGTTTTGAGGGAACTCACAAGACCTTCGGTCTAACCCTCGCTCTTTCAAAAACTAAAAACATTTTCAGGTCGTCGTGAGATAGGTAACTCTTGCAAGGGTAAGGAGAAGGTTTGATCGGGTACCGGAGTAGAAGACCACCATTTAGCATATTCCGTTTTGTTTAAATCTCAGTTGTAATAGGTTGCCTTATTGCAAACCTGGTTTACTTCTAAAAGTTAGATTGTTGTTTTGAGCCGTTTTTGGCGCAATTTCTTTATATTAATAGACTGCGTTATAGAATATGTATGGGTTGTTATATTAAACACCCATTAGATAATGCAAAATTAGCTCAAAGATTCCTCAACAACCCACAATTGTCACTAAATCAGTTACCTTTACTCAGTTCTCGTTTGTCGTTGATGAGATTGAACAATGCTTATAAAACTTGGATAGATGGGCATCTACTCGAGGCAAAACAGGCTCTTGGGGTACCCTTTGGAACCATCTGAGAATTACGGGAATGATAATCCAAGAAGATAATCAGATCCATGGAGATATGGGGGTTTCATTTGTGGTTTGAGTTTTTTGGTGATCTATTGTGTAAGGAACACCGACGTGAACGGTAAGGGAAACATTGTTGGTCGGAGTTGAGGGGTGCCACAGATAAACGAAAAGAAAACTGAAAACGAGATTTAAATCGATCGAACAATGTTTTTATGTATGAACCAAATTTGCATGTAAATCGAAATTGTACAATGCCATAGATGGTGTTGTCGGCCCTAGTGGTGGATGTTTAAGGGAAATGGAGATGTTCAATAACGGTAGAAAGAAGAAGTAAAACGATGAAAGAGGGAGAAGATCAACGTTGATTTTATTTCTGGTAGCAGTGGCCGAAAAGGAGGCGATGAGTTATCGGAAAGAATTGAGGATGGAGACCGCCTGGGCATTCTTTGTGTGTTGGGGGGAGGACTTTGGGTTGTTCTATATATCTATACATCATATTAATATATAACATGATATATAAAATGTGTTATTTTATTTTAAAATTTTAATAGAAAATAAAAAAGACCATATTATCCCTAAATTAATGGATCCCAGGTTAACATTGCTAAGACGAGGGAGTCAATCCATAACAAACTTGAAATCACAATGATGACTTAATAGCATCCCCTATGTTCGTGATCGAGGGTCTGCAATGTGAGAGTTAAGAGGCATGACAGGAACACGGGAGAGGCTGCAAAATGCTCGAATTCCGGCGCTGCACGCGGAAAGAATGGAGATGTTTGGGGCAATACGGGATATGATCTCTTCCTTGTGCTTTGTGTCTTACCTTGCTGGGTTTGCTCCTCGCAAACTTGGCTGTAGCACTCAGTGTGCTGGGTGTCCCTGATCCGATTTTGAATTGCCTTGGTATCATCTTTGCTTTGGTCGTTTGTTGGGTTTGTAAATTCAGGGCCTTGCCCCAAGCTCATTGTAATCATTTGATTGTGGTAATCTAATCTTATTGCCGTTCAAAAAAAATGATGACTTCTGTAATTAATTCATTTGAGGGACATAATCCAAATTTTCATGAGGGACCAAATCTGTAATTTACTCTTTCAAATATAATGATTATTTTATATATAGCATCAAAAATTAATATTTGTTGAAAGGAAAATCAATTAATTAGGTGGGACGACCGTTTAAGGTCGGTTTTGGATGAGGGTGCTATAACTTGAATTTTAAAAAAAAAATAGTAATAAAAGCCACGTGTCAATTGTATATTTTTCCAGAATATATTCAAACCAATAAACTACCGACCGACACATCTTCTTTATCAATAATCTCTTATCTTGCTTCTTAAGCTACCTTCACTCTTAATTAGTTATTATTTTTAATATGGTATCTGGACCAATGTTGTGTATGTCTCCACCAGTATTATGAGATATTGAAGTAACAATTTAGGCTATGTTTGGAAAAAGAAAAAAAAAACTAGTTTTTTTTCTGGTACATGTTTGGATGATCATAAGTTAGCTTATTGAAAAATTACTTATGGTAGCGTTTTGAAAAATTAGTTTATCAGCTATCAGCTAGCTTATAAGCTAGTTTGCCAAACAATGCCTTAGAGCATCCACAGTGTACGAGCTTTTCACCGAGCTTTTTCATAACTTTTTTCTTCCACATTATTGTCACATCAACAACTTAAAAACTTTTATATACCTCCACTATGTGAAAAACCTCACCCAAGTTTTTTCATTACTTTTTTAAACTATTCAGGGTTCCACTATTTTAACTTTATATCATTTTTATTCTTATTTATAAAAATAAATACATTAAAACTCATACAAATGTTAAATTTAAAAGTGTGTATAATCGAAAATAAAAAGTGGGTCATTAAGAAATCTGTTAAAATTGTATATAAATATGTCAAATTCGAGATATTATTTTAAAAATATAAAATATAATTACTTTCATTATGTATTTATTTATATTATTTATTTAATAATTATATTTACATAGGATTACTTTAAATATATTAGTAAATAAAACTGATTAATAAATAAAACTGATTAAATACGAAACTTTTATAAAATTCTATAAAGTTAAAACTGATTAAATACGAAAAAATTATGAAAAAGCAGGCCGTGCAGTTACGAGCTATGACGAAAAACCTTGCGAAAAACCTCAAGTAAAAAAGTTCTCCACTGTATGAAAAACCTCAAAAAGGGTTTTTGTTTTTTGAAAAAGTTTTGAAAAAACTCTTAAAAAACTGTGAAAAAACACATTGTGGAATGTGGATGCTCTTAGTAAAACCCTTATTAAATGGACTTAAAATAAACTTAACTGATGGCTTTGATAGACGAAACTCAAAGTTTTTATCAGTTGAGTTAATTTTCTGAAATTTATAACTAATCTATATCTATATCTTTATTATTATATATATAAAAGAAAAACCTAAGAGTGATGATGTGGCATCATGAAAGGTTTTCATTTCTATTTATCTAAATTCTCATAATTTTGAATTTTTTTTACTTAAAAAGGTTGGTCTTGGTGAAGAGATGAAACCTTATGTTGTTAAGGTTGTTCCACATTGGTTGAAAGATAGAAAATTGAAAGATGAAGATTTGTATATAAGGGGTAGATTAATGTTGAAATAATGTGAAATGGTGTTTAGCTAAATATAGCTAAACCAAAGTTTAATGATTGAGTTAAGTTTATATTAATCATTTTCATTTATTTTAAAATGATTTTGACAAAGTTTAATGATTTTAACATCAATATATAAATTGAACAATTAAACAATCTTTATATATATAAAAGAAAAACCTAAGAGTGATGAGGTGACACCATGAGAGGTCTTCATTTCTATTTATCTAAATTCTCATAATTTTGAATTTTTTTTACTTAAAAAGGTTGGTCTTGGTGAAAAGATGAAACTCTATGTTGTTAAGGTTGTCCCACATTAGTTGAAAGATAGAAAATTGAAAGATGAATATTTGAATATAAGGGGTAGATTAATGTTGAAATAATGTGAAATGGTGTTTAGCTAAATATAGCTAAACCAAAGTTTAATGATTGAGTTAAGTTTATATTAATCATTTTCATTTATTTTAAAATGATTTTGACAAAGTTTAATGATTTTAACATCAATATATAAATTGAACAATTAAACAATCTTTATATATATAAAAGAAAAACCTAAGAGTGATGGGGTGACATCATGAAAGATCTTCATTTCTATTTATCTAAATCTTTATATATATAAAAGAAAAACCTAAGAGTGATGAGGTGGCACCATGAGAGGTCTTCATTTCTATTTATCTAAATTCTCATAATTTTGAATTTTTTTTACTTAAAAAGGTTGGTCTTGGTGATGAGATGAAACCTTATGTTGTTAAGGTTGTCCCACATTGGTTGAAAGATAGAAAATTGAAAGATGAAGATTTGTATATAAGGGGTAGATTAATGTTGAAATAATGTAAAATGGTGTTTAGCTAAATATAGCTAAACCAAGTTTAATGATTGAGTTAAGTTTATATTAATCATTTTCATTTATTTTAAAATGATTTTGACAAAGTTTAATGATTTTAACATCAATATATAAATTGAACAATTAAACAATTAATAATAAACCTAATAATTATTTTTTTTGTAAGCTAACAATGCTCATATCAAAAGTTTTGAGATATATATATATATATATATATATATATATATATATATATATATTATATATATATTTTAGTAAGTTAACAAATGTTTATAAATCAATACTTTTTATCTTTATTTAGTATTACTTTATATAAAAGAAAACCTAAGAGTGATGAGGTGGTACCATGAGAGATCTTCATTTCTATTTATCTAAATTCTCATAGTTTTGAATTTTATTTTCTTAAAAAGATTGGCCTTATCAATATATAAATTGAACAATTAAACAATTAATAATAAACATAATAATTATTTTTTTTGTAAACTAACAATGCTCACATATATATATATATATATATATATTAGTAAGGTATCTTTATATATATAAAAGAAAACCTATGAGTGATGAGGTGGCACCATGAGAGGTCTTCACTTCTATTTATCTAAATTCTCATAATTTTGATTTTTTTTTACTTAAAAGGTTGATATTGGTGAAGAGATGAAACATTAGGTTGTTAAGGTTGTCCCACATTGGTTGAAAGATAAAAAATTGAAAGATGAAGATTTGTATATAAGGGGTAGATTAATGATGAAATAATGTGAAATGGTGTTTAGCTAAATATAGCTAAACCCAAGTTTAATGATTAAGTTAAATTTATACTAATCATTTTCATTTATTTTAAAATGATTTTGACAAAGTTTAATGATTTTAACATCAATATATAAATTGAACAATTGAACAATTAAACAATTAATAATAAATATATATTTTAGTAAAAATTTTGATGTATATATATATATATATATATATATATATATCAATACTTATATGAGTTTATAAATCAATACTTTTTATTTTTATTTAGTTTTACTTTATAATAATGAATAACTTAAATCAATGGTTACAAACAATTTAAATTGTTAATCGTAAGATAACAATGATTATAAATCAATACTTTTTTTTAAATAAATTTGTGTTATATTTTATTTTATTACTTTTTTATATATAGAACACTATTATATCTTTATTTAACTTCTCAATGAATTTAAAAGTATTAATTTTACTTTTCAACTTGGTATCTATGTAAAGATAGTTTTTTTAACAAAAAATATATGATTGTATTATAAAACTTCTCATTAATTAATAAAACCCATCATTTTTTATTCATGTAAAAAACTTATTACACTAATCTATATGTTTCAAATTCATATGAATCATTAATGGTCCAAATTTTCGAATGTAACTCCTTTGTAATATTTCTATGTAATATTAACGAAGACCTTAACATGCTGAAATGGGACAATGAGAGGTCTCCATTCCTCTTTATCTAATTTTCTTCGAATTTCGATTTTTTTAAATGTTGGTTTTGGTGAAGAGATGGAACATTAGTGTTGTTTAGATTATCTTACAATACGAAGATGAAATTTGGAAAAAGAAGATTTTATATTCGTATTTTTTTGTTTATTTTAAAATGATTTCAATCGAAGTTTAATGATTTTAACATCAATATATAAATTAAACAATTAAACAATCAATATATAACCTAATTTTTTTTGGTAAGCTAACATCAATATATATATATATATATGTATATATATATTAGCTCCAAGAAATTACGTTTTATTTTAACTCAGTCAAATTACTCCTTAAAAAAATATTACTACCGCGCATCGCGCGGGGTGCACACTAGTATATATATATAAAAGCAAAACTAGGGGTTGCTTAGGTGGCACAATGAGAAGCTACCATTCATCTTTTTCTATTTTCTCTTAATTTTGATTTTTTTTAAATACAAAATTGTCATTAAATGAGTATATCAAGAAATATAATTTAAATTTGCCTTATTTTTTTTAGTTTTATTAAAAATTATTATTATTATTATTTAATCAAACTTTTTATTAAATAACCCACATTTTTTAATTCAATTTATAGGATTATAACTTTTATTTTTATTACTTAGTAAGTTAAAAAACAAAATTTTAAATAAGGGTAAATATGTCATTTGATACCAAAAAGGGGTAATAATTATGCATGTCTAAAACTGTGTGCCAAGTCAATTGTGGACACTTATTTTGGGACGAAGGGAGTATATTAAAGTAAAACTCATGCTTGATGAGATGACATCTTCTAGATGCTAAGATCTCATTTATCTTTTTCCTCATATTTTTGAATTAGTTTTTAGGTGGCACAATGAGAAGCCACCATTCATCTTTTTCTATTTTCTCCTATTTTTGATTTTTTTTTGTCATTAAATGAGTTTTGAATTTAACCTTTCATTTTCTCTATCATTTTATATTATTTTTATTTACACAACATAAGTATATCAAGAAATATAATTTAAATTTGCCTTATTTTTTTTAGTTTTATTAAAAATTATTATTATTATTATTTAATCAAACTTTTTATTAAATAACCCACATTTTTTAATTCAATTTATAGGATTATAACTTTTATTTTTATTACTTAGTAAGTTAAAAAACAAAATTTTAAAATTTTCATGAAAAATATAAAATACCAATCTATCTATCTATCTATCTATCTATCTATCTATCTATCTATCTATCTCTCTCTCTCTCTCTCTCTCTCTCTCTCTATATATATATATATATATATATATATATATATTAAAGTAAAACTCATGCTTGATGAGGTGACATCTTCTAGATGCTAAGATCTCATTTATCTTTTTCCTCATATTTTTGAATTAGTTTTTAATAAAAATTGTTAATAAATGAGCAAACCTTCCATTTTCTCTTTAATTTTTTTAAATATTAAATAATAATACTCTTATTCATTAGTAAAGTAATTTATTTATGTTTTTTAAATATTTTTAAATATTAAATAATAAAATTCTTATTCGTTAATATAATATTTTATTCATATTGGAAAAAAAATCATATATATATATATATATATATGAATTAACTTATGACAATAATATAAAATAGAATTATTATATAACATATAGTTTTAATTTCATTTTAATACATATGTGTATGTATAAAGATAAAAAAAAATTTGAATTTAGAATCTATATCCCCATATGTAAGTTATATTTTCATTAAATGTATTGGGATTTTTGTATTTATACATACACATTGAAATTTATGTTATTTAACTATTCAATTTCCTTTCTTTAGGTTAGATAACTATTCATTTTCCCTTCTTTATGTTAATTAATTATTCATTTCTCTTATTTATTTAACCTTGTGGTTTTCATTTTTTAGTTGTCTACCTAATGGTTTGGTATTTTGTCAAACAACTTTTCTCTCACTATATTTGATCATCTAAGGTATGAACTTATGTATGTTGTTAAGTTATATGGTGTTTTATGTATTTTATATGTTTTGTTTTTTTGGTAGAAAATGCACAAACAAAAGACAAAACAAATGAGATATTGTCTAAATAAGTTGTAAAGATCGTTGAACATATTGAAGAACATGAAGACTTCATGGACAACATATGCATATATTATGAAATGTAAGTCATTCAGTCTACTATTACTACAATCTCAATTTAAAAATGATTTTATATATTTTGTAATTTCATGATTTATTATTATCTAATTCTCATTTATATTTTTTATTCCAAAAGAGTCACCACAATGCTAATAGATGAGTGCTCTCCTATTCCGACTGACTTAGAGCCTCCGGTGAACATGTTGATTTTGTTTATTATGATATGACGTTGTTACTAGCAAACTACATTTTTAGTTTCGACTTTTAAGTATGACGTCAATTCTATGTCATTTTTGTATTAATTTAATTTATTTTAATTAAATTTTATGTTATATAATAGATGTTTAAACTATTTGTTATTAATAATTTCATTACACATCTAATATACTTTATAATACTATTAATTAAATAGGCTTATAATTAATCTTTATATGCTAAATTGAGAACAATAATGTTCATCGACACTCAATTACATCATTAAAGATATTGTATAATGTTTTGCAACGTGATCTAAATTTATAAAAACAGTAAATAAAAATAACTTATACATTTTTTCAACATGCTTTTTGACAATCTCGCAACGCTCGATGTCAAACATTAATATTAGTATATAAAAAGAAAGATCAATCAAATCAATGAGAAACCTCCGTTTCTGTTTATCTATTTCGATATAATTTTGATTTATTTTTAATAAATAAATCTCATTTTTATTTTAATACGTTATCAATTTCTTTTTTACCTAACAATTATTACATACATTTTTCCACAAATAACAACATTATTTATCTTACATTTTTTAATAACAATTAATTAATATATTAGTTTTATTTTTATTTACTAATTTATTATTATTAAAACATATATTTTAATTTTTTTTCTTTTTTTTACATAACCAAAAAATTATTGGTAAGGTAAAATAGATTATAAATACAAATTTATATTGTTAGATAACAATTAACAAATATATTCGTTTTATTTTTATTACTTTATTATATTATATTCAAAAATACATTTAAATTTAAATTTAATTTTTTTTCCTTTTCTTAACATAATCAAAAAATTATTGGTAAGTTAAGAATTATTATAAATTAAGACCTGAGTTGTATGAATCTAACTTTTTTTTTAAACTAATGAAATAACTTTGATATTATTAATTAAACATGTATTTTTATTACTTTTATATCAATAACTTAATCTTTGATTACAAATAATTTTATTTGTTAAAGTAAGGTAACAATAATTATAAATCAATATTTTTATTTATGCACAACTCCATTATTTCTTTTATTTATCTTTTCGTTAACTCCAAAATCTTTCATCTTTTTTTTTAATTATGTATCATCAATTATAATTGAATATTTATTACGATCAATCAATATATTTGATATACAAAAATAGAATAAAAGATTAGTTGTGTAATTGCTTTAACCCCCAAACTCATCATTTGCTCCTTTTATTATATGCTTTTAATTCTCAATGCAACATTTAATTTTCCAATGAAATAAATAAATATTTAAATAACAAACATGGAAGATAAATAGGTTGATCAAAGAATACGTAAACAAGTACTCCTTAAAAAAATACTACTACCGTGCATCGCACGGGTAGCACACTAGTATATATAAAAGCAAAACCTACAAAGGATGATGTGTCACAATGTAAGAAAAGGATTTGTCTAAAGGAATTTTCTCATTATTTTGAATTTTTTTAATATAAAATAAGTTAAAGACTTCTTTACCCTTAAGTGAAAAATGTGTATTTCATTATAAGAAGGGTGCTTTGGTAATTTTACCACCTAATTAATTAGTTTTAACCTACAAACTATCCAACTTCCTATAGACATCTATTTTTCTCAAAAAGTAAGTAAGATTGGAAATTTTCTTTGACTCCAAAATGATAGCAAATTTTTCCATGTGGGATAATGTCATAGGGTTTTTTATTTTACCCCATGAACAAAGTTTGATGTATTATCTTGCATAGTAATGACATTGTATAACATTTCTCATTTTAGGTGCACATTTCATCACTTGGTAGACATGAATTTATAATAAGAAAAGATGTCTTACAATATATTTTTTGATATACGGAATCACTTTTCCTTTTTAATTAAGTACATTTATATGTTTGTTAATTATTTTTAAGTACAACCTGTTTTAGAATGCGTTAATAATTAAGTTGTAAAACATGCATTATAAGCTAAATTGGAAGACTAATTTTGTGTACACTCATCGTAATATTAATATTGCACATATGATTGCAACAAACCATTTTTATATAATTTTTAACTTTAATATCAAAACATTATTTTACTACAAAAATAAAATAAAAAAGTGTGACATTCTCTTTTCATCATCCAACTCAAGCAATGAAACATCATTCTATTGAAATTTGAAGGGTTAATCGATACGAAGTAATTGTATTTTACTATTGTGCTAAAATTATCATTCGAACATGTTATTTATATAATGTCTCCAAGTGCATTAGAATCAAATCAAATTTGTAACCAGGTTGTCAACATTCTTTTTGTTAGTTTTTTGTTATTATTTTGAGCAAACATATGTAAATAGTTAAATACATTTTTGAAGCAACATTAAAGCATTTACCTTAGTTGAAATTCCTTTGCTGATATAATGAATATATAAAGGAAGGTTATGAGATATTAAAATGTCACAATGAAAATTTAACAATTTCAAATCATTCTCAAAGGGATCAAATGTGAGACACTTATTGTCATACGATAACATCTAGATGTCCTTATTTGGGAGGATTGTTTTATTTATCAGTACGACATATTTTGGATGTTTGAAGTCCCACTGACCTGAAGTAATTTAAAAATATTATTTCTTATTGATGGTGACCAATCTCTAATTTCCTAAATGCATGATACTTATAGTTATGAACTCTACTTCGGTTGTGATTCAAGCAACCATTTTCAACTTTGAGAATGCCAAATATTTAGTGAGTTTGATTGAGGAGCAATTACAACAAAGTTACTGGGTTTGTGAATATTATCACGATGATGCATGAAATTGGAAATCTTTGAATATTTTCTCATTTATTTCCAAATCCTTCCTGAAAGCAAATAAGAAACAAGTTGTTGGACTTAAATCACACGATCCCGATATTCTTTCATCTTTTTAAGCAATAGTAATGATGCATGAACGTGTAATCTTTATGACCGTTTTTGCATTTTTCATGGAAGTTTAAGATATTAAGACTGTTTTTGATTTCGAGGACAATGTCCGCATACTATCCCTTGCGGACATCAGTAGTCCCCTCCAAAATTTTGTATAATTGTTTTTCTACACGAGCGACATGAAGTAACTTTTTACAATTATCCATACGGATAATTGTACACTTCTTATAATTGACCCAGAAAGACATGTCGACCTCTTTTTCCTAAAACAAGTACAATACTTACCTTTTTACTTCATTTATGTTATCTTACATTTAAAAAATATTTTAACTATATTATTCGTTATATGTTCTAATAGGTTTCTACACATGGTCAACTACATGTTGCTATCTTTCGAATGACATCAAGTGAAGGTTTAACCATACTTAATACTGATGTGAGATCGAGGATCAAAACTTGGTTAAAAATATTGTGTACCATGAAATTTTTGTCAATATTGTTCCTTCGAACATTGAAATGGTAAATCTGATTACATTCATTTCATTATTGTATATATTATTATCGTTTATATTAAATATTCTCAATTATCGGTTAACCTCTCTTTACATATAACCACACTTATTATTTATTTAATAACTACCACTTTCCCTATGCAACTGCAATTACAATTAAAAGTACAAAAACTATTTATTAAATTCTTAACACACTATTAGTTGTCAGATTATTTTTCGGTTATTAAATTATCTTTGGTAAAATAACGCTTCTTACATATTACTTTTATATATGCAGAATAAAGTTGAAGAATTAATTCCTATTAAGCACTTTGCTAATTTGGTTAGAGTTGCGGTGAGTAGACGCATCACTTATCATGTTGGACTATGTTTTACATATTGAGCTTTACCTTAAATACTCAATCCTAATATTTTTCATGTTTCTTGAAACAAATCATCATATTAATGCTACTATTTGTCATGTTCAACGTCCACATTATATTTCATACAATGCTTTATTGACCCAACGCCATTGGCTCTAAAATCGGGTAAACCGTACAACTAAATGAATTATAATTTCACAACATATCCAACTTCACTATATAATTTTGATCATAAGATTTCGTCACCGCGCATAGCGCGGTGTCACACCTAGTGAAAATTAATTTCTTTTCCCAATCAATCTGACAGCAGGATAACCAACAAGTCATAGTTTAGTGATCGTAGAATAGAGTGAGTATGGAACTTATTATATTTGTTTAATTAGTCTTTATAATATAGTAAGAAGTAATACGGATATATGAATAAAACTGATTTTTGATTGAATTATTATTCAATGCTGATGTTATGGGAACACGTATGTAATGTGGAAAAATATGTCGATAAGACATTCGCGATATATATAGTTACAATAACGTGTAGCGACAAAGGGACTTGATTCTAATTACCACAGATTAATTAATTATTAAGAACGAATTAATATGAGAATTATTTTGTTTATGAAAAAGATATCAAGATGGGATCCAAAAGTTTTTTCTTTTTTAAGGTTGTAAATTCTAGAATCAAATATTTAAATTTGAGATTTGGAAGTAAAACATATTGATAACGCTTTAAACTTTGTACGATGTATCTAATATATATTAAGGTAGAGAAATAAATAGGGTGAATAAGGTAACAAATTAAAAGCATCAATTATTTGAAATTTGCTAGCTAAGAGATGTGGCTGTTGTTGTCACCACAAACGATTCAATGGTCGTTGTTTGTAAAAGGACATAATCTTCCATCTAATCAAATTTTTCTTTAAAGAAATTTCTTCTCACCGACGACGAAAATACCTTTTAGTGTAGCTACGACTACGACAAAGAATTAAAAAATTTCTTAGTGACGCAAATGTTGGGGATGATTGTAGAAAATCGAGGGAGAAGAAGAGAGTGATCAAAACTTGGATAAAGAATGTGAGATCGCGTTAGAGTTCACTTTCCTTAAGTGATATTTCGACCCTATTCTGCACGGGTATCATGAAATTCACTCGAGGATAATCTCAATTCTCAGTATCGATTTAGGCAGAAATCGATTCTATTTAAACACCTTGAGAATCGTAACCGAACCTATATTAATAATGATAATAATTTCTCATTAAATGAGATTGATTGCTAGACATTAATATTGGTGGTTACAAGAATTTCTATCAGTTACAAAACTGATGAAAACGCACGGCCCGTGCCAATTTCAAGAGCAAAAACGCACGGGTTGTGCAAAACCTTCTGTCGACAAACGCACAGCCTGCGCACATTTTATGAACAAAAACGCACGGATCATGCCATTTACAACAGGAAAAGACACGGGTCATGCTCAACCTTTTTCCACTTAGTAACTCGCCAAACATAACCATCCAACGATCCCAGGTTCTAGTTAGCTTACACGAGTGTGCACTCCACACCTCCTAGCTCATGTTATAGCTTAGCTATCAACCCCATTATTATCTTGTGAATCCTATTACACAAAATGAACCGATGATTTCACTAAAATCACCAACATTCCTCCCCCATTTTAGTGCAATCCTTGATTCACAAACAAAAGTTAATATAGGAAAACAAACTCATGCATAAATGAAAATATCTAGAAGATTGAATTTTCATCTTAGTATATTACACATTTCAAATACTCGAGAATCCGGGTGTCCTATGGATTGAACCATTCAACCCACTTGAGTACCAGAAAATAAGATACACATTGTAACACCCTGAATTTTATCCCAATTGAAGAAAAGTGTTGATCTGGATGATTCGGTAAAGGAAGATTCACATATGGTCGTCTCGGCTATAGTGCCATGTGGTTGTGACATTAGTCACAATAGCACCAATGGTACTAAGAGTATGGTCGTATCGACTATAGTGCCATGTGGTTGTGACATTTGTCACAATAACACCAATGGTACTAAGAGTATGGTCGTCTAGGCTATAGTGTCATGTGGTTGTGACATCTGTCACAATAGCACCAATGGTACTGAAGGTGTGGTAGTCCCGACTATAGTACCATGCAGTTGTGACATATGTCACAATATCAACGGAGATTACCAAGTGGTTGGTCGTCCCAAAGAATATGCCATATAATTATGACAATGGTATCGTAACACCCGTAATTTTTGGGTAAGTACTATTTCAAGTCAATGTGGAAATGGATCTTTCAAGAGAAATTGAGGAAATAGGATTTTGGAGTGACTCATAGATTTTATAGTCTTGTTGTATGGAGAATTCAAATACGAATCCAACGGGCCTTTCCGGAGCGAAAACGGAGCTAAAACGAAGAAGTTATTGCCAAATCAACGTTCGATACACTCTTGGCTATTGTGACAGCAATTGTGACAATGTCACTATAGCCGTCACAATCTCCAAGCCAAAAACCTCTCGGTACATCCTGGGCTATTGTGACAGCGATTGTGACAATGTCACTATAGCCGTCACCATCTCCAGAAGCCAAAAACCTGTCGGTAAACTCTTGTCTATAGTGACAGCGATTGTGACAATGTCACTATAGCCGTCACAATAGTCTGCGGGTGCCAGAGTGTTAAAAATACTATTTTCATCTATTTCTTTCATTTCTCATTTCCACCCTCTTCCCTTTCACTCCCAAAACGTTCCTCCACCTTCTTTTATGAACCCTAACCGAGTTTGGGGCTTTCCCATAAAGATCAAAGTGTTCCCTCTCCATATTATGTTAATGGCTTCCTCTCTTGATGCAAGATTAAGTTCTCACCTCCAACACTAGAGAGTTTTGGGGTTTATTAGGTTTTGCCCAAAACCTAAGTGGTAAGTTCATCCCCTCCATTTCCAAGCTTCTTTATGGGCTATAAACACTTCATTGATGATTTCCTAGTTTAAATTATTCGAGCATCTTTAATAGATTATCAAAAATAAATATTTGGGGACTTTTTTTTCAAGAGATTCTTAAAAACTTCTAAAAAATAGAGAAGGTAGAATAGAATTATAGAAAGGATGGAATTTTCTTAATTTAGAAAACTCTCCAATAAATGATTACTTATGAAGAAGAAATTAGTTTTTATTTTTCTTTTTCAATGAGATTCCTTGAAGTTAAATATGTATAGGAGGAAAAAATAATAATTTATGAAAAATATTGAATATTTTAATAATATAATTCATATTGTAATCTTCAAAAATCAAAATGGAGAAACAGTTGGAGATGAATATAAATTCTCTTTAGAGATTTTGACTTCTGCGAGCATTTCCAGTAGCTTCTCCAAAATGAAGAAAATGAGGATTTTGGACAACATTTTTCTCTAACATATTCTCCAAAATGAATAAAGTTGTAGAGGGAGTATAAGGGGGCGTTTGGTTCGCTGGATTCCGCCGGAATCTGATGGAATTAGAATGGTCAATTATAGGGGTGTGCAAACCCGATCCGACCCGATTTACCCGACCGACCTGTGACCCGCCCGACCCGAAAATCACTCAACCCGAAAACCCCGAATCCGAAGCATCCGACCCGAATTTTTTTCCCGGATAAAACGGGTCGGGTGGGTATCCAAATCCACACCCGACCCGACCCGAAAACCCGAATTATATATATTTTAAAACTAATTTATATAATATATACCTAAACCTAATTCCCTAAACGTAAACTCAAAATTCCCAAATAAGATTTCAGATCCTTCAATCATCGAGACATCGACCCTTCCAATTCCAAATCGCGATCGCTTCATCCACCGTCCAGGCGTCCAGCGTCCACCGTCCGGCGCACCGTCCATTGGCTTCGATTCGACCCTTCCAATCTCCACCACCGACGATTTTCGACCCTTCCACTCTTCAATCTTCATCTCTTCCAGAGTTCCAGTCTTAGAAGGTAAGGAAACACCTGTACCTGTGTATGTGTTCTATATTGTTCAAAACTTCAAAAGTTCAAATGCATTTTTTAGATTTAGCATTTGAACGCCTGTGTTCTTGACTTCTTGGGTTCTGATTATTTCCAGATGTTACATAGATAAACATATTGGAATCTGTGAGTTTAATACATAGCTAAATGTTACCGGATGTTACATATATAAACATATTGAGTTAATTTTCAGTTATCAATACAGAGAGCGGATCCCAGGTTTGTTATCAAAGTATCAAACTGAGTTCATTTGCAGATTGGTACTTGGTAGTGTTTTCTAACCCGAACCACCCGAACCCGACTCCACCCGAACCCGAACTACCCGAACATTAAACGGTCGGATTTCGGGGCTTTCCCTCCTATCCGAATATCCGATTGGGTTTATGGTTTGGGAACCCGACCCGACCCGACCGATGCACACCCCTAGTCAATTCCATTGACCAAATTCCATCGTGTTGTTTGGTTAACATTGGAATGGAATTGAATTCCATTAATTCATTTAATCATGGATTTTGTCATTCCTTCTTAAAATAGATGGAATTGAATTCCATTCCATCAAATTTTCTCAAAATGACACAAATACCTTTCTTACCTTTTCTAAAAACCCTAGCCCCTTCTAAAAACCCTCTCTCTCCTCTCTCTCTCTCTCTCCTCTCTCCCTCCTTTCTTCTCTCTCTCTCATCTCTCTCTTCTCCTTCCTCTCTCTCTCTCCTCTCCCTCCTCTCTATCTCTCTCCTCTTTCTCCCCTCTCTTTACCCGCTCCCTCTCTCACAATCTCTCTCCTCCCCCCCTCTCTCCCCTCTCTCTCTCTCTGCATTTAAAAAAATAAAAATAAAAGAAAGGGTATTTTTGTCATTTTTCAGAATTTCATTCCAATTCCTTTGCAAACCAAACAGACATATTTCAATTCATTTGACTGATTATATTTCATTCCTGCCAATCAAACACTTGGTCAAATCTGATAACATTTCATTCCAATTTCTTCCAGATTCCAATTCCTTAGACAGATTCCTATTTATTCTGTGAACCAAACGCCCCCTAAGTTTCTTCAAATTTGGATAATTCTCCAAAAATAATTACTATGAAAAAGAAAAGAAATGTTTATAAAAGAGGTTAAAATTTTATAAAACATATGGAATATTTTTAATAATATAATTGATAATGTAATCTCCAAAATAGAGAATCCAAAATAGGGAACGTGTGCGTATGTTAACTTGGCGTTAAAAAAAATAGAGAATCCGTTGAAGTTGAATGCATTTTTATAGAGATTTAGAACTATGATTTTTCATTTTGGAGATACTGATTCTCCAAAAGATTGGTCAAAACATTCACCAAATAAAGTTGGTAGGAGAGGAAGTAAATTCTCCAAAAGTGATTGCTTACAAAAGAGAAAATAATTTTTTATTTTTTCTATCAACGAGAATACTTAAGATTAAATGCTTATAAGAGAAACATTAATATTTTATTAACTGTATTAAATGTTTAAGAGTAATACAATTCATATTCTAATTTTTAAAATGAAGAAGTTGTTGTTAATGAAGGTAAATTGTTTTTTTTTCAAATTTTAATTTTTGATTCTACATTTTAAAAAATTTGTTGAAGATGTTTATCTATGTTAGTTAAAACAATCTAATTTGATTTTAAGACAAAATGGTTCCATTCTACTCATGATTTTTTATATTTCGCGTAAAATAGATAAACTAAGTTTTGCATGTTTATATTTTCTTTTAATGCATGTTGAAAATTTGTTAATTTTCGGTGTATATTCTCATCTATACTATATTACAAAGTACGGATAAAAAACTCTTAAATACAAATTATTAGGCATAAAGTATCACCATTTTATGCAAGATTTTAAAAATATATTAATTTACAAGTATCAAAGCACAAGATACATATTACTACTGCATGCTTCTAACACCCACCAATTTGCTATGTGCAGAGCTTTCCTTTTATGCAGACATTTCCATGTATCACTATTAATTAATATATTATATTACTATAATTTTGTTTTAATTATATTATTAAATATGTAATTGATTATTTTTTCTAGATGTCATTAAAATATATAAGATAATCATTGAATTCTAACAAAATACTTAATTTTCTTATATAAAAAACATTATATTATTAAGCCTAAATTAAAAAATTTATAAAAAAAACATTATTACTTTCTCAAAACCATCCAAAAAAGTAAAATGAAACATTAAAATCGTGATATATCTCGCTGCATTGCGCGAGTACGCTTCTAGTATTATTGTTAAGTGTATATTTTTGTTTGATTTTAATTAAAATACATAACATTAAATTGTAAGTTTGTGGCAACATATAAGATAAAGAATCAATTTGTTGAAAAAAATATAATCAACTCAATTGTTAGAGTTATATATCTGTTAGACTTGGATTTATTATACTCATAATATGTTGAACATTATTTCTTTAACGCGTTTGGTTTGCGGGATTTGGATTTGGGGGATTTGAAATCCCTTCATGTGTTTGGTTTGTAGGATTTGGAATGGATTTCAAATCCATTCCTTTACAAGTCTTGTTTGGTTTGTAGGATTTGGATTTGGATTGAGTTTTTTTTTAATTATTTGTTTATTTTATATATAATTTATTTTTATTGGTAAACGTCGGATTTGGATCGATAAAATTTGAAGTCTGGATCAATGTTTTAAAAACCGGGTTGACCCGGTCGGTCGAACCGGTCGAACCGGGAACCGGTGAAGAGACCGGGTCAATTGTGAACGGGTTTATGTCATTTTATGACCCGGATTGAACCGGCCGGTTCTATTAAAAAACCGGTTGAACCGGTCATAACGAACCGGTATCGAACCGGTTGACCCGGTAACAAAAGTTAAAAACGAATAGTCCAATAGGCAATATGTATTAGCGTTAAAAACCAATATTCCAATGTCTCAAGATCCATGATTAGGTTTGATTGTTCTGTTTTTTTTTTTGAAAAGGGTGTCCTGGGCCTTTGGCCCAGAATAATCCCTTGGCAATTGTAAGACTCGGTTTTAAAATAAAAAGTGTAATTATTCTTACCCGAATTGAACCGTAGCTAAATATGTCAAACAAAGATAGTTGAGGGGTCAAAACCGTCAATTAACCAAACTTATTAATTATATATATATATATATATATATATATATATATATATATAATAAGAAAAAAAAAGTGTAAACTACATCTCGTCCCTGTTTCATTTTCATCACCGCCAACATCTCATCTCCCTCTCTCTCTAAAAATAACTTCTCTCTAGATTATCTTACGATCCGTTGAAGTAATCGACGAAATAACTACATATTCGGAATCTACGCGACGAACCCTTCTTAGAGGTATAAATTTCTTCTTAAGTTATTTAAGTTGGTAAGTTAGGGTAGTTAAAGTTGGTTGGTAGATTATGATTATATAATATAAAGTTATAATCATGTATATGTATAGGAATGTTTGTTTTTATCAAAATTACAAACGGGTAAAGTTTAGAATCAAAATGGTGATATTTGTATCTAGATGTTTAACCGCACACCAAGTGATCGGTTTAATGTCTACGTGAACAAAATCCGTGCTTAAGCTTATAATATACCCATTGAGTTTTAGGTTATGCGATTATTAATAATTGGTGGTTTAAATAGGCAATCGAACGGGTTAAAGTTCGTCTTCAGTCTCGCGTGTTACGTCTCAATTTGGTTAAGGTATGGATTTCATTTCTTTTGAATCGTGGGCAACTATTTGTTGTAGTTGACCCTTCCTAAAGGTGGTTCACCACCTTGTGATTGATCAATCGAACGTGATCAACAAATGTGGAATTATACACACACACATACACATTGATTTGGTTTATTGAATCAATTGTTTGAACATTTTGATGTTTTATTAAAATGTGTCTCGTATGAGATTGTTTATGAAAAATGTGAAGTATATAGATTATAATTTCTGTGATCGCCATTTGGGTAAGTGGCATATGTTTAGTTTTTATTGATTTTAGAAGAACCCAATAAATGGGCACATTATTTGGGATGCCTTCTATGGCGGCTTTGTTGTCATAGCGTCCTGCAGATGACGGTCCACCAGAGTTAAGCCTATGTGGCTTACGTGAACCCACTCTGGGAGGACTTGGCTGACTTTGTTGGCTCCAGGGCGGATGAATCGATTCTAGAACTTTACCCACAGAATATGTGACCGTGGTTAAATTCACGGGGGATCCGTTGTATGTGCCCGCATGCCGACCCAGTTCGTGTGGTTTGGCCACCCCACGAACACAACGACTGGAATTGACGGACTTTATTTATATTACATTTTGAAGTTAAAGTGTGAACTGTTCTTGAGATTATTGTTTTTGATTATATTACCGAACGTTTCTTTTGATTTAAATGAACCATGAACTTCAGTCTCAAGAACTTTCTTCGAATTGAATTTTTAAGTCTTCCGCTTCGTTATCGATGTTTTTATTATTATTTAAGAATTTATATTATAATCCATTCACTGAGCCCTGTGCTCAGCCGTGTTTTTGTTTTCTAACACGGCAGGTTCGAAGTGACGTTTACGGGGACGGGACTTGAGATCGAGCGTGTTATTTTGGAGTTCTTAGAATCGCATTATTATATAAACGTTCTAAGTTTATAAAATCTTTTGAAGTATAAGATTTTGGATTGTAATATATGTTTAGAGTTTATTAGTAGCTCTGATTTAGTTGTGTAATTATGTTAAGTCTCGTATGTGACATCACCCGTTACGGACCACGGGGACGGGGGATGTTACAAATATGGTATCAGAGCATAGGTTACGACTTGTAGATTAAATAAGTTTGACCTGTGAGAATTGGGTAGACATTAGAATGGGTATACTAGAATTTAATTATATTTACTGATTTTTAATCCGTAACTGTTTTGAATTCTGATCTTGATGTTGTTCTGTATTAGAATGTCGAGACGTGGTCGCCCGCGCAAGTCTAGATCTCAACATGAGGGTAACCCAATTCCCAACCCAGTGGGCGGTACTAGTGAACCTAATATTGCTGATGTGGTCCGTCAAACCATGTCAAGTATGATGCCTGCATATCTTGAACAAGCCATCCAGGCTATGCGACAGACGGCACAAAATCTTCCTCCAAATCCGAATACAAATCCAAATCCAAATTCTGGTCCTACATCAAATATTGGAAATCCCGGATCAAGTTCGGGTAATCCAACGGGAGAAATGCATACATGGCTAGAGAGGTTTAATAAACAGAAACCTCAATCTTTCTCAATGGCCGTAGATTCAGTAGATGCTGAACACTGGATTCGGCACATCGAAAAGATTTTTAATGTCTTAGATATTCCAGATCAGTACAGGGTCCGCTTGGCTACTTACAAGTTTGAGAAAGAAGCGAACAATTGGTGGGAAGCTTGCGTTCAAACTGACCCATCTGTTAAGAACTTATCTTGGGATAACTTCAAAGAATTTTTCTTCAATCAGTATTTTACGGCGGCAGATCGCGATTCTTATGTGCAAGACTATTCAACGATCCAACAAGGCGAGGAAGAAACCGTTGCCGACTACATGGCTCGTTTTCTTAAGTTTTCTCGTTTTGCAGGAAATACCGCAGGCACACAAGCGCAACAAGCCAATAAGTTTAAATGGACACTTAACTCGAAGTATAAGGATAGTCTCTTGAATCTTCCTTTTAATACCGTTACTGAAGTGGCCGACGCTGCGAAGAATATTGATCGGTCACAACAACAACAATTAACTTCACGCGTTGACAATAAGAAACGTGGACCTGGATTTTTCCAAAGCAACCCTCGTTTTGTAAAGTCAAAGTCGAACATTAACCCACATAAAAGTTCAAGTCAATTCACGCCACAACTTCCAATGTTTTCTAACAGGGGGAGTCAAAATGTTTCGAGTCCAATTAATATTTGTGATAAGTGCAATCTTCGACATCGGCCGGGTCCGTGTCTAAAGATGACCGGTTCGTGTTTTAATTGTCAAGAACAAGGGCATATGGCCAGAGATTGTCCTAAAGCTGGAAAAGGAAAAGGAAAACAAGCAACTACTAGTGGGCGAGTCTTTGCATTACCTGGCGACAAATCTCAAGCGGGTATGATTTCAGGCCATGTTAACTTAAATGATTTATCTGTTTATGCCTTGTTTGATACCGGAGCAACACACTCTGTTGTTTCTGAACAATTAGAATCCCGGTTAAAACCTTATGAACAAACCACCGAATGTCCAGTCGTAATATCTACCCCAATGGGTGGTTCAATCTGTGTGTTAACTCGATTTTCAAATTGTCCGTTAATTGTTGGAGATCGCATACGGGAGGTCACTCTACTTCCAATGCATATGTCCCACTTTCAATTAATATTGGGTATGGACTGGTTGTCACACCACCATGCAACTATAGACTGTAACGCCAAGCAAATATTATTTGGAGATGTTGACAAACCAGAGGCAATCTTCCAAGGAGGTACTCCAAAAGAAGATGTTAGCGCTTTAACTTCTATTACGGTGCACCAGTATACTTGGCAAAGTAATGAAGGTTTTCTGGCCTCGTTACAAGATCCCGAACAGATAATCCCTACATCTGCACCCGTACCTGTTGTTTCCGAATATCTTGATGTGTTTCCCGACGATTTACCGGGTATACCACCAGTTCGGGAAGTCGAATTTACCATCGATCTAGTTCCGAGAGCTTCTCCTATTTCTAAGGCTCCCTACCGAATGGCTCCAACTGAAATGAAGGAACTCAAAACTCAACTCGATGATTTATTAAAGAAAGGTTTCATTCGACCCAGCGTTTCACCCTGGGGAGCTCCGGTTCTCTTTGTTAAAAAGAAAGACGGTACGATGCGTCTTTGTATTGATTACCGGGAGCTTAATAAAGTAACGATCCGTAACAAGTATCCGTTGCCGAGAATCGACGATTTGTTCGATCAATTACAAGGAGCACGATACTTTTCCAAAATTGATCTTCGGTCCGGGTATCATCAACTTCGTATCCAAGATTGTGATATTCCGAAAACCGCATTCAGAACTCGCTATGGGCACTACGAATTCTTAGTAATGCCTTTCAGGCTAACTAATGCTCCAGCGGTCTTTATGGATCTTATGAATCGGGTTTTCAAAGATTATCTCGATGACTTTGTTATCGTGTTTATTGATGACATATTGATATATTCAAAGTCAAGAGAGAAACATGATCAACATCTTCACATCGTTTTGGAAACTCTTCGAACGAAAAAGTTATACGCAAAACGTTCTAAGTGTGAATTTTGGCTTGATCAAGTATCTTTTCTCGGACACGTAATTTCTGCGGAAGGTGTCAAAGTCGATCCAACGAAAATTGAAACTGTCACTAAATGGCCTCGACCTACGAACGTATCTGAAGTTCGTGGTTTTCTGGGTCTGGCCGGTTATTATAGACGATTCGTTGAAGGATTTTCTAAAATATCTCTACCGTTAACCCGATTACTCAGAAAAGGAGTCAAATTCAATTGGGGTTCCGAACAAGAATCTAGTTTCGAGGAATTGAAGCATCGATTGGTTACCGCACCTGTTCTTGTATTACCGTCTAGCACCGGAGGTTTTCAAGTTTACAGTGATGCTTCAAAGATAGGTCTTGGTTGTGTTCTTATGCAAAACGATAGAGTGATCGCATATGCATCACGTCAATTAAAGCCTTATGAGGTCAATTATCCGACTCACGATCTCGAATTGGCTGCGGTTATCTTCGCACTTAAAATTTGGCGTCATTATTTGTACGGTGAAACATGTGAAGTTTTCACCGACCACAAGAGCCTTAAATATATATTTACTCAAAAAGAGTTAAATATGCGTCAACGGAGGTGTGGCTCGAACTTCTAAAGGATTACGATGTTCATATACAGTATCATCCGGGTAAGGCTAATGTAGTCGCCGACGCTTTAAGTCGTAAAGTTGTGGGACAGGTTTCCTCGTTACTTGTTCCTACAGAGTTAGCTTTGGAGATTGAACGGTTCGGACTAGAAATCTATCCGAGTTCACAAACAGAAATTCTATCGAATCTGATGGTAGAACCGACTCTAATTTCTCGGATAAAAGAAGCCCAACAAGACGACGTTGAATTGTGGGTGAACTTCCAGCAAGCAAAAGAGAATGTTAGTTCGGAATTCAGGATCGATGATGATCACGTGTTGTGGTTTCGGGATCGTCTTTGTGTTCCGAATAACTCGGAGCTTAAAGATCAGATTATGACCGAATCTCACAAATCTATGTTTTCCGTTCACCCGGGTACAACAAAAATGTATCGCGACTTACAGACACATTACTGGTGGGTTGGAATGAAACGAGATATCACCGATTTTGTAGCTCGTTGTCTCACTTGTCAACAAGTTAAAAGTGAACATCAACGTCCGGGTGGTCTTCTTCAATCGCTGAACATCCCGATATGGAAATGGGAACACGTAACTATGGATTTTGTAGTCGGACTACCCCGCACGACCTTGAAACACGATGCAATTTGGGTAGTGGTTGATCGACTGACAAAATCGACTCATTTTCTTCCTATCCGACAAACATGGTCAATTGATAAATTGACAGAAGTATTCCAACGTGAGATTGTACGTCTCCATGGCACTCCTGTATCAATTACCTCCGATCGAGACCAACGTTTTACATCTCGATTTTGGGAAGGTTTACATAAAGCTTGGGGCACACGTTTGAATTTTAGTACAGCCTTTCATCCGCAAACTGATGGGCAATCTGAACGTACGATTCAAACACTGGAGGATATGCTCCGAGCATGTGCGATGGAATGGCATGGAAGTTGGGATAGTTATTTGTACTTAATAGAGTTCTCCTATAATAATAGTTGGCAGTCAAGTATCGACATGGCCCCGTATGAAGCACTTTATGGCCGAAAATGTAGAACACCGACTTGTTGGAATGAAGTTGGAGAACGTATTCTTGAAGGCCCAGAACTGGTACAAGTTACTACCGAGAAGGTCGAAATTGCGCGTCAAATGATGAAAGAGGCTCAGGCTCGTCAAAAGAGCTACGCCGACAAGCGACGACGACCTATCGAGTTCCAACCGGGAGATAAAGTTTTCTTGAAAGTTTCCCCAACTCGCGGTATCAGACGTTTCGGTCTAAAAGGAAAGTTGAGCCCGAGATATATTGGTCCCTTCGAAATTCTGGAAAGGGTTGGCGTTGTGGCTTACCGGTTAGCCCTACCGCCGCAATTATCCCAAATACATAATGTGTTCCATGTATCTTCACTTCGAGGGTACAATTATCATCCCTTACACGTCATTGAATATCCCTTGGAACGTATAGAACCTGATCTTTCTTATCGCGAGGAACCTGAAGCGATTATTGATCGTGATGAGAGAGGTACACGAAAGAGAGTGATTCCTTTCGTAAAAGTTCTATGGAAAAATCATTCTGAACGTGAGGCGACGTGGGAAACTGAGGAGCACATGCGACGAGAGTACCCCGAGTTCTTTAATCGATGTAAGTTTCCTGTCTAAATTCGATTTCGGGGACGAAATCTCTTTTAAGGGGGGGAATAATTGTAAGACTCGGTTTTAAAATAAAAAGTGTAATTATTCTTACCCGAATTGAACCGTAGCTAAATATGTCAAACAAAGATAGTTGAGGGGTCAAAACCGTCAATTAACCAAACTTATTAATTATATATATATATATATATATATATATATATATATATATATATAATAAGAAAAAAAAAAGTGTAAACTACATCTCGTCCCTGTTTCATTTTCATCACCGCCAACATCTCATCTCCCTCTCTCTCTAAAAATAACTTCTCTCTAGATTATCTTACGATCCGTTGAAGTAATCGACGAAATAACTACATATTCGGAATCTACGCGACGAACCCTTCTTAGAGGTATAAATTTCTTCTTAAGTTATTTAAGTTGGTAAGTTAGGGTAGTTAAAGTTGGTTGGTAGATTATGATTATATAATATAAAGTTATAATCATGTATATGTATAGGAATGTTTGTTTTTGTCAAAATTACAAACGGGTAAAGTTTAGAATCAAAATGGTGATATTTGTATCTAGATGTTTAACCGCACACCAAGTGATCGGTTTAATGTCTACGTGAACAAAATCCGTGCTTAAGCTTATAATATACCCATTGAGTTTTAGGTTATGCGATTATTAATAATTGGTGGTTTAAATAGGCAATCGAACGGGTTAAAGTTCGTCTTCAGTCTCGCGTGTTACGTCTCAATTTGGTTAAGGTATGGATTTCATTTCTTTTGAATCGTGGGCAACTATTTGTTGTAGTTGACCCTTCCTAAAGGTGGTTCACCACCTTGTGATTGATCAATCGAACGTGATCAACAAATGTGGAATTATACACACACATACACATTGATTTGGTTTATTGAATCAATTGTTTGAACATTTTGATGTTTTATTAAAATGTGTCTCGTATGAGATTGTTTATGAAAAATGTGAAGTATATAGATTATAATTTCTGTGATCGCCATTTGGGTAAGTGGCATATGTTTAGTTTTTATTGATTTTAGAAGAACCCAATAAATGGGCACATTATTTGGGATGCCTTCTATGGCGGCTTTGTTGTCATAGCGTCCTGCAGATGACGGTCCACCAGAGTTAAGCCTATGTGGCTTACGTGAACCCACTCTGGGAGGACTTGGCTGACTTTGTTGGCTCCAGGGCGGATGAATCGATTCTAGAACTTTACCCACAGAATATGTGACCGTGGTTAAATTCACGGGGGATCCGTTGTGTGTGCCCGCATGCCGACCCAGTTCGTGTGGTTTGGCCACCCCACGAACACAACGACTGGAATTGACGGACTTTATTTATATTACATTTTGAAGTTAAAGTGTGAACTGTTCTTGAGATTATTGTTTTTGATTATATTACCGAACGTTTCTTTTGATTTAAATGAACCATGAACTTCAGTCTCAAGAACTTTCTTCGAATTGAATTTTTAAGTCTTCCGCTTCGTTATCGATGTTTTTATTATTATTTAAGAATTTATATTATAATCCATTCACTGAGCCCTGTGCTCAGCCGTGTTTTTGTTTTCTGACACGGCAGGTTCGAAGTGACGTTTACGGGGACGGGACTTGAGATCGAGCGTGTTATTTTGGAGTTCTTAGAATCGCATTATTATATAAACGTTCTAAGTTTATAAAATCTTTTGAAGTATAAGATTTTGGATTGTAATATATGTTTAGAGTTTATTAGTAGCTCTGATTTAGTTGTGTAATTATGTTAAGTCTCGTATGTGACATCACCCGTTACGGACCACGGGGACGGGGGATGTTACAGCAATGAAACCGACTGCTAAAGCATGCAACCCTGAGGTTATACCCAGTGGCCACAAAGTTGCGAATGCAGGGAATCGAACCCGGGTTGAGCGCTATGAACTCCCCAGGTGATTACCGCTACACCACAAGCCTTGTGGTTTTTGATCGTTATGTTTCGTTTTGATGTATTTGGATTGATGAAAAACTTATGTGTGCTTATTTAATGTTTTTGGATTGATGTAAAACTTGTTATGTGTTTTTTTAATGTTTTAACTTGTGGACATCAATATTTTGGTTATAGTATATATATATATATATATATATATATATATATAGAGAGAGAGAGAGAGAGAGAGAGAGGTTCAATGGAAAACCTCAAAAAAACGAAAAACTGAGGAACACCCTGATAGCCTTTAATCTGGACGGTATGCACTTGTGCATGCAAGTAATTTAGAACATGCACACGTGCATAATATGCACTTGTGCATAAAAACCAAAAAACAAATTAATTACTTGTATGCACAAGTGCATACCGTCCAGATTAAAGGCTACCAGAGTGTTCCTCAGTTTTCCGTTTTTTTGAGGTTTTCCCCTGAACCTGACCCTATATATATATATATATATATATATATATATATATATATATATATATATATATATATATATAGATAGATAGATAGATAGATAGATAGATAGATAGATAGATAGATAGATAGATGAATGATAATGCGAGACGTGGGTGTGCTTAATCATATATGATTAAACACTTCTCGCCTTCTCGCAAAATGTTTAGCTTCTCGTTTGAACCTGCCCCTATATATATATATGTATATATATATATATATGTATGTATGCATGAAAATGAAAAATACATAGAAATTCTTGAAACCGGGTTGAACCGTGACCCGGTTACCACACCGGGTCAATCAAAAAACCAGGTTTTAAAACATTGGTCTGGATCACGCTTTAGAATCCATCGGATTTGGATTTCAAATCCATGCCCAAAGCCAAGGATTTCCAAATCTATCATTTGAGAGATTTTAAAATGGTAAACGGATTTGAAATCCGGTCAACGAAATCCTTTCCTGCAAACCAAACGCAGGATTGGAATGGATTTGAAATCCAAATCCCTCCAAATTCATTCCAATCCCGCAAACCAAACGTGCCCTAAGGCTATTTTGAAGCTTATCTAAGAATTTCATATATTTTTACTTGGCATCAGAGTCAAGGTTTACCACTATATAAACTTTACATTCTAGATAGGGCAATATGTACTATTGTATCCTCCTCACTTGCCTATCCCCTCTCGATACTTTGTATAATATGTGATACTGTGATAATCTAACATTCGTTTAAGGGGGCGTGTTAAAATCTCACATCAGCTAAACTTGCAGTTAGTTATTCTATCCATTCTCTCGCACATAGACTCTTTTGGTCTCAGGTTTTCTTGGGCCAAACAATTGTTGATAGATTACGTTGGTTAATTTTAATTACTAATAAACGCTATAGAATAAAGAGATTTGTAGTAATGTTAGTTTGTTCATAACGCTTTACAATGTAGAAGAAGCATCGTATAGGAATAGAAGTTAAGGCGAGAAATGTAAGAATTGATCCTTTAATCACTTTTAATTGGTGTTGATGTAAGTAGTCCAAATTAAGTCTCAAAATAACCCATGAATTAGTTTGAAGGAAATTTTCAATTGATCTTTTTGGACAAAAGGTTGAAAACCGGCAACTCCAACCGGCCCATATCGATTGTCAATTCCAATATGCGGGGGGCATACCTGACTCACTCAACGGTTGTGGCTATGGGGGTGATTCTTTAATTATGATTAATTCGAGGTGGTGATCATTTTCTTAGCTTTCTCACGATAACTACTATTTTTATCGAAAATCAACTCTTACAATATAAACTTATAGCAATGTATCGATACTAAACATATATTAACCTAACATATCAAAATTACGTATAAATTTGTGCAAAAAACATTATGAAATTTTAATATAACAGATATAAAAATAATTAAGTAATATATGAAATGAATAAAAATTACTTATATTTCTTTTAGATATTTAATTAAAAAAATATGAATAAAAATCCCTTTTTAATTATAGATATTAGAAAAATAAATTACGAAATCAATTATACTTTAATTTCAATTTCAAGAAATTAATTTCAAATTCATTTTTAAAAACAAATTTTTAATTTTATTTAATTTTATGTCGACTGATAATACTCAACAATATCCAGTTTAATTTTTCTTTTTGACTTTTTAAAAGGATACAGACCTCATGTTAAGGTGGGCCCACATCTAGGATTAGGTTTGCCGTGTCTAGACCGACATCCAACAACCCCAAAAATACCGACGCTTAACTACATAAACGTCATTAACTATACCTTTTTTTTTCCTTTTATAAAAACTAGAAGCGTACTTATGCAATACAGCGGAATACATCACGATTTTAATATTTCATCTTATTTTATTTTTTTTGTCGATTTACAGTATGATTTTGGATGGTTTTGAGAAAATGATAATGTTTTTTTTTAAATTTGTTTAATTTAAGCTTAATAATATAATGTTTTTTATATAAAAAAATAAGTAGTATTTTGTTATAATTCAAAGATTATTTTATATATTTTAATGACATCTAAAAAAAATAACCAATTACATATTTAATAATATAATTAAAACAAATTTATAATAACATAATATATTAATTAAATGGTGATATATGTAAAAGTTTGCATAAAAGGAATGTACTGTACATATCAAATTGGTGGGTGTTAGAAACCTGCAGTAGTGATATGTATCTTGTGTTTTGATACGATACATGGAAAAGTCTACATTAAAGGAATGTCTTGTACATACCAAATTGGTGGGTGTTAGAAACCTGCAGTAGTAATATGTATCTTGTGCTTTGATACTTGTACATTAAGAGATTTTTAAAATTTTACATAAAATGATGGTACCTTGTGTCTAATAATTTGTATTTAAGAGTTTTTTATCCGTGCTTTATAATATAGTATAGATTATGCTATTCACATATTTAACATTTTTTTATGTTATAAAATTATCGTAAAACCATCATTTTTTTATACGAGTTCATTAAAAACTATATCCTTTTGAAGACAAATATGACCAAACACAAAGTTCGGGTTGAACCGAAGTTTTCTTTACTTTACCGGTTACACAAACAAATATTAAAAAATTTAACCTCGTCATTAAGTAACAACCTTTTTTTTTTATAAGAAATTGATTTGACTATTCAATTTCTTTAATAATAAAGCACTTATGCACAAACATATGTCAAGAACAAAATCAAGCTGACCAAACCTTATCGAAGGCAAAAATTAGGTGGAGTAGTTTCCTAAAAAATCGAATAATGAATTACTATCTTGTTTTTAAAAAAACTATACTGAAATAAAGTTAGTTAGATAAATCAGACTTTGTTGGAAACTACTAGGATTTCATTTACTTACATGAACAAGAAATAATTAAAAAGGGTTTTAATTTAAGATTTCGTCAACAACTTAGTTAATCCTGACAAGATTGAAACCATTTACTCTTTCGACAATCATTCTTGAGCTTTTGAAATGATCATATTAATAACATATGTACATGAAAATGGTCATGTACAATAAAAATTTAAACTTTGTGATAGATAGTTGTTTTAAGGTAACTGAACCTTTCAAATGAGGGATTTAGAAGTAATTTGATCAAACTCAAGTTTAATATGGTTGGTTTTGGAATGGTATACTCGAACAAACTAATGGTTGATCGAGTTTTGCATCGATAAAATGGAAGTTACAATTTATTTGGGGTTTAGGCTCCTTTTGACGATTGGGTTCTTAAAACACCAACCTAGCAAGTCATTTCTACCAAATTTGCCTTTTACATTATACCGACATACTTTTTGGACTGGTATAGGTTGGCTCGAAGATTGACAGTTAGAAATCCCGTTTCCACAAACTTTGGATATAAAGACATGTCAATCTCCAACTCTTGCCATGAATTCCTTCATTCAATCATGCGAGTCCATGAATGCTATAACGGTCTATTGTGGTCCAACAAATCAGTGAAAATTGTTATTATCTAAGACTCTACCTATGTTTTCACTGAATGTGCTCGGGTTAATAATTATTAGGAAAATTAATTAAAGTAGTCATTTCAGAAAATCGGGTTTACCTCCTAGCCATTCATTCCCTTAATTTATTAAAATAGGCATTAGGTTCGTGAAAGGAGTTCGTATATACGAACTCCTACTTTGAAGTCAAAAGTTTGATCCATGTTCGTAATATGTGTTCATATATACGAACTAAACTTAAAAACTCATAAAAAAAATCAGTTCGTAAAAGGGTTCGTGGAAAAAATTAAAGAGGTAAAGAAATTTACCTTTTTGGCTCGTGTTCGTGAATCTCCTCATATACGAACCTGGAATTTACACATTTGGCCCCTCATCGTAATCTCCTAATATACGAACCACATTTATGAAAGAAAAAAAAGTTACAATTTTGGCCCCTCATCTGTGGAAAATAATTAAAGTATGTTACATTTTAGGCCCCACTTCGTGGCATGTTCTTGATATACGAACATGTACAAAAGTCTTTTAAATAAATTACAATTTTTGCTCCTCATCTGTGGAAAATAATTAAAGTATGTTACATTTTAGGCCCCACTTCGTGGCATCTTCTTGATATACGAACATGTACAAAAGTCTTTTAAATAAATTACAATTTTTGCCCCTCATCTGTGGAAAATAATTAAAGTATGTTACATTTTAGGCCCTACTTCGTGGCATCTTCTTGATATACGAACATGTACAAAAGTCTTTTAAATAAATTACAATTTTTGCCCTTGTTCTTTTCATTTGTTGGTCTTTCACGAACATGGTTTTGAAACTTTTAAAAATAGTTATAATTTTGGCCCCTATTCTTTTATATAGATATCAATTGCATTTCTAAAAAAAAATTAAAATTACATTTCCAAGGGCCAAAATTGTAACTTTCTTTCTTTTTTCTTCAGAAATGCGGTTCGAATATTAGGAGATTAAGATGACTAGATGAGGGGCCAAATGTATAAATTCCAGGTTCGTATATGAGGAGATTCAGGAACAGGGGCCAAAAAGGTAAATTTATTTACCTCTTTAATTTTTTCCACGAACCCTTTTACGAACTGATTTTTTTTTGAGTTTTTAAGTTTAGTTCGTATATACGAACACATATCACGAATATGAATCAAACTTTTGACTTCAAAGGAGGAGTTCGTATATACGAACTCCTTTCACGAACCTAATGGCCAATGTTTTAATAACCGGTTTTTTGGTTGACCCGGTGTGGTGATCGGGTCACGGTTCAATCAAGTGGTTGACCCGGTTTCAAGAAATTCTATGTATTTTTCATTTTCCTGCATATATATATATATATATATATATATATAACCATTAACACATTTCTATTGAAGAACCAACATGTAGATGGAATCGAAGAACCAACCTGTAGATGGAATCGATTGAAGCTGTCTGTGGAATCGAAGAAGGAAGTTGTGGAATCGATGGACTCTAGCGTGGAGTCGATGATTTGTGAAATTAATTTTTTAACCTTAACCGCTACCTTACAGTTATATGAAATTGATTTTTTAACTGGGCCAACCAGGGTTTTTACCGGCTCAATAAGACCGGTTCTATCAAAAAACCGACGGTTCGATCCGGACCGTAATTTCCCAAAAAAGCGGTCGTAATTGACGCGGCCTCTTCACCGGTTCAACCCGAGTTTTAAAACATTGCTAATTGCTATTTTAATAAAATAAGAGAGAGAGAATAGCTAGGAGGTAAATCCGATTTTTTGAAATTGTTACTTTAATAGTTTAAATAATTTCCCTAATTATTATCGGTATGTTATTGGGTATTTTGGTTTAAGATATTTTCTTCCTAGCTAGGAGAAGAAATAGAATAACACAATTAAACCGTAATGATCATATGTCTGTCCCACCATTCCTCAAAAATATAACAAAAAACAGATTACCATCATTTAAATACAACTAAAAGCATCATAGATTAAGCATAAAATTAATACTAGACGCTTTTATTGTACATCTAAATAATTCATGAGGTAATATAGTACTTAAACAAGAAATTAATGTAATAAAATTAAGACAGCAATTTCACAATATATACACATATAAAAATAGGAATTTCCATCCTATAAAATATCGTGGAAATCCCAATAGTTACAAATCCACACCAAACCAAAAAAAGAATATATATATATATATATATTTCCCACCCCACCTATATATAGCTTTAATTTTAATTTGTAGTTTTCTCAAATCTCATTAACATACGAGTTCGATATAAATATAAAAAACGACACCACGGCTAAGCCGCCGACGGAGCCGTCACGTAGCGAGGACGACCCCTCTTAGTCACCGCCGCCGCAGGTTTATCCACCGGCAACAAACCACCACCAATCCTCCGGTAATCCAACGTCTCATCATTATAAATATCCCACCACTTATCCACCAACATCTTAATATCTTCTCTATCCATATTCTTCTCTTTTCCGGTGAACCGCCACGGCTTCGACCCGTCGGCGCAGTAATGCACCACCTTAATCTTATCAAGCTCCACGTTCTCCGGGTGGCGCCACAGCATCGCCAAGATCAAGTTGTAGGCGGTCGGCAGCGGCTTGTAAATGTCTCGAAAGAACATGTTCAAGAAATCTTGTTCGGCGAACAGCGTCGGCGGCGTGGTCTTTACCGACTCCAGAAGGTCGTGGTACGTGGAGAGATTGGGTTGGAAAACGAACATTCCGGCGTTGAAGTAGAGTGGAGGTTTTGGACCGAGGTGGTTTTCCGGCCAGTGGACTTTTTCCGGCGACTGTTGACAGTAGCCGATCTGGTATTGGGGACTGTTTCTCCAATTTGGCTCGCAGAAACAGTCCATGACGGCGTGGAAATTGCCGTCGGGTAAGTCAAAGAGATGGTCAATGTTGTCGAAGACTTGTATGTCTCCGTCTAAGTATATCATTTTGCTGTACTCCACGAACTGCATCATAATTAAATCGTATCAGCAAATTAATTTAAAAATTAAGTTTCATGAAAAATGTAAAATTACTTTAAATTAAATGGTTAGAGAAATAAATATTATTTTATGAATTGTATTAAATATTTATTAATACAATTAATTGTGCAATCTTTAAAATAGAGAATGGTTAAAGATAAGGTAATGTTTTTAGTGATTTTGACATTTTAATTCTCCATTTTAGAGAAGTTGGAGGAGATGCACTTACAATTCTTTTTTAACTCTACTATAATTTCTGGCGGGATTCACCAACTAGAAAAAATATCGAAATCAACCAAAAACACACTTTGAGAGATCGAACAAACCCAAAAATGTCTCTTGAAATCATAATCGGTGGCCGTAAGAAAATCCCTTGAAAACACAACTCTCTTTAAAACCCCCTTGTAATTAATCAACCAAAAAACTTCAAAAATCATTTAAACCCGTAAAACTAGGTAAAAAAAAACATCAGACAACTTTACAAACCTTCAATTTATATTAAAAGATGTCAAAAATCCTAAATTTGTCATTATATACACATGCATATGTATAAAAACCAAAAAACATGTTCAATTACTGTGTATACTGTTTTTCGAGGGTTTTCATACACGTATATATATATATATATTATAGTACATAATTATATGCACACGAAAACAGAGAAAACTGAAAGATTTGTTACCTCCCATATACGGAGCTTGGAGTAATTAATAACATAGTAAGCCATGGCGAACCGAGTCTGGTTTTCCGGCGGGTACAACGGCTCGATCTCCCGGATGATGCACCCTTGGGCCACCAATTTCTGGCGGTGGTCCACCGGAACGTCGGGAAGCATCGCTACAACGAGCGGGTACACCGACTTGGTTTTGCGGAGACCCTTGGCTAGAGCAACCACGCCTTTCCAGTAGTCACCATCGCCGGCCAAGAAGGTGACGTAAGCACGGCGGGGCAAAGTGTTGGCCTTCAGGAGACCGGCCGAAGTGGTTCGGTGGTTGGCACCGTTTCTGCTAACCGGTGGAGCCATGATGAAGTGATTAATAAGAGTGAAGATTAAAGGTTATGTTTATGGTTTGTATTTGTTGAGAGAAACTTAAAACACAAGTGAGCTTTGAGATGTTGTGTTTGTGATATGGGGTTTGGGGGGGTTTATATAGGAATTGGAGGTCATTAATTAATTATCTATATGTTTTTTATTTTTGTTTTCTTGAAAAATATTTGCTTAATAAGTGTAACAACTATAATAAAGTATTGATTTTATATTCAGACTTGTTTAGAATACAATAATGTTTATTTTAATTTAATTATTTGAAAATTAGATAAAAAAAACACTGCTTAATTTAATAACGGATTAAACATTACTAGGGGTTGTTTGTATTTTTCTAAAAATCTCTTAATGGCTCTTAAGTCTAAATTATTCAGACATTTTTACACACTACCTCTTATTAATCATAACTAAAATAAGACTTCAGACTTTATACCTCTTAAAAAACAAACAGCATTACTAAAATAGAAAATTTGGCTTTTTCTTTTCAATTTCTCTCCAACAACTTTGCTATATGGTTTGCTAAAATAAAGAAAGATCAAAAAAATTCTAAATATAGAGAATTATCTATAATCTCTAAATTGGAGTAAGAAAATATTATTTTATTCAATCCAACCAATAAGATTCAATTTTTAACATTTTATTTTAAGTTTGTTTTTTTAAAAAGTGTATTGGGATGATAAATTATGGAATATTATAATAACATAAATAATGATTGATTCTCTAAAATAGAAAAGTTGTTGGAGTTAGAGAAAATGTTTTTAGGAATTTTGACTTTCCATTTCCTATTTTAGAAAAAAATTAGCAATGTTTGGCAAAAATAAGCTAAGCTAGCTTTTCAAAACGCTACTTTGAGTAGCGTTTCAATAAGCTAGCTTATCAGCTAGCTTATAGTCATCCAAACATGTACACTAGCTGATAAGCTAGCTGAAGCTAGCTTTTTTTTGCCAAACATAGCCTAAGTCTAACTTATTGGGTTGACATTTATTGAGTGTAACTTAGTTTATCGGGTGAACATTACAATAACCAAGTATCTTATTTGATAAGAGGTATAATATAGACCGAAAATTTTTTATAGTAAGTGAAGGAAAAGACTTTTACTCGATTAATGCTTACTTATTGGATAATAAAAAAGGAAATTAATTAAAATACTTGTATTTCAATTGTATCTTACCCAAATGCTCAAAATCTCCCATTTTTTGCCAAAATACCCAATTACCCCGGGATTGTGGGCCGGGATTTTTAAAATCGTGGGGTTACTTAGGGGTGGATCGCAGGGTAGTTTTGTATTTCAGGGGGTTACCCCACGATTGAATTATTCAAATCTTGATTTTAATATATATTTACATTTTATACTCCTATAGTTATTTATGGGATGTTTGGGATTGCTTATTTAAAACAACTTATGCTTATTTTAATAAGTGCTTATCAACTTATGCGTTGTCAAACCGGAGTTTTTAAAAAAGTGTTTGGATTAACTTATTGTGGTACCAAAACATAATAAGCTAATAAGTTGTTGTTTAAAGGTGTTTGGGATTGCTTATACATATAAAATAACCTAAAAAGTCATAAGCACTTTTCAAATAAGTTAAAACAAACTGACTTATGAAAAAGTGTTTATCTCCTTTTTGACACCGCTATAAGCACTTTCATTTTTTCTCCATCCAAACACTAAAAAGTGCTTATCTCCAGTGTCAAACCGTAATAAGCTAAAAAGCAATTTAAATAAGCAATCCCAAACACCCCCTTAGTTAGTTAACTTTATACCTTTTACTTTTCTATTTTTCATTTTACATTTTCATCTTATTAACACATACAATCGTGTAACACCCGTGTTTTCGGTATGTCTTAAATCCAATTTTGCTTATGTTAGGACCTAGTGTCGTGAGCGAGGGTTTGTTGGACCAATTTGGGACGAAAACGGGTTTCGGTACGCTCGGGACGACATTGCTCGCGATTGTGACAGAGGTCACTATCGCGGGGCACAATCGCCAGGATTGTACCGAGGGATGGTGTAGTGGCGCGATAGTGCCCGCACGATAGTGACATATGTCACTCTCGCGTGGCACAATCGCCAGGTTTGTACCGAGAATTGTATTTTTCGGGCGAGAGTGACACTATCACTCTCGCGAGTCAAGGTCACGGTCGGGCCCAGGTTGCTTAAAAACATATTTGTCGACCAACAGACTCATTTTCTTGACTTGGGAGCTTAGTTGAGTGATTTTTCTTGGTAAGAGGTAGGTCTTATCATCTCTCTTCATTGAATGCTTATGGTTGAAAGCATTGAAAGCTTATGTGTGGTTTATTCTAGGTTTTGATAAGCTTTTACTTAAGGAGCTTAAGGATACAAGCTTCAAGGGGTTTTCTCACCTTCCTCTAGGTTCTTCCATCATCTAGGGTTTTTGTATAATCTTTGCAAGGTGAGTTCATTTCACTTCTCTTAACCTCAATATATGTATATATCTCTTGTATGTGATCTTTCATGATTTTCTAACCTAAATGTGGGTTTTGGGAATGTTAGGGTTTGCTAACCCAAGTAAAAATGAGAGAAGTGTATTTCAAACTAAAAGAGATGGTATCCTTGATATCTACTCACTTGATAAACAACTTTTGGTTCTTGGGATTTTGGTGAACCTAAGAGGAGCGTTTGGGCTCTTTTTGGGGAAAACAAGTATTGGGTGAAATAACCACAATCTTGATTGGTATGAAGAATATATGTATGGTGTCTTGTGGGTGGGTTTTATTATTTAGAGTATATTACTTTTTCGTCCTTGTGGTTTGTTGAAAATTGCGGATTTCGTCCCTATGGTTTTAAAATTTCGGTTTTCATCCCTATGGTTTGCAATTCATTTCTATTTTCATCCCTGAGGATTTTAACAATGAAGGACTAAAATAGAAATAAATTGTAAACCATAGGGATGAAAAAACAATAATATTTATATCACAAGGACGAAAAAGTTAATGAATAAAAAACCATAAGGATGAAAATTGTAAATTCAAAACCATAAGGATGAAAATAGAAAAGTTCAACAAACCACAGGGACAAAACGTAATTTACTCTATTATTTAAAACGTACTCAATAGTGGGAGCTAGGTTTTATATGTTGGTAACCTCTTACATACTATCTTCTTATACATATGATTTATGTGAGCATTTTATATGCTAGTTGTTGGTATCTAGTTGTAGTGAACTGGATCCATAGGCACGGTGTTCCTATGCCCTCGCTTTGGGCATTGGGTTCACCACTTAGCACGGAATAGGCATCGGATCACCATGATAAGTAAGGTGTGTACCTATACGGTCGGACAACCTCTCATGGGCAGTAAGGTGTAATTCCCTTGTGATAGAGTTCCCCGTTTTGGAATTCTCAAGAATAGACCTAGAGGGGTTGACTTGATGTTTTCGAGCAATATACTTAGAGGAGTTGAGCTCATTATGTGATTGGTGTTATTTGTACCGTATTTAATCACTAATGGTTTATTTGATTTGTTGGTTTTAGCTCATGGCTATATGCTCCGCATGATTCCGAATGGGTTTGGTATTTTAAATCCTTAATTGACTTGTTCTCACTAGGTCTTAGCCTAACACTTGTTCTTTATTGTCATGTTTGGCAGACTATCATAGCGGTGGGGCACCCGGGACTGAGGAAACGACCTTGGGGTCGTGAGTGGTCTTTTTGAGGAAATATAGTGACCAACATACAACTGAATTTGAAGATACATATTTTGGAAGTATAGCGACACCCGACCATAATCTAATTATCTGGTTGTAGATTAGTAGGTTGTCGTCTTATGCTTCATTTATTGGGTTTGTAATTACTTTACTTTACACCCCGTTTGGGATAATACGCTTGGGTTTTTGGATGGTTTACCTTATTTCACAGGTTTAAATTATCCCCTACTTTAGGGAGAGGGATTTGCTCTATTTTCAAACGTTATATTGTCGAATTTTCAAGTTTTATTTCCGTCAAAAATTTAGAGTGTTACAAATCGTATATTAACTAAAATACGTTAAAAATACATTTTAATTTTTACAAATTACACCATTATAATCGTCTCTTCGATACCTTCGAAATAAATCCAATATTGAATATTTTTTTATTTTTTGATTTAATTATATATCATATATACTACATAAAACGTATGAAACATAAAACGTATTATATATATCATATATATACTACATATTTTTGGACAAATTATTCATAATTTATGTTATTCTTCTTTTTACCATTTTACTAATAACGATATTTTTCATTTGTTACTGTTAAAACGTATGAAATGTTTGTTCGTTTTTTCATACCCAAATTGCTACAACAGAAATGATTGACCCGATTTAAGAAATGTTTCTTAGCAGATTAATATGTTTAATGAGAGTCACACCTTATTTGGTAGTTTTACATGATTTTTGGTAGTGGTTTAATGATATTCAAAAAGAACATATACATACGTTTCAACAGTAGCAAATGAAAAATATTGTTATTAGTAAAAAATTGTAAAAAGAAGAATACCATAAATTATGAATAACTTGTCCAAAAATATGTAGTATATATGATATATAATACGTTTTACGTTTTATGTTAAAAAGAAGAATAACATATTCATACGTTTTATGTAGTATATATGATGTATAATAAAAAAATTAAATCAAAAAATATTCAATATTGGACTCATTTTGAAGGTATCGAAGAGACCATTATAATGGTGTAACCTGTTAAAATTAAAACGTATTTTTAACGTATTTTAATTAATATACGATTATATGTGTTAATATGATTAAAGTGTAAAATGAAAAATAGAAAAGTAAGGGTGCGTTTGGTACGCAGAACAAGGTGGAACAGGACATAACAGAACACACTTGTCCCACGTTTGGCGTGTCTTTATGTGGGACAAAGTGGAACTAGCTAGAACACATATGGAACACGCTTGTTCCCTCTTTCCCCCCAGAACTAGATGGAACAAAGTAACATTGACCAATATACCCTTAAAATTTACAAAACCTAATACACAAATTCTTCACATCCCGTTCACGCCTCCCTCCTCTATTCATCTCCCTTCATCACTCATCATCAATACATTGCTCGATCTATCTCTGCTTCTTCCTCAGGTAACGATCTCTCCTTCTTCCTCAAATAACGATTTCTCCTAATCGATCTCTCCTTCTTCCTCAGGACGATTTGTCCTAATCGATTTCTCCATAGATCGATTTCTATTGATTTTTCTGTGATTTCTCATACAGATCGATTTCTGTGATTTTTCATATCGATCGATTGCTGTGATTTTTCATACCAATCGATTTCTCTTACTTGAAATCGATTTCTCTGATTTTTCATCTTCTTCTATTACATAATCATCTCTTGGATTCCTCCTATATGATTTCTTCTTAACCTACTATTGGATTGGACCTACTGTTGTTAAAAAATTTCCCAAGGCTACAATATTGATTAAAAAACAAAAGACTTTAAATTCACAATCCAAACTCATGATGTTCAGATGCATTTTTGCTCTACTTCAAATTCATTTTTGCTGTGATTTTTTTTATTTTTGTTTGATTTTTTTGTGTGATAAACCTGCAGTTAATTTCATTTAGATTAATTATTCGTTAAAAAAAACAATACATAGTTTTCTAGGGGTAAATTGGTCATTTAACCGGTTCTGTTATGTCCAGTCCAATCCTGTAATGTCTTATCAAATGTTGAACAACTGTCTTGTCCTGTCCTGTTCTATCTTGTCAAGTCATGTTTTGTCCAGTCCTGTCTGCGTACCAAACGCACCCTAAAAGATATAAAGTAACTAACTAAATAATTATAAGGGTATAAAATATAAATATATATTAAAATCAAGATTTGAAGAATTCAATCGTGAGGTAATCCCGTGATCCACCCCTAAATCACGGGGTAACCCCACGATTCTCAAAAACAATTGCTATCCCTGTGATTTTAAAAATCCCGGGGTAATTGGGTATTTCGACAAAAATTAAAAGATTTTAGACATTTTGGTAAGATACAATTAAAATACGACATTTCAATTAAATTCCCTAATAAAAATGTACTAATAACCCATTTTAATGAACAAAAATATACTTAATAAAGTTTAAAAAAAAAAAAAAAGGATGATGATTTTTGACTAGGCGGTCTCAAAATAACCATTATCATCTACTTTCTCAAATCTGAAGACATTTGCCTTTCTATATCTCTATTCTTATATACTAGAAGCGTATTTGTGCAATGTAGCAAGATATATCACGATTTTAATTTTTTCTTTTATTTTTTGGTTTTTCTTTTATTTATTTCTTATATATTTTAAATTCTTTATATTTAAATTAAGATGTTTATCCTGTTTTGATTATGTTTATCAGTTAGTTATGAATTCAAACATATAGTTTTAGAAATTTGTAATCATACATATTATATATTTTAAATTCTTTATATTTAAATTAAGATGTTTATTCTGTTTTGATTATATTTATCGGTTAGTTATGAATTCAAATATATAACTTTAGAAATTTGTAATCATGCATCATAACTTGTAATCTTGAATTTTAAGAAATGTGTATCAATAAACAGTACTTAATGCATAAAAGTTTATTTTTAAGAGCTTATTCGATAGTTTAGTAATAATGTAATTTATTTTATAAAATAAATATTAAATATTCTGTTAGATTTTTTTAATTATATTTTATATTTTTTATATTTAAAATTTGATTTTTATCCTGTATTTAATTATGTAGGAAGTGATTTTAGGGAAGTTGAAGTGATGAACAATTTTATGGGAGTTAAAGTTGTCAGAGATAAGGATTAAATAGGAAAATATTTTAAGTTTTCATTCTTTATTTAAGTTTTAAATAATTAACATTAAATAGCGGTACATTAAACTTTAGCAATTATTTTTAAAAAAATTTATAGATGCTTTATAATATAGTACTATAATCGTACTCGCACAATGCAGCGAGATACAACATGATTTTAAAAGAGTTAAAGTGGTTGAAGATAAAGATTGAAAATTAATAATTAAAATTAAATGTAGTACATAAAGCATTAATGGTTGTTTTTAAGTGATTTTAAGTAATTAACATTAAATAACGGTAAATTAACCTTTAACAATTGTTTTTAATAGTTTTTATACGTGCTTTATAATATAGTATAGAAGTTTAATAATAATAATGTAATTTATTTTAGATTTAATAATATAATGTTTTTTTTAAATAAACATTAAATATTCTGTTAGATTTTGTTAGGATTGAAAGTCCTAGTCGTTGAAAATTGTATAATGCATTTATAAGGGTTTAAATTGTAATTAATTGATAGTTAAGTTATAAATGGGCCTCAAGCCCATTAGGCCTACACGACTTATATATATATATATATATATATATATATATATATATATATAGTGTTTGGTTCATTTGAGAAATGATAAATATATGAGAAATAGAGAAGTGATCTTAGCCATTCATATGGTCAAGATTGGATTTAATTGGTCAAAAGTTACGGCTTTGACTGGTCAAAATTTGCGGCTTTGACTAGTCAAAAATTACGGCTCTTCCAAAAATATAAGAGTATTTACGTAACTTTGACAAAAACACGCGCGTGTTCATATATATGAAGGCATGCAGTCATACATGAATGCATGCGTTCATATATGAATGTTCGTAATTTTAAATAAACACTGACTGCATGCCTTCATATATGAATGCATGCAAAAAAAAAGAGTGACATTCATATATGAACGCCTGTTTTTTGCATGCTTTCATATATGAATGCATGCGTTCATATATGAATGTTCATAATTTTTACATAAACACTGACTGCATGCCTTCATATATGAATGCATGCAAAAAAAAAAAGAGTGACATTCATATATGAACGCATGTTTTTTGCATGCCTTCATATATGAATGCATGCATTCATATATGAATACGTACAAAAAAATAGTGACATTCTACTAACATTCATATATGAACGTCTACTAACATTCATATATGAACTTCTGTTTTTTGCATGCATTCATATATGAACACACGGCTAAAAAAAAGAAAAAAAAAGTGATATTCATATCTGAACGCATGCGTTCATATATGAATGCGTTTGGATAATTTACAAAAATACCCTTCGAATAATAAAAAATGTGAGGAACACGGGAGTGGACCATGGGAGCAATTATCCCCTAATTCTCGGTCAAAGCCGCCGATCTTGACCGAATTAATGGTTTAAGATCACTTCTATATTTCTCATATATTTAGTGTTTCTCAAATGAACCTTTCCCTATATATATATATATGTGTGTGTGTGTGTGTGTGTGTGTGTGTGTGTTTTGTTAACCTAGTTTTAGAAAAGAAGAGAATAGTTTTAGACGTCATTATTCTAGTCAATAGGTTTACTTTTGTTTATCAGAAATTCTTTTTGTAAACCTAAACTTTTATTGATTATTAATTATATGACTAGAAGTTGTGGCTCAATCATTGTTCTTCATTGATTACTATTGTTCGTGATTACACTGTATCTGGGATCTACAATTGGTATCAGAGCAAAGAGACAGGAATTTTTGATCCAAAAAGGTTTGTCTAAAACCCTTTAATCGCTTATTTGATTATATTCGTGTTTCTGTGTTTCTGTGTTTACCTGAATATCTGCTATATCGATTGTTTTCTGGATTAAGTCTTTGGCGCATAATCAAGTTCTTGTTTTTTTTATGGGTTTCTGAGTTTATAATCGATTTCTGCAAAATCAAAGTTACTTGTTTTTTTTTTTTGATTTCTGCATAATCGACTGCTAAAGTGCTAATTAGGTTCGGTCTACATAATCGATTGTTTGTTTGGATTCTGGGTTTACAATATCTGCATATTGGTCGAATTTTTTCTGGGTTGAAACTGTATCTGCCTATTTGCTTATCAAAGTGTGCATATCGGTGGCTATATCAATATTGATTTTCTGGGTCGAGTTTTGTAACACCCTGAATTCTGGAAATAACAACTGATTTAAAATTTTCTAAATACATCAATGAATGATTAATCAGAAATCACAAATTTAGATTTAACCTCAATACACACATTCATTCTACACATACAGTCTATAATAAGGACGAGTGTTACTAAAACCCGATAATAATCACTATTTCCAACTACGGAAGACTTCACCAAACTACTTACTCTCGTGTAAGTCTAATGCTCAACTCCTCAAAGCACTGCAAGAACCAAACCCCAACTGGAACCTGATGCACATGCCGACAAATAAAAAGGTTAGGCTTAACGTCTAGTGAGCTCAAGAGTTTTCGTTAGAGATATATAACGCAATAACTTTAAGAATGATATATAAAATCATAATTCCAAAATGCAATACATTTGATTTGAAAGCAACCAAAAATGAAATACATTAAATCTCAAAACAATCTCCTTTCATCATTCACCCTTTTCGTGATTAAAAATCATAAAACAAACGTCTCCTTAAATAAAGCCAAAACCCAAAACGCACGTAAAACATAACTGACATTATAATGATCAAACACGGAAAACGTAGATAACCCCAACTTCCAAAACATCCCAATAACTCGAATGAGTTTCAATAACCAAAACCTTGAAACGTAGATAAATACCCACATTCAAACGTCTCCGAAAACATGGATTATAAAACTCCATAACCAAAACCTCACCTACTGGTGACGGGAAATACCCGATTACATTATACGTGACAGAATACAAAAGTAGGTCACATAATCATGTAAGAAATCAAAACATGTGGGTTACATAAATAAAAACCCACCGAGCTCAACTCCTCTGAGTCTATCACTCGAAAACATCAAGTCAACCTCTCTAGGTCTATTCTTGAGAGTTCCAAAACGGGGAACTATAGCACAAGGGAATTACACCTTACTGCCCATGGGACGCTGCCCGACCGTATAGGTCCACACCTTACTTACCATGGTGACCCGATGCCTATTCCGTGCCAAATGATGAACCAATGCCCAAAGTGTGGACATAGGAACACCGTGCCTATGGATCCATTGCACTAACTAAACCATTACATGACTCAAAGTGAATGAACTAATGCATCCAAAACATGTAATTCTCAACTAAGATGCAGTAAATGCAAATCATAACCAAACGCTCAACATTGAGCTATTAAAAGGGGACAAGTGTCCTCGAAACCCAACAAAATCCAAGCCGAGCCATAAGCTCAAACAAATCCAAAGACTCAACATTGAAAATCAAAATTGGAATCAAACATAAATAACCCTTAATTATGTAAACTCATGATCCAAAACATGTAATAAATTCCAACGTAGTTTAGATTTTGGACAAATCGTTTTCCAAGTGAGTTTATAACATATATCCTTTCAGAACGTCCCATAACACAAAACCATGCATTTCTCCAAAACACAAAATGAAATACATTTATACTCAAAATCTACTTCCATAAAACAAATCATTAAGATACCAAAATATATGATTTATTTATCCAAAATGCCCAGAATCCCAAATGTGGGTATTTTACAAGTTTATAATTTAGATACTTCAAATAATCAAAATTCATCAAATAACTCAACAGTTAATAATTTCATGTAAAACATGTAAACACTTTAAAATAAGCATTTTGGCATGTACACCGTTTTCACAAATCAACTTGAACTCACCTTGCTAGATGTAGGCTAAATCTATATTTCACCCAACGAGCTCTTTTGAAGGCCGCTTGAATCCTCAAGCCGAGAACTTCCAAAACCTAGATCCATACATACCGAACCATAAATATCCATAAACAACCACATAGAAACATCCCCCAACATTATATACCAAAATCCCTAAACGAGATCAAAACCCTAGTTTCTCCAAAACTAACAAATCCGAGATTTGATAAACCAAACATTAGGGAAACACCCAAAGAACATATATAACCTTAAATCAAAGAAGCTTACCATTAAAGATGACGAGACTTTCCGAGAACACCCAATCCAACACTTCAACCCGAGCTCCCAACTGTTGAACTTGATGAGGAAGATGAAGATGGAGGTTTTGTGACTCGAGCTCCCAACTAGCTAGATGGTGAGTAATCATGTGGTTTGGGGAGGAAAAACCCCCAAAATAGGTTAGGGTTCGGTTTTGGGGTTTGGGAGAGAAAAGGGGAGAAGATAGAAATGAGAAACGAGGGAAATGGGTGGAAATTCGGACTTAATAGTCTCTCAGCCCCCACCCGCGACATTGACACGGCGACTATGCCCTTACCATAGTCGCGGGGCATACTGCCCGCGGTACCTCTCCCGCGAGAGTGACACGGCGACAGTGACACTTGTCACTGTCGCGGGCATTGTCGCCCAAACCTCTTCGAGTCCCAAAACTTGACTTCTTCCATGCCAACACTCTCGAAACTCTTAGGAACTTTCAACAATGCATTTTCCAACAAAACCCCAAGGTTTACAAGTCACAGAAACATCCAGGTGACATTTACTTACCGAAAGTTACGGGAGTTACAATCCTCCCAACCTTAGAATGATTTCGTCCTCGAAATCTAGATTCACATGAAACCTTGCCCGCAGAAGGATTTCCCTGAACCCTTCTTCCGACACCACTAACATGACCCTTATACCGATACTCGCCAATTGTCCCTCATGGGCAAGTTACACCCTTAGACAAGCGAACACTCAATTCGCCAAAGTAACTTTTACCCCCAAGGTTACGGTCGTCTCCCAACCTTGGATGACAATTACTACCTCCAAGTAATTTTGTGATCCCAACTTCACACCGGCCAACACACTTTAGCTGAACATGCTTCTGAATCCAAACCAAAGTTCAACATCGACTTCCAAAGAATTCCCAGGATTCTTAATGAATAGTCCTTGATATAGACAACGTCGTCCAACTCGAGGCGTACCCATACGCTCTTTAGGTAGCTGGTTAATGCGGATCTGGATATCACTCGCCCCGATCTATTCTCAACCTCAGAACATTCTCTTAATAAGATCTTTACCTCCACGGGAAACACTTATACCCATCGATACTCAATCGTCAACTCTACTATAAATTCCGCCCCAAAAGGGTTAACATTTTCATGACCTAACGAGGATACTTTCGAACATTCCAAGATCCAATGACTTTTAGAAGACAGGTTGACGCCTAAAGCCAAAATGACGATATCGAAAACGTGGACATCGATACACCCGTGAGTAGCAAAGCGTCATAAAATAACGTTTCATGAATTTAACATGACTCGTACCGACGAATTCGAGGGACGCTCTAGCCAATGGTTCAACACAGTCCGATACTGATGATGAAGATCGTGATTCCCCATGTCAGGTATGTGCTCCTTACCAAAAAGCCTTAATTGATCAAATGAAAATCACTGTGCACAAATTAGACTCTTGCAAGCAAACCATAAAAGAAAATGAACAACTCATCTCATCTCTGGAAAAACGTGTGTCATCACAGTCTGAAAGTCTTGAAAAACAAAGCATAGAAATTGCTGGCAACCTGTGCATAATTTCAAATCTAAAGGAAGAGTGTGAGCGTTGTTCAAAAGAATCAAAAGAGTTAAAGACCAAAGTAGATGATCTTACCTATAAGTTTCGTATGTCAGAAAATGAGAAAATTGATATTGTAACTAAAAGTGTGGCTTATAAAAATGAAAATCAAAGGTTATCTACTCAGTTAAAGGATCTCGAACTGAAACTTTATAAAATTGGTCAATCTGAACAAACGATGCATCTGAATGCACCCAAAGAATTCAAATATTCAGAGACGGGTCTCGGGTACGATAACCCACATTATCTGAAAAAGGCCTTGACCAAAGTTCTCACGTTATATGCGTTCAGATTTTTTGGAATACACAAAACCTACCCAGAGTACAAAATCAATTGGACCAAACCACTTGATGATGAGGATACGGAACAGGACAATTTGAGAAGGAAGAATTCTACCAAAATGCAACTTCCTTTTGTATATGACTCATTGAATGCGTCATACAGCACCGAAAAACCCTGTTTTCTGTCAAATGACTATTTTCGAAGCTATTCTCAAGCTGAACTTGCTTCAAAAACAGTTGAAACTGAGGAGGAACCCCTGGACCACAAAGTCTATGTTCCACCTTTGATTTTAAAAAGGAAAATTGTTCAGCTAGAAGAGTCATTTGCACAGGAGAGAATCATGTTTCAAAAGGAAAAACAAGAGTTATTATCCAAAATTGAGTGTCTCAATTCCGATAAAAAGGAAACTGGGTCGAGGGAGGAACAGGAATATCTTCAGACAGAGATAAATAAGCTTAATTCACAACTGGCTGCTTTGGCAGCAGATCTGATGAAAGAGCGACTTCACAGAGCTGATGTAACACGCTAAAATTTGGGTAAAATAAAACTTAAAATTTATGCAATAAAACGCCTAAAATAAGACGAATCCAAAACCTGTAATTGTACTGACTAAAACCCAACAGAGTCGGGGTAGTTCAAAATGAAGTAGTGGAATACGTAAGACATATACATGACAACCTGTTCAATCTAGAATAATTAACAACTAGATTAAAGTGGGTGTCACTACGACTTCAAAACGCTCTTTCTCTTTTCCCAAAATTAAGCCCGGTCCATGGAGGAATCCTAGTGCGAGCCCGACCGATCAAGACATCCTACTCGCACTGCTAACGAAACCTGTGAACCATTTAAACATGAACACAAGTGTTAGAACAAAGTCTATTGGTTGATATACCGATATCCATTAATATGCAAACAAGTATAATAATTAGATGTTACCAGCTCCCAATGCATGAAGGTCAAAGCCAAACCTCCCAATAGGGACAATGTAATTTCCTGTACAAAATAATACACAAATATCTTCCATATAAAGCGGGTGACCCGCAATCTAGATTGGATTTCACCGTCCAGCCCGGTTCTAGTTCCCATGCCGCGCCGGACATCACAATCCTCAAACCCTCTCTGCCTCTAGTGCTTACCCCGTCGGGTTACACCTCAAGGTCTTACAGGCAAGGGTGCCTATCCAATCTAGCCAAGTGTACAACTAAGGGACTTGCGCCCCCTATTGTCTACTCAAAATGCCCAACGGTAATAACCATGCAATAACCATGCATACCATCTAAATCCTCGTGCACAAGGAAATAGATATAAGACTCCCAACAAAAGTTATGAACAATTATAGATGACAATCTTCATGCGAACATATTATTGGCCCAAATACTGTGATCATGCTTGATACATATTAACCATAAGAAACTACAACTCATTTAATCACATACAAAACCCCAACTAGTATAGTGACCCTAACTGCTGGTAAGAATTTAATCATTCGACATTTCCTTATGTATAGACGTAGACCTTCTCCATAATTTACCCCTTTTCTATAAGACTTGTAAATAACACTCTTCCACATATTTATACACTTCCACCAACCCCCAAAACCTCATTTATTGAAGATAAGCAAAACCTTAGTTTTTAGGACAACATCCTGCATTTCATATATTTCATATAAGCAAGTAATGGTGCAAGTATGCATGTTCATAAGTTAAGAAAACTTACTTAGATTGCTCCAATATCCCAAACCCTAGATGGTTCAAGGAGATGAGAAGTAGGTGAGGAGAAACCTTGGTTCACCAAATGGCTAGAACTTGCCTACCAAAGGAGAGAAACCCTAGGTTAGCATTTAATACACCCAACAAGATTCTAAAGGGGATTAAATGTTGAAGAGATTGAGTTTTGAGGTGAAGATATCTTACCTAGCAGAGAGAAATCGGCTGCCTTCAAAACCCTAAATGAAATAAATGAACCCCACACTTGAAATCATACATTTAAGGCTAAATCCCCCGTCGGCGATTGTGCCATCGCGATAGTGACAGGGCACTATCGCTAGTCACTATCGCCGAGGATGTACCGCGGCTCCCACGACTACCGCGATTGTGACACGCGAGAGTGACCCTGGCACTCTCGCCGGGCACTCTCGCCGAAGGTGTACCGCGGGCTATCGAACCCCCGCGATTGTGCCCTCCGCGAGAGTGACCATGGCACTCTCGCCAGACACTCTCGCCAGACTGCTCTTCCCTCAAAATTTGACGTTTTTCCATAACGCACTCACGAGCAAACTTTGACGATAAAAGCTGAACAAAACCAGATATATATTACAATATAAAATTACCAATAGTCCAAAATTCGGGGTGTTACAGCTGAGCCTCGAGCTAAGCCTGAAATTCTCCAAGTTGAGAAAATCAATCTGCCGGAAAATTCCTATCCACCCTCGGACACCTCTTCCTGTAAAGCCTTTTTGGGTGACTCGTCACCATGTTTTTCAAACAAAGGAAAAGAGCCTCAATCTTTAGAAACGGATCATTGTTCTGATTTTCAAAATGCTTCCGCTTGTGATCCGCTTAAAGAAACAAATCCTTCCGGTGTCCTGAATCCCTCAAGTGATAAGGCTCCTTCTGATGAGGAAATGGAATTCTCTGCCTTTCTGAATTCTGAGGAGTGTCTAGACAGTCAACTTGACCAATTTGATTTTAATCCTTTACTTCCAAGTCACGTTGATTTTCTAAATTCAACTTGTGAGCCTCCGGTAAAATTTTACAAGGGTGAATGTTCCACATTTGCCCCACAAAACACTTATGTGAACAATTCTTTAAATTCTAAATCCAAAAGACGTTCACAGAAGAAGAAAAAGACCGGTCGCTCTAACAAGAAACAATCATCAAAATTCAAATCTTCTGACTACGAGTTTAACGGTATTTCAGATACTTTTGGTCGAATAAAAGAAGTCAAATACGAGTAGGTAGTTAAAAAGTCTAAGGAGAGCACGGCGAAGACGGAATCAGTTAATCATGTTTTGAATTCTAGGAAAAACAATAACAGTCATGATGATTTTAATTTTAAACCTTTGGTTGAACGTAATGGATTGTTTCCTTTAAAGTTTATTCCTTTCAGCAATTACTTCAATTGTCTCATGATTGTGTTTGTTGTTCCAAATGTGGATTGAATGATTTCGTTGATCGTAGATTTGCATCTGATTGGTATGGTACTTATAGCATCCCCAATCCTCAGTTTAATCGTTTCAAAGCCAAGGCAACTAACCATCAAGGATCCATCATAGCATGGATACCAAAACCAAAATCTTCTTAATCTGTTTTGCAGGAATGTCATGTGTGATTTAATTCAGATTATTCATGTCACATGACTACAATCAAGGGTTATGCCACTTTTGAGGGAGTACCATGTTTGTTTAAATTTTCATATCGACTTCTGAACACTTCAGTTCAGAACTCGATCTTAAATGCTTTTGACTTCTGATAAACTCAAATCAGAAAGTTTACTTCAATGTTTTATCTTGGTGAGTTAAAGGAGTGTTAGGGCTTTTAATGTTTCTATGGTTAATCCATAACTGGAAGGACCTACCCAAGAAACACATCCAATTCATAGATATCAGTAAGGGGTCTAGATTGATAGATGAGTTCAGAGTGATTAAAAAAAAGGTGAGGACGTGACAGGACTTAAAAGAATTATTGGTCCTTACCAAATCGAGTCAGTTATCCGAGTTACCACATAATCTATTCATTCTCGTTCTTTGGAGATGGATATTGAAACAGACATGGACCCAGTGTCGATAACTCGTGTCACCCCACCCAGCCACTCAAGTATCTCTCAAAAGATACTTGTTTAATATAAACACGGAGATTTAGCACATAATCTATCTATTCCTCACTCGGAGGTCTTAGATATTGAAAAAGGAAGACGTCAACTCCGGTCTCTGAACTTCATATTCATCTCACTGAGTCTATTGATATCTAACCTACATCCCAGGTTGTATCAATCTTTGAGCCTAATCGATATGAGTTATACTTATTTCACACACGCACGAATCTTTGTGATTCCCCTTGCATATCTTTGTGATATTGCCAGAACAGTTTGAGAAGTATTTTTTTTAATATTTTACTTCAGTGATAACTGGAAGTCCTATCAGAGATACATCGATGCCAACTCTGAAAATAGGCCACACAATTATTTTAAATGTTGTGATAATAGTTACTATTGTGTTTCTGTGTTAGCTGTTACCCTTGGTTACTATATCGCTTTATCTGATCTTTTGCTACTCATCCGGTTAGTCTTTGAAGTTACATGATGCTCAGGATTCTCCTAATCATCATGAGGGGGAGAACGACACACAATTCAAAGACACAGATTATCATGTTGAGGGGGAGTTAGCAAAATCTGAGGGAGAGTAACAAAATTTCTTAAATCTGAGGTTGAAAAGCCTTTGGATTCAAATATTGCAGCTAAGCAGAAAAGATTTTATTGTTTCTTCTATCCCGTATCATGTGGTGTCTGCGACAAGTCATTTCCTCATACGAGCTGATTGAAACAAGCTCTTAAGTTGAAAGCATATTCAACTCGCGGTTCAAAGTCATATTCTTTGTTTTTAAACTGAAGTTGCACTGGGGAATGTTACGTAACTCGCACATTATCTTTCTTGTGTGCTGATCCGATGTGTTGAGTTTCTATAGTTGAAATCTGCTTGATAGTGCATTCAGTCGAGGCTATTGTACATTGAATCTGGTTACAAAGTTGAAACTATGAAGACCAAGAGATTTATTCAAGGGAGAGCTTGGAAAGACATGAAGACATGCAACACCAAAGTTCTTCAAAGATTTAAGAGGGAAAGAAGATCAAGGCAAGAAGATTTCAAGAAGATAAATGTCTTATTCAACTTTAGGGGGAGATTGTTAGGACTGAAAGTCCTAGTGCGTTGAAAGTTGTATAACGCATTTATAAGGGTTCAAATTGTAATTAATTGATAGTTAAGTTGTAAATGGGCCTCAAGCCCATTAGGCCTACACGACTTATATATATATATATGTTTTGTTAACCTAGTTTTAGAAAAGAATAAAAGAGTTTTAGACGTCATTATTCTAGTCAATAGGTTTACTTTTGCTTATCAGAAATTCTCTCTGTAAACCTAAACCTTTATTGATTATTAATCATATGACTAGAAGTTGTGGCTCAATCATTTTCTTCATTGATTACTATTGTTCGTGATTGCACTGTATCTGGGATCTATAGATTTTCTTAATTATATTTAAGATTTTTTATATTTAAAATTTGATTTTTATTATTTATTTAATTATGTAGGGGAGTGATTTTAGAAAATTAAAATGGGGAGTGATTTTAGGTGAGTTAAAGTGGTTAGAGATAACGATTGAAAGTTAATAAATAACATTACATGTAGTATATAAAGCTTTAATTGTTGTTTTTAATAAATTTTAAGTAATTAGCATTAAATAACGGTATATTATGCTTTAGATATTGTTTTTAAGAGTTTTTTATCCGTACTTTATAATATAGTATAGATAAATATTGTTCTTGTTGTATTTTCATTGTTTATTATATATGTTTTTCTACATTTCTTACTAGTTAAAGATATTTACAAAAACAACTATTTACTTTTTAAAATAAATTAGAAGCGTACATGCACAATGTAGCGAGATATATCACGATTTTAATGTTTCATTTTATTTTTTTGTCGATTTATAGTACGACTTTGGATGATTTTGAGAAAATGATAATTTTTTTTTATAAATTTGTTTAATTTAGGCTTAATAATATAATGTTTTTTTATATAAAAAAATTAAGTATTTTGTTAGAATTCAATGATTATCTTATATATTTTAATGACATCTAGAAAAAATAATCAATTACATATTTAATAATATAATTAAAACTGTTGTAGGATAAGTGTTCCATCGTCTAAAGGATGACGATAGAGATAGAGATAGAGATAAATATATCAGAGTTAGATTAGAACTGAAATATCTCCTAACTATCTACTTGTAACTCTTCCCTATTTAAAGGGCTTATGATTAATGAGATTTATAGATTTCTTCTCTCTGTCTTATTGTTATTCTCTTTTTATTGTTGTTTCATTTGTTTTTCCCTTTAACACGTTATCAGCACGTAAAGCTCAAAGCTGTTTTTCATCGTCTCTAAACGATTGGTGCACGTTGTCGTTGAACGGTTTGCCGCAAAATTGCATCGCTACTGCGTTATCTTTTGCTCATTGCCACGCATGTCAAAAAAAAAATCTAGTAAGTTTTCTATCAATTTCTTCATAAGTGAATATTATGAATCATGTTTAGTTTTTTTTCTTAAGTTTTCTGTAGAATACTTCCGTTATTTTCGTGATTGATATTAATTGAATTAAAAAAAAAATTGAATTCATGATTATTTATTTTTATTGAAATAATTAAATAAATGAAAATTATATTGACGTAAAAAAAACTTATATTAAAAGATAATTATTGGAATTTATATGTGATTTTAATATGATTATGATCTAATTATCTGAATTTTTAGGATAATTGAATGATTTTGTTTTTATTTTTTTTAATTATCAAAAGGAATTAAATAAATAATTTTTAAGTATCCACAAGGGATAAATATTATTGTTTTATTTAACTAAAACAAAACTTAATTTGTTTTTTTCCCGTTAATTTACGTTTTTGTTTAATAAATATTTATTATATTAACTTTTATTTAAGTTTAATATACTTTATCTATGCGAGCCAATCTTGACTTATTTTCTGACATGTTTACTTAATTTTATTTAATTCGACCTATTAAATATATATTCTTTTAGACTATTCCAAATAATGAATTAGACTATTAATTATTTTAATATTTGTTTCATCTTATTTATTTTAATTTTGTTAGTATAACTTTTATTGTTTTAAAATATTATTATGATTTATTAATGTTTATCAAATTATATTAAAATATTCATATATTTAAATGATTATCCATTTAGTTACAATATTATATATTTATTTACTATTTGTTTGTGTTAATATTCAAATGTTTATCCTAATTAATAATTGTTAGTATAATTCAGATGTTTATCTTAGTTATGACTTATAAATTATCTTTGAAATTTACAATTTCAACCCCCATAACTTCTGTTATTTTGCCAAAATGTTCAAAAATAACATGAAAATGTTAAATTCAAACATTTATCTTGATTGTGAGTTCCTACTCATAATTTTAAACTATATAATTATTTTTTGGAAGTTACACATCCAAGCTCATATATTTTGATCTTTACCAAAAACTCCAAAAATGCTATTAAGGTATTAAAATTGTTTCATATGCCAAATTATAGTCACTTTGGCCTCTTGCCAAAAGATCCCAAAATACCAATATGGTATGAATTTTTTTGACCTCATGTCAAAATTTACCAAATAACAAATGTTATCTATGTATTTCATTGATGAATTAATCGCAATACATCGAAAGGATTTTGTCAAACGGGTGTAAATAGCCCTAAGGTTTGTAGGGATTTAAGAAATCCATGTGATTCCCCTACTACCTGGAAATCCAATAGATTGAGTGATTTTTTTTGCAAATTGAAATATTGATGAAGTATTATCAATAAAATTAAAGCATACAAAAATCTAATACTGTTATGATAATGAAATTTCATAACCAAAATCCATTTCCTTATCAAAAAGAAAATCATATATTATTATTTATATATGTAAATGGTTGAAACAACTCATCCCAAAATCAACGTCATAAACTCAAAAGAATATGAGTATCATAAATGAGTACATAAATCTCCTTTTGAAAATGTACAAGAAAATACCTAAAGTCCATCAACTCCCCATTGACTCTAAAATCAACCTCTTGAAAAGGTACAAACAAATACCCTCATGTTTTGAGACGACATATAAATCCTAAGTTTCATAGGATACCTTTACTAGAAACCCCCAAAGAAATGTGGGATGTTCCGAAAGGGATAATCAGGAGTACTGATGAATATGTACTTCCCGAACTAATCGTACAGTGGAATGAAACCCACTTACTTGATTACAAAAAGGTAACTGATTTCAACAAAGAAATGTTATATCCAAAGCGCGTCTCAATCTCTGTGGCAAGGAGCTCACAAAAGATGACATGATTCCTAATATCATTTCCACATTTCATATATAAGTAAATATTAATGAACCAATATAAGTTGGAATATAACATTTAGACAAACTCATCAACCTACTGCAAGTGGTTGAGAGACACAACAAGGTTCTTTTGAATAACACCACATATGTTGGGATAAAGAAAATTCCTGATATCAATAATGAAAGTGTTAGAAGTGGAAACAACTCCAAATAATTGTGAGTTAAAAACCATTTCACACATATGACATTTTCTGCACCATGTGGACGAGACCCTAGAAAGGGTCAGGGTATTGGTAAGAGCCAGGAAGGATTTTTCAACACCTGGAGTAGGATACAACTACTACCCAGGTGATAATGGACAATCAAATAAGATATGCACTAAAAAGTGCTTCTATAAAAAAGGGAACACGTTGAAAATGAAATATAACATATTTGTTTTAATATTTAATATTGATTATGCATATGTTTCTTTGAAATTAATTCTAAGTACCAAAAATTAATTCCTTTGCTAAAGTAAAATCGAATATGTAACCATTATAGATGTAAAGAAATACATCAAAACAAATACAAAAAAAAAATCAATATTCTTCGTTCCGTGTAGAAATGTATCGAGGAGAATTGATTTTTTTTTTACTTATCACACCCTTGAAAAAAAGATAGACTAATACTTGTTTTATAATACATCCAACCAAATTACTTAGACGATGGACTGTCACTCTCTTGTTGGTACAAAATTAATAGGAACCTTGTAAAGATATTCGTATCAAATGGAAATGGAAATGAACATATATACATAAGTTCTAATGAATATATGAAAGTAAACATATATCATGGAAACTGATGTGTCAAACTAGTAGATTATTGGGTCATCGGAACATATTTTGTCACCAATAAAGAACTTTTGGGGGCAATAACACATATATGTTTTGGCATGACCATGCGGGACACCGTGGTTATGACATAGTGATCCGTGTATTGCAAAATACACATAGACACATTCTCTTTCGAGTGAAAGGCAGAATGAGAAAAATTGCAACTGTTGACTTCTGTAGCATAAGAAACAACATTGTTATATGCCCTCTCGAATACCTAAAACTTTTGTATATAACCTACTCCTTTGCCAAGACATGATTGAGACCATCCTAAAGCTAAGGACATAATACAAAAATATTCCATTGTTACAACGAATACAAGGTGATATTTATGGACATAAACATCCAGAATGCGGGCCATTAAAGTACTTTATGGTTCTGGTTTCGATACGATGAACACATGTCGTATTATTGTCCACATGAAATACTGCACTCCTAGCACTAACTATACGTTTAAGGTCTCACCACCCTGATTATTTCATCAAGTCTACATGACTTTGAATGCTGGATAATTTACATCATAAGGATTTGATGTTAATTGCATATGTATTAGGATCAATGTAAAGTTTCCTATACCCCATGTGTATATATAAAATGGTCTCATATAAGTTGTTATCAAAAGAATATGATGACATCTAGGGTATTAGTAATGCGCACCAATTTACCCACATCTACCTGGGGTTATGCAATTATTATATGCAGTTTTTTTTTCGTTTTTAGACCCACTACTTGCTCATGCGTACCAGTTGGTAACTGGATATAAGCCTGATACTTTACATCTACGCATGTTTGATTATATGTGCCAATTGCGCCCCCACAGCGCATCAAAATGGGTCCTTAAAGACGATTTGGTATATGTTGGATATGAATCCCCAACAATTATCCGCTAATTATAATATTTGACTAGTGATCTCTTTACCGCTAGATTTACGGGTTGTCACTTTCATGAGACAGTCTTCCCGTCGTTAGGGGGAGATAGGAAAAAGGATTTTCCATGGGAACGACAGGAAGTGTCATTGAATATTCCCACTCTGTCTCATTTCGATCCCCAAAACTTCACAATGTAATGTTGAAGTCAAACGAATCAGACTCGATACCTGATACGTTTAATATTCCAAAAGTGACAAGATCACATATACGAGTTGCAAATATACTTGCAAGGTTAAAAAGTCCCCAACAGGGGCACAACGCCATTGGAAAGTGCGTTGCAATCACACATAGTGGAGGTGTGGTTGAGGTCGTAGCTCCCAAACGGAAATGGGGGAAGCTACTTGGTTCGGTAGATACTCATCTAAAGGAAGAGAAGAGTAAGGCACAACTATTTGTCATCAATACATAAACCTCTCATGAGATTGTCTCTGATTAAACTATGTCTATGAATCATCACTGGAGGACGCTCCGAAGTTAATATTGATTCTAGAGATGAATATTAATCTCAAATGAACTATGAGAGCACATATGAGTCGATGGACAGATCATATATAATTATTGATGATATATTTCGCATATATTATTGTTTATGAGGTGATAGAGCACATTGACATCGAACCATGCTCAGTTGGAAAATATCAACAAAGAGCAAACTGGCCTAAATAAGCAATCCAGGAGAATCATATTATTTGACAAATGAACAGGTATTTGGTTTGGTAGTGCTAACCCACCAAGTGTAAAGCCTGTAAGACATAGATAAATCATTTGTCCTAAAGCGTAATGAGAATAATTAAGTCATAATGTATTAGACTCTCCTTTGGCGCAAGGTTTCTCACAACGCCCTGGATTGACCACGAGGAGACTTACTCTCTCATGATGGATGTTATGACATCCGTATAATTTACTAGCCTAGTAGTTTCCGAAGGACTGGAAATGCAGCTCATGAATGTGGTTACCACATATCTCTACGGGAATCTAGATTTAGAGATATATAAAAGTGCTTGATGATATTACATTACCAAAATCAAGCAACTCTAAACCACGAAATGCGTTTGCAATAAATTGAAACGCCCACTTTATAGATTAAAACAATATAAGTGAATGTGGTATACCCGCCTAATGGAATATTGATTGGGAAAGGATATATAAGAACGATGAAATGTTTTCTTGCTTATTTATTATGGAAAACAAGTTCCAGATTTTCAAAGTAGCTCTATATGTCAATGTTATGAACATAATAGGCACTCTTGATGAAATGAGAGGAACCACAAGCTACTTGAAATCTGATTTTGAGAGGAAAGATCTTGGGAAAACTTGGTTTTGTCTAGATATTTGAGCTAGGACACCGAGTTTGTGAAATATTAATTCACCGATCGCATATGTCCAGAAAATAATCAGGCAATTTAATATGGACAAAGCGCATCCGGTTAGCACTCCCATGATCGGTCGAAGTGTCGGATATAAGGAAAGATCCATTTCGTCTAAAGGATGATGACGAAAGATGCTGGGAGATGGAATTCCCTATCTAAGTACAATATGCGCATTATCGTACTTAACATAATACACTTGACCATATATTATATTTCTCAGTGAACTTGTTAGCTAGATTTAGCTCAGCGCCAACGCAAAATCATTGGAATGATATTAAATTAATCTTTTGGAACCATTGACATGGTTTATACTTTCCCTATAGAAAGAAAAATGGGATTGATAATGGAACTTCAATACCTACTTAGAATGTAAGCAGCAAAAGTACTAGCTAGCTCTTATAGAAAAACACCAAATAATGTCTTGGTATGTGTTTGCTGATATTAGGTATCTGTCTGACCCATACAAATGATGTTCCCAAACTGAATAAAGAATTACCACAAGGAACACGTCGATTGCTTGGAAGTAAACTAAGCGATCCTTTGTAACTACCTCCTTGAATTAATCCAAGAATATTACTCTCCATGAGATAATAAAATAATGTATATGATTAAAGACTATCATTACATATATTATAGGAGTTAGTAATTCTGGGTTCAACCAGTATCCTACTTGCATATATGGAAATAATGTATCATGTATCGAAGAAATGAACATAAGATACATCAGGGGTAATAACACAAAGCATATTCTGCTTAAGTTTCTATACAATCAGCAATAAAAGACTCTCCTTTAGATTCAAGTGAATCAAGTAAGGTGTCAAAAGAATGTGACATGTTTTACCAAGTCATTACCTAAAACCATATATTGAGAAACGTGTAGAAAGTAAATGGAAATGTTTTCCAAATTCCCTTGGCTAATGCACGAATCAGGGGGAGTAGTAGACAAAAGGGGGAGTCTACTATATTTGTGATATTGGTATGTTGTGCTCTTTCCTTCAACCAAGGTTTTATTTTTCTCATTGGGTTTTGTTCCTTGGTGTAAGGTTTTAGTGAGGCAACTGTTTATATACCATCATGTTTTCTTAACTCTTAAGATTAAAGTATGAATCTAAGAGAAAACTAGACTGAAAGATAAGTCTATGTATTGCAAAGAAGCTGGTGCGTTGTACTCTTTCCTTCGTCATATTTTTATTTTTTCCCACTGGGTTTTATTTTGGCGTAAGGTTTTAACGAGGCAACAACTGTGCACCACCACTCCTTTAACTCGGCACAAGGGGGAGTGTTGTAGGATAAGTGTGCCATCGTCTAAAGGATGACGATAGAGATAGAGATAAATATATCAGAGTTAGATTAGAACTGAAATATCTCCTAACTATCTACTTGTAACTCTTCCCTATTTAAAGGGCTTATGATTAATGAGATTTATAGATTTCTTCTCTCTGTCTTATTGTTATTCTCTTCTTATTGTTGTTTCATTTGTTTTTCCCTTTAACAAAAACAAATTTATAGTAATATAATATATTAATTAATAGTGATACATGGAAAAGTTTGCATAAAAGGAAGGTCTTGCACATACCAAATTAGTGGGTGTTAGAAGCCTCCAGTAGTAATATGTATCTTGTATTTTGATACTTGTAAATTAAAAGATTTTTAAAATCTTGCATAAAATGATGATACCTTGTGTCTAATAATTTGTATTTAAAAGTTTTTTTATCCGTGCTTAATAATATAGTATAGATATAATATATTAATTAATTGTGATACATGAAAAAGTCTGCATAAATAAAAGGTTCTGCACATAACAAATTGGTGAGTGTTAGAAGCATGCAGTAGAAATATGTATCTTTTGCTTTGATAATTGTAAATTAAGAGATTTTTAAAATCTTGTATAAAATGATGGTACCTTGTACCTAATAATTTATATTGAAGAGTTTTTTATCCGTGCTTTTATAATATAGTATAGAGATATTATTTATTTCATGTATATATTATGTATATTTTGTACCTAACCCCAACTCCAAAGATATTGTATTTGACGCGTTTGAATTGGTTTAGTTTGGTACTTGGTTTATTAAACAATGCAACTATTTTATTTATTTTGCAATTGTTTAAGGGTTAGTTTAATTGATTTTTTGTTTAGTTCTTTACGAACAAAATTATCGATGTAAATTAATTTGTCTGTATAGACTTAAAAATTTTATATCTCGAGAGAATTATTTTTTTATAAATGAAATAAACATGTTTTACAATTAGGAGAATATGTTTGAAACCGATCCCGACGGGTACCAAACAAATAACGGTTCCAAAAAAAATGGGATTCGGAACTGAAATCGGTCCACATCGATTTCATATTTTAGAAACTAGAACTAATCACATTGGTTCTGGTTTTGGAACCAACAGTTCCGAATCGATTCCGGTTTCGAAAAAGGGTAACCGCTTCGGATGCTCACGCCAGCCGTACGTGGATGTACGTAGGAGGTGACAGCATGATCAGCTGAGTTGCGTCTGTGAGCACCAAACGACGTCGTACTCTCGTTTGACTCCTATTTCTTCAATCATATCCGCGGTTTCCTTTATCTAAATGGAAGGAAGCGGAGAGTATGACACGTGTCATGAGTAGGTGAAGCAGATGCATGGTTGTAGAATGTGCTGGGATTTGGACGGTGCAAGTTAGCCATATATTAATCCGGATATCCTGGAAGATTCTGGTCCCATGCTCTAATTACCAAACTAACCCTTCATAGGTCCTCGTCGTATACGCTTATCCATTATTTTTGCTATATGTTTTCCATTAACTTTTAGGAAAAAAAATTAAAAAAAAAACAGCAAAATATTTCACTTTAACCCTGTTCTCGAAACTCATTTAACGAAAAAAAAGAAAAGAAAGAGGAGGGAAATGAGAGAAAAGTTAAAAAAAAATTGTGTTCTCGAAACTTTTTTAGGAGAGAAAAGAAAGGAAACGAAAAAAAATAATTGATAATTTTCCTCCCAAACCTTTCCTCCCAAATGTGGGAGGAAAGAGAATGAAAGGAAAAGAAATAAATTAATATCATTTAAAAAAATTACTGAATTTATTAAAATTATAAAACTACTCAATCTTTTATTATAAAGAATATATTTTATAAGGGTATATTTGTACAATTAACATCTTTCATTTCATTTATCTCATGTTCAAGAACATGAAAAACTATTTTCTTTTCTTTCTTTTTGCTTCCATTTCGAAAACACAAATGAAAAAAATATTTTCCTTTCCTTTCTTTTCCCTCCCTCTCTTTTCCATCCATTTCCTTTTCTTTTCTCTCCAGATTATAGAACACAGCGTAAAAGATTAAGTGTTTATGTCCTTAATTATTTTTTGAACGAAAAAATTATTGAACTTTTTTATTTTAAATTACTAAATTTTTGAACTATTTTTTTGAATGAAAAAATTATTAAACTTTTTCAATTTGAATGATTAAGTTTATGAATTTTTTTACCAATAAAATAAACCAACAAACTTTTAAAATTTGGTTACATGAAAAAAAAAAACTATTTGTAACCAACTATAAATGTTTTAAAGTAAAAGGAATTCTAAATCAGTTTTACCGTTTCCGGACCCTACGCCAATCAAACTCCTTACAAACAACGGTATTGCTCTCCCTCACAACTCCATGTTGTTCCATTGTTGTCCGTTCTCCATATCACCTATCACACTGTTGGGATTTGTCATTGATCTCCCTTTTTTTGATCTATTTTAAAGGAGAGAATAAACAAATCAAAAGAGAAAGATTGATGATAGGTGCCAACAACATGATAGGCGATATGGAAAACAGATAACAATAGGGTGGCGAGAGTGATACCGGTGTTTGAGTGGGGTTTGAATAGTGTATGGTTGGAAACGATAAAAATGATTTAGGTTTCTTATTAGGGAAAAGTTCAAAAAAGCTCAATAGACTTTAGTGTTTGGAGTGATTAAGTCATTGGACAATTTTTTTGAATAAATAAGACATTGGACATTTCAAAACTTGTTAAATAAATCATTGGATATTTGGTAACTTGTTGAATACATCCTTATTACTTAAAAATGTAATTTGCAACCTACATAACAGGTAACACTACAAATTAAAAAACACGCCACCTACTTTATCCGCCTACAAATTAAAATTTGGAAAATTAACTAAAATAGTCAATCTCATCAACCAAATTTATTTTTTAACCACTTCTCGAAACTTTTTCCTAAAATAGCCAAAGTGTGTGCATATTGTTTTTTCTTCTGCGTAAGGATTTTTGTTTTCCAAAAAAAAAAACTAAAAAATTTTAATACGTGGAGAATTTTATTTGTAAAAATTCACCTTCTACTTATAGTTTTAGAAAAAAATTACACTTTGCATACTACTAGAAAAAGAGGCATTTTCGGCGGATTTTTCCGCCGGAAATTTTCGGCGGATTTCCGACGGAAGTCAAACGGGTCAACCAAGTTTGACTTTCGCCGAAAATCCGCCAGAATTTTTTTTTATTTTTTATTTTTAAAAAATCAATGATTTTCGGCGGATTTCCGACGGAATATAATTTTTTTATTTTTTTTCTTATTAATTATAATTAATTAACTATTTTCGGCGGATTTTCGACGGATTTTAATTAATTAATTTAATTAATTAAAATCCGCCGAAAATAGTTAATTAATTATTATTTTTAAATGAATTAAAAAAAATCCGTCGGAAATCCGCCGAAAATCTTATAAAATTTCCGACGGATTTTCGGCGGATATTCTATATTATTTAAAAAAATAAAAAAATAAAATCCGCCGAAAATCCGCCGAAAATAGTTAATTAATTATTATTTTTAAATATATTAAAAAAATAAAAAATAAAAATAAAAATCCGTCGGAAATCCGCCGAAAATCTTATAAAATTTCTGGCGGATATTCTATATTATTTAAAAAAAATAAAATCCGCCGAAAATCCGCCGAAAATAGTTAATTAATTATTATTTTTAAATGAATTAAAAAAATAAAAAATAAAAATCCGTCGGAAATCCGCCGAAAATTATTATTAATGTATACAGTTGATCATTAAGAGATTTAGTTGGGCTTTAACTACACAGTTGATCACTGTACGGTTGTACTAGAATCTCGAATTAATGATTGATTGTTAATTGGAATAATTCAAAATCTTATTTGATTAACATAGATATCCTATTTTTGTGGTTGCAGATCGATTGGGCGTGCAAAGCTAAGAATGAAGCTCATAACGAAAGAGAAGACCCGAAACACCATTTACCATTACCAATGTTTTAGTTTACAGACTACATTGAATTTAGTTTACAGATTTGAGATGATATTGTATTAAAGACAACATTGTTTTGTAATGGTTTTTGCATATGAATTATCAATGTTTTTTAATAGGTTTTTATACAGATTTTTTGTATTTTTAATTATTTTTTTAACGTTCCGTCGGTAATCCGTCTATAAACGTCGTTGTCACGTAGTCGTCGTTAATCCGTCGCTAAAATCCGTCGGTAATACTGATCGTCGATAAATAACGTATCGTTGGTATTCCGCTGAAAATAATAAATAAATTAATAAACAACTATTTTCGGCGGAATATTCCGCCGAAAATCCGCCGACATATTTCGCCAAAAGATTTTTTTAATAAAAATAAGAAAATTAATTAAGTACAAATAAAAATAAATAAATAACTATTTTCGGCGGAATATTCCGCCGAAAATCCGCCGCAAATAGTTAAAATTAATTTTCTTAATTAATAAAATCATTTAAATTTTCAAAAAAAATCGGATCCGTTTCCGACAGCCAAATCCGCCGAAAATCTCAATCCGCCGAAAATGCCGCCGAAAAAAATGATTTGCGGCGCCCCTGTTTCCGGCCGACCAAATCCGCCGAAAACTCAGATTTTCGGCGGATTTCCGGCGGATTTGGCCGTCGGAAAAGGTCGAAAATTTTGTAGTGGCATCTGTATAAAGTTATAACTATTTATTTAATTTATTTTATATCAATTAATTTTTTATTTTGTATTTTTATTATATTAACACACATAATCGTGTATTAACTAAAATATATAAAAAAATTAGTTTTTTTTTACAAATTACACTATTACAATCGTTTCGTCAATACGTTCAAAATGAACGCAATATTGTTTTTGAATTTAATCTTATATTATTCAATATCATAAATATGTATGAATTATCTTTAATACTTACACTTTATACCTTTATAGTTACATATTAATCTCATATTATTAGATAAATAACCCTAAAGGATAGAAAGTGTAAATATTAAATATATTTTGTACGTATTTATGATATTTAATAATATGAGATTAAATCTAAAAAATTCAATATTAGACTCATTTTAAACGTATTGAAGATACAATTATAATAGTGTAATTTGTAAAAAAAAATGTATTTTTTTGATGTATTTTAGTTAATATACGATTATATGTTAATATAATAAAAGGTTAAAATGAAAATAAAACTGTAGAAGATATAAAATAAATTAAGTAACAAATTATAAAGATCATTTCTATTTATTTTTTATTTTTTTTGCCAAAAGCAATTTGTAAGGCAAAAAAAATTATACTTAAACTTTGACTATTTTAAATAAAGACTTTGAAAAGAGCTTAAAAATGAATTTCTTTGATGAGATCGACTATTTTAGTTAATTTTCTCATTTTTTTTATTTGTAGGGGATCAAATAGGTGACATCTTTTTTGTTTTATTTTTTTCAATTTGTAGATTTACCTGTTATGTAGGTTGCATGTTACATTTTTAAGTAATAAAAATGTATTTAACAAGTTTCTAAAAATCTAAGGATTTATTTAGTGTGTTTTGAAATGTATAAGAACTTATTTGTTCCAAAAAATTGTCCAAAAATTTAATCACTCCAAACACTAAAGTTCATTGGTTTTTTGTGGACTTTTCCAAATTATTACTTTAATACATCTCTAGTTAGTTACAAGTAGTTTTTTGAGTAAACTACGATTTTCGTCCCTGTGGTTTGATGTTTCTAACGATTTTCATCACTGGTTTTTAAAAACTGTTTTTTTCGTCTCTGTGGTTTCCATTTTGTTTCTATTTTCGTCCCTCCATCCAATTCCTTTAAATATCAACGTAAACTCATCCAAAAAAATTACATATTTGGTCCTTGTAGTATTCCAACTTTTACATTTTTATCCTCAAATTACTTAGGTTACATTTTTTTTACTTTTTACTTTTTCTTTCTTTGTTATATTTCATGAATACATTTATTTTTCTATTAACTATGTTATATATTTTCAAAATTGTTATAACTTTAATTATAGAAAAATAATCAAATAATTTCATTAAAATTATTGACAATACGTGCTTTTTGTAACACCATATTGAAATTTTATTATCCTTTTATTGTCTTTTTTTTAATATATAACATAATCTGAAATGTTCTGTATCATTAACTCATTGATTAATTATAGAAAACAAAGGTTTATATGTATAACATTATAAACGATATATAAATTTGCCGCCACAAGTATGTCTCACGCTATTTAGAACATTGATATATATATATATATATATATATATAGTGTTTGGTTCATTTGAGAAATGTTAAATATATGAGAAATAGAGAAGTAATCGTAGCTATTCATATGGTCAAGATCGGATTTGACTAGTCAAATATTGCGGCTTTGACCGGTCAAAAGTTACGGTTATCCCAAAAATAAAAGAACAATTTCGTAAATTTTATAAAACACACGGGTTGTATTCATATATGAACATGTATAATTCATATATGAACTATATGTTAATATATGAACCAGTGCAATTCACAACTGAACTCTTTTAACTGATTCATATATGAACCTTTGTGATTCATATATGAATCAGTTAAACTAACTAATAGATTCATATATGAACCTTTGTGATTCATATATGAATCTGTATGAATCACAAATATTCATATATGAATATTTGTGATTCATATATGAATATTTGTGATTCATATATGAATATTTGTGATTCATATAGATTCATATATGAACTCATCCCGTGTATTTTATGAAATTACCCCTCTACCTTCTATAGATCACACAAGGAATTAACCGATGATTCGCGGTCAAAGCCGCAAATGTTGATCAGATGAATGACTAAGATTACTTATCTATTTCTCATATATTTACCATTTCTCAAATGAACCTCTCTCTATGTATATATATATATATATATATATATATATAGTCGGATTCAAACAAGAACAATACTTATTTAAAATAACATGAGACTAACAAAATCATTAGTGGTTTTACATTAACGCACAAAAAAATGACTTTGGTTGTGGCTTCAGGTCCGCATGATTTTTTTGCACGTTAATGTAAAATCACTAATGAATTTATTAGTTTTTTTGTTCTTTTAAATAATTAATGTTCTCGTTTGATTCTCCCTCCCCCCTCCCCCCTATCTCTCTCTCTCTCTCTCTCTCTCTCTATATATATATATATATATATATATATATATATTTGTGTGTGTGAGTAAGTGTTTAATTTTGATTAATTAATAAAAAATAAAGTTTAAATGAAAATATGGAATAATGGGAGTAAAGTGCAATTTATAAAATCAGCAGCCGGTTGTTATAACATAAAACTAATTTTTTCTCGAATTTTATTAAACTTCTTCAAATAATGGTAATTTAAAATGAATTAAAAGTTTTAATAAACCAATAGATAAAAAATATTAATTTTATGAGATTTCAACCTAACCTTTGGAAAAACATGTCATGTACTTGTCAATAATTTTAATAATTATTTGATTATTTTAATAATTAAAGTTATAATTATTTTGAAAATATATAATATAGTTAATAGAAAAATAAATGTATTCATGAAATATAGTAAAGATAGAAGAGTAAAAAGTAGAAAAAGTAAAAAGTAAAAAGTAAAAAATGTAAACTATGTAATTTAAGGATAAAAATGTAAAAGTTGGAATACTACAAGGACCAAGTATGTAATTTTTTTGGATGAGTTAACGTTTATATTTAAAGGAATTGGATGGAGGGACGAAAATGAAAACAAAATAGAAACCATATGGATGAAAAAAGCAGTTTTTAAAGACGAGGGACAAAAATCGTTAGAAACATCAAACCACAGGGACGAAAATCGTAGTTTACTCTAGTTTTTTTATGTTAAAAAAATGTAGGTAACTAATTTTTTGAAGCTCAATGGATTATTTTATTGAAAAAAATGTTCAGATACTAAATCATTTAAAATGATAAAGTTTAATAGTTTTTTCATTCAAAAAAATAGTTCAAGAATTTAATTATTCAAAATGAAATAGTTTATTTTGTCAACAAAAATTTAGTTTTGCACGTTCTATCTATACTATATTATAAATCATTTATAAAAACTCTTAAAAACAATTGTTAAAGTTTAATGTACCGTTATTTAATGTTAATTACTTAAAATCTCTTAAAAACAACCATTAAAGCTTTATGTACTATATTTAATGTTATTTATTAATTTTCAATCTTTATCTCTAACCACATTAATTCCCTAAAATCACTTTTCATTTCAACTCCCCTAATATCAATCCCCGCATATATAAATACATGATAAAAATTAAATTTTAAATATAAAATATAATTAATAAAATCTAACAAAAAACTTAATGTTTATTTTATAAAAAAACATTATATTATTAAACATAAAATAAATTACATTATTATTAAATTATCGAAGAAATTTTTTAAAAACAAGCTTTTATGAATTGACACAAATTACGTAAAATTCAAGATTATAAGTCATAAAGAATGAGTACAAATTTTTAAAGTTATATGTTTGAATTCATAATTAATTGATAAACATACTTAAAACAGGATAAATATCTCAATTTAAATATAAAAAATTAAAAAAATATAAGATAAAATGCTTAATTTTTTTATAAAAAAACATTATCTTATTAAGTCCAAGTTAAATAAATTTATAAAATAAAAAAAAATTACCACTCTCTCAAAACCATCCAAAATCCTACTGTAAATCGAAAAAAAACAAAAAATAAAATGAAACATTTAATTTGTGATGTATTTCGCTGGATTTTGTGAGTACGGTTCTAATAATATAATAAGAAGTACACTTTTTTCATCAGTATATTTATAATTAATTTTTTTAATAAACAAAAATAATTTATCATTACTTATTTGAATATATAAAAAATTAAATTAATCAAGTGAAATACGATAAAATTTAAAATGAAAATGTAATTAAAAATGGGTTAAAATAAAAAATGCTAATTGCAATTTGTGCAATTTAAAATGAAAACGAAAATGTAATTATAAAAATTCTAATACAACGTTTTTTACAAATCTTTAAAAGCCAAAATTTTCTCATCCACATTTCACTCCCTAATTCAATTAAATGTTACGTTTATCACTATTACAATTAGTTATTTAATTTACTTTATAGCCCTTGTTTTTTCATTTTATACTCTTATCATGTTAACACCAATAATCGTATACGAACAAAAATGCAATAAAAATACGTTTTTTTTACAAATTATTCAATTATAATCGTCTCGTCAATACCTTCAAAACGAACTCAATATTGAATATTTTTTTATTTAACCGTACTATTAAATATCATGAATATCTACAAATTAGATTGTTTTATATTCTTACACTTTATTTATTTTTTTCACCTTTAGCATTAGGGATGTTCAAAAAAACCGTTGGATCGCTCAAACCGGTCGAACCAAGTCAAACCAGACTCTTTTTTGGCAGTTTGAACGGTCTGGTGGTCCAGTCTGATTTGAAAAATAGCCAAACCGCTCGGTCCAGTCCGGTCTGTGGTTTGACCCTTTTTGAGCGGTCTGGACCGAACCGACCACAAAAAAACGCATATATTAATCATATTTAGTTTTCATGTTGTAGACTCAACTTTTACGACTCAATTAAAAAAATTCGTCAAATAATTACATTTTTAGTTTTTATTTTCTCAATTGATTGTGTTATCTAAATTGACAAAGTTCTAAGATTCGTTAAAAATTTAAATCTAAAGTCCAAATCGTTTTTCGACTTTCTCAATATTTGTCCAAAATTCAACTATTGTTGGTGGACTTGTTAAAGTTTTTTTCAACTTGCTCAATATTTTTTCTAATTTATTATATAAACAATAAACGTTCTTTTATAAGTCGATATACTATTTTTTTAATGATGTTATATTTGTAGAAAATTTATTTTGGATATAGAGTTTATGTTATTTTAGTTTAAAGCCCAAAAGATGCCCAAACCACCTAAACCAGTCAGATCAGACCGTCTTTTTGTGGTCTGGTTTGACCGGTTTGGTTACTTGCTACCAAACCGCTCGGTTGAAAATTTTTGTAAACCGCCATTCGTGGTTTAGGGGGTTAAACCGTCCAAACCGGACCACGATGTAACACCCCGATTTTTGAAAAGGTATAATTTAAAGTTAATACAGAAACCGATATATTGAGGAAAAATAAGATATATAATTTTGGACTTGAATCTTAGATTTTATAGTATTGATGGATAAAGGATTCATTTACGAGTCCAACGGTTCCTTCCGGAGCGAAATCGGAGCTAAAACGAAGAAGTTATGGCCAAAACAGTGTTCGGTACATGCTCGTCTATAGTGCCCGACGATTGTGACACTGTCACTATAGCATGTCACAATCACCGAACTCGAAACACTCTCGGTACAATCTCGGCAATTGTACCACTGGCACAATACCCTGGCACTATAGCCAGGCCCTATCCCATTTTCTCACTTCCACTCTCTGCCCTTTCTCTCCCAGACCGATTCCTATCATATTGGTTCGAACCTCAACCATTTCCATGGCCATTTACTTTAATCTTGAAGCATTCCATCATCATCTAAGGTCTTGGAAGTCTAGGATTCAAGGAGCTACCATCTCATCATCTCCATTGTTGTCTTCTTCAAGAAAATCCTAGGGTTTTGAGTTTTATCAAAACCCACCAATGTGAGTTCATTCCTTCTTCTTTCTAACACTTTAATCAAGTTGTAAATGCTTCATTAATAGTTTCCAAGTACTCTATTTCTTAAGTTTTTGGTTGGACGATTTTGGAGAAATTAGGGTTTTGATCTCGTTTGGGGATTTGATATAAATTATTTGGGGAATGATTCTACGTGTTTGGTTATGTTTATTTATGGTTGAATATGTATGGATTTAAGTTTTTGGAAGTTTTGACTTGATAATCCAAGTGTTCTTCAAAGGAGCTCTAGTTGGGGGGAGATCTAGATGTAGCCTAAATCTAGCAATGTGAGTTCAAGTTGATTTGTGAAAACGGTGTACATGCCAAAATGTTTATTTTAAAATGTTTGCGTTTTACCTCAATTTGTTAACTGCTGATAAGTTTTAGTTATTTTGAAATGTTTAGTTTTATAAACATGTTGAGACACCCATTTTGGGATTTTGTGCATTTTGATAGATAATCATATATTTGGGTATCTAAATGATTTATTTCATGGAGTATAATTTCGAGTATAAATGCATTTTATTGGGTGTCATGGGATGATTTGAAAGGATAAATGGTATAAACTTATTTGAAAAATGTTTTGTCACAATCTAAATTATGTTGGAGTTATTTGTGTGTTTTGAAACATGGGTTGCATTATTTCGGGTCGTTTACGTTTGATTTCATTTTATGATTTTCCACGTTGGGTCTTTGGATTGGTTGAGCTTATAGCTTAGTTTGGATTTTGTTGGGTCTTGGGGACACTTGTCTGGTTTTGGTAGCTCATTATAGAGCGTTTGGTTATGATTTGCATTTATTGCATCTTATTTGGGAATTACATGTTTTGAATGCGTTAGTTCATTCGTTTTGAGTAATGTAATGTTTCAGCCCCGTCTACTATGGATCCATGAGCACTTTTGTATTTTATCCGGTGTTGGGACGACTAGTTTTCCACATCGAGGCACGTTCGACATTGGATGTGATGTAAGTCCTTCGTGCTCGTATCAATGGGTGTATGCTGAAAGATGTTGAGCTCGATACAGTTATTGCTTTATCCGATGGTGGAACGATTAGTTTTCCCCATTGAGGCGCGGTTGGCTTCTTTGGTATGGTGTAAGTCCTCCGTGCTAGTATCTATGGGTGTATTCTGAAAGATGTTGAGCCCGATACTTATACCACTTTAACGTAATGTGTGGCTTACTCTGTGCACGTCACATTATGCGGAATCGGGTTTCCCCCGTCACCGAAAGGTGTTATCTTTAGGCTGAGTCGTTTATTATTTGTTTTCGATGACATTTTTCATACATGAATTTATTCCATGTTTTATGGGTCGAGTATTAATCCATATCCGTGTTTTGGGATGTTTTGGGATATGAAGTATTTTTTACATTATCATAAATTGGGAGTCATTTTATATCCACGTTTTGAGTTGGGTTACCTCCCTTATGATATAATCTTAGAAACTTGAGTTTACTCATATTTTGGTCGTTTGTTTTATAAAGCTTACTCAAATTTCATTAATTGAGCATTACCATTATTCCCGTTTCAATTAAGTGTTGGATTGCATCATTTCATGAAAGAGTGTTTTGGCGTTTAGACAACCATCTATAAAATGCATATTTTTGGTAAATGAGTTGTTCCATTATTTTAAAGTAAATAATTTTTAAAGGATCATGATTATAAGTTACAATATTTCCATTTTACGTTTTCTTCATAATCTTGATATAAACTCTTGAACTTACTAGGCGTTAAGCCTAACCTTTTTATTTGTCGGCATGTGCATCAGGTTCCAGATGGGGGTTTGGTCCTAGCTGTCCCAAGAAGAGATGTGTTTAGTTCTCCCGAGTGTAAGTTAGTGAAGACTTCCGCAGTTTGGATATAGTGACTTTTATTGGGTTTTAGTAGCACCCGTCCTTATTATAAACCGTATGTATAGAATGAATGTGTATGTTGAGGTTAAATATTAAATTGTGGTTGCAGATGATTTTTTTATTGGTGTATTTAGAAAATTTTAAATTAGTTGTTATTTCCAGAATTCAGGGTGTTACACACGAACACCCCTATTTAGCATATTAATTAGTTTTTTGGGAAAGTTTTAAAAGCCAAAATTTTAGCTACACGTTTCTTCTTTCAAAGTTACATTTAGAACCCTTATAATTAGTTATTTAATTTACTTTATATTCATTGTTTTTTCATTTTTCATTTTAAACCCTTATCATGTTAACACAAATAATCGTATATGAAAAAAAATGCAATGAAAATATATGTTTCTTTTTTTACAAGTTATACCATTATAATCGTCTCGTCAATACCTTCAAAACGAGCCCAATATTAAATGATTTTTAATTTAACCGTACAATTAAATATCATGAATATCTACGAATTAATTTGTTTCTATCCATTCGCTTTATTTTTTTTTCTTCTTTAGCATATTAAAAACACATAATCATAGATCAACTAAAATATTTAAAAAATGTGTTTCATATATCGGACAAACAAACTTGTAGACACAAGCAATGCTTCCAAAAGTGGTGTAAATAATTACTTAAACATGGTTGTGGTTAATGTACATGTGCTTGATTTAGTGAAATTCTGAACTGAAAATTATAGGGAGGTCGTGTTGCATCAGATTACAGCGTTGGAAGATTTATATCAGAGATCGTGTCCTTCATTCCAAAGCTATCCCCGTCGGCTTTTGACAAGCTTGTGAATGATATTCTATAGGCAAAGAAACATCTTCTCCACCACAAATGGTAGAGGTAAGGTCTGCCTACATCATCCTACCTCCATACCCTGGCTCTGTATGGATGATATACTAAGCTCATTTTGTTTTCTTTCGTTAGTAGTAATTGTTCGAATGGAAAAAAAACACCATGTGTATGTGGTTTAGCTATTTGGTACCATCGTAGGTTGTCACTAGGATTTTTTTATGCTTGGTGAATTTTGTGGTAGTATCGAGATGAAGACTGACAACATGTTTATAAGCCAAATCCAGACAGAGTAACCATAACTGTTGGTTATAATTTTTTTCTAATCTGCAAAGTCAGGATCTGAATGATGCTCCATACTTGACATGGAGAACAAGTCATTTTGTTGATGATATCTAAAGTCATTTAAGTTTATCCTATGTTAGGTGGTTGATTTCATATATTGGAAAAGTTTAAGTTATTTAGATTCATATTCTTTGGGTGTAATAACATTTAGTGTTTGATGTTGTCTTGTTTCTTATATATGATAGGATCAATTGTTGTTACTATACTCGTCAAGCATTACAATGAAAGACAATTCAGCTTAGCAGAAAAATTTAAAACTGTTGCCCAGGTCCTGTAACCATCTTGGTTCTTTTCCACCAAACTGTGATTTTCTCAATTGTTGTCGGCAGAGCTGGAAGATTTTGTGGTTTCATTAGGGTATGACATGTAAGATGGTTATGGACATGTAATAACCCATATGCAGATTATTTTGTTCTGCAACTCATACTCATGTATGCTACTAAATTGAGGTTTAGATTCAACAAGTTATTTACAACTTTATTATTATTTTTTGGAATCTTTCATTTTTTTGCCATGAATGTTTACTTCTTGGCAATTAATATAATTTGTTGATGAAGATTATCTTAGGAGTGCTTGAAATGTTACATGGTTAAACCGATGGTTGTTTTTTGGTTTAACATGGTGTATGGATGACGATAAATAGAGACCAATTTATAAATTTTCTCCGGGTATTATTTAATGCTTGTTTCAACTTCAAAAATTATCATGAATACATCTAATTGTGTTTGACAACCTAATAGAAGTGTAAATCTATTATCGTAGTCCTTAATTGGGTGACAATAATTGATAGAAAATAAAAGGACAAAAGTTAAGGTAAATGAAGTTTCTTATGTGTTAATTGATTACCTTACAAATTTGTACTTATATATAAGACAATATTAAAATTCTCTTTTTAAACTTTTAATGTTATACTATTTGAGTTGGAATAACTGCACTATACATAAAATATACAAGTTAGATGAAAATGATTGGGAATTATATATATATGGATGGAGACGAGTCTAACCGCATTTGAGTTAATCTTGTCCGTTTAAATTCATCAAAGATTTAATCTCAGCCATTTAAATTCCTTATTTTGTGGTTGCCGGTTACCAAAACTAATCCCACATATCCAGCCAACTCCTCTTAATCCCCCACCCCAACACACGATCAAGCCCACTCGGCCACTCCCCCCATTTGTTTCCCAACGATTCTAATAGAGACGACTTTCTCAACAATGGCTTCCATCTCCATTTCCTTCTTCTTCATGCTCTTCTCCCTAATTGCATTCACCTTCTCTCAGAGTAACTTTTCAATGCATGCTTTCTTAATTCCTTCTTTTATTTCTCTGTTAATTACTTGCAGGTCCAGGTCCCACATTCATGGCCTTCATCCTCAACGCAACATTCCAGCCAAACCCTAATTCTGTTTATCAGACGGAGCATACATTCATCAAATCATCTTCAGGAATTGAAAGAAAGAATGGGTGTTGAAACATTTTGGTTTCTCTATTGCTCTCCAGGTTTGAACTCTCTCTTCTAATAGATGTTTTTTCTTCAATGGTTTTTTGTGTTTACTTCTCCATTTTGTGTTTTTCTTCAATTGTTTTTTCGCTTACTTATCTATCTTGGGTTTTTCTTCGATGGTTTTCTTAGGCAGTTCATACCAAGAAGAACAACAAAAGCCTCAAAAAACCAACAGTCACGACCTAACATAGGGTTAATCATCTCTTGGTTGTATATTTGGTGTTCTTTGTGATTACTTTGCAGCTCCTGAAAGTCTCCGAACAAACTCAGAGGTATCATCAAATTCTGCAGATCTTCTAAAATTTACCCGTATGTTTTTCTGTTATTTAGATCCTGTAATGGTTTCATTTTCCACCTGGGTTTCTCTTTGGAACATCAGTTATGCTTACCAAGTCGATCTTTCCCCGTTTCTTTCTCTTTTTGCTCATTATCATACCTACGTATCACTCAACTTATGGAATTCTGCAGATTGAAGAGCCTATCTTGAAGATGCTAAACCTCTCAGCAACTCGGATGCATTTTGTCATTTTGTAGGTTTGTACTATCGATTGTGCATTTGTTACTGTTATACGACAAATTATCGAATTGATTTCGACTTCTACTGGTAATATATCCACTACCATTGTTATTAGGTTATGGAGAAAGTGGAGAGAAAGGAGGTATTGCAGGTGCTCATTAAGATTGATTTTTTTAGTAGTTTTGTTTGATGACCCATCGCTCGTAATTCCATTCTTGATCTTCTCACTCAGGTGCCATTTTTAAGTCAAGTTTTTTTCTTTCTTTCTTTCTTTCTTTCTTTCATTGTTTTGGTTACAAAGGATATGGTTGAGACTTGAGCCTGATGTTGTCCAGGTAAGAAATTCTCGACATCATGATATAAACCTTGAAGACTTGATGATGATTTGGACCAGTTTTGATGTAAATGTGTGGAATTTTGGGTGGAGCTGCTAGGGATGGCAAAAATAACCGAAACCGATGGTGAAAACCGAAAACCGAAATTTTCGGGCCGGGTTCGGGGACTTCTTATCAGGGACGGGGCGGGGATCGGGGATATATTCGGGGATTTTATCGGGGGCGGGGACGGTGATCACCGGCCCGGCCCGATATGTGTATATATATAAATATTAATGTATTTACATATATATATATATATATATATATATATATATATATGTTAAATTATATATATATATATATAATATCATTAAAAGAAAATTACAAACATTATATTAAAATTTAAAATCTTTTAATCCATTTTATCTCAACTGCCCAAACAAGCCTCCCGAAAAAGTTTATTTTATTTGTTTAATCGTGAAACCGTAATGTTAGTTGGATGATATATGAATTTTATTTACTTTTATATCGTAATTTAAGACATTTTTTAGGCATTTAGACTTATGTTCATAAAAATTGTAATTTATTTTTAGTTGTGACAATTAACATTTTGTAAAAAAAAAATCCGGGCCGGTTTTGGGTTCGGGTATAACCAACGGTGAACGGGAAAACCCAATGGGGAAATACGATTTTTAACCTTAACGGGTTCCCCAACGGGGATCGGGGAAACCGCGGGGACCCAACGGGGATCCCCGATAAGATCCCCGACGGGGATCGAGGCGGTTTCGGGGACGGTTTTGGTTATCGGTTTCGGGGACGGGGATACCAATAACCGGCCCGAACCCGGCCCGTTGCCATTCCTAGGAGCTGCTGGTGGTTCAGGTTGTTTCTTTTATGGTGGTGCTTCATTAAAGCTTCTGGCATTAAAAGTTAGGTTAATTTGACTTAGAGAATTGTTGAAGTCAGAAGTTTCCATGCTCTTGAGAATCCTTGAGGTGGGTTTTTCTTGGGGGGAGTTGGGATTTGCTTGGTATTCCAAGGATCAAAATCTCGCGTGGATGATTGATCGTTCATTATCAACCTTTTCGGGAATGTTGCTCTAAGTTTGATTTGTGTTTGTATAGATTGATTCGGTCTCCAGGAGTGTGTTTGTATTTAATTTTAAGATCTAATTTTGGTTGTTTGGATTTTCAGTTGTTAGCTTTAATAGACTGAAAGAGAAGAAATGGATTTCTAGGCAATATCCTAAAGTTTATGTTGAATATGGTGACAACAGATCTTGCACACGTACCATGTCCTCTTTTCGATCCATTGTCATGTTTACATTCAAACATTTGTTGTTGATTGTTGTTTAAGATTTAACTAATTGTTGTAATTTAATTTGGTTGTTGATTTGGTATAGATGGAGGCAAGAACTCTCTAAACAATTGTATTATGAATTTGGGAAAATCGTAACAGATATGGATGAATTGAAGGGAAGGAGTTTATCGGCGTCAAGTGAGGAAGAGGCTGAATCAGGGTCTTGAAAGCTCACAAAGGCCCAGATAAAAGGAATTTGAATTGTGCAAAATGGATGAATTGTAGGCTTGCTTGTAACCTTTTAGAGGGAGGTATGGATTATGATTATGATGTGTTGAGATTCTTTTGAAGCACATCTAATTTGTTGATGAAAGCTCTATCTTGGAAACATAATAAGAGTTCGATATTTACATTACAATTTCACACTACAACTGTTAGAAAAAATGAACTTCCTTGTAGGGGTGAGTATCGGACGGGTCGGGGCCCAAATCCCATAACCCGATCGGATATCGGGTGGTGAAATCGAGCCCCGAAATCCGACCGAATCTCTTCAGGTGGATCGGGTTTCGGGTTACATTGGTCGGGGATTCGGGTAACCAAAGTACCTCCTGAAAGTAAAATTGAGTTTCGCAGAAACAGGTACCATGTTTGAATACATATTTCGAGAAAGTAAAAGAAATGATGAATACACACAAAAGTGATGAAGATGAAGCATTGTGGAAGGTGTAGGTTGCGCTGAAATAGGTGCATGAGGCATCACGGGGAAGACGAAGAAGAGAATGGGAGATTGACGGCGGTTAGCCTACGAAGGAAGATGAAGATGTTTTTGAAAGGAGGTAATATATATGCTCCTCTGTTTGAATATATATATATATATATATATATATATATATATATATATATATATATATGCATGCATGCCATGTGTGTGTGTATATATATATATATGTATATGTTGTGTATATATTATATATGGGTAAATTTGTTACTATATATATATATATATATATATTGTTTGTGTCTAATCTTCATATGGGAAAGAAAGGAAGTGGTTCATGGTTAACAACAGTGAACAAGGCCTCCTTCAGGTATCCAACCAAGGATGCTACCAAAATACATGGTCTGAGAGTCGGAGAAGAAGGGAGTCGTCGATGGTCAGAAGGGAGTCTCTCGATACCGAATCTGATTTGAGAAATTATGTTTATAATCACCATTTATAAAATAGTTTTATTTATTTATTTATTAAATTTGGGTTTTCGGTTCGGGTCGGGTGGGGATTTGAATACACAACCCGATCCGTTTTATCCGATAAAAAGTTCGGGGTCGGATTTTCGGGTTTAGCTAATTTCAGGTTATTCGGGTATCGGGTCGGACGGGTTTTGCTCACCCCTTGGATCCTGGGAGGAACAACTGCAATTGTTACCAAATGCAACCAAAGATAAAGTTGAAAAGGAGAGAGAATGCCCAGGAATTTGAATATGAATTCGACGATAAAAAGTTTTCTCAAAACCAAAACAAATCTCTTTGATAAATGATTTCTTTTTAAAAGGAATAAAATTTATATTCATAGATTTAGTTATCTTTAAAGTAAGATTTACAAAAGTAACACAAATAATTTAATTTTGGAAAAATGAAAATAAACAAGAGAAGAGATGTTGGAATGTGTATAGAAACCTTACCAACAATGAAAACAATGAGGGCAGAAGATAGATTTCATCATCTTCAATCACCATTCACCAACACAAAGACAATCACCAAAAACAATCATGATGAAACGTCCTCACTAATCACTCCTAAAAAGCAACAGTCAAAAAACCCTCCATTTCTCTTTTCCCTTAAATTTACCACCTCTCCTACCCACCACCTATATATCGCTACCATGAACCATCATCTCTATCTCCAGTTCATCTTCTTCCTTCGTTTTGGTACCTGCAATGAATGCATTATTTGGTTGTGGATTTCTTAAAGATGATTTTATTTTCAAGTTGGTTCTAACATATATTTTGGATTTTATTCTGTAAACAAGTTGCAAAAAAGAAAACAAAATGTTAATGCCTACATTGCTCTTTTAAATCTAAGAACAACAAATGTTATCGCATTGAGAATTCAATTATCTAACAATTCTGAACATATCGACATTGAATTTATATACCATATAAAACCATGAAATTAAGATCGTGAGTGGCGGAAAATAGTAGACATGAATTTGAAAGAAAAAAATAGATTATTAGAAAATAGAATGACAAGATTTATATATTTGAATCTAGATTAAAGTCATGTTGTGTACCCGACCAACGGACGGGTATAACACTAGTTCCTATTGCTTGCCATGAATGAAAGAAAGGGAGAAATGGTGGACGGGTTAGTGAGGATGGCATTAAGGAAATCAGCTTCACGTCTGCCTCTATCTCTTACAACCCCATCTACACACTTTAATCCTTCAAAAATTTCTCCATTTTCTCCATATATATTTTTGGGACACATGGAAACAGACACAACTATCTCACCACTTTTTGATTCTTTTACCGACATTTTCCCTTACTAGGCTACTAATACTATGATAAACAGTGGCAAACCCAAGAATACAAATAAGAGGGGAAGATGGACGATTCTTCATGGATGGTGATTGAATAATAAAAGCAAGAACAAAAACCCGTTTATACAAATGTAAAATAGACAATGGCACATGCCAATAGAATATAGATCCATATACACATTAGCAAATGGATTTTTTGTTTTACAGTAAAACAATATTCATTTTCATCAAACAACACAAAATTTTCATTGTTGTTGTACAATAAAATTTTATATCCATATTTTGCGGTTACATTATTTGTTTATTCTAATACTATTTTTTATTTTTAAAATGTAATTGCTTGTAAATATTTCAAGTCGAGCCGGAAGGAAATAAAACAAAAATGAAACATGATTACCGTTTCGAATTCTCACTTTCGATTTCAATATGTTCCGTGCCGCATCGCACACGGGTTTGTAACTAGTAATTAATAAAGTATGTAAATATAACATCTGATGGGTACCTTTGATATATAATTTTGTTTTTACTTTTTATATAATATTGTTATCGTATTTTCAAAGATCCAAACTTTAACTAATTAATGTTATATTTAAATAAATATCACAATATAAATTAAATTGTCTCTTGAATATTAGGCTTATTTTAATGACATTAGAGAGTTGTTTGTAATATTATATTTTGTGTAAAGTAATATGTTTAATATTTAATAAACTAAATAAATAGATGAAAATATACTTCATTCTAACATACAAATTCAATAATACACAAACATAAATGACGTCATCTGGTACTTAGGTTTTGCAAGATGACCCTGTTGTAGAAATTACTTTCGGTTTTGTATCCTAAAAGTTAGGGAGTTCAAAGCAAGTCATATGTTCTTATTTGCAATAAAATCATCTTTAACTAATGATGCAACCCACAAAGACACAATTGTGAATCTTGATTTCAAAGCTTTTCTATGCAGTTTTGGAAATATACATTTAACTTTTTTGACAAATGTCAAGAAATATTAGAGAGGCTGAAAGACTAATCAATTGTTTGGCTACAAAATATTAGTTTTGGTTGCTGAAATAATGGGCCTTATTCATTTGGGGTTTAGAGGCCCAGCAACTATGACTTCAATTACATGATAATATGATATCTTTTTTGTTGATATCCAAAGAATTCATCCTTGTAATAGATCAATTTTAATATGTTGTGGTGGATTTAAGATTTTTGTACCTCTAAGGTGGATCAAAGATTATGTAATAACTCTAGTATAAAAAAAGAGAAAAATATATATTTATGACATGCATTTGAAATACCTCAAAAGGCCGGATTGTGAAAGGTCGTCATCAATCGGCCATTTATGTTGCGTCCATTGATATGCTTTGAAACCGACGGTAGGTTAATATAAAAGGGACGATGCATGAAAGCTATCCATATGTAAAAACCGATTGATGAGGAGAGTAATAGAAGCCAAGAAAGAAGAAAAAGGTTCTATACGAACATGACTACTTCGACGTCAATTGGGAGACGCTAGCCACTGTGAAGATCGGTTTGGGCTACAACGAGTACTGTGACTTATACGTGTATTTTATTAAAATGGTTGCATGTTTTATTGAAAACTATTTACAAGCTTATTGATATTTTAAATTTCGTTTATTGCATCAAACGTAAAATATTTCCATGTTATGTGTTTTGAGATTTGTGTGGCAATGAGGGTGTATTACGGTGTAAGTCCGTAAGACGAGCATGCTGTGTGAGCTTGTCTAAACCGTAAGTGCGAACATGCTTTTTGAGTTCGCCAGGTAATGTTGTGTGAATTAAATACCTCTCAAAATGCCGATAGCTTTGTGATTTAAATTGTTTTATCGCATGCATGATAAAATTATGATGCTTTGTGAAATTCATTATTGGTATTGTTTATGCATAAAAACCGTGAATTCACTGGGCCCTAGGCTCACCCAACTCCTTTTCAAAATATTATGCAACCAGGTCGTCACCCAATCGGAAGTAGTAACAAAGGGAATGAGAAGGTCTAGAGTCGGACTATCATTTGAATAAAGGCATGATGAAGAATGTCGTTCGAGATTTTAAGAGATCATTATTTAGACACTTTTCCTTTAAGTTTTATAATCTTGAAATATTCCGCTGTGTTGAACTATTTAGACATTTTGGCTTTATTTATATACATTGATGTTTTATATTAAAAATAAATAGTTTTTTTTTGGGATGTTACAAGTGGTATCAGAGCAAAGTTTAAGCGAACTAGGTTACTGTAAACCTAGACTTAAACTAAGAATGGAAGATTTTTTTATGTGCGACTAAAGATTGATTTATAGTGATGAAAGTAATGGTTTAAGGTAATTTGGGGTTTGTGAATCTAGTCTTGAACTAGATCAGTTGTTATATGGCTTAATGTCAATGGATATAATGACATTGATAGAGATTGACTATAATTGATGAAAAGTGCATGCAATATGAGATAAAAATAAAAAGGTAGTGATAAAGGAAGTTTTGAGGGATAAAGTTAGGTGATAAACTCCCACTAGTTTTCTTGAGTGAGAAGAAAATATGTTAAGCTTTAAGAATAAAGGAACTCATAGTATTGATGATATAATTAGATGATTCAACCCATATTTGAGCGAGATGGAGAAACATTTCTTATATCAATTGGAGAGAAGAATAGTCAGATATGAGAATAGCAACGAGGTCATTAGTATCATCATTAATGGCAACAAATTTATGGTAAGAACTGATGATTGGATGCACGACTAGTTGAAAGATTTTACAATCAAGAGTTGGGTAGTCGAGATCATATGTAAACGTTATGAGAAGATCTAAGGGTTTTCTCAAAATTAGTTTCATAAAATAAAGACACCAGGTCGATGTGCGAGATGGTCTTAGAATGTAGAATACTATGGTTTAGTATTCTAGTTGGAAAATTGGGGTTCTATTATCCTCCATGTATGTATGGTGTGGTTAGAGAGATGGTATTAACTTCTTTGATTTGATGAAATCAACTACTGTTAGAAAGCATGTGTTGCTTTGAGCAAGCTATGAAAGCGAGAAGGTGATAAGACAAAAAAAAGGTGTTATGATTGTAATTATGTATCACGTGTAGTTCGGAAGAAATATTTTGTGGTAAAATAATAAGGTTTATCCAAGTGTATGACTTCTAAGCCATAAATAAGGGGCAATGGAATTGTTCCCATGGTTATAAAGGCATCGTGCTAGGATAGTACAAACATACATGAGATGTTCTTCATTTAGGGAAAGATAAGTAACATGCGATACAAGTTAAGAGGATGAAATAAATAAAGTGGTGCTCTTAGAACCATCAATGATATGAATGACGCATAATATCCCAAATATCAATGATGATGTAAATGGTCAATATCAAGAACCTTGTTTGAGGATGTGTAGTTGATGATAAGTATATGAATTGGTTCAGGAGAACCAAATGGTGGCATGTGTGGTGTAAAAGTAGAGTTAACTAATTAGTTAGTAGAACAAGTAGTGAAGCTAGCTAATGGTACATATTTGTCGTCAAAGGAGAGTTGTGACTAAACTCTATGCAATGCATGATATAAAGATTTTCCTTTTTGGAAGATGAGTTAAGTTAAACTTTATGGTCGCTTACAGGATGAATTCGAGTATGAATTTGGCAAAATATTAAAATAACTCAAGGGTTTGTACTCGACCAGTGACTTGGTCAAGTCAAATGATGAACATTATGATGTTTAAGCATATCACACAAATGTGACGTCATAAAGGTAAATGAAGTATGCCATGAAGTCCAAGAAGTGATCCTAAAGTGTCTCTGCTAGGTTAAACAAAGGATTTTTTTTGTATACAATAATGCTCCAATGTTGGCACTATGATGTATATTGCTCAAAAGGGGAAATGTTATAGTATGTATGTCATGGTAATTGAAAATGGATGACCTGAAATTAGTAGCAGTAGTAGTGAATCTAAAAACAAATTGAGGGATTATCTACAGAAAGGATTGTGTAGTCTATACTCGATAGCTAAAGTCATCTTGTGTGAAAAGCTAAGTACATATATGCGTAAGTGCATGAATATAAAAAGGTTTGATGTTGGATGCATACTTAAGTTGTGAAAGAATTTGCAACGAATGAGATGAATGTTGGCTTGCATGTTGCCATATTTTGTAGATAAGAAAGACAAAGTGGTACTTATGTGGGATAACCTTTAATGACAACTGGAATAACCACTTAGTGTTGAAAGTATTCACCTAAGCTAATGATTATCAAGGGGTATTCAGACAGAGCCACTCGAAGAGTACATTATATGATAAATGCTAGACGGTTTGTCGAATTACCATTAAAAAAGAGACATATGGATGAAAGTGTCGAGGTAACTCTTAAGGATGAAGAGGTGGACAAAATTTTGAGCAATATTGAAGAATAGAAAGCTATCGTTGTGTAACACCCCAAAAATGGGACTAACAAAAATTTCTGGACAATGGAAATGTGGTAAATAATTTGCCAAGACAATGAGCTCGTACACAAGGAAACCATAAATGCCAGTTAATTACAAGTTTGTAATAAGAAGCAATAATAGATGACAACACTCTAATCTAGGCCTCACTAGACATAAGATTACAAAAGGTTGTCAACTATATCCAAAAGAATAGTCTTCAATATTGGCATCCCAAAATGCTCCCAAGCTCACCACTAAAGACATCTAGGCCTCCTTGGCACTCGCGCCGCTAGAACCTGAGATACATACCAACAATCAAGTGTTAGACCAAACGGGTCTAGTGAGTTACATAAAAGCATGGCATGTTAATGTAAAGCAGAATATGAACAATCATGACACTCCAATCACCAAAGTCCTTACGGGTCAATCATGGGGGAGACCCATCACACCAATGAGTTTTACCTCGAGTCAATGTACCTTGATGTTCACTCGCTCGAGCAACATCCCGAAGGCCCGACACACTTGAAGACTACCTCCCAGGCATTACTCCAAATGGCGGAGGTCTAGGCGTATACCGTTATAGTGGCACCTAAGACTACATCCTCCTAGCACTTACTCATGGTTCGTTTTGTGTGCTTACAATGTCCGTCTCCATACCTCATTTCATACCCATAAGGTACATGTATAAGACTACCACAATCCCAAATCATACTTAGGTACAAAACTCTAAGATATGCAAATACTCAATATAATCCATGACTTGCCAAGACAAATATGTACACATACTCAAAACATCAAGAGTAACAACCTCGTCCATGTCCATAACCATATTCAAGGCTAAATACCAATAATACAAAGATTAGCAGTTAGGTCAAACTTATCAGGTGATCAGGTCTTTTCATAACGATAACACATTAGACATGAAAGCATATAAAGTATGTATCTCATTTGAAAATAATGTAAGAAACTCACTATCTAGGGTTTCACACAAAACCCTAGAAAACTTGGATGAGAAGATGAGAGGGTGAGAACTTGAAGGTGCTTTAAATACTTCACTTGATGACTCTTGAAGCTTCCTCAACCACCAATAAATGTTCCCAACTAACACAATGTTTGAAGCAAGTGTTGGAGGGTTTTGGAATGGAGAAAATCGCCCTAAATGAGCTCTTGGCCGGAACCAAAACGTGTGAGATGAGGAAATGAAGTCTAAATGGTCAAGGTTGAGTTTATATACTCTCAGCCCCCGATGGCGACATTGCCTGGCGATTGTGCCATGGCATAGTCGCCGGGGCATAGTCGCGAGCGGCTAGATGCCCGCGGTACGCATTCGGCGATTGTGACAGGGCGACATTGCCCCTGTCACTCTCGCAAGTCATAGTCGTCGGGGGTGTACCGAGACCACCCCCCGGCCCGCGATAGTGCCTCGCGACTATGACCATTGTCATAGTCGCTGGTCACAATCGCCCAGCACTCCACAACCCAAATTTTGTCGTTTTTCGAAAATCGTTCAACATGCACGGAATCCAAGGAAACTAACAGATAAAATAACATAATAGCATTCTTAAGCCCAAGCAAGAATCCCAACAATTTTAATTGATGTAAACACTAAGAAAATTATAAATACTTACCTCAATTTTCCGGGTGTTACACGTTGATTGAAAAGTAAGGAACTGAGAAACAAAGAGATTGTTCTCGTGAAAGTTCAATACATGGAGACATCATAGTGGGCGAAAAGCAACTTGGGAACCCGAGAAGGAGATGAGATTGAAGTACCCTCATTTATTTGCATAGGACAAATTTCGAGGACGAAATTTTGTTAAGGGGGGAAGTTTGTAATAACTCTAGTTTAAAAAAAGAGAAAAATATATATTTATGGCATGCATTTGAAATACCTCAAAAGGCCGGATTGTGAAAAGTCGTCATCAATCGGCCATTTATGTTGCGTCCATTGATATGCTTTGAAACCGACAGTAGGTTAATATAAAAGGGACGATGCATGAAAGTTAACCATATGTAAAAACCGATTGATGAGGAGAGTAATAGAAGCCAAGAAAGAAGACAAAGGTTCAATACGAACATGACTACTTCGACGTCAATTGGGAGACGCTAGCCACTGTGAAGATCGGTTTGGGCTACAACGAGTACTGTGAGTTATACATGTATTTTATTAAAATGGTTGCATGTTTTATTGAAAATTATTTACAAGCTTATTGATATTTTAAATTTCGTTTATTGCATCAAACGTAAAATATTTCCATGTTATGTGTTTTGAGATTTGTGTGGCAATGGGGGTGTATTACGGTGTAAGTCCGTAAGACGAGCATGCTGTGTGAGCTTGTCTAAACTGTAAGTACGAACATGCTGTGTGAGTTCGCCAGGTAATGTTGTGTGAATTAAATACCTCTCAAAATGCCGATAGATTTGTGATTTAAATTGCTTTATCGCATGCATGATAAAATTATGATGCTTTGTGAAATTCATTATTGGTATTGTTTATGCATAAAAACCGTGAATTCACTGGGCCCTAGGCTCACCCAACTCCTTTTCAAAATATTATGCAACCAGGTCGTCACCCAATCGGAAGTAGTAACAAAGGGAATGAGAAGGTCTAGAGTCGGACTATCATTTGAATAAAGGCATGATGAAGAATGTCGTTCGAGATTTTAAGAGATCATTATTTAGACACTTTTCCTTTAAGTTTTACAATCTTGAAATATTCCGTTGTGTTGAACTATTTAGACATTTTGGCTTTATTTATATACATGGATGTTTTATATTAAAAATAAATAAAAAATTTTTTGGGATGTTACAGATTCACATACCTTTTAGCGGAAATTCACTTTTTTGGTTGAATTTGAAAGATTTTTTTTCGGTTTTTTGATTAATTTTGAGGAACTTTTTTCAGTATTTTTGTTTTTTATTTTTATAATATCTTGAAGCATCACTCAAAACATAGTTTGTGCACCCTTTTTATATACCAAAAAAGACTTTGCTTACGAAAATCAATTGAGTAGGTACACCTACCTGCACAACCAATGGGATTCCTAGAACTTTTTTAACGAAGTTAAATTATGCCAAACTCATCATAAAGAAATAAATTTCAATTTGAAATAAACAAGTAACTAATAATATATAGGGTTTTGCAGAAAGTCATTCGATTCAATTACAACCGACAGACCATAATCAGATATCCAATTATAATTGGATTGGATCTGATCCAAAATTTCAACATCCAATTTGGATTAGTCGGTTCTTATATAGTAATCCAAAATCCAATAAAACCGAACCGATCTAATTCAATGGTCATCCAAATTCCAATAACCCATCCAACTATCATCCAATTAATACCTATATAGTTATTAACATCTTACCATATTATTTTTAGTTGATATTTCTATTTAGTGTTTTTTTAATAAATGAAGAAAATAATTGGTTCAAATGGTAGTTTAATTGGTTAAGAATTGGATCAAAATATTGGATGGAACTAATATGATCCAATGGATAATTGTTAATGCAAAAGATTGCACTAAACTGTCTATGCCAAAAATCGTACAAAAAACAATCTAAGGTTTGGTTTCAGACTTTATCAACTACATATTGTACCTTCGAAATATAAACAAGAAAAATGACGATGAAATGGAAATGAGACTGGTGATTTTGGTGACGCGGAAAACTCCGTCAAGGGTAAAAACTGCGGACGATAATAAAAGTCGTCAATGTACTATGGACGTCAATCAGGGACGTCGTCCTTAATAATATTGATTACGATTACAGATTGTGGATAAACACGTCGGTCGTGGATAATAAATGTTGTCGCGGGGACAATGTGTGGATAAAAGTTATTGTCGCTAATTCAGGACTAGATCCGGGAAAAACTGACACGACACGTTAACCCGACACAAACTAAACGGGTTTGGGTAATACATTTCAACCCGTTTACGCTGTGTTCTTGAAACTCATTTAACGAAGGAAAGAAAAGAAAAGTAAAGGGGAGGAAAGTAAAAAAAAACTCGTGTTCAAGAAATTTTTTTAGGAGAGAAAGGAAACGGAAACGGAAGGAAAAAGAATTGATAACTTTTCTCCCAAACCTTTGCTCCCAAATGTGGGAGGAAAGGGAATGAAATGAAAAAAAAAACAAATTAAAACCATTTAAAAAAATACTGAAATTATTAAAATTACAAACTACACAATCTTTCATTATAAATAATATATTTTTATAAGGGTATATTTGTAAAAATGATATCATTCCTTTCCCTTCTCTTATGTTCAAAAACATGAAAAATTGTTTTCTTTCCTACTATTTCGAGAACACACACAAAAAAAATTATTTTCCTTTCATTTCATTTCTTTTCTATCCCTTTCTTTTCTGTCCATTTCTTTTATTTTCTTTTATATCCAGATTAGAGAACGCAGCATTAAATAAACGGGTTGACACGAGACGACACGAAAAATAAACAGGTAAGGTCAGGGTCAAAATTTTCAACTCGAAAAATAACGTAGATAACCCGTTTAATTTAGATTTGATTAGAACTTATAAGTTTGAACTACAAAATTTGGATTTATAATGTTTTCATTTGAATTTTGGTTTTGTACTTTTTGTGAATTTTCGATTTTTAATTTTTAGTTTTATAAATGTTTGACGGGTTAGGCGGGTCAGATTAGGGTTGGGATTTTATGGTCTGTTTATTAAACGGGTCGGGATCGGGTTAGACACTTCTAACTCGTTTAAAAAAAAGGTTTTATGGCGGGAACCTATGGCCCCGTGGTCCCCTTTTGGAGACCCTACAGACCCTAGCCCCATGAATCTGCACCGGAAAAGTCACCCTGTCTCCCCCATGATTCGAACCCTCGATCGGGAACTACTGGCAGGAGCGTTTGCGGATGGGAGCTGGCCACCGGAAAAGTCACCCTGTCTCCCCCAGGATTCTAACTCGTTTAACTTTGAACCTGACACGACACAACACGTTTGTCAGATATATCTGAAATTGATGCTTCTAAAAAAAGTTTGTTTTAACACTAAACATTTAAAAACAGTGATAAAAAATATTAACATGATGTGAGATAGAAACTGAAATGAATTATATTGTTTCACACAAAGTGATAATTTGAACGCTTGTAAATAAAATAATGTCAAGTTGTATAAGAAGGTGTATGACAATGGAAGAAAGTAATTATTTTATATATAAGAAAAGATATGCCAAGTAATTTCGATTTAAATTGTTATCAATTGATTTTCTTATAAAAGTGTCCAGTTTTTATGTGAATTGTTTTTTTTAACCGCAACAAACCACTTATATTACCACATTAAACGAAAACCACATATTACACCGAACACAAAAACCGAGAAACTAAAGCAAACCACAACCAAACATAAAAAAACAACCCCGAAAACGAAACTGAACAACAACTAAACAAACAAGACAGCAGCAAATGAATTAGTTTGCGAGGAGCAAACGGCCACTGCAAAACGTAACGACGAGAAAACCCGCTTAGAAGAACACAGACGCGAGCGTTAAAACCAAACTCACGATAGCCAACCCATCTCCGAACCCCACTATTTGTGTCGTTGCGTCACTGTAACTTGTCGGATTGTTCTCACGCCACGACTCCTCCCCGATACAACATAACAGCCCCGCATCATAGAGGCTTTGAGCAAGACAAAAACACCACATCCAGCAACTCGACTAAGCATTGATTTCGACCCCTACACACCCAATCTTCTGGACTTCGCAGCCTTGCACAAGCATGTATGCTCCCTTCACTATTGAACCACAGTGCAGTTTGTTTCGACTCCGAAACAATAACCTTTTAAGCCACATTTTGAATATCGATCCTCGCTTTCGGCCCTCTTCCTCGTTACCCACCATTCTAATCGATAACGTTGATTACGTTGCCTGACAACCACGTGAACCAGTCCACTATTTGCTTATTCGATCTTTTACTTACCCATTCAAACACTATTCTTTGCCACACGAAAAACTGCACTTCTTTTGTGACTACATGACCCAAAACTGCACTTCCCGAAGCCAAAAGTCACACTTCGAAAGTTTTGTGTAGAGCTTCTCCCGCCTTAGCACTTATAAAACCTCTCGGAGATGTTACTCGTGATCCGCTTCGCCCTTAAAGTACACTAGGATGTCATCAATGAACACTATCACCGACTTGTCAAGGAATAGTCGACACACTCGGTTCATCAAATCCATAAATATCGCTGGTGCGTTGGTTAGGCCGAACGACATTACTAGGAACTCGTAATAATCATATCGCATCCTAAACGCCGTCTTTGAAATGTCGTCCTTCTTCACCTTCACTTGATGATATCCCGAACGGAGGTCGATCTTTGAGAAGCAACTCGTGCCTTGAAGTTGATCAAACAAGTCGTCGATCCTTGGGAGTGGGTACTTGTTCTTCACCGTCACCTTATTCAGTTCTCTGTAGTCAATACACATCCTCATTGAGCCGTCATTCTTCTTGACGAACAAGATCGGAGCTCCCCAAGGCGACGAGCTCGTCTTATGAAACCCTTCTCAATAAGGTCTTGGAGTTAAGTGTAACACCCTCAATTCTAGAAATAGCAACTAATTTAAAATTTTCTAAATACATCAACAAATGTTTCATATACAATCACAATATCAAGGTTTAACCTCAACGCACACAATTTATTTTCTACATAAAGTCTATAACAAGGACGGGTGCTACTAAAACCCAATAATAGTCACTATCTCCAAACTGCGGAAGACTTCGCCAAATACTTACACTTGAAAAACTAAAGCACATCACTTCATGGTTCTGCTAGGACCAACCCCCCCCCCAACTGGAACTTAATCCACATGCCTAGGGGTGTAAATGATGCGAGTCGAGCTCGAGTATCATTATACTCGACTCGAACTCGAAAGCTAATACTCGAGCTCGAACTCGACTCGAAAACTCGCGAGTAGTGAAAACTCAAGCTCGACTCGAACTCGAAAGTTAATACTCGAGCTCGAACTCGACTCGAACTCGTTTTAAGCTCGAATCAATCTCAAACTCAATCTCAAATAAAGCTCGAACTCGACTTGAAAACTCGCAAGTTGTGAAAACCCAAGTTCGACTTGAACTCAAAAGCTAATGCTCGAACTCGACTAGAACTCGTTTTAAACTCGAATCAAGCTCGAACTCGACTCAAACTCATTTTAAGCTCAAATAGAGCTTGAACTCGAATCAAACTCGACTCGATAAAATGATAAACAAGCATAAACAAAAATCTTAAAATGAACAGGTCCCCGCTCAATAAAAATTTTCAATACAAAACTTTGAAAAACTTGAAATGTGCACCCACTTAAGTTTAAGGGGTGCTCCAAAACATTTCAAACTAAAAGGTTAAAATAACAAGATGAGTCAAAAACATCCAACCTTACATTGCAATTTATATAAGTAGCCATGAGGTAGAATCCCTTTACTAGGCGATGTGGGATAGAATTCATTTATATAGAAAAGTGATAGTGGTAAGTTAGATTTGTGTAGGCAATGTGGGATTAGAATAAGGAGTGGAGAATGAGAAGTTCATACTTTCTTCATATCTATTTTTAATATTAAGAAGTTTTTTGACTCATTTTTTTCTTTTAAATAAAAATTTATTAATATGTAAAATCATAATCACCATAATTAATTTATATCTCATTTTAACATTTTATTATATATAGAGTCATATAGATAAATTTGTCATATTTTTACATTATATTTTATAAATTATAATATAAAGTTAATTACATAAAAAAAATATTCGAGTATCTCACGAGCTTATCGAGTCGAGTATCAGATGGCTCGACTCAACTCGTTAGTATATCGAGTCGAGCTAGAGTTCGAGTCGAGCATATTCGAGTCGAGTGTTGACCGAGTTTTGACCGAGTCGATCTCGAGTAGCTCGCGAGTTGTCTCGTCTCATTTACACCCCTTGACATGCCGACAAATAAAAAGGTTAGCATTAACGCCTAGTGAGATAAAACCAAACCAAACTGTTTTAAAGACTAAGATCCCAATATAAAACATTCTTTCATAAACTTAGATTTAACCCAAAACTTGCTCAAAATGAGAATAGAGAGAGAACTCCCAATTTTATAAAACGCGGGTAAAATGTTATAACTCGAAATACCCAACACGGGTGGAACATGATACACAACTCATAAACCATAGATGAAAATCTATATAAATAAATATCGTCGTGAACATGGACGTTAGACCCAAAACTCACACAACCATAAAATGGACGAAATCAAATACCGAAACGTGGAAATGACGTATTTCATTCAAACCTTAATATACGCGGGGAAAACTCAATATTAAGGTCATCATTTACCGTCGACCACACAAAAAACCCAAAGTTGGTAATATACGACATTAACATTTAAAATACCACGGATCGACGGTGGGGAGACCCGTATACATTGAGAGTAGAGAAACACACGAGTAGGCCGCCCATACAGCGTACTCGCATGTCATCTCAACGTTTCCATCTTGGGTGGCGAGAACACGTAAATGGGGCCACCCGTGATGTTATTGGATTTCCCCACATATCCCGGACCTAGTTCCCATGCCACCACCGACATCACAATCCTCGGACCGTTATGCCTCTGGCCATACTCCGTCGAGTTCCACCTCAAGGACTTACAGACATGAGTGCCTATCCAATTTAGACGAGTTTCAACTCGGAGGCTCGAGCCACCTATTGCCTACTCGCTAGCGAACCCAAGCGGTCAACGGTAATAACCAACCTTACCCGCTTTTCCAAAACAGACAGACTTACGTGCCTATGGATCCAATACAACACTGTCTATTACATGACTCCAAATGAAAGACCAAAACTCCCAAAACATGTAAATCCCAAATGACACTAAATATACGCCAACATACTCAAAACCCCACACACAGTTTTTAATCCGGACAAATGTCCTCAAGAATCAATTTAGTCAAAACCGAGCCAAAGGCTCAACAATTTACATAAACCCCCAAATGAAAGCCAGTATAAACATTGAAACACATTTGACCAACTTTTATGCAAACACGCGACTGAAAATATGATTAACTCGAATCTCATCATTGGTTGAGGCAAACCATTTTCCAATTGAAATCATACCCTTATATTTCCAAAATGCCTCATAACAAAGTAATATGTATTTTCCGAAAAGGTTTATAAGATCAAATACACACAATGATACTTACATCAAATGAACTCCAAATATATATGTAAAATCATCAATGAAACATATTAACATGATTTATTTACCAAAATTCTCAAAAATTCTCAAAAATCCCAAAATGGGTATTTCACCATGTTTATAAAACTAGACATTTCAAAATAACCAAAACTTATTAGGTGATCAGCAGTTAACAAATTCATGTAAAACACAAAACACTTTAAAATGAACATTTTGGCATGTACACCGTTTTCACATATCAACTTGAGCTCACCTCGCTAGATTTAGGCTAAATCTAGATTTTATCCCAACTTGAGCTCCTTTGAAGAACACTTGAATCTTCAAGGTCAAAACCTCCATAAACCTAGATGAAAAAATTCCACCCATAAATAATCATATTCAACCATTTAAAATCGATCCCCAAACACTTTACAGCAAAATCTCCATTTTGGTCAAAACCCTAATTTTGACCTAAATTTCTCTAAAATCTTCCAAACCGAAATTGAATGAATCAAACACTAGGAAACCATCAATGGAGAATTTGTATCACCTAATAAGGTTTAGAGATAGAGAAAATAAACTTACCACATAGGTTTTGGTGAAAACCTAGAAAACCCAAAAGTGAGCTAGAGGTTGAAGATGGAGATGGTGAATCCTTGACCATAGCTTTCAATTTACCACTTGATGGTGTTTTATCTTCATAAAATACAAGGATTTGAGCCCAAGATAAGTTAGGGTTTAAAGGGGAAAGAAGGAAAATGTTTTGGAAGAGAATAGGAGAAGTTTGGATGAGAGAAAATGAGGAAAAGGCTGAAATTCGCGACTTAACAGCAGTCTCCCTCTTTGGGCGACATTGCCATGCGACAATGCCCAGGGCATTGTCGTTGGGTTCCCCACTGCTTCTGTTTCATGCTGCGATTTTTCCCGGTGCGACTATGACATTGTCATTGTCGCCGGGCGTTGTAGTCAAACCCGTACCAAGCTCCGAAACCCTACTTTTTCAACGCCAATACCCCCGATACTCCAAGGAACTTCAAACAATGATTTCTCAACAAAATTCTCGTCGTTCATAAGTTCCAAAAACGTCTGGGTGTCCTTTACTTATCGAAAATTACGGGTGTTACAATCTTCCCAACCTTAAAAGAGATTTCGTCCTCGAAATCTAGATTTAAATAAAACGTTGCCTGCAGGATAGATTGTCTCTAATTCATATTCCAAAACTACTACCATAATCCTTATGCCAATACTCACGACAGTCGTCCCCTTGGGCACATAACACTAATGTCTGAGTGAACACTTAATGTAACACCCGTGTTTTCGGTATGTCTCAAATCCAACTTTGCTTATGTTAGGACCTAGTGTTGTGAGCGGGGGGGGGGGGGGAGGGGGGGTCGTTGGATCAATTTAGGATGAAAACGAGTTTCGGTACGCTCAGGGCGATGTTGCCTGCGATTGTGACATAGGTCACTATCGCGGGGCACAATCGTCAGGATTGTACCGAGGGGTGGTGGAGTGGCGTGATAGTGCCCGCGCGATTGTGACATATGTCACTCTCGCCTGGCACAATCGCCAGGTTTGTACCGAGAGTTGCATTTCTCGGGCGATAGTGCCAAGCGAGAGTGACACTATCACTCTCGCGAGTCAAGGTCGCGGTTGAGGCCAGTTTACTTTAAAATGTATTTTTCGGCCACTAGACTCATTTTCTTGACTTGGGAGCTTGGTTAGGCGGTTTTCTTGGTGAGAGGTAGGTTTTATCATCTCTCTTCATTGATTGCTTTGGGTTAGGAGCATTGAAAGCTTATGTGTGGTTTATTTTAGGTTTTGATAAGCTTTTACTTAAGGAGCTTAAGGATACAAAGCTTCAAGGAGTTTTCTCACCTTCCTCTAGGTTCATCCAATATCCAGGGTTTTTGTATAATCTTTGCAAGGTGAGTTTATTCATTTCTCTTAACCTTAATATATGTTTATATCTCTTGTATTTTGATCTTCCATGTTTTTCTAACCTAACTGTGTATTTTGGGAAGGTTAGGGTTTGGTAACGTAAGCAAAAATGAAAGAAATGTATTTTAAACTAAAAGAGATGGTATCCTTGATATCTACTCACTTGATAAACAACTTTTGGTCCTATGGGATTTTGGTGAACCAAAGTGGAGTGTTTAAGGTTTGTGGGGGAAAACAAGTATTGGGTAAATTAATTACAATCTTGACTTTTAATGAAGAATATATGTATGGTATTTTGTGGATGGATTTTATTATTTAAAGCCTACTCAGTAGTGGGAGATAAGTTTTATATATTGGTAACCTCTTACATACTGTCTTTTTATATACATGATTTATGTGAGCATTCTATATGCTAGTATGTTTTGGTATTTAGTTTTAGTGCAATGGATCCATAGGCACGGTGTTCCTATGTCCCTATTTTAGACATTAGGTTTACCACTTGGCACAGAATAGGCATCGGGTCACCATGATAAGTAAGGTGTGGGCCTATACGGTCGGGCAGCGTCTCGTGGGCAGTAAGGTGTAATTCCCTTGTCTCAAGAATAGACCTAGAGGGGTTGACTTGATGTTTTCGAGCAATAGACTTAGAGGAGTTGAGCTCACTTATGTGATTGGTGTTATTCGTACCATGTTTTAATCACTAATGGTTTATTTGATTTATTGGTTTTAGCTCACGGCTTTATCCTCCGCGTGACCTTGAATGGGTTTAGTACTCCTATTCTTACTTGACTTGTTCTCACTAGGCTGTAGCCTAACATTTGTTCTTTGTTGTCATGTTTGACAGGTTACCTTAGCGGTGGGGCACGTCGGGACTGAGTGAACGACAATGGGGTCGTGTGTGGTCTTTTTGAGGAAATATAGTGACCAACCTACAATGATTTTGAAGATACACATTTTGGAAGTATAGCGACACCCGATCATAATTTAGTTAACTTATTTTAGATTAGTAGGTTGTCGTCCTATGCTTCATTTATTGGGATTGTAAATGCCTTAAAATATACCCCGTTGGGGATGATACACTTGGGCTTTTGAATTGTTTTTACCTTATCTCACAGGTTTAATTTATTCCCCTTTTAGGGTGACATGTTTTCTCTATTTTCAAACGTTATATTGCCAAAATTTCGAATTTTATTTCCACCTAAATTTTAGAGTGTTACACTTAACTTGCTAAAGTAGTCTTTACCCACAAGACTACGGTTGTCTCCCAACCTTGGGTGACACTTACTACCTCAAGAGTAGTTTGTGATCCCAAATTCACACCGGTCAATTCACCTCAGCTCAACATACTTCTGAACCCAACCAAAGTTCGACATCAACCTCCAAAGAATTCCCAAAATTCTTAATGATCGGTTCTTGATATCGACAACGCCGTCTTTTCGAGGCGTACCAATACGCTCTCTAGGTAGCTGGCTAATGCAGATCCGGCTATCACTCACCTCGATCTACTCTCAATCTCAAAACATTCCCTTACTAAGATAGTTACCACAACGAGGAACCTATACACCTCAATACTTAATTACCAATATCTAACCCTCTTTTTATTTCCACCGCCGAGAGGTCAACATTTCTCACGATCTAACGGGAATACTTCCAACATTCCAAGATTCAATGACTTTAGGAAAACAAGTCGACGCCTAAAGCCAAAATGACAATATTGAAATAGTGGACATCCCGCCCAAGATTTCATTCTAGGCGTATTGTCATGGTCAAATTAACACTTAACAAGGTACTAAGATTCCAAATCTTACATTTCTAACCAACGGACCATCCATCCAACGAATCAAATCCAACTAGGCGTAAATAATCACCCAAGATCTTATCCGCAGGTTTACCGAAGCATAAAGATCATCTCTTAATTAACTGGGGGACAAAATCTAATACTTCCACTATTTATGCATGACCCGCTTCAAAAACTGAAACCCAAATTCAATGTTGACCACAAGTCGGATCATCCGACGCTTCAAATCCCAAGGGCTCCTCTAGTCCCTTAATTGCAACTCCTTTCCCGATAAGGGTTTTAAATCTATAGTCCTAATGAGTTCAAGGTTTTTCAACCAGTATGCCAATTTGAAATTTATAAATCTTTCAAATACATAAGTTTTATAACAATTAATCGTGCGGTAAAAATACACTATCGTTCATTCGATAGGTTTCAAAATTAATCACCAACACTACGCATATAAAACCATTTCCAAAACTCATTTGATCAGTACTTACGTTAATAAGGACAATAACAACGGATATGCCACAATTTATGCTATATACATGAAAATAACTTTCTGCACCCCAACACGTGCAATAAATGTTTGTGCAACTCTAACAGAGAACTTCACAATTTTAACCTTAACATTCTTTCTTTTTAACCGTAAGACGTTGCGGCATAAAATTTTCAACAAGTCCCATATGCATCAGTTTACTCTCTAAAATTCAGTAAAACGATAGGGACGTACATAAATATCAAATCAAGTTTAACTTTGTGTCGCACAGGTAAAACACACCTGTCCAAAAAAGTAACTACAACAACATGTAAACTGATACTCATTTAGTGTATTGCGGAAAATTTATAACAGTAAAATCAACAACTGAAATATGTTCAGAACAAAAGTTCTATCTGAAATAACATAAATCTTTTATATGTTTACTCACACCAACAGTATAATTTAATCCGAATACAAATAGTGTACAACGATTACACTTGTATAAATCCCAAAGGTAAATCGCATGATATTGAAACTTCTCCAAAATAACATATGGGGTGACATCTATTAACAAAACCCATAAATTAACGCACACAATAATGCATGTACACACGTTCCAAAATTTATCTACGCGACACAAAAGTCGTACGATAAGACACCATAAAACCCAACTGAATTTTCATAAAACTCATTAACGCTAAAATCAAGAGGTGTCGAAATTTTTATTTCCCAACATAAAAGCATAAAATGACAACAAGTCTAAAAAATGTTAAAATTCTAAAACCACCACGTACGATAAAGTGATCATTTTCGACAAAACTTTCATGAGACACGACGCCCAAAAAGCTCGTAAATTTACACGCAATAAAATTAAAACCCACGTATTTCGAAGTACACTCACGCGCCCAAAACGTCGCAAAACAATATTCCATAAAATTCAACACGGCTCGTACAGACTAAAATTTCCAAGAAAATTCCGACTAAATAACATAGGAACAACTCTTCCTTTAAAACCTTAACATACGTGGAGGAGATCCAATGTCAAGGTTAAAAATTCTACAGTTACTTGCCCAATACCACAAATGACATTAAAACACAGATGTCACATGTCCGAAAATAGCGTTAAACACGAGACGGGGATAAAGAGTTTTTCGATAACAATTTGCAATCACGTGCAACGAAACCATTTCATGCATGCTTAAGCTCGCGGTTTAAAATCTGATGAGTGCTAAATATTTTGCCAAGACTTTATAATGTAACTCACTCTATGTTTTGAGAACATGAGAAACAATTTATGCAAACTCATTTTAGAAATAAATTTAGTGCATGAATTTTGGTCGACACTCAGCATCTTAGGACTACACTTCTTCGTTTTTCCGTCATACTATTGTCATCCGGATGCATCAAACATCTTAGAGTAACAATCCCACTAATTTGGTTGACTTACAATTTCTCCTCGAAATAGAATCGGTCTAACAAACTTATAGTTCTAATCCAACCAATAATTCTGACTCAAGATGATCAACTTAATGCATTCATCGCACTTAACTATCACTCCAAAGTGACATTGCTATAAACATCAACCCTTCCTTAGATTACTCGCTTAGAAACTTTCTCACTACCCCAACGATCATCATACCAAGGTAGTTCAAGTATACACATGTAGCATGTAGGTTCACCATAACACTGGCCAGGTGCCATTATGAACGTACCGTACATGATCATCCTTGCGACCCTCGACAAGTTTCCCATTTCTAGCGACTCGATGAACCCCAAAATATCTTATCTTAAGGTACCTAATGTGCAACTTCACTTACAATCACTTATAATGGAACACTAGTTTGAGTCTAGGCATCCAAAAATCAATACCTAATTCTCTCAAACTTAAGCTCTGATACCAACTTGTAACACCCTCAATTCTAGAAATAGCAACTAATTTAAAATTTTCTAAATACATCAATAAATGTTTCATATCAATCACAATATCAAGGTTTAACCTCAACACAGACAATTTATTCTCTACATAAAGTCTATAACAAGGACGGGTGCTACTAAAACCCAATAATAGCCACTATCTTCAAACTGCAGAAGACTTCACCAAATACTTACACTTATGAAAAACTAAAGCACATCACTTCATGGTACTGCTAGGACCAAACCCCCCAACTGGAACCTGATCCACATGCCGACAAATAAAAAGGTTAGGCTTAACGCCTAGTGAGCTCAAGAGTTTTCAACATATATAAATTAATCGTTTAAAAAGAAAGAATGCAATTAAAATCGTAATCTTTAAAAATGATATGCTTCACTTATGAAAATGACTTGTTTACCAATAATTATGCATTTTAAACGAAGGAGGCACCGAGTTAATCGTTAACCAAACCAAACTGTTTTAAAGACTAAGATCCCAATATAAAACGTTCTTTCGTAAACTTAGATTTAACCCAAAACTTGCTCAAAATGAGAATAGAGAGAGAACTCCCAATTTTATAAAACGCGGGTAAAATGTTATAACTCGAAATACCCAACACGAGTGGAACATGATACACAACTCATAAACCATAGATGAAAATCTATATAAATAAATATTAGGTTAAAACCTAACAAAACCCAATGTATGGTTAAATGACATAGTTGAGAGTGATAACACCTAAACCATAATATTTATGTAAGAATCAAAGGGTAGAAGAACTCACCTTAAAAGTTACAAGAAACCCTAGATGGTTACACTTGAGAGTAGAGTATAGGAGGAGACTTTGACACTTCAATCACAAGGCTCTAAATCACCACCACCAACCTAAATCAAACACAATAAATGCAAATGTGAATATCTTCTATGAGTATTAAATGAAAAGGAAGTGAAACCCTACCTTAGGACTCTTCCAAAAACGCCTTCAAGGAGATCCAAGATGAGAAATGGGAGAAAAAAGGAAGAAATCCCGACTTAGGTATCAAGGAACTGGGAGTGACCGGGTCGCGTGAGGAGGGAAACCCGGGGGTCCCGGGTATAACCGGAGTTCGTACCGGATAAAGCAAAACCCGAATCAACCGGGATTGCAATCGTGACCACCGGGAATTGAAAGGAAACTGGCATGGAGACCAGACGCGACATGAAGGACGGGGTTTGGGGATTGAAACCCGGGCCAACCGGGAGTCGGTTGGAACACCGGTCCGTGAGCACCAGGTTTGGGAAGAGCACGATAGGGTCGAATCCCGGATGGGGAGGGAAACCCGGGTAAGGCCGATCGTAGTAAAGCCGAAACCCGGGCGTGGCCTAGAGCCCAGACTCGGGCACCTAGTAGTTAGATTTCTGGATCTTTGCCGATCCCATACCTCGCTAATTCGTCAGTAAGGCCTGGAGTGTCGTTAGAGAGTTTCGAGATTTTTTTTTGGGGGGGGGGGGAGTTTGGCCTATGTGAGATAATCGAGTGACTTATCTCGTGCGTGGATTGCATTGTAGTTTTGCGGTTGAGGGATAATTAGTTCAAATCTTAACACGGACGACATGTGAGTTTCTATTAATCTATGTTAACACATAATCATACATGTTGTTGGTTATATTACGTGTTTTTATGTTATTTATAACGTGCATAATATCGTGGTGTTGTTTTCAAAGGCAAGTCTCGTGGGGCGTGTGTATACGTTAGTTGATACTGTGCATATGGGGAGTGTGTCCCATACTGAACATATGAATTCAGTTCATATGTCTAGTTTAAGGGCGGGTGTGTGCCCTAACACATTGTCACAAATGTGTGCGTGACCAAAACGTGAGACGACCATATAAGTTGTGCATGTAAATATCTTAGATTAAGTACGTTGTTTATAAATGATTGTTGTAAGTTATTATATGCCCACGACACGTGTCACACAGAGATGTTGCTGAGGAGTATGTAAACCTATAGGGTCGCACACAAAGAATGCGTTTGTTTCCATTTGTAGAAACCCGGATTTTATGAAAATATGTGTTAAACTGTAATTGTGATAATTACAGGGTGAAAACGTAATTATGTTAATTACGGGGAATTATCTGTAATTATATAATTATATTTTAAAGTTTAAAAGGATAATTATATATATTTATATAATTATATTTTTAAAGTTTAAAATGATAATTATATATATATATATATAAATATTTGAATTTGAATTTGAATATTACAGATAATTACTAAACCTTATTTAATCCTTAATTGAATTATAGTCTAACTATAATTCTTCTGGTATAAATAAGGGGTTAGGCTAAACCATTTCATAGACAATTGAATTAGAATAGCCTTTCAGAGAAATACAGAAAAGAAACTCTTTTCTTTTCTGTAAAAACACATATATAGATCTAGGGTTATTGGGCTAGCACCCAGTGGAATTTCGCGTGTTCGTGTGTGGATACTTCTAGAGGAAACCTAGATTGGTTTCTAAGTGCTCAACTAGTTCAACCACAACAGATCTGCAAGGTATATCTCTAAACACCCTATGGCGTGTTTTTGAGTATTTTTTGATTAAATGCATCATTGGATCCGTTTGGGTTTTAAGTTACAGAAAAGTTTTCTATTTAATTTTGTAACCAAAATTTTATTCTTTAATTTCCGTTGCGTATAACGGTTACAATTTCGAATAAAACCCAACAGTGGTATCAGAGCCACTTTGATTGCATTTATTCAAATGGGGAATAAGAGTATTATATGGAAATATATATATATATATATATATATATATATATACACACACACACATGGCCCATCCTTATCAGACCACAAGTTTAAAAAAAAAACAAAAAAAAACAAAGGGGCCTCAAAAGTCAAAGAGTTTTAGAAACCCTATTCGATGACCAGTTCTTTTCAAAAGAATAAAGAGTTTTTCTTTTTCCCTTCAAACCACACCGCCGACCTCCACCGGTCGTCGTTGGTCGTCGTCAGCGAAGTAGTCTCGATTGTACGACGATGTGGTCCTGTTGACGTCGTTGTGGTCTCGTTGCACGCCGTCGGGTAAGTAGAACCGTCGATGGCTATCGCCATCCTCCATTCATCCCACCACCGCTCCCTGCAGTCGGTGGTGTTGGTCACCGCTGGTTTCCGCCACTTCCCACGATGCTTATTTGGTGAAAGTCGTGAGTATGGTCGAGGCCATGCCGTCATTCACACCATGGATCTGGTATGGTGTCCACACAATGGATCGATTATTTTTGTCGGTCCTTCCTCGTCGAATTTATGTCGTTTTATTTATTTTTAATCATCGCCCTAAACGGCGGTCGTCGTTGTCCATCCCGTCACCTGATGGTGTTGGTTGTTTGCCGGTGCTGCTCGTGGTTTCATGCCACACAACTCCGGCAAGTTTAGTGTGGATATGTATTACACATTATTTGTCGTTTTTGTTGTCCATATGACTTCACCGTCGGCCTTGTGCTATACTGTTGATGGTGTTTTAATCAAACAACCACCCCATGTGGGTTGTATTTAGGCAGACCCAAGAGACCCAAGTCTTTTGAAGCCATGTTTGGGTTTTTGGTGAGTGGTTGCACCACTCGGTGCTGTTGTTCTAGTTTGTCCCAAAACCGTGATCAATTTTTCTTTTTGGTGTCGGTCTGTGTCTGTGTCAGTGCCACCACTCCACCACCTGGTTGATGCCGAACCACCAAGATGGTGGTTCGAGTTTTGGGCTTGTACCCTGAGTGGCTGGGTTGAGCCAAAGACCCAAATTTTGTTGTTTTAGTCAAAAAGGGATTATTTTGGGATCTTTCCCTAAATGGTTTGGGCTTGAGTTCAAAAGAGTAAGTAACCCGAGTTTTAAGGATGGGGTCGTTTTTTTTAAACTTAACTTTGCCATATAACAACTTGTTCCAAACCTCTTGACCTTTTAATTATGTTAATTAAATCTCGGTCGTTTTTTGTTTTATGTTTAAAATATTGCGTAATATATGGATTGCCCCGAAAAGACCCGTGGTTGTTTTATTTTATGTCGGAAAATTAAAATGTATTAATTGCATGGGATGTAATTTTTTAATTTTCTAGATAGGGACAAATGTAAATAGATAGAATTTGTTGTATTTTTCTATTTTACACGAAGACGGAGTTTCAAGAAATCAAGACGGAGACCCTGGAGCTCACAAGATGGCGAGGCTAGTGGGAGAAGATTGAAGATGTCCTTAGAATTGACCGTGGTTGTTGTGTTGGCTCACAACACCATATTAGGGGCAAATCCATATATTATCTTGGTTGTTTATTTTGTGTTTGCTTTTATTTATTGCTTTATTATTGTTATGATAATTGCAAATGCTTAAATCAAACGCAAAACAAATTTTAAATCGGTAAATAAAATATGATATTTTAAAATTGATATGTTTATCAAACTCAAACCGATTTAATAAAATAAACTTTTAAAACAAGATTTTTAAGATATAAATTCAAACGTTTTAAAAGAAAAGAGTTATCTAAAATTTAAACCTTTCACAAATGTAAACTATGCGCCATCCATTTAAGATACTTGTTAAGCTTACAAAAGTTTGGTATGGTCAGTGCTTAGCCAATCATATCGGATGATTGTAGTGTAAGACAAGGCGCCAGGATAACGAGATTTAAGTGGACAGTTGTTTGGCCATTCACTTAAATAGTCGTATTTTGGACGATTGATCCCAACAAACCCTAAGTTAAGACTTTAGGTGGGATCATGATATCTTAGTATGGTTAGTTTACTTGAAAAGATCATAGACAATGCTTAGCCATCTATGAGTACTTTCAAGGCGTTGTAGTGGGATTAAACATGCTTTTTAACATATGATATATTAATAGAAATCCCACGATATCTAAGAGTTATGTTGAACATAACTAGATGATTCCTACCTAAATAACCTAGTTCCGTAAACAGTTGTTTGGGCATTTACGGAAATAGGTGATATATGGATCTTAGCTCAAATTAAAATTTATTTTTGGAAGGTAATATTAATTAATTTGAGATTTTAAAAGAATTACTAAAATTAAACTTATTTTGTAGATGGCCGCTAACGCCTCCAAGGCTCCAACCAAACTGTATGCACAAACGGCTTATCCCAATTTACATTACGATCAATCCTTGACAAAGATAAACTGAACGGTACGAATTTCGTGTAATGGTTTAGTTTCTTGAGGGTTGTCCTCAAGCATGAAAAGAAGTTGTACGTTCTTGAAACCCCCCTCTAAACCCTCCTGCTATAAATGCTTCAACTGAAGTCAGGGCTGCTTATGATAAGTATCTCAATGACTCACTAGATGTTAGTTGTTTGATACTAGCATTGTAACACCCCGATTTCCGAAGGGTATCATTTCAAGTTAATACCGAAAGCGATATATTAAGGAAAAATAAGATTTTTGATTTTGGACTTAAATCCTTGATTTTATAGCCTAGATGGATGAAGGATTCAATTACGAGTCAAACGGTTCTTTCCGGAGCAAAAACGGAGCTATAACGAAGAAGTTATGACCAAAACGGTTTTCGGGGAAATCATGGGCTCGCTGGATGGGGCGCACGGGCCGTGCGCGGGCCCTTCACAAAAACGCACGGGCCGTGCGCGGGGGTCAAAGGCGCGGCTTAAAACCTGATTTCCGCCCCATTTCACCCAAATATTCATTCCTTCATAACTTTTGCTCCACAACTCCGATTTTGATGATTCAAGTTGTTATGGTTTCGTTTTTGGGAGCTTTTCAAGGATATGGCAAGATATTGGAAGTCTATTGAAGTATACTAGAGTATTTTGTGGTGGTAATCTTCTCATCTCTCACTATTCATCTTCTTCCCCAAAGTTTTCTAGGGTTTCATCCACCCTTTGTTCTCCCTTTCATAAATTGAAGGTTTGTCACCATTTTGGTGAACTAGAAGTGTTTTGGTTGGTGAATTCAAGCTTGGGCTAAGGTAATCTTCTGTTGTCTTCGGTATTGGAAGTTAGGGTTTCGGTATTAGTTGAGGTATCCATGTATATGGTTTGGGAAATGATTCTTTGTGGTTGATTATGATTATTTATGGTTGGAACCTTGTGAATCTAGGTTTTTGGAAGATTTGGTTGGAAGAACCAAGTTTCTTTAAGGAAAGTTCTAAGTGGGTAAAAATCTAGATTTAGTCTAAATCTAGCAAGGTGAGTTTACTAACCTTTTGTTAAAACTAGATACACATCATTATCTTCTACTTGTTGATGTCAATGCATCTCTCAAATGTTCATATTTAATGTTTCAAGTATTTTGGGGGGGTTTTACCCATGGATTTATGTATGTGAAAGTCACCATGTTTCTTATGAGTATACTTTGGTATGATGATGATTCCTTCTTGGAATGCCTCTTTGGCGACCTTATATTCTCACGAAGTATTTGGATGGATATTATGTTATATATTGGATTTACATGAGTAGGATGGTAATAGTGTGTTCCCAGTGGATATCCGAAATGTTACGGATGGAATTACATCTTGAGACCTCCTAAATGCATTATGTGGACGAACCAAGTCTATGATTCACTATAGGAATGTAGGTGGGTGACATTTGGAGAATTTCCTAAGGTGGTAGTCTCTTATGTACCTAGACCTCCGTCGTCGGGGAATTTCCAAAGGCGGTAGTCCCCGGTGCGTGTCGGACCTTTGGGTTGCCAGAGAAAGTGGCTTCAAGGTGCATTGCCTCTTTGGGTGAACCGGATTGGAGATATGGGTCGCTCCCGTTGACTCCACATCTACGTGATTATTTGTTAACTGCTGATAAGAATTGTATATGTTCTATTATGCTATTTCTTGTTCAACTCACTAGGCTTTCTGGCCTAACACTTGTTTGGTGTCGATGTGTATCTCAGGTTGTAGTGGCACCGGTTCTAAGCGGGCATAGTACTTGGGTGAGAGATTTGGGAATATTGCAATTGTACTTACTTTTGGTAGGAGAACCTTTGGGTTTATAAATGACACCCTTATTTGTAATCTCTTTTCTAGTTATAGAAATTAGATTAGTTGGTGGTTATTTATTGTCCATTTATTTACGACTGTATTTAAACAGGTTTGTGTATTTTCCCATTGTTGGGAGGCTCTTGCTTTGGCAATTTTAAATACCGCATGTCCATTTTTCGGATTTTTCTTATCCCTATTTTTAGGGTGTTACAAGTTGGTATCAGAGCTCTAGTTTAAATGAACTAGGCATGGACGTAAGATGTCTAGACTTAGACTGAGTATGTTAAGCAATGATTGTGAGATGGGTAGAATTTCTAATATGGGTTAGTCTTAGAGTCGACGTAAACTATGGTTATCAAGCGTTGTGGCGATGGTAACGAGAACCTTTATGTATTATATGTTCATAATCTCACCTAGCTAATGTGATTATGAGGATATTTATACGTGATGGTACTTGAAATGTCGTTACCGTGACAATTGGGAAGGTAGTAATACATTCTCTTGTGCTTGGTTTTCTAATGTTAGAATATCCGGTAGACGTAGTAGTACGTTTCCTTCGTGTTCAATACTGTTAATCTCCTTCTTATTCATCATCGTGCTTGTATGAACTGCCTTGGTATGTCGACCGTTGGAGTAGTAGGAAAGTTTCTGAACGGGTAACTATTAGAAAAAGTGAAGATTTTATTATTCGTTACTTTGAGTAACGGTAAGTATGGTGATCGCATTAACTGGACAGTTTCGAATCGAATTATTTGGTTGGATTAGAACCATAGACTTTTTGAATCGATGTATTCGAGGGGAATTCGTGAGGTGAACCTATGAAGTCTGTGATCTTTGCCTAAAGACGTTGAACATCTGGTTGGCGATAGTGTAACTATAGAAGTCAAGGAGCGTGAGTTCAAGTTGATTTGTTAAAACGGTGTACATGCCAAAATGGTTATTTTAAAGTGTTTTACATGAGATGGTTAACTACTGATAAGTTCTGAATATTTTGAAGTAAAAATGTATTTTACTTGGTATTTGTCAAAGTGTGAGTATTTTAATGAGTTTTCATATTTGATATACTTGGCTTATTTTAGTTCCATAAAATACTCATATTTGGAATTTGGACATCTTGATAAGTAATAGCATGATTATAACATTTTGGGATTTTGTACAAATAGAGTCCATTTCATGACTTAAGCATCTTGGTAATTTTTGATACAAATGAAGTTTATTACATGTTATATGCATTTTGGCATATTTGCATTCATAAACCCTTTTGAAATTCTTTGGTCTCATTATGTATTGAGTTTTGGGGTTAATCTCGTCTTTGAAGTTTCTGTCTTCGTAAACGTTGTTTAAAGACATTTCATTATTTGGGGAACCAATAATTGTGGTCAAATGGATTTTGAGCATTTTAGCTCTCAGTGTCGACTTAAAGAGTATTGAGGACATTTTTCCGGTTTTAATGGCTCGATTTAGAATCCAATTTATGATGTACATCTTAATGCATTCCATTGCATGTTTATAATCATTACAGGCTCGAGTGCTTTTGTCATTCATGTGTAGTCGCATATTTTTAGACTGTGTTGCATTGGATCCATAGGCACATGAGTCAGTCTTAATTGATGGTCAATTGGGTGGTACGGGGTTGGACTCCGGGACTCATGTTTTATGACCAAACTTGACAAGTAGGCACTAGGAGGAGATAGTCTAGGGCGACACCGTATGGGTGGGTGCTTAGATCTCCGCCGTAGGGGAATTTCCTCAGTTGTAGTCCCCGGACGTGCCGGGCCTTTCGGGTGTCCTTTGTGGCATCAAGGTATCTCGTCTCTTGGGTGAAACTTGTCAAGGATTCGTAGGGACACTTAGACTTTTATATCGCTAGGTGTCATACGATGAACGTTGTAGGAGTGGCATACTTCGTGCTCTTCCGCTCTCAACGGATACGGGCATTCCCCGTTGTCGGCCGCTATAATTTGGATATTTAATTGTCCATTTGATGCATATAAATTTTATAAACCGTTGGAAAATGCATATCATTGAACTATGAGTCATTTTGGCAACGTGAAGAGAAAGAGTTCATTTGGAAAATATTTTGTTTCAACCAATGAGAAATTTTGATTATTTTGGAAATGTTTAGTTTTATGAACATATCGAGACATCCATTTTGGAATCTTTGGGTATTCTGGTAAATAAATCATGTTGAGATGTTTCCTCGATTATTTTACATATATAATTGGAGTTCAATTGATTTAAGTGTCATTTTGTGTATTTGATCTTACAAACCTTTTTCAGAAAACACATATTATTGTGTTATGAGACATTTTGAAAACATAAGAGTATGAGTTCATTTGAAAAATGGTTTGTCTCAACCAGCGATGAGATTTTAGTTAAGTATACTTTTGGTCATGTTTGCATAACAGTTAGTCAAACGTGTTTCGATATTTATATCGACTTTCATTGGGTATTTATGTAAACCGTTGAGTCGTTAGATCGGTTTGAGCTAAATAAAGTCTTGAAGAAATTGGTCCGGTTTAAAAACAGTGGTATTGTTTCCCTTTGAGTTTAGTGGGAACAGTTTAGTTGCACATATCATGTATGCATATTTTATTGGAAATTTTCGTCATAGTATTTTAGCCAATGTTTTAGATTGATGAGAGCATGTTTATATTTGACTTTGAACTCGAAAATGACACAAATTATTTCATGTTTTAACCGGGTGCATACGCATATCAATCTAATAGCTTTGTGAAATAAACGGTCGCATGCAAGTTTTGTTGTGAAATCTTATTTCATGCCGCATTGTGACTAAAAGAGAGAAAACTTTAAGAGTTCGATATTATGAGCATGTGGTCTTGGTTTTTGCAAACATTTTATTTATACAGTTTGGAATTAAACTAAATTACTCTTACAATTGCTCAAATCGCATGCATATGTCTTTACTAAATTTTGGGGAATAAACCGATGTATGCGAGTCACTATGGGAAGTTTTATTTAATGACATTTCATGGTTCATTTGCAGAAATTTTGGGGTTCGATTTTGTGAATTTCCCTTCTGTAGTTTTGTATGAAAGTCTTGTTATACACTATTTTAGTACATGAAACTATTTCTCGTTCTTTACATAAATTATATTGTTAGTGTGAGTAATCGTATAAAAGATTTATGTTATTTCGGATGGAACTTTTGCCCATAACATATTTCAGTTGTTGATTTTACTGATAGGGGTTTTCCGAAATGCATGAAATGAATTTCCGGTTTGCATGTTGTCTTTGTTACAGTTTTGGGAGTTGTACAAACTTTTATTGCACATGTTATAGGACGGAAAGTTACTTTCATATACATAGCATAAATTGATGCATACTAAGACCCGGGTAGTCGTTTGAAAATTTTGTCACACATCTTTCGTTATCGTTTTATTAGCGTAAGTACTGATCAAATGAGTTTTGAAAATGGTTTCATATGCGTGGCATTGGTGATCAAATTTTGAAACCTATCGAATACACGATAGTGTATTTTCACACGCGTTTAATTGTTATAAAACTTATGTATTTGAGAATTTTATAAATTTGAATTGGCATAATAATGTGAAAAACCTTGAACTCATTGGGCTATAGGTGTAATCCCCCTCGTGTTAGAAGTCGATATTGAGGATTAAAATAGTCCTTGGAGTTTGAGGCGTTAGACATGTGCTTTCTCCCAGTTAGTTAATTAGTTAAGTAACGATCTTTATGCTTCGTTAAACCTACGGATTAAAAATCGTGTCCGGTTGTTTGGGCATGATTGGTTTTGGAATTGTGGGATTTTGGTACGACGGCATGCTATGTGTCGGTGGTGTATTATATTGTTGAATATTCGTGAATAGTGATGATGTTATGATCGACTGGTAAGGATGTTGAATTGGGTGACTACTTCCAAGAGTAGGTGTCAACTTTGAATCGATATTACCAATCGGGAATGAAATATTTGGTAGTATACCCACGTTTGCAGAATGGCCGTCCCGAGGTTAGGTGTTGGCGAGTGATTTTGAGAACAATGATTGTTGGTGTGCTTCAATGTATTTCCGTTAGATCTGGTGCATCTGCAGGACGAGAGGTAAACTTAAGGAATTAGATGTTGATAGTTAAGAAATCAATCATTGGTATTTTGATAATTGTCAGGATTTTCGTTGATTTGGAAATCGATACTTGAGTGCATGGTGGGAGTTTAGTGGTAATGTTTATTGGAGACTTTTGGTGAGAATGTTGAGGTAGACTTTAAGTACAAATCGATTATTGAAGAGACTTTGATGTGTCATGTTTAGAGGTATCTAAGGGAAGGGTTTGCTTTTAGGTATCCTTGGTGGTAATGACTGAAGAAGGTCGTAGCTTACTCTTGAGGTAATATGAGCAACATAAGGTTGGGAGGCGACCGAGTATTAATGGTTAAGAAAATGATCAAGCGAGGACTTGATGTCCATTCCGTCATCGATGAGTTATGTCGAACCTTGGAATTGAATTGTGATGACTCTTTACGAGAAGTGCAATAACAATCTCGACCGGGATGTAATTGTGTTCGTATACGAGGTAAGGTTTCGTGGAGGCATTTTTATGGGAAAGCAATCGATCTTTCCAAGTACTATGTTGGGTTCTTGGTGGTTCCAGATTTCGAGGACGAAATCTCTTTTAAGGTTGGGAGGATTGTAACACCCCGATTTCCAAAGGGTATCATTTCAAGTTAATACCGAAAGCGATATATTAAGGAAAAATAAGATTTTTGATTTTGGACTTAAATCCTTGATTTTATAGCCTATATGGATGAAGGATTCAATTACGAGTCCAACGGTTCTTTCCGGAGCAAAAACGGAGCTATAACGAAAAGTTATGACCAAAACGGTTTTCGAGGAAATCATGGGCTCGCTGGATGGGGCGCACAGGCCATGCGCGGGCCCTTCACAAAAACGCACGGGCCATGCGCGGGGGTCAGAGGCGCGGCTTAAAACCTGATTTCCGCCCCATTTCACCCAAATATTAATTCCTTCATAACTTTTGCTCCACAACTCCGATTTTGATGATTCAAGTTGCTATGGTTTCGTTTTTGGGAGCTTTTCAAAGATATGGCAAGAGATTGGAAGTCTATTGAAGTATACTAGAGTATTTTGTGGTGGTAAGCTTCTCATCTCTCACTATTCATCTTCTTCCCCAAAGTTTTCTAGGGTTTCATCCACCCTTTGTTCTCCCTTTCATAGATTGAAGGTTTGTCACCATTTTGGTGAACTAGAAGTGTTTTGGTTGGTGAATTCAAGTTTGGGCTAAGGTGATCTTCTATTGTCTTCGGTATTGGAAGTTAGGGTTTCGGTATTAGTTGAGGTATCCATGTATATGGTTTGGGAAATGATTATTTGTGGTTGATTATGATTATTTATGGTTGGAACCTTGTGAATCTAGGTTTTTGGAAGATTTGGTTGGAAGAACCAAGTTTCTTCAAGGAAAGTTCTAAGTGGGTAAAAATCTAAATTTAGTCTAAATCTAGCAAGGTGAGTTTACTAACCTTTTGTTAAAACTAGATACACATCATTATCTTCTACTTGTTGATGTCAATACATCTCTCAAATGTTCATATTTAATGTTTCAAGTATTTTGGGGGGTTTTACCCATGGATTTATGTATGTGAAAGTCACCATGTTTCATATGAGTATACTTTGGTATGATGATGATTCCTTCTTGGAATGCCTCTTTGGCGACCTTATATTCTCACGAAGTATTTGGATGGATATCCTTCCCAGCCATAAGCCGACTCGATACCTAGGGATCCACCAGTATAGTCAAGATTTGTCACAATATTTCATGTGACCAACAAAGCTAGATAAACAGCTTTCAACACATTTATATTTCAAAATGCCATTTTCCAGACCAACTGCTGGTAAGAAAGATAATCATAAAACCAGTTTATATACATTTTTTCAATAAGCCACAAACATGGGCGAGTAAAACATCATTTTACTTCTGATAAGGCGGAACCCATCATTTTAGTCAAAACTGATCGGGAACCCCGAAAATCACCAAAAACTTCATTTATAACAAAATGTAGATAACATAAAATCATACCGTAGAAATACTTCGGATTTCGCAAATAAGAGTTTTGACATGTATAAAGTTTGTAAAATGGTAGTAGGAACTCACAGGTAGGTTTTCAGAATAAAACCCGGAAAACCAGATAACGATCACGACGTAGAGGTGAAGCTTAAAACACCGACCCCTTGCTAGAAACACCGCAAACTAGCTACCAACGAAACCTTGAAGATCAAAAGAAGAAAAAGAGAAAAATAAAAGAGAGAGAACTGAGATTGAGATATTTCAAAAATATCTCTAACTCTAGATATTAAAAGCAAATCCAAAAAGCATTCTGACAGTCGTGCGCCCTCAAAGAAGGAAATGCGCACGACCCGTGCGCTGGCACTATGCCTCGGCCCTGGATCATACGCACGACCCGTGCGTTTTCTCTGAAGGAGGACGCACGACCCGTGCGTCCTGTAGACAGCCACAAAAAACCTCTTTTTCCTCAATACAACTTCGCAAAACCAAACGAAATTCGGGGTGTTACCATACTCCCAACCTTAGAATGATTTCGTCCTCGAAATCTAATCTTCTCAATGGAACACTGATCGCAGAGAATATCGTCTCAAACCTAAATACCAGAATCATTAACGAGATCTTAATACCGACACCCACATTAGCTACCCTTCTTGGGCACTATTTACTCCCAACCGAGCGAACACTCAACTCTCTAAAGTAACCTTTACTCACAAGGTTACGGTTGCCTCCCAACCTTAGGTGACAATTACTACCTCCAGGAAATCAGCGACCTCAACTTTCCATCTACCAATTTCTTTCGAACTGCACGATTCCGAACTCAAAGCTAACGGTCGACGCTAATCTTCCCAAAATTCTCAGATTTCACTGATCCATTCCTAACATCGATAAAGATATTCTTACAAGGCGCACCAATGCGTCTTTCCGGCAATCGGTTAACACATATTTTGTTGTCGCTCAACTCCGATCTGACCCTAAATCTGGAAATAGCCCTTATTCGAATTTCTTAATACTTCCATAAATACTTCGTCTACAACCACAATATAAAGATTAACTTCTAAACATACCACCAATCTATATATTCGGACCATAAAGGACGGGCGCTACTAAAACCCATGCGTAGTTACTATCTCCAACCTGCGGAAGACTTCACCAACAACTTACTCTAGCTCAAGGCTAAGGCTCGACTCCTCAAAGCACTGCTAGAACCGAACCCCCAACAGAAAATGATGCACATGTAGATAAAATAAAAAGGGTTTAAGCTTAACGCCTAGAGAGCTCAAGAGTTTTACATAAGTAAAAGCATTTAGATTGATGAACTTCTCTTTAAATCAGAACCTTTCAAATAATAAACTTTAAAACATGGAAACAACTCCTTTTCAAAGTCATGCACTTTCAAAGACGGATACTTCATTGCAAATACGTTTTATAAATTGACAAAACTTATATAACCCGAAGTATGAAATATTAGTAACACCATCCATATCGTACGTCCGAAAACATGGACACTAGGCCCAATACCCATACGACCAAAATACGAAAGAAAACTAAATACCAACACGCAGAAATAACACATTTCATTCAAACCTTAATATACGTGGGAAGAACCCAATATTAAAACCATCATTTACCGTCGACTCCACATAACCAAAGCCGGTAAAAATACAACATTAGTGTTTAAAATACCCCGGGTCCACGACGAATAGACCCGTACACAAAAAGAATAGAAGGACACGCAAGTAGGCCGCTCATACAACTTCCTCGCATGACCTCTAAACGTTTCCATCTTGGGTGGCGAGAACAAATGAATGGGGCCACCAGTGATGTTATTGGATTTCACCATGTATCCCGATCTTAGTTCCCATGCCATACCAGACATCACAACTTCAAACCGTTTATTGCCTCTAGCCATACTCCGTCGAGTTCCACCTCAATGGCTTACGGACACGGGTGCCTATCCAATCCAGACGAGTTGCAACTCAGCAGCTCGTGCTACCTATTGTCTACTCGCTAGCCAACCCGAGCGGTCACTAAGTGTAACCCAAAACCTCAGGCTTTACAAAACAGACAGACTGTCTATGGATCTACAGCACTGTCTAACATTACATGACTCCAACTGAAAACCAAAGCTCCCAAAACATGTACTTCCCAATGGCATGAAATAATCACCATCATACTCCAAAGAATTTCATAACTGATTTTAAACCGTACAAATATCCTCAAGACTCCATTTAGTCAAAACTGAGCCAACGACCCAACAGTTTACGTAAATACCCAAATGAAAGCCGATATAAATATTAAAACACGTTTGACCAACTATTATGCAAACATGACCAAAAGTATAATTAACTCAAATCTCATCGTTGGTTGAAACAAATCGTTTTCCAAATGAACTCATACCCTCATGTTTTCAAAATGCCTCATAACACAATAATATGCATTTTCTGAAAAGGTTTATAAGATCAAATATACCCAATGACACTTACGTCGATTGAACTCCAATTATATATGTAAAATCATCAAAGAAACACTTCAACATGATTTATTTACCAAAATGACTAAAGATCCCAAAATGGGTGTCTCAACATGTTCATAAAACTAAACATTTCAAAATAACCGAAACCTATCAGCAGTTAACAATTTAATGTAAAACACAAATAAACTCCATCATCCTAAAATCTTTCATTGCGGTTATAAATCCGGACAAATGTCCACACGACTCATTCAGTCAAAACCCGAGCCAAAGGCTCGACACTTTACGTAAATTTCCAACGAAAGTCTCGTAAACCTTAAAACACATTTAACCGACATTTAACGTTCCCCAAATAATGAAATGTCTTTAAACAATGTTTATGAAAACACACACCACCAGGACATGATTTCTCAAAACTCAACACGTATCGAGACCAAAGATTTTCCAAAAGTTTATGAATGCAAAAAATACTAAGATGCACAAAATCATAATGTAGATTTTACGTGTACAAAATCACCAAGGATATGTAAATTACGCTATTTACTTGCTGAAATATTCAAGCTCGACATGAGCAATTTATGATGTTAAAACAATTCAAGTTACCGAATACGAAAACTTAACAAAATACTCGCACTTTGAGAAATACCGAGTAAAACATACCCAATAGTTTATACTATAAACGTGAAAATAGGTTATTGCACTTCAATATGTGCAACAATTGTTTGTACAACTCCAAAGGAAAAATCACAATTTTATCTTAAAAATTCCCCTCTATAACCAAGAGGCGTTGTTGCAAAAGAATTTTCAACATACCCCATATGCAACAATTCGTTCCCCAAAGGGCGGTAAATAACGGGGATGCAAATAAAATTTCAAATCGAGTTTAAAGCTTCACGTTGTAAAGATAAACACATTTGACCAAAATAAAAACTACAACGACAAAATACCGTTAACTCGCTAAATGTTTTGCGGAAATTTTAACACTAAGAGTTAATGATGGAATACGATCAGAACGAAAGTCCTGTTTATAAAAATAACATAAATCGTTTATGCAATCATTCACACCAACGCTATACTTAAATCCAATGCACATAGTACACGACAGATGACACTTGATAATAAGTCCCTGAAATTAACATACACAATGATGCACACGCACATGCCTCTCAAAATTATTTACGCGACGCAAAAGTCATAAGATGAGACACCATAATCCCACTGGATTTTCATAAAACTCATTAACGCTAAAATCAAGTGGTGTCAAAATTTCTATTTTTCAACATAAGGTAAGGCGACCATTTTGACAAGATTTTTTTTTGAGACACGACGCCCAAAGAACGCATAACTTGCACGCAATGAAATTAAACTCACGTATTTCTAAATATACGCACGCAACAAAATAATCCGTAAAACAAAACTTCATGAATTCAACAAAACTCACACAATTAAAAAAAATTCCAAGAAACTCCTACTCAAAAGCATGGGAATAACTTTTCCTTTAAAACCATTGACATACGTGGAAGAGATCTAATGTCAAGGTCAAAATTCCACAACTACTTGCCCATTAACTCAAAAAGCGTTAAAACACAGATATTTCGACATCCAAAAATAATATTTAAACACAAGACGTGAATAAAGAGAGTTTTGATAACAATTTGAAATCAGGTGCAACAAAACCATTTTAAGCATGTTTATGCTCATAGTTTAAAATATGATGAGTGCTAAATGTTTTTGGCCAAAGCGTTACAAGGTAAATCACTTTATGGTTGGCGATCATGAAAAGCAATTTATGCAACCTTATTTTAGAAATAAATTTAATGCATGAATTCGGTCAGCACTCACATCTTAATACTATGCTTCCCAACATCCCGACGTACTATAATCAACCAGATGCTTCAGGCATAATAGGGCAACCATCCCATTAATTAACTTACAAAACTCCTTGAAATAGAATCGATCTAACAATATATATAATTCTAATTCCACCAACGAATCTGGCTCAAGATGATTAACTTAATGCGTTCTACGCACTTACTATCATCCCAAAGAGACATTGCTATAAACAACAATCATTCCTTAGCTTACTCGCTTAGAAACTTTCGCACTACTCTAACGGTCAACATACCAAGGTAGAGCAAGTAAACACAAGCACGAGAAAGGGTAAGGAAGAGTTTAACTGAAACACGCACGAAAGAAACGTACTGCTACATCTACCAATTGTCATAACATTAGCAAACCAATTACACTCACGTAAAATATCCTCATAATCACATTAGCTAAGTGAGATTATGAACATATAACACATAAGGGTTCTTGTTACCATCATCACAACGCTTGATTAACATAACCTTCGTCGATTCTAAGACTAACCCATCTTAGAAGTTCTACCCAATCTTACAATCAATGCCTATCAAACTCAGTCTAAGTCTAGACATCTTACATTCATGCCTAGTTCGCTTAAACTAGAGCTCTGATACCAACTTGTAACGTCCTAAAAATCAGAGTAAATTAAAACCTGGAAATATGGCAACAAGACATCCGTAACAATATAAACTTCCCATAAAGGGGATCAGTCCTTAAGACTATACAAAGCTCATACGGATATATAATTTATCAACAATACTAATCTAAACATAATCGTCTAGACTACAACACTTGACGAACCAAAATTCACTAAAAGATGGGACTTAAACAATGCCCAACACCAAAATACTAGACATCTCAAAATATGTCTCGAGTCCACGCTCGACTCTCAAAGACCCTGTGCAACCCACCGCTAAGGGAAACCTACTATACACATCATTTGAGAAAAAATGTTAGGCTTAAAGCCTAGTGAGAACATACAGTTTATTCAAAATCAGAGATATAATCATCAGTATCATAAGGAAATATTTTCATAAACGTTTAATTTATAAAAGATAGCATTTTGCCACAACCGGGCCTTTTCGGTCCAAAACTCATCATACGATGACAAAAGAACCATTTTACCAAGGATTGTGGTGTAACACTAAGTAGACCACCAAATCCGAGTTATGAGCTAAATACATGGAACCATGGCCACGAACGCTACGGTCCGTACTACGATGTGAGGGAGGGCCCCCAAGGAACCATGTCATACTCGTTCATTTGACTACATTTGACCCATGGCTAGGATCAGGTCTCACATAACCGTACCTAAGTTGCCCCCGAGGATCAAATGTATCTAACTACAACAGAAGGGGCATATCCTTCCCAGCCATAAGCCGACTCGATACCTAGGGATCCACCAGTATAGTCAAGACTTGTCACAATATTTCATGTGACCAACAAAGCTAGATAAACAGCTTTCAACACATTTATATTTCAAAATGCCATTTTCCAGACCAACTGCTGGTAAGAAAGATAGTCATAAAACCAGTTTATATACATTCTTTCAATAAGCCACAAACATGGGCGAGTAAAACATCATTTTACTTCTGATAAGGCGGAACCCGTCATTTTAGTCAAAACTGATCGGGAACCCCGAAAATCACCAAAAACTTCATTTATAACAAAATGTAGATAACATAAAATCATACCGTAGAAATACTTCGGATTTCGCAAATAAGAGTTTTGACATGTATAAAGTTTGTAAAATGGTAGTAGGAACTCACAGGTAGGTTTTCAGAATAAAACCCGGAAAACCAGATAACGATCACGACGTAAAGGTGAAGCTTAAAACACCGACCCCTTGCTAGAAACACCGCAAACTAGCTACCAACGAAACCTTGAAGATCAAAAGAAGAAAAAGAGAAAAAGAAGAGAGAGAGAACTGAGATTGAGATATTTCAAAAATATCTCTAACTCTAGATATTAAAAGCAAATCCAAAAAGCATTCTGACAGTCGTGCGCCCTCAAAGAAGGAAATGCGCATGACCCGTGCGCTGGCACTATGCCTCGGCCCTGGATCATACGCACGACCCGTGCGTTTTCTCTGAAGGAAGACGCACGGGTCCTCCTTTTTCTCTGAAGGAGGACGCACGACCCGTGCGTCCTGTAGACAACCACAAAAAACCTCTTTTTCCTCAATACAACTTCGCAAAACCAAACGAAATTCGGGGTGTTACATATTTAAACAGGTTTGTGTATTTTCCCATTGTTGGGAGACTCTTGCTTTGGCAATTTTAAATACCGCATGTCCCTTTTTTCAGATTTTTGTTATCCCTATTTTTAGGGTGTTACAAGCATCAATGACTCCCGAGCTACTGAAGGAACATGAATACATGAATGCTTGGGATATGATATCCTCTCTGAAATCCATGTTTCAGTTACAAGCAAGGCAAGAGAAGTTTGATACAGTCAGGGCATTGCATGCTTGCATGATGACTGAGGGTTCATCAGTCAGTACCCATGTTTTGAGAATGAAAGGGTATATTGACCGATTAACCCGTCTTGGCTACCCACTGGGTCAAGAATTGGCAACCGACATAGTTCTCAATTCTTTATCCAAATCATATGACCAGTTCGTCTTGAACTACAATATGAATGGTTTGGAGAAAACTCTCACGGAGTTTCACGGCATGCTTAAAACCGCTGAGAGAAATATGAAACCCAAGTTGGATTTATCCAAACCAAAACATGTTTTGATGATCAAACCTAAAGGTGGGATAAACAAGAAGAAAATGGTGGTTACCAATGGCAAAATAAAAGTTAGAAGCTCCAATAAAGAAAAGGGCAAGGGAAAGATTCATGAGGAAGTAGTTTGCTTCAACTGCAACCAGAAGGGACACTGGAAGAGAAACTGCCCTGTCCTATTGGCAGAAATGAAGAAACAGAAGGCTAATGAAGTCGGACCTTCATGTATGTTTACCATTGATTTATTCACTTCTGACTCTGATTCCTAGGTATTGGATACTGGGTGCGGTACTCACATTTGTACTACTTTTCAGGGACTAAGAAGTGAAGAGAAAATGAAACCAGGCCAGATGGAGCTTCGAATGGGGAATTGAGCTAAGGTAGTTGCTATTGCTCAGGGGACTTATGACATGAAAATGCCAAATGGTCTTATTTTAGCACTTAGCAAGTGTTTAGATGTACCTAGCATTACTAGGAATATCGTTTCTTTTTCTCGGTTACAACAAACTGGATTTATGTTTACTTTCAGTAATAATTCAATTTCAGCTTATATTAACAATGTTTTGTATTTTGTGGCCAAACCACACAATGGTATTTATGAAATTGATATGCAAAATAGTTGTTATTATGAATCAATGTATAATGTAAACAATAAACGGATTAAGCGAGGCTTAAACCAGAACTATTTGTGGCATTGTCGTCTTGGACACATAAACAAGAAACGCATAGCCAAACTCCAGGTGGACGGAGTGTTGGAATCGTGTGATGATTCATATGATGTATGTGAATCTTGCTTAATGGTCAAGATGACAAAGGCGCCTTTTAAAGGCAAACCTGAAAGGGCAACAGAACTATTAGGGATTATACATACTGATGTGTGTGGGCCCTTTAGTTCAACCACAATAAATGGTCATCGCTACTTCATTACTTTTACTAATGATTTCAGTAGATACGAGTATGTTTACCTAATGAAAAACAAATCTGAAAGGTTTGAGTTTTTTAAAGAGTTTCAGAATGAATTAGAGAATCAACTTGGCAAAAAGATAAAGACACTTCGATCGGACCGGGGTCGGGAATATCTAAGCCAAGAGTTTATTAACCATATAAGAGATAACGGGATAGTATCCCAATTAACTAATCCCGGAACACCGCAACATAACGGTGTGTCCGAAAGAAGGAATATAACCTTGTTAGACATGGTTCGCTCTATGATGAGTCGTACCAATCTGCCTAAAAGTTTATGGGGTTATGCCCTAGAAACAGGCAAACAGCTGCCCGAATACTAAATAGTGCGCCAACCAAAAAGACCGATAAAACCCCTTTCGAACTATGGACTGGGAAGATCCCAAAACTGTTATATATGAGAATATAGGGTTATGAAGCTGATGTTAAGCAGGAAGCTTGATTCAAGGTCTGATAAATGCATCTTTGTAGGATATCCAAAAGAGACAGTTGGATATTACTTCTACAAACCCTGCGAAAACAAAGTTTTTGTTGCGCGCCGCGGTGAGTTCCTAGAAAATGATTTTCTATTGAGAACCACAACGGGGGATACAGTAGATCATGAAGAAATTCAAGAACCACAAGATGAAACAATGGTTGATACTGGCAATCAACATGATGTTGAGCCTCAACAAGTTATTGAAGGTGATGACGAGATACAAACAATTCGAAGATCGAATAGAAGTCGTCAAGAGCCTGAGAGATATGGTTATCTCATTGGCAATGACGATACGGTTCATGATGAACCCGTAACCTATCAGGAAGCCGTATTAGGTTTAGAATCTGATAAATGGAAAGATGCCATGAAGGGTGAAATACAATTCATGTCAAATAACCAAGTTTGGAACTTGGTAGATGCACATACCGACTGCAAAGTCGTAGGGTGCAAGTGGGTATTCAAAAAGAAAACTGACATGGATGGGATTGTACATACCTATAAGGCTAGGTTGGTAGCTAAAGGTTTCACTCAGACTCATGGAGTAGATTATGATGAAACTTTTCTCCAGTAGCCATGATTAAATCCATCAGGATACTTCTTGCCATAGTTGCATTTCATGATTATGAAATATGGCAAATGGATGTTAAAACCGCGTTCCTTAACGAAACTTTAAGCGAGGACGTGTACATGGTACAACCAGAAGGTTTTAAACATCCAAATTTTCCTGAAAAGGTATGTAAGTTGCAAAAGTCCATTTATGGACTGAAACAAGCATCTCGTAGTTAGAGTATTCGCTTTGATGAAAAGATTAAAAAATTTGGTTTCTTAAAGAACGAAGATGAACCTTGTGTATACAAGAAAGTCGGTGGGAGCATAGTAGTATTCCTGATCCTATATGTCGATGATATATTGATCATCGGAAATAACATCCCTACCCTTAAAGGTGTAAAAGCCTGGTTAGGGAAGTGTTTCGCGATGAAGGATCTAGGAGAAGCAGCTTATATCCTTGGTATAAAGATCTATCGTGATAGATCGAAACGCTTAATTGGATTAAGCCAAAGTACATATATTGACAAGATCTTAAGACGCTTCAAGATGGAGGGTTCTAAGAGAGGAAAATTGCCAATGGTACATGGTGTACATCTGAGCAAAACTCAGAGTCCTATATCTAAAGAGGACATGAACCGCATGAAGGGTGTTCCCTATGCTTCAACCATCGGTTCAATCATGTATGCCATGTTATGTACTAGACCAGATGTCTCGTATGCCCTAAGCATGACGAGCAGGTATCAGTCAAACCCAGGTGATGCTCACTGGGTAGTAGTAAAGAATATTCTAAAGTATCTAAGAAGAACCAAAGAAATGTTCTTATTGTACGGCGGACAAGAAAGAGATTTGTGTATTCAAGGATACACAGATGCTAGTTTCCAAACCGACCGAGATGACTATAAATCACAGTCGGGATACGTGTTTGTGTTAAACGGGGGTGATGTGAGCTGGAAGAGCTACAAACAAAGCACAATAGCGGACTCAACTACAGAATCATAGTACATTGTAGCGTCGGACGCCGTAAAGGAAACTGTTTGGATGAAGAAATTCATCACAGATCTGGGAGTAGTCCCTAGCATATGTGACCCTGTCGAGATCTATTGTTACAATGAGAGTGCCATTGCTCAGGAAAAGAAACCAAGGTCACATCAGCGCTCCAAGCATATCATGAGAATATATCACCTAATTCGAGAGATTATTGAAAGAGGTGACATAAAGATATGTAAAGTTCGATCAGAAGACAATCCAACAAATCCTCTAACCAAGCCTTTGAGTCAAAGTAAGCATGATGCTCACATTAGCTCAATAGGCTTGAGGTTTTGTAATAATTTAGTCTGATTTGTAAAATTTTAGTAATCTTTTACATTGTGAACATTAAAACAGTTATGTTTTACAGTTATATATGGCATATTGGATATGAGTATTTAATTAAAACATCTCTGTGTTCGTTTTAGCATGTTTAAGTATCCTTAAATAAATATGATGATCATATTATTTAAAACTGTCCTTGATCACTTGTTACTAGGGGACTAATAATAAATCAAGATCATTGCGAAGTCTGGTTATAGTCCAAGTTGGAAGTGCACTAGGTGCAACAGAGTCACATCCGCTTGTCGGAGCACAAGGCGTTGGACAAGACCCACGGTCAAGATCACCTCATAGATCGACGTCATAAGGCGAGTCTTTAAATAATATAACACTATTTATCCTCAGACCTGAGATGTGCATTGGGATCTAATGCACAAGTAGTGTTATACTTTGATATAGTCTAACGTTACCCTTGACCAGATAATCATAAGGGCTATATCAGGTATAATATGAATTGTGTAGTTAGTCGTGTACATGCAATATGAGATTTGCTCCTCTCAAGATGAGAGAGATATTTCTGGGCCCCTCGATTACATATTATGATTTACATGCATGAACAAGTGGATTAGTTGGACTAATGACACTTGTATTATTAAATATGTTGGGATCGAGAAACACAATCTTTGAACTATAAATGATGAGATAGATCTATGCCTTAAGTTCAAAATAAAATATCGTGAAGCAAAAGGATAATGAATGATTCTACTATATGATTGATTAGATCAATCAAATTGCTCGAAGTAAAAGCACATTTACATAGCCTTGGGGGCGGTGACGTGTTGATAGACGTTTACCATCTCTGTGTTACTGTGTATCGTGTGCAAGTGGGAGAATGTAAGTTATTATATGCCCACGACACGTGTCACACAGAGATATTGTTGAGGAGTATGTAAACCTATAGGGTCACACACAAAGAATGCGTTTGTTTCCATTTGTAGAAACCCGTATTTTATGAAAATATGTGTTAAACTGTAATTATGATAATTAAATGGTGAAAACTTAATTATGTTAATTACGGGGAATTATTTGTAATTATATAATTATATTTTAAAGTTTAAAAGGATAATTATATATATTTATATAATTATATTTTTAAAGTTTAAAAGAATAATTATATATATATATATGTATATATATAGGGGCAGGTTCAAACGAGAAACTAAACATTTTGCGAGAAGGCGAGAAGTGTTTAATCATATATGATACACAAGCTTAATCACATATGACTAAACACATGTTATATTGGCAATACATAAACGTTTAATCATATATGATTAAGCACACCCACAGGCCGTGATATCATATATGATTAAACACTTCTCGCCTTCTCGCAAAATGTTTAACTTCTCGCATGATCATTCCTCTCTCTCTCTCTCTCTCTCTATATATATATATATATATATATATATATATATATTTGAATTTGAATTTGAATTTGAATATTACAGATAATTACTAACCAACCTTATTTAATCCTTAATTGAATTATAGTCTAACTATAATTCTTCTGGTATAAATAAGGGGTTAGGCTAAACCATTTCATAGACAATTGAATTAGAATAGCCTTTCAGATAAATACAGAAAAGAAACCCTTTTCTTTTCTGTAAAAACACATATATAGATCTAGGGTTATTGGGCTAGCACCCGGTGGAATTTCGCGTGTTCGTGTGTGGATACCGCTAGAGGAAACCTAGATAGGTTTTTTTAAAGGGTATCCTGGGCCAATGGCCCAGACTAATCCCTGGCAATTAGGGTCTTTGGCCCAACTGCTAAAGCGTGCAACCCTAAGTTTATCCTCAGTGGCCATAAGTGCTGCTAGTGGGGCTCGAACCCGGGTTGAGCCCTATGAACTCCCCAAGCCTTTACCACCACACCACAACCCTTGTGGTTAACCTAGATTGGTTTCTAAGTGCTCAACTAGTTCAACCACAACAGATTTGAAAGGTACATCTCTAAACACCCTATGGTGTGTTTTTAGTATTTTTTGATTAAATGCATCATTGGATCCGTTTGAGTTTTAAGTTACAGAAAAGTTTTCTATTTAATTTTGTAACCAAAATTTTATTCTTTAATTTCCGCTGCGTATAACGATTACAATTTCGAATAAAATCCAACAATTGTAAACCCCAGTTTGTTGTTATTTGTGGTATGACGTGTTTATAGATGGATCCCACTAGACCTTATAATCTAACCCTCGATCTTCAAACTAAAACCTTTTCAGGTAAGCAGGTAGTTGAGGGCTCGAGTAAGGGCAAGGGCAAGATGTGAACTTGGAGCTTACACTATAGGAGACTCACGTCGTTAGAATGTGTTAGACATTCCCATTTAGTTTCATGCTAAAGTTCTCAATTGTAATTCGATTATTTTTGAAAACCTTAGCTTGTATCCTATTTGCTTAACTTGTTACCTTGGGGCTCGTTTGGGCGTTATTTATGAGACTTAGTAGTATTGGTGTTTGTTTTTATGTGGGTTAAACCCTGTCCCCATCCTGCTTGATTTGTGTAACACCTAGTTTTTTTTGTAAGTCTATTTCGTTTTCGTGAGACCCGTAAGGTCACTTTAAATCCTTTTGATGAGTTGACGTCATCGAATCCTCACAATAAAACACCTATCTTTCACTAGCTAAGCATTCACATAAAAAAACAAACCTTTGAAGGAAAAAAGGTTGTACATTCACATTGAAAAAAAATTAAAAAAAAGATCATAACACATTAAAACTTCATTGGAAGCACATACTGAACCAACATAAACAAAATCAAGACATACTAGAGGCAAATTTATAGCAATTATTACAACACAGTTGTTCGTCTTCTGTGAGTCGGATGGTCTTACTATAACCCAACCTTATCCATACGTACCGTACATACGTACATACATACAAGTAAAAAAGTTGGCTGGATGTTCTTACTCCAACCCAACCTTATCCATCCATCCATACATACAATTGTCACGCTATGCTCAAACCCCATTTTATGAAGATGTGAGAACACCCTTATCACATGTGATAATACACGTGAGGGGACCTAGTGGTATGTGAACTACTTGGCCTGCAATATAGGTCGCGCCAAAGGTCGTCTACGTCTCTGATTTAGTATCACTTGTGATGAATTATAGTATCACGTCAAGAACACCATTAACACATGTGATAATACACATGATGCGACATAGTAGTGTGCGAACGACTTGAGCCGCAACCTATATCGCACCAAAGGTTGCTTTTGTCTCCGATTTAGTATCGCATGTGATGACATATATCACATGTGATTGACTATAGTAAAAAAGTGTTATCATATTTTTGTAAAATGAAGATGTTCTCGTTTGAACCCTCCTCCTCCTCTCTCTCTCTCTCTATATATATATATACACACACACACACACACACACACACACACACATACATATCAACCTTTTATCTGTTCATCTCTATCATTTGAATCCACCACTCTAAATTCATGTTAATGTGTTATGTGTACAGAGGTTCCCGGGGGGGGGGGGGGGGGTTCCATAGCTGAACGAGTTGGAGGATACACATGTGTCAAGTCACTTTATATTGATTATGATCCTTCAAATTTTAACCATGTTGAAAATGATCATCTAAACAATCTTACATATTTGACGGTTACAAGTGACCCTTGAACATGTTGGAAACTTGAAAAACAATCGACAATTAAGTTGGCTCAGATCCTATATGTCTATATAACCAAATTTGCAACATCAACATATATTTCTTAAGTATCAAAACGAGATAAAATCAATTATTTTCGACAAAAGACGAAAAATTGAAATCAAGGTACTAAACATGTAAGTTGATGAATACATGAAGGACTAAACTTATACTTTTACAACTGTACATAACAACTACACGTGGACTCTCCACGTCACTCCGGACCCACCTTTGTCTTGCTGACGTGGCCAAACCACTGTTCCACTCCACCGATAACCAAAATCTTTTCATTTTTTAATAAAAAAATTATTTTTATAAAATAATACTCCAAATAATTTCTCCATAAAAACAGCTGAGAAAACCAAACTCGTCCGAAAATCAGAATCCCTCTTTTTTCTCTCTCCTCTCACCACCGGAGTTTTGACGTCTATGGCGATGCCCAGAAATCGACGGACAACTTCCCTCCGAGACTCCGACAGTCGACTCGGCGACTCCGACAAGATTGAAGGAGCCGGTAGTTGGGACGCTATTGAGTGGACCAAGATCGATGTAAAATACTCTTCTTCTCTCACCCTAGGGTTTTATTAACTCATTTCTTGTTCGTCACCACATGAGGAATGTAATTTCGATTTTTTGTGTAATTGATTAACATTTCTTTCTCAATTTGTTTTGTGGAATTCACAGCAGCCTGTTTCAAGGCCTGTTCCTCATGGATTATCTGATTTCTTGTACGAAGCTGAGGAGGTTCTCGCTGAGGTAAGATTTTGACTTGGAATTTGATTTCGAATTGACCAATTCATGTATGTGTTTTTGTTATGATCATGTACATGCTTTAAATATTAGTTCATACCTTTCTGCAAAACTTCAATTTAGCACGAAAACCTAGTACATTTGGATGCGATATTGATATGGAATGTGGTCTAAATTTAAAACCAACTTCTTCTATATGTACATTTGTAGTTTTTGCTATAAAGTTCAATTTGTTAAGAAAAATTTCTAGAAAAGGTTGCAGTTAATCTCAGTTTTTAAGTTGATAATAACCCATTTGTCATCCAAAGTAAAATTGTGGCATGGCGTGTTTTTAACGGAGGGATTAACCTATAACTATTTGTCTATGCGTTTGAAGACAATATTGAAGTTGCAACGTTGGTTGTGGGACTGATATGATCTAATTTTTCATTTTATCTGCATTGCTATAGATGAGTAAAAGTTTATTTATTGTTATGGTGTGTAGGTGGACTTTAGTTTGGATGTATCTCTTAGAGTGATTCAATAGGACACTGTATGATACATGGTAAAAAAACATGTGAATATTTTTATCCTTCTCCATTACACTGTATCCTGTTCTTGAATGGCATGGATACTATTTGGGAGAAGAAGTAGAGTTTAGATGTCTCTTGCACATTTCGATATTGGATGTGTCTGTAAGAATGCAGTCCTTTTTTTGTAATCTTGACCATTTACCAGGCAATAGGCATTACTTTAGTACTCCCCGTTTGTGAGTGATGTGTGTTTGTGACAATTGCTTATATATGACATGCTTGCTAGGCTGAAAAAGTTGGCCAATGTCATGGTATATAAACAAAATCAGGACATATTAGAGGCAAAGTTATTAGCAGAGATTACAACACAATTGTTCGACTTCTGTGCCATCCATGCTGGCCGAGCACACTTGCTAGTAGCGGTGGATGGTGTTGAAGGCCCAATGATCATCAACAATCCTTTGTCCTTAAACACCATAAGTAATATTGCAAAGGAAATAACATCAATTACACCTGATGGTCCTATTTAATGAGCAATTTCGAAGAGTTTTGTGATGTGCAATACGTAGTACCTGTGATACCAAATCTTTTATGGATCACATGAAAATTGTGTCCTCAATATTTCTATCAAGACGACCTTTAAAGTTGAATTTATTGTTTGTTCTGGGGTCTAGTGATTAACATTCTGTTCTCAGTCTGTGGCATTATCACATTTATTCCAGTGAGAAACCATATAAAGAGAGATACTAGTAGCCACTAGCCACATCCATTCCAGACTCCAGTGCCTTGGTAGTAAATCAGCAGTACTTAAATAATTATTGTCAAAGTGGGTTGCAATCATGTTTATAGATTGATTGAGAACAGTGAGAATTTATGAGAGGCCGGAATGTTTTAAGTTTGACTCGTTTCAATTTAAAGCGTCCTTGTTTTCTGCATCTCTTCCTCCCTTCTCTTTATGCCTTAAAAATTTTATCAACACTGATTTTGTTATGAAAAATGCTTTTCTGAGTTATTGTACTTTGCTTTTAGGGGTATGGCGTTCTTGTTAACACTGACGAAGCAGGTACCTTGTTTGTGACCAATTTTCGTCTTCTTTTTTTGGTAAGTTGTTCATTTACTAAACCTTTTGGTTTCTGCACTCCTTTCACATGGCAGTAGTATATACTCATACTTTTCCAGTTGGAAGTTTAAACCTGATGGAGGCAGTCTAAATCTTAATCTGTTTGTAGTATATACTCATACTTTTCCAGTGTGAAACCTTTTGTGTCGTATTATTTATTTCTTGTTAGTTCAGAAAGCCCATGAAAACAGTCTAAATCTATACAAACAACTATCCATGTATGGGATGGCCCAGAAAAGTTCATATTTTGCTAATCATTCTGATCAGGGTTGGTGCTATGGAGGCACCAATAAATTTAATTAATCATGTGTCTTTATTTGATGAGAACTCCGAAAAGAAAAGCATTTTTTTTTGGAAAAAGGGGACGGATCCCCTTGGAAAAATTTATTCAAACGAAGAGCATAGTTTGTTCTCCACATTCTTGGAAGTTCTACTTGGGCGGTATCATGGGAATCTATTATAAAAAACGGGTCATTTTCTTTTTGTGAAATCCAATACAAGAATGAAAGAAACATTATTTAAAAAGACTTGAACAATGATATGCAATTTGAAAGCTACTTGATAACTATATTTGGGATGTTCACTCAACATTGTGTCACTAAAATACATGCATATGTTGTGTGCTTATATTGATTTGCATGGTTTCTGTACTGCTTTCCTATAAGGAAGCACATATATTTGGTTATATGAACTGTATGCTTCTAATCGTATGTGAAATTGCTTCTATATCTGATATCTATTTTTTTCTCTTTTTCTTTAAGAGCGAAGGATCCAGGGATATTATCGCATTAGGAACTATACCATTGGCCACCATTGAAAAGTTCAACAAGATTGTAAGTTGTGCATTATTTTTTATATAGAATTGGTTTGACATTAATTATTTTTTAATAATTATTACTTTTGAAGTATCGAGTTCTAAATCAGGGCTTTTGGGGATGTTTAGAGGTTATCTTATTGGTACGAAATAGTTTTGTAACAAATTAGCAACAAGTGAAAAAAATGAAGTCATTGAAGTAATAGGTAAAAGGGGAAATGGATAAGAAGTCAAGTACAAGGACACAAATTAATTAAAAGGGGTAGCTCATGCTTTAACAACAATTCTTATGCTACCTGCTCGAAATTTGACCCAAGAAGGTTTAAACACTACTAAAATTCTCAATCTAATACTTGATTGGTCTTGAATCCAAAACGAAGCTGTTGAGGCAATGAGCCATAACTTTCATAGCATTGGAGAACCATAAAAGGAGAAATTCCAATGCCAAGGATTAAGAAGAACTGGCAGTAACTAGTAAGGGTGGTTGGGACTAAAACTAAGGACTAAAATATACCATAGTTAAAACCAAGGCCAAAAGAACCAACAGTAACGGTGCTCCAATCTTTGATGTCTTTGAACTCTAGTTGCTCACCACTTGATCCCAAGCATAGAAACCTATAATATTAAAATAGTCTAGGCCATGCCCAACAAGTAGGGATTGAACAATCTGTTAGGAATCAGCGAATATTTTTGAAGAATCTGATGAGTAGGAATCAAGCAATGGTCTATTAAGCTCTAGGCGATCATCCGAGCTCCTAAATTAAGTGGTTCAGTTTTAACTTATAAAATTTGTCAAAATAATAGTTATAGTGAAGTTTCTTTGTTTTGGATCTAAAGATCTAACTTCGAGGGATATCATCAATTGTTTATAGATCTCACATCATCATGTATAGCTTCAGTGTCGATTGAAGCATTTTCAAAGAATATAGTTATATTTTCTTTTGCCAAATTGAAGTTTATTGCATAATTACGAAAAACAATACTAAGTTATATTTTTATAATTTAATTTTCTGAAAAAGTAAAACCTAAAAAGAAATGAGTAATAAATGATTTACTTATAAAATCATTTACATTTTGCATTGACACTAACATACTTGCGTTTATGGGTTACAAAAAAAAATGAACTGTTACAATACTGACGTTGTGCCTAATACCCAAGGTGTTGGCGAGACCCAAGTTCAAGCCATGACAATGACTCTCTAGTGCTGGGCCACGCTCACCTTCCCAAAGGAAGGGAATCTGCCCAGTTCAAGTGTATGTGACTATTGTTTAATAAACGAATGATGTACTCTCTCATGTCTTAATAAATGCAAAATTTGACTTTAAATACAGCTTAAAAGAAGTCTTTGACTAATATGAAATACCTAAAATACCTCTTAATTAGACAAAATTGAGAGAACTTGTGGACCATAGTCATCTCATTAACATCTTGTAACAGTCGCTAATTGGCTAATAGGTAAAAGCGGATTGGAATCTTACTAAAAAGAAATGTTGCATTTCTTTTGACATTCCAAAATAGGAAGTGCTGCATTTTGACAGAAGGAGTAATATGATTTATGCCGAAGACTGGATTAATCAAAATACAGGTCAAGACTCGAGAAGTTCAGGTTACCTTGTTGGAAGTTCGCGGTTTCTCCTAGAACTCTTTGTTTCCCGAGTCCCGATGTTGCTCTTTCTAGTTTCTATACGATTGTGTTATTTCTATATATTTATAGGGACTCGTTAGAAGTGCTGAGCTATAATTAGGAGCCTTGCCGGCATTTCATCCCCTATCTGTCTGTCTAAGAATCAGATAGCATTAGAATTTTTATCTACTTCATATCTTCATTTTAATCTTATCCTAGCAATTAACCAATTATTCAGCAACCTAAAACACATGTAATTAATAACTATAATATAATTTCAAAGGGACACTTTTACACTATTTCCTACTCCTAGCAGATGATCATGTAGCCATTCTAAGCAATATTCATTCTCTCAACCTCAAATTTCTAACTATCATCATCATGACAACAACTCCAAATGCTAAGAAATCTGTACAAGCGTTATCAGGTTGAAACCTTCTATTAGTATGTGAAACAATGTTAGATTACTACTTTAACTGTCTGATTGTAGTCATGGCAAATCGCTTGAATCTATCTTTTTTGCTATAAGACTCTTCATGTGCTGCTTTCCTGTCCAAGCTCTCCATTCTCTGATGTTTTCATACTAGTGATTTGTTTCCAAAGGGGATTGTGACTTGCTACATAGTGGTCCTTTCATTAAATGTAGTCAGTTAGGAACTGTTTGCCACTAAATCCTTTTCTGTTGAAGCACCTATGCACCCAAACAACAGACTGGCGTTATTTATCTTTTCTATCATGTGGAAGCATAATTTTTGGTGCTTTGATGCTGGATTACTAGCTCTTTTCTTTCATGGTATACTGATTTTTATCTTCAATCTATTATGAGGATATAGATAATAAAGCAGCCATCAGGTCCAAGGCAATCTGAGAAGACTCCTACGCGAAGGCTTCTTCAGGTCATTGGTATGGTAGAATGCTTCCATTTTTGTAATATGATACTTGGGAACATTTATTACTTGATAATTATTTCTAAGTTGTGTGTTTTAGAGACTTGCTAATTGCACGCCTAATCGCCTATACTGATAAATAATCTGTGAAAATGGTATTGGTGCTGTATAGCTAATGGTGATAAGTTGAAGATTAGGTTTCAAGGGTGGACTAATTAATGAACTGAAGCTAGTGAGTGTAGGTGGTGCCTTATATCTGACAAGCAATATGAATGGGTGTAATTATGGTAACATGTTTGCAATGCTTTAATGTCAAGGGCGATAATGCTGCTGAGTGCACAGGTCTGCCATGGCTGGCTCAACTTTCATCATCCATACTCCTTGACTAGACCAAAGTTGGACTCAACCTGGGCATAATTGAGTAGGGTTGCAGTTACCTGATTTTTTTTCATTGAAATGAGTTTAACCGGTCATCCAATAATCATCTGCTTTGATTCAAACTTGTTTTACTTGGATTCAGCAGCCATAGATCAATTTGCTACTATCCTACCAAACTTAAAACATACATAGCCTTGAAGTTGAAGTAATTTGAATGGTCTCCTTGCGGAGGGACTGGGATGGCTTTTTGTCACTTCTAAATAAATGAGTTGGCTTCCTTCATTATTAACCAATTTTTAAATGCATATTTGGTACTTAGATGAAACAGTGGACCTCAATCATAAGGAGAGGGAAGTACTTTTTTTCTTCTATCTTGTGACTAGTGTGTGATATGTTTATGCTATTGCTCAGGTGGGGTAGTAAGTTGAAGAAGGCTATTTGATCATTCTTCATTCTGTTGATGCCAAGGCCAAAATGCCCATTGAAGGCACATAGGGGTTTAATGGGATTATAGTGCAGTCTACTATGAGGGGGACTTTGGAAGAGTTTGCACTTTGGTGATACAATAGTAAACTGTAATTATGATCCTTTTCATCGTGCTTCTTTGTGTCGGGAAATAAGTCCTCGATGCCCAGATCTAGGCCAATTTATAGTTAGTTATGGTGATAACATCCCCACCTTCACCTTCACTTGATGATTAAGTAAAAATAAATTGTAGTCTTGTGAAGATGCAGAAATTAGAAATGCAGTATGTCTATGACCTCATCAAGCACCAACTTTCTGTAAAATGCTGACTTATATGTTTGACTTGGGTGCATATTTAAAAATGGGAGATCTTCTATGATATGAAATGAAGGGATTGATGAAAATGCAGCTCTAGTGTGCCATCCTCCATTGAAGTCAAGGTGTTCAATGGAAGGCAATGTAATCTCCCACACGCTAATGGCGCAAGTTTGCATCTTAACCTGATGGCATTATTCACGAAAGTTACCTTAAATTATGTTTCCAAACATCTGTAACCCATTTGATATCAATTAACATATCTGGAACTCATCTCAAAGGATAAAAGGACAACGTCATTCCCAAGAGTTGCCTTTCCGTTCCAACAATCAACATATAAAATGGCAATTGATACTGTTGCTTCTTTGTGTTTCCGAGGTAGTTTCCATGTCATGGAAACAGCCAAAAACTGCATATGAGATTTCCCATCCCTCACAAAGCTGAGGAGGCGTGTTACATTAGGCCTTCTTATTTAATATGCTAAGCTTGCAGAAAATGAAAACCGTTCCTATATAACCACCGGATTTTTGTTGACATCAAGTTTTCGGTTGTTATTTTGTTTTACAAATTGACAGAACTTCATGATCATTTATTTGACTTCTTCTGCTTTTTGTGGCTGTACTAGATATAAAATAACTGGTCAAATTTTCTCATGGTTCGGAAAACACAAGGGATCCCACTTGCTGGTATTTTGCAATATTTCCAAAAATATGTGGTGGCATATTATATGTCATTATGTCATGTCTGACTGTACTTCACTTTAGTTCTTTACCTTCACTATCCGATTATACTTTTAGTTGTGTGAATTACTTTTATAAGGATTTGAAGTGTATGAGATTTTGTTATTGGCTAAAGCATTTTTGGACTATGGCATGGACAAACACCTTGCTGAATGCAAAAGCATAGAGCTCACTGTTGAACTTGTGGCGTAGGCAGGTGCCTTGTGTCTTTAGGCATTCAAGCTCTGTGTCACTGCCTTATACCATGAAAGCCATGATAATCTCCATATGTTCTTTGTGTTTATCTCTCTTTGCTCTAGTATACCATACTATTTCGATAGTAGGGCACCATCTGTAGAATATAATAGTAGAATTCAATCTAGTTTTCATTCCCCAATCCTGCCTATTTGGTTATACTCTAGTTATCTGCTCTTTTCTGGGACGATTCTGTGCTTTTTGTGTTTTGTTTTAATTTTCTAAGCTGAACCTTATCTTATCCATCTTAGGTTGATTGGTTAGCTGCTGATGGTAGTTGTACGATTTAATTCTTAATCTGTGCCAAATGCATGAAACTAAGATATATCTGGCATGTTTGTTGTTTTGCAGGAAAAGATATGAGGATTATTATATTTTCTTTTCGTCCTCGAACAAAACAGGTAAATTATGATGATTGCACTCCTACGTACCCATATTTTATATATACTGCAACTTGTACTAAGATGACATTACTTGAACCCGTGAGGAGGAAACTATATATTTATTTGAGAAAGAAATCATTCATGTTGCTGTTTTCTTCCACATCTTTGGGCCCTATTGATTTCCACACAATAAGGCTATTGACTATTGTTTATTGATTATTGTGACATTATTCCATGTCATTTGAAACATTTCAAGGTTTATAAGAGTGGCCTGCTTAGAGTTGACAGAATTTGTTTTTACGTAATTAAGCAGGATTATGGTAAATAAGCATTTTAGTATGGGAAGGGTGGTGTAATAGATAAGAAAAAAGAAAACAATTCTTTCAAGGTGGTTGATTGAAATCTTGCAACCATGGGACAGCCGCCTTCCCGGCATTGACACGATACCTATTTTATGTGTCTGTAGTCATCATTCCTGGAAAATATCTGAATCACCTCCTGCCGATCCCAGATTTCAAATGGCAAACATTAGAATTGTATGGACTGGCAAGGTCTTTTGCATGCAACTTTCTTCACTTAAATGGTAGTTGAATTTTTCACGTTCTTTTCCCTTTTTCTGTTATCCCTATCATTATCCTCATTTGCACTGAAAATTTTCTCATGGGTAGTTCGTCATTGAAGCTGGCTGTAAGTATGTAACTTGGTTTGTTTGCTCATAAGGTGAAGATATAGATGCCATGCCCTTATTTATGTTGCATTATTATGAAGTATCGAGATTAACTTGACATAAAGTTTGGATGCAACGTTTACTAGTGGGGTCATCAGTTGAACCAGCTCAGATACACTTCTACTGACCCAACTTGGCTCATTTACATAACGACTTAATCCAACTTATTTACATGCTCGACTCATCTCATCCCAGCTTTTCCACATACACAACTTGTCTTAATCCGGAGGATAAAGACTAAAAATAATAATTTGGTTATAACACAAATTCATTGATCAACGACTCTTTCGTTCATGCTTTGAAGTATTCATGAGAGTGATTGGTTTAAAAATGAAATTGAAATGTTCAGAATTGTTGAAAGCATTGAATTTTAATCGAGTAGCTTTAACCTGTCACTTGCATGTATAAGACAACAAACCTAACAGTTAGATTTGCTTTCTCAACAAATCTTTATGATTTATATTGGGTTGCAGTAAATTTACATGTTCTAGGAGAAGATTTATCCGTCATGGTGACCTTCAGATATGTCATATGTAATACCTATATGGATTACTTGCATTGGCGGAGCCATGGCATAAGCTATGGGGTCCTTAGACCCCAGTCAAAACTAAAATAGAGGTATTATTTTACCATGAATTATTTTTACCTCAAGTTATATAAGAGATATTAAGGTTGATGACCCCATTAAAAAATTGTCAGACCCCAGTTGGCTTTCCATATTTCTTTTAAAATATCTCCCTCCTAAGGTAATAAAATCGCTCTCTCCATACTCTTGTTTTTAATAAGAGTACCCACTGTTAGATGCTATTTGTCAAAATCATGATTGTATATGTTTATTAAATTACTAATAAGTGTTTGTATTAATGTTATTTATAAAACTAAGATTTGAAGTTAGATTATATATTTATTAAATTATTAAGTATTTGTATTAATGTTATTTATATGTTTATTAATAATTGAGTAATTGTGTTAATGTTATTTATATGCTTAACTGTTTACAAAAAGTTAGCTTTTGATGTCATGATATTAATAATGTGATAAATTGTCTTTTAAAAATGAGAACTCGCAAAGAACAATTATAAAATGTTTTTATTTAGTTTTTATTATATTTTACGAAGGTTCTTAATAGCATGAGCTACGACATGGCGGTCAGGTCAAATCTCGAGTCTTAGGAGTTGCGATGAGGCTAACGTTTTTGAAGCCGTAATTTATCGTAGCAAATATATGTCATACATACAATTATATGTTTGTATTTTTTATACTAAAATACTTAATAAATCATTAATGATCAACAGTTTAAGTTAGGTTATGTATCAAAAACCTAAAAATTTAGACATTAAAAAGATAAAAAAAAATATATATCAAATAACGTTTTATAAAAACCGGTAACGTGGAGTTGGAGACGAGCCTTGAGCCAAGGTGTGTCACGGCGGCTGCCATAACTATATTTTACATTATCTTATTAAAGTCCGACCCCAGTCAACAAAATTTCTGGATCCGCCACTGATTACTTGCACAAGTGTTCATATGATGAGTTCTTCAGTTTCATCATTTAAATGCATTGCGTGGCTGATTGTTTCAGAGTTTGAATTGCCTTTACTTCTAATTTACTTTGGTCACCTTGTCCATAGCGTTCCTGTAGGCCCTTAATGTTGTATAGTGCTCCAAGCTTTTGATTAGTGCTGTATATTGATTGAGTTGTTTTTGTAAATGAGCCAAGTTGGGCCGGTAGAAGTGTATCTGAGCATGGTTCAACTAATGATCCAGCTAGTAAACGTTGCCTGGGCTCCACCTAGTTTGGCTGGATGTGCTTAAATGAGCTGATTTAGGTTGCGCATCTAGACTTAAACTTGGATACAATTTTATTTGAAGGCATATTTGATATGCTCATGATTGTGTCAGTACTCTGTGTTGCTCTTTGTTTGAGAGTTTTTTGCATAATTATGTACTCCCATAAGTTTTTAGGAGCCAAATGTATAAGCGGGGTGTCATATATTTATAGTTCTTGTTTCTGGATTGTACATTCCTGTTTTATCTTTTTGCTCTTCTGCCTTCTATGACTAGATTAATTACAATCCTCTTGTGGTTGAGGTAAAGATGATTAATTACAAATGAACACTTTGTTTATCATTTAAGATGTAGAAATATAAATGGTTGTAGCATGTATATCTCCATGTTTTTAATTCTTCTTCTTGCTTAATTTGGTGTATCAGTCTCTAAGCTTTATTATGTTTGGACCTGTAAGGCTATAACCATATCATCAATGCTAAGACCACCTATCATCATTAGGCACTCTAAAACAGTGATCTCGTTATTACGTATTCTAGCATAACCGCCCATCAGAGCCATCGTAATTTAAGTTGAAGATCGAAATTCGTAATATTCAAATATTTTACCAGCAATTATTGCCTAATTGTTCATCATGCAAGCGGTGTGGTAGCTAGCTTTGTTTTCCAAATCATTAGTTAATGTGATACTTTGCAAATTTTGCAGAGACGTGCAGTCTTTGAGGCATTACTGAGGTGTGCCAGGCCTGTAAGGCTTTGGGATATGTATACTTTTTCTGCCGGCCCTTCAAGATTCAGTAATGGCAGTCCTAAAGTGCGGCTAGTGAATGAATACTTGCGGCTCCTTGGTTTGGAATCACATCATTCTGACATAAGCACGATTGAAGATGGTTCTTTCCAGTCATCTAATGACTGGTGGAGGATTAGCGACATAAATGCAAATTATGACATGTGTGCAACTTACCCATTTTCTTTACTAATACCAAAATCCATTAGGTGAGGAATGTTTTAGTTCTGTGTCTTTTCTCACTTTTTAATGATATCAAGTTGGCATATGATATTGCATTAGTCTAATACAACATGTGGCATCACCACCTGTTTGTTGATCTTCAGAGATGAGGATGTGCTGCAAGCTTGTAAATTCCGTGCCCGGTGTAGATTGCCTGCAATATCATGGTGTGATGGACGTAAGTACTGGATTTTCAGTAGTCATTACATCGATTAGCTGCCCACTGCTTATATCTTATTTTACACATTTTTCTGGTTAAATATACTCTGTACTCAATTAGGCCTTTTGAAGTGAACTTAGTAAAGTCGGTCTGTATCCAGTAGAAGAATGAAAAATCTTGTTGGAACCATCTCTTGATATTTTATACTTGCATCTGGTGTTGACACACCTCCACTTGTTTCAATGATATGTAGGCACCGGAGCCGTCCTTGCACGATCATCTCAACCATTAGTTGGTCTGATGATGAATATGAGAAGGTAATGCTAACTTTACCATGTCAAAGGTGTTCCTTAGATGGAGCTAACTTACACTACCCCTGAATGCCTGGAGTAGTAAGCTTTTGTTGAGTCTCTTAAAAGTATTTCTCATTTGGGAAAAATGTCTTATAACAACTTCAATGCAGTAATGCTGATGAGAATCTGGTTGGTGCTCTCTGTACTCAACTTTCTGGTGGAAAGGGAGGACGGAGGTAAAACCTTTGCACTCTCTCATTCAATATTTCTTCTACTATTTTGCAATTTGGTGTTTGAATTTGTTATAGATTCACCCATATGCTTCTCTTTCTTTACATTTTCCTTATTTTTCACTTTTTCAGCTTTCTTTGGTTGATGTTGAATATTCTTTGCTTCAGTTTCTCGATAATGCTCTTACAATATATTTATAATTCACCTTCTGTATATCTTTGTGTCTGACGTGAATCTGGTCTAATAAAATGAATATTCTTCTCTCTAGGAAGTTATATATAGCTGATGCGAGACCCCGAAAAAATGCATTGGCAAATGGGGCAATGGGAGGTGGTTCAGAGTCATCTTCTAATTATTTCCAGTCTGAGGTCTGTCAAAGGTTTGAACTGAATAAGGTGTTCCTTTGTCATGTTGGTCTATTACTTTTAAGGTGCTAACATTGGGTTTTTTCTACGTATGTTAAGATTGTATTCTTTGGGATTGATAATATCCATGCCATGAGGGAGAGTCTTGTTCGTCTCAGGGATTACCTGGATACACATGGAAGTAAATCATCGGATGGAATGTCGTCATTCTTGGTATGATCTGGACTCTTTCCTGGAATCTAACATTATCTGCAGTGAGTTTTTAAGATCACATCTTATATAATTAGGAGCTAACAGGAGTTGGTTAGCATTTCCTAATATTGATAGAGGTTTACAACTAACATTGGGATGAGGTTGATGTAAGTAACTGCAAATCTAATTATTCTCATGTACAATTGGTAATTGTTCATTCTGTCATGTAGGATTAATGTTGTAAGTACAATTGTCTTTCACGCTGACTCATGTCCAAAAAAACTAGGCTTTCGCTTGTCTTATAAAATGCTGAATTAAGCAAAATAATTTCTGAGATTCTGTTAGATGCTTGATGAGGTCACATGGCATTTATAAGTTATAGCTATGGATTGTCAAGTGTTCACCACTTTCACGTTACTGCAGTAGGCTGTAGTCATTCTCTATTCTGTCTGTTCTCTGCACCCCGCCTTCTTTTGACAAGTGATAAGTATTACAGTGACTGATTAATCCTTCATAAGGCGGTGAAACGGCCTGCACTTTCTCATTTAAGCACAGGAAATTCATGCATGCTCAAACAAATATTTAGAGGTCCTAGTAGACTGATCTTGACTAGGGACCCTTGTTTGGGGACCAATGGGAGTAACTTTTAGTTCCAAAATTTTCTTAGCCCTATCCTTGCCGTCCTGAAATGATCATTTCTTTTTCCAAAACAGAGACATGGTGGATGGACCTGGGGTGGAGGTAATCTCAGCAGTATGTCTGCTTCTGTATCAACCCTTGGTGACAGTGGTTGGTTAATACACATCCAGAATGTACTGGCTGGCTCTGCTTGGATTGCTGCCCGTATTGCAATGGAGTCGGCATCTGTGCTTGTTCATTGCAGGTATAAGTCATTACCTGCTCTTTCAACTTGGCAAATCTTCCTATGTCTATCCAAGGCTTTTTATATCTTAACAAATAAAATATTCAAAGAAGGTGTGATTTTCACAGTTGTGTAGTTGAAAGCTCCTACAACTTGCCAGGGTTGTTTTTACTTGTTTTATGTGCATGACTTCATGCCGAGGAATTGAAATCTACTTCCGGGCTTCGGTTATACTAAAGTCTGATACATTCTACTTTTGTCCATTTTGATATCTTTGTATCCCTAAAGGCAAGAGGGATGCCTTAAGTGACGAAGTATGCCATTTGTGCCTACATTTTAAGTAGTACCTTCTCTTACTATAGATGATAGCACTTCCAAATCCCACTTATTGCTGACATGATTTGCATATAACAATGTCTTAGTTGCCTTGCCTCCTCTGTTGCCTTGCTTTTAGACATTTTGTTTTTGTCAAACTGAAATTTTGGGAGTTCCAACTTATGCAAGAAAAAAGAGACCATTTAGTTCCAAAATTTGTGTCAGTCATTAGGAGCATGTTTGGGTCCATGACTTGACTGTCGGTGCATAAAGAATGTACCTCTGCTTCATAGCAAAATGCTTCTTTCTCCCGTCAAGTTCCCTCTTGTTGCCTAATGCAAGGGTTCACTTGTCATCAAAAAACAAATGTTGAACCTCCCCTTCTTTGAGTAATCTTTAAATCTTAATTGCCTAAGGTTGCTACTTACATGCTTCTATTTTAGTATGCAACTAATTATTTTCATTACAAAGAACATATTTGAGGGGATTCCACCACTTAGTTCAAATTTAGGATGGTTATTGAGGGCATCTTCAACAGTTTCTCTATGATTTATCCAAAATAGAGACAAGTCAAAATTTTCGAAAAAAGAACATTCAACTCCAACAGTTTCTCCGTCTTGGAGATTCTAGGATTAATTATATTATTAAAATATTCAAATTGCATTTAGTAACACCTTAAAATTTCAAACATACTTTTTATACAATGGCAAGTTCCAAAACAAATTTTGCAGATTGATGCACCTTTTATTTCCTTCAAAAGAGGAAAAAAGCAATTAATACACCTTTACTCCTCCAAAACAAAATTTGGAGATTTCTTCAAATAAGGATAATTTTCTGTTCTCTCTCCTCCTTTCTCCATTTTGGAGAATGATTTGGGGATTCTCTTGGAGATTCAGTTGGAGATGCTCTGCCCAATGAGCTTGAGAGGACTTTGTGATGTAGTCATGTTCAGCATTCTTCATGCCTTAGTTCATGCAGTGTTTGAGCTGTTTTCCATGTATAATTCATGTGGCCACATCTATGAAATCTATCTTTCAGCTACCAAATACCCTTGTTCTTCTTTATGCAGTTTTCATGACTTTAAGCTATTATTCTATATATTTCTGCATTGCTGTTGCGGATGAGGTTATTAATTCATAAGAAACAGAAATATATCATCTTATTCAGCAACATATAATTGTGTTCTACAGTGATGGATGGGACAGAACAACCCAGCTAGTTGCCCTAGCAAGTTTGTTACTTGATCCATATTACCGCACCATAAAGGGATTTCAGGTACTGAATGGAAACAGTTTGATCTAATATTTACTTGTCTGTAGTTGTTATATTTTTATTTGAGACATAGGTATGTATCTTGTTACCATAGTAAAAAAAGGAATTCTCCGTGTCTTTTTGAAGCATCATTGCTAATGTTCTTAAAGGAATTTATTTAACTGTTATATGTTGATTTCATGAATTGGTCACTAACCTCTTTTGCAGGTGACGCGAATAATATCGTTTCTATGGCACACGTAGTTCAATGCTTAAAAAACTATTAACAATTAAAATACGCTTGAATGAAAGATGTTATAAACTACTTCAATTGAATTAGTTTTTCTGGCAACATGACTCCCAATCCATTTCTTCGCTTGATGCATCTACCAAGGATTTTGTGTTAAAAGGTTTTGAGAGCCATTATGCTATTGACTTATTCTGGCAGTGCGTTTTTTCGGTTGCAGACCTTGTGTTTATGGATGCTGAGGGTGAAACTATGCTTTAGTATCCCATATGCTTGGTTCTGCTGAAGTTATGTTCTTGGTTTCTACTTTCTTGCAGGCTCTTGTGGAAAAAGATTGGCTTGCTTTTGGGCATCCGTTTTCTGACCGGGCTGGAATGCCAAACTTATCAGGGAGTGGTTTAGACTTACCCAGACAGTCTTCAAGTACAAATTTCCCATCATCACCTATACGCCAAACACCTGGATCATTCCCATCTCAATCTCCAGCGTCTTCTCAGCCACAAACTTCAAACAATTATTCTCCAATATTTCTTCAGGTGGGTCTTCTTTTTATATGTCTAGCTTTATTTATATTGATTCTTGATCACCTCTGTGTAGATTTTGTATTTATTGACGGTAATAATGCTACATGTACCAAGAAAGGTCATTAAATGATATCCCGTTTACTCCTTCAAACCTGTCTCTTTTGTGGTGATTGTGAAGTTATACAAATCTGTGCTTAATTGCAGAACTGTAGAAGGCTCTTATTGTGTGGGATTGACCATCTTTCCATCTTTGCTTGCTGGATGTGTTGATAATTGTTTGATTATCATCCATTTAAAATCATGTGTTTCCAAATGTATCCTTGTCCAGCTATGCAACCAAGCTGGGCAAAGAAACTGGAACTGATACAGAAATCAACATCAGACGGGGCTTCATTTCTAATATCTTCCATGTCTTTTTCTTGACCCTCTTCTAAGAGAAGCTTGTACATTGGATCAAGTTCTCAAGTCAGTAAAACCCACTGCATGCCAAAGTGGCAATTGGCTTGCTGCCCAATGCTTGGTGTTATGGTGACCTGGTGCATTTGCACGAAGGGTGTACCTCTTTGTGTTGGACACCCATTTTTCCAGAAAGAAGAAGTTTGTCCTGCTTTTTTTTGAAAGGGGGGGGGGGGGGGGACATGGACTAAGAAGACCGTCGATACCACTGTTACGATTTTTTTTTTCACTTAGTCAGTTCTTTGGACCCCAAAGCTGTTGGTTTAAGGCAAGAGTAACTTTATGGCATCCACTGATGTTTTAATCAAACTCAACATTTTTTATCCTTTTCGAAGATGTGTATTTATGAGGAGAAGTGTACTAACTCACATTTTTTCTACATAAAGCATTTGTGGTGAGTTTGGTGGTAACAATGATAGATTCTATTTATTTGCCCTCAAGGTAGTTTGCTTTGCTACTTGTTTGTGAAGTCATAACTATTTTCTTGGGTTTACTGATTAAAAGCTTCTGTTTCTACTTGTACCTTTTTGTGAGGTTAAGAGAAATGTTAAGCACCTGATGTCGTTTGGATTTAAAATGTCTTTGATTATTATATTGAACCTGTGCATTTGTGTTCCTTTTCACAGTGGGTTGATTGCATCTCCCAATTATTGCGAATGTACCCTTTTGCATTTGAGTTCTCATCGGTATGTATTTTCATTCATGAACTGTGTATTTTCTGACATATTTATTCACTGCCTTTGTCAAAACAGACCATTCATTGTCTTCGACCTTTACTGGGGTTTGCAGGCATTTTTGGTTGATTTTCTTGATTGTATGCTTTCTTGTCGTTTTGGGAACTTCTTGTGCAATAGGTAAATATAACATTAAGTTTATATACCGAAAGATATATGGTTTATCAACGGTTTTTAACCTGAAGAGTTGCATCTTAAATTTCAGTGAAAAGGAAAGAGAGCAATATGGTGTTTCTGAGGCATGTGGATGCTTGTGGATGTATTTGGATGATTTACGTGCTTCAGGGGGACGTTCTCATGTGCATTACAACCTCTTCTATGATCCGTCTAAACATGATGGTCCTTTATTGCCGCCGGCTGCTGCCTTAGCACCAACGTTGTGGCCCCAATTCCATCTTAGGTGGTCATGTCCTTCAGAAGCTCAAACAGGGGAGGTTGAAGCTCAATGTAGGATTATGATGGAGCAGATCTCTGAACTCCAAAAGGTAATTGCCATGCCTTTTTTATTGTTCCTCTGCTTCCCCGGGAGAGTGAGTTTGTATGCCTGTTGGGTCTTTTCCTGGTTTCTCACTAGGCAAATTATCAAGTCGATGCTCATATTACTGCATTTTGATACTCTTGACGTTTCCCTTCGATAAGCTGATCTTTAATTGCAAAGTGATAGCTTATATAACTGCATTTTGATATTTTTTTGAAGATGAGAAAGAGTGAGCCTTAAACGTCCCTATTCAACAGGCTTTCTTTCTCCCTGTAGTTGGTCAACAACCAAATCTAGCTAGCAAGCAAGGTCATTAATACGCTAAACGAAGGCAATTTAAGGCCCAATATTTCCCCTTAAGTTTATATATTTTTCGCTGTTGCCAGCTGCTTTATTTGATTTACTCACTCCGTCCAAAATAAGTGCCCATTTCTATCGTAGTTTGTCCCAAAATAAGTGTCCACTTTCAATAGGAAGTGCCGGCTTTCCAATTCTACCCTTACTATGAGATGGAGAAATTTTTTACTTTACTCCCTCTATTAATAAGGGTGAAATTACCATTTAGTTAATTTAGAAGTGTAATAGTTACATATTTCAAAAAATGTGTGCACTCTCCGTTGTCGACATTTTTTTTGGGACGGAGGGAGCAATTCACTTTTAGTGGCAGTGGACAAGCATCATGTGGTAGGTTGGAAATTTCAATAGGATATATCGCTTCTTTTACTGCAAGTGTGAGCCAAATGGTGACAAATACTTGAAGCTTGCAACAAAAAGAAACTGGTGAGGTTACCCAGAAGTCGCCCTGTGGATTCTCTAATGAAGAGAATTTTTTGTTACAATTTCCGTAAGTAATGTGGAATGTTGCGGTTCCATATTTCGTGCCATCACCAGTCTCTATTTAAAAAGGCAGAACTAATCTTAAAAATATAGCAGCTGTGGTTCACCAGAGACTTGGAACTGCTGATCATACCACAACTCACATGTCTGGTCAATTTTCTCCCACTTTTTTACCTTCACTTGCACATCCCTAGCACCGGTGGTCCATTGTGCAAAATTTATCGCATGTTAACTTCAAATTTTTACTTTTTTGAAACTACAAAGGAATGGCCGAGTTGTGGAAATGTCAGTCTTGTCAGTATTCGTATATCCTCTTTACAATCCGGTCATGTCTGATATAAATCTTCACAGTTCACCTGTAGAATTTGGTCTACTAGGAGAGGGAGGGAAATTTCCATCTTTGCTAGAGGCCAGTAAGGAATATATTTTACTAAACCCGAAAATCCTAAAAAATTCTACAATAAGCAAATTTAATTTATCAATTGATCTTTGCGAAATAGTAAACATAGGATTTTAGTTCAAGAAAATATAAGCGAACATATAGGTAGGTTGAGCTCCCACAAACTGTTAACGTGTTGAAGGTATATGAGTCATGGTTATCCAAATCTGATTGTGTTCTAATTTCCCGCCTGAATTGTTGCATTATGGTGATATTAACAGGCAAAGGACGTGGCCGAGAGGAAAGCCAGAGAAATGATTTCAACAATGGAGGCCATAAAAGTCGAGATACGCAACGAGAAGCAGACTAGCAGCTCGGCCATGAATTTGGCAAGAAAAGCCAATCGGGAAAATGAGATCATAAAACGAGCAATACAATCGCTCGGCTGCAGAATTCAAGTATCAGGGAACGACGATTGTACAATCGACATTGAAAGCAACCTAAGTGATCTACCACAGAGAATAACATCTTCTCCTTCAACAAGAGATACAGCAGACTCGAATGAAGGAAAGACGGATATGTCCATCTCCGTTACCTTAACACCCGATAATAACGATGACGTTCCAGGGAACCCGATCCTTCGGGTTTGTGAATCTTTGTGCCCATTACGAACACGAGAGGGAGGGTGTAAGTGGCCTGATGCCGGCTGTGCTCAACTGGAGAGCCAATTTGTAGGTTTGAGAGCTAACTATGACGCATTTGACCGGCTATCGATCTACGATGGCTACTTTCAGCCCGAATGAGAAACTCAGTCTGGAGTAATAGGAGTAGTAGTACGGTGCTGACATTCGGCATGTTGTACAGTTTGAGCTTCTTTCCCAAGGAAGGAACCACTGGGAGTTCGGGTAGAGATTCATTTAAGAAAAAAGGGTCTTGGTTTTGAGCATACGATATACAAGAAAAGGGGAAAATTTGTCACATTATGTTTGTTATCGTTGTTGGAGTCCGTCCCACTTCGGCTAGGCTTTGACCATTTCTCCTGTTGGAACCAAGGGCTCTTTTGGATTGTACAGAGGTGGGTATGACTGTTTCAGTTTTGGGGTTTGGTCGGGTCAGAGGGTTGGTTGGTGTCGTTGTATACTTTTTCTATATTTAGTAGAAGATTGTGTACAGATTGATTGTTGGTAGATGTATTGTTCTGAAAGTAGAGATGTATAAATAGGGGAATTTGATGATGAATTTTGTTGGTTAATCAAGTGATGATGAATGATGATTCATATAAATGTGGTGGTTTCGGACCACTAATAATAATTAAAACATGCTACTTTTGGGACATGAACAGGCCTGGTCTGGTCCCTGTTGGTACGGAATGGTCCTCGGTTGGGTCGGAAACGTTCTCTAGATCAGGATGGCTGGCATATATCTATTGTTGAATTGTTTCAACTTTACTGGTTATGGCAATGTGATAATTGTTTTCAACTTATCTATTGCGTATTTGTGTGGGAGGTAATTAAGTACGACGACAGGCCTTTTAATCTCGTAAAACAGTCTAGTAATGTATGCATTGGTTAATGGTTTAATAAAAAGGGCAGTAGTTTTGATTTTGAACTGTGTTGATCTCATTAGCCCAGGACCAGGTTATGCATGATCCTTTTTATTCCATGTTTTAGTTTTGATTATTGTAAATTAGTTGTTAGTTTACCCCCAAAACATGTATCATATGGGGCATCTTGTTAATAAGTATGAGTCATTTTGAAATAAATATTCATATGAATGGATCCTTTACATTGAAGTCTCAATGGGATTGAGTGGCAATTATGGGTTGAATGAGGTTATTGATAGTTTATGTGGGTTTTAACTCAACAACTATAAACAACATATGAGATTAACAACAACAAACAACTTTGAACATCTCTTTTAAAAAAGTTCTTTGATGGTGTGTTTCACTTCCTGACCTTATTCTCGAGTAGGAAGGGTTCTTGCTACTATTTTTTTTTCTTTTTCAGTTGAAGTAACTTTTTCCTGAGATGTTTTTCAAGCTGAAGAAGGAATGGTGATTTCCTTTGTTGAACATAAGACAGGCGGGGACAAATCCAATCTTTTAATTCTTTGATCTCAATTCAATTGTTGTTTGATGTAATAATAGAGGTATCAGGCTCGAACCCTCGTAAAGATGACATGCGGCTAGTCCCAACTCTTAGGTCTGAAGTCTGAAGACTTATTTTACTTTTGATTAATAAGAGGTGGTGCTGAAGTCTGAAATCTAAATTAACAAGACTGTATGTTTACGTAATGTCTAGAGGCGTCTTGAGAGAAAGAAGAGCATATGAACTGAGGTGGCGATAAAAGGTTTAAGAAGTTAGGTCACCACTTCTATTTCAGACATAATTTAAGAGTTAAGAGGTTCTGAAAATTGGAAAAAAAAACAAACAATCTAAATGTAAAAATGTCTGAACGATTCAGACTTAAGAGCCATTAGAGCATCTCCAACAGCTTCTCCATTTTGGAGAAAATAAAGAAAATGGAGATTTTGGGTGTAAAACGAGCTCCAACAGTTTCTCCAAAACTTTCTCCAAAATAGAGAAAGTATGAGAGAGAATACATTTTCCTCCAAATTTGAAGATATCCCCAAAAATGATTACCAAGAGAGATTGTTTTTTTTATTACACTCCACCAATGAGAACTTTGAAATGAATTGTTTAGTTGAGAGAAATAATATTTTAATAATATAATCAATGATTTATCTTTAAAATGGAGAAGCTGTTGGAGATTACTGTAATTTTTTTTTGGGAGATTTTGACTTTTGATTCTCCATTTTATAAAATTTTTGGAGAAGATGTTGGAGATGTTGTAAGAGTTTTTTTTTTTAATAAACAAACAACCCGTACTTCCTTTTTGATATGGAATTCCAATGGCTAGCTTGGCATGGCAAAAACAAAAGTCAAAACTAGGTTGGATTGGCAAATGGAAACATCTATTCTTCAACACACAAATTGTTTGTTTCATTGGTATGTATGTTGCGGTTTTTTGGAAAAGAAAAGCATCATATATGTAAAAACTAAAATACATATTTTGTTTGAAGATCCTTAATAGATAGGTTAGTTGACTTGATGCAACCACAATCGTTTTGTATTTTTCCCTTCAATTATGTTGGAAGTTGAAATTAATAATGTTTTATTAACGACAAATAAAGCAAGATTTGTGCATTATCATTGATTTCTTTCCCAAACCAATTTCAATTGAATCCAATCCCTACAGTGATGATGAGTGCAATCGAAATTCCTGGAAAGTTGTATAAGACCATAAACAAATTTATACATATTTTTTGGTTCCACTTCTGAAAAATAAGTTTCTATAATTTAAGAAACATAATCCTTTATACTAAATCAATAATTACACACTTTGATCTCAAATACTCATAACAAACTCTATCAATAATTAGGAGGCCTCTTTTTTTCATTTCAATCATGGATATGGATTTTGACAAATTTGGCCTAAGCAGTCGATTATATGGTATGGAATGTGTTTATGTAAAAGCATATTTATCGTAATGTTAGTTAGATTACATTTACTGAAGCAGAAAGAGTACATTTATGTGCCATATTTTAAGGTAATCGAATCTTAACTGCAAATTTTGTATCGCTACTCGTTGGCTGCTGCTGCTGGTGGTGGTGAATCTTCATCGGATGACTTCTTATTTGCCCTGCGCTCATTCCATCTTCCTAATACCCACTTCAAGATGAAAAATCCTCCAATTGCATAAACCTGGTTTCAAATTCAACACATGTTAGTTTTTCGTGTGTCAAAGACTAGGAAGATGAATAACCCCTTCCAGAAATATTTGTTCCCTTCATTTATCCGTTCGTCTAATAACTAATAATAAGTTAAATTTCAATTACAACTTTGGAAGAAACTTGTAAGGTATGGAAAGGGGTTTTAATTGATAAAAAGGTAGATCCGCCCTATAAAGGCCGATTATTGCAACTTCAGGAAGCCATTCAATTAATATATATATATATATATATATATATATATAGAGAGAGAGAGAGAGAGAGAAGAGAGAGAGGGGGGAAGGATCATGCGAGAAGTTAAACATTTTACGAGAAGGCGAGAAGTGTGATATCATATATGATTACCCAGCCTGTGGGTGTGTTTAATCATATATGATTAAAAGTCAATGTATTGCTAATGTAACGTGTGCTTAATCATATATGATTAAGCTTGGGTATCATATATGATATCACAATTCTCGTATTCTCACAAAATGTTTAGCTTCTCATTTGAACTTGCACCTATATATATATAGAGAGAGAGAGACATGTTCAGTTGCAAACCTGATTTCCACTGTGAACTGGGGGACAAGCGAGAACCCACCATGTGTCACAGACATCATGAATGGTGTAAAAAATTCACGTTCAGTATTCATGATGAACGTGGACACGTGTTGCGCTCTCATTTGTAGCCCAGCTCGAAATCAGGTTTGCAGTTCAACTTTTCTCTCTCTCTCTCTGTGTATATATATATATATATATATATATATATATATAAATAATAGCGAGAGTAAACACCGCGTGTGTGCTTGCTTCCCTTCTGCATCAACCTCACATAACTACAGCTTATAAGTTGGAGATAGTTTCCATTTTTGCTTTGTGATAGCTGAGTGGCCTTCAAGCAACCATTAAGGTTTAAGGCCACTCCTTTGTCACTGGAATGTCCAAGGTGTCACAAAATACATGCTTTTTGCAGGATATAAGAAAAGAATGTATAAAGACTTGCCTCCTCATTTGCTAAGGTTCACTAAGGCGCCGCTTATCAAACGCTTACCGGCAAGCGAAATTACCATTATTTACCTTATCTTGTAACATTATCGGCCATCAAAATTGATTGTTGGTAAGCGTCTTAAACCCGGTAAGCACTTACCGGGTAAGCACTTACCGGGTAAGACTCTCGATCCTTGTTATGCCTCTTACCGGGTAAGACTCTCGATCCTTGTTATGCCTCTTACCGGGTAAGATTCTTGGTCCGTGTCATGTTCAAACGGTAAGCTAAGTGATATTGATAAGCGCTTACTCGGCAAGCATTTGGTAAATGGCCCTAACATGATCTTTCCCAGCTCTAACTTATATTTCTAGTTACCTCCTTAATACTGTCTGAATTTACAGTATCTGAATTGTAGAGAGGCACCAAGAAAGGATGACCAAGAAAGCATCTTTATGGATAACAAAGTTAATAGCTAAAAAATAACAAGGCGAGCTATGTACGGACAGATGGTTTCATTCATCTTCATTCTTCAAGATGGTTGATTTCATAATTTTAAATAAATCATGTTTTTACATAAAACTCAGTCAAATCCTCAAGTCCTCGCTTAAAATAAATAAATATAAAAAACCTTAATTGGTCATGGCAATCTTGTATTACAAACTAATGGATATAGCATATAGGAAGCAAACATATCATACGACCCATAGTAACACAAACGAGAGGAAGCAAACCAGTCACACGATCCATTTGAGATTGAAAATATCATCTTTATACATCAGTAATGCTGCTATAATCTTACATTAAGATACTAATAAATGCAATATGCAAATGTTAAAAAACCTTGTGTCCAACTAAAGACAACATATGAAGGCACACATAGAAATTTGCATCCCTATCTGTCTCTCAATGCATATCGGAAAGTGGCCACGGTTCAAGCACACAGAAGTTTGCCACACCCTACACATCAACTTAAAAACTAATTCATCCTGGAGAACCAGATTACCTAATCTTAATTGGATATGATTGTCATTCTTAAGATCAAATTGCACAACCACTTCTCCATTGATGCGAACTCCTCTGATCCCTCCAGTTTCAAAAATAAGCTCGCAAACAAGAAAACTGAAATAAACAAAGCCTTATGGTGCTAACACTGTACCAGGACTTGGGACGATCCTCTTACGTGGATGGAGGGGACCATAACTTTGAGCAAAGCAAAAACCGTATCAAAAGAACCATCATCATCACTTAATTCCAAAAATACACATGAATCTTTCAGCACAGTTTTTTTTATATAGATTTGATGTGCAGGAAAAAACTACCTATTCCATGAGTTTCAATAAATTCGTATAACTATTGGCACTTGCCAACAAATCGATGCCACTTTGATATAGAATTCATTTAGACAACAGTTAATAACTTAATTTCCCAAATAATAATCACATAATTCTACCAATTCTATCTTCTACTCTCTTTCTATGTGACCATTGCTGCGTAATCCTTTCATTTCATCTGAATTAAACTCAATTTATAGTCTAAACGTATGATAAAATTTAACGAGTGATTTTTTTTTCTTCATATAAAAAAGTATAGAACAAATAAGAGGATGATTCCGGCGATCGGCTGGTATGAAATATTCCTAACCCGAAATTAGCGATGAATTCAAAAAATTGAGAAAAAAAAAGTAAACTAGGTGTTTAGGGATCAGAAAACGATGATACATCTCCATACCTGCCAAAGAACAACAGGTTTTGTATCTTGCTCCACCTCCTCCGGTTCAAGCTTCAACGGAGCAACAGTCGTCGTCCGTGCTTCCGGAAACCTAACACTCACCGGTTTCGACTCCTCCACCACTTCACTACCGTGAAAAACTGCATCTACTCCAGCTCCTTTGCTTTCCATCTCCACCTTCACTACATCTTTCTTCGCCGATGGCGATGGAGTTGGTGGTAAAAAAAGTGAGTTAAAAATCTGAGTGAACTTCGAGATGATCGAAAACAAAGGATTCGGAGGCCTGCTCGATTCGTCCTCGGGTTTACGAACCATCGAAACTTCGTTTTCCGCCATTGTTGTTGCAGTTTGAAGAAACGTTACGTCTGTGTGGGCGCGTGAAAGCAGTGTAAATTACTTAACGGAGATTACTAGAGGGAAGTTGTGGCAACTGACTATACGCGACGCGTGTACAACACGACATGGTAATGCGGGCCTAACAAGTTATCATGGGCCCAATGTTCATGGCCCATTTAACTAATTGGGCTTGCATTCAAACTCCCTAAAGCCCAGCCCAATACAATACTTTTATTACAAAATCTTCATTAAGGGGAAAAATCTGGAAAATATCTTAACAAATATTTATATTTTGAATGATTAAATTTTTGAATTTTTTTAATAAATAAATATTTATTGAAATTGAATAAAATATCTTTTTGACCTATAAAAATAACCGGAAAGAGGTTATTATGCTAAAATTATTAGTAAAATATTTGGAAAATAAAATCGATAAATTTTGATTATCGGATAAACGTTGAGTAAACAGTCTCTTATTTAAAGAAATTAAGAAAAGGAATTATTTGATAATTCACAAAGATTAGAATAAAGAAATGTGAAATTAGACAATAAGCAAAAGGTTTGGCAAGAGTTGTCTCATTTTTTGGAGTATTTAGACTATCTTTAAAGGAGACACTAAGGGGTCGTTTACCAAAATGCTTACCGGATAAGCACTTATCGACAAGAACATTACCCTCATTTATCTTATCGTATAACATTCTAGACCATCGAAATTGATTGTTGATAAGCATCTTAAACCCGGTAAGCACGATAAGCACTTACCGGGTAAGAGTCATTTTTCTTACTTACCGGGTAAGATTCTAAAGGGTCGTTTACCCAAATGCTTACTCGGTAAGCGCTTACTGGTAGGAGTCAACACTATAATTTATTTTATCGAGTAAGATTATGGTACATCAAAATGGTATTGGATGCAATAATTTACCCGATAAGCACTTACCTGGGTAAGAGTCCTCATCCTCACTTACCTGGTAAGACTCTCCCTCCTTATCATTGCTCTTACGGGTAAGATTCATGGTCCTTGCCATGTTCATCCGGTGAGAAAAATTACTTGGTAAACACTTACCGGGTAAGTGTTTAGTAAACGACCCCTAAGTCTTTGTTATGGCTCTTACCGGGTAAGATTCTAGATAGTTTTCATGCTCAATAGATAAGAACCGTAAGGTAAGTGATACTAGTAAGCGCTTACTCGGGTAAGTATTTAGTAAACGACCCATAAATCTTACACCAAATATTAAATTTGACGTCAAATTACTCTACACCAAATTTGGTGTAATGAACAATAATATATTAAATTTGTTGATTTTTTGGTGTAATGAATAGTAACACGTCAAATTTGGTGTAACACTATTCATTTACAAAAAAAATTATACCAATTGAACAATATGATATATATATATATATATACACAAAATATTACATTATGATGCAAGAGCATCTCCAACAACTTCTCCAAAATAGAGAGAATGAAGATTTTGGGAAATGTTTTACTCCATCGGATTCTTTAAATGGAAAAGGTAGAAGTATAAATTTCTCCAAACATGATTATCATCATAGAGAAATGATTTTTTTATTATATTCTATCAATAAAGAAGCTTGAAATGAAATGTTTAGCGGAGAGATTAAAATTTTATTAAATATATGAAATATTTTAATGATATAATCTCCAAAACGGTGAATCCGCTGGAGTTGAATGCAATTGTTTTAGAGATTTTGAAATTTGATTCTCCATTTTAAAATACTTTTGAAGAAACTGTTGGAGATACTCCAAGAATGATATTACCTATTGAAGAAATTTTATTGTTTGCACTAAATTTTATATTAATTTTTATGAATTTGATATAACTTTTTAGAGATGCTTGTAAGACAATGTTTCCTAAAAAAAACAATAATTAATTTGTAATATTATTGATTAAGTTAAATATTTAAAATATTTCTTCAATTAGACAAAATTGAAACTACTTGTTAACCAAAATCATTTTACCAATTTTCATTATAATATTCATAATGAAATAAAGGATGGAAATTTTACCTGTAAATGGGTTATACAAGTACCTGACCTTAAGGGGGTGAGAATTCTCCAGTTTGATAGGTAATGGTGCGGGGATGGAGTTTTATTTTTATACCTAAAACGGGTTCGGGGTGAGGTCGGGGATGGTATTACCCCTTAATCCGACCCTAACTAATTTTTTTTATTTAATAAATTGTGAAGACATTTGGTTCGAAATATGATTGGTCTAACATTTTTCTAGTTTGGAAAAAAAATTGGTCTTTATCCCGCCCAAAATAATAAAAAAAATATTCCCTCCGTCCCAAAATAAATGTTCACATTTCTATTTATGTTTGTCCCAAAATAAGTGTTTACTTTTAAAAGTTGAGAACTAAATTCTCAAATTTACCCCTAATTAATGCACAAATATTTAAGAGTTGTGAAAAGAGAGACATTAAATAAGGGTAAAGATGTCTTTTGGTTAACAAAAAAATGTAATTATTATTCATGTCTAAAACTGTATGTCATTTCAATTGTAAACATTTAATTTGGGATATAGAGAGTACTAATTTAAAAAAAGGTATAGTAATCCCGTTAGTCTTCTCCGGCCTAGTCCATTCTTTTATTCAATCTAGTATAATCCACCGGTCCAAATTCTCATATTTTATGAAATCTCATCTTTTCGATAAAATTATTATAAAATCCATATAAAACATCAAACTTTACGTTTTCTTTATGGGCAATATTAAAATATAACATACTTTAATCTTGATTTTTTTATCTTAATATTTAAGATGTGAAAGCTCAAAATTTTTAGTATCAAAGTCACCGGTTATCATGTTAAATAACATTAAAATACAGTTAATGGATTGTTTACCAAACATTTACCCGATAAGTAATTATTGGGCCGTTTACCATATCAGATAAACATGATAAGGACAGATAATTTTACCCAGAAAAGCGATGGTAAGAACCGAGAGTCTTACCCGGTAAATGAGAATAACTACTAAAGTACTTTTAACCGATAAGTGCTTACTGGGTAAATTATTGCATATGATGCCGTTTTAATATATTAGATATTACCCAATAAGGTAAATGAGTATGTTGACTATTAGTCTATTACCAGTAAGCACTTACCAAGTAAACATTTTGGTAAGAGCATCTCCAATGGAGGTTCTTACAAGAACCTCTTTTTTTACAGTTTTTGGTGTCACCTAATTTCCAACTCATCAATTTAAAAATTTATATAAAACTTCATAATGATAGTTCTTATAAGAACCTCATATCAACATCAATAATTATTATATATTTAAAAATAAATATCAAATATTTAATTTAACTACCAATAAAAATGAGGAAATTGTCATTTTACAAACTTCATGGTAAAAACCAATGTTCTTAAATAAAAACTCAAAAGTAGGCATGGAAATTGGCCCTGACCCACCGGGGAACCCGGTCCACCTGCCTCGATCGGGGATGGGGATTCCCCGCTAAACCGGGGATGGGGATGGGGACGGGGATCCCCGTTTGTCTCAAACCGGGGATGGGGACGGGGACGGGTATCGCACTCCCCGCCCCGCCCCGTCCCCGTTTTATATTTTAATTAATATTTGATATATTATTTATTTAAACTAAATCGGTAATTCATAATTTCTTATTTCCTAACAAGGTTTATAATATAAAATTGTTATTTTTTGGATGTTAGTATGTATTTTGGATGTCAATCAAAATACAATTACTCGATATGGTTTTGAATCTTACTCGATATCTTTTGGTACGTTTGAATTTAAGTTTTTTTTTTCGAATTCGGTTGAATTTCTTTTGGTTTTAAGTTATTAATTATTATATGATATTGTGATTTTTATAATAAATTAAATTTCTTTCGATTTTAGGTTTATTGAAAATATGTGATATTTAAATATGTGCGGTGTCTCATATATTTGATTTAAATAGCTTACATAAACGGAAAAAGAAAATCCCCGTTTTCCCGTTGGGGATTCCCGTTCCTCGTGGGGATGGGAATGGTGATGTGATCATATTCCCCGACAGGGACGGGGATGAAGATGAGGGATTGGGGACGGGGATGGGGATTGAGGTCCCCGTCCCATCCCCGCCCCATTTCCATGCCTACTCAAAAGGGGTTAGATTCTTATAAGAACTCTCCATAATAGTAGTTCTTACAAGACACTTCAGTTTTTCCTTACAAGAATCTTGCAGATGCTCTAAGCGTCCCCTAAGTATCATTTAAAGATTTGACTAATGATATGGAACTTTAAATATATTAATAAATAAAACTGATTAAATACGAAACTTTTATAAAGTTCTATAAAGTTAAAACTGATTAAATATGAAAAGGCTATGAAAAAGCAGGTCGTGTAGTTACGAGCTATGACGAAAAACCTCGCGAAAAACCTCAAGTAAAAAAACTCTCCACTATGTGAAAAACCTCAAAATGAGGCTTTTATTTTTTGAAAAAGCTGTGAAAAAACACATTGTGGATGCTCTAATTAGGGGCGGGCTAAATTGTACTCCTATGATTGCTAAATGTAACCCTACATGATAATATCCTACTCACACATATCACATCAAAATTTCTTTGTTATATTTTATGCTTTTACTTGATTTTGATTTATATACAAAGGTATATTAGCAACGCTTTTAAAAGCATCTATGTTAGATTTCTCAAAATTTCCCATTGAATAGAGAATCAAAACTTAAAATCTCAAAAAAAAAAAAAAATTACATCTAGTTCCAAAAAGATTTTTCATTTTGAAAATTACAACATTTATTATATTATTAAAATATTTTATACATATAATTAAATATTATTTATCTTTTATCAACATTAACATCAATGTTTCTTATTGATGAAAATATAATAAAAAATATTTTTCTCTCATAATAATCGTTTTTTAAAAGTTTTCTAAATTTAAAGAATTTCACAAATTATCTAAATGTTTGCTTTTGAAAAATCCATTGAAATAAAATTTTATTTAAAATCTCTGTTTTCTTCAATTATGAATCTTGAATGTGCTTATTGGAGCAACCGGTTCAATGAGAAACATAAACAATTTTGTGGGGCCACAATCACGGATAAGAACTTGTGATACGCGTCGTGCTGTACTCACCATTGACTTTCTGTTTCAGAGCTAAAAATATTAAAATCAGAACAACAACGCTATAATCTTTGTACATTATGCTTAAAAATCTGTATTTTACTTTAGATTCAGCCATTCCTGACTTGGAAAATGCCTCGGCTTTTATCTCTTCTTTCTGATGATCTGGATATCAATCCGTGAGAACTGAAGCTGAATTCTGCATATCATCACACTCGTAAAATTTGAGTTCAAAATAGAGCTTAGTAGTAGTAGTAGTAGTAGATTTATTGCAGAAAATGCATTCGCATCACTTGCTTCTTGAAGAACCTATCCGTATGGCTTCGATTCTCGAGCCTTCTAAACCTGTAAGTGATCAATTCGTTACTAATTTTGAATTTATTGAATTGTGTATTCAATACTCATATTTATGATTGTTGTGAGTTTTGAATTAGAGAGATTATGTTTTTGTTGCAAGTGATTTACTTCCAGCTTATTTAATTGCCGTGAATCTCGAACTAGTGAGATTGTCAGAGGTTTTATCACCTTGTTATGTGATAATTCCGATCTTAGATGTTTTTGGAAATGCTAGCGATTTTTTTTTTTTTTTTTTGTGAATGTCAACTGGACGTCTGTTTGTTTGGTTACTGCTGTGTAGAGCTTCTTTCCTGCCATGACGAAGATCGTTGGGACTTTGGGCCCGAGATCGCGATCGGTTGAGACCATTTCGAGCTGCCTTATAGCTGGAATGTCAGGTGATTTTTACATTTTATTGTTTAGTTCAGAATTTAGCATTAGTTCGGGTTATCAGGTATGCATTTTGACTTCACGGTCAAATGTGTCAAAGATTCTGAATTCTGATTTCCTAAGGAGTTTATGTTTACTTTGAAGATTAAATGTTTTCTTGTAATTTAACATATTACCATTGTATTGATTCAAATATCATAGAATCTGACTCTGTTGCTCATCATTTGACTATACAACTTGAAAATTTATCTTTGATTTGGGAGAGGTTACTTGTTCTCGCTCTGTCGTTGTGTTTAACCTGTTTATAATAATATAAGGTAAACTAAAAATGCATTCATTAGTTTGACATTTTTCCATAACGAACTACTTACTAAAAAAAATTCCATAACGAACTTGTTGATGTCTTGCTTGATGTACTGTGTTAAGTGTTGGAGGCGGAGCCATGTTGTTTGTCAAACTTATTGGAGTGTTAGATACAGTCATTAGGGATATCCACATATTCTCACAAAACCTTCTTATCTCTCTCTCTCACTCGTTTTTCTATGTAGTGGCACGGTTTGATTTTTCATGGGGTGACACTGAATTTCACCAAGAGACTCTGGAAAATCTTAAGTTGGCTATCAAGAGTACGAAAAAGCTATGTGCTGTAAGTTTGTCTCTTGCACCCAGAACGAAAAACTACTCTTGGAATATCACTTTCACTTAGTGAAGTGTGGAATTCCTTATATTTAAGGCTTTTTAGTTCATGATATGATGGTAAGATGTATCAGTTCATGTACATCCTTTTTACCAGGTTATGCTGGATACTGGTGGTCCAGAGTTGCAAGTTGTCAACAAAACTGAGCGTCCTATTTCTCTGGAGGCAGAAACCTTGGTCGTCCTCACACCCAATCAAGAAAAAGAAGCCACTCCGAATCTGTTACCGATAAATTTTAGTGGGCTCTCAAAGGTGAATACGTTGAGATTGATTGGCTGATCCAGAATATGAGAACTGGAATATAACATTTATAAATATGATTCTTGATAAAATAAAAAGTCTTACTAGTCAAAACTCAAAAGGGACCCATATCTGTTTATGAACCTTATAGTTTCTAAGTGACTAACCCAACATGTGGATGTACATTGGTGGTAATTAACTTGGTGTAAGATGGTAGAAATTGGTTGATCCAGAAGATATGCAAGTGCAATATAACATTTATGGATATGCTTGTTGATAAGATAACAGGTCTTACTAGTCATGAAGGACCAATTACTGTTTACAAACCATATAGGTTCTTGCAAGTAATTAACTTGGTATAAGCTAGTAGAAAGAAAAAAAAAATACCAGTACATGATTTTCTGCTTGGCTTGATACAACAACAGCATATATAAAGTATACTCTTCCTAGGTGCTAGTTGTGAAGATATCTTATGCTTTATATTTGTGTCTGCGATACAACTAATCCGCTGAATTTACATTTACCCTGAACTATGAGAGAGAGGACAGTTACCTCCTGCACTTTGAGCTCAAGTTAAACTGTGAACTTGTATCTTTGCAGGCAGTGAAGACTGGTGACACTATTTTCATCGGCCAATATTTGTTCACAGGGAGTGAAACAACTTCTGTGTGGTTGGAGGTAAGACAAGCACCTGAAGAACGTTCAACATACTTAGATTATACATTGTCTGTGGTGACTTTACAAAAAAATTAGTTCTACAGAATAGGTATGGAGTTTTTGTGCATGTGAAGTCAGTGATTTTCTTGTATTTCCTTTCCTTCTGCTCAACTTGGTGTCTCAGCATTATATTAATTGCTTTGACTAGTAATGTGCGGCTCGGTTATGCTGTACCATCTGAAGTAAGCCTCTTTAATAGAATTACACATTCAAAGTTTGTTGTTGTCCGACTCTAACATACGACTGTGGTAAATAAACATGTGCTAAATGGATAGTGTTCATGAAGTTCTTGTTGACCTTCGAACAATATGTTACATTTCCTGGAGGATTGCGGATTTCCAGCAGCGCTAGAACTAATCCCATATGTTACCTTAGATGTTTGATAACCGTGGGTGCCTGGGCTAGCTTTGTGCACAGCTGACTAATCCCATGGGGCCAGAAATTGACAGTCATAACCTCCAGTGGCCTGCCCTGAGGGGATTTGAATTGGGGGAGCAAACTCAAGGCCCCACGTTCTACCAAACTGAACTAAGAGCGCTTTCTTATCATAAAAGATAAGACTGTAAAGAAAAGGATTTCATACCAGCTGAGCTACCCAAAGGGTTGCTAATGTCAGATGTTTGGCAATAAAAAAATTCTGCTTTCCTGATTCACAGGTAAATGAGGTGATCGGAGAGGATGTTGTTTGTTTGATAAAGAATTCTGCCACTCTATCTGGGTCATTGTTCACCTTACATGTATCTCAAATCCGTATTGATCTGCCAACTCTCACTGATAAAGACAAGGAGGTGAACTTTCTTTTTCTCATTCCATTAGATGCTTATGGTCATAAAATCATAATCATTAGTGTTCCATTATGTGAGCTTTTGCTGCTTTACTGATCTGTGTCGGAAACACTACACGTTTTGATCCTAGCATTTTCACCCAAAAAATAAATTTTAGAAATTTATCATGCATTGTTATACCTTCTGCTAGTGCCCAGGATCTGTTATCTTGGTTTTTACTTCTCAAACAACTGGACAAGACTTGGTATGTCCTAATATCTTGTTAGCCCTTCAGTTACACACACATAACTTGGCCTAGCTTAGTAGTAACTTTTACACCATAAGGAATATTGGATCACTACAACATTTATGTAAAATCAAATGTAGCATTTTGGAGGTGTTTCAATCAATTATTGAACATTCATTATATAGCGGATGACTGTTCAACTGTTCCGAAACAGATATTATTGTGAGTTCATGAGCATATAGTTTCTATAAAACTACTCACATATATATTCATGTTCTATCTAACACTTATGGCAAATTTAAGGTTATTAGCACATGGGGAGCGCGAAACAGTATAGATTTCCTTTCCTTGTCATATACTCGTCATGCAGAAGACATTCGACATGTAAGCATTCTTCCTGTCTTTAATTCCTTTACTGTATGTAAACTTTATTATCGAAACTCCCACTTCTTCCATGTCTGACTTCTATATTGTATTGTATTATAATTATATATGTGTGCGTGTATGAAAGTTTGTTTTGTCCATTTTGTTGCCGTGCTATAATGCAGGCTCGTGAGTATCTCTCGAAATTGGGTGATCTCAATCAAACTCAGATTTTTGCGAAGATTGAAAATTTTGAGGTCAGATGCCAGATTTTTCAAGCTACAAGTGATCTAACCGTCTCTTCTATTATGGCTGACACGCATGTATATTGCTGTTTGTTGCAGGGCTTAACCCATTTTGATGAGATCCTACAAGAAGCAGATGGTATAATCCTTTCTCGAGGGAATCTGGGGATAGATCTTCCCCCGGAAAAGGTTTGTTCTATTATGGAATGCGTTAGGTTGAAAGAATGATAAATTAGAAGGAAGATTTGTTATACCCCACTGAGGACATTGTGCACTAAATTATAAGTGTAGTGTGACTAACTTCATTTAGTACTGTAAGTGAAAATGATCTTCTTGATCGGAGGGGCCGCCCCCCTCTGTATCAAAAAAAAAATGGTCCTAAATCCTAAATTTTATCTTTTCTTTTCTCTTAGGTGTTTTTGTTTCAAAAGGCAGCTGTTTACAAGTGCAACATGGCTGGAAAGCCTGCAGTAGTTACCCGTGTTGTAGACAGCATGACCGACAACTTAAGACCCACTCGAGCTGAGGCAACTGATGTTGCCAATGCTGTATTGGATGGTAAGTTAAAGATCTCAAGGCTACATCTTGTACCATGTAGAAGATTAATTCGCCTTGGGAGATCCTTTCATTGATCAACACTATTAATAAGAGAGGATACAACAAGGGTTTTACAACATGGGCCTAACTATAATACACTAATAGTGATACCATTAATTCGAAATTAAAACATTATTCTTAGGCAAAATTGCCATGAATATATCTATTATCTCATGAATTCAATATTCTTGCTCTGGTTCAGGTAGTGATGCAATTCTTCTAGGTGCTGAGACCTTGCGAGGATTATACCCTGTTGACACTATCTCCATTGTTGGTAAAATTTGTGCCGAGGTAAACTTTTTGTTACTCATATAATTAGAAACTCTTTTTTTGGCTATACAATTCAGAACTTTTATGTGACAACAGACAACAATTTGTATCTTGTGGTGTCCCCAGAGTTCTGTTGCTTTATTGTAATGATGGAAATTTTAATTTCTTCTACGGCATTTTGAAATAAAGATTTGTGATGCTAGTATGATGTACTAACCCACTTTCGTACACCTTTTTTATGGATTCAAATTCTTCTGTTCTTAGAATTTCATCAATAATTATCTCCTTTGGATTTTTTACTTGGTGCTAATCCCATTTATAAAATGTTTGAACTCATAGCAGCAATACATGTAAATCCACTACAATCTCTTGGATATTTGTTTGCAGGCAGAGAAGGTATTCAATCAAGATTTATACTTCAAGAAGACTGTCAAATATGTTGGAGAACCAATGTCCCACTTGGAATCAATTGCTTCCTCTGCGGTATTAATTGAACATTTCGGACTCAATTTTGGGTACTTTATGTTGCTGGTGTTTGTAGTTAACATTCTTGGTCTTCATTTTCTTGATGTAGGTGCGTGCTGCAATCAAGGTCAAGGCTTCTGTCATCATTTGCTTTACATCATCAGGAAGAGCTGCAAGGTCTGTATGTGTGTGTGTGTTATCCTGCACGTGGGTGTGTAAGAGCATCTTGCTAAAATAGAAAAAAAAAATCGGTTTTTGTTCTCTAAGAGCATCTCCAACAGCATTGCTAAAATAGAAAATTTTGGTTTTTCTTTGCTATTTCTCTCCAACAGTTTTGCTATATGGTTTGCTAAAATAAAGAAAGATAAAAAAATCTCTAAATATAGAGAATTCTCTATAATCTCTAAATTGGAGAGAGAAAATATTATTTTATTCAATCAACCAATAAGATTCAATTTTTAACATTTTATTTTAAGTTTTTTTTAAAAAGTGTACTGGGATGATAAATTATGGAATATTATAATAATATAAATAATGATTGATTCTCTAAAATAGAAAAGTTGTTGGAGTTAGAAGAAATTGTTTTTAGAGATTTTGACTTTTCACTCTCTATTTTAGAAAAAAAATTGGCAATGTTGTTGGAGATGCTCTTAATGCTGAGAGCATCTCCAACAGCATTGCTAAAATAGAAAAAAATGGTTTTTTTTTGCTATTTCTCTCCAACAGCTTTGCTATATGGTTTGTTAAAATAGAAAAACAAAAAAAAATCTCTAAATATAGAGAATTCTCTATAATCTCTAAATTGGAATGAGAAAATATAAGGGAAATTGGCTGAAATAGCCATATTACCTAGTCAATTGAATCTCCTAGCCATTTCTCTTCATGATTTACCAAAATAGACCTAGGTCCGCAATGGCGGACCTGCAGGTCCTCTACCTCCAGAAAAGACAAAAAAAATTGTCGGTCCAAGCCAGGTCCGCACCGGGTAGGTCCGCCACCCGACCCAGGTCCGCCATTTCGTCACGTGCCACGATCTCACTCAACGACAGCAGAGGACCTAGGTCCGCCATGGCGGAGGTAGAGGACCTGCAAGTCCGCCTTTCGCAGGACCTAGGTCTATTTTGGTAAATCATGGAGAGAAGTAGCTAGGAGATGCAATTGATAGAGTAATGTGGTTATTTCAGCCAATTTCCCTATTTTATTCAATCCAACCAATAAGATTGAAGTTTTAAAATTTTATTTTAAATTTTTTTTAAAAAGTTTATTGGGATGATAAATTAGGGAATATTATAATAATATAAATAATAATTGATTCTCTAAAATAGAAAAGTTGTTGGAGTTGGAAGAAAATGTTTTTAGATATTTTGACTTTCCATTCTCTATTTTAGAAAAAATTTAACAATGTTGTTGGAGATGCTCATCTCCAACAGCATTGCTAAAATAGAAAATTTTGGCTTTTTCTTTGTTATTCCTCTCCAACAGCTTTGCTATATGGTTTGCTAAAATAGAGAAAGATCAAAAAATCTCTAAATATAGAGAATTCTCTATAATCTCTAAATTGGAGAGAGAAAATATTATTTTATTCAATCCAACCAATAAGATTCAATTTTTAACAATTTATTTTAAGTTTTTTTAAAAAGTGTATTGATATGATAAATTATGGAATATTATAATAATATAAATAATGATTGATTCTTTAAAATAGAAAAACTGTTGGAGTTGGAAGAAAATGTTTTTAGAGATTTTGACTTTTCATTCTCTATTTTAGAAAGAAAAAAAATTAGCAATGTTGTTGGAGATACTCTAAACATCTCCAACAACTTTGCTATCTTGTTTGCTATAATAGAGAAAAGTTGAAAATTTTCCAAGTTTAGAGAATTCTCTAAAACTTGATGGTAAGAGAGAAATGATTATTTTATTCAATCTTATCAATGAAATTCAATTTTTATTACTTTATTAAGATTTTTTTTAAAAGTGTATTAGGACTAATAATATATGTTGTTTTAAAATCTCTAAAATAACAAATCTATTGGAGAGTTAAGCATGTTGGTGATGAACTAGTTCTCGTTCACCCCAGACTTCCTGGGTGGAATGAGTCAAGCTAGTTTCGAAATCGCCAGAGCCCTATAATAATATAAATAATGATTGATTTTCTAAAATAGAAAAGTTGTTGGAGTTGGAAAAAAATGTTTTTAGAGATTTTGACTTTTCATTCTCTATTTTAGAAAAAAAAATTAGCAATGCTGTTGGAGATACTCTAAAAATCTCCAACAACTTTGCTATCTTGTTTGCTATAATAGAGAAAAGTTGAAAATTTTCCAAGTTTAGAGAATTCTCTAAAACTTGATGGTAGGAGAGAGAAATGATTATTTTATTCAATCTCATCAATGAAATTCAATTTTTATTACTTTATTAAGATTTTTTTTAAAAGTGTATTGGGACTAATAATATATGTTGTTTTAAAATCTCTAAAATAACAAATCTATTGGAGATGAATGTAGAGATTTTTATTTTTGGTTATCTATTTTAGAGAAATTATAGCAATGCCGTTGGAGATGCTTTAATAATATATGTATTGGAAGAAGATATTTTAGCTAAACCACCAGTTGCATGTAGCTATAACTTTAATTCCAAACATGCCTCTGGGGAGATATCAGAATTCAGAAGTGGGTCAGACCTGTAAATGCTATAAAGGCAAGAGAGTAAAAAATTAAGAAATTTTTTTTTATGGGGTGAGAGAGGCTCGAACTCTCGACCTCAGGATCACTCTTTAGCTATGAGACCTACGCGCTAGCCAACTGCGCCACCACCCCATTTTGTTTAATTGTCTGATTTTCTGAATTTTAACATGCGGGTTTGGAAAAACGGTGTTGAATAAATGAATCAAAATTCAACGAGCTCTGTCTTTTAATTGCTATTTAGGGTAACGTTCACTTTTTTTTTTCTCAATTAATGTAATGGAGGTTCCTCTCCCTATTTTGTACTCATTTCGATCGGTAACCGATACTATTGAGGTTATAGATGTCAAGTTGTCAAGTTATAGTGTTATACTCTAATTCTTGTTTTTTTAAATGTCAAATCAAAATCAACCGATAACACTTAGGTTGTTTATGAGTTAAAATACGTACGAAATAAGAAATTTGAACTCTTATTACAGTAATTAATAATTGTTACACTAAATAGGAACAAGATCATAGCATAGCTCCTCGTTCATTGAACCTTGGGGACAAGTGTCAGCATTCTCCAACTTTTCATGTTTTTTCAAGCATATACACTAGTCGTCTCTGAGCGAAGACATGATATTGCAGATTGATTGCAAAATATAGACCCACGATGCCTGTGATATCTGTTGTGATTCCTCGGTTGAAAACAGATCAACTGCGGTGGACGTTTACCGGTGCTTTTGAGGTATCCATCGAGCTCGATGCTTTACCTTAGGTTTATTGCGACTATTACTTAGGGGCCCTTTACCAAATGCTTACCTGGGTAAGCGCTTACCAAGTTATATTACTTTAACCAATGAATATGACAATGATCAATAATCTTACCCGGTAAGAGCGAAAGCAATGATCAAGAGTCTTACCCGGTAAGTGAGCACGATGGCTCTTACCCGGTTAGCGCTTACCGGGTAAATTTTTGCATACGATGTCTTTTTAATGGACCAAAATCTTATCCGATAAGATAAGTGATAGCGTTGAATTTAACCAGTAAGCGCTTACTGGGTAAGTGTTTAGGTAAACGGCCCCTTAATGTAGCTCGTGTATTTCCTGTATTTGCTGTTTGGTCTCATACTTCTGCATCAGATCAACAAAAAGCAGGAGATACAACTATGAACCTTTTTGAATGACAAAAAATTTAGATACAACTATGAACCTTTTTGAATTTTACTAATTAATACTGGACAGACACTAATGCAATTTGGAAAAGGTATCATTAATGATTATGGACTTGGGAATTTATTTATTTTTATTTTTTTTGGATCGGAAGCAACTATTTTATTCAATTTTGGGACAACCAAAAATTGGCCCGAGCCACTTAAACCTCATTATATTTCTTCCACAAACTTTCTAGTTCTTGCCCCGGTTTAGATTTATTTTCGTAGAGGAAAGTTCAGTTGCTAACTTATTTTCCGTTAACCAGGGGGGCAAAGAGAACGCAACACGTGTCCCAATTTGTCCATATTCATCGTGAGTAATGAACGTGAACATTCTTGATACCATTCATGATGAATATCTGGGACACATTCTCATTTATCCTCCGGTTCATAACGGAACTTAAGTTGCAACTGAACCTACCCCTTATTTGGATATATTAGCATCTTGTTTTGATTTCTGAAAAAGGTGTTGTTAGACAAAATCTTTTAGGATCAAATCAACGCACCGGAAATGTAAAAGATTGGTTTGATTTTGACGTGTGTGAGAGAAATTTATATGGGGGGTTCGTTACCCCCTCTTACTACGATACAATGATGTATATGCAGGCAAGACAATCTCTTATCGTTAGGGGCCTCTTTCCAATGCTTGCGGATCCTCGACATTCTGTGAGATTCTCCCCACTTTTCCAAAGCCTTTTTAATTCCATACTACAATTCTGTCATATGCACAATTCACTTGATATGCTAAGCATTTTGCACATGAAAAAATACTGAATATTTGCATTATTCCATTCTCTATGTCGTTGTAGGACAAGCCAACCAGTTAGCTTTTTTGAGTTTTTGTCGTGTTGCCAACCATTAGCTAACTTATTTTTTGAGCTTGTAGAAAAAGTTTCGTCTAGTTAGCTATAAATTAGCTTTTTGAAACACTAATTCAAGTAGCATTCCAAATTTCCAATAAGTTTTGGGTTTTTTCGCTTTGTTTCTAATATGCCTTTCATATTTTCCAGTTAAGTTTTTTAACATGTCATTTAGGTCGTTTTACATAGTAATCTAGTTTGTGAACTACTTTTTATCGAAGATGACCAACTTATTAGCCGGTAATTAACTTATCAGCTAATTTGCTAAACATAGCCTTTTTGTATGGAGAACTGGTTAGTTTGTAGTATCATGCCAGTAGTCAGTGTAGTCTATCATTTTCTCCAATTAGATGGGTATGTAACCGTGACGTGATTTCTTATTTTGTCTATAATGTTTATTTGGGGCCGGGGCAGGCTGACTCAACAAGTGCAACAAATGAGTCGATCTTAAAGATTGCATTGGATCATGGAAAAGCTAGTGGCATCGTTAAGTCACATGACCGTGTTGTCGTTTGCCAAAAGGTTGGCGACGATTCTGTTGTGAAGATCATCGAGCTTGAAGACTAGATTAGCCTTTCTATACCCCAGGTATTTCTGATTTTGGCCATGCTCATCACTTCTCCATTTAGGCTATGAACGATACATGGTTGTATAATAATGTTGAGGTCTTTTACCAACCCATGATACCGCCACAAATAACTCAATTACTTGCGTAACAAATTAATAAAATTGAATACCCTTTATTTGCTTATATAGCCATTTGATGCATTACACAGGCAGGTCTACTATTTGTTGAAAAAATTATCTTGCTTGTATGATTATGCAATGGTCATGTATTTTGGCTAAAAGAACAAGTTTTACAAGCCGAGGGTCTTTATGAAACCTTTTGAGTTTGTAATCCAGATTTGTTGCTAGTCGGTTAGTTGAACGAGTCTTTATTTCTCTTTTATTCTCTAGTCCTAGTCTTTAGCTGTTTGTTAATTGTTAGTAGTGGCATGAAGTAGGAGTCTTACCAAATGTTTATCGGATAAGTGTTTGCGGACAAGAGTCACCACCCCATTTGCCTTATCGGGTAACATTTCCAACCATCAAAATGGATTGTTGGTAAGCGTCGTTTACCCGGTAAGCGCTAACCGGGTAAGAGTCTTTTCATCACCTACTAGGTAAAAATTTCCGGTCCTTGGTCATTGCTATGCCTCTTATCGGGTATGATTCTCGGTCCTTGTCATGCTTAACCTATTAGTGTGTTTCAGAAACGGCCTCTTTTCTAGTATAAATAAGCATTTTTGTTACCTGCTATGGCCTATGAAGGCAGAGAGTCCATCCGTATTTTGGTTCATTTGCTGCAAAAAGGCTTCCAAATCTTTGGGTTTCTTCCTCTTCTATTTACCGTTTTCTGTCCTTTGATTTTACAACATGACCTTTCCTTGGACCTTACTCTGTGTTAGAATCTTGAACATGAATACAAAGACAGATTAAGGATGTGTACTTAAACGAGTGTCATGTCCCTGTCCAATTGCACCAAACGTGGGACAAGTTTTGTCGTACCAAATGTGCCCTTAAAGTTAAGAAGCAACACTTGTTAAAACTCTGTTGATGGTAAAGAACTAAAGATCCAAACTCTAGTCAGTCTTGAATCAATAAACAACACAAACGCCACCATTTCAATTGAAATATTCATTATCCAGAATGATTACACAAAACTAACCTAAACATTCATGTCGAAATCCAATTCATCTTTCCCTTTTCCTCAAAAGGACTATGGGTAATAAGAGATCCAGAAACAAGACATAATAATAACATAACAGCAAGATCAAAAACAGAGCAAGAAGCAACAACAAAATGCTACAAAAGAAACACTAAAAACCCCCAATTCTAACCATGTTTCGCTTGGAAATCCTTCATGAAAGCAACCAGCTTCTCAACACCAGCCAAAGGCATAGCATTGTATATCGAAGCACGCATCCCACCAACCGATCGATGCCCCTTCAGTTGAACCATCTTCTCCTTAGCAGCTTCTTTCACAAACTCACCTTCCAATTCCGACTTCTCAAGCGTAAACGGCACATTCATCAACGATCTCACCGACTTCTCAACCGGACACCTATAAAACCCCTTGCTCTCATCAATTGCATCATACAAAATCTGTGCCTTCTTCACATTCTTCTTCTCAACCTCCACCAAGCCACCCTGTGCCAACAAATCCTCAAACACCAATCCACACATGTAAATCCCATAGCAAGGTGGTGTGTTGTACAACGAATTGTTATCTGCGTGGATCTTGTAATCCAACATCACAGGTGTGATCTCTTGAGCATTTCCAATCAAATCTTTCCTGATGATCACTATCGTAACCCCAGATGGGCCAACGTTCTTCTGTGCTCCTGCATAGATGATCCCAAACTTCGAAACATCCACCGGTTTCGAACAAAAATTCGAAGACATATCAGCAATCAGCAGTGAATCTTTGTTCTTAGGTGTTGGGTAATCTTTAAACTCAACACCATGGATCGTTTCATTGGCGCATATATGCAAATACCTGGCGTCCGGATTCTGATCCAACCCATCAAACGCCGGGATCCCGGTGTACTTATCCGATTTACCGGACCAGATCACTTTAGGTTTACAGTATTTTGTTGCTTCCTTGAAAGCCTTGTCGCCCCACGACCCGGTCACGATGTAATCAACCGGGTCATCGGGTTTACATATGTTGAGAGGGATCCCGGCGAATTGAGTGGTGGCGCCGCCTTGGAGGAAGAGGACGGCGTAATCTTCAGAGATGTTGAGTAACTTCCTCAGATCTGATTCTGCTTTCTGGATGATTGACAGAAATTCCTTCCCTCTGTGACTCATCTCCATCACACTCATCCCAGCCCCACGCCAATTGTACAGCTCCGATTCGGCTTTCAGGAGGACATTTTCCGGCAGCGTGGCGGGTCCGGCGGCGAAATTGAAAACCCGATCTTGGGCGGAGGCGGAGGTGGGTGGTGCAACGACGGTGGCGGAGTAAGAGCATTTGATTGAGATGGGTTTGGTGGTGGCGCGTGTGATCGGGAAGAGGTGGATGCCGGTGGTGGTTGGGGTTGGGGTTTTTAAGATGCTAGGGTTTTTGAGGAGAAGGGTGTGAGGGGTGTTGGCTGACATTGCCATTGCAATAGTTTGAAAGTTAGAAGGTGAGATGCAAAGTTTAAGGGTGGGTTTGCATATGTATATGTAGGTGGTGGCCAGAGAAAGGACAAAATAGCAAAAATAATAAATTACGTAAATTATTTTGAGGGTGAACCTTAATTTTGGTCCTTGTGGTTTTTCATAAATTTTGGTTGCGGTCCATAGAGTTTATTTATTTCAGATTTGCCATCTCAATTTGTAATTTTTTATTGGTTTTGGTCCCTTCCACTAATAACGGTTAAAAAAATTGTTACATTAGGGGTAGATTGGTCTTTTTCCTTCTTTTGTCTTATTTTCTCTCAAGTATATAAAGAACTTTTATTAGATGTAATATATAAAGAGAGATTCTTTTGTAAACCAAAAAAATGTCGTAAACCTTGTAAACCAATCAAGACCATTGAATTTGGTGATAAAAATATTCTTTCTTTTTTAATTTTCTTTAGGAGATAAGGGTAGTTGTAATCGCCTCCATCGTACTTGTTGATTGTTTAAACGTGTGTGTAGAGTGGTTTACAATGTTTATAACATTTTTTCTAGTGTATATATATATATAGGGGTAATTTAATTTACAATTCATGCAAATCTTACAACCTATGCAACCCAGATCTTAACCGTTAGATTCATGATCGACGGTTACAATAGATGTGGGCATAATATTTTTAATTAAAAAAACAAAAAAATAAAAATAAAATAACCGCTTATCATTGATCCAACGATTAAGATGTGGGTTGCATGGGTTGCAAGATTTACATGGGTTTCAAATTATCCTTGGCTATATATATATATATATATATATATATATATATAAAGAAAAAAAGAAAGAAATGTTCAAACGATAACGTTAACTATTTAAGAAAACAAAAAAAAACAGCAGAAACAACAAATCATGTACAAAATCATATATGATTTTATACTAACCCTAAAAAATCAGCCGCGACCGATGTCCAGAATCATATATGATTTTGTATGTAATTTGTTGTTTTCATGTTTTTCTTAAATATATAATGTTTTCGTATGAACCCACCTTTATATATATATATATATATATATATATATATATATATATATATAGGGAGAGGTTCATTTGCAACCCTTAAAAAGGTTACAAATCTTGCAACCCACATCTTAACCGTCGGATTCATGATCGGCGGTTATAAAAGATATGGGGCCCAATATTTTTAATTAAAAAAAGAGAAAAATAAAAATAAAATAACCGTCGATCATGAATCCGACGGTTAAGATGTGGGTTGCAAGGGTTGGAACATTTTTAAGGGTTGCAAAATATCCTTCCAATATATATATATATATATATATATATATATATATATATATATATATATATATATATATTGGAAGGATATTTTGCAACCCTTAAAAATGTTCCAACTTATATATATTGGAAGGATATTTTGCAACCCTTAAAAAAGTTCCAACCCTTGCAACCCACATCTTAACCGTCGGATTCATGATCGACGGTTATTTTATTTTTATTTTTATTTTTTTTAATTAAAAATATTGGGTCCCATATCAGTTGTAACCGTCGATCATTAATCCGACGGTTAAGATGTGGGTTGCAAAATATATATATATATATATATATATATAGGGTTTGTTTAATTTGCAACTCTTAAAAATGTTGCAAATCTTGCAACCCACATCTTAACCGTCGGATTCATGATCGGCGGTTATAAAATATATGGGGCCCAATATTTTTAATTAAAAAAAAGAGAAAAATAAAAATAAAATAACCGTCGATCATGAATCCAACGGTTAAGATGTGGGTTACAAATTTTATATATATATATATATATATATATATATATATATATATATACTAGAAGCGTACTCGCATAATGAAACAAGATACATCACGATTTTAATTTTTATTTAATTTTTTTTTATCAATTTACAGTATGAATTGGATGATTTTGAGAAAGTGATAATGTTTTTTTTATAAATTTGTTTAATTTAGGCTTAATATAATGTTTTTTATATAAAAAAATTAAATAGTTTGTTAGAATTTAGTGATTATCTTATATATTTTAATGACATCTAGAAAAAATAACCAATTACATATTTAATAATATAATTAAAACAAATTTATAGTAATATAATATATTAATTAATAGGAATACATGAAAAGGTCTGCATAAAATGAAGGTCCTGCACATGCTAAATTGGTGGGTGTTAGAAGTCTGAAGTAGTAATATGTATCTTATGCTTTAATACTTGTAAATTAAGATATTTTTTAAAATTTTGCATAAAATGATAGTATCTTGTGCCTAATAATTTGTATTTAAGAGTTTTTTATCCATGCTTTATAATATAGTATAGATAAATATAAACAAAAATACAAAAAACGGTAATAGCATGTTTAAGTAGAGATGCACAAAGCGCGGTTTCTTTGAGCCTAGGTCTAGACCTTCCATATCCGTTTTCAATAAGCAGAAAAAAGAGCATATATTTTTTCGATATACTTTTTTAGGCTCGACTTTTTCACTCTACGGATAGAGGAATACATAGAGTTGAACATAATAAAATATGAAATTGAAGATTGCGTTGAAACTGTTCGTTTTTCTCTGACAAGTGGTCAGAATTTCATCTGTGTTCGAATCATACTGAGAGGTCCATTAGAGATCAGAAATTGTTGAAGACATTTTTTCAAGCTTCTAACCATTGGGTTTCAGTCTTGCAAGACTTGGGATTTTTCAGGCCGGTAAATTGAAATGTTTATCAGAATTCAAATTTCATAATTTTAGGGTTTGGGGATTAGAGATAAGGATTTTGGGGGATAATGATGAAATATATTAATTAGGGTTAAAAGCTTTATAGGTAGTACATTAGACTTTAGTAGTTATTTTTAAAAGATTTTAAGTAGATAGCTTTAAATGATAGTACATAAAGCTTAGTGAGTTGTAATTAAGAGCTTTTTATGTCATCTTTATAATATACTAGAAGCGTACTCGCGCAATGCAGCGAGATACATCACGATTTTAATGTTTATTTTTATTTTTTGTTTTTTATTGATTTACAATACGATTTTGGATGGTTTTTATTGAGTGATAATAGTTTTTTTATATATAAATTTGTTTAATTTATGCTTAACAATATAATGTTTTTTATATAAAAAAAATTAAGTAGTTTGTTAAAATTCATTAATTATCTTATATATTTTAAATTTTTTATATTTAAATTGAGATGTTTATTCTGATTTAATTATGTTTATCAGAATTCAAATTTCATAATTTTAGGATTTGGGGATTAGAGATAAGGATGAAATTTATTAATTAGGGTTAAAAGAATTTAAAAGTACTACATATTGCTTCATTAATTGTTTTTAAGAGATTTTAAGTAGATTAACATTAAATAATAGTACATAATACTTAATACATCACGATTTTAATATTTATTTTATTTTTTGTTTTTTATTAATTTACAGTACGATTTTGGATGGTTTTTATTGAGTGATAATGGTTTTTTATATATAAATTTGTTTAATTTAGGCTTAACAATATAATGTTTTTTATATAAAAAAAACTAAATAGTCTGTTAAAATTCATTAATTATCTTATATATTTTAAATTTTTTATATTTAAATTGAGATGTTTATATTGCTTTGATTATGTTTATCAGAATTCAAATTTCATAATTTTAGGGTTTGGGGATTTGAGATAAAGATTTTGAGGGATAAGAATGAAATATATTAATTAGAGTTAAAAGTTTTACATGTAGTACATTAGGCTTTAGTAGTTATTTTTAAGAGATTTTAAGTAGATAGCTTTAAATGATAGTACATAAAGCTTAGTGAATTGTAATTAAGAGTTTTTTATACCATCTTTATAATATAGTATAGATATATATATATATATTCTAATTATTATTAAAATTATTTTTCTTTTAATCATCATATTCATATCTTCATCTTGTTCATCAAATCATCTTCTTTTTCCATCAAAATCAAGATCAAAATCCCAAAATAAAACTCAAAAACCTAAACACAACAAACATAAATTAAACAAACCTAAAAATCCAAATCAAGAATATCCACTACCATAATACACCATCGCTGCAAACCCCCTTCCCATATTTTTTCCCGTTGTTTTCTAGAACCAGAACCCCTCCTCCCTTTGTTCCAATCGTTGTCTTCCACCATAAACCCCTCCTCAGTTCTCGTATCTTTCCCAAACCCGAACCTCCCATGCGGCATCCCCCTCTTCCTATCGACTTTTAGAACCAAATTCCCCTTCCCATGTTCATGTTGATTTACAAAACAAAACCCTTTCAAAACTAGAACCCTATCTCGTATTCCCATCGATTAAAGAACTAAGGAGGTGTGTAAAAATCGACATCCATGTGCTTTATGTTCTTAAATGAAGCAGTCTCATCTGATTGATACTTAAACATATCGACCTTTTTTTTTTTTTTTTTCTTTTTTGGGTTTTGATGCAAAAATCAATCTACAAATGATTCAGAAGGGGTTTTGATGTAAAAAATCAATATTCATAGACACCCACCCCTAAAAACAATAGGAACAAAGAACGAAAACATATTTGAGGAGAGAGGAGGGAAATCAGTGAGGAAGGAGGATCTCGGGGTTGCAGAGAAGGATTTGTCGGAAAAACAAGTTGTTGCACAGGGACGATAGATTATTGTGACGGGTGGGTGACGAAATGTCAATTGACAGGTGGTTTGTTCTAGGGTTTGAACGGACGATGGGAAACATGGGGTGAAAGGGTAGGGTGGTTTGCGGAGGAAGGTGTTTCTTGTTCTGTATAAAGTTTGAATACATGTACTTCTGGCTTAAATTTTTGTACATTAAGTTTTTAATCCGTAAAATACATTTATAAAAATGGAAAATGACCAAATTTTCCCTCGGTTAACAGATTTTTTTAACGATTGTTAGTGGGAGGGACCAAAACCGATTAAAAATGCAAACTATGATGGTAAATCTATATTAAGTAAACTTTTAGGGACCAAAACCAAGATTTTTGGAAAACCAGAGAGACCAAAGGGGCGGTTTGATTTTTTATCTATTAAGTTCTGAATCTATTAAGCTATCTATAAGCATTAATTTATCCGAATAAATTAAGATAAGTTGTTTTTTGATTTTTGTCCTGAATAATAGTCTGAACACCAAAAATTACCATTTTAACCTTATGTCTACATAAGTGTTAAAATAAAAAAAATTATAGGACAGGGGTAATTTTGGAAAAATTCTAACTTAATGCATTAAGATAGAATAGGTCAACTTAACATGTTAAGTAAATCTCTTAGTATTAAGTTAAAATCAAACACCTCAATATAACTTAACCAATTAAGCTAACCACCCATTAAGCTCGTTAAGTTGAAAACAAACACCCCCTACTCTTATTTTAATAAATATTTAAAGTATAAATCAAGTTAAATATCGTAACCCCCATTTCAATGATTAATATACATATATATATATATATATATATATATATATATATATATATATATATATAGATATATATTCTTAAAAGTAAATGTTTATTCTATATCTTATTCTTAGGTTATGTTTGGCAAACTAACTGATAAACAAACTGATAACTGATAAGTTATTAATAAATAAGTCACGTTTGGCAAAAACTAATTTATAAGCATGTAAAATTACCAAAAATAGCATCTAAAAAAATAATCAATTACGATATTTAATAATATAATTAAAACAAATTAATAGTAATATAATACAATAATTAATACAAATAAAGTAGTAAATAATATAATATGTTAATTAAAAGAATTTGAAATTAATTATTATATATATTATAAATTTTGAATTTTGAACCAATTTGTTTTTAAAAAAATCTACATTAACTTATAATTTTAAATAATTGTTATATATTAAGGAAAAAATAATCAAATAATAATTATAAAAATAATAATAATTGATAACTAAAATATATTTGATCAATATTTAAAAAAATTGATATAATTAAAAATAATTAAAAATTAATATCAATGTATAATTAAAATTTATGTTATAATTTTCAGATAATATTAATTAATATTTATTAGTTAATAATAATAAATTTTACTAATAATTAGTATTTATTTATAATTAAAAGTTAATATATATTAATGAATATTAATGAGGGTAAAATTGAAATAATCATAAAATATTCTTTATAAGCTACTCAAAATAACTTATCAAAAAATTAGTTTGTGTTCATCCAAACATGTACTTAATTATGAAGAAAAAAAATCATTTTTCCTTTGTTAATAAAAATAAAATTATTATTTAGTTAATTAACAAATATTATAATTACATATTTTTAAAACTAGGTGGTTTTTTATTTATGAAATTTTGTTTGCGACAAAAAGTAGTATATTAGAGCAAATGTTTACAAGAGTGATTAACGTTTATATCATCTCAAAAGGGCTCTTTCCATTTCTTTCACTAAGCTTACTTTTTGCATTAGATCATGTTAATAAGGTTGTCTATTTTTATAACTAAATGATAGTAGTAAATACCTAATAATGTATTGATTTTATATAATTTTTTTAAGTTTTTGTAGTTATAAAATGGTAATTTAATTTTGAGATTTATGTATTCCTTATTTATAAAGTGTTTTACATGTTACTTACATTATATCATAAATAAGACTTAAATTAATTTATGTTTTCGCAAATTTAATTTTATCAATTCAATCTATTTTAAAGAGTCAATTACAGTTTTGGTCCTTGTGGTTTACACCCATTATCAAGAGTAGTCCCTCTTTCAGAGTAATTACAATTTTAGTCATTGTGGTTTCAATTCTATTTCAATTATGGTTCTTATGACACATGACATCCAAACTTTTGTCAATATGTCACTAACAACTAAGGGCAAAAATGTATTTACCTTTTTTTCATTTATTTCTCATTAAATAATCAAAATAACCTTTTTACTTTAAGGCCTTTCAAATCAAAATAAGAACGACAAAATTGCTCCAGAACCTCTCCGCTCTCGTTCTTCACTTCAAACCCTAAGATCAACAAATCAAGCTGATACATCTCGTTTTTCTTCTTTTATTTCAAAGAGCCTAGATGGTGATATGCGATTGTGGTTCAAGAGCCATCATACGAACTTCTTGGACCTCCAGTAATCCAGGACGAAGGTTTTTATCGTGTTCAAGGAATGTAAGTAAAGATTTGGCATTTTTTCGGTTGAGGTAAAAGGGTTCTTCTTCTCATGTTGTTACAGGGTTCGAGATGTAGATTTCTTGGTTGGGTTGACGACCCAATGTGTCCACGGTCTGTGCAGATAATCCCTGGTTTATTGCGGTCGAAGAACAAACTTGAAGCTGCTTTAGAAATAAGTAAAAAAGAAGCTCGTAATTGGAAGATTGGGTTTTTCATAAGTTGAGTGGCATTTGATGTTTGTTTCCTTTTCTTTTGATCAATTAGTAGATGATGGTTCATGATGGTTTAAAAATTGAGTTGCTTGTAACACAGTGATTTTGATAGTTGCTTGTAATAATGGTTTTTGTGAAATGAAAAGTACACTTTTATGCATTTGATATATGTTGTCTGAATGCCATCCCAAAAGTAATTTCTTCGTACATCCCTGTGATGGCTTTGAATAGGTGTCCAGATTGGTTCCCCAATGTTCTGTGTACACATCAATTACCTTGAACTGAGGAACGTATTTCAACAACATCAATACATCTTGATCATTCCCTAATGCTTGCAAACCAAATTTCAAGTCACTATCAGGTCTCATGAAATGGTAAAAGATGTGTTCATGATCCGGGTAACCTAGCTCTTGTGTAATAGAAACAAGATCATGAATTGATAGTTGGTCAGTATCTATCAGATCCACATACGTGATTTTACCATTCAAGTACTTTATATCATCACATTTTGCAAAAAAAGTCCACCATGATGTATCTTCATAGACATTAAGGTGGGGTAGAGTTTTGTGAAACGAAATACAAATAACAAATATACAAGTTCAGTAAATACAAAACATTAGACAAAATTAACTACACTAAATGTTAACTATACATCAGTAAAAAAACTCAGAAAAAGAAACCTTACCATATATCTCATCAGGATCAAATACTTCATCTTCTCCTCTGATGTGCCTCATATGTGAATGTTGACAAATCTTGACCAATCTTTGTTTGATAATCGACTGTGGGATCAAATCTGTGAAGAGAGAAACTAGGGTTAAAGTAAAAAAGGTTTAAAGTAAAAAAGGCAGAGAGGTCTGATCGATTTGGTCTTCTATGGAGGATTTAATTGGGTTAAAAGTAAAAAGGTTATTTTGATTATTTAAAGAGAAATAAATGAATAAAAGGTAATGACATTTTTGCCCTTAGTTGTTAGTGACATATTGATGGAAGTTTGAATGTCATGTGTCATAAGGACCATAATTGAAATAGAATTGAAACCACAATGACTAAAATTATAATTACTTTAAAAGAAGGACTACTCTTGATAATGGGTGTAAACCAAAGAGACCAAAATTGTAATTTACTCTATTTTAAAATAGTAAGTAATTGCTATTTCCAGGTAATAAATTTGGTTGGTGGTGGGTCTGGAATAAGTAAAAGCAGAGGTGTGTCGTTTTTGGTGGGGTAGGTGAGAATTTAAGATTCCCAAAATACCCTTGAGATTTCCGTAATTTCCGTAAATGCCACCCATGGACCTTTTTGAGTTTTGAATTCAAGAAACCACTGACTGTCGCTGGAGGTTCCAAAAAACTCGTCTTGACGTAACCAACCAAAACAGTGCCGTATCCAGGATTTTAGGTGAGCGGCTGTACATACGAAAAGCTTAAGAAATTGTTGTCAATGTGTTTTTAGCCGAATTCCTTTATTGGGGGTCTTTTTATGTTTTTTTTGTTAATTCCGAGGGATTTTTTAAGCTTATGTGTTGATTCGATATACTTTTTTGGTTTTTTTGTGTTGATTCAAAAGATTTTTTGGGTTTTTTTTTATGGATTTCAAGAGATTTTTCGATATTTTTGTTGATTTTGAGAGTAAATTTTGGTTTTTATGAGACTTGTGCACTTTTTCTTTTTCGCAGCTTGGTTCGCGTAAGCTCAATGCTTAGGGAAGAGTTATCCTTAAAAACGTATATATCACGGAGCAACCCCTGTAGTTGAGCGGGTGCACCTTATGTACCGAAAAAAATTTTGCCCTTACGAAACGAATTTGAGCGGGTGCACGGGACCCCCCCCCCCCCCCTTGGGAAGGGTAGGTCCGCCCCTGAACCCAAATACCGAATAACATATGTGAACTAACGTAACGATTGGGTTCCAGTAAAAAGTTGAGTTAACGGTAAGAAACGTGAGAAGTGAGGTTATCAATCGTTGGATGAAAAATGTACGCACATTAGGATGTGATGCACCAGATAATTCTCTTCTAAGCCGTAATTCATAGGAGACCTTGAAATTATAAGAAATCAACGGTTCAGATCCACTTCTCACCATTAACTGAACTTCTCACACGATCCTTCGCCACTAACGTAATATATATATATATATATATATATATATATATATATATATATATATAGAGAGAGAGAGAGAGAGAGAGAGAGAGAGAGAGGTATGTTATTATACAACCCCTCTACATAATGCAACCCCTTTATCCACCACTCATTTTATTTTTAATTTTTTCTTTTTTTCTTAATTACAAAAGTAAATATAAAAATTAGTTGTAGATATAGGGGATGCATTTGAACGTCCCTCTACATGGTGCAACTCATGCAACCCATTTATCCACTATACATTTTACTTTTAGTTTTTTTCCTTTTTTTTAATTACATAAAATATGTGGTGGATAGAGGGTTGCATTGGGTTGCACCATGTAATGGGTTGCATTTGAACCACACCTATATATAGACGAAAGATCGTGTGAGAAATTGAGTTAATGGTGAGAAACATGAGAAGTGGATTTGAATCGTTCATCTCTTTTAATCTCAAGTCTCAAGCCCTTCCACAAATTGCGGCTTAGAAAAAAGAATTGATCTGTTGCATCTCATACTGTTCGTTCATTTCTCATCCAACGGTCAATAATCACTTCTCACCATTAACTCAACTTCTCACTTGAAATTGGTTGTTTATCCAACAACCCCTTGTAAAAAAATTCTTATTTAGGGTACTTCGAATGAAATTTACATTGATCATCATTTCTAGTATTAGGTTATAGAAGAAAAAAACAAACACAAAAGTAAAGATATTGGTGGTTGTTCTTTTTATATATATAAAAGATAAATGATAAAATAGGGATGATTTGTAAATGAAACTACCCTTATATATATATAGGTATGTATGTATATATTCATATAAATAAAATTTTATGTAGTTTCATGTATTTGTTGATTCTAATTTCATTCACTTTAACATCTATAGTAGATTTAAATTTCTTTTATAAAAATGAAAACAAAGTTTAAATAAATATGGAAATGAAAAGACTAACAATTAATGTAGTGATTGTATATTAAAAACAATTCAAATTAACGAGAAAAAAGATAAATATGATGAAAAAACTCTCATTGAACAACCTTTGGTTGTTACTTTAATATATATAATATATTTTTATTATATATTTACAGTATATATCCCTATAATTATTTAGTTAATTTACTTTATACCTTTTACTTTTCTATTATTCATTTTATACTTTTATCATATTAATACATATAATCATATATTAATTAAAATACGTTTTAATTTTACCAAGTTATACCATTATAATCGTCTTTTCGATACCTTTGAAATAAGCCCAATATTGAATATTTTTTGATTTAATTATATATCATATATATATAAATATTTTATACACCTATAATTATTTATTTAGTTTAGTTTATACTTTATACTTTACTATTTTTTATTTTACACTTTCATCATAATAATACATATAATTGTATGTTAACTAAAATACATTAAATAATTTTATGATATATAAAAACGTATTTTTAATATATATGATATAATAAAATAATTAAATTAAAAAATATTCGCTATTGGCTCATTTCGAAAATATCGAAGAGACGATTATAATGATATAGTTTGTCAAAATTAAAACGTATTTTTTTAACATATTTTAGTTAATATATAATTATGTGTGTTAATATGATAAAAGTATAAAATAAATAATAGAAAAATAAAAGGGATAAAATAAACTATCTAAATAATTATAAGGATATAAACTATAAATATATAATAAAAATTACAATTGGCCGTGAAATCAACAAAAGGCAGACTACCCCACGCCGGAAATAAACCAATTTAGACCAAAACGCAGACCCAAACAGTGTCACCTCGTGTTTTTTGAAAAAACACAGCCAAAGCGCAGACATATAGAGTATTTTGGCAAATATAACAATATTTAAGACATATTAGACACTGATTTCTCAAAAAATAATATTTTAATTAAATTAACTTTCATTTTTTGTCTCTCATCTCTTCTATGGTTGCTTTTTGGTTTTTAAATGGTTGAAAGGCTCTCAGTGAAAATTATCTCTCAGTTAGAATGTGTGATTAAAAAATAAAAATAAAAAGTTGTTCATGAAGAATACGTTAGACCCAATTCGTCTTAAACGGTTAGAAAATATGGGCCCGGTCAACCAATTATTGAATGGCTCAGGCTGGACGATTAAAGTTAAAGGGCAAAACCTTGACGATGAAAAAACAAGCACGCATCTCCAACACAGTGAATGATCGTGTGAAGCGTTGTTATCCACTCTTTCAAGTTTCAAAGCAAGGAGAGGATCAGTTCGTTCCTTTCTATAAGTTGTTTTAAATAAGATACACAACAGATTATCAATTTCATATCATTGCAATTCTCATCAATTACGTTAACATTTTAAACAACTAAACTCCATATTTAAAATCATTACATCGAAAACCTTCAAACAGTTTCCTTTCAAACATCTTAAGCACTTGTAAATTTAGTTACAGCCTTAGTACCTTCAGACACAGCGTGTTTCGCCAATTCACCAGGAAGAACAAGTCTCACAGCAGTCTGAATCTCCCGAGAAGTAATAGTAGGCTTCTTGTTATACCTCGCAAGTCTAGAAGACTCCTGAGCAAGCTTCTCAAATATATCATTGATGAAGGAGTTCATGATCCCCATGGCCTTGCTCGAGATTCCGATATCAGGATGAACCTGCTTCAAAACCTTGAAGATGTAGATCTTGTACGTTTCCACAGACTTCTTGTTCCTCTTCTTCTTCTTGTCGGTCGCCGATGCATCCTTCGGTAGCTTCTTCTCGGCTCTCGGCTTCTTCTCCGCCGGAGCTTTCTCCGCCGCTGGTTTCTTCTCCGCCGGTTTCTTCTCTGAGGCCTTCGGTGCCATTTTTAGAGAGAGAGGGAGGGGGATGATGGCGCGCTTTTGGTTATTGAAGAGAGGGAGAGTTGGTGATGAAGGACTAGGTTTGGGGTTGTTTATATATAAGTGGGGATTGTGTTTTGATTGGCTGAAATGTGTTGACGCGGATCGGCATTCTGGACCGTAGATTTGGATGTTTACGTAATTTGACGGTGTGGATTGGAATAGTTTGTATTTGTTGGAAATTTGAAGTTTTCGATTGCGCGGTAAACAAGTTTCGTGTGCAAGGCCGGATTGCCACCGTGTGTACTTTTTTCTAAAAATAAAAAATTTGAAATTTATGTTTAGCTAAAATAAAAATATAAAATTTGTAATACATACAATAATACATGCAAAATCTTTCAGGTTTTATAATATTTGTATTTTATCCTATTTGTAGTCATTAAGGGTAACACTAAATTTGGAAAGAAAAAAAAATTAATTTAAAATTTTTAATAATTCATTAAATTATGAAGAATAAAATCTCTTTCTACAGATCAATACCTGAAATACTTCCAATAAAATTCTAGGTTTAAACTCAACAAATACTAAATCAAGTCTTATATAAAGACTAAATAATGATCGAGTGTTACTAAACCCATCAAAAATTGATATCTCCAAATGTGCAGAAGACGTCACTCATTAGCTTATACTCTTCTCGTGCTTCTAACTAAAGTGTCATTGTCACTTTCACATGGCACTTTCCCCCGAAAGGTACCGAGAGCCATTTTCGCTCGTTTTCTCGACTGTTCCTCGCCTGTTTTCTCCATCGTTCCTCAACCGTTTTCTCGGTCATCACCGAGAGCCCTTGAACAAATGTTTTCCAACAAACACATCTTACACAAATGTTCAAATGTTTACCATTGGATAGCAAAAGACATAAACATAAAAGCTCAAATGTTTAGCATTGTGTAGCAAAAGATCTAAACACAAAAGTTCATATTTTTTCTAACTAACATCAATCTAGCTCCAATGGGTGAGGATTAGATCGAGTCGATGAGAGATGAAGATTAGATCGAGCCGATGAGCAAGAAGGAGGCGTGAATGAGAGAATGTGAATTAGGTTTTCTAATTTTAAGGGGTATATTGGTAAAAAAAAATTACCTTAATTTATCTAGTTCCAGGGGTGAGAGGGAACATGCGTGTCCCACTTGTGTTCTACCTAGTTTTAGCGTGTTTCACATAAAGACACGTCAAACATGGGACAAGGCTATCATGTAATGTTCCGCATACCAAACACGCCCTAAGAATGAAGCTTGAAGATTCAAAAAACTCATATTACTCCTTTCATATTGACAGATCAAGTTTTAGAAACCTATGAATTTATATCAGTCTAAATAAAACTACATCATCTTAAACATGGTTGATTTTTTAGTTGCACAAATCATATCAAAAAACGATATCTTATTTCATTTAATTTGATTCTATTATATATATATATATATATATATATATATATATGTGTGTGTGTGGAAATGTTCAAACGATAACACAATCATTTTACGAAAACGTGAGAACACCATTTTTATTATAGGTAATCACATGTAAAACTATAGTCTATCACATTGATACACATGTAATACTAAATCAAAAACAATGTAGAGAATCTATTGGAACAAAAATAGAGAATAAAAATCTCATTTTTTTAATAAAAGTTGTTAGAGATTGTAACACCCGACTTTTCGTAAGTAAGTTTCCACCTTTCGTTGGTGATCTCTCTGCCTTTCGCCTATCTTTTGAGTGGAAAACGTTGTGCCTTCGAATCTTAAATCGACCCATGCGTGAATCGCGAGTTTTTGGACTTTTTGAGCCTCGGTACCCTTGGCGCGATTGTGCCACGCGATAGTGACAATGTCACTATCGCCAGGGCACTATCGCGGGGAGAGTGTTAGCCGCGGTACACTCCGCGCGATTGTGCCACGCGATAGTGACAATGTCACTATCGCCAGGCACTGTCGCGTGCGGGGTCTTACCGAATTAAAATCGGACTTTAGCCTCATTTCTCATTCAAAACTCATTATCTTCTATTGTTATTCTCTCTCAACCTCTCCCTTTCATAAAGACCGAACCCTAACCCATTTTGGGGGTTTTCTCTCCCCAAACCTCATGATTCCCAATCATCTAGCTAGTTGGAACCTTGAACCACAAAACCTCCATCTTCATCTTCCTCATCAAGTTCTTTCGGTTGGGAGCTCGGGTTGGAGTGTTGGATTGGGTGTTCTCGGAAGTCTCTTTGTCTTCAAGGGTAAGTTTTCTTGTATTAAGGTTATAAATGTTCCATTGATGGTTTCTTAGTGTTTGGTTCTCAAATCTCGGATTTGGTAAGTTTTGGAGAAAACTAGGGTTTTGATCTTGTTTGGGATTTTGGTATTTCTATGTTTGGAGAATGTTTCCTTGTGGTTGGAAATGGTTATTTATGGGTTGGAATGTTGAATCTAGGTTTTGGAAGTATTCGGCTTGAGGATTCAACTGGCCTTCAAAAGAGCTCGTTGGGTAAAATCTAGATTTAGCCTAAATCTAGCAAGGTGAGTTCAAGTTGATTTGTGAAAACGGTGTACATGCCAAAATATTTATTTTAAAGCGTTTTACATGAAATTGTTAACTACTGATAAGTTTTGTTAACTGTTGATAAGTTTTGCTAACCGCTGATAAGTTTTTGTTAACTGCTGATAAGTTTTGGTTATTTGGTATATTTAACTTTATAAACTCATGTAACACTCATCTTTGTGATTTTTGTGCATTTCGTTAAATGTGTCATAAATGAACGGGTTTTGATGAATTCTTGTATAAATAAGTATTTGGTCAAAAGTGTACTTTTAAGTGTCTGTCGGGCTTTATGCATCGTACATGAAATGGGATGTTTTGAAAGGTACGAATACGTGAGTCCTTTGGGTTTGGGTCATTCCCGGCTATGGGGAACATTTTAGAAATGGAAAACCTTTTTGGGGTTTGGGGCCGAAGGCCAATGGTAAATTGAGAATTAAAGATTTTGGGAAAGTGCGTATTTTGGTTTATATAACTATTTTGGCTTGCATGTTTTAGCCAAACGTCTATTTTAGCCTCTTGGGCTTGATTCGTACTCGGTGGAGTCTTTGGAACAATTGTTCGGTTATGGGTAGCTCGTTGAGGAGCCTTGGACGTATGGTGTACTTAGTTGCATCTTATCTGAGAGTTACATGTTTTGAATGCGTTAGTCCATTCGTTTGAGTCATGTAACATTTTAGACTGTAATGCATTGGATCCATAGGCATATGAGTCAGTCGGTTGGTTTAGTTGGGGGCTTTATCCCCGTATTGTAACTTGAAATTGGCATGAGGTCTTACGATCAATAATTGCAAATTCTTGTGAACGAGCTTAACTGGGATGTTTTGGGATTCCAAGGTAAAGACCTGGAGGGGTTGAACTTGATGAGTGCACGAAGATTCCCAAGGTACAGACATGGAGTTGTTGAACTTGGTGATTATCTAGGCAAAATACATGGAGTTGTTGAGCTTGTTGGTTTGTTAGCTATAGACCCGGAAAGGTTGATGCTAACAAGTGTTTCATCCCTAAGTGATGCTCATATAACATTGATAAGTGGCTTAACTTTGTGTGCCCGTCACTTTCGATGGAATTCGGGTATCCCCCGTCACCGAAAGGTGTTGTTTTTGAGTATTGAGTTTTATTATCCAAGTTTTCGGGGGCGTTTGTATATTTGGGTTTTATCCTTGGTTTATGGGTTGAGTATTATGCCCCACCCGTGTTTTGGGTGTTTTGGGATATAAAGTTTTAACCGTATCTTCATAAATGGAGAGTTCAATTTCTATCCACGTTTTGAGTGAGTTTTGTGTTAAACCAAATTTATGAATGGGAGGTTTATTTTGGTATCTTCGTCCTTGAAGTAGTTTAGATCGAAAAACGTTTAAATTGGTGTTCTTTGTCTAAATTGCATATTATTGGAAAATGAGTCGTTTTCGTATGTAAGACATAACGAATTGAAAGATTATGATTTTAACAGCATTTCTTCTTTTAAACGGTTAATTCTTATATGTTGAAAACTCTTGAGCTCACTAGGCGTTAAGCCTAACCTTTTTATTTGTCGGCATGTGCATCAGGTTCCAGGTGGGGGTTGGTTCTAGCAATTCTATGAAGAGATGTGCTTAGTCTTTCGCGAATGTAAGTTTTTGGTGAAGTCTTCCGCAGTTTGGAGATAGTGACTTCTATTGGGTTTTAGTAGCACCCGTTCATATCATAGACTTTATGTATAGAATGATTGTGTGTATTGAGGTTAAATCTTAGATTGTGATTGAAGATGAATCAATTATTGATGTATTTAGAAAATTTTAAATTAGTTGCTATTTCCAGTTTTGAGGGTGTTACAGAGATGCTCTTATAACCAAAAATCATTTTATCTTAATGGTTTTAAGAATAAATAGAAAGATTTTTATTTAATATGTCCTTTAATTTAAAGAATTTGATTTGTGATTGGATATATAAAATACTTTTAATTACATTTGTATCCCTGTAATGGTTGCTAAATGTAACACCAACGATTTTGGACGTTCTCGTTTATGATTTTTGTGAGGTCGTTTGCCCATTAAGATGAATTTAATGAGGCTTTATGTATTTATTAGGGTTGTTCATCGGTTGACATCCAATAGATGTGAGAGGAACCAAACCGATCCAATCATCCATTGGATGTTGGATTTTTCCAATCCAATGGATGATTGGATCGGTTCGGTTCCCCTCACATCCATTGAATATTTTTACTAGATATCCATTGGATCGGATTGGATGTCCATTGTATATTCTTATTGGATTGGATCCATCCAATATCCAATGGATGATCAAATCGGATCCATTCAATGTATTAATTTAATCCAATTTTCTAATAATGAAACAGATTGATTAATCACTTTTAATATATGTTAAAGCCAACACAAGTGATACTAAAAATTCAAAAACCAACATAAAACAAATTCAGATTTAAGCAAATTGCAAACAAATTAATTGGATGATAGTTAGATGGGTAATTGGATGTTGGTCGGTTCGGTTCGGTCGTTTTGGTCGGTTCTGGACTGCCATCCAAGAACCGACCGATCCAAATTGGATGTTGAAATTTTCAATCCGATCCGTTCCAATTACAATTGGATATTCAGTCATAGTCGGTCGGTTTTAATTGGATCGGTTGACTTTATGCACACTCCTAGTATTTATCATATTGGTTTGCTTGAGGGTCGAATTGGACTTGAAAAATGAGAAAACACGAGGAAAAAAGAGCCCCATTACTTGGCACGAGACCTTCGATTGCAGGCTAGGTCGCGTAAATCACTATTTGGGTGGACAAGAGGCACACGCGACCTCAAGTTGTGGGCAATGTCATTGGAACTGTCAGGGACTTTAAAGTTGTTGTTTTTTTCTTTGGGGGGGGGGTGTTCTCACTTTCTCTCCCCCAACTTTCCCCTCCACCATTCCCTCTCAGTATTTGGTTATTTGTGAAGCTCAAGGACCACTTGAAGCACTTCATGGTGATTTAGGAGTTATCTAAGTTGAAGGTACGACATCTCATCTCCAATCAAGAACCAGGGTTATAAAGTGTTATTCATTCCATTTTCTATTTCTCCCCGTTTTGGTGTAACTTTGGAAATGTTTGTGGTAGAAGAACCTTGGGGAAGTTTTGGAGATAAGATTTGGAAGGCTTGCTAGGGTATCTCAAGTCTTCACCAAATGACGCTCAATATTTGGGTTTGAAACCTAAATTTAACATAAATCTAGCAAGTTGAATTCTAATTGTTTTACAAAATCGTAATCAAATCAAAATATCTTTATTTTATGGTTTGAACACAACTCTGTGGGTTTATTCCATTTTTTACGGGTTATGTGAATACTTGTGTATTTGGAAATATTTGAGTTATGAAATCTTTAAAGAATGTTTATGATGTTTTTACTGGGTGTTTTGAGGCACCAAAAGATTTTACTCCATCAAATAAAACTTCTTGGATATTTGGATGATTTGAGGCAAAATATTGTTTCGATTCTTGAAGAAGGTATCTTGGGTTATTAATGATTTCATTAGATTTGTTAAACAAGTTGAAGGGTTCATTAACTTTGTTTTGGATCAAATGTTGTTTGAGATTTTACCCAACTTATGAACTATTAATAGTTGGCATAATAGCCCTTTTTGGTCGTAAGTGTATAAATATTTGATAAACGTATTTCATTGGCTTTGTGGGAACTTTGAAAGTACAAACATGTGATTTTGGACCATTTGCTATTATGCTTCAACAAAGTGATGGCTTATGAACTTATTTGTGTTATACGTGTCATGTATTTCTGAAATGTTTGGAAAACTTGTTTTTTCGACTTATGCAGTTTACATTGATTTTATTTAAATAATCAAATGTGTTATGGGGCCTATTGGCTTTTTTTTAAATCAAATGAGCTTTGGGGACGTTTTCCCCGCTTAAGTAATTCAATGTGGAGCTTTGTAAGTAAATTTAATTTATTGCATAATCGTTTGGATATTACATGTAACACCCACGATTTTTTGAAACTTCTATTTGGATTTGTTGGAGAACCATTTGACCATTAAGATGGAAATTTAGTAAAGTTTTATGTATATATCTCAATGGTTTTAACGAGGATCGAATCGGGCACGAAAAAGGGCCAAAAGTGCGAAAAGGGGACTGTCGCGAGCAAAGTCGTGTTGGCCACGGTTTCGTTGAGTTTTAGTTCCAAGCGACTTTCCTCGCGGGTAAAGTCGCGGGGAGTTTTAGTTACTCTTAAAATGAGTATCTCATATTAATGATAATTTTCATTTAGGTTTGATGAACAAATTGAATGAGTTTTGAAAACCTTCTTTGGATTAGATGTTGTTTTAGGATTTTACCCAACTTATGAACCTTTGATGGTGGCACACTAGCACCTTTGATCATAAACGTATAAACATGTGATAATTGTCCTTCTATGACTGTGAGGATTTTGGGAATAAAAAACATACAAGTTGGGCCTTTAGCAATTGTGTTTCAATAAAATGTCGGTCCATGGACCTAATCGTGTTGTAGGTGCCTTATGTTCATTAAAACTTGGAAAATATGCCTTTTCGGCTCATGTGGTTTATATTGACTTTATTTAACTAGTCAAGTGCATTATGGGTGTATTGTCGTCGTATTGGTTTGATTTTAACTCAGATAAGTTTTTGGACATTTATCCGACTTTAACAGTCAAATGTGGAGCTTCAATCATATAATGTATTTATTGCATAATTGTTAGAAATTACATGTTTTGGGTGCATTGGTCATTCATTTTTGTAACACCTTCAAATTTGGAAAGAGCGACTAATTTAAAACTTTCAACAATACCTAAAAGAGGGATAAAATCTCTTACAACAAGCTCAAACTAGAAATACAATTATAGATATAACCGTCAACAAAATCAATAAAGTCTTACATAAAGACTAATTAGAGTCGGGTGTTACTAAAACCCAATGACAGTCGCTACATCCAAGGTAAATACGGAAGACTTCACCGAGCTATTCATTTCTTCAAGCACACAACTAGCACTCATTCCTTCACAATATCGCTAGAACTAATCCCGAGATGGAACCTGATGCACATGCCGACAAATAAAAAAATTAGGCTAACGCCTAGTGAGTTCAAGAGTTTTTATCATGATTATAAAAATCATTAAACGGAAATAATACAACTTAAATCATGATCCTTCAAAACGGATTACTTTAAATATGAGGATGATCCGTTTTCCAATAATATGCAATTTATAAATGAACGACACAACGCCCAAACATTATTTCATGAAGTAATGCAACCCAACGCTTACTCAAGACGTGAATAATGGTAAATGCTCAAACGTTGCAATTTGAATAAAACTTTATAAATCAAACGACCGAAATATGAGTAAACTCAAGCCTCCAAAATTTTAATGTATGGGGAATAATCCAAACTCAAAACGTCACCGGAAACAAGGATAAAACTAAATACCCAAAACACAAAAGTAGGTCACTTTCCAAGTTATTGAGCTCACCATACTATGACCCATGGCCACGAGCTCGCCGACTCGTACTAAGATGTGGATGAGGGCACCCGAGGATCCTAATCATGCTCATTCGCTAGGATTACATTTACGGCTAATGGCTAGTAACCAACACCACATAATCGTACCAAGTTGCCCCCGAGGACCCAATGTCTCAACTAGCTACAAATGAGAAATAACTATCCCATAAAAATAGACTCATAAATTACATCACGGGCCCAGGACCAAATGTTAGACTCCACGAGCCCGCACCATAAGGCCCTCGATAATCCTATAACTAATTCTGGTCCAACATGGAAACAATAGCCCTTTTAGTAAAATAATAAAGACCGACTCATATGCCTATGAATCCATTACATTACAAACTATAACTCTACATGACTCCAATTGAATGACCAAAGCACTCAAAACATGTAATCTCAAATGACACGTAATAAACGTCATCATACTCAAAACTCCATAACAGGCTATTAAACTGAACAAATGTTCTCAAGACTCATCTTAGTCAAAACCGAGCCAAAGGCCCAACAATTTACTTAAATCTCCAATGAAAGCCAGTGTAAACATTAAAACACGTTTGACCAATGGTTATGCAAACATAACGACCAAAAGTATGATTAACTCAAAACTCGTCATTGGTTGAGGCAAATCATTTTCCAAATGAACTCATACCCTTATGTTTCCAAAATGCCTCATAACACAATAATATGCATTTTCAAATGGTTTATAGAATCAAATACACAAAAGCGACATTTACATCAAATGAACTCCATTTATATATAAAACCATCAAGGAACACATCAACATGATTTATTTACCAAAATGTTCAAAAATCTCAAATGTGGGTGTTTCACAAAATTTATAAAACCAAATAACCCAAATGAGTAAAACTCTTCAAATATCCCAACTATTAATAAAATTCATGTAAACACATAAACACTTTAAAATGTACAACGTTTTCACAAATCAACTTGAACTTACCTTGTTAGGTTAAGTTAAACCTAGATTTCAACCCGAATCCTTAGCCTCCAATAATGAAGCTTCCATCATCAACACATCATCTTCAACAACGAGTTAGGGTTTCCAAATAACCCTTTTTTATCCAAATCTAAAAAATATGAACCACCAACAAGTATAACTCTTTAGATCTACAAAGATCCTCATACACGAGCTTGAAATACACAAAAACTTACCTCGAACAAAACTTAAAGTCTTCCCACCAACATTTCATCCATGACATCTTTCATCCTCTTCACAACCAAGTTTCATTCACCAACTCTTTGATCTCCCTAGGGTAGATTCATACTAAGGTGCTCCAAAATCAGGTCTTGGGCTCCCAAAATCGTCTCAATGAAATAAATGAAGAGTGTGGGAGTAGAAATGGGGAAAAACTCTAGAAATCTCGGCATAAATCGACCAGACTGATTCCCGCGGCCTTGGCCGCGACTTCAAGTTGTGGGCCAAGCCGCGCGTGTCCTCTAGGTCGTAGATAACAATGAGTTACGCGGGCCTAGACGCGACTTGAGGTCGCGGGCCAAGACGCGTGTGCCGCTTGCTGAGTCGTCCCGTGTTAAACCGTTCCCCAATCGTTTCTCCCAGTCAACCGCTGACCGATCATAAACTGTTCTTTAAGAACTTACGGGTGTTACAATCATCCCAACCTTAAAAGATATTTCATCCTTGAAATCTGGCACCAACCAACCACCCAACATCGCACTTGGCGAGATCAATTGATTCCCTATCCAAAAGGAATGCCTTCACGAAACCTCATATACGAACCCGATTACATCCCGGTTGAGGTTGTCATTGTGTTCCTCGTAACAAGTCGCCACACACCCGAGCTCAAAGTTCGACTTACCCCACTGATGACAGCGTGAACATCAAATCCTTATTAAGTCATTTTCCCCGACCGTTTCTCCCAGCTGACCGTTGACCGATCATAAACCGTTCTTTAGGAAATTACGGGTGTTACAATTTTAGAGTCATGTAGTTTAGATTGTAAATGCATTGGATCCATAAGTATGTGAGTCGGTCGCATTGATATTTGAAAAGTCTTGATGTCCTCGTTTTGAGACCAATGTCGTGTGGGCTTCATGGTGTTCGGTATTGCGAAGAGAAACCCTTGTGGGTTGGACTATAGGACCGTGGGTATTGCAAAGGTGATATATTGATGAGTAGGACTCTGGGACTCTAGGTATTACGGTGACCGGTGTATAGAGATTATGGCTTAGTAGAGTTGACACTAAGTCATCGGGGGTATTTTGGGGATGAAATCATGTGGAGTCGGACCCCACGATCATTGGCTTGTAGGTGTAACTCAATAATGCATAAGTAGGCGTTGAGGTTGGGGTATTACGGAGTGGAACTTGTATGGGCCGCGCTCCGGGACCTTAGGTTTGCGGTGGAAACTTGAGAGGGGTTAGACACAGGGACCGTGAGCTTAAGGCGCCATATTCAATAACGTGACACATGACTTACTTTGTGTTTTGTCGTAGTCGACGGGGTCTCCCCCGTCACCGAAAGTTGTTGCTTGGGTATCGAGGCTATCTGTGCTTTCGGTGATTTTGGGGTATGTTATATTATTTTACTTCATATGTTTTATGAGTTAGATCTTATACACGTGTTCTCAAGGATGAGTTAAATAAAAATTTTGATTTTAATGCATTATTTAGCTATCGTATCTCATTTTGGAAACAGTGAGATTTGTGATTATATTCGTTTGATTTTTAAATGCTATTTTAATAAGGAATTATTGGAAGAGGGAATTTATATTGGGTTTTACTGTTTTACGCTTATGGGATAAGTTGTTTTAACTAGGAATGACAACGGGCCGATTTTTAGGGTCCCCGTCACCGAAACCGGTAAGCATCTCCGTAACCGTACCGATCCCCGTCAGAGATCTTATCGGGGATCCCTATCGGGTCCCTGTGGTTTCCCCGATCCCCGTTGGGGATCCCGTTAAAAAAATTCACCGTTACCTGTTGGTTTTCCCCGAACCCGAAACGAAACAAAAAAACACAAGTTTCTCAAATATAAATTAGATGAGTAAGTATTTCGGAATAAATCATGACAAATATATATATATATATATATATATATATATATAAAAGTTGTATCCTAAAAGTATTTTGAAGTTTAAAATATGTATATATATATAATATACTCTCTCTCTCTCTCTCTCTCTCTATATATATATATATATATATAGGGTCGGGCCGGGCCGGGCCGGTGAGGATGGGCCCCGTTAAAATCCCCGAACCCGACAAAAATGTTCGGTTTTCGGTTTTCAGCGTCGGTTTCGTTTTTTTTTTGTCATCCCTAGTTTTAACTCGGTAGACGTTAGGCCTAACACTTTTTATTATCAGGTCTTAGTGGGATCTGAAGAGCGTCCGGAGCTTTATAGAGATTCAGTTAGGATGTCTTTAAGGCGTCATCAGTTTTGAAGATAACATATTTGGTGGATGTATGAATTTAGGATGTCTAGACTTAAGTTGAGATTTTAAGTCAGGATTTGTGAATTGTGGGTAGCACTCCTAAGATATAGTCAACATAAATGCAATAGTTAAAAGTTGTAATGATGGTGACGGTGATTCTTATGTATAATGTGTTTATAATTTCACTTGACTAATGTTATTATGAATATATTGTTACGTGAGAGTGTTTGACCTTGCTATTATTGCAACGATTGATGAATTTAATAGTACGTTTCAAGTGTAAACTTTGTTTGATTGTTTCGAATCAATCTCATGTTCTTATTCCCTTGTCGGTAATCTTAGGTTGGTTAATGCACAGAGTATCCAATCCATGACTCTTTGATTAAGGTAATTAGATAAATTTGAAAATGTGTAAAAATCTAAGGTTAAAAGTGTAAAATGCATATAATAAAAAATTTAAAATTCTAAAAAACATTCAAGCACTGTAAAACATGTCATGGCGTGAGCTATGCCTTACACAAAACACCATGGGCCTTGGCGTTATAGTGCACCTTTTTCGGACATCAAAAATATGTTGGGCAAATTGCGTCAAAAGGTAACCTACTTTGTTTTGATTCCTATTTTGGGTAACATACTTCCAAAACATTCATTTTGGTACCAAAGATGTAAAATCTCAAAACACTTGAGCACCTAGCTAACATGTTCAAAATATTAACAGGTTATCATGTAGACATGACAAACGACAATACGACATGACAACTAACTCAATTTTATTTGTTGACATCACTTATGTCATGGATATTTTTAGTATAAAATTAGTTTTAAATTAAAAATACATTTTTCCCATCACCATTGAATTTGAAAGATTCTGATTCTTTTCTTTTCATCATCGCTACATTCCCATACCACTTCCTTTCACCATCAACATCTCCAATTAAAACTTTGATTTTCTTTTGTATTTGAGATATGATTCAAGATTTTCTTCGAATATTTGATATCAAAATATGAACCAATAAGTGATCTCAAATCGAGATTGAAATCGAAGACAATATGGGGGTTAGGGCTTTGAGGTTTTTCACCAAAGTTTTCACATGAGTTAGATGTTTGATCGAATAAGAAATTGGAGGTTGCTAATCATAGGTATGACTTGTTCTTGTTCTTATTAAAGATCGGGTTCCTGAAAATGAATATCATTAAGACATATCTTTTTGATAAGCTGAGGGCCTTGGCCTTCGTGAAATCTTCGAGCAAGCTGGTTTTGTTATGGAATTATGCTTCGACGAAATAATCACTGCAAACCACCATCATCTTCCATTAAACACATATCTTTTTGTTCTTGATTATAGAATTATGAGAAACTATAGGGCAAACCATAAAACTATTGTTGATTATGGTTTGGGTATTGTTTGGCAAATTAGCTTATAAGCTAGCTGGTAGCTGATAGCTGATAAGCTAGTTTTTTAAAACGCTACTATGAGTAGCTTTTCAATAAGCTAGCTTATGATCATCCAAATATGTACCAGAAAAAAAAGTTAGTTTTTTTTGCCAAACATACCCTTGATTTTGGGGTTTTGGGTTTCGTTTTAATTTTGGGGTTTTGATAGTATTTGTTGTTGATGTTTTTCTATCTTTTTATAGATTTGAATATGCTTTGTAAATGATTTGTGAATTTATGTTTTAAATTTGCTTGGGTTATGTTCATCTTCTTCATCTTCCAAGTTGAAGAAGATGAACATTCGATGTTGCTCATGTCGCTAGTTTCTTTTTTTTCCCTTTCAAAATGCAAGTGAATAAAAAAGATCCATGTCATAAGTCATGTCAACAAATAAAATTAAGTCGGTTGCCATGTCATTTGGCAAATAAAATTAAGTTGGTTGTCATGTCATTTGCCATGTCTGCACGGTAATTTGTTAATGTTTAAACATGTTACCCGAGTACTTAAGTGTTAGAGATTTCACATCTTAAGTACCAAAATGAAATTTTTGAAAATATATTACCCAAAATAAGAATCAAATAGCATTGAGTTACTACTATATGGACAAAGGGCTACACAAGAAAGAAACAAAGTGTAACACCCCGAATTTCCGTTGTGTAACCTTGCTATTCTTATGTTAAGCTTTTGTCGTTAGCTCCGTGTTTGGTTGGTTGTCGTTTTGGATTTTGTGAAGTTGGGGAGAAACAGTGAATTACGCGAGTTATACCGCGACTGGAGGTCGCGACACAACCCACGTAACCCTCTGTTGGATATGGATTTTGAGAACTACGCGAGTTATACCGCGACTAGAGGTCGCGGCACAACCCGCGAAACCCACTGGATGATTAGGGTTTTTGGGACACGGGCGAGTTATGCCGCGAGTTGAAGTCGCGGCATAACCCGCGTGGTTGCTTTGACCGCTTATAGAGGTTCAGTTCCCAAAATCACTTTATCAAAAAAAGAATCTAAATATCTTTCTCTCTCTTTATCTTTCGATCTTCGAAGTCTCGTTTGGTTGCTAGTTTTCGGTGTTTCTAGCAAGGGGTCGGTGTTTTAAGCTTCACCTCTTCGTCGTGATCGTTATCTGGTTTTCTAGGTTTTATTCCAAAAACCTATCGGTGAGTTCCTACTACCATTTTACAAACTTTATACATGTCAAAACTCTTATTTGCGAAATCTAAAGTATTTCTACGGTATGATTTTATGTTCTCTACATTTCATTATAAATGAAGTTTTTGGTGATTCTCGGGGTTCCCGGTCAGACTTGACCAAAATGACGGGTTCCGCCTTATTAAAGTAAAATGATGTTTTACTTGCACTTTACGTGATTATGTAAAAAGAATGTTTATGAACTCATTTTAATGATTTTCATTCTTATCAGAAGTTGAACTGGAAATAGCATTTTGTTTATAAAATGTACTTATACCATATATTTATTTATGGTTGGTCACATATGTTGTTGTGACGAGTCCTTACCATTACTAGTGGATCCCTAGGTTTTGAGTATACTGTATTTCTGGGATGATACATTCCCCAAATTTGTAGCTATGGATTCACTTGTTCCTAGAGGGCAACTTGGTACGGTTATGTGAGGCCGGATACTAGCCATGGTTCATAGTGATCCTAGTGAAGGAGTATACCTTGGTTTTGCGTTTGGGGCTTGATCTCACATTGTAGCACGGACTTTGTGATTCGTATCCGCGGACTCCAATTGGTTTAGCTCGTAACTAGGATTGTTGGCCTAACTTTGTGTTACACCACGATCCTTGGTAAAATGTTTTGTTTTCGGTCCTTTTATGACATGTTTATAACGAAAAAGCCCGATTGTGGCAAGGACCTAAATTGTAAACTTAATCTCTTTGGAAATGTTATCTTGGAACTGATGTTTTATCTTTTGAGATTATAAACTGTATGTTCTCACCAGGCTTTAAAGTCTGACACTTTTTCTCAAATGATGTGTATAACAGGTTTCCATTAGCGGTGGGTGCCGGGGTTTTTGGAGAGACGAGTTTTGAGTCTCGAGGTTTTTGGAGTTATTTTAGTATTGATGCTGGGCATTGTTAAGTCCCATTCTTTTGATGAAATCCTTGTATAGGATTGTATAGTCTAAAGAACTGATCCCATTTATGGGAAGTTAATGGATTTACTTTCGCCATATTTGTCAGGTTTTCCATGTTTTAATTTACTCTGATTTTTAGGGTGTTACAGGTTGGTATCAGAGCTCTAGTTTAAGCGAACTAGGCATGAATGTAAGATGTCTAGACTTAGACTGAGTATACTAAGGATTGATCCGCGAGAATTGGGTAGAGCTTCTAAGATGGGTTAGTCTTAGAGTCAATGGAAAGTACGTTTATCAGGCGTTGTAATAGTGGTGACAAGAACCGTTATGTGTTGTATGTTCATAATTTCACTTAGCTAATGTTATTATGAGGATATTGTACGTAAGAGTCCTTGATTTGCTGTTGATATGACAATTGGTAATGTGGTAGTACGTTTTCCTTTCGTGTTTTCCTATCTCTCTCTTATCTCTTCCTTGTTCTGTGAAGCTGTTCAGTATGGTGAATACGCGTGGTAGACCGCGTACTCGTGTTGATGGTCTGGAAGCGACAACCTCCACCGCTGATCGGCCGGAAGGAGTTGAGGTTGTTGTGCGTCCGCCAGTTCAGCAGGTACTAGGTGGGGGGCCAGAGGTCATTCCGCGAGTAGACCTGGCTTCGTCTCACCCAGTCATCGGGGATGCTAATCCCCAGTCAGAGTTGTTGGCCAGCGTGATGTTGGCGATGAGAGAAGAGATGGCGAAACAGCAGGAGTTTCTGCTGAAAGCAATGGAGGACAGCGACGTAAACAATCGGAGAAGTGAGACGGTTGTGGAGAACGTCGTAGCAGGTTCTGGAGGCGATGGTATAAGGGTCACAGCGGTAGAGCGAGGGATTTCTGGTGCTCCGGGGAATAGGAAGAGTTGTTCCTATAAGTCCTTTCTGAGTTGCGGACCGCCAGAGTTCTTCGGTTCTGATGACCCGGTGGTGTGTGTAAAGTGGATCCGAGCGGTTGAGCAAGCTTTTGGCTCTTCCGAATGTGGTGATGATCAGAGGGTGCGGTTCGGTACCCAACTACTGAGGGACACTGCACTCATCTGGTGGAATATCATCCAATCCACTCTATCACCTGAAGTGTTGGCTCAGTTGTCTTGGGCCGAGTTCAAGAAGAAGCTGCTAGAAGAGTTTTGCAACGAAAGGACGATGGACCGAATTGAGAAAGAATTCCGGTCCTTGGTGAAGGGAAGCCTAGCGGTGAGAGAGTACACCCGTCAATTTATGGAAAAGCTTGGTCTGGTGGGGCATGCTGCCCCAACAGAGAAAGACAAGATGAAAGCTTATCTCAACGGCTTGCCAGCAGACATGCAATCTATGGTCCATAATTTCAAAGCTTCTAACCTCCGAGAGATGGTGGAGGAAGCTCAGTTTATGGAGGAAATGTTTGCGAAGAGCAAATCTGAGAATTCTGTGGTGGTGTCTGATAAAAGAAAGTGGGAGAGCAGTTCAGTACCTCCCAAGCGGACCCGACCTTTTGTCGGAAACCGCAACTTCAACAGTTATCAAGAGGCAAAGTGGTGCCCGAAGTGTCGGACCAAGCATCACGGTAACTGTTACAACAATTCTCAAACTTGTTATAAGTGTGGGAAGCCTGGTCACATTGTTAGAGATTGCCCGGTCAGAGGACCCATCTGTTATGAGTGCAAGGCATCGGGGCACGTGAGGAAGGATTGCCCGAAGCTGGTGTCGGGTAGCACGCCAGCAAGGAAGGAGAACCCTCCGAAGGTTCCGGGTCGAGCATTTCAGATGACGGCCGAAGAGGCCAGAGCATTCGCTGACGTGGTATCGGGTACTTTCCTTATAAACTCTGTACCTGCTCGTATTTTGTTCGATACGGGTGCTAGTTTCTCTTTCGTATCTGAATTGTTCCGTCAGAAAATTGCTATGCCCACTACTAGTCTTGAGGATGCGTTAGTAGTAGAAATAGCAGATGGTAGACAAGTTCTGATCCGCGAAGTTCTGAAGCAGTGTACTCTCAGTATTGAAGGGAGAGAATTCCTGATCGATCTGCTACCGATGTCAATCGGGGGTTTTGATGTGGTGGTCGGCATGGATTGGTTGTCAAACAATCATGCCGAGATCATACGTTCCAAAAAGTTGATTCGACTTCCCAACCCCTCGGGTGAAGTCGTTGTCATCTATGGTGAAAAGAGAAAGGGTGAAGTGACAATAATCACAATGGCAAAGGCACGCAAGTGCTTAGTAAAAGGATGCTCGTCTTTCCTAGCCTATGTGATTGATGCCAAGTTAAAGAAATCAAAGCTAGAAGATGTGAAGATCGTGCGTGAGTTTCCAGACGTCTTTCCGGACGACTTGCCCGGGTTACCACCCGATCGACAGGTAGAGTTTTGGATTGATCTTATGCCTGGAGCAGCACCAATTGCTAAAGCTCCTTATCGCTTAGCGCCGTCGGAGATGCAAGAGATGGTAGCACAACTCAAAGAGCTATTGGAGAAGGGATTTATAAGACCGAGTTCGTCACCTTGGGGAGATCCGGTCTTATTTGTCAAGAAGAAGGATGGCACAATGAGAATGTGTATTGACTACCGTGAGTTGAATAAAGCTACAGTGAAGAACAGGTATCCGCTTCCGATAATAGACGACTTGTTCGATCAACTTCAAGGAGCGGGTTGTTTTTCCAAGATCGACTTACGTTCAGGTTATCACCAAGTGAAGGTAAGAGAAGAAGATGTTCCGAAGACGGCTTTCAGAACGCGTTACGGCCATTATGAGTTCCTTGTAATGCCTTTTGGCCTGACGAACGCACCAGCAGTGTTTATGGACTTGATGAATAGAGTGTGCCGACCTTTCCTCGACAAGTCGGTCATTGTATTCATTGATGACATGCTCGTGTACTCCAGGAGTGAGACAGAGCACGAGCAACATCTACGTGAAGTTTTGGAAGTGTTGAGAAGAGAAAGGTTGTACACCAAGTTTTCCAAGTGCGACTTCTGGCTTAAAGAAGTACAATTTCTGGGGCACGTAGTCACTCGGGACGGAGTGAAAGTAGACCCCTCCAAGATTGAAGCAATGATGAATTGGGAGCCTCGTAAGAGTCCATCCGAGATCCGAAGTTTCTTGGGTCTGGCGGGATACTACAGGAGATTCATCCAAGACTTTTCCAAGATCGCTTCTTCCTTGACAGTTCTGACTCGGAAGAATGTGAAGTTTGAATGGACCGAAACCCAAGAGAAGGCGTTCCGGATCCTTCAAAAGAAGTTGTGTGAAGCTCCGATCTTGACGTTACCCAAAGGGTCGGAAGATTTCGTGGTTTACAGCGACGCTTCAAAGATGGGATTGGGTTGTGTGTTGATGCAACGAGGCAAGGTAATCGCTTATGCCTCGAGACAACTCAAAATACACGAGCAGAATTATCCAACTCATGACTTGGAATTAGCGGCGGTGGTGTTCGCTTTGAAGCTTTGGCGACACTACCTATACGGCACGAAGTGTACTCTTTTCACATATCACAAGAGCCTGAAATATGTCTTTGGTCAGAAAGAGCTGAATATGAGGCAAAGACGGTGGCTCGAGTTGCTGAAAGATTACGACTGTGAATTGCTTTACCATCCAGGTAAGGCAAACGTGGTGGCCGATGCGCTAATTCGGAAGGACTATAGCGGAAGCATTCGAGCTACCCATACAAGAATCGAGCTAGTGTCTAGTCTTGTGGAGAAGATCAAGACATCACAGATGGAAGCACTGTTAGAAGAGAATCTAAAGGATGAAGTCATGACTAAGCAGCGTTTGCTCTTAACGGAAGATAGCCGTGGAGTGAAACTGTTCAGCGGTCGTGTATGGGTGCCCAAGATTGGGGGTAACCGTGAGCTGTTGTTAGAAGATGCACACAAGTCTAAGTATTCCATACATCCGGGAAGCACAAAGATGTACAGGGACTTGAAACTGCACTATTGGTGGCCGATAATGAAACTTGATGTAGCGCGTTACGTTGAGCGTTGTGTGACGTGTTCGCAAGTTAAGGCCAAACATCAGAGACAATATGGGAGTCTTCAGTCTTTAGAGATTCCCGAATGGAAATGGGAGCATATCACCATGGACTTCGTGACGAAGTTGCCTAAAACTCTTCGAGGTCACGATACCATTTGGACGATAGTTGATAGATTGACAAAGAGCACTCACTTCTTGGCTATGCGCGAGACTCTACCGATGGATAAGTTAGCAAAGCTTTATATCGATGAGGTGGTCTCGAGGCACGACATACCATTGTCGATCGTGTCGGATCGCGACAGTCGGTTCACTTCGAACTTCTGGGATGGATTTCAGAAAGAGCTTGGTACTCGAGTGAAGTTGAGTACGACTTACCATCCGCAAACCGACGGGCAGAGCGAGCAGACGATCCAAACTTTGGAATACATGTTGAGGTCTTGTATCATCGATTTTGGGGGTAGCTGGGACACTCACCTGCCTCTGGTGGAGTTTGCCTACAACAATAACTACCACTCGAGTATCGGAATGGCACCCTTTGAGGCATTGTATGGGCGAAAGTGTCGGACTCCTGTGTGTTGGCTTGAAGCGGGAGAAAAGCAATTCGCCGGACCTGAAATCGTGCAAGAGATTGCCGATAAGGTCAAGGGCATTCGCGAAAGAATGAAAGCGGCTCAGGATCGTTAGAAGAGCTATGCCGATAAGAAGAGGCGACCGATGGAATTCCAAGTAGGCGACCGTGTTATGCTTAAGGTGTCGCCGTGGAAAGGCATTATACGGTTCGGAAAACGTGGGAAGTTGAGTCCCCGTTTCCTCGGACCTTTCAAAGTGCTTAAACGGGTGGGTTTGCAAGCCTACCAGTTGGAACTGCCACCAAAGTTGAGTAGAATACACAACACGTTTCATGTTTGCTACCTCCGGAAGTGTTTGGCGGTGGAAGACAGCGTCATTCCCCTCTCAGAATTAAGGGTAGACGGAGGTAGCCGTTGTGTGGAAGAACCCGACGCCATCTTAGAGAGAAAGTCTAAGAAGTTGCGTCATAAAGAAGTCACCTTGGTCAAGGTGCAGTGGAAGCATCATCGGGGATCGAATGTGACGTGGGAAGCCGAGGAGGATATGAAGCGAAGATATCCTTATCTTTTCGAATAGTTAGGATTTCGGGGACGAAATCATTCCCAAGTTGGGGAGGATTGTAACACCCCGGATTTCCGTTGTGTAACCTTGTTATTCTTATGTTAAGCTTTTGTCGTTAGCTCCATGTTTGGTTGGTTGTCGTTTTGGATTTTGTGAAGTTGGGGAGAAACAGTGAATTACGCGAGTTATACCAACCCGCGTAACCCTCTATTGGATATGGATTTTGAGAACTACGCGAGTTATACCGCGACTAGAGGTCGCGGCACACAACCCGCGAAACCCACTGAATGATTAGGGTTTTTGGGACACGGGCGAGTTATGCCGCGAGTTGAAGTCGCGGCATAACCCACGTGGTTGCTTTGACCGCTTATAGAGGTTCAGTTCCCAAAATCACTTTATCAAAAAAGAATCTAAATATCTTTCTCTCTCTAATTCTCTTTCTCTCTCTCTTTATCTTTCGATCTTCGAAGTCTCGTTTGGTTGCTAGTTTTAGGTGTTTCTAGCAAGGGGTCGGTGTTTTAAGCTTCACCTCTTCGTCGTGATCGTTATCTGGTTTTCTAGGTTTTATTCCAAAAACCTATCGGTGAGTTCCTACTACCATTTTACAAACTTTATACATGTCAAAACTCTTATTTGCGAAATCTAAAATATTTCTACGGTATGATTTTATGTTCTCTACATTTCATTATAAATGAAGTTTTTGGTGATTCTCGGGGTTCCCGGTCAGACTTGACCAAAATGACGGGTTCCGCCTTATTAAAGTAAAATGATGTTTTACTTGCACTTTACGTGATTATGTAAAAAGAATGTTTATGAACTCATTTTAATGATTTTCATTCTTATCAGAAGTTGAACTGGAAATAGCATTTTGTTTATAAAATGTACTTATACCATATATTTATTTATGGTTGGTCACATATGTTGTTGTGACGAGTCCTTACCATTACTAGTGGATCCCTAGGTTTTGAGTAGACTGTATTTCTGGGATGATACATTCCCCAAATTTGTAGCTATGGATTCACTTGTTCCTAGAGGGCAACTTGGTACGGTTATGTGAGGCCGGATACTAGCCATGGTTCATAGTGATCCTAGTGAAGGAGTATACCTTGGTTTTGCATTTGGGGCTTGATCTCACATTGTAGCACGGACTTTGTGATTCGTATCCACGGACTCCAATTGGTTTAGCTCGTAACTCGGATTGTTGGCCTAACTTTGTGTTACACCACGATCCTTGGTAAAATGTTTTGTTTTCGGTCCTTTTATGACATGTTTATAACGAAAAAGCCCGATTGTGGCAAGGACCTAAATTGTAAACTTAATCTCTTTGGAAATGTTATCTTGGAACTGATGTTTTATCTTTTGAGCTTGTAAACTGTATGTTCTCACCAGGCTTTAAAGTCTGACACTTTTTCTCAAACGATGTGTATAACATGTTTCCATTAGCGGTGGGTGCCGGGGTTTTTGGAGAGACGAGTTTTGAGTCTCGAGTTTTTTGGAGTTATTTTAGTATTGATGTTGGGCATTGTTAAGTCCCATTCTTTTGATGAAATCCTTGTATAGGATTGTATAGTCTAAAGAACTGATCCCATTTATGGGAAGTTAATGGATTTACTTTCGTCATATTTGTCAGGTTTTCCATGTTTTAATTTACTCTGATTTTTAGGGTGTTACACAAAGTGGCATATCCAGTGTATCCAATATCAAATAAAAAACTAAACTTTACACAACTTAGCTTTTAATGATGTACAAATTGATGTTTCTAGAAAAGAGTCTTTGTAGAGAGCCAAGTTTTTTCAGTCTTTTTTTCGTACTTGAAAACACACTCCCACACAAAAACATTACCAATCTATAGTGAGATTAATCAATATAGTAAGATTAATCGATATAGACATGACTTGATGAAAAAACAACCAAACAACAACTTAGCTAAAGGGCCGTTTATTAAAGGCTTACCGGTTAAGCGCTTACCAATATCAATTACCTTATCGATTAAGCTTGACAAAACCGATAATCTTACCCGATAAGAGGCATAAAAAGGACCGAGAGTCTTAACCAATAAAATAAGCGAGGAAAAATACTTTTATCTGGTAAGCGCTTTACCAGGTTTAAGATGCTTACCAATATCTCATTTTGATGGCCGAGGATGTTACACGATAAGGCAAGTGAGGGTGATGTCTTTTGCCGGTAAACGCTTACCGAATAAGCGTTTGGTAAACGGTCCCTAAGGCTTGTTAGCTAGAAGTTAGATGCCGGCAAATTCCTACTCAACATATCCGAAAATATTACACAGATCCCTCCTCATTGATGCATATTCGATTAGACTCCTACAGACTCGTAGACATTGAGCAACCTTAATAAATGTACACCTAATTTTTTTTTTGGACATTTCGATGGCTGATACAGATGTTTGCACACCTCTAGACATGTGATAATTGAACCTCAAAGCAAGTATACAACGTGATCCAATATCGTCTTTTCAAGTAATAAAATGGTAAGAACCAAGTATCGTATTCCACAGGGATAGGTATCTTATGTTGCTAGATCTCGAGATGAAAAACTAACTTCAGATGGCGAGTTTAAAGACTTTGTTTGAGTTGGTTAACAGTGATATGATTAACAAGATATATAAAGATAGAATGGGTGCAAGACTTAAAGTGAGTAGTAAACACAAATTCTGGAGGCCAATGCTATAGAAAAGCTATAGCACTAGTTCAACAACAACAAGTTCCACCATGTACTTTAAAGAGTATCCTTCCGAATATCTGCCATTGCACTGTTGTTTAGCCTTCCATCAACATATGCCTATGCAAATGTCCGGACCAGTGTGAGTGTCAAATGGTTTCTTTAAAATATATGGAAAAACAAATGCCTTTGTTTAAAAATCATCCTTCCGAGTCGATTCCCATATCATTCAAGTTGACGTGTTCTTAGTGGCTCATTCCTGAGTCTACTACACTTTAACACTTTGACTAGTGATCAACCCGTCAAGAATCAATCGGTTTGAAAAACAAAGATAGCAAGTTCCCTTGCTAGCAACTCTTCCAAGTATACTTCCCGTATCATTCAAACCGACGTGCTTTTTCATGGCTTATTCCTAAGTCCATGGCACTTTCACATTTTAAGAAGTGATCAATTCGTCAAGAAATGCGTTTGGATTTATAAAACTTAAAATGACATAGTGGAACAATGTTATTGAAGAACAAAGTCCACTAGTTTTTGGTTTACAACCTCCCTTTTTTGTCTCACACCCAAACTATAAAATTAGCTACTCATTACGTAAAATAAATTGCAAGAAATGTAAATAAAGTAAAAACATAATGTAAATGATGGAATGTAAATGACGGAATGTAAATTACTAAATATAAATGACTGAAAGTAAAGAGCATAAAGTAAATGACATAAAACAATAAATTAAACTAGAAGAATTTGTCATGCAATGCTGTAGCAACCCATGTGTAAGAACAAGAATTCTAAAAGATTAAAGACTTGATATTAAAAGTTCTAGAGAGAGAGAGTCACAATATCAGTTCTAAAGTTGATTTATTATCTCTTCCTTTTTTAAACACAAAGCCATCTCCCCTATTTATACCAAACAAGGATGACAAAGATGTAAATAAAAAACTTAAAATAATATAAAAAGTACAACAACTAAAGTTTTTTCCAAAGTTACACTCCAAGTGATGCCAACACTCCAACTCCAGCCAACTACTACTTCTATTATTGCCAAAAATATCTGGTTCCATTGTAACAAAAGGTTGTATTTGGATTAATTTCGTTGGCCATCTTCATCAATTTCGTCCATGGCTCTTCCAACAAGCAGATCGGGATGCTGTAGCATTGACTGACAGTAATGAAATCAGCGTAAAACATATGTTAGTTTCCATAAGTAGTAAAAGACAGAAAAATCATAAACTTAGCTCCATATAACAGAAAAGGGAAAATAAGATAAGAAAAATGAACTCAAAGTTGGGATTAAACAAAATAATCTATCTAAAAAGAAAGAAAAGGTGTTCTTATGCATTGAATTCTCAATGCATATCAATGGCATTATTTTTGCAATCAGGAATTTAAACTTTTAAGGATTGGTTGCAGATTATGCATCAAACCGCCAAATTCCAGTCACAAACATGAAGTTCATCCGATTAATCCTCTGAAATTCATTCCAATTGAAACATAAATTTAATCGAATGAAATATATCAAAAATAAATTTGAACAACCAGTAATTAGAGTCTATCATGATATTGACGAACATAACAAAAATGAAACTAGAGAAAAAAAACTCATCTCATCCTCAGAAACGGAGCTTCAAAAAGAACCAACGGTTTTTCCCCGACTTGAATCGCTCCTCCTACCGTGTTTTGGCCTCCTTGCAAGCCGTCACCTTCTTGTCATGCGACTGAAGCGTATCGACGGTTACGACGTACTTCAGATCTACGTCGAGCATGTACCTCGTCGGCATGATGTGGTTGTAGTTCACGAGCTTGATGAATGCCTTCACACGAGACTTCTTCGCCGTCTTCTTTGCAGAATCCTTACGAATCAACTTCTTCGGATACTTGGCGATCCCGACGACTAGACAATGGTCGTAGGGACGATCACGAGTGCCTTCGTCAAATTGCCTGACGATCACCGCCTTTCGGCCAGCAAAACGGCCATTGAGCACCACCACCGCCTTGTGAGGTTTCAAGAACTTCACCATTTTCGCCTCCTCTCCGAATCCTCCGCCGCCGCTGCTCACACGCACAAAAACACACACTGCCCTATTGCTAGGGTTTGGAAAATTGCATACGCAATTTGTTTTTACAGTGAAGGCAATTACTATAATTACGAATTTGCCATTAGGTTTTCACTTAATTCTTCTGCAGTTTATACCCCTGTTCTTTCTTCATGTTGCATAGATTTTATAAAAACCAACAAACTTTGTTTCAAAATACCATCATCGACATAATAAATCATATTTGTACACATATCACATTTCCCAAATGAAAAAATTAAGGTGGCGTTTGGTTCACTTCACATATTCTGAATGAATCTGATTGAATTGGAATGTTGAATTTCATTGACCAAATTTCATTCATTTGTTTGGTTCGTTCTATTACACGAAAAAAATCTCTAAGAAGGCGTTTGGTTCATAGAATGAAATTTGATGAAATTGGAATCTATCGAAAGAATTTGACTTTGAAGGGATCTACAACCCTAGTATATTGCACATATCAAGGAAATTCAGGCAGATTGAGATCATCAACCCTCAATTTCTACGAGACTTGATGTGTAAGAACAGGTGGCCATGTTGCTGCTAGTTCAGCGAAAAACACACACACGCAAGCCATCATTCCAACCCCAAATTCAAAAGTCCAGTTCCAAGACTTGATAAAACAACACACATCAAATGGAATCCTCACATAGAGGATTGTCGATTCATAGCCCCATTCACAACTATAATTTCACAAAGAAATCAAGGGCATAAGCTTGAGTTGGTAACTGGAATATACACAAATCAGATGTTGTGGTCTCAATTATGGAAAGCTAATGGGTTCTTAATGAATCAAACAAGTTCTATTTGGTCAAGACTGAACAAAGAATCGTAATGCAAATAAAATTTCATGGTTATTTCAACTTGTGTAACACCACGATTTCGAAATGTATCATTTCAAGTTAATTCAGAAATCGGTAATTTTTAAGGGAAAATAAGATATAAGAGTTTGGACTTGAATCCTAAATTTTATAGTCTTGATGGATGAAGGATTCAATTACGAGTCCAACGGTTCTTTCCGGAGCAAAACCGGAGCTATAACGAAGGAGTTACGGCCAAAACAGTGAACGGGTGGAAAACCGGGCGAACAGTGCACTACTCGACTTGTGGCACGACTTAGAGTCAACCGCGCGACTTAAGGGAAGCGGGCGACTTATGCTGCGACTTAAGGTCGCGGCATAACCCGCGAAATGCACTGTCGAGCTAAAACTCGATTTTCAGCCATCAAGTCTCATTCCTCACAACCCAAACCCTAAATCTTCTCCCCTTTTCTCTCCCAAACCGACCCCCAAACCCCAAAATCGAACCCTAACCCATTTTGAGGGTTTTTCCTCCTTAAACCACATGATTCTTCATCATCTAGCTAGTTGGGATCATGTACCACAAAAACATTCATCTTCATCTTCCTCACCAAGTTATTGGGGGTTTCATCTAACCTTTTTCATCATTTGAAGATTGGAAGCTTATGGTTCGTTTTGGTGATCTACAAGTGTTTTGGTCGGTGGATTCAAGCTATTTGTTGAGGTAATATTCTCCTTCTTCAAGTATGGAAAATTAGGGTTTTTGGTATAAGATGAAATGTTCATGTAACTACTTGGGGAACATTTCTAAAGGGTTGAATATGATTATTTATGGTTGGAAATGTGTGGATCTAGGTTTTGGAATAATCGTGCTTGTGGATTTAAGTTTCTTCAAGGAAGCTCTAAGTGGGGTAAAACCTATATTTATCCTAAATCTAACAAGGTGAGTTCAAGTTGATTTGTGAAAACGGTGTACATGTCAAAATGTTTATTTTAAAGTGTTTTGTGTTTTACATGAAATGGTTAACTGCTGATAAGTTTTGTGTATTTTGAAGTAAAAATATATTTTACTTGATAATTGTCAAAGTGTGAGTATTTTAATAAGTTTTCATATTTGGTAACTTGGGTTGAAGAAATCTCATGAAATGCTCATATACAGGTTTTGAATATTTCAACAAGTAAATAGCATGACTCATGTATTCTTGGTGATCTTGTACAAATAAAGTCCATTTTATGATTTATGCGTCTTCGGTGATTTTTGTACAAATGAAGTCTAATTCATGATGTTCGACATTTTGATGTACTTGAGTTCATAAACCATTTGGGAAAAATCATTGGTTCCAATATGTGACGAGTTTTGGGGTTAATCACATATTTGGGTTATGTGTATGCATAAACGTCGTTTAAAGGCACTTCATTATTTGGGGGTCCATTGTTTATTGGTCAAATGGATTTGGAGCATTTTAGCTCGACGTTGACTTAAAAGAGTCTTGAGGACATTTGTCCGATTTTAATGGCTCGATGTAGAGTCCAATCTATGATTTACATACTAATGCATTTTATTACATATTTATGATAATTACATGCTTGAGTGCGTTGGTCATTCATGGGTAGTCATGTAATGTTAGACTGTGTTGCATTGGATCCATAGACACGTAAGTCAGTCTTATTTGATGGTCAAGTGGGTGGTACGGGGTTGGACTCCGAGACTCATGTTTTATGACCTTGTCCTTTCAAGTGTACATTAGGAGGGTTGAGTCCGATTGTGCTATTGTGACAATGGGTAGGTCATGATGGGCGTTTGGGCCCCCCGCCACGTCGGGGCAATGCCATGGTTGTATCCCCCTGTCGAGCCTTTGGTGATATTCTTGATAATATTCGCTAAGGTCGGCTGTCTCTTTTGGTGTAGCTTGAAAAGAGTCGTAGGGACATTTGGACTTGTGCGTCGAGAAGTGTCATACGATTAACGTTGTATGAGTGACATACTTTTGTGTTCCTCCACTCTCAACGGATGCGGGTATCCCCCGCTGTCGGGCCGTAGTATTTTGGATACTTAATTGTCCTTACTTAAATGTTTGGATTTCACTCCATTTTATGGTCGCGTGAGTATTAAGTTTCAGTTCCATACTTTCGATGACGTATCATACCTATATGGTTTGTTTTCCTTTATTTATGGGTCGAGTATTATACACCGCCCGAGTTTTGGGTGTTTTGGGATATGAAGTGTCATTCATGTTTTTACAAATTGGGTGTCGAATTATAATCCCGTTTTGGGTGAGTCATGGGTTGCATCGTTTATAAAGAATGTTTGTATTGAAGCGTTGTCTTTAAAGATGCATATTATTGGAAAATGAGTCGTTCTCATATGTAAGGCATATCAAATTGAAAGATGGTGAATTTAACCGCATTCGTTCTTTTAAACAATTAATTTATATATGTTGAAAACTCTTGAGCTCACTAGGCGTTAAGCCTAACTTTTTTATTTGTCGGCATGTGCATCAGATTCCAGTTGGGGGTTTGGATTCTAACAGCTCTATAAAGGGTTGAGCCTTATCTTTACACAAATGTAAGTAGTTGGTGAAGTCTTCCGCAGCTTGGAGATAGTAACTATTATTGGGTTTTAGTAACACCCGTCCTTATTATAGATTGTATATTGAGGTTAAATCTTAAATTGTGATTGTAGATGAAACAATTATCGATGTATCTAGAAAATTTTAAATTAGTTGTTATTTTCAGAATTGAGGGTGTTACAACTCGTAACTGGAGATGATAAAATACTAGCTTCACCGTAACTGAATATGCATTATTTTATGTGTTGCTTCTATGTTCTTCTCCTATCTACTACTTCTAGATTGTGGATAGTGGTGTTCATGATGAAAACGGGAGGGGAGGTGGGAAGAGGGGCAAAGGGTATATGCATATACAAGTGTCTGCATATATTCTACATGTACAAAAAGAAGAAGACAAAATATGATAAAGACAAACAAATGTGAAAAGGATTAAGGGGCTTTTTGTTTACTTTTTAATAGTTTCATTGAGATTCAAAATCTTTAAGAGATGAATTTTGTATAGTAAAAAAATGTCAATCTCTTAGTGGTTATAAAACTCTCTAAATAATTTTGTATCTTGGGTCTCCCTTAACAATTAAGCGCCCTAATTTAATTCTGAACAATTACCAAACAACCATATTTCATTTTACACTATATCACAAGAGGCCTCTTAATAATTATGACCACTTAATCATCTTGAACCAATGACCAAACCATTTAGCAACGGCTAAACAACCCCTAAAAAACATTCTTATTTAACCGAGTTAAGGATTCTTTTTTTTATTCTTTTAGTGGTAAGGACTCAAGACATGCAAAAATATAAACCAATTGCCCCATATTTTATACATATTTTGATTTTGAAACCATTGAGTAAAAGGTGTAAAAACTATAGCAACCAAATTTGTAATTTACTATTTAAAAAACAAAAAAAACTAATTAACGATCTTATATGAAGCCCAGCCCATCACGAGGCCCAGGCCCAAGTTCATTGGCACAACAAATAACAATTGTCAATGGCTGCTGCAGTCTGCACTGCTCATAATACACATCTCTATCCGTAGAGATACGAATAGCAACCTGTGTGTAGCCTTCTCTACCCCTACTATCACTGTATAGTTGCATCCTGTTGAATTTGTATGTTCGTAATATTTTTTTTTTCTTCTTCTTCTTATGGTTCAACTACTTTGTTGCTAACTTCAATGCTCATAATTCTGGGGTTTTTAGCCTTCAGGTGGATAATTCTCGTATTGGAGCTTGATGGGGCCTCTTACGTTAGCTATTGACACGAAGAATGCATCAATGTCTTCATCAGGTAACTTCAATTTCTCAAAATTTCTTAATTTTTGTAGAAGAACCAGGCCAATAGTTTCCGGTTATCGTTTCGAACTAATTTTATGATTTATGGTGGGAGTGGAACTCCATCCGTTGTGAAACGGAGTCAATTTTGAATTCAGAAATCACCTTCGTCTCGCAGAAAATGCATGGTTTGAATCGACTGATGGTTTAGGGTTAATTACCAGAAAATGTAGCATTATTAAAACTTTAACCAATTAGACAACCTTTCCAACTTGAGATAAGTAAATTAAATCATCCTGTTAGCTTCGTAATGGACTCCATACACGACATTGTTGAACATATTTGTAGCATTGACTGTATGCATGGATTAAATAAAAAGTAACTATGAAAGAAAACAAATATAATTCTTTAAGTGATGTCATGCTATAAACTAAACCAAACCACAGTAATCCAGGATACCCCACTCAAAGCAAGGGTTGGGGAGGTCACGTTAGATACTGTGTAGTTCAATTTTAATTAATAAGAAGTGTTGAAATTTTGAAGTCAACTTCCATACGATGTAACATGAGTTTGCATCATGATGGAATGTTTTATTAGTCACTAAACGTTGATTTCTTCTTTAAATCAGATTAGCCTTAGAATTTAATAAAATGATTTGACAACCAGTCAAATATTTAAAACAGGGATGAAGTAGGAGAATTCGTGATCAAACTCAATACTAACTTGCATCTTTTTAGTAGGCTCTAATGGCCAAAGAGGAAAATTTAGCTTGATTTTGTTAGGAAGAAAACCATTGCAGTAAAGTTGGAACATCCCAAAAGAACTTTTTTGCATTTTTTGGGACAAAGGGGATAATTCTTGTAGCACAATGTATATATCAAAATATCTGCTTTAATGAAACCAATAAACCATTCTTTAAACCAATGGGTGATTCGTTTGGAACTAAAAAAAGTTGGATATTGTGTTCGGATGGGGAATATGATATTGTAATGTTCCATTTACAGGTGTTAACACTGGTAAAGGACTTTATTAGAACTCCTTTGTTTCACACCAAGTGTTGGCTTTCTAAAATATATTTATTCCAATGTAAGAGTCCTGTTGGTGCAAAACAATGCCATCAAGTTTACTGCTCCCAGTTTTGTGAAATCTAGAAAATCTACTTTAGTGGTTAGAGTATCATTTCAATCTATTTCAAACTCATCACGGTGACAAATTGATGTCATTTTATTATCTTTTGTAAGTTACATTTTCAGGACTATATGCAACCTTAGTATAATAATGTGTTTATGAGTAATCAAGCTTTATCATCCTCTGTGAAGTATCACTTATTTATATACCAAGATCCTTTTCTTTAGGCCAATCCACTTACCTTATTTGAGGATTTTAATGAGTTCATGTAACACGGAAAGTAATTTTCTGTGATTTGCATGAAATAGCTCTATTTCAAAATTTCAATATTATAGCACAGTTTCTGTATAATAGTCGAGAATTTTAGAAGTGAGGTTAAAATTTTGAGATATTATAGTAAAATGCAAGGTAATCCACTGAACTTAATTTTGGATTTTTTTTGCGAGGCTAAGCTTCTCAGGTTCATTTGAGTCGTTTTTTGATTTTTTTACAAGTTAATTTACTTGTTATGAAGATATGAATATCTATATAGATTACCTCTCACGTTCGCCAAGTTCAATTATTTATTTTTTAGTTTTGTCTTGGTTAGCGCCATTTATTTCGTGGTTCTTGTTTGAGCAGGTGTGTGGTTTTGCAGATGTATCAAATGGGAAAGCACAAAGGTTGCAGTTGATTCCAAAAAAGTCTTTTGCATCAGTCAGCATAGGGGAAGAAAAGCCATTTGATTTCTTGCGAACCGTATTTGGTATTGCTTAAATATTTCTTCTAATGTTATTTAGTTTTATTACACTTTTTCATAAATTATTTTCAATTTTTTTTTAGTAAAACCATAGCTTATTAGCATTATTGCAAAATGTAGTCTCTGCATATTCAATCTGATGCATGAATTGTGCTCTCTTCTGTTATGGTAAATTGAAAATTTTAGTACCTAGCCTACATTCCTTCCATTGCATTCCACATCAATCATCATCTTTCCAGACTTTGAAAGACTTCTTACACATTTCCAACAAATTAAATGTTAATAAGTTAACAACTTTAAAGGTTTATATTTTCTAAATATATGTTTTATGGCTGGCAAATCCATAAAAAAGATTAGCAATGTTTCAATCTCCATGCCAGGATTGGAAGAGGATGAGTGATGTGAGTAATTATCCTTGTAAATACTTCACGAAAAGTTCTTGCTATGAGTTGAAAGGTATGTGAAAGCTTGTTGTTCTAATTATTCTTGCCATAGTGCAGAGGGTTTCATAGCTGGAGGTACAGCTGGAGTTGTTGTTGAAACAGCTTTATACCCAATCGATACGATAAAGACAAGACTGCAGGTAGGGTCAACATCCTGACATGTTGTATAGACTATTGCATCTGAACTAGGTGTGAAATGTTGGCTACAATCTACCCGTGAAGGCTCCACAATTGTGATAGCAATTTCTTCAATATGACTGTTTTGAGGAACCTTTTGTATTTGATAATTGCGTTTTCTCCGCACAGCAAGTGGTTCGTTACTTAAATAAGTGACATGCTTTTTGGAGCCTTAAATTTATGCAAATTATTTTTGTCAAGCATTTTAAATTGTATATGATGTAATAATGGTCTGTTGTATGATAAAAAAATTATCTGAGTTAAATGCTTTAATTTACTTTGCAATATCTAGGGAAAAATGACAGAAAGTAAATTACTCATTCAGGGCAGATTTAGTTGAAATTGTGTAATTTCATGTTAACATATCCAAATGTAAAAAATTAACTTTGATCGACATTATTTTTTTCACTGTAGGCAGCTCATGGTGGAGGAAAGATTGTCCTCCAGGGGCTGTATTCTGGATTGGCTGGAAATCTTGTTGGTGTTTTACCGTAAGGATATCCTACTCTAGTGTCTTTCCACTCTGCTTTTGCTGTACAAGATTGACTTTTAAATTTGATTCAAAGTTGAGATTGATATATAAGCTCCCTTCACTTGAATACAGGGGGTGTTAGCAAGATATGCATTTAAGTTTTAACCTCATCCTTTTAGACTGTTTTAATTTGTTTTTCTTATTGTTTTGAATGCTTTTGTCTCTGTTTGTTGGTCAACACTGTTCTATTTTATATGTAGGGCTTCTGCCTTGTTTGTTGGCGTTTATGAACCTGCAAAACAGAAACTGTTGAAGATACTTCCTGACAATCTTAGTGCTGTTGCACATCTGGTAAGTCTTTTCCATCTACATTTCATGAGATATGACAAATAAGGTGCCAACGAATGAACAGAAGTAGAATTTGGAGATACCGAGTTACTAACACATGCGTTCCACAAAGATGTATCATAGATGGAAATTTGAAAATAAGACTTGTTAACTGAATTTATTTTATTGCTTCTTAGATTTATGGCCTTTACAGTTTACAGAATCCCTTTTCTTTCTGCTTCAAAAGTTTGTGAACTATTATGTAGACTGCAGGTGCAATTGGAGGAATTGCTGCATCTCTTGTGCGCGTTCCAACAGAGGTATGAAGATTTTCTTGAACATTTCTATATTTCATATGCTGCTTTGCTAGGATCCATGTACCTCCTTCAGCTTTTACTTTCAATCTTTCACACAGGTTGTAAAGCAAAGAATGCAGACTCGTCAATTTGCTTCAGCTCCTGATGCTGTACGACTTATTGTTTCCAAGGAGGGTTTTAAAGGCCTATATGCGGTATGAATCTTTGTTGGAAGTTTATGGGCATATGCACAAATTCACAATATATTCTTGTAACTAAAGTTCTGTTGTACCTTTCTTGAACTGTAGCATTATTCACACCATCATCACATGAAAATTGCAAAGCTTGACTATATGTCAAATATTTGAAGTATCATTCAATGAAGACAAATAAAAGAAAATTTTGTAGACCCAAATCAATACCTTCACTTTATTTTAGATATAAGATAGACAATTTTAACTTGGAATCTTTCTGACGAAGAAAACGTTGCAATTTTCATGGGCCACCCCAAAAGGAAAGGTTGCAATTTTCATGTATGGTGGAACTGTTATCGATTTTGCATCCTTGGTAACAGTTTGCAGCATATTTTCATGAGTTCTAATTCTAACCTTCACATGCAAATGATTGTAGGGATATGGATCTTTTCTTCTACGAGATTTACCATTTGATGCTATCCAGTTCTGTATATATGAGCAACTTCGGATTGGCTATAAGTTGGCTGTGAGTATTTTTCTGTCTTATGAAGCTCAAATGCATATTGTCCCTGGGAACGCTTGATGCATATTTACTATCCTTGATTTGCTTCATAGAACATGGTGCTTTCTGATCTTTATTAGAACCCATTCAGTGTAAATCAGGGATTTGAACAAGTCAAGACTATGAAATCAACTACTCAACTAGATTATTAAATTGTTATACATAATTGTACATTTTGTTGGATTGTCTCCTGTCTTGATTCCACAAGCACATGATGCACATAGGGATATAGATATATTTTTTATAATGCTATCACAATACTATTCACATAGTAGTTTTAATAGCCTTGTTCTGTCATAGGATTATCTCCACTTGCCTAAGAAATGGACGCATATGTATGTAATGTGTTTCTTTTCATGTTGAAGGAACAAGGTTCTTTCATACAAGTACTATTGAGTATTATACAAAGGCTATGTGTATGTGTCTTGGTTAAATTTATGGAATCCTACACAAGGAATAGTGCTTTTGGAAGCCCTGTTGCTGAAGACAACATGTAGGGTCGGCTAAGTGGACCTGTAGAGGTTTGTGAGAACCCCAAACTCTAGTTATAAGGGGCAAAATCAAATGAGAACCCCATAAATGTTAAGAATCCTGGGGACAAATCTCATTCATCCAGTCCACTTTCATCCAACGGCTTTAATTAACCTTCCATTTTTAATCCAGGAAGAGCACGTGGTAATTTTACCAGTCTTAATTATGTCCCACGATTTGCAATTCCTTAATTCTCTCTCGTCCAGTTTTCTTCATTAACCGTGAGGACCTCCATTGCATCTTTCTGCTTCTCTTAATGTAATGCTTTTTTACAGAATCATCTCTTGCATCATGATAACCCAAATATGATTCTGTGCTATATGCAAAGTTTTGACTGCTTTTGAACTTCCACCAGGCACGTAGAGACCTCAATGATCCCGAGAATGCTGCAATTGGTGCTTTTGCTGGTAACTATGCTCCACATTTTTTTCATGCTTATCAAGAATGTCATGTATGTTTTATCACAACTCTTCGATCGACCATTGCATTTTCTCACAATCAACATCCTGTTATTGTTTTGTTTAGTTATCTTACAGAGGAAATTTGACATATTTATATATGATTTGATCTTCATACATGTTATAGCAAGGTCTCATGGCATCATAAGGTTTCCCACTTTTAACTATATGTTGAAGAGACACTGAAGAAAACAATTGACTTAACTATCGGGTGCCACAATATGTACCATATTTAAGAGGGAAAAGATGTGCAGAAGAACCAATCCATGCCTGGTGTACTCTGTGTATGTGGGTGAGTGAGCATGTAGTAAGAAGATTTCCTCAACTAAATTGAACTCCTGCCCAGTGCCCAACCCACATTGTTCCGTGTCATAAACAATAGAGCGATTAACTCCTCCAGCCATGGTACTTGAGCACACAAAAACCGTTGTTTTTGCAAAGATAACCAAACCTAACATACCCATTATATTCCACTCGGAGCAGGGTATGGGGATATGATGTTCGCAGACCTTTCCACTACTCCAGGGTGCATCAAGACTGTTCTTGCAAAAATGGAGAAGGCTTTACAGTTGTATGTAAGAATGAGCAGCCTTTAAATCGTGAAAATGTGAATGCAAAAGAAAACCTTGTTCAAGTTGCTTATTCTTGCAAAAGGCAGTGTTCTTTTCATTTTCCAAGAACGAGGGAAAATAGGAGTAATACCCTGTTTTAGGGGGACTCAAGTAGAGCCCCTCATCTTTCGTAGCTTCATTCCATCATCCATAATATTGTTCGTTTTCAACAAAAAGTTAAGTTTGATGGTTCGGAAAGTGAGTAACTCATAAGTAATAGGATGTTGGCTCGATTGGAACAATGATAACCAACTACACTTCTTAGGAAATGGAAACTAGGACTGCGGATTGGTCACCTATGTTTTTCAAGTTAAGGTTCTGGATGAAAATGATATCATCTCTTAGATGACAAGATTTGATTACCAACTCGACCGAGGAAACGGTAGCATTGGTCCAAACGATTAGGTATAGGTGCTTCCAGTAGGTGGAATCTTCTATTTCTATGGGACTGATTAGTCTAGTGCTAAACTTTAGCATTCAAATTTACACTATTCATAGAATAACACTAATCGTCTCCAACCGGTAGGTTCTAAATTAGTACTTTTATATATTTGACATATATTTATTAATTTATCATTTAATTATAATCATTTTCTGTGTATATTAATTATTTCAAGTATAATAGCTAAATTTAAATTTATATATTTTATTTAACTACAATAGTTTTTATGTATATTAATTAGTTTTAGTTAAATCAGTTAAATTTATACTTTCATATCTTATTATACAAACACACTTAATTTAGTATTTAGTTTTACAACTTGATACATTTTTAAATTTTCAACCAAATAAAACAGAATATGTATCAAAATTAAATCTTATTCGAGTTAAAATCAGGTTCATTAAAGTATGCTTCTAGATGGATTATTTTTGTCCCAAAAAAAACACTTTAGCACATTTATTTAGCACTTTAGCACATTGGTTGGAGATGACTTGTTACTATATTATGGCACTTTAACTCTAACACATCGGTTGGAGATGGCCTAAGAATGACACTTCCATAATACATATAATACACTCCTATTTGAAACTTGTATGCACATAGTTTCACAAATGTGTAGACTATTTGTGAAATGTATAAATTACCCTCCATTGATATGACATAATAACGGAATGCTGTGGTTGTAATGAAGACAATGGGCAAATGGCTCATTTCTTGAATAGAAAGTTGTCAAATACCGAAATCTTTTCACTTGCATTTAACTTTATTTTTCAATTCCTCGTCCCGTTACAACATTTATGTTTTCTGTTTTTCCGCAGGTGCACTTACCGGAGCTATAACGACTCCCCTTGATGTAATAAAAACTAGGTTGATGATTCAGGGATCAGCAAATCAGTACAAAGGGATAGTTGATTGTGTTCAGACAATCTTGAGAGAAGAAGGACCTCCTGCCCTTTTGAAGGTATGTGAGATTTTTCTATCCTCTTAAGATTACAACTGTTTGACCTCTGCAAACATGTTTATTTGAAAAATAATTGAAAGACCAAAGTACCCTTCAACATAATAATGCAGGAAGGGAAGTCTTTTAACTACTCTGTCCCATAAAAATTGTAACAATTTTATTATTATGTCATTCTATGAAAATTGTACTTCCTCCATCTCAAATTAAATGCTCACAATTAAAAAGACATAATTTTAAAAATGTGTAATTAATGCACTTTTTAATCAACTAGAATGACAATTTTACCCTTGATAATGGAGGGAGTAACAAATTTCTCCATCTTATAATTAAGGGTAAAATTGGAAAGTATGTAGTTACTTTTGAAAGTGGACCGGGACAAACTAAAATATAAATGTGGACACTTATTTTGGGAGGGAGGGAGTAACATTGTGTTCGTTTGAAACATTGTTTTAATTACACAAAAATGGATGATATGGATTCGAGTCGAATGCTTTTATTTTCACCTTTTCATCATCAAACCATATTTTAGACTTTTTGTTGATGGTGAAACATTGATCATCATTCGAAAATGGTACCTGGTGAATGTTGTAGGGCATCGGGCCACGAGTGCTGTGGATAGGGATCGGAGGTTCCATCTTTTTTGGCGTCTTGGAGAGAACAAAGCGAGTTCTTGCAGAACGGCAGCTGCAGCCGTCTAGCCATCAAGGTTCTGAGGCCCCAAAGCAAGATTAATTAAGTTTGATTTATTGTTTATTCTTGAGCCTTTATGTACCAGCAGGAAGCCAGGTCAGTAATAATATGCAAATCTCATTACTACCACAATAATTTGCCATTTTTGTTATTGTCTGTAACATCATATGTATGTAGGATTGTTGTTAAAAAAAGGATTGTATTGTTTGTTATATGACATCTCGAAAGAGATCCGTTTTAACAAGTGTCGGATCTGTGTACATTATACCCTCTTAGACTACTTTCGAGTGAGTTTCGTGTGATACCTTCCACCTATTCTTTTCTAATTGCTCAGCTGTGGATACATTTTATTTATTTATTCTTTCATGCACACAGAAGTATGCAAGACATGTTTAGTATTCTTTTCTATATTACAACTTGACGAGCGTAAAGTTAACTACAAGATTCTAACTAACTCTATTTATCCATGAAAGAATGTTTAAAGCTACTGTTACATGAATGACAAATGAATTGATTACACGTGTTCTAGTATCCTATTGAAAGCTTTAACAAACAAAGAAAGTCTTCTGGATGAATTCTTCAAGTATCAAAGTCTGAACGAGATGTTCAAACTTTGTAGCCGAACTTTGATTAAGCTTCTTCAGACGTTAACACTTGAATCTTCATCTCAGAACTATGAACATTCTGCTTAAGACTTCTGATAACAAACTCTGAGCCTTCAGTGTCAGAGCTCTGATCAAGGTAATCAGAGATGAACACTTAGGTGCCGTTTGTTTTTTAAGAGGTCTAAAGTCTGAAGTCTTATTTTAGTTATGATTAATAAGAGGTGGTGTGTAAAAAGGTCTGAACGATTCAGACTTAAGAGCTATTAAGAGGTTTTATTAAAAAAACAAACAACCCCTTAGTCAATTTTGACCAACTTCTTCAGATCTAACAAAAACTAATCTTGTCCGTCCTTGTAAATAATCAACGGTGTGGATTTTACGTGTATAATACTTATATATGACAAAATTCATGCACATTCTTCATATTTGGCTTGAACCCTTCCTCCACCTCTAGAGAAGTTTAACTCCATCTGTAACTTAGATACTGCGGTGCCAAGATCCTCTTGGAGGATGATGTCATTTTTCTTTTTCACAAACAATGTATAGTTTTTGTTGGTTATTTTTATAGTATTTTTGATTTTTTTTCACCTTTTCTCGAGGCTCGTATATATTTGAACACATGCATTCATAGATCCTTTGGTAGCTTCTTCGATGTTATTTTGCCTTTTCAATTTTTGGAATTACGAAAGAAAATGTGTGAGACGATACATGTCCTCTCTTCATAAAAAGATTTGAAATTGACGATAGATTTAGGTGTCGTTTGTTTTTTAAGAGGTCTAAAGTCTGAAGTCTTAATTTAGTTATGATTAATAAGAGGTGATGTGTAAAAGTATCTGAATGATTCATACTTAAGAGTCATTAAGAGATTTTTTGAAAAAAACAAGCAACCCCTTACTCTTTAAAGAGTTTCAACTCCTCTTTAGCGACACAAATGCTAAGATTTGAAACCACGGTTTTAATTTTTGGAGTTACTCATCGTCTTCCTGCCAAAGCGTCAATGCACCGATTGAGATGAGGTTCAAATGCAATTCAGCCACATCCTTTAGAATGATGAATTTAACAATTTTAAATACATGTACATGGGAGGGTGGACCTACCTTTATGGGTATTATTTCTTTTTTCAAAAATTATAAATTCTCCAAAAAGATGAGAGTAATATAAAGATGATATATAGAGAGATGGAATATCGGTACTAAAACCTTGTTTTTTTATTTCAATAAAACATACACTCATATATATTATAAGAGGAAGAAGGAGAACCAACAATAGTGGAATGAACCACTAACATAGTGGAAAATTATGGAATGGAACTAAACACTCTCAAACTAGACTTACTTACCATTCTACAAACATTGCCTTATATAGGCAAAAAGACTGGATACTGTTTATAAACAGTAAACACAATAATTGAGATAAACAGTAAAATCCAATAATTTATGGTGACGTAAGAAATGACGCCAACAAACTTAATAATTGAAGATGACATATATGACAAGTAGCTTCTGAATCCACAATCCGTATTTGTGAGAAAAATGTTGTGTATAAAAGGATAAAAAATGACATGTAAAAAAGGGGTAGATACCATCCTGCGTCCCCACCACAACAGTCACAGGGGACACATCATTACAAGTCAATAGTTCTCACCATCTTACCTCATACATGTACATGGGAGGGCGGACCTACCCTTGTAGGTATGGTTGCCTATGAAATCATAAAAAATGGGCTAACTGTAAGTCTTAAATGTGCAACTATGATGATAAAACGAATCCGGAAGATTCAAGGTCCGTGAAGTTAATCAAATCCATCAACAAAAATTATGGATGCAAAAGAATTGGTATATCCTTACACTTGTATTTAGAAGGGTAAGGTAACAAAGGCAAAAGGCACCATGTTTAAACTTGTTCTACACACCACAATATTGTACATCTAAACGTTTAACACACTAAATGTACATTGATTTCTTACAAAAGAATTACACCAACCAAACACAAATCAAATCGGAAACACCCCCCGCAAAAATGAATCATCACAAAGATTTTGCTCTATGGCACATATCCGTGTTTTCCCCGTAAGCGAATTCCACTCTTTATGCTCGAGAAAAGGTCAAAAATGAAAACCAATGATGTATCAAATCTAATCAACTAACCTTCTTTTCTGTATAAGTTTTTTTTTTTTGCCACTTCACAACACAAATTGAAGAGACCGATCTTCACATTAGAGGAAGGTAGGCCCCACCGTGCCCTTTCCGCAGCACAAGCGGCCCACCATTGTCGGGGACGCGATCTAACGATTTCAAGCATCCGTTGATAACATCGCCGAAGCCAGTTGCGATTGTTGCCAACTGCAATCTCAGCCGTAGATCCCTTGTCCTCTTTAATAAACATCTAAATGATCTCTCTAGATACTTTGCCCATTCAGCAGGCAATCCGCCACCCGTCAGCCAAACGGAGAATTGGGACTGGTCCCCACGGGCCGCCACCTCAGCTCGGTAGAATCGTGCGATTTCGGCAAGCATGGTAGGCTGGAGAGGGAGGACGGCTACAAACTCGGCTACAAACTGCTCGGTTAACTCGGGTTTTAACATCTGATTCCAGAGTACCAAGGCCCACTCACCAGGCTGATTAAGGCCATATGCTTCAGCAACAATAAGGGCTTCTTGAAAACGAGATTGTTCGACAAGAGCTCGGCGAGCATTGGTGGCCGATAAACTGAGCCACTGAAAATCGGGCATCCGTATCTGAAGAGAAACGAGAGATGCACTAGCACAAGCAGCACGGGTTTTGTTGCCGGCATCAATAGAGGAGTGAACTTCGGCAGCTTCGATAAAATATCGCATAGATTCTAAGAGGTCTTCCGTATGATCTTTGTTGTAACGAAGGAACCACATGTGATATGATTGCTCGGCTCGTGATTCCAGTAGGGAAGCTGTTTCGTGCTTCATATCGAAGTGATTATACACCTGAAGTGGAAGTAAATAACATACCATTTAATGGTTGTTCAGCTCAAATGTAATCTCTCCATCCGAAGATAAGTGTCAACATTTCTATTTCTATCTTAGTTTGTCTCAAATAAGTGTCCACTTTCACGAGTAAGCGCCTACTTTTCAATTCTACCCTTAATTATTGTTAAAGGTATAATTGTCATTTTAGTTGATTAAAAGTGTAATCATTACAAGTTCTTATGCCTTTTTCAGTGGACGTTTCTTTTGGTACGAAGGGAGTATTAAGATGTAATTCCTCCACCCCAAAATAAGTGTCCACTTTCAAAAACATTACCTACTTTTCAATTCTACCATTTATTATAAGATGGAGAAATTCCATTCCTCGGTTATTAAGAATAAAATTGTCATTTAGTTTGTTAAAAAGTGTAATAATTACACAATTCTAAAACTGACTTTTATATTATGGTAATTTATTTTGGTATGGAGGGAGTATTAAGATGTAATTCCTCCGCACCAAAAAAAGTGTCCACCTTCAAAAGCATTACCTACTTTTCATTCTACCATTTATTATAAGACACAAAAATTCCATTCCTCGGTTATTAAGGATAAAATTGTCATTTAGTTTATTAAAAAGTATAATAATTACGCATATCTAAAACTGACTTTTATATTATGGTCATTTATTTTGGTACGGAAGGAGTATTAAGATGTTCTCTCTCCATCCTAAAATAAGTGTCTACATTTCTATTTTAATTTGTCTCTAAACAAGTGTCTACTTTCAAAAGTGCCTATTTTCCAATTTTACCCTTAATTATGAGATGGAGAAATTCATTGCTCTCTCTTCTATTAAGGGTAAATTGTCATTTAGTTAGTTAAAAAGTGTAATGATCATATTTCTAAAACTATGCCTTTTTCAATGAGGGAGTATTAAGATGTAATTTAGTTCACTATTCATTCATGGATAGATCACTCACCATGGCAAATGCATCTAGATCATTTGGGTTGAATTGCTTCAGTGATGTTAGAACAGCCATACGGAATCCTCTGACCGCCTGAGCCGTACCAGCGTGAGTGTCGGCGGCAGCTGAGTACTTCTGAAGAAGAAGTTCCAGCTGGCCATTTTCGATAAGAATTCCGAGTATGAAATTGAGGGCGTGGAAATTTCCGACTCCAGTTATTAGGCGAGCTAAACATGGGAAATCGCCTTCAGAAACATACGCGTCTACTCTGGTGGCTGCGAGGGCCACAAGAACATCAACACCGTCGAGACAAGCGGATGATTTGTAGAAGTGGTGTGATAGAATAAGAAGCTCGACCTGAAAAAAGAACATGTAAATTGATCTTAAAGTGTGACGATGTCTTCCCTTGCTTGAGAGGTTACATGAGCAGTTCAATTCATCATTGTAGATTATTAACATAGGGGCAGGTTCAAATGAGAATAATTGGGGAACCAACTATTCATGCTTTATTCATGATGAATGAAGCGATAGATATTCATAAAAATACATTATTCAGGGTTTTTCATTATGAATAATACATGAAATAGTTGGTTTCCGGGTTCTCAAAATATTTATGATTCTTATTTTGAACTTTCCCTTATTAATATATAAATAAATTAATCAAATGACTATCTCTAGAGAAAAATAAATCATCCAATAAAGAAGATAACAGTACCTCACAGGCATGTGGTATTTCCTGTCCAGTAATCACTAAACGCATCAAAGCATGACCAATTTCTGATTCTGATGGACACAGCTCAGCCCACTTCAAGAAATCTGAAAATCTCCATAATAAAGGAGCAGGGCCTTCCTCCTTTTGAGAATCAATATATCCACCGCGATGGGCAGCTAATAAGCCCTGAAAACACAATAAAGAGCTCACAGGTCAACCTCGTCAATGAAATCATATAAACATCTATGATAAGAATAAAAAACTCTGCATTTCCATCCCATAAATTGCCTCTTCATGATGAATTAGGCACATAGTTTTACAAATGTTTAATATTACACTCTTTAATTAACTAAATGTCAATTGTACCCCTAAAAATAGAGTGATGAATTTCTCCATCTCATAATTAAGGGTAGAATTGGAAAGCAGGCACCTACTTTTGAAAATGGACACTTGTTTTTAGACAAATCAAAATAGAAATCTGGACACTTATTTGGGACGGAGGGAGTAATCAGAGGTTATCAGGTTACAACTTAGGGGGTGTTTGGTTCGCGGAATTGGATGCAATTCAATGGAATTGGAATGTCCAAATCCATTGACCAAATTCCAAAGTCTTATTTGGTTCACATAATTAAAACTAAGGAATCCTGCGGATTCCATCAAATTCCTTCAAACACGGATTTCACAATTCCACGGGGTATCCTATGGAATTCATTTTCTTTCCAACATATTCCAATTCCAATTCCATCCAACCAAACGCGACCAAAATGCATGGTCAAATTCCATCAAATTCCAATTCCAATTCATTCAAAGTCAAATTCCTTGATGAATTCCAATTCCATCGAATTTCATTCCACGAACCAAACGCCACCTTAGTATTTACCAATCTAGGAATCTCTCCCAAGGATAAATCAACCCAAGATACGCCATATCTCTTATTTTGTTTTGGACAAAGAAAAGCAAAAGGCATCAAATATCCAGAGATAAATCCTTCAGGAGACTTATCCCTTGACTGACCGTCATGCTCCTGGATAAGCCATACATCCCATGGGGCTATCCGTATATGAAATAATGTCTTAGAAAAAGCATATTTAAACTCCAAATAGAAGGTGAAAAACATGACATGAATTGTGCAAGTACATAAAAGATTGCACCTTTAAAAAGGATTCTGCAAGAATCTGTGCGATACTAGCAGCTGGCATGGGATGAGTTTGAATGAGGAGATATGCTTCCTTAAATGAATCTTGTGCTTTGAGAGAAAGCAGTTGTAGCAGTTCGATGGGATTTTTATCAAATGCCTCCGAAAATGAAAGCCCCAACACATTTGCAGCTTTTACGACAGATATCAATCTTTTGCACAATCCACGCCCTCTACCATCTACGAAAAAGGTCGTCAAACTCTCCAATACCTAAAATTGCACGATATCATTTGTCAATATTAGTGTAAAAGTGAATCATATAATTGTATGTGCATGCATCACCGGCCATCACCATGAAGAGAGAAAAAATAATGAATATTACATTAAAATACTCGTAACTAATTTAAGGCCATCAAAGACAACGACCATCTAGAATTTCACTTTTAAAATCCCAACCCCAATTATGACATTAGCAAAAGAAGAGTTTTTTTTTTTTTTTTTTTTTACCTTAACCCTAGGCAACGAAAGGCAGGCGCTTGAAATAAAAGTTAAGATATCTCTCAACCTCTAATCCCATGTTAAGTCCCTCTAAAATTATATCCAGTAAAGATGGTCCGATTTTACATTACATTTTCATATAGCTTCGGCATATCTGACTATTAATTCAGTAGCATGCACACATGCATGAAAAGCAATCAAGTCGGAAACAACTACAGAATGGTAATACTTTTCTAATATCTATTTACATGGGGAAAATCCTATCTATAAGGTTTATACCATTATCTCATTGACTACCAGATAAGGTTAAACGCTAGGAACAACATGAAGACAACAAACTACCAACTACAAATCCTCTAAGAAAGTGAAAGCTGTGAATAAGTACCTGCATTGGATCAATGAATTGATTATCAGTAGGCAGGCTGCGTGATTGAATTACAGAACGCACTTCATCATCTAACATGGACATCGCTACTTTGTTGCTAGGAGTTGAGATCGCAGCAAGCTTCAGAGCTGCATCCACAAGAATGAATTCTGATGGACAATGAGATGGCGATAGCTTATGCTGGAGCTGCCTAGCAGCTGCTATTTGTCCAAACTCCAACAAAGAAAGAACAGCCCTCTCCAACTCGGCAGGTCCAATGCTTTCCTCCCACCTCGAAAAAGATAAATTTTCTTCTGCCGACTTCAAGTCACCTCTCAGATTATTAGGAAGAAAAGTATCTTCAGAATCGGCAGCTTTTTCAACATCAACAAAAGTCTTTCTCGATGGCACAAATCCTTTGGCTCTACGTTTTGACTTTGTGCTTGCGGAGCTAGTGGAAGTGGCTGCATCAAAGAAATGAGGGCCTTTGTGATGTGCCAAATGATGGTCCCTTGCATCATTGCGCTCATTCCTAGCCCTCATTACGTTAATATGATTGTCCATTTTTGATACAATACTTGCAGTATGGTCTACAATACTTGATCCCTTCCCATATCCAGCTTCCTTACTGGGACTGTTTAGGGTCAACTCCCCTTCACTCTTAACCTGAGCTTCTGATTCTACTGCCAGGAGCCATACTCTAGTTTCAAGCTCCCTCAGAAGATGCAATGGATACACTCTGGAACAATACAACAAAATATTAGAATGACAAACTAGAACATTAAATATTAGTAAGATGTCCGAAACTTGTAAAATGAGTACATACGGAGCAGACTGAGTTATCATCCCACTTAACCACTGGAGAGAAAGAAGCAACAATTCATGCAGTTCCATTGGTGGAAGATCTTTGTCTACGGCTTCTGCATGTTTCAGGTAGAATAATCCAGCCTACAAGCCAAAAGACACCAGAATTTGTTATAAACTAAAATGTGTTACCCACTAAAAGATTGTATATAGACATTAACAAACACCTAATTACAGTTTAATGTTCAGGCTTTGAACAAAAATACCTGTAATGGAGGAAAAGAATATCTGATAAAAAGCATCTGGCAGTGGCCCCATAAAGCAACCCTCTCTTCAGGGACATCCCAAAGAAACTCTTTCCACTCTGCCACCATTGATTCAGCCTATAGCATAGAGATTTGACTTCAAATAATATTAACTTGTACATATCAAAAGTTACAGAAGTTTCATCGCACATCATATTATATCCTGACAGATTAGCATCCTAGATGACGTGGATGTATCAAGTTAGATACAGAAAAGTACATAGAAGATGTATCAAGTCTAAGACCCTATTTTATATGGCGGAAAACAGTCCATCAAAATGCTTCTGTGTTTGATAGTAATACTAGCATCACATACATAGTCATAGTTATCTACCTCTGCAGAAGCTAAGAGTCACATAATTACATCTCCTATGATAGTTATCCAGAGTATTACCCATCATTTTCTACCTTCTAAATAAATTACCCGACTCTAGTAGTCTGTTTTAGTCTCAGTCATGTCTGACCTTGTGGTTGCATTTCAATGAACCCCTTTCTCAGTTTTCTGTCCTCCCTCCAGCTTAATTTCCCTCAAGTATGAACTTTTAATTTGATCATGTGTTTCTAATAAGAACATCTGAGTAGATTTTTTTTTCAAGGTTGATCTTATATTCAATACAGAAAATAACTTACCACAGCTTCCAATTAACCATTTACAAGACGTATGAAAAGGCGAAAGCTTTCATGTGACCCACACTGTATTTTCGTGAAGTCATTAACACTGATGTATCCTAATTTGTGCCTATATTAATGAACACACTTCATGTGGGGACAGGGAGAGTATTCTTCTGATAACACCACCTGTGCATGATCGGACCTAACTCGGTAAGTGAAACAAACACTTAAGCTGGCGGATATTGCCCAAACAATCACATCAAGATATAATACTCTCTTCGCATTGAAGACAGGTTAAAAATGAAATCCAAATAGAGGTGCATCTCTGTCCATCATCAGATACAGTGCCAGATAAGACTTATAACACACAGGACAACAGAAGCACATGAAAATATATAGAACTACAGGAAGACCAGATCTAAAAGATCAATATGGTAGATAGGGCCCAATATATACATCAACCTTCGACTAGAGTGTATGCCATGCTACAATCAACAGGTATTAACTATCATATGCAGAGGCGCAACTCAAATTTATAGCCAAAGATGTCTTTTTGTCCTTCTATGGCCTTTCCCTCTTTAAAATAAGCAGTTAACTAGATAGGTACAGGTGAGATGTCGTTATGGTAGCACCATAAATTCTAAATGTACAAGAATTCAACAGATAGCAGGTCTTATTTTATGAGTCAAGCTTGAAGCTCAGATCAGAGAGCATATTACTCACATAACGCTATTTGCAAATGGTCCTGCACTAGGAATATTTACTGTAAATGCACTAGGGAGAAGTTCCGTAGGCAGGACAGGACCTCCCAACAAAGCATGACAATACAATTGCATGTCTTATCATTGAACCATATTGAAAACCATGACTAACAAGTCCAACCTGAAGTATTTGTGATGGAATAGGGCAATGAGGCTGGATTCAAAATGGTGTGAACAATACCTGTGTCTCTGTCACATGGTGTACAGCTGACTTCCAAGGCCCACCACTAGCCTCCAACTGCTTGGTCCAATTGCGTGCCTGCTCCCAGTGCCCATTTGATTCTAGGGCAGTTAAAAGGGAAGCATCATCCAATGATTCATTCCCTAGATGTAGAACATCATCTTTGCGTAGCAGAGGCTCGGCTAGATTGATCTTCCAATACAGTCTCCGGTAGTGTGACATGGCAGATCCCCCATCACCAAAATCGGTGGCGGATAAAAGTTGCAATAAGCATCTTTTTTCATAAGGTGATGGACAAGTCATAAGCATAGCATCAGAAGCTTTCTCGGCAATGGAACTTACCCACGAAGTCCCATTGGATCCATCTCTTCCTGAAGTTGTTTGTATGTTGGGATGTTCTTCCTTGATTCTGGCAGAAAAAGATCCTAGATGAGCAGAAGCTTCTGATAGACGCATCTGAGAGAAGGCCTGGACACCAGAGAGGGTTAAATCTTCTACAAAAACTTAGAGAAAAAAGGTTGCAAAACATGCAATTCAGTGAGTGATAACTAAATATCAAAGGGCAAAGCAAACATAGCGAAGACAGGCCAAAAAATATATTCTCAAGACTTGGATTCACTGGGCTCGCACTGAACTTCTCATCCCAATCACAAACAATATTTCTTTGAAGATGTTACATAGACTGAAGAAAACGAAAATAAAGAGAATGAATCGTAACTCATTCAATCAAAGTCGTCAGGTTTCAGCCTGGCCAATTGCTTTAGAAACACACATGTAAACACAGAATGAGAGAATTATGCATAACAATATTAAGTATACATAAACTTCTGCAAACAAAAGACAAGGTTCTAGTCAATATCCGATACCCCTGTTTTCTTCATAAAATGTTTGTACTCTAGGTTCTATCCCTAGTTTCCTTCTACCTACAATCGTAGAATGACAGCAGTTAGCTTTCTCGATATGTAATATCACCATTTCCAGAAATCCTCACAGACAGTGATGCAGCGTCTTTGAATGGAAAGATGGCACTTTCTTTTTTCAGTAATTCATTGAACACAAGCGACTGAAAAGAGATGGCAATGAATGTCAAAAAGTAAAGTGTGATTGAAATAAAAACCCCTGTAGCCCTGTATGTTAGAAGTATAGTGGTAGCAAAAGAAAGGCAGGCCAACCTAGCATACTAGATGTGCACTTGTTAGAAATACTAATACCAATCTCAGGCGAGCTGTGATGAACAAGAAGATGAGACACACTAATCCAACAGTCAAACTACACATGTATGTGCACATAGCAGGAAAATATATATTTAGGTTACAATTTTGTCAAATACCTGAAGAGCGCGGATGAAGGGCAATAGAGAACATAATGGAAGGAACATTTCAAAAGCTCTTAGCAAAGGAAGAAATAGACGCTGCTCACAAAGCACTGCAACCATTTTCGATAAAGAATCAAATACTTTATTGGATTCAGTTGAAACTTTATTCTCATCAGACATTTCTTTGCTTTCCCCTCTGGAAATAATTCCTTGATCAATGAATATGCTAGTGCTACTGGAAGCAGTAGATACATCAGATCCCTTGGAAGTTAAGGTATCAACCAGTAGCGACTCCATAAGCCGCCTACGTTTGGGATTCCTGCGGTTGTAGTGAAGTGTTTCGGCTCTAGCATTCACCGGCAAGAAATTGTTAGTCTCCACAGCTGCTGCAACATTACTAGATATTTGAGAAGCAATGTCGTTGACTTTGATGGACGATGTCTCCCTGAAAAGGAAAACCGCCAATACATATATTTATCAAGACATGCACAACCAAGGTAAACAAAAGTTTTCATACAATTGCATAAACAACATACAAATTTCAGATCGATGTCCTATATGGAAGTAAAAAAGTTTAATCACAACGTAAGATTAACCCTAACACATATTTTAGCAATGTTTATGAAAAGCGCATTACACTAAGAAACCATATATTCCACAACAGAAATGGTAATACAAGGTCCTTAGGAAATTGAAAGGAAGCTATCAGGATGAGAAGGAGATGGCAATGCATCCAAATGCTAGAAAACGATGTGGTTGGAGAAGGTGGAGTGAATAGACCTCAAAATAGAAACACTTGGAGAACAGACACAAAACAAAAGGCTATCAAGGAAGATGGATGTCATAGAAGTCAAGAATACATAGAGAAGTGTAAGAGTAAATCTGGAAAGCAGCAAGAGAAGGTAGATGTAAAGGCATATGAGGAGCCGTGCTATAAACTAGGAAAAAGAAGGAAATTGTTGGGAACTGAAGATTCTATTAAGTATGGTTACTGCTGCTAGTACAGAATTACTACTGCTGATTACTACTGCTAGTTCAGAGTTAGTACTGCCAGAGTACTTTGAAGATTAATACTGCTGAGTATTACTACTGCTAGTAGAATTAATACTGCTAGTCAAAGTTAGTGCTGCTTGAACAAAGTTAGTACTGCTAGTAGTTAGTACTGCTAGTAGTTAGTACTGCTTAGTAGTTAATGCTGCTAGAAGAAGTTAATGCTGCTGAACATAATTAGTGCTGCTTAAGAGATCCGGATGGAAAGAATGACAGCTGGATATACTGAGGATATACTGGAGATATACATGGAATATATACTGAAGATTTGTTTATTTATTGTAATTATCTTTTTCTTTAGTATATGTATAGAATGTATAGAATAGATAGAATTAACTTTTTAATAATTATTTTTGAGAAGAAAACAACCTCAAGGCATAGATCCTAATTCTAGAGAAGTAGAATTCGTATTGGTGAGCCTGTTCATCAATATTGAGGTTGAGTGTGTAATCTTGTAACTTCAAAAAATTCAATACAAGTTTACAGTTTGTTCTTCATATTTACTGTTTTGGTTTACTGTTTCATTGAATATCAAAGTGTTATTCCGCAAACTTCTTTGATATTGTTTCTGAGAATTAATTCTTGTTGAGAATTCGATCCTGACAAGTGGTATCAGAGCTAAACTCTCTCAGAAACATCTATCTATCATGGAAAATCTTACAGAATCAAGCAGTACTTTGGTCTCCAAGGTTCCAATGCTCAAACCCAGTGAGTTTGACATGTGGAAGATCAGAATCAGACAATATATTCTCCTCACTGACTACTCAATGTGGGATATCATTGAGAATGGTCCTTCTGAAGCTGGAAGGATAGGACCAGATGGGAAAAGACCTCCACCAAAGACAGATGGTGAAAGGAAGATCAGACAGACAGAGATGAAGGCCTTGAGCACTTTGCGCTTGGCAATCCCCAATGAATATCAACATCAATTTTGCAACTGCACTGATGCTCAAATTCTCTGGAATGCTCTAGAGAAAAGATTTGCTGGAACTAAGAGCATCAAAAGAAATCAAAGAGATGTTCTAAAGCAGCAATATGAGAACTTTACTTCCTCAAAGAATGAGTCTATGACTCAAACTTTTGATAGGTTTAACAAGCTCATTGGTGAACTGGCTACTGTAGGAGTGAAGATGGATCAAGATGACATCAACAGAAAGTTCCTCAGATCTCTTGGGGATGAGTGGACTATGTACACTGTTTCTTATAGGCAGAGTGACAATCTTGAAGAGAAAGAACTTGATGATCTATACAATGATCTAAGAGTTTTTGAATCTGAGGTAGAGATCAAGAAGAAGCCTACTGGTTATGTCCACAATTCTGCACTTCTTTCAGCAGCTACTGATACTACTGCCATCCCTGAAGCAGTTAGTACTGCTAGTGGAGCAAGTTCAGAAAAAGGAACTGAAACAATCTTTGAAGCCTTCTTGTCCAGTCATAGTAACAATTCATTGATTAATGATGATCTGGATCAACTTCACCCTGATGACCTGGAGGAGATGGATATTAAATGGCAGATGGCCATGTTATCCATGAGGGTGAAGAAGTTCATTAAAAGAACAGGAAGGAATAACTTCTCTCAAAGAAGAGAAGATGGAGCTGGTTTTGACAAAACTAAGGTGGAATGTTATAAGTGTCACATGAAAGGACACTTTGCTAGAGAATGCAGGAGTGCTGTTCCAAACAACAACCACCAACAAGCTCAAAATGGAGGCTACACTCAGAACAAGAATCCTGCTCAAGCCCTTGTTTCTCAACAAGGAATGGGCTTTGACTGGAGTGATCAAGCTGAGGAAGCCATTCAGAATCAAGCTCTTATGGCAGAAGTGTCTGATCTCCCCTCTGAGGTAATTTCTAATCTTTGCACTAAAACTTGCATTGACACTGTCAAAAGATACAGGGATCACAATCAAAGTATGTGTGATGACCTCAAAAAGTTAGAAAAGGATAGAAGAGATTATGTGTTAATAGTAGAGAGATTTGAAGAACAAATCAAAGGCTTTCAAGCTAATGAACTTCAACACTCTTATGACACTAACTATTGGAAGTGGGAAAAGAATGAGCTAGAGAACAAACTATCTAAATCCTTAGAAGAGAGTGATAAGCTAAAGGAGGAACTGTCTAAAGTTAAACTTGACATAGAAAAGTTTTCATATGCTTCAAAAGCAATAGATTCTCTTCTAAAGGCTCAGATTCATGATAAGATGAAGCCTGGCATTGGATACAACAGTACACCTCCTCCTTATAACAACAATTATATCTCTCCTACTTCAGACTTGTTAGAAACCAAGGAGAAAAAGGACCTATCTGAAAAAGCCTTTAAGATAGACCCTTTGGATGAAGTAGTAATTAAGGATTTAACTGAGAAAGAAGCCAGTAAGAAGAGAGATAATGATATGAGTAAAGAAATCCAAGTAGAAAACAATATAATCACCAATGAGGGATGTGGAAAAATCTGGGTCAAATCCAAGGAAATAGAGAAGACCAAAGGAAAAGATAACAAGGTTCATTACAAACAAACCACAGTTGTGAATCCTGGATCTTGTAAACAGTGTGATTGCAGTAAAGCCAAGAGCCTAAATTCAGGTTTAAAAAGAGGAAATCAAAGAAACTGGAATAATCAATGGGCTCAGAAGCAAGGAGTTGATCTGAGTAAAATCAATAGACCAAAACCTTGCTTCATATGTGGCAAGTTAAATCATCTGGCTAAATATTGCTTCTTCAATCCTATTAATCAACAAATGACCTTTCAAAGATTTGTGCAAAAACCTGTTGATTATAGGAAGGCTGGAAAGAAACATGGTGAAAAGAAAGGTCCCATGAAGAAAAAGATTTTAAAAGAAAGTATTAAAATGTGGGTGCCCAAAAGCACTAAAACTGTTAGTGCTGCTGACAGGGTTAGTGCTGCTGGAAGTATTACTGCTACTACCTGTGTTAGTACTGCTGAAAATATTAATGCTGCTAATACAGTTAGTACCTCTTCAAAGGTTAATACTGCCAACACGGTTACTGCTGCTAACACAGTCACTAATGCTAACAAGGTTAGTACTGCTAAGCATGCAAGTGCTGCTAAGGTAGTGAGTACCTCTAAAACCAGTACTGTTTCCAGCACACATGTTTACAAGCCTATTATTGTGACTAAGTACTCCAAGAATGAGGAGTTAAAATTCAAAAATCTTGTCAAGAAAGAATGCAAGTATTTTGATGAGAAAGGGGTACCCAAGACCACTTTGGCTTGGGTTCCTTCTCCATACTAACTGATCTATCTTATGTGCAGGGCAACCAACAGCTCAAGGGAAGGAGCATATGGCATGTTGATAGTGGTTGCTCTAGGCACATGACAGGCAACATGTCATGTCTTCAGGATTTCAAGCATATCAATGGAGGACATGTTGCATTTGGAGATAATCTTACTGGTGGTAAGATAAGTGGAAAAGGTAATGTCACCAAAGGTAAGATGACATTTGAGGATGTCTACTATGTTGATCAATTGAAGTACAACCTGTTAAGTGTATCACAGGTATGTGACAAACAACATAGTATATTATTTACAAATACTGAGTGTATGATCCTTGCTCCAGGGTTCAAGGTAGTTGATGAAAGCATGATACTACTTAGAACTCCAAGAAAGGACAATGTTTACTGTCTAGATATGGAAAATGTTGAAAGTGATTCATCTCTAAATTGTCTTGTTTCAAAAGCCTCTGTAGATGAATCCTCTCTTTGGCACAGAAGGATGTGTCACATGAATTTTAAGACAATGAACAAACTTGTTAAAAACAATCTTGTAAGAGGTTTACCATCTAAAGTCTTTTCATGTGATGATCATTGTGTTGCTTGTCTTAAAGGCAAACAGCATAAAACTTCTCATAAGACCAAAGAAATAAATTCAATTTCTTCTTGTCTCCAATTATTGCATATGGATCTGTTTGGTCCTACAAATGTTATGAGTATTGGCAAGAAATCTTACTGCTTGGTTATTGTTGATGATTACTCTAGATTCACATGGGTATATTTTCTAAGGACTAAGGATGAGACAAGTGGACTGATCAAGTCCTTTATCCTGAGAATTGAAAATCAAACTAATCAAAAAGTAAAAGTCATTAGATCAGATAATGGGACTGAATTCAAAAATATTGATCTAAACACCTTTTGTGAAGAGAAAGGGATTGAGAGACAGTATAGTGCTCCTAGGACTCCTCAACAGAATGGTGTTGCTGAAAGGAGAAATAGAACACTAATAGAGGCTGCTAGATCTCTGTTGGCTGATTCAAAACTGCCAATTACCTTCTGGGCTGAAGCAGTTAATACTGCCTGTTATGTCCAAAACAGAGTTCTAGTAGTTAAGCCAAAGAACAAGACACCATATGAGCTTTTAAATAAAAGAAAACCTTTCATTGGATTTTTCAAACCTTTTGGGTGTCCTTGTACAATTCTCAATACCAAATCTCACTTAGGTAAGTTTGATAGCAAAGCAGATGATGGATTTCTTGTTGGATATTCATCTCAGAGTAAGGCCTACAGAGTTTTTAACTCATCTTCTAGAATAATTGAAGAAAGTGGCAATGTCAAATGCAATAAGAACACACCAAATCCTATTGGAACTGGTCCTCAGTGGCTATTTGACATTGATTCACTAACTAACTCTTTTGGTTTCAGTAGTGATGATTATGCAGGTTCAGGATGTGGAGGATCAGGGACTACACAAGTTCAAGAAAGTATATCTACATCAGTGATCTTTCCCATACCCACAGTGAATTCTTTTGAAGATTGTGAAAAGGAACCATCTACTGGACCAAGTCAGAGTGAAGAAGAAAGTGGAGATGAAGAGAATCAAGAAGATAAAGAATCAGAAGTAGCTGCTGACAACACTTCAGTTGAGGTGAATGACTCTAATCTAGAGGCTGGACTTAATGAAGAACCTAGTCATAACACCAGAGTTCAAAAGAATCATCCTCCACAGCTGGTAATAGGAGATATATCCTCTCCTATAATGACTAGACATCAAAGCAAACTTCAAGAAATGCATGATCAACAGCATACAGTGCTTTCTTGCTTTCTATCCCAGCTTGAGCCTAAAAAGGCACATGATGCAATGAAAGAATCCAGCTGGATAGAAGCAATGCAAGAAGAACTGTTACAGTTCAAGCTACAAGATGTATGTGATCTAGTAGACCTTCCTAAAGGTCACAGAGCAATTGGCACAAAGTGGATCTTCAGGAACAAGAGAGATGAAAGAGGAATTGTCATAAGGAACAAGGCAAGGCTAGTGGCTCAAGGGTATACTCAAGAAGAGGGTATAGATTATGAAGAAGTTTTTGCACCTGTGGCTAGGATAGAAGCAATCAGATTATTCCTAGCCTATGCTTCTTACATGAACTTCAAAGTCTATCAAATGGATGTAAAAAGTGCTTTTCTCTATGGCTCAATTGAAGAAGAGGTATATGTCTGTCAACCACCAGGGTTTGAAAACCCAAGCTATCCAGACAGGGTATACAAATTGAAGAAAGCTCTTTATGGACTGCATCAAGCTCCAAGAGCATGGTATGACACTCTGTCATCCTATCTCTTGGAAAATGGCTTTGAAAGAGGAGTCATTGATAAGACTCTATTTATCAAGAGAAAGAAGAAGGATATCTTGCTGGTCCAAATCTATGTTGATGACATTATCTTTGGATCTACAAGAGACAACATGTGCAAGGAGTTTGAGGATCTAATGCATCAAAGGTTCAAAATGAGTTCCATGGGGGAACTTACTTTCTTTCTTGGACTCCAAGTTCAACAGAAGTCAGATGGAATATTCATCTGTCAGTCCAAGTATGTGCAGGACATTCTAACCAAGTTTGGCTTCTCAGATTCAAAACCTGCTAGCACACCTATGGAGACACACAAGCAGATAACAACAGATCTTGAGGGGGAAGATATGGATGTGCATCATTATAGATCCATGATTGGCTCTCTCATGTATCTCACAGCATCAAGGCCTGATATAATGTTTCCAGTCTGTGTGTGTGCAAGATTCCAAGTTAGGCCAAAGCAATCTCACTTTCAAGCTGTCAAGAGGATATTCAGATATCTCAAAGGGCGACCCAGATTGGGACTATGGTATCCTCATGACTCACCCTTTGACCTAATAGCATACTCAGACAGTGATCTAGGTGGGGCAAACTTGGACAGAAAATCTACCTCTGGAGGATGTCAGTTTTTAGGTGCTAGACTAGTTTCATGGCAGTACAAGAAACAAACCACAGTGTCCACATCTACAACAGAAGCAGAGTACATAGCAGCTGCAAGTTGCTGTGCTCAGATCTTATGGATTCAGAATCAAATGTTGGACTATGGGGTAACCTTTCTACACACTCCCATCTTTATTGATAATAGCAGTGCTATCAACATTGTAAATAATCCTGTCAAGCACTCTAAAACAAAGCACATTGAGATCAGGTATCACTTCATAAGAGACTGTAATGAAAAGAAACTTGTTCAAGTTGTGAAAGTTCATACTGACAACCAGTTTGCTGATCTATTCACCAAAGCTTTTGATGTGGGTAGATTCACCTTCTTGGTAACAAGTGTGGGAATGATCAACTCTGAATAAGCATTCTCTCAAAAAGTGGTTAAATATCTGCAAGTATAGTTTCTTGGTGTTACTAATCCTCATTTACAGGGCTCACATAGCAGTACTCAATTCAGCCTAAGCTTCAAAGAGTAAGTATGGTTAATACTGCTAGTTGGTTAATACTGCTAGTTGGTTAATACTGCTAGTTAGTTAATACTGCTAGTGGTTAATACTGCTTTCAGTTAATACTGCTAGTTAGTTAATACTGCTCGCAGTTAATACTGCTAGTTAGTTAATACTGCTAGTGGTTAATACTGCTAGTTAGTTAATACTGCTGGTAGTTAATACTGCTCTAGGTTAATACTGCTTATGTCCCAAATACTATAAATACTCTTTGCCCGCCTAAACGTTCATAACGACTCTTTGCATACTGTTCACTTGCGCTTTAACCTTTTTCTCTCAAGTACCAAGTCTTCCAAGCAAGAACATCACAGTTCAATGGCATCCATGGCGTTCATCGACGAGCACAATGAGATTGCAATGCTACAAAAACCAAAGCAAGCTGAAGGATTTCACCAGATTGTCGACTTTCTGAGGACAAGTCACATCGCTTATGCACTCACGGTGTCCCCAACCATCTTTATAGAGCATCAGAGGCAGTTCTGGGCCAATGCCACCATTGTTGCTGAGAATGGTGTGCAGATGATCAAGACCAGGGTGTGTGACCAACCCCTGACAGTTACTGAAGAAGTTATTCGCATCAGTCTACGTCTAGACGATGCCTCTGGTATAACTTCTATTCCTAGTGATGAACTGTTCTCAACTCTTTCCAGAATGGGGTATCAAGGCCAAATGGGGATTTTTAAGTTTTTCAAAGCAAAATTTTCACCCCAATGGAGGTTCTTTGCTCATACTTTAATGCATTGTATTTCAAAGAAAACAACTGGCTGGAGCCAATTTAGCAGTCCCATTGCTTATGCATTGGTGTGTTTATCCACTGCTAGAAAATTCAATTTTTCTCAAATGATTTTTCATGATCTTGTCTCAAATCTGGATAACAAGAAGAGTTTCTTCATGTACCCCAGGTTTGTTCAGGAAGTTATTAATCATGAATTGACGGATATACCTCAACCTGTTGGGGTATATGTACCTAAACCCCCCAAAGGCAAGGTTTTCTCAAATATGAGAAGATCTGCTGGGGACTCGGAAGGAGTTGACACCCCATTGTTCTCTACAATGATGGTGGTGTCCCAAACCACTGAAGGTATGGTAGCAGGGTCAAGGCCCCCATTAGACCATCCCACTGCTAGCCAAGCCCAACCTTCCCACTCAAAAACAATCCCCCAGTCCCTTCTTGCAAAACCAACCTCTCCCATTACCCATACTTACAAGAGGAAACAGGTAACGAAGGCTCATTCCCTTCTTGTACCAACACCCCTCACGCCTTTAAGCCCTCTAAAGGAGAATTCTCCTTTAGAGAATATCCATAGGGAAACCAAAGGGGTGTCTCCCAACCCCAAGGAGGTGCTCTCTGAGGAGGAGGAAGAGCATATGGGTGATGAGGCTGCCACTACTCCTGCTAGCACAGAGGAGGAAAGTGGTAACATCAATAAGACCTCCCCCATGACAACTTTAAATGAGCAATCATTTGAAGGTCCCTGGTGCCAAGAAACCACGGGGGTGGATAGTGCTTCTGCTAGGCAGAAGACATCTACTAATAAAAGATCCAATGATCCTTCAATAGGGGGTAACACTCCTGGAGAAGGTGAGGACAGATATAACTATGATGAATTGATGGAGACCATGGAAAACATCAACCAGGATGTCATCAAGCAAGGAAAAGAAATAGAGGAGATGAAGCTGGTTATCCTATCTCAACAAGTTCAGATCACCAAACTGAAGAAATTGGTGACAAGATTGTTACAGAAAAGGAGAAGGAAGCAGTTTGTGTTAAAGAGGAGGGCAAGTGCTCAAGATGCTTCCAACAAGGGGGAGAAGCAAGAGAATGAAACTGTTGAAAAGAAAGCTGAAGTTGAGGGGGAGAAAGAGGAAGAGATGGAAAAAGAAACAGAAATAGGGCTCTCTGTGGAAGAAATGGAGATAGCAGAAACCTTAGTCAAAGCAAAGAATGATACTCCTAAGGCTTCTCAAAAGGCCAAGGGAGTAGTTATCAAAGAAGGAGGGATCTCAGAGCAGGAAAAAGAGAAGGAAATTTTGAAAGAATCAAAGGGAAAAGGAAAAGAGAAGGTGATTGAAGCTGAAATGCCTCCAAAACATAAGTCTCAGATTGAAATGGATGAGGCAATAGCAAAGCAGTTGCAAGATCAAATGGAGAAGGAGGAACAGCTGCAAACAGAAACTGATAGAGAGCTTGCAAGGATAATGGCCAAGAAGTTAAATGCAGAATACCAAAAGAGTTTGAAAGAAGCAGATCAGACAGCAGCTCAGGTCAAGAAACTTCAAGTTAAAAGGATGCCTATTCAGAAGCAAAAGCAGAAAAGACAACCCTCCAAGACCTTTTTGGCCAATCAGGAAAGAAGAAAAATGATTAACTTCCTGAAAGGTGCAATTGGTGTTAAGGGGGAGATGTTTACCAATATGGCATACTCTCAGGTTGAAGAATTATATAACAAGGAAATGGCCAAACTCCAAGGGGACTCAGCACAAAGGGAGGAGGCTGAGAGAAGGATGAAAGAGAGACATGATCTCAACATCCAACAACCATTCCCTGAGGAAACTACACCCTCCAAAGAAGAAGCAAAAGAGAAAAAGGAAGAACCTGGGAGTGTTGGTGTTGAAGCCAAAGCTGGAAAAAGGGTGAAGACAATTGCTTCCAAAAGGCAGTCTAAAAGGCCCAGAGTAGAAGAAACAGCTGGTACTACAACAGAGCATTCAGAGGTACCTATAGCAGAATCAGTTCATCTTCCAGAACAGTCTAGTGAGCCAACAGATGAGAATATGGATCTGTACATGACCATAGTGGAACCTTTGAAGGCTGATCCAATCTCTATGCAAGCTCCAGAGATCATCTTCTGGGATATTCTAAGAGACAATGGAAAGAATTTCTTCAGAATCAAGAGAGCTGATGGTTCATTTGAAGCTTATTCAACATGGGGGAAAGTTATCAGAAGTTGTTCCAGAGCTGATATTGAAGAACTATACAAAGTGGGGATGAAACTTTATGAACCTGTGTTGAAAGGTACTGAAGAGAATCTTATCAAAGTGACATTGGAATACTTGTGCATGATGTTTGATCCAGAAAGAGTACACCATAGGATTAAAGATCATAAGCATGATTTCATATTCAAGAAGATTGACAAATGGATACTATTTGAAAACTGTGGAGTATACATGATTACTATTGACAACTGTTATTATGAATACTACCTGGTGGACAAAATATATGAGCATAGCAAGGAGAAGTTGGAAGGGATGCTTAAAGCTACACTGGTCTGTACAAAGGATTCAGAGATGGCCAAGATTGTGGTGAGAAGAACTGTGAATCAAAGCTTGGGCCTAGATCCAAATTTGGGAAATTGAACCAGAGGTGTTGAAAGCATCTTGGAGAGCATCTGGAAGAGTATCTGAAGAACTTGACTTCTCTGCCTAAAAGTCAAGTTAGGGGGAGATTGTTGGGAACTGAAGATTCTATTAAGTATGGTTACTGCTGCTAGTACAGAATTACTACTGCTGATTACTACTGCTAGTTCAGAGTTAGTACTGCCAGAGTACTTTGAAGATTAATACTGCTGAGTATTACTACTGCTAGTAGAATTAATACTGCTAGTCAAAGTTAGTGCTGCTTGAACAAAGTTAGTACTGCTTAGTAGTTAATGCTGCTAGAAGAAGTTAATGCTGCTGAACATAATTAGTGCTGCTTAAGAGATCCGGATGGAAAGAATGAAAGCTGGATATACTGAGGATATACTGGAGATATACATGGAATATATACTGAAGATTTGTTTATTTATTGTAATTATCTTTTTCTTTAGTATATGTATAGAATGTATAGAATAGATAGAATTAACTTTTTAATAATTATTTTTGAGAAGAAAACAACCTCAAGGCATAGATCCTAATTCTAGAGAAGTAGAATTCGTATTGGTGAGCCTGTTCATCAATATTGAGGTTGAGTGTGTAATCTTGTAACTTCAAAGAATTCAATACAAGTTTACAGTTTGTTCTTCATATTTACTGTTTTGGTTTACTGTTTCATTGAATATCAAAGTGTTATTCCGCAAACTTCTTTGATATTGTTTCTGAGAATTAATTCTTGTTGAGAATTCGATCCTGACAGGAAATGGTACAAGTTTGCTAACAAGGAAAACTAGGGAGACACCAAGTGTGTCAAGGATGAGGACCAAATACTTTTACTTGAATAAGATGAAGCTAAAGAACAGTGGAGGGGCTATCTTGATAAGTTATTCAACAAAAATGGAGTGGTGAACATAGGCGAACTTGAAGCTTCTGATAATATTAGAAGGTAATACCTATATGCATAACTATACGTATGTGTATGTGTATCATTATTCTTTATTCTTTGTTGGACTGATATTGTGGTATTCATCTTTATGGTGGAACTCATGAGTTGCTATGTGGTCTCTCCTTATTGCAGGATCTTTGTATGTAGAATCATAGTTTTTGGAGGTGAAGGAAACGCCAAGCAAAATGGAAGTTGCTAAAGCTCTAGTGCCCGACATTACCCTTATGACGGTTTAGAGAACTCCTGGAAAGGTAGTCGTAGTATGGCTCACTTGACTATTTAATGGTATCTTTAGGACAAACACAAGCGACATAAATGGAGGAAGAACACCTTAGCCCCAACCTACAAGAATTAATGGGATACTTAAACCTTTGTGTCATCGTGAAAACACGAAACTAGATCATATTGAGCATAGGCTAAGAGTTGAAACTAAGGTCTCAGAATATTAATCGGGTTATGTCACAAAGATGAGAAATAGAGGCTATTTTCTTGATTCGACTACTAATGAAGCTATGCACATATAATGAATATGCATAAAGGGTCCATTGATCTATAGAAGGCATATCTTAGGCTGCAAGAGATGTTTTATAGGATTATGGTAAGATCTGCCATGATTTACAAGCTTAAATGTTAGGTCGTGAACAGACAACATTACACAAGATGATAGGGGTGTTCATCTAAACCGCACAGACTGCCCACATTGCACCACACTGCACCGCACCGCAATACGCGATTAGAACTTTTGCGGTTTGCATTTTCATTAAGCTGCACTTTTCGGTTTTGAATCATCAAACCGCTGTTCGAACTGCACCGCACCGCACCACATATTTTTAATATATATTATATATACAAAATAATTTATCAAATGAAAATACTTGATAAATTATTAATTATTTATTAATTTTTCAATTTTCATTTTAAGTTTTACGTTACAAATTTCTTATTTGAGTTATTTCCTTTTGTTTTTTTGTCAAATATCATGGTAAAAATTATTTTGAAGTTAACTTTTCAAATGTATTTGGATTAATTACCGAACTCTTTAGTTTGCCTTAAACTAACTTTAATTACGCATTTCGTACGTATTAGAACTTTTTCTTGTATGGAATTTGCAAACATCATCGTCGAATTTATTTTTAAGTTGTGATTTATAATTATTGGATTGAAGTGCGTTAGATGCGAACCGCATAGACCACACCAAACCGCACCGCATTTTCGAGGTGCAGTTTTTTGCAGTTTGAGGCATATGCGGCATGGTTTGCGGTTGGGAAAATCTTCAAACCGCATATGCATTGCGGTTTGCAGTTTAGCCCTAAACCGCACCGCGAACACCCTTACAAGATGAATCTAGCACAGTGTAGATTGTTGAGGAGGTAGATGTGTGGTTGGATGCAGATTGGTCCAGCATGATATGAGGAGAAATACTTTCTGTAAGATTCATATAAATAATCTCTCTAATAATGTAAGTGACAATGATGGATTGAAACTTCATGGAGGATCCATTTTTAGTTATTTAACGTAAATGGTACCTCAATAGTAAACCTGAATGCCCTCAGTGTACTACTGTTCATAAACAACCAAAGATTCGTGTCATCTATGTTTTCTCTCCAAACAAGGGAAAGCACAAGACGAGATAAAAGTTAACCCGACCCAATATTGGCGCTAATTTAAATACCACAAACAGCACTTGATAAAGGAAATATATAGATTGGTGCCAACATCACCTGACCTGTAGCCTTAATATAACATAGTTTATGGTCCAAAAAAAGGAATCAGCCGACAGAGATGAACAGGAACTGATTTAAGAAAGAACAAATGACTCCAAGATTTCAGGAGGCATGAGAAATTTAAATCAGTATGTAGGAGGCATAAAAAGGCATACAAGATAAGAGCATGAAACCATTACTTTCTCATTTATTCGAATCCCTAAACACAAAAAAATGAATGTGGGTATTCTACGTATGAAGTGTGTTGGTCGATATTTTTGCAAAAATACTGGTATAGAAAGATAACAAGAGGGTGGGATCATCAGTGCTAAAATTGCTAACGTGACTACACAAAGATAAAATATAAAGAACTCACAAACAGTGCACATAAATGAAGCATTTCAGCTAAAACCTCGCATTTTAGCTACAGCTACTTGCAAGTTGAGGACTGTGATCTACACCAGATAATATAAGAAATGGCCCGACCTCATAAAAAGACAATGCATCAAGGAAGTTGGCTACCATACACACCGTGGTCTATAGGAGCCTTGCAGCCCTTGATGAAGAAAAGCAATTGTCTGGGTAACATTTCTGGGTGTGTGCATGTTCACTAGTTCATCTACTGTGTAGGAGGGAATCAAATGTTCATGTTCTTTGATCGTGGAAGGTGTTTTCACTTCAGTTTGGGTATTTAGAAGAATCAAGTTGTCAACCTCGGAGATTTACCTATGTATTTTCAGGAATGTAGCAACAGGTTTAAGGATAAATGCAAAAACCTTCTAAATCATACTCAAATATTTACTTACTTTTTTTTAAATAAGAACAAAGTCAAACTAAACTATACCAATGTAGACTCACGTTGACTTTAACAAACCAAGTAAAGGAGAGTCGTAACATGTTGCAACCGAGCATAAACTTAGTTAACCCTGTGGAAAATGAGGCCAAAAGAATTAAACTACTGATCTGCAAGTGTAACTCTTTATGACTGTTGATAGCTTCAATCTATAGCTTACGTCGACTGATTTGGGACAAAAGGCTTATTAAGGGGCTGTTTACCAAACGCTTATAACTTATTAACCGGTAAACGCTTATGCGGTTAGCTGTTGGTAAACGGCCCCAGGTATATAACCTATTAAAAACACCCTTCGTCCAAAACAATGCAACGTTTGACTTTGCACGTAGTTCAATAAATGCCTTCGAGTAATAACCATCAAGAATACAAGTGGCCAACTACAGAAGTGGCATTTCTCATTGGCCTAAAAGGAGCATTGCTGGTCAACCTACTCAAGTATGTATTTTCCCATAAATTCTCTATTAGCGTTCTAGTTCCTTAAATACATAATTTGATATGCAATTTTAATCTAAGTCAATAGAGCCTGATAGCACAAAGCTAGGAAGACATTGTAGTTATGATGCATAACTTTAGAAATATCTTTTGCTAACCTTGCTGCTGTTATCTCTAGCCAAACTGTGAGGCAGCATAACGGAGACACATCTGGAAAACAAGAAGCAACCATTGCTAAAACTGACCAGCACAAATCCTTCGCTTTTAACAAGAGGGCCTCTCCAGGATTTTTCTGCTTCTCACAATCAGCTATTATACCAAAGAGTTCAACAGGGATGTAATTGTTATCTTCCAAGAAGGAAGATTCATTATTTTTATTCGTGCTATTGAAGTTTGTGGAGGAAGGGACGCTTTTCCTTGACTGCATTCCTTTGAGAACCGTCGAAATATGAACCTTTAGACAAGGATCACTGAACTCCTTTGAAGCCTGAAAATCAAAGCAATGGATTATTGGATTCATTATGCTAGCACATTAAAAAAAAAAACTATAGTCATAGCAGCCATAACCACAAACAAATAGCTTGTAGCTGAAAGTGAGAAACAAACTTGCAAAGAAAAAAAAGCAAGCAAGACAAGACAAAAGGGACAAGAAGCCTACCACTTGGATCACCGTATCAAGAGGATGTCCTTCAACCTGAGACTCTGAAAGAAATCCAACCTAATAAACAAAAATGCCAGTTTATTATTTTTGGAGACAAAGAGGTTAGATTATAATTTAAAACATATTAACATGGATATCAATGTACCCAGTCATTGTCTTTAGCTAATACAGCCAGATACTTGGTGCTCATGGGTATCTGATGCATTCTACAGAACTCTGTAACCAAACTCCAGTGCTGACTTGCAGCTTTCTGCTGTGACCTCAACTCTGCTCCATCACCATTTCCACTCATTAGCCAAGATCCACATGTTTCTCCACTAGCCAGAGATGGGAGACTTGCCTTCTCCAAATTCTGAAGGACAAGTACAAGTGCTCGAGCGGCTTGTTTAGCATTAGCGGTGCTCTGTTTATCTTTTTCTTTCACAATGCCAGTGTGATAGTTTTTCAAATAGTACTCTGCCAATGCCCGAGCCAGAGAACCAGTAATATCACCTTCAAGGGGTGTTGGAAGAAATACAGAGCCCTTAAATGAAGGTTGCATGGAATTGTCAGCATACTCAACAGATTTAAAGAAAGAAGATATCCGCCTCAGAGCAGCAATGTCCACTTGAAGCATACTGGGAGATAATCCACAGAGCTCCAAAAGAAAAGCACAGGAAGCAACTAACACAGAATCTTCAAAATGCATGACTGCAAGGGGCATGACCTGCATGCAAACACAAAACAGTGTCCTTCATCAAAGATTTCCAGAATGCCGATAAACAATGCCGAACCCCTATAGTTCTATTCAGTATGGCTACTTATGCTTGTACAATTCAAATACTTTGATCCATAAAAAAAAAACTGTATGAAATCTCAGAAAATAGCCTCAAGCATTTGCACCATGTGAACCACCAAAACTCCAGCATACTAAGGTTCTTAAAGTATAAAGATTATGTCCTCTCGTTGAATCCCCCTTGTTTTCACGCTCTCAAACATAAATCAAGCACTAGAAAGCTCGGTCTTCAGATCTCTGCGTAACACATTCCTTGATAAAGTCACAGGTGTACTAATCACACACTACACAACATAAATATCCAAATTAAGATGATACAAAGTTATAAACTTCATTGGGACATTACATGGACATGCCCTAGTATCTATCAATTTACTGCGAACACAGAACTGCAGAGTTACAATACTCAGCAAGTGCCACTAACTATCCCCTAAAAGTAAAACACCATGGCACTAAAACATTACAATTTACCTACTGCTTGAACTGCTAACAGGAATATTATGTTTCAATAAGATTTTGATCAGGTCAAAAATAACATTAAACATAAACCAGCATCACGAGATCACGCAATTTAATTAAGCAAGAATAACACTTAGGGCATAGACTATAAGAGCAATAGAGCATTGATCTCACAGATGAAAGAAGAGACTCTTCCTCTTGCGTAATTGGAGAAAGTAGAGTATGAACATCAGACTGAATATTTGATTGCCCATTTACTGAGGTATCTGAATGCACTCTGCGTGTCTCAAATTCCAATTTCAACCTTTTCACTCTTAAAGATAAGAGATGTATAAAAGCCGCCAAGGCACGTCCACGATGCAGGTGATGCTCGAGCCCAAGTCTAGATCCCTGAAACCAATTAAAAAGCGTAAATATGAGACTGTTGGTGAATGTGAGGGACTGAGGGTAAATCTGTCCCAAGCCATAGCCTATGGCTAGTACTACTTGCAACATATTTTCTTTGTTCCACTAAAATTGCAGTGTTGCTTTTTTGGAGCGCATGTCACAAAACACTGTTTATTATTTTGTATAATATATAATTTGATACTTGCAATTATAAATTCAGAAAATGTTTACAAGCTTCTTGGTCTGTAAAACAGTTCTATATTTTATATAAATATATAGTTGGAAACGTAAAATATATATTTGTAGAAGTTATTTTAAGAAAAGTGTACAAAATGAACCAAAGAGGGCATAAAGATGCATGCCAAATAGTGTGGTTAAGTTCTTCTGGGAGACAGGTCGTGAAAGTTGTGTTAGCAGAGGCTCAACTCATGGAGTTCCCAGCAATAGGCATAACTCCTATGGGGCCATATAAGCTCACACACCGGCTCGCTGCATATAAGCTTGGTTTATATGGCCTTGAATATGCTCAAATATGATAGTTTTTACAAGCATAAATTTTCATCTTTTTTTCTAACACAGCAAAGATATATATATATATATATATAGGGGGAGGTTCATTTAGGAACCTTAAATATTTGGGGTTATTACAGGTTGTATATGTAGATTTCATGCGACAATGCAACATTGGGGTGTATTTCTCATCAAGGTACCAACCATTTCCTTTTTGTGTCAATCTCTAAATCTAAAGCATTATTATTTCCATTCCCTTCTGCATGTGAGGTAATACATAGACCAATATATCGAAAAAAAATGAAGGGACTGGAGGCTGAATCAAATATATGTTTGCAGATTTCAGGAAATTGCTGCTTCTTTAGATTCTGCACTTGTAGGTTCTGATCTTACCCCAATTCAGAAGTCAGATTATGAGCAGGGAAGTTCTCAATCCATGACATTGAAGCAAAGTCATATGCTAATGGAAAGCCTCAGATCCTGTTGGGATAAGATGTTCTTGTCATTTCTATCTCCGATGAATTTCTTCGCTTAACATTGCAGCTTGTATCTAGGTCAATTTGGCAATCAGATTTGGATAAACTTAATTTTGTTAGATTTATCTCTGGCATGGGGACATTTTTATCTACATATACGCAAATTGGTTGTCAGCTGGGCTGTCTACTCAGGTTCCAACTCTCCATTCGAGTGGGCCCTTGCTGCTGCTCCAGATGATTTTTGTGTATGTATGTAATATGCATCACTGCATACTTTATTTCGTACGATAACTTAGAAGTTGAAAGTAGAAACATCTACTATATGTTATATAAGATTCGTGTTTATACAATAGGTTCATCTCAATTCTATTTTATCTTAAAATTACGATAATGTAATCATATGAGGAACTTTAATTTAATCTTCTCCTATCACCAACTTTAAACTCATAATTTGTGATATAAAACCATATAGATTCATAAAATTAATATTGAGAAGGAAGGAAATAGAACAAAAAATGAAACATGATTGTTTTTTCGAGTTCTCGGTTTTGATTTCAAAATGCTTCGCGCCGCATCGCACGCGGGTAAGTAACTAGTATATATATTATCATCCTAGTTCAAAATTTTTGAATAAGTGAAATACATGGGAAAACAAGAGAGAAACAATGACCACAGTTGCTGAAGTTGAAATATAAAATTCAAAATCAAAGTTAACATAACTAGTCCAAAACAAACTTAGAAAGAAAAGAGAGAAAATACAACACAACGAATAAAAATGGGAGGAAATAGATAGGTTCCTAGTCTTGTAAGTTGCAAAAACGTAGAATCCAAAACAAAAAAGGGGGCTATTGAAATAAAAACTCCACCTAGAAGTGAAGATTACATGTGTTGAAAATGATATGCATGGGTTAACATATTACATCAGAAGGTGGAGAGCAAAATTATTTGTCGCATGGAATTTAGCGAGAGAAAGCAACTAGATAATATATCAAAAAAAGTGAAACACATGCCTAATAAAATCTTTCAAAAACCTTATCGGTAAGAAAAATTACAACTAAGAGTCCCCAGCCAGGAGGCTATAAGACTCGGGAGTGGAAAACATATGAATTGGACCAAGTACATTACATTGGCTCTATTGATTTGTGAAGGTTTCGGGGCCAAAAGATGCTAGGCTTGAGCTCAGCATGGATAGTTAGACAAGCTGATTTGAGCTAGCCAAGCTTTTTAACTAGCGGGCTTGTATCGTCTACAGGGCTACACCCTTATAGGCTTGGGTTTTTCCACCACGTTTCAGGGCCAAGAGAAACTAGGCTTGAGCTCAGCACAAGATCAGTCTTTTGGTTTTACTCTGTCTAGGAAGCTCCACCAAGATACAAAGTCACACATGTATGGCTACAAGTTGATTGTCGCTATGCATGTTATTTCTAATTCTCTAATAGTTCAAATATTTAAGGGCAAGTTTTCGAGAGGATTATGAGGATTTTAAGATGAGGACGCAATAAAATTATGTGATATATGTCAGTGCAACTGTTAGTATTTATTTTTATCATATCTTATTGTCTGTAGGGTAATTACTAATTATTTGTAAAGATAACTAGTTTTATTCTATGTAACGCCTTGGAAACCTAGGGTTTGCCCTGATCATTTCTTCTCTAAATTTTGTATGGCGGTGTTGCTACATAAGACGTCTGCAAAAAAAATATCTTCTTTCCGGTAGATTTGTGACAAGAAACTAGCATTATAGCAATATTTCTGTTCGGTGTCCTGCAGCTTAATGAAGGTTATAGGACATTCACAGTTATCATATCTATTTAATTTGAGTCTGTACTCAAACTTCCTCTGTTCCTTTATTAGAGCTGCACATACTTCAAGTTGAACCAGCTCAAGATTCTCAGCTTAGAACTTGAACAATTCTCTTCCTAAGGTAACTTCCTTAACGTCTAGAGTGATAATGACGGTAAAGAATAATGGTTTCATGAAACAAGTTTATTCCCCCAAAACTATCATAGTTAAGGCGAGTATGAACTATGAAGATACAATAGCATGTCTCCAACTGACCTGTAATGCCACACACTGAGATTGGAGACTCAAATATAGTTGAAAATTGTTGGAACATCCAAACATGCACATAATATAATTAGAGGGAACCAAAGTCAGAAAATGACAAACTGTCTAGATACTGATCTTCTCAAGTGCCAATTGACATGGTGCATCAAAATTGATGTTCCTATAACTAGGATCACTGACCTCTGCTGAAGGCCCATATAGTTCCTCTACATGCCTCTGGATAGCAGCTTCCCAGGACAATGTACTGATCTTGGCTTGCTCATTACCGTCATCTACATAATCAACATCTCTAAGAAGAAAAGATTCTTCAACTGGCAACCCTGATACAGATTGCCAACCAAGAGGACCCTGCATTGAATGCAAGAACTTACTGTTATCATCTATGTTTTTCTTTTATTTTTCCTGGTCTAAAAATATTCCGTTCAAAATAAAATTTGACAGGACATAATTTCATGGATCTGTTTGACTATTAGCCAAATATCTAAACCATCCCTTAATAATGAGACATACAGGAATCTTGTTGGCAAAATTCATGTATCAACACTTTGTGATGTTACCAATATGCAAGTAGGTAATTTTTCACTTGAAACTTTGTTAAAAAAGAATGATGCATTTATTCTGGGACATCCAAGAAGGAAACTCTTTCATTTATTTTTGGATGGAAGGAGCAATAAAAATTGGCAAAACACATTATGTTCAGAGGTTGAAAGGTGAATTAAGTGCCCATCACATAAAAACCTGCACATAAAGCTGAACCAGCCTCCGGACAGCCTTAGAGAACCATCCTGGGAGCATTTGTTCAAGCGAAGTATCATGTCCAGCAGAGTAAAAGATGTTGTCACGCCAGTTCAGGTAATCTGATAAATTAGAATTTCTGAACACTGCATTTACAGATAACTGGGTCAGAAATAATATGGTTGAGCCAGAGAAACTGTTTCATGAAAAAATAGAACAAGAAAAATGCCTTTTGATCTGGAGCTAAAATAGTTGCAAGTTGGATCTTGTCCAAAACATGCTGCTACTAGAGTGCGCCATAGTGTAGGAAAGTGTTGCATGGCTGGCCTTAGATTTTCTAATGTACACTGAGCTGAGGAGCTGCGGTTCCGATTTACACTACCAGTGCTCAAGCAATCTTGAATAGGAACAGGGGCATACATTAATGTGGCTATTGCTGCCAGTTCTCCAGCTCCTTCAGCAATGTCATCAACTGTATGAATTATATCATCGATTTCCAGTGCACCTAGGCTATTGTCATGCGAAAAATTACGTGATGCAACTGAGCGAGCATTTGAGAATGACGCCTCATACTCATTCCCTTTAACCCTTGATAATAGCAACCATTTTGCCCATTGACAATCTCCCTGGGTAGAAGCAATACATAAACATAAACGGTGTGAGAATACACAATGATGCAACTCGACTAAGCCTTTCTCCCAAACTTAATGAAGAATGAAATTGCGCACAATAGCTGTGTAATGATAAGATCACAAGATAATGTTGATTACAAATACATAAATAAAGAAGGCAAATCTGAAGGAAGCAATTAGACCTCTATCTGCAGACATCAACAAGAGAGTTGATTCAGTCTTATATATGAGACCATATTCTCTGCTGTATTGTGTTAGGTGAAGTACTAAGCTTCTACCTCTATCCACTTAAAGTTTATCTGCCCTGCCCCATGATCTACACTAAATACAAGTGACTTTCCATCGTAAGGGCACACAGAAACTAAGACTGCAGTGGCAACAGGATTTATGTTAAACATCCAAGCATTGGATAAGCCAATAAGTTAAAGTGGTCGAGATGTTCCATTACCAAAAGAACAGCAACATTCATCTCTGGTCTCCGCAGAATGTTTAACTACCATGTCAGATGTCTGTTAATTGGACCAGTTTTACTGGTCCAGGGGGGATCTTGCATATTCTCATTTCATTACACAATTAGCAGGCTAAATGATATAACATTGTTTACAGGCTACAACAAATCATATTTTATATATATCCCCTCCAATAGTATCAGTCTAAGAGTAAGATACATCTGAAAACTTCAAATCAAGAATAGCAAAACTTGCTCCTGAAATATTAAGCAGCCTATGATATGCCTGCCTCAACTAAATTGCTCTTAGATTTAACTAGATTTTATTAGCTTCAGATGAAAAATATGTAGGAGTAGCACCAAATAAGCCTTAAGAGCATCAAAGAGTTCAACCATCGCCTTTGAATGTATTTAGCTATTAGGGTATCTAAAGTGGATCTGAATATTAAAGTTCGATGTCGAATGGCTTTTCTAAAATGTAAAACTATAAATGTAATTTTCATTTTCTAAGTTTGAGCTTTAAATATATTGCTGTCTGGTTTATAGCGGAAACCTTCTATTTAATTAGTGTTGAGATAACATGACCAGGAATTAGATTATTCTTGTGCCCAAAGGTTGACTAAACATATGATTTGAACTTCCCAACAGGAAAGGTTAGATGCCTGCCTCATATCTAAGTAAGCTAATAGATATTAAAGCCAGATCAACTCCTATGTCTGTGTGCTAATACAAAACGCAATGAACACAACTGGAAAAGAAGATAAACTGTGAACTTACAGCGGTTTCTAGCAAGGCAGATAGAAGTTCACGATCTATAGCCAACTTATGGTGATCAAGGTAAAGATCAAGTAGGTATGGCAAGTTACGCTGAATACAATGATGCAGAAAAAGCTTATGCAGACCCGGGAAAGAACCAGTACTGATGTCGTTATCAATATTTGTGAAATAAAGATCTGTTGAATCCTTTGTTGACTGCTCAAGAAAAGATATATCACTGGAACTGGTGATAATGCCCGACCTTGCCAGAAGGCATACTACTTCCTCGGTGCCCTCCCAGAATTCCTTGAGAAATATAAATTTCTTAGCAAGCCGTGCTTCCACAAGTGATTGTAACCACATGGAGCATGCATTAATGGATGGGAACCGCAGTATTCTGATATCTGGCACATCCATACACACAGCATCCAAGTCTTCTATAGAATATATGTAGTTTCCATAGTCACCAAACTCACTTTTGTATCCAGTAGAAGCACTTGGTAAGCCATCCAAACTGATTCGAAGAGTTCCATGTGAAGATGAGTATGATGGAATTATATCTATGAGCCTGGAAGCTTCCTCCCAGTTACTGTGGCATATGTGGTACTCAAATTGTGACTCCCATGATACATCAAAATCCACAAGAGAAAATCGGTCTAGCACTATCTGCACATTGAGAAACATATAAATTCCTTTAGTTGGATTAATAAATATGGATTACCATGTTAGTACATGACATCAGCCAAAGAACCAAGAAAGAATTTTGATTGCAAGTTAGAACGGAACAATCCAAAAAAAGCTTACCTAATGCTAGATTACTGAATCTATAAGTCTGTTAAATGATGACTTTCGCAGAACCATGATTTGGAGAAGTAGAAGGCAGACAATGATTGCACACGGAGTCCAAGCACAACTACCTTTAATTTGCTGAATTTAAGTGAAGCATTGCTTCTTTTTTTAATAACTGTGGTATCTTGAACCTTTGGCCCCAATCGTCCACAAGGTCCATGCCAAGCACCTTGCAGGATTTGAACCTAAGACCACTCACCTTATGAGGTACTAAGTCCCAATGAAATATCACTAGGTCTCCTCTAGGATTTGAACCAAACCAAATTATAATATATGATAATTTGAGTGCCAATGTAAAATAAAGTTACTTAACAACTTAAAATGCATTTGATTTTGGCTGGCATTACCTAGTCGAATTCTTTTCTGGCTGATATTTGTCAGAAACACGATAAGATCCTAACATAAGTGGTATCTCCAGCAGTGCGACTCTTATTTTGGTGTCACTGCAAGAAAGTTCTTTTACTTAAACAGGTAATCTGCAAAGTATAAATCCAGTATATGGAACTCCAAGTTAGTATTGGTGTGCTACCACCACCACCACTAGGCTGTACTTTTTAGCAAGTTCAACAAAAGCTCTATAAAAATTTACCTAGATCTCAAGCTAAGTTGTGGGCATATCCTAATCTTTATAGGTCACTGCATACCATCACAGCATAAGCTTTTCACAAACAGACCCTAATATAAGTATCCTTGTTCAATGTCAACAAAGATCATTAAACAACTATATATTCTTTCAGTTCATATATAAGTATCCTTGTTCAATGTCAACTTGCAAGAAGTAGAATGATTTACTATCATACGTCTCCAGAATACCCCTCCAAAGCAACCAGTTAGGGAATATAAATTGCTTAGGCAGGCTCTAAGGAAATGTTCCCTCGCAATTTAAAGGAATGCACTTGATCTAAGACGGATAGAATCAGGAGTTGGTGCATTTTTGTGCACTTTGAGTTGATGATTAGTCGCTTCATCAAAACATATTCACCACAGTAGAGTGTACTTTCCGAATGTACATTTAACGTTTTGTTTTCTAATAACACAAAGGTAAAACAGTGAGCTAAAATTGACTACCTTTTCTTTAATAAGCATACCAAGTCAAAACAAGGTTGCTTACGCTGGGAAACAGAGAGCATTACATTTTTATGGGGCTGAATAAAACAAATAACACATAAAATTAAGTTGAACATTCCTTTCAATTCTACATGAAGTTTGGACTCAATCTGCAATCAAGAAACCGAACCCTGATCACTGTTATAATTAGAGTTGTGCACCACTTTTCTTTTCCATGCCGGGTATGGCCTTAAGGGTGGCAGCCTCTCATATAGATGGCTTTGTGATCACCTTCAATTCTGCTTGTTGGAAGGCTCATCCGCGCACAGGTCAACCCCCTCAATTGAGGATCATGAGAAGCAGAACTGGTTGAAGGATCGGCTTTCGCTGTCACAGATTAAAGATCTAACTACAATCCATAAAGGTAGGTCTCGAAGGGCAGAACTTCATATTCATAATCTCAGTTGGACCATAAGTAAAAAAATTGGTAGATAGGGATTACATAAGAACTTCATTCAAGGAATGGGCTAGATCGGGATATTTCACAAGAACAATAGCTGAAGATCCAGAAAACTAGAATTGTCATGTTGAAGTTGGTATATTCATGCAAGCACAAGAAGTTTCAAACCATAAGCAACAAAAAGAGACTGGCTTATCATACATGGATTACTAGACATTTATCAGGCCAAGATGCTATAAAAGCTCTGCCTAATGATGTTGAATAAAAGATAGGTTTTAGTTTGCAGCATGGTACAGGCCACTGTGTTTTCTCCTACCTGTAAGAAGCTGTAAAAATTCAATCCATGGTAGCATGTTTTAATAATAGGATATAAACTTACACGATCAATGGTCCTCTGATCCCAAGCATCAGACCAGACTGCAGCTGCAGCCCAGTAACAAGCATGGGTGTCATCATCGTCGACCACAGGAACGTCCGAATATTTGCTGACGTATCTCCATAAACCTAATACAACCCCATCAAGTTCACCACACTCAATCGTAAGGTCATTAGATAGTGAATGCAACTGAGGCAGCTTAATTTCTTCTGGCGAATCGACATCCTCAATTCTCATCAACTCCTTTCGCCGGGCACGGAATGTTCCATAAAAACTACTGCAAGGGTACATCCTCTTTCACAAAACAATCAAGTGCAGGATCAGAATCAATTGCAACTACATAAGTTGATACCAATGGTTGCTAGTCCTTAAAGAAAAATAATATAAATGACAGACGCATACCTCAACAGAAGATATCCCTTCCAATATCTTCAACTCATACGGTCCAAGATATCCATGAGTTTTCATCACTTCAGTTATTTGCTTTCGGAGAGATCTCCTAACGGTGCCAAAAAGCAGCTGTCTTAGGCAACTTTCCAGGTCCTCTCCAAGCTTTTGCAGTGTGGCTACACCAAGTTCAGTTTCATCCTATTGATCATGATAAGCGAAGAGCATTAGAGTAAAACAATCTAAAATTTATTTGCATGAACATTCACAAACTACCATTAGAATGTGTAAAGTCAACCACCTTTAGAAACAGATCGTAAGCAATAGCCCTTCCAATATCACGAACTTTCTCAAAAGTATCATGAGGCTCTTTGTTAGCATCCATATGTTCTTGTTCATGTAGATGCAATTTAAGAACAGCTAATGGAAGACGACCAGAAAGCAAGGCATCCTTTACAACATTTTTTTGGTCTAAATTATCTATTTCCCAACGTGCAATCATATCCTTAGGATTTTCAAAAGGAATTGCTCTCCTTCCTGGGAAACTTGTTTCTATTTGAGAAATAGATGCTCCACCAAAGCTCTCCAAATCTGAATAGGATCTATTGTCAAATGAGTCCATTGACATCAAAGCATGCTTTTCAGTGGTAGCATATTTCATTCCAGTTGGATATTCCTGCTCATTTGTTGTTTCCAGTGAAGAGGGATATGTGGGAAGCTTTGGATGCTCAGGATCATCCTGTGATAATTCTGAATCCACAAATTCCAATGGCTTTAAACCATCCCCCTGTGACACAACACAGATAAGACTTCATAACCCAAATAGATAAAAGCCGTAAACGTTTGCAGTAAAAGAATTACAATAAAACATACAGATCTTGTAGCAGACTTTTTAAATTTAGTAGCAAGTTGACGTTGCATGTTTCGTGAGATCTCCAGCAAGCGAGCCATCTCCTGAAGCCTTCTTAAATTTTCAATTTCACTGTGTTCTTTATCTGCTAAAAGCAATGGGACAGAAGAATCCTTCATGCCTGTAATACTCCTTGACATGATTCCATTTTGCATATGCTGCAATGATCCATATCGACGTATCATTTTGGTAGAAAAATGGGTGCCCAAAGCCAGAAGCCTGAATCACAAACTTAAATAGCATAAAAAAACACAGCATAAAAAATACAATGCACAAGTAGATTAGATGGCACTTCAACCTGTCACCAACAAAATGGACATATTAAAAGTGAAGGTGCCTCACAACTGAGTATTCTTTCAGGAGCAGTATGGGTACAGCCCAAAGATGTACAGGAATTTGGGTCCAAAGTAACTTGGGCTTTAATTAGTTGCATAATATTTGCAATTGATTTGCATTAGTGGCACAAACTCATGATCCGTAATACGTGATAATTTCATTTACGGATCACACCTTAGTGGTGTTTTGAAACTAATATGATTACAATCTTACAAGTATAATCATGATGCATTCCCAAAACTTAAATTTGATAGCAACTCCATGTTGCAATCATACGAGTATAAATGTTCACACATATGGCTGATGTTAACGGCTTTATAAAGAAGAGTTCCATTAAGCATGAAGAGCAAAGAGAAGTAGAAGCCATCGTCCACCTCTTTTTTCTATCCTATAATCAGCATAGAAAAATCATACCTTGATGCAGCAGATACATCATTATCGTTTCCACCTTTGTCTAAAATTAGATAAACAGCAGCAAAGACCAATCTCAGGACGCCTTCTTCCGCCAAACTCACACCAGCAAGCATCTCTAATGAACTAATTCTCCACAAAAAAACACAAGATAATCACGCTTCTATTCAATCATACATCTTATATTGAAAATTGACTATAAAGTTGATAAAAAAAACTACATCACAGCATAAGAAACAATTTGCTGGCAATAAATACCAAACACTACATTTCTTATGAGTCTCCTGGTTTCTTTTTGAATTGAAGATTTAGTAGGCAGTAGCTGCTTCTCATATTGGTAACCAAGCTGTAATTCACTTCTAACAACTCATTTTCTATACAAATACTACTATCAAACACATTTTCTGTGGTCCCATATTATCACTCTTAAGACATTGTCAATTTGACCTTGAAAGTCAAACTAACAAGGTGTTTGATAAGAATAATTAAGAACCGAAACTGAAGATATGGATGATTCAGTTAGTTGTTCAGGTGCTTTAAGACTTATCAAGATTGTCCAAATCATCGCAAAAGCAAATGCGAGAAAAAACTTGTTCACGAAAATGATAATGAATCAACAAGATCGGCACACAAGAATGTCGGAAAACTTAAGGATAATTTGCTTAGTGTTGAGACCTTTGTGTTATTTTTCACATGGATAATCAATTGAGAGAGACACCCAAACGACTCATAATCTTATCTTCAACATGAAATGAAGAGGAAGAACATATGACATGCCTACAAATGGAGGTCAAAAGAAATAACATGTGACATGCCTACGAATGGAGGTCAAAAGGATTAGACAAGTTGCATATCAACTCACAAATAAACACACCACTCTCTACTCCTAGAGAGGATGGTATTCTAGAATATTCTGGAGTGGGGTAAAAAAAGCAATAGTTGTGATCCTCTTGTTAACAACAAGCAAGCAGTTGACAACACTAGTTCTGATCAATCAACAAAAGCTTCAGCTAAATCCTGGGAAATGAGAGGGAAAGTGAGGAGTTTCATAAAAACCTTCATGTAGAGATGACGAAAGTTATTGGTTTGAATAACTGTGGTAAGATCATGCATATGCTTTCAAATAATGAGGAGGTGTTGATGGTCCCCTCTTTACCATTAGCGAGAATGAGAAGGGTGGGCGCAGATCTGTTTGATCTATATGACATCTACACTGGATGTACGTCTGGTGATATGTGACAGCCTAGTCAACATCTTTCTTTTATTGCTCCTAATGTCAAGGATGGTAATCCCAGTTTGTGGGGATGAATAAACAAATACCTTTTGGTGAGTGATTCATGAATTATGGTAACTCTGTTGAATTTTATCTAGTAAAATGATGAATGTAGCTATTTAATTCATATAATAACAAGTTTCTATTACATATAAGCCGGTGAAATAAGGTTTTGGGTGATATCCATGGGAGGTGTTAAATCAAGTTGAAGTTCATCTTTCATTACAATGGTTATTTGTCATTTTTATCACATTAACTCCAATAACACTCCATTCATGTATGCTAAATAACCTACTTGAATGATTTGTTTCATCAACAGCCCAACCAAACACACAATGGTAATTAACCATTCGTATACCTTCTTCACTCCATTACCTTTCCCAATCCATTCTTTTCAAGCCATCCAAATGAAACATGACTTACGGTTGGTATGGAGGATATTAGATCTAGAATGAAATGAGTCATTTGGAAGGAATGAAACATGTTGTTTGGTTACATACATGGAATGAAGCAACCACTATTACAAGAATCTCATTCCACCAAATCCCTTGTTTTGTATTCGAATGGGGAAGAGAATTTTTCAGTCCAATCAAAGTGGAATGAATGACGATTACAAAAATATGCAACATTCACACATTTTGCTATATTTTCCTAGATTTCAACAACTCAACTTTGTGGCTGTTTTGTTTGGATCCTCTTGTTCTTGATTCACCATTCTCCAATGGTGCTTAACTAGTTATTTTGAACCTGTATTCGTTTATTTTTTGTGTGGAAATTGCACAATGTTTTTAACAGAGATTTTGAATCATCCTAATACATCACCCTTCAAGAAAAAATCTACTAGTTTTGCAAATTGGATCCTTTTACCACTCAAATTTATCATGATGATTAATATAAAAATAATTTTTTTAATCTACAATCAAGCTCATACTTAGTATTTGAAGTTAACAAAATCAATTTCAGATTAAAAATAAAAGGCGGGCCTTCTTTTTGGACAAATGAAGTCATTTATATACCAAAGAACACAAAAGATCTGAATGTCAATTATAGCAATTTCCATAATTTACCCCATTATAATCAATAACAAAAAAAAACGAAGCAAACAAAGAAATATGAATGGTTCATTCAACTGACCATTGCCATTAGTAGGCCATTGCATTCTTAATTCATCACGTTCACCCCAACCAAATGGAGAATAAATTCTTTTAATGAGTTGTAAGGTCTTCTCCGGAAAATAAAACCTTGTAAAATTTCCATGAAAGAAAAAAGATTTAAGTGTATGTTTATCGGTATTAGATACATGCTAGACACAAATTTCATGTACCCTTTAATACATTAATGTTGTAATATTTACCAAAATTCAGAAAATTTTGGATATAATATTTTCTATAATATTATATTCTTATCTTCAATGTTGATCCACTAGTCACAGACTTGGAGAAAAATGTGATATTGACCTAGATGAAAGGTTCCTACTACCTATAGTAGGTAGTACGTAGTGCCATTTTATATACAAGTAGAATTTGAACTTAAACCCCGTTAATCATTGTATTAAATTTTATCAACACTTTTGTAAATGCTTGTACATAATACTTCAGCATGTCCATCAACATATGTTGTTCTACTTATTCAGACAAGGAAGTGTGGTGTACAGCATCTCATGTCATAATCTTTCAATGCTTACGCAAAGAATTTAAAAAAAATAATAACAACAAATAATCTCATGCATTCAATGCTATAACTTCAAATACAGAAATCAATGCCCCCTCCCCCCCAAGTCAAATTCAGCAATGAGTCAATCAAATGAACCAAAGCGAAACTGATAACATATGTAAGTGAACATGGAGAATGTAGAAATCTTACATCTCGATTTCCTGAAAGTTCAAGTAATCCAATGCCAGTTGCAAGCGGCGAATCCGAGCTACCTTCAGGTCCCATCCTGACAGATATCGATACAAATACGTCAAACTGAAACGTTTTAATTTATGTTTTAGAAATCATATGTTTGTGTGCCACATCTCCAACAGAAGCCAAATATATGGCTAAAAATCTTTAAGAAGATAGTATGGACATACTACTATTTGGAATGCAAGCATGGTTCGTTATCAGAGACGGTGGTGCAAATTGCCAAGATACAATGAGTTTCAAATATAAGATGCTATATATTCACACGATTTACCTCTACTCTCCACTTGCAGAGGCCATCCAAATTCTCCACACATCAAATAAATGGGATGCAATATCCGTTATATTTCCTCACACAATATAACACAAAATGGAAATGTAGAAAAGTTAAATGGCTTAAAAGAATAGCATCTACACTTCTGAACCACCTTGGTCTTCCTCCTAACAATTGATTAAGAAATTATTGTCTTCAGGGACTTAAAATAGCCATATTATTCATACCACATGATATCTTTATGTAAGCTTCCTTTTCCTTTTGCACTGTTCGCAAGCTATAGCAATCCCTTCTTTCTCATTCTATTTGACTCATAACTCTTTAAAAAAAATATCCAGGTAAGGTCCTCAATCAAGATTAGGTTCTGTATCAGTTAGTTGTCTAATTAGTGGCCAAAATGTTAACATTAATCATGCCCAATTTACGATCAATAAGTAGTTGAAAGAATAAACTGAATTGTCAATGCTTAGTGCAAGTTCAGCGAGAGAATTCTGCAGTGAGTGACAACTGTTTTGTCCTATCCAAACACCCAACATAAGAATGACTTATTGCCCCTGAAGCCAAAAATCATGAAGCAAGCAAAGTATCAACTAACCTTCAAAAAGTTGCAGTCAAGCCAAGTTAATCAAACCATACAAAATTAAATGTTTGTATGTTTCATGTTAAATATGGGGAAATTTCTCTCCGCCTTATTTTATCGTTTAGGGTACCTCTAGGGTTTACATCATCTTGTTTCACGACCAACCTATGACATATTCTCAATTTATCTAGTGAATAAAACCTTACCCATGAGATATGCCTGATTACATGGCATTAGAGCCATGACACTCTAAATACAAACCCTCTAAATCGACACCCCGCTGTTGTTGCTTTGAAAAGTTTGAGCAAAAATCACATGCCATAGAGAACAGGGGACTCTTAATAGCACATGCTGGTTCAATAAACTTGGAGACTTTCCTTCACCTTTCTAACATCCTTTACATGCCTATCGATATTCTCCTTTGATCCTATTTATAAACAGAACTACCAAACAAATGAATTGCTATGATTTTGATTTTGATTTATACTTGAACCAGAAACAGAAGAGTAACACTTTCCGTGAATGACTGAATGTGTGCATTTGCCTGATAAAAGGACTTGATATATACTTCAAATGACTAGGGAAAGACCTGATAACTGATCCAAAGCACCAGCATTGGAAAGTGTTCCTTTATTTTTTATATTAGCAAATGTAGCTGATTCAATTATGTTGAATCAACACCTTACGGAGATAAATATGAACATTCCATTTCAAATGCATGCTCTTGAAAATTGAAGTCATGCAAACCCCAAATTTGGGATCAATCAACTGTTTGATTTTGTGATGGACAGATCAGGGGCAGCAGATGGATGATGACATGTGGAGGCATCTGTTTTCAAATTAATTTCATTTTTCCTTTACTCAAGATTTTAGTTCAATAAAAATATACAAAAAACACATATCAAGCCTTGTTACTTGTACATATATCTAATTAAAAGTTGAAAAAATAAAATAAGAATATTTAGTGATAATTAAATGAAAAACGAACATTAAGCAAGAACGCTTGTACACAAATTTTGATTATATTTGAAAAAATTAAGAAAAATGATTGATTAACAACGAACAAATATTTAATCATGACTAAATAATGAATTGATTTCAGCCTAGCGTAGACTAGATTATGTGTTTAACAAGACTAGAAACGAATAGTGGTTGAGCAGGAAGTAAACGGAAGAAAAATGTCTAGTCTAGATTATGTGTTTAACAAGACTAGAAACGAATAGTGGTTGAGCAGGAAGTAAACGGAAGAAAAATGTCTAGTCATGCATCTGCTGGTACCCCTGACCAGTTAAATTAAACAAGTTTTATTTTGTGTTCGAGATCGACTCGAGCTCGAGCAGCTCGTCAAAAGCTCGAATTCTTTACACCCTATACATGACTGCCTTTTAAAGCCTATAAATAGAACTTGAACCCGTTTTTGTTACAACACCGGTTTACAAAAAATGGGTTCAAGTTCTATTTCTAGGCTTAAAATGGCAGTCATGTATAGGGGTGTAAACAATTCGAGCTTTTAACGAGCTACTAGAGCTCGAGCTCATTTATCTTGAGCTCGAGCTTAATAATTCTCGAGCTCGAGTCAATCTCAAACACAAAATAAAACCCGGTTAACTTTTGAGTCAAGCTTCATAACACCAATGTTCGATCGGCTCATTCGAAAAATCTGATTAAAATTTTTGAGTCAAGTCAAGTTGAGCCAAGCCATTTGAGCATACACTTTTTTCAAGCCAAACATGCTCATATGTGCATGAATCATACAACAAAAATATAAAAGTTATCGATCTCGAGCGGATAAACAAGTTAATCTATCACGAGTTCAAGCCCATAAATGAGCATTGAGCTCGAGCTTGATAGTTTTTAAAAAATATATATTTGAGCTTGAGCCAACAAACGAGTTAATCGATCGCGAGTTCGAGCCCATAAACGAGCCTCGATCTCGAGCTCGATAATTGAAACAAATACTGGAGCTCGAGCTTGAGCCCTACTTTGTAAAAGTTATTCAAGCTCAAGTCAAGCTCGAGCCTAGTATTATTTTTCCGAGCAGGGCTCGAATAACCTACTACTCCACTCAGCTTGGTTTGTTTACATCCCTATTCATGTAGCTATTAACCAGTTTGAACTTATGGTTATGCCCCTAAACCTAGGCTTGTAATGGCTTCTACAAATATTATACCAAGTAAAGATACAAGATCGCTGAAATGGCCCTGGTCTCTTTTCCGACATTTTGAGAAATTAAAGGATTGGCAAGTTTCTGTAATATGAGATTGTGAGTGAAATGTAGCAGCCAAGAAGCAGCATGTCAGAAAAGGAGAATATATGAGATGAAATTTTGAATATAGATGGGTGAAACACCTAGAAAAGATGATTCCAAAAACAAAAAACGCTTCTACGAGCTGAAAGTATCCCCATTGTGATCAAAGTGCTTTAAATGGTTTAGTCTGGCATGACCTGATAAGTGCGTCAGCGAGGAAGAACAATCTACAAGTGGCAAATACTTAAATAATGCATGCATGGATAATGAATAAGCAATCAGGACTCAAGTCAGTAATTCCACTATAAAGTTGCTTTTAAAGATTTATGAAATAAAAAATACCTGATATTTCCATTAACAATAAAATAAATAATAATAAAATCTTACCATTTTGCAAGCATAAATGATCTGCCTCTTCATGACCTTCGTATAAAAGAACTCTATCCAAAACCTCTATTTTCCAAGTTGGCCAAGGCTGCTTGAATCCTTTCATTTCAATGAGGTTTGCAGTTTGATCCATAGTGCTGTTATTAATCTGATGGTATCCAATGGCTTCAACAGGAATGCAACCAGAAGCTACTGAAATGGAAGGGAGAACTACTGAAAGAGCATCTTCTGTGACCAGATAAAAACATCCATGGAACGTGCAACCAACTGCAACTCCTACAGTAACTTCCTGATCTCCACCATTTGAGTCTCTATCAGCATTCATAGATGAGTCAACATGCAAGTTGCAGTGGACAACGCGGGAAGTCATGTTTTTGGTTGTACTGTAATTTCTACTAAGCCGGGTGATTCCAAATGAGGAAAGACATATGATATCATCTTTGCTATGTTTATCAGTTGGAAGAAATATACTTCTTAAAGCACCGGATGACAGCTCATAACTGTGGTTCTTATGTCGCACTATCTGTGAAGCAGCAGAGAAACCTGTGATAACTGACTCCTTACCCATCTTTTCTGCACTGCCTTGCAATGTAGGGAACTCTTTACTTCCCATTTTGTCCTTAACAAAACTTTTGTCCCTTACAAATGTTAGGTTTGGAGAGAGATTATTATATAGCCTCTGGTGGCTAATATCAGCACCACCAACCTCCCAACCAGCCAATGTCCTGTACCTTAATTGTTGAAATTGTGGTAGACACTTCTCAACGGAGTTATTTAAGCCTGGAACATGGTCACTTGCACGAACTACATAAACTATACCATAATCATCAATTGCAGCTACCAGCGAGGTATGTGAAGCAACAAGAAGTGTCCTAAACACACTTTCACCAACAAAATCTCCGGTTTGATGAGACAATGTACTAGGTCTATTTTCACCTTCAAAATTAGCACCTTTGGGAGGTACACCACCTTGGACAAATGACTTCTCTAATCCCATTGTTTTCAATCTAGGATGAAATCCGTGTATTTCTAAAAGATTGACACATCCCAAGTATTCACCAGTTATATTACCAAAAAAATTTATTAGGCCAGCAGAATTAAGGCATATAAGATATTTATCAGAAAACTTAAAGTCTGTCCATTGATCCACAGGAACCATATTTACATCCTCATCAAGCTTCACTGAGCAGACCCACTGTATACCCCAGCTGGCTATCCTACCAACAACAAGTACATTTTTTCTCTTCTTCCTTTCAGCTTTATCATTGGTGTTGACAAGAAAAGAATCCTCCAGTGTCAAGGCAAAACCAATCAGGTCATGTGAATTATTAACAAACACTCTACAACATTTGTATGAGATGTTCATCTCACCCTCCACAGGATCTAAATTAGCAGAACTCTCCTTTTGATATAAGTTGGTATTCCCATTAAATAGGAATCTCAGAAGTGTAGAATCATTTTCAAAAATGTTAAAGGAAACAACTGCAGTGGAGGACGGAAAATGTGATTTGTCCGGGAATCTGCTACAAAGGTTGCCATCGGATTTCACTGTTTTGACTTTAATAAGAAATGTTCGCAACCATCTCCTTCCTTCAGCAGCCTCTGACAGGTCATCCTCAGACTCCAAGCAAGTGTTTACATTTTCACCATCATTATCTGGCTTATTTAGATGGATTGTATCTCTAGAGGACCTCTGCTCATCCGTGTTATGAGGTAAGGAGGTAGATGAGGTAGATGGACCCCATTCCACCCACACCCCTTCACTCTTTCCATCCAGCATAGGTCCAACCGATTCTTTGCATTCAGTGGGTTGACGAAATGCATGGACCATCAACCCATGATCTCCAACCACGAAAAGAAGTTCTCTAAATAAAGCTCCCTCGTGCTGATTATTTGAATCCTCACATATACCCCAAGCAAGTGAATTAATATCCGAAAGCATGGGATAGCTATTAGATCTTATGAAATCAGTTTGGATAGAAAATGTATTGTGTGAACCCATATCTGCTGGATCGGAATTGATGTGATCATCCACACTTACACCTGGCTCGCTAGTAGCTGCAAACTGTGGCAGAGAAGAATGTAGGAACTCTGGCTTCTGGAGATCTCCATTTCCACAACCCTTGTTACTTACAGATTCACCTGCAGAGAAAAGAGAACTAATATCTTCAAATCGACATGAACCAGGTTTGATCATGAATAAGCAATTAAGTTCGGATGTTTACCTTTGCCTATTGGAAGAAGTAGGCCTTCATTGTGATATGAGAGTAATAATACAATTTCCCTGGTTGGGGAAAGGAAAGCTTCACGGAACTGTGCCAGGTTTGCTTGCAACCGAGAAGGCTCCCATTTGTGCAATTGCACAATAGCTGGGCCGTCTTCGCCAAAGCTAAACGTCATGTTGCTTCTACAAGCACAGAAGATAAGCAATTAAAACAAAGAAGGGGATGTAAATCAGGCTCTGATATTTTCTTATAACTCTGAATGCTTACCAGCAAGCAAACAGTCCAAACTTGTGGCTGTAACATAAAGATGACTTTGGCAAATCAATTCAAGCTTCTTTCGGACAGAAAAACTTAGCAATATCAAAACAATATAAAGTAACTCTATTATATGTTATTTCTTATAACCTTAGCTACCACAATCTTTGGAATGTTTACTTACTGGCAGCATATCTATCCTTAAGAATCATTTAATATAGCTAAATTATCTGGACCATATTCTACTCCAGCTATAGATAGAATGAATTGTTAAGGCATGATTTTGTTTTAAACAGTAAAAATATCATTAAAATTGGAAGGCTAATACATACTGAAACAGTATGAGATGGAAAAACCTAATACAACTAACACCCAACCTAACTGTTAAGGCTTGATGATTGTAGCATAGGACTCTTAAACTATGAGGAGCTGAAGATTAATGATCCGCTGGCAAATCAATATGGCATGGAATCAATGATCTAACTTAAGGTCATAGGTTGAATCCTACTCTGTTTCATTTAGTTCTCCCAGTTTGGTACTCTTATATGCAAACTATTTAATCTACCTAATTCATCATAAACACACAAAGCAGGGATCAGACGTGAAGAGAAGGTAAAGATTGGTACTTATGCTATTGGGCCTGCTATCAAACAGCATAATCTGTTGAATTGAATGATAAGAATAAAGGTGGGAAAGTATTACTTGCCTCATGTCTGGAGATGCTTGCTGACACCAATGGTATTCCACCCAATGCATTATGTTACACCTTGCACTAATCTGACTTCTTAGGTTCCAAAGTATTTATCCAAAACTATAGCTTCTTATTACTGTTTTGATAAACTAGTCAATTATTATGCTAAACATACTCTTGATAGATATGTCCTTCAAAAGCTCATCAACAACTAAGGCAAAAGGACAAGTACATAATTGCGACACTTCGATTCATATTTACAACCATCTGGTAAGCATGTTATTTAATAGAAAGATATGGCTGACATATAATGGGCATTAGGGTTTACCTCTTAAATATGTTGTCATTGGAAGTTAAACGTAAAAGGGGATAAAATTATAATGGTCATGATATGTTGGATGCAATCAAAACTATTAACTTTCCAAAAGCATAAAAACATAGATGTAAGGAAATACAAGAACCAGCATATATACAGCAACACTAAGAGTCAAGTCTATCCTCATTGCAGTCAACATAAACAACTTCAAGAATCAAGAGAAATATTTATGACATCTGGAAATAACTTCATATGGACCATGAAGTTACTGGCTGCTGCATTTCACATGATTATACACGCGAATGCAAGAAAATGCAACACAAATAGAAGTGGTTAAGATCTGGAAAAATATGAGGCCTACTTTTTCTGTAAGGATATTATTATTTGTTTATCAGTTTCTGTACATATATCCAACTTATACTATGCATTATGCTCTGTAATCATAAATTGTATAAATGAAACTATATAATGAACAAACTATAACCTTAGGGGTTGTAGAAGATAAATCAAATCTACTTTTATTTTGAAACAACAAAGATTGGTAGGAAAACCAAACATGTTTCACACTATTTATTACCTATTGTCTGTAACCAAAATTTTGAGCAAATTTAGTTAGTCCCTAACAAGTAGATTAAATATTGGCATAAGTTCAATTTCTTCAATGCGTTTCCATGCCGGATTAAGTGAGATCAAACAATAACAAATATGCATAGATGCACTGAATCCAACAACATCGACATAACTAAAACTAAAAACCACCCGATCAATTTTCCAAAAAGAAGAGTCATGCTTTGACCGGGAAGGTCAAACCGGTTACTTCTAAACTCCAAACCCATGAATTTTTAAAACTTCCCGAGGGAAAGCAGTGCCAACTACAGAAAAACATCTTAAAAACCACAGTAAAAAGAACATCATAAACGTTGGATTTCCTCATCCAAGAAACCAAAATCAATTCAATCTTTCATCGGGAAGTCCTAGGTTTCACATATAGTATCGAATTGTAACTAGTTTTGTGGCCGGATGGATTAAACATGTATTATTCACCTCGCAAATGAATATAAACGACGAATTCTATCATGATTTAGCAAAAAAACATAAACACATCAAGAAAACTAACCGTTCGTTCGAGGATGATGAAGAGAAATCCCGTGGTCGACAAGTGATAAGGCGAAATAGTTATCTGAGTAGTTTTTAATGCTGAATCAACGAAGATCCTGAATCGAACCGAGGTTGATTCTGAAATCGAGAGCATGAATAATAGAGAGGAGGAGATAGATGATGACGAAAGCGATGAAACTCGAGACTGGACTCTGGAGTTGCAGAGCTACACGAATTTTGCTTTGATGTCGATTCCATTTCATATTGGGGCAAAAAAATGAAATGTCAGTAGATTCAATTTTCACCCAATTTTTTAAGGAAAAAAAGTAAGTTTGTGGTCAAATTTTAAAAAAGGGAAAATATTGTTATTTATTAGGCTATGTTTGGCAAAAATATGCTAGCTTATCAGCTAGTGTACATGTTTGGATGACCATAAGCTAGCTGATAAGTTAACTTATAAGCTAGCTTATTGAAACGCTACTCAAAGTAGCGTTTTAAAAAGTTAGCTTATAAGCTATAAGCTAGCTTAGCTTGTTTTTGTCAAACATAGCCTAAGTATATATTGTTAAATTTTTGCTATTTATATTTGTAAAAAAAAAGTACTGTTAAAAATATTTTAAATAATTAAATATTATTATTAAATTACGTGTTAAATTAGATAATATGTTTTTTAACATGTGGAATAGTAAATTTATTTTGGATCTAATTGATTCTAAAATTTATATATTTAATTATGACATGAATCAAAACAACATCGTTCTATGTAAATATATATGTTTTAGGCTTATTGATAGACGGGTTTGCATTGTGATAGATAGATGTGTCAGGGGCTCAATATGGATGGAAATTTTTGAGTTTCTATGTTTAATGTAGTTTTTTATATCAAAAATATGTTTCGCTTGTACTTTTGCTTTTGTTATTTTCGTAGTGTTGACCAAAGCAGGATAACCTCTCGAGCATTTAGTATTTTTAAAATGACTCACTTTGAACCTTCGTGTTGATTTGTCTTGGTGGACTAATTGTTGTCTTGATGATCAAACTTTTTGTCTACTCGGTTTTCCCGTTGTAACTACCAACGTGCAGAATACTAAACACATATTAAATACATGTAAACCATCTCTCTTCTTACACATGGTCTCGATACTATCTCGATTGTTTCATGATGAACTATATACGTAGGCAATTTTCCCTCAAACATGTTCTAATTGACTATGACATTAAGAACCTCGTCAATAATATGATTTGTTACCTACCATAAAACTTCTTATATAACATATGTTTGCCCAATTCAAGTGCAAACAGGGTAATTTATCTATTGTTATGTCATTAAACCTTGTCTAAGAAAAGACGTTTGTTGGATAAAAAGGGGATATTCTCAGACGTGTTCTTGCCTCATACACAACTTACCAGTAGTAAAGTCAACCCTTACCTTACTGTTGCAAGTCTTTTCGTGTTCATATATGTTTTGCTATTGTCAAATGCTACATAAGCAAAACATTGGACGTTGGTAATTTCTCTTACGAGTATAGCGACAATGAGGTACCAGGCTCATCATCCTCAATGTGTGCAATAGTGATCCTCTTTTGCATAGTTCAATACCTTACATGTTTACATCTCCATATTTCCCTACAAGTTTACGAGTTTTTTAGAGAATGTGCACTGTGGAATCATCAAGATCCTTATGTATCCTTGGGTACATGCAAGTGTACAAATTGCACGAGTCCAGTTCTCCGTTTTCTTAATCAAAACTGTATGAACGAACAAAGTAATCTTGAACTTGTATGAACAAATTGCACAACTCCACTACTTTGTTTTTTTTTCATGCATTTGTAGAAGTTTGATGTGTTCAATAAATCATTTGATACCCTATAAGATCGAATTCGCTTTCCATGGTGAACTGGTCCTCAGAGGGATCCTCAAAATAGAATAGAGACATACATACATATATACATACACACACACACACACACACACACATATATATGTGTGTGTGTGTGTGTGTACAAACTCGATTTGTTTGATATCTACTCGATGCACTTTAAATTCAATATATATATAAATATATATATATAGGGGACGTATCTTTTGCAAACCAGTCAGATTGTGCAAACTTTGTGAACCAATCTTAGCCGTTCATCAAGTCTAATAAATATATGATTTTATTATGTTTCCTAATTTAAAATCATGATTATAATGAATAAACTTAACATTTTCTAATTTAAAATCATGATTATAATGAATAAACTTAACATTTTCCATATATATCACAATAATTATTAATGAATCATAATCATTATCCATAAATATATTTATTGTTTCCTAAAATAGTGGTTTGCATAGTTTGTACAAATTGCTTGGTTTGCAAAGGAAACGCACCATATATATATATAGGGTCAGGTTCAGGGGAAAACCTCAAAAAACAGAAAACTGAAGAACACCCTGATAGCCCTTCATTTGGACGGTATGCACTTGTGCATACAAGTAATTTGTAACATGCACACGTGTATATGCACAAGTGCATAATGCACTTGTGCATAAAAACCAAAAAAACAACATAATTACCTGTATGCACAAGTGTATACCGTCTAGATGGAAGGCTACCAGAGTGTTCTTCAGTTTTCCGTTTTTTTGAGGTTTTCCCTTGAACCTCCGTCTATATATATATATATATATATATATATATATATATATATATATATATATAGGTGGTTTCATTTGCAAACAATTCTTATGATGCAAACTTTGCAACCCTTGTAGATGTCATTGATATCATCAATATGGGTCAAGATTCATTTGAGTTATTTATGTTAATAAATTAATTAATTTAATATAATAAATTAACAAAAATACAACAGAAGGGCATAATGGTATATTGCAATTCAAAATTCAAATAAGGAAATCGAATGATTATTTTTTCGAAAAAGGAAACCAAATTTATTTTAATATATTATAAATTCACCAATATATTATTGAAACAACAATGAAAGATAAGGAAACCTATTGAAGTCATAGTGAAACATAATGAAACCTTATTCCATCATTAACATAGTGAAACGGTAGATAAACCAAAAGAAACTTTTTAAAAATAATTAGAAAATAAAACCATAATTAGAAAATAAAACTGTAATTAGGAAAAAGAATAATTTGAAAATAAAACCGTAATTAGGAAAAACAAATGATTTACCATAATTAGTTGGTTATTATTTTATACATATATGAAAATAAAACCAAACAATACTTAGTATAATTAAAATCTTTTAGTTACAATTTGATCATTAATCCCCTATAATTAAAATAAAACAAAATTAAAAGAAAATCAATAATGGGTGGAAATCCTTGTACAAAGTTTGCATCATAAAAATGGTTTGCATTTGATCCCTACTCTCTCTCTCTCTATATGTGTGTGTGCGCGCACACACACGCATACAAGTTCGATCTGCTTGGCAAATGTTCGATGCAATATTCAATTTAATTTAAACTTCAAGAAGTATGTATTTACTCAATGTGTTTAATTACCCGATGTGCTTATTTCTATGATAATGGTGATTCACTATAATCATTGTCTTCTCAATGGGCGGTAGTAATTTATCGTACACAATTATTTTTTAATCAATTGGCCCGTCATCTCTTTTTGTTTCATTTGCAAAAATAAAAAATAAATTGTAACACAAATAAGCACAAATTTAGGTACTTTGATAAGATGTGCATAAAAGTAGAGAAGTATCAACGGAAAAGATTGAGAGTTTGAGCGTTTGGAGTGAGAAAGTAGAGAAGTATCAACGGAAACCTCGAGGACATGAGGTTATATGAAGGAAGAGAAACATCAAAGAGAAATTATCTTTTACTGAAATAAGTGAATTCTCGAAAAAATAATTTTAATAACAACCATATAGAATCAATACTATTGATGTTACAATAAACACACCAAGAGGCTATTTGTCCAGGCCATAGAGAAAAATAAATATACATAAGTTCAAGGTAAACCACCTTAAACGTATCTAAACCATCACCACCTTCACTAGCTAAGGCCTTGAGGGTAGTGGGGGGCAATGACCCCCTATTTGTTTGTTATATTTGGTACTTGGCCCCTGTACTCCAAGCTCCACTTCAGTAACATGGTTACAATTTTGGTTTCTAAACTATTAGGAGTTGTTTGGTTTATGGAATTTGAAAGAATTGGAATAACCAATTTCATTGACCAAATTCCAAATCCATGTTTGGTTTATGGAATGAAAGCGATGGAATCCTTCCAATTCCATTGAATTCCACAATTTAAGGAATTCATCATTCCTTGGCTTAAGTGAAGGAATTTAATTCCTACCAACCAAAAGCGTGGTCAAATTTCATTTCAATTCCTTCAAAGTAAAATTCCTTTAATGGATTCCAATTCCACCAAATTCCATTCCGTGAACCAAACGCCCCCTTAGAGATCAACACTCACCAACTTAGCATAGCCATGCTTATTACATATGTAACACCCTTAATTATAGGAATAACAACTAATTTAAATTTTTCTAAATACATCGATAATTGATTCATCTACAATCACAATTTAAGATTGAACCTCAATACACACATTCCATTCCATACATACAGACTATAATAAGGACGGATGCTACTAAAACCTAATAACAACCACTATCTCCAAATTACGAAAGATTTCACCAACTACTTACACTTGTGTAAAGCTAAGGCTCAACTCTTCATAGCACTGCTAGAATCAAAACCCCCCAACTGGAACCTGATGCACACGCCAACAGATAAAAAGGGTTAGGCTTAACGCCTACTGAGTTCAAGAGTTTTCAACATTTATAAATAAATCGTTAAAGAGGAAGAATGCAATTAAAATCATAATATTTCAAAATGATATGCTTCAATTATGAAAACGACTCATTTACTATAAATTATGCATTTTAAACGAAAGAGACACCAATATAATCGTTGACCAAACAAAACTGTTTTAAGGGCTAAGATCCCAATATAAAACGTTCTTTCGTAAACTTAGATTTAACCCAAAACTTGTTCAAAATGAGAATAGAGAGAGGACTCACAATTGTATAAAACGTGGGTAAAATGTTATATCTCGAAATACCCAAAACACGGATGTAACACCCTAAAATTTAGAGTAATATAAAAATTCGAAAATTTGGCAAAATGACGTTGTATTTGGAATAAACCACCCAATAAGGGCAAATGTATAAGCCATTTACAAAAAAAAAAAAAAAAGTGCCTACGGATATAGAAATCGACAACAAACTAATCTAAACATGCACTATCTAGATTACATTGGTTGTCAACCCATAATCATCAAAAATATAGGGACTTAATCAATGCCCAATATCAAATACTAATCATCTCAAAAATGCCTCAAACCCTCGCTCGTCGCTCAAACATTTGGCAACCCACCGCTAAATGAACCTGTTATACACATCATTTGAGAAAAAACGTCAGACTTAAAGCCTAGTGAGAACATACAGTTTATAAATTAAAGAATTATAGACAATTGCAATGAAAATAGATCTTTTCAAGAAAGTTTAGTTTACAATTGAAATCTTTGCCACATAAGGACTGTTTGGTCCAAAATTCATCTTGCGATGACGGGGGATACCCGATTTACCAAGGATTGTAGTGGAACACAAAAGTAGGTTACAATCCGAGTTGTGAGCTAAATACTTGGAATCCATGGCCACGAACAATGTCGGTCCGTACTAAGATGTGGGGGAGGGCACCCGAGGAAACCAAGTCATACTCGTTCAATAGGACTACATTATGATCCATGGCTAGTAACCGGTCCCACATAACTGTACCAAAGGGCCTCCGAGGATCAAATGCATCCATAGCTACAAAGGGGAAAAACATCCCAAAATATAAGTCGACTCACATACCTATGGATCCACTAGGAATAGTCTAGACTTGTCACAATTTCATTTGTGACCAACTATAGTCAATCATATAGCCCTCAATAACATTTATTTTCAAATATGTCTTTCCAAGTTTAACTGCTGATAAGAATGGAAATCATAAAATGAGATTATATACATTCCTTCAAGTAACTCATGTAAATGTGCAAGTAATACTCCATTTTACTTCATATAAGATGGAACCCTTTATTTTAGTTGAAAATGATTGGGAACCCTAAAATCTCCCAAAACTCGAGTTAGGTCAAAAATGTGATAAACTTAAATCCAAAATCAAGGAGATATATAGGAGTTCAAAATGTAAGCTTTGATATGTATAAAGTTTAGAAAATGATAGTAGGAACTCACCAAGTGGGTTTTTGAAGAAAACTTAAAACCCTAGATTTTGAACTTTTGGAGAAGATGACAATTGAGGTGATGATTTAAAGCCTAACACTTGAATCTTTGGTTGCTACACCCAACTTCTAGCAATAACTATGGAGGAAGTTGTTGGTAGAACCCTAATTTTCGGATGAGAGATTTATGAGGGTTGAGAGAGAGAGAGTAAAGAGGGTAGATGAGAAGTAAATGAGGATAAAGGGGGAAAACCCGTATTGGGGTGTCCAGGAGAACCCGCGGGTTATGCCACGGCCTTAAGTCGCGGCATAAGTCGCCCGTGTCTCTGAAATGGTAGACAACCAGTGGGTTACGCGACTTGTGTCCCAACCTGCAAGTCGTGTAGCAAGTCGCGGGAGCCACTTTCCCACTTTTCCAAAAACCAGATCATTAACACACGAACATGGCTAAACATGCGATCCACACAAGGGGGGGTAGACGTAAGATAACTAAGATTTAATATAACACAAGCTAGAAGTCTTAACACAAGAATTAATACAACGAAAATCCGGGGTGTTACAACGGGTGAATCATGACACACAATGTAATATCCGTATCCGAAATTTTTATTAATTTTGGAAGTTGGGTGAAAAGTGTAACGAGAACCAAAGTGCAAGGGGGTTATTTGAAAATTTTGGTTTTTATCACATAAGTATCAGATAAATGAGATTGATATCTCATTCTGATATTTTTGTTAAGCCGACTTAAGTTCAAGAGAGAAAACAAAGAGAAAGCAGAGAAAAGAGAAGGAGATTTAGTAAATCGTCCGTTTTTGTCAAATAGAGGTATGTTTTTAGCTTCATACTTTTATCTGCATGTTTTAGTCGGTAAATAGTATTGTTAATCAAGTTTTTAACCGTGTATTTGATCAATTTTAATGATCAAAAGTTTTCTGGGTTTGAAACAGTAAGACCGACTTAAGTTCTTGATAAGACCGGAAAGATGATGTATCGGTCATTAGCTTTCGACCGATATAGTGTAAAGGACCGGTAGAGATTCAATCGGTATTGGTTCGACCGGTAGAGTGTAAAGGACCGGTATTGGTTCGACCGGTAGGTTGTAAAGGACCGGTATTGGTTCGACTGGTAGGTTGTAAAGGATCGGTATTTGTTCGACCGATAGATTGTAAAGACCGGTATTTTGATTCGACCGGAATAGTGGTTTGACCGATATTTTAATAATTGGTCTAAGAGGTTTTTAATCAGAGTGGTTTTGACCGGGTTAAAAACAATAGATTTCAATTGATGAGTCTTTTGAAAGAAAGAGTTTTAGTTGCAAGTTAGCTTACCTTTGTTTTAATACCATCGTAGGTGGTGTTAATCAATAGAAGTCAGAGTTTAATTCAGAAGAATCAGAGGTGAGTCTTTCAAACTAAATCTTTTATGATTTGAGCAGTTATTTAATAAATGTGGGTTTTATATACTGCGCATTTATTATATTGAAAGTTATGCAGATTTATTTCAAAAGTTTGATTTAATCAGTTTGGCATGTTTATGCTCAGGTATATAAACTTGTTTTATATACAGTCAGGACTAGGTGTATGCATACATTTGAGTCAGAAGTTTGACCTAAGTCGGGAAGTGTGACCCGCCTGCTCATACCGGGGAGTGTGGCCCGTTTATGCCATTAGGGTGTGTCCCTAAAATAAGGCAGTGCGAGACAGACATACCGTCTTTGACGGGAATGTTGGTCAGTAGTTTAAAGTACACTTGCGAGCGTAGAAAGTGGTCAGAGATGGCCAATAGATTTAATTATGTATGCGAAGCATAAAGTGTTTTAAAGTTTGATTTAAAGAACAAGTTATGTATTGAGATATACAGTTTTGTTTAAATATTTTAATTAATATTTGAACTGTTGCAGTAGTGATTGGAGGGGACTCACTAGACCTTTGGTCTAACCCTCGCTATTTCGAAATTTTAATCCTGTTTCAGGTTATCGAAAAGTAGCAGATAAAGGTAAAGAGAAGATTTGAGCTATAAGCAGGAGATAGAAGACTTCCTGCAATAGTTATCTTTTTGAGACTCAGTTGTGTAATAGTTGATAGTTAAGAACCTTGTACTCTGTATAGTAAGCTTGGGACAGTATTCAGTAATGAATGTTATTTTATTATATAAATAAATATTAAGGTTGTTACACACAACTCATAAACCATAGATGAAAACCCATATAAATAAATATCGCCGTGAACACGGACATTAGACCCAATACTCACACAATCATAAATGGAAAGAAACCAAATACCGAAACGTAGAAACGACGCATTCCATTAAAACCTTAATATACGTGGGGGAAACCCAATATTAAGGCCATAATTTACCGTCGACCGCACAAAACCAAAGTTGATAAGATACGACATTGACATTTAAAAATACCATGGATCGACGACGGAAGACCCGTATACGTTGAGAGTAGAGTAACACACAAGTAGGTCGCACACACAACTTACTTGCATGTCATCTCAACGTTTCCATCTTGGGTGGCGAGAACACGTAAATGGGGCCACCCGTGATGTAACACCCCGACTTTCGGAAGGTATCATTTCAAGTTAATACATAAACCGATATATCAAGGAAAATAAGATATTTAATCTTGGACATGAATCCTAGATTTTATAGTCTAGATTGATGAAAGATTCAATTACGAGTCCAACGGTTCTTTCCGGAGCGAAAACGGAGCTATAACGAAGAAGTTATGGCCAAAACAGTGATCGGGGAAGTTTTTGGCCGCGGTACATTCTCGACGAAAGTGCCCCGTGAGAGTGACACCTTGTCACTTTCGCCGTCACTCTCGCAGGCAGCGTTTGGACGATTAAAATCTCAATTTTCATCCCCAAACTTCATTTCTTCATATCTCCTTCATCCTAACTTCGATTTGGGTGATTCAAGTTGCTACGGTTTCGTTTTTGAGAGATTTTCAAGGATTTAGAAAGAGATTGAAAGTCTATTGAAGTATAATAGAGCATTTTGTGGTGGTAAGCTCCTCATCTCTCCCATTTCATCTTCTTCACTAAGTTTTCTAGGGTTTCATCCACCCCTTTGTTCTCCCTTTCATAGATTGAAGGTTTGTGATCATTTTGGTGAACTAGAGGTGTTTTGATTGATGGATTCAAGTTTGTTTTAAGGTAATCTTCTATTCTCTTCGGTTATGAAATTTAGGGTTTCGGTAGTAATGGAAGTATTCATGTAGATAGTTTGGGAAACGATTCTTTGTGGTTGATTATGTTTATTTGTGGTTGAATATGTATGGATTTAGGTTTTGGAAGTTTGGTCTTGAGAATCCAAGTGTTCTTCAAAGGAGCTCTAATTGGGGGGGGGGGGATCTAGAGTTAGCCTAAATCTAGCGAGGTGAGTTCAAGTTGATTTGTGAAAACGGTGTACATGACAAAATGTTTGTTTTAAAGGGTTTTGTGCCTTACACGAAATTGTTAACTGTTGATAAGTTTTGCTAACTGCTAATAAGTTTTGTTAACTGTTGATAAGTTGGTTACTTTAAAGGTGTTTGACTTTATAAACTCATTTAGCACACATCTTTGGGATTTTGGGCATTATGATAAATAAATCATGTATTTCGGTATTTTAATGATTTATTTTATGGAAGTAGATTTTGAGTATAAATGCGTTTCAATTTGTGTTTTGGAGAAATGCATGGTTTTATGTTATGGGACGTTTTGAAAGAATAAATGTTGCAAACTCACTTGGAAAATGAATTGTCCCAATCTAAACTACGTTGGAATTAATCATATGTTTTGGAGCATGGGTTTATATAAGTACGGGTTGTTTATATTTGATTTCATTTTATGATTTTCAACGTTGGGTCTTTGGGTTTGTCGAGCTTATGGCTCAGTTTGGATTTTGTTGGGTTTTGAGGACACTTGTCCGTTTTAATAGCTCATTGTAGAGTGTATGGTTATGATTTGCATTTATTGCATCTTATTTGAGAGTTACATACTTTAAACGCGTTAGTTCATTCGTTTTGAGTCATGTAATGGTTTAGTTAGTGCAATGGATCCATAGGCATGGTGTTCCTATGTCCCCGCTTTGGACATTAGGTTCGCCACTTGGCACGGAATAGGCATTGGGTCACCATGATAAGTAAGGTGTGGACCTATACGGTCGGACAGCGTCTCATGGGCAGTAGGGTGTAATTCCCTTGTGCTAGAGTTCCCCGTTTTGGAACTCTCAATAATAGACCTAGAGGGGTTGACTTGATGTTTTCGAGTGATAGATTCAGAGGAGTTGAGCTCGGTGGGTGTTTTATGTGTAACCCACTTGTTTTGATTTACTACATAACTATGTGACGTACTTTGTGTTCCGTCACGTACAATGTAATCGGGTCTTCCCCGTCACCAATAGGTGTGGTTTTGGTTATGGAGTGTTATAACCCATGTTTTCGGAGACGTTTGAGTATGGGTATTTATCTATGTTTTAAGGTTTCGGTTATTGAAACTCATTCGGGTTATTGGGATGTCTTGGAAGTTTGAGTTATCTATGTTTTCAACGTTTGATCATTATAATATCATTTATGTTTTACGTGCGCTTTGGGTTTTGGCTTTATTTAAGGAGGCATGTGTTTTATGATTTTAATCACGAAAGGGGTGAATGATGAAAGGAGATTGTTTTAAGATTTAATGTATTTCATTTCTAGTTGTTTTCCAGATTAGTTGTATTGCATTTTGGGAAATCATGATTTTAAATAACATTCCTAAAGTTATCGCTTTATTTATCTCTAACGAAAACTCTTGAGCTCACTAGGCGTTAAACCTAACCTTTTATTTGTCGGCATGTGCATCAGGTTCCAGTTGGGGTTTGGTTCTAGCAGTGCTTTGAGGAGTTGAGCTATAGACTTACACGAGAGTAAGTAGATTGATGAAGTCTTTCGTAGTTGGAGATAGTGACTATTATTGGGTTTTAGTAGCTCCCGTCCTTATTATAGACTGTATGTAGAGAATAAATGTGTTTATTGAGGTTAAATCCTATATTGTGTTTGTAGATAAATTATTTATCGTTGTATTTTAGAAAATTTTAAATTAGTTGTTGTTTCCGAGTTTGAGGGTGTTACAAGTTGGTATCAGAGCTTAAGTTTGAGAGATTTAGGTATTGATTTTAGAATGCCTAGACTCAAACTAGCGTAATTTAAGCGTTTGAATGTAAGATCACACCATTAGGCACTTTAAGATTTGATGATTTGAGGTGAGTGGATTCACTAGGAACGGGAATCACGCCAAAAATGGCAAGGATGATCATGTACAGTACGTTCATAATAGCACCTGACCAGTGTTATGGTGAACTTACGAGTTACATAAGTATCTTTGAACTGCCTTGGTACGATAACCGTTGGGGTAGTAAGGAAGTTTGTGATTGAGCAACCGTTAGAAAGAGTTGATGATTTGAGTATTCGATTCTTAGAATGACAGTAAGCATGGTGAAAGCGTTAAGTGGACCGTTTCGGGTCGGAATGAATGGATGGAATAGAACCGTAGACTTTTGGAATCGACATTATTAGAGGAGAAATTGTACGATGAACGGATGAAATTTTCGATGATTGCTTTAAGATGTTTGATCACCCGGATGATAATAGTATGATGAAAAATTGAGGAATAAGATTTCGGAATGTTGAGTGCCGACCAAAGTCATGCACATAAATTTATTTCTAAAATAAGTTTGCATCAATTGTTTCTCATGTTTTCGAAGTGTAAGGTGAGTTATACCATGAAGCATTGGTAAAACATTTAGCTCTCATCAGATTTTAAACTGTGAGCTTAATCATGTATGAAACTGTTTTGTTGCACGTGGTTGCAATTTTTATTGAAAATCTCTTTATCCCTGTTTCGTGTCTAACACTATTTTTCCGGACAATGTAATACCTATGTTTTGATCTTATTTGGGTTATTGGGCAAATAACTGTAGAATTTTTGACTTTGACATTGGATCTCCTCCACGTATGTTAAGGTTTTAAAGGACGAGTTGTCCCTATGTTCTTGAGTCGAAATGTTCTTTGGAATTTTAGTCGGTACGAGTCATGTTGAATTAATGAAACGTTATTTTATGACGCTTTGCTACTCACGAGTGTATTTTGAATTGCGTGAGTTTTAATTTTATTTGCGTGTAAGTTTATGAGTTTTATTGAAGCGTTGAGTCTCATGCGGGTTTTGGTGAAAGTGTCGTTTATATTTATCAGGTGCGATAAAAGATAAAATTTTGGAATTTTGACATTTTAGTCATGACTTTGTTTCATGCTATTTGATTTTGGGAATGACGGTTTTGGCATCATATGATGTTGAGCATCGTTGTGTTTCATTGGGTTTTATGGAAGGTTTTATTGGGTCTTACGGAATTATATTTTACGACATTTTGCGTCGTGCTCTTGAATTTGAGAGGTGTATACTTGCATTATTGTGTGCGTTAACTTATAAATTTTTGTTTAATACACTACTACATAAATGACTTTCTTAAACGCACCTTTTTAAACGGTTTTTAAAAAAATCGAAAAAAACGTTTAAAAAGGTGGCCGCATTTTTCTAAGACTTTTTTAAATGGTTTTTGCGGTTGTGTTACCGTTTAAAAAGTCATATTACCTTTTTAAACGGTTGTTATAAAAAACCATTTAAAAAGGGATACGTATTTCACACGGATAATTGAACAAAACCGTTTAAAAAGTCGCCTAACTTTTTTACACGGTTTTTTCATACAACCGTTTAAAATACATACCTCTTTTTAAACGGTTCTCTAGAAACAACCGTTTAAAAAGGCCAAACACTTTTTCAAACGCTTTCACTATCACAAAACCGTTTAAAAAGACCTTTAAAAATTTAGGGTAAAACCGAACTACATTAATACCTTTTTATATTTTGATAGGTTCGGAACAATTTGGAGCGAAAAAGAACAAAATGATAATTTTTGACAAATTTGCGCAACTGTGGCCTTTTGATCATATCTCACTCGTCCGATCTCCGATTTGAGTGATTCAAGATGATCTGGAAACCCAACACACAGATATAAATGTTCGTGTTTTGAGTTTTTGGTAATTTGGAGTAAATCTGGGCCGAATTTGAAGTTGAAGTTGGGAGTACAAAGCTGGACAGAAAATGAATAGAAGAATTAAAGGTGCTTCTATAAACATAGAAGGAGATGTGGTGGAATGGTAAGTGCCATGGGTTTGCATGGTTGTGGTTCCAAGATTGAGTCTTATGTGCAGCAGATAGCATTCTTTTATTTTTTAAACGGTTTAAAAACCGTTTAAAAATGTGACTTTTTTAAACGGTTCAAAAACCGTTTAAAAAAGGCCCTGACTTTTTCAAACGGTTGTAAAACCGTTTAAAAATGTCAAAAAAACCCGTTTAAAATACTTATTTCTGTAGTAGTGATATTTTGTCTCGTGTGAGTTTTGCATCGGTGTTTTCGCAACCGTAAGAGACGTTTTGAGAGTTTTGTTAATAGATATTATCCCATATGTTATTTTGGGAAGTTTCAATATTATGTGATTTCTCTTTTGGGTTTGTACAGGTGTTACTCGTTGTATGCTGCATGGTTTTCGAGTTGTTTTAAATTGTTGGTGTGAGTAAGCATATGAAAAGTTATGTCGTTTCATATTGGACTTTCGCTTTGAACGTATTTCAGTTGTCGATTTTAATGTTATAAAATCCGCAATGCATTAAGTGAGTTAGCGGTATACATGTAATTGTAGTCACTATTTTCGGACAAGATCATTTCAATTGTACGACCTAAAGTTTGAAAATTGATTTACATTTATTGTATGTTGACCAATCGCATGCATATTTTGTGTGGTTAAAATTTTGAGAAGCGAACTCAGCATGCGGGTCTTGTTGGGAATTTTATTCCATATCTTTATATAGTCGAATGAGAAATTTTGGGAAACTCGATTACGTAACTGGTCTCTTGGGAGTTTTGTTCAATCGCCTCGCTATAAACGTTTTGGTACACGAAATTATTTCCCCATTTATGGTATAATTTGATGCATGTTAGGACCATGGTAGTCTATTTAAAATTTGTTGCGCATCTTTTATTATTATCCATATTAACGTAAGTACTGATCAAATGAGTTTTGGAAAGGGTTTTATATGCGTAGTGTTGGTGATCAATTTTGAAACCTATCGAATGAACGGTAGTGTATTTTTTTACCGCACGATTAATTGTTATAAAACTCATGTATTCGAAAGTTTTATAGATTTCAAATTGGCATACTTGTTGAAAAACCTTGAACTCATTAGGGCTATTGACTTAAACCCCTATCGTGAAAGGAGTTGCAATTAAGGGACTAGAGAAGTCCTTAGGATTTGAAGCGTCGGATGATCTGATTTGTAGTCAACCTTGAATTTGAGTTTCAGTTTTTGAAACGAGTCATGCGTGAATCGTGGGAGTAATAGACCATGTTCCCCAGTTAATTAAGAGATGATCTCTATGCTTCGGTAAACCTTCGGGATGAGGTTTTGTGTGACTACCTACGTCTGTTTGGTTCGTATTGATGGGTTGCTTGTCTGGTTGACATCAAGTTATATGTTGACGGTGTACCGTCTTAATGGGATTCCGTGATCAAGGAATTTTGTGGTCCGTCTGTTAAGGATGTAAGATTTGGGAACATTAGTCCTCTGTTAAGTGTCAACCTTAAAGCGACAATACTTATGGAATGAAGTATTGGGCGGGATGTCCACGTTTTGATGTTACCATTTTGGTATTAGGCGTCGACTCTTTTCTTGAGGACAATAACCGTTAGTGTGCTCAGTGCACGTCCGTTGAATTTGGAGTATTCACAAGTGAAGTGGTAACATTAAGAGAAGTAGATATTGATACTTAGAGATCGATCAGTGGTAATCCTGCAATCCACGAGGCTTCGCCGATCTATCAATCGACGCTTGATTGCACTATGGGAACTGTGTAACCGTGGGGATTGAAGTAATCCGCTATCTGTGGGTATTGTGCTCATGGCAACTTGAGGTTCGGATCTACGATTGTATTGGAGCAGACCAAACTAGTCGTTAGGAAATTTCGTCAGAGGACAATAACTCTTTGGTGGTAATGTTTATTGGAGACATTTGATGAGAATGTCGAGGTAGGCTTTAAGTACAAACCAATTATTGAAGAGACCTTGATGTGTCGTATTTAGAGGTATCTAAGGGAATTGTTTGTTTTGGAGTATTCTTGGTGGAAATGACGGATTAGAGTCGTAAGTTACTCTTGAGGTAATATGAGCAACATAAGGTTGGGAGACAACCGAGATTTAATGATTAAGAAAATGATTAAGCAAGGACTCAATGTTCATTCCATCATCGATGAGTTGTATCAAACGTTGAGATTGAGTTTGCAATGGCACGTAATGAGAAACGCAACGACAACCTCAACCGAGATGCAATCGGGTGTTTATATGAGGTGAGATTTCAGGAAGGCATTCCTTTTGGATAGGAAATCAATCGATCTCTCCAAATGCGATGTTGGGTGTTTGGTGGTGCCAGATTTCGAAGACGAAATCTCTTTTAAGGTTGGGAGGATTGTAACACCCCGACTTTCGGAAGGTATCATTTCAAGTTAATACAGAAACCGATATATCAAGGAAAAATAAGATATTTAATCTTGGACCTGAATCCTAGATTTTATAGTCTAGATGGATGAAAGATTCAATTACGAGTCAAACGGTTCTTTCCGGAGCGAAAACGGAGCTATAACGAAGAAGTTATGGCCAAAACAGTGATCGGGGAAGTTTTTGGCCGCGGTACATTCTCGGCAAAAGTGCCCCGCGAGAGTGACACCTTGTCACTTTCGCCGTCACTCTCGCGGGCATCGTCTGGACGATTAAAATCGCAATTTTCAGCCCCAAACTTCATATCTTCATATCTCCTTCATCCTAGCTCCGATTTGGGTGATTCAAGTTGCTACGGTTTCGTTTTTGAGAGCTCTTCAAGGATTTAGCAAGAGATTGAAAGTATATTGAAGTATAATAGAGCATTTTTTGGTGGTAATCTCCTCATCTCTCCCATTTCATCTTCTTCACTAAGTTTTCTAGGGTTTCATCCACCCATTTGTTCTCCCTTTCATAGATTGAAGGTTTGTGATCATTTTGGTGAACTAGAGGTGTTTTGATTGGTGGATTCAAGTTTGTTTTAAGATAATCTTCTATTCTCTTCGGTTATGAAAGTTAGGGTTTCGGTAGTAATAGAAGTATTCATGTAGATGGTTTGGGAAACGATTCTTTGTGGTTGATTATGTTTATTTGTGGTTGAATATGTATGGATTTAGGCTTTGGAAGTTTGGTCTTGAGAATCCAAGTGTTCTTCAAAGGAGCTCTAATTGGGGGAAAATCTAGAGTTAGCCTAAATCTAGCGAGGTGAGTTCAAGTTGATTTGTGAAAACGGTGTACATGCCAAAATGTTTGTTTTAAAGGGTTTTGTGCCTTACACGAAATTGTTAACTGTTGATAAGTTTTGCTAACTGCTAATAAGTTTTGTTAACTGCTGATAAGTTTTGTTAACTGCTGATGACTTTCGGAAGGTATCGTTTAAATTATCGTTGAACTCCAATTATATATGTAAAATCATCAAAGAAACATTTCAACATGATCCATTTACCAAAATTCCCAAAGATCCCAAAATGGGTGTTTCAACATGTTTATAAAACTAAACATTTCAAAATAACCAAGACTTATCAGGTGGTCAGCAGTTAACAATTTCATGTAAAACACAAAGCACTTTAAAAATGAACATTGTGGAATGTACATCATTTTCACAAATCAACTTGAACTCGAATTGCTAGATGTAGGCTAAATCTAGATTTTACCCCACTTTGAGCTCCTTTGAATAAACTTGAATATTCAAGGTCGAAACCTCCATAAACCTAGATACACAAATTTCACCCATAAATTATCACATTCAACCATTTAATAAACATGACATCAAAATCTCCATTTTGGTCAAAACCCTAATTTTGACCCCTGATATGTATTGATTTTTCAATACATATTGAGTATTTTTCTTTTCTTTTAGGATTTAAATTTTCTTTATCCCAAACAATTGAGTCATTTTCTTATCTTATTTTATATTTTCTCTCATGCATGGAACTAAGTATAATATTTAACTAATTGTTGTTATTTTGCGTAAAACGACCTAAAATCTTGTGTTTATTGTAATGTCAGGTTGAATGCTGGAGCATTGAGACTGAATGGAATATGAAGATTAAAGAACACTTTTTGGAATCAAAGGAAATCTTTGACTTTTGTTCTTTCCAAATCTTTGTATTATTTTAGGAAATCATTTTTGGCTGGAGTAGAAGCAATTGGTTGGACAAAACCATGGGTATAACTTTAGTTGGTAGTCCTTATATATATTATTTTAAGTTTTCATTTTATTACCACTTTGCCATCATGGTTAGGTATAAAATGGAGTTGTGTTCTCATGTTTAGGATCATGATCTTTTGGTTGTAATTCATCCAAGGAAAGAATTGCTATATTGAAATTCTCTCTACAAAGTTTAATATCAAGTCTTCATAGTTTTATAATTTGTGTTCTTCATTATTAATTGCTTGTCCATATATTTCTTTACTTATTATATTTACTTTATGCGTTTTACATTTCCGTCATTTAATTTATGTCATTTATATACCGTCATTTACATTATGTCTTTAATTTATGTCATTTACTTTTATTGCAATTTATATTACGTAATGAGTAGCTAATTTTATAGTTTGGGTGTGAGACAAAAAGGGAGGTTGTAAACCAAAAACTAGTGGACTTTGTTTCTTCAATAACATTGTTCCACTATGTCATTTTAAGTTTTATAAATCCAAAAGCACTTCTTGACGAATTGATCACTTCTTAAAGTGTGAAAGTGCCATGGACTTAGGAATAAGCCATGAAAAAACACGTCAGTTTGAATTATACGGGAAGTATACTTGGAAAAGTTACTAGCAAGTGAACTTGCTATCTTTGTTTTTCAAACCGATTGATTCTTGACGGGTTGATCACTAGTCAAAGTGTTAAAGTGTAGTGGACTCAGGAATGAGCCACTAAGAACACGTCAACTTGAATGATATGGGAATCGACTCGAAAGAGTGATTTTTAAACAAAGGCATTTGTTTTTCCATATACTTTAAAGAAACCATTTGACACTCACACTGGTCTGGACATTTGCATAGGCATATGTTGATTGAAGGCTAAACAAAAGTGCAATGATAGATATCCGGAAGGATCCTCTTTAAAGTACATGGTGGAACTTGTTGTTGATGAACTAATGCTATAGCATTCCTATAGCATTGGCCTCCAGAATTTGTGTTTACTCCTCACTTTAAGTCTTGCACCCATTCTATCTTTATATATCTTGTTAATCATATCACTGTTAACCAACTCAAACAAAGTCTTCAAACTCGCCATCTGAAGTTAGTTTTTCATCTCAAGATCTTGCAACTTAAGATACCTATCCCTGTGGAATACGATACTTGGTTCTTACCATTTTATTACTTGAAAAGACGAGATTGGATCCCATTGTATACTTGCTTTGAGGTTCAATTATCACATGTCTAGAGGTGTGCAAACATCCGTATCAACCCCAAACCTTCCAAAATCTTACAAACCGAAACTGAAGGAATCAAACACTAGAAAATCATCAATGAATCATTTACATCACCTATTAAGGTTTAGAAAAGGAGTGGATAAACTTACCACTTAGGTTTTGGTAGAAACTTAGAAACCCCCAAATTTCTTGAAGATTGAGGTGATGATGATGAGCTCTTGACCTTTGCTTCCAATCCACCACAAAATATTCTTGGATATTTCCAAAACTAACAAACTAACCTTTAAAAGCTCTCAAAAACAAAACCATAGCAACTTGAATCACCAAAAACGGAGTTGAAATGAGAGAGTTATGAAGAAATGAAGAATAAGGCTGAAAATCCGACTTTTAACAAGTCTGGTACCAGTGTGCTACAATGACATGCAACTTTGACATGTCATTGTCGCATGTCATAGTCGCTCAAATGGTCCAGAAGGCTCTCCCTTGGCTGCTACTTTGCTAGTGCGACTATGACCATGTCATAGTCGTCGGACATTGTAGTCGGACCCGTACCAAGCCCCGAAACTCGACTTTTTCAATGTCAACACTCCCGAAACTCTTAGGGACTTAAAGTAATGTTTTCCCAACATAAATCCCACCATATACAAGTTACAAAAACGTCCGGGTGACCTTTACTCACCGAAAATTACGTGTGTTACAACATATAAATTAATAAATTATATCAACAAAATATGAAACACCCTTAAATTTGGTAAGAGCAACTAATTATAATTCCGACATTACATCGAGTAAAAGATAAATCTTCAAAATAAAATTCTCTATTTAACCTCAACAAATACGAACTCCAGTCTTATACAAGTACCAGACCAAGTCGGGTGTTACTTAATTCCAACTACGAGTCGTTCTTCCCGAAACTAATGCGGAAGACTTCACTAAGGTAACCACCTCTTGAGCACACAACTAGCGCTCCTCTTAGCACAGTGTCACTAGAGCTACACCCAACTGGAACCTGTTGCACATGCCGACAAATAAAAAGGTTAGGCTAACGCCTAGTGAGTTCAAGAGTTTTCCACATGAGTAAAGATATCTTTGAAAAGAGGTAATGCAGTTTAAGTCATAATCTTTCGAATGATATGCTTTGAATATGAAAACGACTCGTTTTCCAATAATATGCATTTTGGGCAAAACACCAATATAAACGTTTTCAAATCCAAACTACTTCAGGGACAAGATCCCAATATAGAACGTTCTTTCGTAAATTAAATTCAACCCAAACTCACTTAAAACGTGAATAGAAATCAAACTCTCCATTTATGAAACTGCAGTTAAAACTTTAATTCCCGAAACACCAAAAAACACGGGTGGGGTATAATACTCAACCCATAAATCATGGATAAGATCCATATATACAAAACGTCACCGAAAACTTGGATAATAAGACTCAATACCCAAAAACAACACCTTTCGGTGACGGGGGATACCCGAATTCCATCGGAAGTGACGGGCGACCACTTATCAATGTTCTCGAGCTTCATATAGAGCCATGGATCCCCGTATACGGCTCCCAACCGAGCTACCACCGCAAGATACCCAAATGACCCTAGTGTCTACTCGACCTCTAATGGGCGTCACCACAAAAGCCACAAGTCCCCGTATCCGGCTCACAATGGGCACCATCGCAAGACTTAGCTCCGTATATGGCTCTGCAGAGCACCACCACAAGCTTACATAAAAACACGACTTGGAGACCACTCACTAGACTTCAAACGCGGACACTAAATTCCACGATGAGTAACCAGACTGGATTACAAACGGGCATCGAGTTCAACCACCCACGATCTCTAGCTCGAGCCCTTCAATAGAGGTTACGCGGTTATCGAGTTCAACCACCCACGATCTATACCTCGAGTTCCCGCTAGCTATAAACAATATCCAGTCCCAACACGGGGATAAAGTCCCCACTAAACCAACTGACTGACTCATATGCCTATGGATCCAATGCATTACAGTCTAAAACGTTACATGACTCAAAAGAATGAACTAACACATTCAAAACATGTAACTCTCAAATAAGATGCAACTAAGTACACCATACGTCCAATGCTCCTTAACGAGCTACCAAAACGGAACAAGTGTTCCAAAAACTCACCTGAGTGTAAACCAAGCCCCAAAGGGCATAATAGACGTTTGGCTAAAATATGAGAGCCAATACGGTTACATAAACCAAAATACATCTTTTCCCAATTATCTTTGTTTCTCAAAATCACCATTGGCCTTCGGCCCAAAACCCAAAGGATTTTCCATTTCTGAAATGTTCCCCAAAGTCGAGAATGACCCAAAACCAAAGGACCCACACCTTCGTACTTTTCAAAATATCCCATTCCATGAATGATGCATAAAACCCGACAAATACGTAAAAGTGCATTTTTTACCAAATACCTATTTATGCAATAAGTCACCAAAACACATTCCTTTATGACACATTTATCAAAATATCAAAAAATTCCAAATGTGGTGTTTTACAAGGTTTAATAAGCTAAACACTTCAAATAATCAAAAGTTACCAAATAACTCAACAGTTGATAATTTCATGTAAAACACATAAATGTTTTAAAATAAACATTTTGGCATGTACAACGTTTTCACAAATCAACTTGAACTCACATTGCTAGGTTAAGTTAAACATAGGTTCCAAACCCAAATCCTTAGCCTCCAAAAGTGTAGATCCCACCATATCCAAGTTATCCCCAACACAAGCTAGGGTTCCCATATAACCCATTTCTTCAAGTCTAGAATAACCAACATCAAGTAAAACCTTTAGATATATGAAGATCCTTATACTAAAACTTGAAGTATTCAAAGAAACTTACCACTTTAGGATGTTTAGTCTCTCCACCCAAAACCAACCAAAGGAATCCATTGTCTTTTCAATCCAAGCTTCCAAATACCAAATCCTCCTACTTTGTTAGGATAAATCCACCATTGTTGCTCCCAAATACTAGTTTCCCACTCTCAAAATTGCCTAAGGAGATAAGTGAGGAGAGGGAGTGAAATAAGAGAAGTAGGAAAAAGGTGAGAGAATGAGAAAACCCTAGAAAATGGGTATTAAATCGATCAGAGCACTCTCGCGGCTTTGGCCGTGGGCTCCAAGCCGCGCGTGTTACATATCTGCATACCACAGTGGGTTACGCGGGTTTAGCCGCGACTTTGAGGCCGCGGGCTAAGCCGCACGTGTCCCTGGTGCCTCTTCTCACCTTTCGTGTTAAATAGTTCCCCGATCGTTTCTCTCGGTCGATCGCTGACCGATTTCCTAAGCTGATCATGAATTGTTCTTTAGGAAATTACGGGTGTTACAAAATAATATAATAATAACATAATAAATAAATTAACAAAAATATAATTTTTTTGTTATTTAATCTTATTTTGTTTTGTTAGTATGTTATGTTGGGTATATTCATGTAAAATATTATCACACAAACTTGGTGAAATAATTATGTTTTTTTGGATTATTGGATAATATTCTTGAATCACAACTGTCATATTGATACTTATGGGTTCCACGGTATTACGATATTTTAATATAAAAAGAAATTTGAAGTATTTGATTCACTACCTTTATGATGTTTGAGTGACAATAACGGTTTATTTATTCAATTATAACTCGTTGATATAATGAATTACTTGTATCGTTTGTCACTTTATGTTTGACAAATATATCAACATAAAAATCAAGTTTAAACAAACGTAAATTCTTCTCAAGATCCTAAAGAGACAACAGAGATTGAGAATATCCCTACACATTGTTGTAAATAATTCGTTATGGCATCGCTATGGTGCCAAGGATTGGTTTAATCGCCACGTTAACCCTTGTGAATCTACTATATATAATGTTTGGCTTCTGTTGTAACGCCTTATGGCGTGTTATGACGACGTGTTTTTTTATATACTTTTTTAAAGAGTAAATTACGTTTTTAGTCCCTATGGTTTAGGGGTGAGCATCGGAAGCGGGTACCCGTCTTTGGAACCGGAACCGCTTCAAAACTGCCGATTTCGGAACCGAAACCGATGTGATTGGTTCCGGTTTCTAAAATATGGAACAGATCGGAACCGGTTCCTGTTCTCATTTTTTGGGAACCATTACCCGCTGGGACCGGGTATCTGGTCCTACTGGGTACCCAAAATCGGAATCGGTGGGTACCCGCTATTTTTTTTAATAAAATATATTTTTATTTATTTATAAAAATTTAATAAACTACTTTTTAGTGAAGCAACTTTGTAATATTTATTTGTTTTGTAAGCAATGTTTGTAATATTTATTTGTGTTATAAGCATCGTTTGTAATATTTATTTGTTTTGTAAGCACCGTTTGTAATACTTATTTGTGTTGTAAGCACCGTTTGTAATACTTATTTGTGTTGTAAGCACCGTTTGTAATATTTATTTGTTTTGTAAGCACCATTTGTAATATTTATTTGTGTTGTAAGCATCGTTTGTGGTATTTATTAGTTTTTATTTTATTAATTTTCATGTTTGTGGTATTTATTTTTTTACGTTTGGACTTTGTAATATAATTAATATTTACCTTTTTATAATATGAATGATTAAAAAAAATAAAAAATTAGACAGTGGGTGGTTCCGGTTCCCAAATATAAAGAACCGGTGTAACCGGTTCCGGTTCTTTCATTCCAAGAACCGCTGGTTCCGATTCCGAGATTTTTAGGCGGGTACCCGCCTTTGCTCACCCTTGTTAAAAATTTCTATTTTTGTGCTTATGGTTTTGAAATTATGATTTTCATTCCTATGGTTTATAATTCATCACCTATTTCGTCCTTATGATTTAAATTTTATCGATTTTTCCATCCCTATTGTTTTAATTCATTTATATTTTAGTCTTTTATACTTAAAAGTAGTGTTTTAACTTCAGGGACGAAAATAGAAATAGAATTGCAAACCATAGGGATGAAAACTGAAATTTCAAAACCACAAAGACGAAATCTACAATTTTTAACAAATCACAGGAACGAGAAACATATTTACTCTTTTTTAAACATATAACTTGAGTGTAAAATGATAATTGTGTAGGATACCTAAGACTTAAATAAACATAAAAGCGAAATATAAAAACTAAAAAAAACCTAAATATTTAAATCTTTACTTTTATTCCCATACAGGGAAAGTCGAACATGAACTCTTTGAATATCAAAGAAAGTAAAGAGCAAAGACTCAAGAAATTTAATTCCAATTTTGCACTCTTAACATCATTTTCTTATAAGTTCGACATATTTATTATAAATTGTTTTTCCTTCCTTTTTAACTTTATTACTTTATATGATTTTAAATTGTTATACAAGATTGTTTAAAACACTAACGCACACAATTATGGTATCGTTTGACAAAAATAAGTTGGCTTATAAGTTAACTTATTTTCTGGGTAATTGTTTGGATGAAGCTTATAAGTTAGCTTTTTTATAAGCTGCTTGGAGTAACTTATGAGAAACTTTTTGTGATTATTCCAATTATGCTCTCATTACTATTCATTATTATATATTAATTATTAATTATAAATAAATATTAATTATTAAAATTTATTATTATTAATTAATAAATATTAATTAATATTATCTAAAAATTATAACATAAATGTTAATTATACATCGATATTAATTTTTAATTAACATATTATATTATTTACTATCATATTTGTATTAATTAATATATTATATTACTATGAAGTTGTTTTAATTATATTATTAAATATTGTAATTGATTATTTTTTAGAGGTTATTTTTGGTAATTTTAAATGTTTATAAGCTAGTTTTTGTCAAACGTGACTTTTTCATCAGCTAGCTTATCAGTTAGTTTGTCAAACATAGACTATATATAGAGAGAGAAGTAGGTTCATACGAGAACAACATCTATTTAAAAAAAACACGAAAAAGTTGAGTACATACAAAATCATATATGATTCACGCGACTATGCGTGCGACCTATAGGTCATGCTAGACATCGCCCACGTTCGATTTTTTCGGGTTAGTGTAAAATCTCATATTATTTTGTACATGATTTGTTGTTTTTCGCTATTTTCTTAAAAAGTTAGTGTTCTCGTTTAAACATTCCCCCCTCTCTCTTTCTCTCTCTCTCTATATATATATATATATAGAGAGAGAGAGACTCCTTTTGCAAACCATCCAAAGGTTACAAACCGTATACGCATGGGTATTTGTGTCTTTTTAACAAATTCATATTTTAGAAATAATCAACTTCCTCAAATATCTCATAAAGTATCATATTTAACATATTTATTTTAAAAATAATCTCTTCATTGAAAATTACATTCTCGCTTGCCATAACTGATTTCATCACCCTTTCTCCAACCATCTTTATTGTAACCGTTTTGTTTCTCATATGAAACCATAATTATTGGTTTTCATATGAAACAATAATTGTTTTTATTACCCTAGTTTCATATCAGTGTTGTTTCACTTATGTCATAACCAGGGGCGGAGCCAAAATTTAAGTACAGGGGGAGCACCGAGCATATATAAGAACGTTCCCATGTCGGTTCTTACCTGCTCTTGTCTCCAATCCCCTATCGGTTCTTTGCACCCTTTTTTTGTCTCTAATCCCCATGTCTTCTTATGATATCATTATCATTGTTGCCATAGACCCTCCAATGTTCTTTTTGTCAAAATTTTAGTTTATTATTTTACTATCAAAAACATTAAAGGGACTTTTTGGTACAGGTCAAGGAATGAAAATGGTAATGAAAATTAAAATGACAGATAATGAAAATGAGAATGAATTTTCATTCCACCCAATTTAACCTGGAATGAAAATTTGGGCATTTGAAGGAATGAAGTCATTATCTATACTATATTATAAAGATGACATAAAAAACTCTTAATTACAACTCATTAAGCTTTATGTACTATCATTTAAAACTATCTAATTAAAATCTCTTAAAAATAACTACTAAAGTCTAATGTACTACCTGTAAAGCTTTTAACCCTAATTAATATATTTCATCCTTATCCCCCAAAATCCTTATCTCTAATCCCCAAACCCTAAAATTATGAAATTTGAATTCTGATAAACATAATCAAAACAGGATAAACATCTCAATTTAAATATAAAATTTTTAAAATATATAAGATAATTAATGAATTTTAACAAACTACTTAAATTTTTTTATATAAAAAACATTATATTGTTAAGCCTAAATTAAACAAATTTATATATAAAAAAACCATTATCACTCAATAAAAACCATCCAAAATCGTACTGTAAATCAATAAAAAACAAAAAGTAAAAATAAACATTAAAACCATGATGTATTAAGCATTATGTACTATTATTTAATGTTAATTGTAACACCCCGATTTTCGAAAGGTATCATTTCGAGTTATTGCAAAAACCGATATATCAAGGAAAAATAAGATATTTTATTTTAGGCTTGAATCCTTGATTTTATAGTCTAGATGGATGAAGGATTCAATTACGAGTCCAACGGTTCTTTCCGAAACGAAAACGGAGCTATAACGAAGAAGTTATGGCCAAAACAGTGATCGGGGAAGTTTTTGGCCGCGGTACATTCTCGGCGAGAGTGACACCTTGTCACTTTCGCCGTCACTCTCGAGCTTCATCAACCCCTTTGTTCTCCCATTCATAGATTGAAGGTTTGTGATCATTTTGGTGAACTAGAAGTGTTTTGGTTGGTGGATTCAAGCTTGGGTTAAGGTAATCTTCTATTCTCTTCGGTTATGGAAGTTAGGGTTTCGGTAGTAATGGAGGTATTCATGTAGATGGTTTGAGAAACGATTCTTTGTGGTTGATTATGTTTATTTGTGGTTGAATATGTATGGATTTAGGTTTTGGAAGTTTGGTCTTGAGAATCCAAGTGTTCTTCAAAGGAGCTCTAATTGGGGGAAAAATCTAGATTTAGCCTAAATCTAGCGAGGTGAGTTCAAGTTGATTTGTGAAAACGGTGTACATGCCAAAATGTTTATTTTAAAGCGTTTTACATGAAATTGTTAACTACTGATAAGTTTTGTTAATTGCTGATAAGTTTTGCTAACTGCTGATAAGTTTTGTTAACTGCTGATAAGTTGAGTATTTTAAAGGTGTTTAACTTTATAAAATCATTTAGCACAAATCTTTGGGATTTTGGAGCATTATGATAAATAAATCATGTATTTTGGTATTTCTATGATTTATTTTATGGAAATAGATTTTGAGTATAAATGTGTTTTGATTTGTGTTTTGGAGAAATGCATGGTTTTGTGTTAGGGGACGTTTTGAAAGAATAAATGTTGTAAACTCACTTGGAAAATGAATTGTCCCAATCTAAACTACGTTTGAGTCAATTATATGCTTTGGAGCATGGGTTTATATAAATATGGGTTGTTTATATTTGATTTCATTTTATGAATTTCGATGTTGGGTCTTTGGATTTGTCGAGCTTATGGTTCGGTTTGGTTTTGAGGACAGTTGTCTGCATTTAATAACTCAATGTTGAGCGTTTAGTTATGATTTTCATTTACTGCATCTTAGTTGAGAATTACACGTTTTGAATGCATTAGTTCATTCGTTTTGAGTCATGTAATGGTTTAGTTAGTGCAATGGATCCATAGGCACAATGTTCCTATGTCCCCGCTTTGGACATTAGGTTCGCCACTTGGCACGGAATAGGCATCGTGTCACCATGATAAGTAAGGTGTGGACCTATACGGTCGGGCTAGAGTTCCCCGTTTTGGAACTCTCAAGAATAGACCTAGAGGGGTTGACTTGATGTTTTCGAGTGATAGACTTAGAGGAGTTGAGCTCGGTGGGTGTTTTATGTGTAACCCACATGTTTTGATTTCTTACATAATTATGTGACCTACTTTGTGTTCCGTCACATACAATGTAATCGGGTCTATCCCGTCACCAATAGGTGAGGCTTTGGTTGTGGAGTTTTATAATCCATGTTTTCGGAGACGTTTGAATATGGGTATTTATCTATGTTTAAGGTTTTAGTCATTGAAACTCATTCGAGTTATTGAGATGTTTTGGAAGTTGGAGTTATCTACGCTTTCAGTGTTTGATCATTATAATGTCAGCTATGTTTTACGTGCGCTTTGGGTTTTGGCTTTATTTAAAGAGGCGTTTCTTTTATGATTTTAATCACGAAAAGGGTGAATAAGGAAAGGAGATTGTTTTGTGATTTAATGTATTTCATTTTTGGTTGCTTTCAAATCAAATGTATTGCATTTTGGAAACCGTGACTTTAAATAACATTCTTAAAGTTAATGCTTTATTTATCTCTAATGAAAACTCTTGAGCTCATTAGGCGTTAAGCCTAACCTTTTTATTTGTCGACATGTGCATCAGGTTCCAGTTGGGGTTTGGTTCTAGCAGTGCTTTGAGGAGTTGAGCTATAGACTTACACGAGAGTAAGTAGATTGATGAAGTCTTCCGCAGTTGGAGATAGTGACTATTATTGGGTTTTAGTAGCACCCGTCCTTATGATAGACTGTATGTAGATAATAATTGTGTTTATTGAGGTTAAATCCTATATTGTGTTTGTAGATAAATTATTTATCGATGTATTTAGAAAATTTTAAATAAGTTGCTATTTCCAGATTCGAGGGTGTTACACTAATCTACTTAAAATCTCTTAAAAACAATTAATGAAGTAATATGTACTACTTTTAAATGTTTTTAACCCTAATTAATAAATTTCATCCTTATCCCCCAAAATCCTTATCTCTAATCCTCAAATCCTAAAATTATGAAATTTGAATTATGATAAACATAATTAAAACAGGATAAACATCTCAATTTAAATATAAAAAATTTAAAAAATATAAGATAATTAATGAATTTTAACAAATTACTTAATTTTTTTATATAAAAAACATTATATTGTTAAACCTAAATTAAACAAATTTATATATAAAAAAATCATTATCACTCAATAAAAACCATCTAAAATCGTACTGTAAATCAATAAAAAACAAAAAATAAAAATAAACATTAAAATCGTGATGTATCTCACTGTATTGCGCAAGTACGATTCTAGTATAATATAAAATAAACAGTTTATTTTCTTATCATTCTCATTGTTTACTGTTTACTACCTCTAACCAAACACCCCTAAACATTTAAAGTTTATAGTTTAGATTTCGACTACCAAAATACTGCAAACCAAAAATGCTCTTTTGGTTTGCTTATTTTACTCAAGTTTAACGTAAATTTATATTTCATAATGAGCCGCCTAAACAAAACATTTTCATATTAAAAGCCTAAACAAAACTTTTTAAATTAAAATGGAATTTTTTTCTCAATTAATTTCTTCTCTCTCAAATAAAAATGCATCTTTGCACCTTTTCTTGTTTGATGACTCTCCACGTGTCACCTAGATGCAAGTCCATACTACCTGCAAGTCTATTTTACCACACTATCAATATTTATTTCTCCTAATTCATTACTTACATTCTCCATGTTTTCACATTTTTCTTATACAACAAAGCTTGAGCAGAGCACTTACTAATTAAAAAAAATCAGGGGGAGCCAATGCCCTCCCTGGTTACATGGTGGCTCCGCCCTTGGTCATAACATATCAACCTTTTAATATTCGATCTTTTTTGTTTCTCATATAAAACCAAACTAAGGGGGTGTTTGGGATTGCTTATTTAAAACAACTTATGCTTTTATGTAAAAGTGATTATTAACTTATGTGGTGTCAAATTGGAATTTTATAAAAGGTGTTTGGATTAACTTATGGTGGTATCAAAACGTAATAAACTAATAAGTTGTTAAGGGGTGTTTGGGATTGCTTATACATGTTAAATAACAAAAAAAACTCATAAGTTGTTTCAAATAAGTTGATAAGTTAGAAGTAAATGACTTATTAATAACTACTTATCAGCGGTGATAAAACGGTATAAACAATTTTTTTTTCTCCCATCCAAACACTAAAAACTGTTTATCAGTGGTGACAAAACGAAGTAAGTCAACAAGTCATTTAAATAAGCAATCCCAAACAACCCCTAATTATTGTTTCACATATGACACGATAACAATTTTTGTTACCCTCGTTTCATACTAGTGTTGTTTTACTTATAAAACAATATATTAATTCTTTTTACAATTCATAATAACATTTCATATGTGAAACATATTAAACGAGACTTTTGTTGGCGTGGGGTGTTTCATAGACGAGTTTGTTTGAAGGGGTTGCATCGAGATGGTTCGAAGGGAGCAACAGAGGAGACCTTTTAAACGTTGGGAAGATCTAAAGTGGATGATCATTTGTCAATTCCATTTGACAGTTGTGTCTTCATTAGGTGAACGGTTTCCAACCCTAAAAAAGGGTGTGTCCATGGACAGGGACATTACTAAGAAGAATTTGCAGGGGGGAAAAAGAAAATATAGAAAGATGGTGGAAGGGAGAACATAAAATAAATCGAGACCTTAAGGGAAGGGTTGAGTTGGTTGTCACCCATCTCGAGCCACTGTTGCCGTCCCCACCCCCTCCGTCAACACTGTCGACGTATCTGCCACCCTCGTCGTCGACATTGCCATTTCCACCATCACATACAGCAGGGTCGACAGTGCTTTCGCCCCCACAACGTGATCCGTCATGGAACCGTACAAAGGCCACAAACATGACATCAAGATGCACCGAAGTTGATCACCTAAGGGTATTTGGAAGTTCTAATTTGTTGAAAACGTCTTTTAGATTTTCATAGTGGATGTGATATTTCACGGTGGATGAGACAATCATGGAATCTGTAACCGAAAATAGACAATAATCTAATTATTGATAAAATTTAAAATATTTAACATTTCTTAAAAACTACCTTTCCTTGATTTTCATCATCTCAAATTCAAAATTCTTCATATCAACTGTTGATCATAACAATGGATAGTCTAGATGAGTTTGTATTGTTTTAGGAGGTTTGCAAAAGATTACCCCCCTCTCTTTCTCTCTCTTTATATATATATATATATATATATATATATATATATATATATAGGGTCAGGTTCACGTGAGACCGCGTGAGACCAAACCTTAAAACATGAAACTTCACACCGAAATACTGTGAAGGTAAAAAACATTTGAACCTTCATAATGTAATCACACTATGAAGATAAAAAAACCTAAATCAAGTTAAAAAAAATCAAACCTTCACAGCTAAAAGACTGTGAAGGTATATCCGAACCTTCACAATGAAGACACTGTGAAGGTAAAAAAAAACGAACATTCACAGCGAAAAACACCGTGAACGTAACGTTTACGGTGTTTTCCCTATGAAAAATTCGCTTTTTTTTTACATTCACGGTCTTTTGGTGTGAAGTTTCATGTTTTAAGGCTTGGTCTCACCGGTCTCACGGAAACTGTTTGGTCTCACACGAACTTAAGTCTCTCTCTCTCTCTCTCTCTCTCTCTATATATATATATATATATATATATATATATATATATATGTGGTAAGGTTCACGTGAGACCAAGCTGTTTCCGTGAGACCGCGTGAGACCAAGCCTTAAAACATGAAACTTCACACCGAAACATTGTGAAGGTAAAAAACATTCGAACTTCTCATAATGTAATCACATTATAAAGGTAAAAAAACCTAAACCAAGTTAAAAAAAAATCAAACCTTCACAGCTAAAAGACTGTGAAGGTATATCCGAACCTTCAAAGTGAAGACGTTGTGAAGGTAAAAAAAAACGAACATTCACAACGAAAAACACCGTGAACGTAACATTTACGGTGTTTTCCCTATGAAAAGTTCAATTTTTTTACATTCACAGTTTTTTGGTGTGAAGTTTCATACTTTAAAGTTTGGTCTCACCGGTCTCACGAAAACTGTTTGGTCTCACGCGAACTTAAGTCTCTCTCTCTCTCTATATATATATAGGGAGAAGTTCATTTGAGAAATGGTAAATATATGAGAAATAGAGAAGTAATCTTAGCCATTCATCTGGTCAACATTTGCAGCTTTGACCGCGAAGCACCGGATAATTCCTTGTGTGGTCTATAGAAGGTAAAGGGGTAATTTCGTAAAATACACGGGATGAGTTCATATATGAATCTGTATGAATCACAAAGATTTATATATGAATCAATTAATTAGTTCAACTGATTCATATATGAATCTTTGTGATTCATACAGATTCATATATGAATCTGTTAGTTAGTTCAACTAATTCATATATAAATCACAAAGGTTCATATATGAATCAGTTAAAAGAGTTCAGTTGTGAATTGCACTGGTTCATATATGAACATATAGTTCATATGTGAATTATACATGTTCATATATGAACATAGTCCGTGTATTTTGTAAAATTTACGAAATTGTCCTTCTATTTTTGGGATAGCCGCAACTTTTGACTAGTCAAAACCGCAACTTTTGACCGGTCAAAGCCGCAATATTTGACTAGTCAAATCTGATCTTGACCATATGAATGACTAGGATTACTTCTCTATTTCTCATATATTTACCATTTCTCAAATGAACCAAACACTATATATATATACACACACACACACACACATACATATATGTATACATATGTCACCTTAGGGCACGCCTTGAAAAACATCATGATCTCATCGTAGCTCATAAGGCTTGAGGCTTAGCCTCGCCGCCATGCAACGTCTCACGTCAGTTAGAACCTTCCCCTTACATATGATGTTTCAATTACGTAGGGGTTGTTTGGTTGGTTTTCTATTAAGTTATGTATGTATAAAGTTGTCTGTGTGGATTAATCTGTCTGTATAGATTTAGAAGGTTTTTATTTGAGAGAGTTTTTTCATAGATGGAATGAATGTGTTTTTTAATGGGAGGGACTGGTTTGGAAAAAACTTGGCTTTCTGCATAAAGCTCCCCCTTAAAATCTTAATGAATAAGCCACTTTCTATATCATTAAGCCACTACCAAACAGTCATATATATATATATATATATATATATATATATATATATATATATATCTGACTGAATAAGCTGTGAGTTTCATTAAGCTCATTAAACTGCTAACAAACAGACCCTAAACCCTATACAAAAGCTCAAGAAGAAATCAATAAGCTAGTTCGATCCCCGACTTCTAAGGCACATGTTCCGCCCCTACGTCCTTATAATTCATTGAAGCCATCGAGAAAACAAATGCATCAATACATTGGGCTACATTTGGCATCTTTCATATTTGGCAACATGACTATTTTGAGGATATTAATTTAAAAGTTGAAACATATTTTTTGAAGAATGTGGCATAGAGCATATTTCAATATTTGGGAGAACATTAATCCTAGAAACTCAAATTTCCCACATGGACCGTTTATATGTGCACATGTGAATATATAAATATATAATATATGTATTTTATTTATTTATGTATATTAATTTGGGTGGTGGGTTGATGCACCAATGTGATTGTCTCATAAAGAGAAAATAGTTGCTGCATTGGTCTTTTTCCTGTTAAGATGTTATGGCAAAATTCACGATATTTTTTTATAAAATATTTGCAAAAAATATTATTTTAATTAATAGTCAATAACCATTTAATGCCTGTTTTTCTTTTTTTAAGAAAACCACCATTTTCAATCATTATGTACAAACTAGAAGCGTATTCGCATAATGCAGCGAGATACATCACAATTTTAATGTTTCATTTTGTTTTTTATTTTTTTGTCGATTTTAGATGGCTTTGAGAAAGTGATAATGTTTTTTTTTTAATTTGTTTAATTTAGGCTTAATAATATAATGTTGTTTATATAAAAAAAATTAAGTATTTTGTTAGAATTCAATGATTGTCTTATATATTTTAATGACATTTAGAAAAAATAACCAATTACATATTTAATAATATAGAAGCGTACTCGCGCAATGCAGCGAGATACATCACGATTTTAATGTTTCATTTTATTTTTTTGTTGATTTACGGTACGATTTTGGGTGATTTTGAGAAAGTGATAATGTTTTTTTTATAAATTTAGGCTTAATAATATAATGTTTTTTATATAAAAAAATTAAGTATTTTGTTAGAATTCAATGATTATCTTATATATTTTAATGACATCTAGAAAAAATAACCAATTACATATTTAATAATATAATTAAAACAAATTTATAGTAATATAATATATTAATTAATAGTGATACATAAAAATGTCTGCATAAAAGGAAGGTCCTGTACATACCAAATTGGTCGGTGTTAGAAGTCTACAGTAGTAATATGTATCTTGTGTTTTGATACTAGTAAATTAAGAGATTTTAAAATCTTGCATAAAATGATGGTAACTTATTGCTAATACTTTATATTTAAGAGTTTTTTATCTGTGCTTTATAATATAGTATAAATAAGTATTTTTCATAAAAACCATTTTCAATAAATCCTTTATCTATACTATATTATAAAGCATGCATAAAAAACTCTTAAAAACAAGTTATAATGCACAAAATACCGTTAAATAAAGCGAATTAGTCAAAATCCAACTTACTAATGCTTGGGTACAAATTGTAATGCAAAGCACCACATCGTCCCACTATAATCTTAACAAACATCCCTAGAATCTCTCTGCTACAGCAGATCGTTCGCCATTTTGATACAACCCCAGCTCAAAGTGATAACCTTTTTCCAAACCCTAGACTGCTTCTGAATAATGGTTCTTCCCCTTTGTCTTCGATCAAAGCTTTTAATACATCGCATGGATGTCTCTCATCTCCGGTGAATGTCTGGTGACTCTCTCATCTCCGGTGAATGTCTGGAACCAATTACATGCATCAATGCTTTAAAAATCAACCGCTCTCTCATTCCAAAGTGATGCTTCAGAATCAATTGATTTCCCCAAAGAGATTTCTTCATCGCTCAATTGCTTCATACACCATTGACGCTCCAAGATTGACGATTCAAGTTTCTCTACTGGAATTGATTATGACATTATCATATTTGTAGTAAGGTTAGGGTTATCAATCCTTTTGCTCTGATAACGGTTAGGTTCCTTTTTGCTTTCTTGAATTTTTTATATTGTATCAGTTTGCTTTCTTAAAATCGATTGCTTTCTTGGAACTTATATGATTTTTCTATCAAGGGTAGAACATGTTCTATCGATTCTTCCCCTTTGTTTTCTTTCTGTTGCTTCTATCGATCTTAAGTTTCATGTTTTTATTGATTGTTTAGTTTCATTTACAGTGGAAACTGGAAAAGGAAGAAGCTGGATAAACAAGAAAACCCGCCATGGATATCTTTCAGTTGAAGGAAAGATGCCCCACCCAATGGAAGACTATGTTTTTGCAGAATTCGGGAAGATGGGCGGCAATGAACTATGATTGTTTGCAGTATTCGATGGCCATTTAAGCCAAGAAGTTTTCGATCCCACCACCTTAATGACAATATGGTACAGGGGAGGTTGATATTTGATCTAGCCTGTGTTGTTACCTACATGGGACTCTTTCTGTTTCTTATACCGATTAGCATGGCCCTCTCGGTAGAATCTGTTTGCTTAGAAAATTTGGCTTTAATGGATTCTACCTTTGGGGAGTTATAAGGTTGGACATTGGCCCAACAGATTTGGCGTATATTTGAGATTTAAAATGTTTTCTTGATTTTGTGGGTGAAAACATTTTTTTTTTCGATTTTCAATTTTTGTTTGATACATTGAAGGATCTTACCACATCTTGCCATTGGGCATACCATTTATTTGGGTTGCTTGAAAGAGATCGAACAACATCGTTGGTTGAAGCAACTTTGATGCCCCAAACATATCGAAACAAAATGGTAAGCTTCCATTTTCAATTCGAAAATGTGTATGAAGTTTACACCTTACCTACCAAAAGTCATTTCTTTATGTGTATGACTTTCCAAATTAATCAATGTATTGCAACAGTGCGCTTATGTGAAAATTTTAGTTTCTAAAAACTATTCTATGTTGTGATATTACCAACAACAATTCTTGTATTTCTGTAGGTGTTTGGGGGTGATCTTCAAGTGTTTTTTGTGTTTAAGAATCCTTAGTTCTCACCTTTCTTTCTGTAAGTTACCCATTTTTGTCTTTAAGATTCCTTAGTTTTTGTCTTTCGTTCTGTAAATTACTCATTTGTGGTTTTCATGGGTTTGCGGACATTGTTTTATTTTGAGTGCAAATAAGTAATTTGGTAGGGTTGTGTACTTGAATATTGATTACTGCTTGGACATGGGAATAGGGTTTTTACAATAAATATTATGTCAACTTGTTCGTGGTTTTTGTTTCTGTCCACAAAATATCTTACATGTGTACTATTTAGTCTATATCACCATTGTTCCAATTTGGTCGATTTACCATCAGTACAAGAAATGGCATATTACATGCTGGTAAGTTGTAACACCCCGAATTTTGGGACCATGAATTATTTAGTAATCATAATTGCTTATAGTTCGTTTTTATAAAATCGCCTTAGAATCAGTCGAGAGAGCGGGATCGAAAGAAGTCGAATTTTCAAAAGTTGAGCACTCAGCGAGAGTGACTGGCGAGAGTTCCATGGTCACTCTCGCGGCGGCAAGATCGCCGAGGCCCAAGGGGAACTCTCGGTACGTTTCGGGCGAGAGTGACTGGCGAGAGTGCCAGTGTCACTCTCGCGGTGTCACAATCGCGGAGACCAAATTTGGTCATTCGGGCCGAAGTTGCGGTACAAACTCGACGAGAGTGACCAGCGAGAGTGCCCTGTCACTATCGCATGTCACAATCGTCGTCGGGGTGAAAGGCTTTTAATGCCTGATTTCTTGAGAGTTTCATTTATTGCATTGTTTGGGGTTTTGAAGACATCCGATTTTCTCTCCCTAGGTAAGGTTTCTCCTTTTCAATAACTTCATATTTTCTACCTTTAATCACCCCTAGAATCTTGGTGAGGTGTATTTATTGCTAACTAGGGTTCCTCTCTCTTGGTAGTTAGCTCCATCTTCTTGAGGTTCAAGGTTCTCAAATCTAGGGTTTCTCCATTTCTAGGGTTTGTCATTACAATCCTATTGGTGAGTCTCCTAAACCATATCTATTTGATTTGCATCATTATTTGCTTATATGAACATTGCTAAGTATTCAAGTAAACTAAATATAGGGTTTTGTGTACTTACCATGTATGGAGGTATTGGCATGTTAAGCTTCATTTAATGTGTTAAGGGCTTTGTATGTATGAAATAATTGTTATGGTAAATGTTTATTTATGGATATGGGAAATATGAAGAATTATTCTTATCAGCAGTTGGGTCTTATGTATATCACCTAGTGAGGTTTCTATGTTGTCACTCAAGTAATGGAGTAGAGATATGCATGAACCTAGTCTTAATGTACTCTTGAATTAAATGTGTTCTTCGCATGGAATGTGCTAATTATCTATGTGAGCATGACTTAAATGCGGAAGTTAAGTCTAATCCCTTGTGCATGAGGAATTAGATGGTTCTTAAATGAAATGCAATTATTGACCGTTGGGTCTTTAGCGAGTAGGCAATAGGTGACGCAAGTCTCCGAGTTGTAACTCGTCTACTTTGGATAGGCATCCATGTCCATAAGTCCTTGGAGCGTAACTCGACGGAGTAAGCGTTAGAGGCATAAATGGTCCGAGAATTGTGATGTCCGGCGTGGCATGGGAACTAGGATCAGGATATGTGGTGAAATCCAATTTAACATCGCGGGTGACTCCACTCACATGTTCTGTTTGATCAAATAATTGTATTCAAGATTAAAGTTAAAGTTCAGGGTTTAAACTGCAATTGTGTTAAAGTTAATTAGAGGGTTTATTATGTAATAAGTTAATAGTCATTGGCTTATGGGCCTAAAGCCTGTTAGAAAGCCCATTATGATTAAAGCCCATATGGCCTGGGTATTTAAAGTGTTTATTAGTTTAGTTTTAGATTAGAAACCTTTCATAATATTATAATTATTGTTTAGAGAGAAATAGCATTAAGTTTTCTCTGTATTCAAAGGGTATCGAGAACACACAAGGGTTTCATTGTTTATTCAAGGGATTGGTACGTTTTGTTAATCTTATTATCTCTTGATATTATTGTGTTTGTGTGTTAATCAACTAGATTAAACTGGGATAACAATTGGTATCAAAGCCTAAAGAATCAAAAAAAAATTTAGATTACTATTCATCGACTACTGTTTATCGATTTTTTTTTGTGAATCTATGTGCTTTTATGCTTAAAGTTGATCTGATTAGTTGAGATTTACGCTTCTAAATACCATCTGATTGATTAATTGCATTGAGAATTAACAAAGTGAGTGAATTTGTGATTTTAAGTTTTCTGGGTTCGACAAAAGCTAACTATCGATTGTTACTGTGTTTATCAAATCGAATGCCTAAAAGTTGAAATTGATCTCTGAGTTTGATTGTATTGTGATTGGTTTATGTTTCTGAGTACAAAGGACTGATTTTTGCATCTGATTTTGAATTCGTGACTGATTTATGGGTCGAGTATTCGTTCTGTTCATCGATAATCTGGGCTGGATTTAAGAACATATCGGTCGAATAATTGTATCGGTCTTTACCTTTTATCGGTCGAACACCATATAGGCCGAACACATTCTATCGGTCTATAGCATTCGACCGGTACACACACAGTTCACCCGGTCTAAGCACTATATCGGTCGAGTTCACCATATCGGTCCTTACATCAGTATCGGTCGAAGTAGATTCTTGGTCCAAACATCTCACCGGTCGAAAGGAATACCGGTCTTAGTATCCTACCAGTCGAACACATAGCATCGGTCATTACTCTATCGGTCGAACCATTGTCAATACCGGTCAACCATATTCCCGGTCGAACAAAGTACCGGTACAAGCAACTTACCGGTCGAACTCTCTCTACCGGTCTTAGTCGTTTACCGGTCGAGCATAATACCGGTTGTTGCATCTTAGCGGTCAAACAAGGTACCGGTCTAAGCAAAACCCCGGTCGACTCAATACCGATCGAAGCACATCCCCGGTCGATTTTTGCAAACTGTAATATGGCCTCTCAAAGTCAAAATCCCGTCCTAAGTCTGCGAAGGGGGACAAAGTTCTGTTCGAGATCAACATTTTCTTTTTGTTCAGTATTGTTTGAAGCTTTATACTGATTAAAAGGACTGCACTTAATTATTTTTGGAATTTTTTTTCTGAAAAATTTTGAGTGTGGTTTTTATTTTGATTCTAACGATCTCATCTAGTTGGTTGTCTTGATAAGTTTAATTACTAACAAGTGGTACAGCTAAGATGTCGAATCAGCTAATGATGTCTGAAGGTTACAGCCTTGATTTTGAAAAGATTACATATTCTGAAGTAAAAGCAAAAGGCTAAACAACTTGCTGGACGGTTATCAACATCATCTCGCAAGGGGTCGGTGTTTTAAGCTTCACCTCTTCGTCGTGGTCGTTATCTGATTTTCTGGGTTTTATTCTGAAAACCTACCTGTGAGTTCCTACTACCAATTTACAAACTTTATACATGTCAAAACTCTTATTTGCGAAATCCGAAGTATTTCTACGGTATGATTTCATGTTCTCTACATTTTGATATAAATGAAGTTTTTGGTGATTTTCGGGGTTCCCGATCAGTTTTGACCAAAATGACGGGTTCCGCCTTATTGAAGTAAAATGATGTTTTACTTGCACATTATGTGGTTATGTGAAAAGATTGTTTAAGAACTCATTTTAATGATTTTCATTCTTACCAGAAGTTGAACTGGAAATGACATTTTGTTTATAAAATGTGTTTATACCATATGCTTATTTATGGTTGGTAGCATATGTTGTTGTGACGAGTCTGTACCATTACTAGCGGATCCCTAGGTTTTGAGTCGACTTATATTTCATTATTTGAGGTTACCAAGTAATGTAAATGATAGAACTACATGTGCATTAAATTGTGAGGTTCTGGCCGTTAACAAATGATTGAACTACATGTGCATTAAATTGTGAGGTTCTGGCCGTTAACAAAATATAGAACTACATGTGCATTAAATTATGAGGTTCTGGAAAGAAGGTTAATGACCTTATTTTAATGAAGTTTATCCTTATCAACCGTTATCTTGGAAATGCTTATTTGAAAAGGTTTCCTTTTGGATGAACATGTTTATATCTCTTAAAATTGATAAACTGTATGTTCTCACCAGGCTTTAAGCCTGACACTTTTTCAAATGATATGTATAACAGGTTTCCCTTAGCGGTGGGATGCACAGGGTTTTGAGAGACGAGTTTGGTCTCGAGGCATTTTGAGATGACTAAAGTGTTGCTAGTTAGGCATTGTTAAGTCCCATTCTCTTGATGAATTTTGGATTGTCAACTGATGTAATCTAGATGGTATGTTTAGATTAGTTGTCGATGAACCCTATACCAGTACAGGTTTTTGTAAAGTCTTAAAGACTGATACCCTTTAAATTTTGGGAGGTTTATATTAATGCAAAGGTCATGTTGCCTATTTTGAGAAGTTTTAATTTACTCTGAATTTTAGGATGTTACAAGTTGGTATCAGAGCTCTAGTTTAAGTGATCTAGGCATGAATGTAAGATGTCTAGACTTAGACTGAGTATGATAAGCATTGATTCGTGAGTTTGGGTAGAACTTCTAAGATGAGTTAGTCTTAGAGTCGACAGAAATTGTAGTTGTCGAACATTGTGGCAATGGTGACAAGAACTTTTATGTATTGTATGTTCATAATTCCACTTAGCTAATGTTATTATGAGAATATTTATACGTAATTGTGCTTGAAATGCCATTACTATGACAATTGATAACGTGATAGTACGTTTCTTGTGTTATCCTGTTGATCTATCTCTTACTCTTTCTCATGCTTGTGTAGCAACCATCCTTTAGTATGGTGAACACTCGTGGTCGTCCGCTGGGTGACGGAGATCTACGCGATGTTAGTTCGCGTGAGCCTAATCCAGTGGTAAGAACGTCCGCAGTTGTTCCTCCGGGCATGCCACCAATATTTACTGGGGGAGTGGAGCCAGAGCCAAGAGTGGAGTTGACGTTCACCGATCCCGTTGTTTCAGTGGCAAACCCTCAAGCTGATATGATGGCCAGTGTCATGCAAATGGTGACGTCGGCCATGGAAAAACAACAAGAGGCATTCTTAAAAATGTTAGAGGACCGAGAACCGAGCTACAAGAGGCCTGAGGCAGTGGAGGAGAACGTGGTAGGTGGCTCTGGTGGTGTCGAGAACAGAGTCAGATCAGAGGAGCATAGGGTCATTGGTACATCAAAGGGTGGGAAGAGTTGTTCCTACAAATCCTTTCTAGGTTGTGGACCACCAGAGTTTTCGGGTTCCGAAGACCCCGTTGCATGTATTAAGTGGATCCGAGCGGTCGAACAGGCTTTCGGTTCATCCGAGTGTGGTGATGACCAGCGGGTGAGATTCAGTACATAATTGCTCAGGGATACCGCACTGACATGGTGGAATGTAATCCAATCTACTCTCTCTCCTACTATTCTAGCCCAACTGACTTGGGGTGAGTTCAAGGTGAGATTGCTGGAGGAATATTGTAATGAGATGGCTATGGATCGGATCGAGGCAAAATTCCGAGCTCTCGTAAAAGGGAATTTGACGGTGAGAGAGTATACCCGTCAATTCATGGAGAAGCTGGGATTAGTGGGGCATGTGACCTCCACTGAGAAAGAGAAGATTAAGGCCTATCTGAAAGGTCTATCGTCGGACATGATGACTATGGTCCAAAACTCGAAGGCCTCTAACCTTCGGGAAACCATTGAGGAAGCGCAGTTTATGGAAGAGGTTTACGCGAAGAGTAAACCAGAAAAGGCAGTGGTAGTTACTGAAAAGAGAAAGTGGGAGAGCAGTTCTGCTCATCCCAAGAGATCCCGACCTTTTGTCAGAAATCGAAGCTTCGGCAGTCAGCAGGAAGCTATATGGTGCCAAAAATGTCGAACCAAGCACCACGGTAACTGTAATACCACTTCTCAGTCTTGTTATAAGTGTGGAAAGTCTGATCACATCACCCGTGACTGTCCGATCAGAGGACTTGTCTGCTATGAGTGCAAGGCACCGGGACACGTGAGAAGAGATTGCCCGAAGCTTGTGTCGGGTAGCGCGGTAGCAAAGAAGGAGAACCCTCCTAGGGTTCCGGGTCGAGCATTTCAGATGACGGCTGAAGAGGCCAAGGCATCCGCTGATGTGGTATCGGGTACATTTCTTATAAACTCTGTACATGCTCGTGTTTTATTTGATACGGGTGCCGGTTTCTCTTTCATATCTGAGTTGTTCCGTCAAAAGATTTCTATGCCCACTACTAGTCTTGAGGATGCATTAGTAGTAGAGATAGATGATGGTAGTCAAGTTCTCATCCATGATGTTCTGAAGAAGTGTACTCTTAGTATCGAAGGGAGAGAATTCTCGATCGATCTATTGCCGATGTTAATCGGGGGTTTTGATGTTGTGGTCGGCATGGATTGGTTGTCAAACAATCATGCCGAGATCGTTTGTTCCAAGAAGTTGATTCGACTTCCCAACCCCTCTGGCGAAGTCCTTGTCATCTATGGTGAAAAGAGAAAGGGTGAAGTGGCAATAATCACAATGGCAAAGGCATGCAAGTGCTTAGTAAAAGAATGTCCGTCTTTCCTAGCCTATGTGATCGATGCCAAGTTAAAGAAATCAAAGCTGGAAGATGTGAAGATCGTGCGTGAGTTTCCAGACGTCTTTCCGGACGACTTTCCCGGGTTACCACCCGATCGTCAGGTAGAGTTTCGGATTGATCTTGTGCCTGGAGCGGCACCAATCGCTAAAGCTCCTTACCGTTTAGCACCGTCGGAGATGCAAGAGATGATGGCACAACTCCAAGCGCTATTGGAGAAAGTCTTCATAAGACCGAGTTCGTCACCTTGGGGAGCTATGGTCTTATTCGTCAAAAAGAAGGATGGCACAATGAGAATGTGCATTGACTATCGTGAGTTGAATAAAGCTACAGTAAAGAACAGATATCCGCTTCCGAGAATAGACGACTTGTTCGATCAACTTCAAGGAGCGGGTTGTTTTTCTAAAATCGACTTACGTTCGGGTTATCACCAAGTGAAGGTAAGGGAAGATGTTGTTCCAAAGACAGCTTTCAGGACGCGTTACGGCCATTACGAATTTCTTGTAATGCCTTTTGGTCTAACGAACGCACCAGCTGTGAGTATGCCGACCATTCCTCGATAAGTCGGTCATTGTATTCATTGATGACATACTCGTGTACTACAAGAGTGAGTCAGAGCACGAGCAGCATTTACGTGAAGTTCTGGAAGTGTTGAGAAAAGAAAGGTTGTACGCTAAATTTTCCAAGTGCGACTTTTGGCTTAAAGAAGTACAGTTTCTGGGTCACGTAGTCACTCGGGTCGGAGTGAAAGTAGACCCCTCCAAGATTGAAGCTATGATGAATTGGGAGCCTCCTAAGAGTCCGTCCGAGATTCGAAGTTTCTTGGGTCTGGCGGGATACTACAAGAGATTTATCCAAGACTTTTCAAAGATCGCTTCTGCCTTGACAGTTTTGACTCGAAAGAATGTGAAGTTTGAATGGACTGAAGCCCAAGAGAAGGCGTTCCGGATCCTTCAAAAGAAGCTGTGTGAAGCTCCGATCTTGACGTTACCTGAAGGGTCGGAAGATTTCGTGGTATACAACGACGCTTCAAAGATGGGACTGGGATGTGTGTTGATGCAACGAGGCAAGGTGATCGCTTATGCCTCGAGGCAACTTAAGATACACGAGCAGAATTATCCAACCCATGATCTGGAGTTAGCGGCGGTGGTATTCGCTTTGAAGCTTTAGTGACATTACCTCTACGGCACGAAATGCACTCTATACACGGATCACAAGAGCCTGAAGTATGTCTTTGATCAGAAAGAGCTGAACATGAGGCAAAGGTGGTGGCTCGAGTTGCTTAAAGATTATGACTGCGAATTGCTTTACCATCCCGGTAAGGCGAACGTGGTGGCCGATGCGTTAAGTCAAAAGGACTATAGCGGAAGTATTCGAACTACCCATTCGAGGATCGAGCTAGTGTCTAGTCTTGTTGAGAAGATCAAGACATCACAAGTGGAAGCACTGTTAGAAGAAAATCTAAAAGGTGAAGTCATGATGAGGCAGCGTTTACTCTTAACGGAAGATAGCCGTGGAGTAAAATTGTTCAGCGGTCGTGTGTGGGTACCCAAGATTGGGGGTAACCGTGATCTGTTGCTAGAGGATGCTCACAAGTCCAAGTATTCCATTCATCCGGGGAGTACAAAGATGTACAGGGACTTGAAGCTGCACTATTGGTGGCCGGTAATGAAACTTGATGTAGCGCGTTACGTTGAGCGTTGTGTGACGTGTTCGCAAGTTAAGGCCGAACATCAACGACCATATGGGAGTCTTCAGTCTTTAGAGATTCCCGAGTGGAAGTGGGAGCATATCACTATGGACTTCGTAACAAAGTTACCTAAAACTCTTCGAGGTCACGATACCATTTGGGTGATAATTGACAGATTGACAAAGAGTGCTCACTTCTTGGCTATGCGCGAGACTCTACCGATGGATAAGTTAGAAAAGCTTTATATCGATGAGGTGGTCTCGAGGCACGGCATACCATTGTCGATCGTGTCGGATCGCGACAGTCGGTTCACTTCGAACTTCTGGGATGGGTTTCAGAAAGAACTTGGTACTCGAGTGAAGTTGAGTACGGCTTACCATCCGCAAACCGACGGGCAGAGCGAGCGAACGATCCAAACTTTGGAAGACATGTTGAGGTCTTGTGTCATCGATTTCGGGGGTAGCTGGGACTCTCACCTGCCTTTGGTGGAATTTGCTTACAATAATAGCTACCACTCGAGTATCGGAATGGCACCCTTCGAGGCTTTGTATGGGCGAAAGTGTCGGACTCCCGTGTGCTGGCTTGAAGCGGGAGAAAAGCAGTTCGCCGGACCTGAAATCGTGCAAGAGACTGCCGATAAGGTCAAATGCATTCGTGAAAGAATGAAAACGGCTCAGGATCGTCAGAAAAATTATGCAGATAAGAAGAAGCGACCGATGGAATTCCAAGTGGGCGACCGCGTTATGCTTAAGGTGTCGCCATGGAAAGGCATTATACGGTTCGGAAAACGAGGGAAGTTGAGTCCCCGTTTCCTCGGACCTTTCAAAGTGCTTAAACGGGTGCGTTTACAAGCCTACCAGTTGGAACTGCCACCGGAGTTGAGCAAAATACACAACACGTTTCATGTCTGCTACCTCCAGAAATGTTTGGCGGTAGAAGACAGCGTCATTCCCCTTTCAGAGTTAAGGGTAGACGAAGGAAACCGTTGTGTGGAAGAACCCAACGCCATCTTAGAGAGAAAGTCTAAGAAGTTGCATCACAAAGAAGTCACTTTGGTCAAGGTACAGTGGAAACATCACCGAGGAGCAAATGTGACGTGGGAAGCCGAGGAGGATATGAAGCGAAGATATCCTCACCTTTTTGAGTAGTTGGGATTTCGGGGACGAAATCATTCCCAAGTTGGGGAGGATTGTAACACCCCGAATTTCGTTGTTTTGCGAAGATGTTGGAGGAAAAAGAAGTTCCTGTTTCTGTCTACAGGGCGCACGACTCCTTCAGGAAAAACGCACGGGTCGTGCGCATGAATCAGGGTGCGAGGCAGTGACTTTCGCACGGGCCATGCGCCATCCCCCTTTGAAAACGCACGGGCCGTGCGCTGTATTGGGAAGTGTGAAATGCCTTGCTAAAATATCTCATTTTGTTGGATTACTGAGTTTTTTCTCAAAACTCAGATTTCTTTCTCTCTCTCTCTCTTCCTTTTCTCTCTTTTCTCTTTCGAACTTCAAAGGCTCGTTTGGTTGCTAGTTTTCGGTGTTTCTAGCAAGGGGTTGATGTTTTAAGCTTCACCTCTTCGTCGTGGTCGTTATCTGGTTTTCCGTGTTTTATTCTGAAAACCTACCGGTGAGTTCCTACTACCATTTTACAAACTTTATACATGTCAAAACTCTTATTTGCGAAATCCGAAGTATTTCTACGGTATGATTTCATGTTCTCTACATTTTGATATAAATGAAGTTTTTGGTGATTTTCGGGGTTCTCGGTCAATTTTGACCAAAATGACGGGTTCCGTCTTATTGAAGTAAAATGATGTTTTACTTGCACATTATGTGGTTATGTGAAAAAATTGTTTAAGAACTCATTTTAATGATTTTCATTCTTACCAGAAGTTGAACTGGAAATGACATTTTGTTTATAAAATGTGTTTATACCATATGCTTATTTATGGTTGGTCGCATATGTTGTTGTGACGAGTCTGTACCATTACTAGCGGATCCCTAGGTTTTGAGTCGACTTATATTTCATTATTTGAGGTTACCAAGTAATGTAAATGATAGAACTACATGTGCATTAAATTGTGAGGTTCTGGCCGTTAACAAATGATTGAACTACATGTGCATTAAATTGTGAGGTTCTGGCCGTTAACAAAATATAGAACTACATGTGCATTAAATTGTGAGGTTCTATATAGTAACCAAAACGAAGAACTACATGTGCATTAAATTGTGAGGTTCTGGAAAGAAGGTTAATGATCTTATTTTAATGAAGTTTATCCTTATCAACCGTTATCTTGGAAATGCTTATTTGAAAAGGTTTCCTTTTGGATGAACATGTTTATATCTCTTAAAATTGATAAACTGTATGTTCTCACCAGGCTTTAAGCCTGACACTTTTTCAAATGATATGTATAACATGTTTCCCTTAGCGGTGGGATGCACAGGGTTTTGAGAGACGAGTTTGGTCTCGAGGCATTTTGAGATGACTAAAGTGTTGCTAGTTGGGCATTGTTAAGTCCCATTCTCTTGATGAATTTTGGATTGTCAACTGATGTAATCTAGATGGTATGTTTAGATTAGTTGTCGATGAACCCTATACCAGTACAGGTTTTTGTAAAGTCTTAAAGACTGATACCCTTTAACTTTTGGGAGGTTTATATCAATGCAAAGGTCATGTTGCCTATTTTGAGAAGTTTTAATTTACTCTGAATTTTAGGATGTTACATGACAAGAAAGCTATCTGAATTGTCAACAAACATCATGAATGAGCAGAATGCGAAATCTGAGCTACACAAGAAGTTTGATATGATCGAAAAGGAAAGAAACAGTTTGTCTTCAAAGATAAAGGAACTTGAAGAGATCGTATTCAAGGTGAAGTTGACTGAGCACAAGACGCCAGAGTCAATAGCTCAATCACCAAGAGATGATCTAGCTGATTTAGATAGTTCATTAAAAACAACTTCAAGTTCACATTTTTCAAATGTTTTCTATAATCCTTTCTATGATTTAGATGATTGTCTTACTTCTAAATCTACTGATCAGATTTGTCCTTCCAACCTTTTCTATGACAAAAATGTTGATGGTTCAGGTAACCTCAAGAAGACTAAGTCTCAAAAGAAAAGCTTCTGGATAAGGCATGATGAGAAAGAAAGAGGAAACTGGATCTGGAGAGTTAAAGGATCCTTGGAGGAAAAGAAGAAAGAAGAATCATTTGTGCATACATCAAATGCAAAATGGAACTATGCTTCAAAAGGTAAAACTTTTGGCAAACCTGGTCTAGTTTATACTATCAATCAACTGATCAGGTTAGCTCAAAAGAAAATTAGTTGTTCCTACTGCGGCTCAAATGATTTTGTCAGAAAAAATTATGTAAATAACTGGTATGGTTCTTATTTCATATCTCATACAAGAACTGCAACTAACCCATTAGGACCCAAATACCAGTGGGTACCAAAATCTAAATCTGTGTTGCAGGCACCCAATGTTTAAGGGGGAGGAAGAACTATGGCTTTTGAACAACACAATTCAAAACCCGGACTTCATTGTTAAAAAGAAGGCTTCTAAGTAAATCAACTTAGAACCCGTACTTCAACGGACTATGGCTTCTAATCACATCGGATTAGAACCCGCACTTCAGTGCCTTATTTTTCTGTTTTTTTCTTAATCTATAAAAAAAAAAATCTTCAGTTAAGGGGGAGAATATATGTGATTTTAAAAGATTATCTGACAGTGTGTTCTTAAAGATAAATACTTGTGTTTTATCTTGTCAATATACTTTGTCAAGTATTCATACACATAACGGTTCAGAACATTCTATTTGACTTTGTTATTACCATGTATCAAAAATTAAATCTTTCTATGGTAATACTCACGTTATTTGTATTCACTGTTGATTGAATCAAACGTCATTTCATGTGCTTTCATTGAAAATATGTTTATATATTGTTCATATAAACAACATTCGTTTTTGATTCTCCAAAATATTATTCTTCATGATAAAATGATATGAGCTTAATTGTCAAACTCTTTTAGGTTGAGAGGGAGAATTGCATCGTCAAACACAACTGTTTTGACTTCTCCAAAATTTTTATTCTTCATGTAACAAGTGGTATTTGTGCTTACATGTACAAAAGCTTGTTGAACCGCACACGTTCTTTTAGGAAAATACATGGGATTCAGTGTGAGAACTTAACAGAACTTCCATGGATTCACGATACCCAATGTTTCCTACCCAGGAAGTATTCCCTGAGTGATTGAGGGGAGAGGGGTCAAAAGAATTGAGTGATGGTGTGTGAAGAGGTAAAATGAAAAAGAGAGATTGGTTAGACGTGAGCATTAAAAGAAAGAGGGTGAGAGAATAGAGTAAAAGAATATTAAACTTTGCACCAAATACTTTCTGAGCCGGGCAGCCACATAATCTGATTGGTTCACATTCTTTGGTGACCATCATTGAAAAAGGCACCTAGCCCATGCCATCTCTTGCATACAACCCCACCAACTACTCATTCTTTTCTTAAAAAGAGAATGTTTCACATTTTCTGGGGACGCAACACATATGCTATTGGTTCTTCATTTGGAAGATACTAATATTGAAAGAGAAGGAAAGTTGCCCCACCTTCGAACCCTTTCTCATGCACATTGAGTCTTTGTATAATTTGTTGCTGTCTCAACAAGTTTACATATTTTGAGCCTATAATTAAAAGCAATCATCTATGTTTATTTCTTTCATACACATGCACGAACACACAGAAATTTGTTTTCTGTCAGAACATTCATAGATAACCATGTGTTATTCGATGATTGAATGGAAGACCTGGGGAGTCTACATCAAACCAGCTCCTTATATAGTAACTTTGTGTTACTCAGTAACTTTGTGTTACTGACAGACATTCTAACTGAGTCATTTGTTGATTCAGGGTTACACTTATTAAACTGTTTGAATTTGAAAAGATTCGAATGGTTACTACTTTCTATTTTAATCTGAAAAGATTGAAATAATCACTCTTTCCATCTGGGAAGACTGCTCTTATTTCCATACAGGGCTCGTTACATGATGAAGACTGTGCTTACGTGATCATACACAATGGGGGAGATTGTCTTGAAAAGGGAGAGATTGTTTTGCAACGTTTTGATGATGATGATGCTCACCACTCATCAAAAAGGGGGAGAAGATACAAAAAGGGAGAATACTCAAAGAGGGAGAATATAATCTGAAGACTGCTGAAGATTTTCAAAGATATCAAAGTTTTGAAGATCTGAAGATTTCAAAGATTTTAAAGTTTTTAAAGATATCAAGTTTTGAAGCGATCAACGACATATCTGAAGAAAAGTGAAGACAAGTGAAGACCCGAAGACAATTGCAATTTTTTTTTAATCTTGAATCCAAAGGGGGAGATTGTTGGATCAAATAATTGTATTCAAGATTAAATTTAAAGTTCAGGGTTTAAACTGCAATTGTGTTAAAGTTAATTAGAGGGTTTATTATGTAATAAGTTAATAGTCATTGGCTTATGGGCCTAAAGCCTGTTAGAAAGCCCATTATGATTAAAGCCCATATGTCATGGGTATTTAAAGTGTTTATTAGTTTAGTTTTAGGTTAGAAACCTTTCATAATATTATAATTATTGTTTAGAGAGAAATAGCCGTAAGTTTTCTCTGTATTCAAAGGGTATCGAGAACACACAAGGGTTTCATTGTTTATTCAAGGGATTGGTACGTTTTGTTAATCTTATTATCTCTTGATATTATTGTGTTTGTGTGTTAATCAACTAGATTAAACTGGGATAACATGTTCTCGTCACCCAAGATGGAACGGGTTTTCCCCGTTATTTGGAGATTATCTCTGGTGATTTATACAGGTTGAATTTGATTATCCCAAAACGGGATGATGGCACAAATTTAATCTAAAGGCGTATCGGTAACATTTACTTGCTTTACTAGTGCTTCTTGATAAAATGTGAACTTCTTATATATCCTTCTTGACTTTAACCTAACACTTGTGCATGTGTACTTTGACTCACAGGTTCAGTTAGCCGTGTGTCTAGGGCACCTTGATCCGCCAAAAGCACACCTAGGAGCACCCATGGTCCGGGTATCATTTTTGGGGTCTTGAGAGGAGCAATTTTTAGAGACATAGCAACACCCTTATTTAATTTAGTTAATTAAATTGTTCTAGATTAATTAGGTTGTTGTGTATTATGTTTCATCTTTACCGCTACACTTGGTTGTACAAACTAACCCACGTCTTGGGGTTTTAGTTGTTTTTATTACAGGTTCCAAATCCTTATTTTTTAGCCGTCCTGTTGCCGAAATTTTAAGTTTTATTTTACCCCAATTTTTAGGGTGTTACAAGTTGGTATCAGAGCTTTATTTTAAGTGAAATAGGTACATAAACTCGATGCCTAGACTTAAGTTGAGACTATTAAGTTATGAACTGCGAGCTTTGGGTAGAATTTCTAAGATTGGACGACCTTAGAGTCAACATAAATTACGTTGTTGAGAATTGTAAAAGTGGCAGCGATGATTTTTATGTAGTGTATGTTCATAATTTCAATTAGTTACTGTTATTATGAATATATGATTACGTGAATGTAGTTGAATTACTATGATTATGATAATCAATGAGCCGTATGAGTATGTTTATTGTCTAATTCTTGTGTTGCTCATCTCCTTTTTCCCTCTAAATTGTGTGGCAGATCCGAAATGGTAAATACTCGGAGTCGACCACCGATAGAAGGAGAAATGCATGAGGATAGTTCGTCTAACCCGAATCCTGTAGTCCGGGTGGCGACTGTAGTTCCTCCCAACATGCCGCCGATATTCACCGGAGAAGTGGAGCACATACCTAGAGTGGAGTTAGCCTCCACGAACCCGGTCATTCAAGAAGCAAATCCTCAAGGGGATATAATGGCCAGTGTTATGAAAATGGTGACCTCGGCCATGGAAAAACAACAAGAAGTGTCTCTGAAAATGTTAGAAGAAAGGGATGCCAGCCTTCGGAGACCGGAGGTGGTTGCGGAGAATGCGGTAGCCGGTTCGGGTGGTACCGGAGGCGGGATCCATACAGAGGGATTGGTAGCTATAGAGGTAAGACAAACAGGGAAGGGTTGTTCGTATAAATCCTTCATGGGTTGCAAGTCGCCAGAGTTTGCCGGGGCCGACGATCCCGTGGCTTGCATGAGATGGTTGAGGGAAATCGAGCAGACCTTTAGAGCTTGTGGCTGCGAAGAAAGTCAGAAGGTGAATTTTAGTTCCCAAATGCTTTGAGGTGCGACTCTAATCTGGTGGGATGTCCACACCACAACTATAGGGGAAACTGTTTTGGTAAAGATGTCATGGGCTACGTTCAAGGAGAAGGTTATTGAGGAATATTGCAACGAACAAGAGATGGATTTGATCGAAGAAGAGTTCTGAGCCTTAACGAAAGGGGAATTGATGGTGAAAGAGTATACCCGTCTCTTCATGGAGAAGCTAAATCTCGTGGGGCACGTGGCCCCAACCGAAAAGGAAAAGATAAAGGCCTACTTGAAGGGTCTACCCGCAGACATGGGAAACAGAGTCCGAAATTCTAAAGCTACAAATCTTCAGGAGTTTATAGAGGAGGCCAAGATAATGGAAAAGGGACTACGCAATGGACAAGGAAGAAAAGTCAAAGGCCGCGGAAAAGAGGAAGGGGGAGAGCTCACCGACCCCGTTCAAGAAACCGAAATATCAACCCAACGCAAGAAGCATTGATAATCGTCGGGAGGAGAATTGGTGTTCCAAGTGTAAACGTAAGCATTTCGGTTCTTGTAACTCCCACGCCAACCCTCTTTCGTGTTACAAGTGTGGCAAGTCGGGTCACACTAGTCAAAGTTGCTCTCTCCAAGATCCGGTATGCTTTGAATTCCGGGAGGCGGGCCATGTCAAGAGAGATTGCCCCAAGCTAAGGGGTGGGGCTAGAGGAGGGAACCCGCCGATTCAACCGAAGAAGGAAGCCGTCCCTAAAGCTCAAGGGAGGACCTTCCAAATGTCGAGAGAAGAAGCAAAGGAGACCACCGACGTGTGTCGGGTACGTTCTTACTCAACTCCCTTGCCGCTAAGGTGCTATTTGATTCTGGTGCAAATTTCTCTTTCATATCTCTCGCTTTTTGCAAAGAATTGAATGTGTCTACTAGTACTCTTAGCGATGCGTTAGTAGTAGAGATAGCGAATAGGGAACAAGTTATCTTGCGGGAAGTGTTGGAAAAGTGCCATCTAGATATTAGTGGGGAGCTCTTTGAAGTGGACCTACTTCCCATGGCGATTGGGAGTTTCGATGTGGTGATCGGAATGGACTGGTTGTCACGACACAAGGCGGAGATCTTATGTTCAAAGAAGCTGATCCGATTACCGACTTCGAGCGGAGATTTTGTCTTTGTCTACAGAGAAAGCGTAAAGGTGAAATGGCTCTTATTTCTCCATCAAAGCAAGTAAGTGTCTTGCGAAGAATTACCCATCGTTCCTTGCCTACGTGTTGGATGCCAAGTCGGAGAAGAAAAAGATTGAAGATGTTTGGGTCGTTAGTGAGTATCCGGATGTTTTTCCTGACGATCTTCCAGGCTTGCCGCCCGACCGTCAAGTGGAGTTCAGAATCGATTTAGTCCCGGGAGCGGCACCAATTTCCCGTGCGCCTTACCGTCTCGCCCTGACCAAAATGCAAGAAATGATGTCACAACTACAAGAGTTGTTGGAGAAGGGATTCGTGAGACCGAGTTCCTCGCCTTGGGGAGCTCCGGTACTTTTCGTCAAAAAGAAGGACAGGTCGATGCGGATGTGCATCGATTACCGAGAATTGAACAAGGTGACCGTAAAGAACAAGTATCTTCTACCTCGAATTGATGACCTCTTCGACCAACTACAAGGAGCCGGATGTTTCTCCTAAATCGATCTTCGATCGGGTTATCATCAAGTGAAGGTTAGAGAAGAAGACGTTTCCAAGACCGCCTTTAGAACCCGTTATGGCCACTACGAGTTATTGGTTATGCCTTTTGGGCTAACTAACGCGCCAGCGGTATTCATGGATTTGATGAACCGAGTTTGCCGGCCTTTCTTAGATAAGTCGGTCATAGTGTTCATCGATGATATCTTGGTGTACTCGAAGAATGATGAAGAACACGAGCGACACCTCAGAAAAGTGTTAGAAGTGTTGAGGGATGAGAAGCTCTATGCCAAATTTTCCAAGTGTGAATTTTGGCTAAGAGAAGTTCAGTTTTTGGGTCATGTGGTGACAAGTGAAGGAGTAAAGGTAGATCCGTCAAAGATTGAGGCCATGATGAATTGGGAACCGCCAAAGAGTCCCACGGAAATTTGGAGCTTCTTGGGTCTAGCCGGTTAATATAGAAGATTCATCCAAGATTTCTCCAAGGTCGCCTCACCTTTGACGTCTCTAACAAAGAAGAATGTGAAGTTCCTTTGGACCGAGAAACAAGAGCAAGCCTTTCGGATCCTCCAAAGGAAGTTGTGTGAAGCTCCAATCTTATCCCTACCCGAGGGGACGGAAAATTTTGTAGTCTATAGCGACGTATCTAAAATGGGTTTGGGATGTGTTTTGATGCAAAGAGGCAAGGTCATAGCTTATGCATCAAGGCAATTGAAGAAGCATGAAAAGAATTACCCAACTCACGATCTCGAGCCAGCGGCGGTGGTGTTCACTTAGATGTATCGAGATTTAAAGCTCAGCTATTGGTGGCCAGTGATGAAACTAGATGTGGCTAGTTATGTGGAACAATGCATAACTTGCCTACAAGTGAAGACAGAGCACCAACGGAGTGGAAGTGGGAACACATCACCATGGACTTTGTAACCAAGTTGCCAAAGACCTTGAGGAACCACGATACCATTTGGGTAATAGTGGATCGCTTGACCAAGAGCGCGCACTTCTTGTCCATGCGAGAGACTCTACCGATGGCTAAGTTATATATTGATGAAGTGGTCTCAAGGCACGGAGTGCCACTTTCTATCGTGTCTGACCAGGATAGTCGTTTCACATCTCATTTTTGGGATAGTTTACAAAAGGAGTTGGGCACAAGAATTAAGTTGAACACCGCTTATCACCCTCAGACAGACGGACAGAGCGAGAGGACCATCCAAACTCTTGAAGACATGTTGAGACCTTGTGTCATCGACTTCGGGGGAAATTGGGATTCACACCTTCCATCGCTTACAACAACAATTATCACTCGAGTATTGGCATGGCACCATTTGAGGCGTTGTACGGACGGAAGTGTAGAACACCCGTTTGTTGGCTAGAAGCGGGCGAGAAACAGTTTGTCGGACCGGAGATTGTGCAAGAAACGACCGACAAGGTTAAGAGCATCCGAGAGCATTTGAAAGCGGCTCAAGACCTACAAAAGAGCTACGCGGACAAGAAGAGGAGGCTAATCGAATTCCAAGTGGGTGAAAGAGTAATGTTGAAAGTTTCACCGTGGAAAGGATTAATCAGGTTTGGAAAACGTGGGAAGCCCGTTTCTTAGGACCTTTCACCATCTTGGAGCGTATTGGACTTCAAGCCTACAAATTGGATCTTCCGCCCGAGATGGATGGAATTCACCCCACATTTCACGTGTGTTACTTGAGAAGGTGTCTAGACGAAGAATAGAGCGTTATTCCCTTGTCAGAGATTCGGGTGGATAACAATCGGTGCGTGGAAGAACCCGAGACTATCTTGGAAAGGAAGACAAGGAAGTTACGACACAAGGAAGTGGTTATGGTGAAAGTCCAATGGAAACACCACCGAGGAGCCAATGTGACTTGGGAGGTGGAAGAAGACATGAAAAGGCGTTATCCGCGCTTATTTGTCTAGTTAAGATTTCGAGGACGAAATCTATTCTAAGGGGTGGAGGATTGTAACACCCCAAATTTTGGGACCATAAATTATTTAGTAATCATAATTGCTTATAGTTCGTTTTTATAAAATCTCCTTAGAATCAGTCGAGAGAGTGGGATCGAAAGAAGTCGAATTTTCAAAGGTTGAGCACTCGGCGAGAGTGACTGGCGAGAGTGCCAGTGTCACTCTCGCGGTGTCACAATCGCAGAGACCAAATTTGGTCATTTGGGCCGAAGTTGCGGTACAAACTCGGCGAGAGTGACCAGCGAGAGTGCCCTGTCACTCTCGCGTGTCACAATCGCCGTCGGGGTGAAAGGCTTTTAATGCCTGATTTCTTGAGAGTTTCATTTATTGCATTGTTTAGGGTTTTGAAGACAACCGATTTTCTCTCCCTAGGTAAGGTTTCTCCTCTTTAATAACTTCATCTTTTCTACCTTTAATCACCCCTAGAATCTTGGTGAGGTGTATTTATTGCTAACTAGGGTTCCTCTCTCTTGGTAGCTAGCTCAATCTTCTTGAGGTTCAAGGTTCTTAAATCTAGGGTTTCTCCATTTCTAGGGTTTGCCATTACAATCCTATTGGTGAGTCTCCTAAACCATATCTATTTGATTTGCATCATTATTTGCTTATATGAACATTGCTAAGTATTCAAGTAAACTAAATATAGGGTTTTGTGTACTTACCATGTATGGAGGTATTGGCATGTTAAGCTTCATTTAATGTTTTAAGGGCCTTGTATGTATGAAATAATTGTTATGGTAAATGTTTATTTATGGATATGGGAAATATGAAGAATTATTCTTATCAACAGTTGGGTCTTATGTATATCACCTAGTGAGGTTTCTATGTTGTCACTCAAGTAATGGAGTAGAGATATGCATGAACCTAGTCTTAATGTACTCTTGAATTAAATGTGTTCTTCGCATGGAATGTGCTAATTATCTATGTGAGCATGACTTAAATGCGGAAGTTAAGTCTAATCCCTTGTGCACGAGGAATTAGATGGTTCTTAAATGAAATGCAATTGTTGACCGTTGGGTCTTTAGTGAGTAGGCAATAGGTGACGCAAGTCTCTGAGTTGTAACTCGTCTACTTTGGATAGGCATCCATGTCCATAAGTCCTTGGAGCGTAACTCGACGGAGTAAGCATTAGAGGCATAAACGGTCCGAGAATTGTGATGTCCGACGTGGCATGGGAACTAGGATCGGGATATGTGGTGAAATCCAATTTAACATTGCGGGTGACTCCACTCACGTGTTCTCGTCACCCAATATGGAACGGGTTTTCCCCGTTATTTGGAGATTATCTCTGGTGATTTATACAGGTTGAATTTGATTATCCCAAAACGGGATGATGGCACGAATTTAATCTAAAGGCGTATCGGTAGCATTTACTTGCTTTACTTGTGCTTCTTGATAAAATGTGAACTTTTTATATATCCTTCTTGACTTTAACCTAACACTTGTGCATGTGTACTTTGACTCACAGGTTCAGTTAGCGATGTGTCTTGGGCACCTTGATCCGCCAAAAACACACCTAGGAGCACCCATGGTTCGGGTATCGTTTTTTGGGGTCTTGAGAGAAGAGCAATTTTTGAAGACATAGCAACACCCGTATTTAATCTAGTTAATTAAATTGTTCTAGATTAATTAGGTTGTTGTGTATTATGTTTCATCTTTACCGCTACACTTGGTTGTACAAACTAACCCACGTCTTGAGGTTTTAGTTGTTCTTATTACAGGTTCCAAATCCTTATTTTTTAGCCGTCATGTTGCCGAAATTTTAAGTTTTATTTTACCCAAATTATTAGGGTGTTACATAAGTAGTACTCTGGTTTCCCGCATTTTGCATCGAGGTTGTTCTAGCGACTCATACAGTGAGATTTAACCTTTACATAATCTTTATTGTTGTTAAATCTTTTGTGCCAAAATGATGAATTGCAACCATATGTTTCTTTATTGTTAGCTTGATTTACTGTTGGATCTGTTGGCAACATCAGTATACACCTTGTAGACATTACCGTTGCTTTTCTCAATAAAAAAGGTAAGCAATTTGAAGGTAATAAATCCTTATCAATTTGCTTATTTGATTCCTTTATCATAGCATCATAATTTAGTTGGTTGTTGCTTAAACCGTGTAACACCCGTAATTTCGGGTAAATTTCCACCATCTTGGGTTCGTTAGAGTGTTTAATAAAGCATATATTATGAATTGTTATTTGGTTGTTGTAAGGATTTTATCGTAAGTTCCTCGTCGAAGAAACGAATCATTTCGGGTCGAAATCGCGCCAAAATGACCTTGGGCGACTATGCCACAGGGCATAGTCGCGGGTGTTAAAGTCGCAGGTGGAAAGGAGCCCGCTGGAAATCAAACAACGAGGGGCTAGTGTTGAGCGACGTTGTGTCATTGTCGCACGCGGCTCCAGAGGTACAAATCTCATCTCAGCGATTTTTGGGTTCATTTGGTATCTGATTGTAAGAAAGCTAGGTTGTGTTTTCTCTCCAATATCTGGTTAGTTTGACCTCCTCTCTTTCTCAAGCCATTAATGCTTCAACCTACAACTCTCATGTTAATTTATGGCATCTTAGGTACCTCTAATCATTGATTGTTCTAGTTCCACCCTCTTCTAAGGATCTCCCTCTCCCCTATTTAAGCTTTTGAATTCTAGGGTTTCATTTACAACCCTACAAGGTGAGTTATGTAACACCCTAAAATCTGGAAATAACAACTTATTTAAAATTTTCTAAATACATCAATAAAAGAATTATCTACAATCATAAATTAAGATTTAACCTCAATACAACCGTCCATTCTCTACAAAAGCCTATGATAATAACGGGTGCTACTAAAACCCCATAATAGTCACTATCTCCAAAATTGCGGAAGACTTCACCAACTACTTACATTTGCACAAAGCTAAGGCTCAACTCTTCATGGCTGCTAGAACGAAAACCCAACTGGAACCTGATGCACATGCCGACAAATAAAAAGGTTAGGCTTAACGCCTAGTGAGCTCAAGAGTTTTCAACATATATAAAGATGTTTGTGAAAATAGATAATGCAGTTTAATTCATAATCTTTCAAGAGGTATGCTTTGAATATGAAAACAACTCGTTTTCCAATAATATGCATTTTAGACGGAGAACACCAATTTGGGCATTTTCCAAATCAAACTACTACAAAATGATGATACCAATGTAAACCGCCCCTTCATAAATTAGCTTTTACCCAAAACTCACTCAAAGCGTAAATATAAATTGGACTATCCATTTAATAAGGTACGGTTAAACCTTATATTTCAAAACACCCAAAACACGGGTGGGGCATAATACTCAACCCATAAATCAAGGGTAAAACCCAAATATACAATACGTCACCGAAAACTTGGATAATAAAACTCAATACCTAAAAGCAACACCTTTCGGTGACGGGGGATACCCGAATTCCATCGAAAGTGACGGGCACACAAAGTTAAGCCACTTATCAATGTTATATGAGCATCACTTAGGGATAAAACATTCGTTAACATCAACCTTTCCGGGTCTATAGCTAACAAACCAACAAGCTCAACAACTCCATGTATTTTGCCTGGATAATCACCAAGTTCAACAACTCCATGTCTGTACCTTGGGAATCTTCGTGCACTCATCAAGTTCAACCCCTCCAGGTCTTTACCTTGGAATCCCAGAACATCCCAGTTAAGCTCGTTCACAAGAAAATTGCAATTATTGATCATAAGACCTCATGCCAATTTCAAGTTACAATACGGGGATAAAGTCCCCAACTAAACCAACCGACTGACTCATATGCCTATGGATCCAATGCATTACAGTCTAAAATGTTACATGACTCAAACGAATAGACTAACGCATTCAAAACATGTAACTCTCAAATAAGATGCAACTAAGTACACCATACGTCCAAGGCTCCTCAACGAGCTACCCATAACCGAACAATTGTTCCAAAGACTCCACCGAGTACAAATCAAGCCTAAGAGGCTAAAATAGACGTTTGGCTAAAACATGCAAGCCAAAATAATTATATAAACCAAAATACGCACTTTCCCAAAATCTTTAATTCTCAATTTACCATTGGCCTTCGGCCCCAAACCCCAAAAAGGTTTTCCATTACTAAAATGTTCCCCATAGCCGGGAATGACCCAAACCCAAAGGACTCACGTATTCGTACCTTTCAAAACATCCCATTTCATGAACGATGCATAAAACCCGACAGACACTTAAAAGTGCATTTTTGACCAAATACTTATTTATGCGATAATTCGTCAAAACCCGTTCATTTATGACACAATTAACGAAATGCCCAAAAATCGCAAAGATGTGTGTTACATAAGTTTATAAAGTTAAATATACCAAATAACCAAAACTTATCAGCAGTTAACAATTTTAATGTAAAACATAAATACTTTAAAATAAGCATTTTGGCATGTACACCGTTTTCACAAATCAACTTGAACCCACCTTGCTAGATTTAGGCTAAATCTAGATTTTACCCAACGAGCTCTTTTGAAGGCCGCTCGAATCCTCAAGCTGGAAACTTCCAAGACCTAGGTCCATACAATCCAAACCATAAGTAACCATATCCGACCATGTAGAAACATTCCCCTAACAATATACCAAGAAACTCCAAATAATAACAAAACCCTAGTTTCTCCAAAACTACCAAATCCGAGATTTGAGAAACCAAACACTAAGAAACCATCAATGGAGCATTTATAACCTTAATACAAGAAAACTTACCCTTGAAGATGATGAGACTTCCGAGAACACCCAATCCAACACTTCAACCCGAGCTCCCGACCGATGCACTTGACGAGGGAGATGAAGATGGAGGTTTTGTGGTTCAAGGTTCCAACTAGTTAGATGGTGAAGAACCACGTGGTTTGAGGAGGAAAAACCCCCAAAATAGGTTTGGGTTCGGTTTTGGTGTTTGGGAGAGAAAAGGGAAGAAGATAGAAGTGAGAGTGAGGGAAATGGTTGAGAATCGCGACTCTTAAAAGACCCTGGGGCCGACCGCGATTGTGCCCGGCGATTGTGCCAGGGTACTATCGCCCAAAACGTACCGCGGGCACACCCCCGCTGGCGATTGTGCCTGACGATTGTGCCCAGGGCACTATCGCCAGGGCATTATCGCCCAGAGTGTACCGATGCTCGTTTCTTCCCATTTTCCGTACAAACCACTCATGACGCGATAAGGCTTAATAGGTAAGATATAAGGGAGGAAATTCTACGATAAGAAACAAGAATTTCTCAAAAGGGTTGGCTTTCACAGACAGGAATTTACGAGTGTTACAAGTTCATCCCTTTTACAAAAACTTTATACATGCTAAAATGTATGTTTTTCACCATCTAAATGTACTCATCTTTATTCAATGCATTATAGGAACTTTTATACCTAAACCTAACTTTTGGTGTTTTAGAGTTTTATGGTAATACTATGGTTTTTGGGATTTATGAACCTTTAAAGTTGAACTACTGATAAGTTGTACATGGAAACTTGTTCACTATAAACCTTGGTCTAAACACTTGAAATCCAAAATTAGGGTTTTGAAATACCAAAGTGAACTGAATGAATGGGAATTTGAAACATGAGACTTAGAATATGGGATTATGATTCAAATGGTAACTTGGAACCTCTTGGTAAAGTTATGTGAGTATTTATGCTAAAACTTTCATATACACATGTTTTAGTGGATATAATCACATGTCAAATCACCGGTTAGCTTCTTAGCTTTATGTGACATATTTAGTTGCATTGGGAGTCATGACCCCATATTTGATGTTGCATTTTGTCCGACGTTGGGACATTAGTTTCTCACGTCGAGGCACGTCGAGGCACGTCGAGGCATCGGATTGGGTTGTAAGTCCTACGTGCTAAGTATTACGATATTGGATGAGGATCTCAACGTAAGGGCCCTATATGGTTGAAGTTGACTTTCCGTGGGTGTACGTTTAAATCCACTGAGCCTGACATCCCTTGCGTGTATTTTTATGTGTATTGGTTTTGTTGACTTCTCAAGTGACTTACTTTTGTGTTCCGTCACTTGTGTTAGTAAGCGGGTCTCCCCCGTTAACCCAAGAGGTATTTGTTTATGGTAATAAGCACTATTACTCCTATTATTTAATCCAATTCTTTTACTTACGCTTATCATGGATTAATTCTAAATGCAAGTGTTTGTTCTCACTAGGCTTTAACCTAACACTTTTTTCTTAAAAATGACATGTATAACAGGTCAATCTAGCGGTGGGATTCGTCAGGAATGAGCGGACGACCTAGGGGTCGAGGACGGTCTTTTTGGGAGATAAAGTGATCGATACAATGACGATAGAGGATAAGCATTTTTGGAGGAATAGCGACACCCAACCTTAATCTCTCTTGACTAAGTTAGATTATTAGGTTGTCGACTTTTATTCCTTATTGAGTTGTTTGTAAATGGCATAACCTTATTCCCTATTTCGGGATGATACTTTGGGATTGTTTCGCTAGGTTATTGATTTCGCAGGTTTACTCATTTTATAGCCGTCATATTGCCAAATTTTCGTTTTTTTATTTCTCTAAAATTTAGGGTGTTACAAACCGTAAACAAGTCGTGAAGAAAATAGGGTTACGGAATTTATTTACGAGAAATCTTCCAATCCAATCATGCTCATGGGGCCTGCACCATTAAAGTATTAAGTGGCATGTGCAAACTTATACATCAATATGTTGTAACATAACCATCTTATTTGGGCGGAACTATAGCCACTTTGACCTACGTCTTCTTAGTGTACACATCAGTGATCGACTATGCTTCAGAGTCTGGTGAAATTCTTCACCATTTCGTAAAGATTCCAAAATTAATTTTTATGGCTTTGCTTTCTTCACCATGTTCTTTGCAATTTTCATATCTGTTGGAGGAACACACACCACGAATCATGTGAATCAATTTCTTACAAGGTTTGGACGGTTCCAGCAATTGTGTTGGTGGGGACATGGCAACAAGGATTGGACAACAGTTTCGACAACTATTCTGGTGAGCTAAAATGTCCATTAAAAGCATACAGTGGCTAAGCTACACTTCCTATTTGTGATTAGAAATGACTAGCGTAGTGTGTTAATATAGCCTTTAATTTTTGTTTACAAGAATCCATAAGAGGGATAGATCACTGGATGCATTAAGAAATAGTCCAGAAAAGTACCATGCAATAAATTAGCATTCGGTCACCCATCCAGAAGGCACACATGTTAAGGCCAATTTGATACTTGTAAACCAAAAAATTCCTCCAAAATTGTGTTGCAAGAACACAACACTTCCTGATATAAATATGAACTTGTGTGAGTAACGATACTATATGATAAGTATTCTTAGTCGTATATCTCCCTATTCCCCATATTCTTTAATATAGTAATAATAGCACTGAAAAACATAAAGAAATTGACTTCCTTGCAGGTTCACTCTGCCACAAATGAATTTGCTATACTTTGAAGTCTTTCTTGTGATAAACTTATTTGTGACCTCAACAGTATGCTCTAAATTAGAAGGCAAGTCACTTAGGATTAAATTTAAACCCTTGTTTGAGAAGGCAAAATCTTGGGGTTCCAATTTCAAGATTGCAAAATCTTACCGATGGAAATGTGATTTTAGTCATTAACGTTACCGTGTAAGATTCTTGGCCATAAAAATTGCATCGTTTGCAATAGTCTTACCGGTAAGAGTCATTACCCTTACTTACCGGGTAAGACTCTCGAACCTTGTCTTGTCTCTTCTCAGGTAAGATTTTCGACCATTGCCATGTCTGGTAAGGTAAGTGGCATTGTAAACATTTAACAGTTTCTAAGTGTAATATTATGATTTTCTTGAGTGATAGACATCATTTATCATGCAAACCAAATCAAACCATATGTGCATATTACATATGCCACCCTCTTGATAATTGATGGTGTATTTAGATGGTAAATCACTTTGCTACTGGAAGGAAGAAGGTTATTATATATTCATATGTATTTGTTGTCATAAATAAAGGAGCATATAGAAGTTTTTCATCAATTCTGATTGAAAACGTTTCATTTATTTTAAATTGTAGGTTGTTTAACCTGTCCTTCCCAATTAAAAAATACACTAATTTCATTTATGAAAAAACTCTCCCAAACAAAAATATTCTTGATCTATACAGACATATTAATTCAGATAGACATCTTTATCCATACAGAACTTAATGGAAAACTAACCAAAAAGCCCCTTAACGACTGAAGGTAGTGGAGGGATTCAAGCTCATCTCCCGTGTGTATTTGAGCGGGGTTTTAATTTTCCATTTACGATAAAGATTTCACACGTTGCTCACCCGATGCATTGTATGGACACACTACTAGTATATCTATACTATATTATAAAACACGGATAAAAAACTCTTAAATACAAATTATTAGGCATAAGGTACCATCATTTTATGCAATATTTTAAAAATCTCTTAATTTACAAGTATCAAAGCATAAGATACATATTACTACAGCAAGCTTCTAACACCCACCAATTTGGTATGTGCACAACCTTCCTTTTATGCAAATATTTTCATGTATCACTATTAATTAATATATTATATTACTATAAATTTGTTTTAATTATATTATTAAATATGTAATTGGTTATTTTTTCTAGATGTCATTAAAATATATAAGATAATCATTGAATTCTAACGAAATACTTAACTTTTTATATATAAAAAACATTAAATTATTAAGCTTAAATTAAACAAATTTATAAAAAAAACATTAACATTTTCTCAAAATTATCCAAAATCGTACTGTAAATCGACAAAAAAACAAAAAATAAAATGAAACATTAAAATCGTGATGTATCTCGTTGTATTACGCGAGTACGCTTCTAGTATAAATATATATATATATATATATATATATATATATATATATATATATATATATATATATATATATATATATATATATATATATATATATATAATTACTGAAAATGGTTTTTATGAAAAATACTTATTTGTATATAATGATTGCAAATGGTGTTTTCCTTTTTTATTATAAAAATATTAATATACATTTATTGCATTAAGTTGTAATAATAAATATGTATGGATCGAGATTCGTTGCAATAAATAAATATACCTTTTTGCATTAAATTTGGTATATACATACATACATACATATACAATATACGAATAATTGTGGTACAATTGAGTGATTTATTTGTTATTTTTGCATTTCGTTTGCAAATAAAGTAAAGTAAAATTGTCAAAGAATCATTAGTTTATTTAGTTTTTGAGGTTGAAAACTACACATCAGACTTTTATAAGGGGATGTTTGGGGATTGCTTATGAACTAACTTTTGTTTTTATATAAAAGTGTTTGTTAACTTATGTGGTGTTAAAACGGAATTTTATAAAAAATGTTTAAATTAGCCTATGATGGTATCAAAACGTAATAAGCTAATAAGTTGTTATTTAGGGTGTTTGGAATTGCTTATAAACTCATATGTTGTTTCAAATAAGTTAATAAGTTGAAATGAAATGACTTACTAAAAACTCCTCATCAGCAGTGACAAAACGGCATAAACAGTTTTATTTTTCTCCCATCCAAACACTGAAAACTGCTTATCAGTGGTGATAAAACGGAATAAGTTAATAAGCCCTTTAAATAAGCAATCCCAAACACCCTCTAAAATAATTATGACATTCGAGCACGACCCCCCCCCCCCCCCCCCTCTCTGAACCACATGTGGGGAGACATTTCAGAACTGACTCAGCGACGGCTAAGGCTCGCAGAGGGGTTCAAACCCGTTTCCTAATTGAACACAATCACTCCACCCCTTTACCTACCGAGCGACAAGCCCGAGGGCTCAAGGTTAAATTAACAACCTAAATACGCTGGTAAAGAAAAAGGAAAATCGAAATTGGATCAATTTTTTTGTTAAATAAAACAAATTCCTCAGAAGAATCCAACTGTTTTTGGGATTCCCAAGGTTCCAACATCAATCAATATTACATGAAAAGAATGTGTAACAAACCAAATAAAACAGAAATCACCGGTTTTGGAGGGTCTCAATTGCCTTTTTCCACTGATATGCTCTCTGTTTTGAATCCTCAAATGACATAACTTTCTTTGGCTGCATAAAAAAAAATCGAAAAATAAGCCGATGGGAGCGTTTTTGTATCGAATTAAAGCCCGAGACTTGAACCCAAGTAAAAGGTAACCGAAGGGGAAAATAAAGAACTCACTATGCAAATTTTGAAGGTTGTGGGGCTCGTGACTTGGACGTTAAGCTCATTGGGATCATCGGACCAGATCATGTTTCCTTTCATGGTTAGCTTTGAAGGGTCCATGTATATCAAGTTCGGTTTGTTGGTTAGGATCAGTTGTACTTTCTTACTCGATAGTTTCTGCAGTTTCTTCACCATTGAGATCATAAGAATGGATTCACCAGGCTCCAAAAATTGTTGCCTGTTGACAAGTTAAAAGGTCGGGTCACGGATCATTGCTTCATTTCATGCAAGTCATACTTGGTTGTTTTATTGCAAACAAACTATGGTTCTTGGAAATACTATATTTCCTGATAATCAAAGATTTTGCACAAACCGTAGACATGTCAAAACAAAAACGGCATTTTTTGGTCCAAAATCCAAAACCAAACAGACTCGGTATATCCTACCCGAAGAGGGGGGGGGGGGGGGGGGGGGGGGATGTTTTCCGTGAAGACCCCCAAGTGAAGGTCAACTATACACTAAAAATTCTGAAAATAGTTCAAATTAGATGTATAGAAATCTGAAGTTTAATAAAACAATTATTACCATCTTGAGTCGAAGGAGTCTATTGAAGCGAGTTTAGTTATATGGCCTGCATCGGAGGAAGATGTGACATCGGAAAAGGTATTTCCTGCTCCTGTGCCATCACCAATATGTGTCGGGTTCCATGATGAATCTGGAGTGTCATCACCCCCACTCGAGTGACCACTGGTGTGACCCTGTAGAAAGTTGAGATGTGGTACGTATTACTATATTTACGTTTTCTATTTCGGGAGATTCCATACAAATTGCAAAACCTCCTCCTACAGAAGTTTTCCTTCATTTTTAAAAAATATTAACGATTTGATCGTGGTCCACAAAATTCATTTACTTTTTGAGGGTCAACTCAACCAGCAACAAATGCTAGGCCTTGGGGTCCTCTCCATAGGTCATCAGTTCGAGTCTCCTCAAGGCCCTTGAGGATTTTCCTGGCTGTTATCTTTCGGGCCCAATGGGGTGTGTACAATCTGGGACGGGCACCCACGGTTATAAAAAATTAATATTCCTTTCATTTGTCGTAATTTGGGGACATAATTGCTTTAAACTGGTTACAAAGGGGACTCGGCTACATAAAGTATAAGACAGATACCTTTTTCTCTAATGCAAGCCTGGGAGGGTTCCGCGACCTTATATTACGCCAATCAATTCCTCGGAAGAAAGAATGATTCTTGAGTGAATCATAACCATCACGTCCCGCACCGGGTCTTTTCGCGGGATCGATATCCTGCGTCATTTTTTGCAATTCAAGATACTCTTTTTGGCAAGATCGAAAAGGCAAGTTAAAAATTGAAAAAGAGACGAAAAGAAACGGAGCTCATGCATCCGATTAAGTGAATACTTTAGCTTACCAATAATTTATCAATTAGATCTCTGGCATCATCAGAAAAGTAATCAGGAAATCTGACATCTCGGGCTATAATTCGTTGAAAAATGAGCCACTCACTTGCATCTTTGAATGGTGAAGTACCCGATAGCATCTGAAACAAGGTGCAGCCAAGTGCCCAGAGATCATTTCTGCCCAGAATTATTTAGAAAGTGCATAAAAAAGTCATTCTACAATACAAAAACAGTTGCAGTAAAGGGATATATGCATTATGGGTTTGGTTGGGTTCCGGTAAGAAGTTGAGGTTAACGTGAGAAGTGGTTATCAACGTTGGATGAGAAATTGATGCACATTAGGATGAGATGCACCGAGATAAGATGCGCCGCATCAATTCCCTCTTAAGCCGCAATTCATGGGAGGGCATTTGATTAAAAGTGATCCACGGTTCAGATCCACTTCTCACGTTTCTCACGTTAACCTCAACATCTCATACGATCCTTTGCCTATATATATATAGCAAGCAGCTCTTAACTGACTACCATACTTTCTAAAACAGGAAAAAATAACAGCAACAACAACAATAATATTAAAGTAATAATGTAATACTTCCTTCGTCCCAAAATAAGTGTCCAAATTCTATTAGTTTGTCTCAAAATAACTCTCCACTTTCAAAAGTAAGTGTCTACCTTCCAATTCTACCCTTAATAATGAGATGGAAGAATTCATTACTCCCTCTATTATTAATCCCTCTATTATTAAGGGTAAAATTGTCATATAGTTGATTAAAAATGTAATCATTACAAAACTGTGTGTCGTTTTCATTGTAGACATTTATTTTGGGACAGAATAATATAAAGTAGTGATAGTAAACTGTAGTTGGCAAAATATAGCATAACCGGATGCTCACTGTCAGTTCTGGTTCACAAATGAGTTAATGGTCGTTAAGTAATAGTCCGCATTTTGAAAACTACAATTTTTCTTCTTCCTTTTTTTGTGTGTTAGAGAGTATGACGGTTAGAAATGTTGTTAGCTTTAACACACAAATTGTACCAAGAAAACTATTTAGTATTTATAGCTGAATAATTAAATTTCAACACTTGTTCAATTGGGGAAAAAATACTCACCCAATAGTTGCAGGAGAAGAATTTAATACTTCTGGAGGAACGTATGCAGCCGTTCCTACGAATGTGCAGGCCTTGTCATCTGGAGAAGGAAGAACGTGATTATTTAACTCACAGTTATGGGGGTCAGAAACACCTAAAAAACGAAAGAGAACACGCCTGATGCTGCATTTGGAAGGACCGTTATCCGGCTATCCTGCATGGGCTTTACACTTCCAAAATCAGCAATTTTAATATGTCCGTCTGACGTAAGAAGCAGGTTCTCTGGCTGTCATCAACATGCTGTCAGCGATAGTTATTGACGGATATGGAGTCTGATTTGGACTTTAAACCAATTTACAATTTCACATATCCAACTCGGTGGTGAGTTGGCAAGGAGCGGCACCACCTGCTTGGAAGGTGGGGGTCCAGGGGCATCATCCCCTGGCTAAGAAAACAGTTACAACAATTACGGGATTTAGGATGACGGTTTTCGTGTCTTATCCTTCGTCTGTTTTCTTCTTATACTTGAGGAAATCTTCCTTCCATGAGTGCACTAAAGAATTCACGAAATATAAAAAAAAATCTAATGGCATCATGGAGGATGGACATAGGCCAATTGCTAAATCACATAAATACTGTGTTCGCCCTGTTATTTCATGCAATAATTATTTTGTGGGTGTGATTATTGATCTTAACAATAACATCCTCAAAAAAAGAAATATTCCACAGCAATACCTTAATGTCTCGATGTATCAAACCCAAATTATGCATGTATTCAAGAGCATCTACAACTTCAGCTGCATAAAAGCGGGCTTCATCCTCCGTCAAACGACCTTTCTATAAAAAACAATTCAATAGATATATTTATTATCTTACAACCAAAAACGATACAAACCAAAGGGAGTAAATTAAATGTTGTGAGTTTATGCTGATTGAATATTATTAGGATCAAATAAAGAATATATCCCCAAAGTTCATTTCGTTGTGATGAATAGTTATGCATACGGTATACCCAACATGTATATCATTCCCAACCATTTGGCTTGGACAAAACTCACTTTTAGTCCATCCAATATTAGTTTGTGTCGCGGAAGCATAAAAGTTAAGCCGACGGATGCAATAGATTTATGACACTAAATTTAGGTTAAAAAATATTTTATATAACAATAATGACATTCAATTACTAAAAATTTATAATAACAATTTAACCAACTTCTACAAAATGGTTTTACCAAAAGTTCCAAATGCACACATAACAAATGTAAAGAGATCATTTCAATAGGATATATGAAACACAAAGAGCCAAGGACTTGGGACTCATTTACAAAAACTAAAAATATTCCTAGATTAGAGGATATAGGAACATTATTTGTTGACTCGCATTGAACCACTCTCTAGGTCACTGGGGTTAAATAGTTGAATCATTGGTCACCGGTTTTAAACAGGTTTTTCGGAATCCACCCAGACTACTTTTATTACAGGGGTAGAGTTTCAACAGGCCAGGTTGAGTTATGAACTTTAAAATCTGAGATGATTTACAGCAACAGCAAAGATAAGGCATGATCAAAACAAAGGATTTCACTTACCCTGGTTATTTGATCAAAAAGTTCTCCACCTTCGCAAGACTCAAGCGCCATGTCTTCAATATACAATCAAATGCAAGTGAATATATATATATCAATCATCAAGAGACAAAAAATCCGAAACACAAACATATAAAACAAAAGAGGAATTTAAGGTTATTATAAGACTAACAATATTCACAAACTGCGAGCATGATGTGCTTACATAGTGAAAAGGTGTCTTGGAATGTAAAATGAAGTTGCACGATTCCAGGATGATCCAACTGATCCAATACAATCCTCTCTAACTTCACATAAGCAGTTTTCTTTTCTTTTGTTATGAACTTTTTATCCATGATCTTTAAGGCATACACTTTTCCAGTGTCTTTCTTTTTTGCTCTCACAACCTGACAACGACAAATTTTAAATATAAGCAAGCACCACGCTGTAAGTAATTTGCAAGAAGAAGCAAACCATCATATTTCATATTAGCCGATATATAATGAGGTTGATTTTGAAGGCAAGGACAAACGAAAATTAACAAATTAAAGTAAGAACAATAAAAAGAAAGCAAACAGTATACAGAAATTAGTTGTGCAATTTGGACTGAAATAACTAACCAATTTATGCACCCATGGACAGTTGTTGGAGAAAAAAGGATTGTTTCAATTTGCTACCATGTCTAGTTTTCTGTGGCCGAGAAAGCCAGTGAAATTTAAACTCCATGTTGTGTTTTAGGAGTATTCCTAATAGTGAATTTGTAATAACACATGCTTGAAATCCTCCTCTTATGTATCTGTTTCTGTTTCACGTTGCTTGAAGCTTGTTTCCAACTATTTGATCTGTCCCACATTGGCTCGAAAAATTATGTTTCTTTTCTTGATTGATGACAAATAGAACTAGTGTTATTACGCTTCATGCTAGCTGCTTAGAGCTCCCCTTGGAGACACCTTAAGGATGCTTAAAATGAGTATTATATGCATGTCAACATATGGTACTTCTTAGTTCATCCACCATATCATGTGGCAGTTAAAAGATCTACACTCTGCAACTATGGTCAAATGATACAAGTCACTTTATGCATAATGAATTAGCCATTAGGAACCTGACACTGATTACGAGGCGTAAGCCAATTGGTAGGCGGCAAAGTATTTGGTATTGACTGGGCATTCTAAAGAAAAAATAATAATTCAAAAAAATCAGTAAAGATTGTAACAGCTTTGGCGAGGAGTTATGCTTGTCAATCTTTAACAAATAGCGAAGCAACGTGTCCTTCCATTAGGGACACTTTCGAACACCACAAATAGCCTTCACACCCTTGTTTCAAAGAATAACTCAAGTACAAAAGAAATCTTCTTCCTCCCAATATTTTCTTACCACCTCCTTCGTTTTGAGTGAATTGAGTTCTTGGTAAATTAAAGTAGTTTAAGTGCAAACACTGCTTCTGTTTGTGAAGGCACATGATATCCTTTCCCAATGAATCCATTTACAACACAAGGGGAAAACACGTCTAGCTTCCAAAGTGTATTGCCAGAACAAATCATTCTTCTCCTTTCCCATGTGCTCGGACCTGCTTTAGTGTTTATCTTGTGGATGTTCGCAAAACTTCTTGTCTCCTATTCCCTTTGGTCTTGATTGGGCAAGTAGAGTAAGGGACTGTTTACCAATATTTTTGGGTAAGCGCTGATTGAAATAAGAGGTCTGATTCGGATAAGTGTTAAATAAAAAAATGTTGTTTACCTAATATTTTATATTAAGTGCTGACCGAATAAAAATGACAATTATACCCTTTTATTTGCTATTATTATTAGGTTACCAAATAACTTTTAAAATAGCATTTACATTATCCGTTTCGATATATTTTACACTTTATATTTACGTAATTGTAATATTTTTATATTTGATATTACTATGTAAATTTGATGCACAATTTTTAATGAATTTAACTATATTCAAGCAACTCATCTTGCTCATACACAGTTCCCAAAAAGTGTTTATTAAATATTATCACTCTGATAGATTAAATATTTAATACAAAATAAAATAAAAATTATGTGCATTAATTAATTCAGAATAGGGTTAGGTTTTATAACCCCAAATTAAAATTTCCATTACCACGCCGCCGACCCACTCACTGTTATCCTTGAGAAACCTCTTTTCCCCAACTTTTTTTTTCAGCTCGCCACCATCCACCCTTTGCTCTTGTAATCAACCAACTCTTGCGCCACCGCCACCACCGGCTGAACCGATGCTAATGTGGTGAAACAAGGATTTCAAAGCAAAGGGATGGGGTACATATTCCTGTGCACTATGTACAACTGTGAGAGTAATCGATGAGTGCCTCTTGAGAACCAAAGTGAGGCAGAAGATAACCAAAGGGAGAGGACAACAAACAGAGAAACTTTTAGAGTTCTGAGTTTTGCAATTTGAGGTTTATTATGATGAAAATAGGGGGCAATAGAGGATAAAATGGGAAAAAGTAAGGATTGTATTCTCTGACCACAGTAAGAACAGGAATGGGTGCTGACCGTGTGTTATCTGGTAAGAGGTTAGATCAGAGGCTCTTTTCATAATAAGTGAATAGTAAACACATCATCTCTTATTAGGATAAGAGTTGCTTATTCAATAAGAGCCAAATAAGCAGCAAGTAAACAACCCCTAAGTTTACGGTTTTGTAGTCTTGTAGATAGTCAATTGTGGAGATTAAGTTTTAGAAGGTTATTTCTAGTTTAGTTTAAGTTTTTCAATATAGAGATACAAAATCTCTTGAAAAACAGTAAATCCTAGTTGATGCCACCAACTCCTCAGCTTCATACCTGCACTCTCCAGATACAACTGGATTCATGTGTATGAGGTTAGTAATTCAGCTATTTGTTTGAGGTCATGTTTCTAATGTCGTAGCTTGTAGTGTTCCCCCCAATTAATATATTCATTTTGACTATTCCAAAAGAAATTCTTGACCTTTCACAATATGTTCTATTTCATAATCCTACGTACAACATATTAAAGACTGTCAAAAGTGGAAGTAAAAGCCTGCAATAAATGGTTCCAAGCCTTCACTCTCAGTCTCACAACTTTCCATTAACAGCAACACAGTAGATTAACGGCACGGAACAATCAATCCCCTATTTATCATCTCTTTCTTTTAGTAGACACTATCAGACAACACCGTGTTCCATCATTCTTAGAAAGATTTCAGATGTTATGGTGACCAAATGCCAATATCTAATCCTTGTTTTGCATTTAGATTCTTGCATTAACAGCATGAGCATTTTTCGGGTCTTTAGTCCTACAAGTTTGATGAATGATATAGTTTTCACATTGCAAGTTATCTGCAAGTATTTTGAGCATTAACATTAATCAACCAGACTTACCTTGACACACGAGTATCATCCACACTTGGGGATGAAATTTTTGTCCCTGGTCATTCACAGGGCAATACACAAGTGTGATTTTCAAACTCATGAAATCTAGGTTATCGGAGCAAGTTCCGATGGGCATCCTTGTTTTCAAGTGTCATCATAAGATCATAACAATTTCATGCTTTCAAGCCAAGGTTCCATTTCCTTGTGCATAATTGTAACACCCGCAATTTCAAATAAACACTTAGGCATCCCTCATCTTAAAACATCGCTCGCGCTTGAAAAACGATATTTTTGGACTTCGGCAGGGGTGGTGCGACTATGCCCGGCGACTATGCCCGGCGACTGTGACAGTGTCACTGTCGCCAAGGGCAATGTCGCGGGGGTCAAGAGGACCTTCGGTACGTTCAGGGCGAGAGTGCCCCGCGATTGTGACATTGTCACTCTCGCCGTGGCACAATCGCGGAAGGGGTTGGGGCCGCGGTACAGGTGCCGCGATAGTGACCAGCGACAGTGCCATGGTCACTATCGCATGGCACAATCGCCGGCGGGGTGCAGACTCCCTTAAATCCGATTTTTGGGAAATCCTCTCATTTCTCTTCCAACCATTTCCTCCTAAAACTCTCTCAACCTAAACCCTCTTCTAAATCGGTCCAGAGAATACCCAATGCATTCTTCCCCTATTTATTCCAAGATTTGGGCTTCATCTTCTAGATTTGGAAGCTTGGAGCTAAATGATCTTCACCCCCACCTTCATCTCCTTCAAAGGAATTTCTAGGGTTTTGTGGGTATCAAAACCTAATATTGTAAGTTTATCCTTCCTCTCCTTTCAACACCTTATTTGAGTTGTAAACCTTTATTTGTGATCAATTCTGGGTTGGATGATTTTGGTTATTGAAGGTCAAAATTAGGGTTTTGCCCAAATTTAGAGATTTTGATATAAATGATTTGGGGAAAGATTCTAGATGGTTGAATATGGTTATTTACGGTTGAAAATGTTTGGATCTAGGTTTTGGAGGTTTTGGCTTGGAGGATTCAAGTTTCGTCAAGGAAGCTCATATGGGGTAAAATCTAGATTTAGCCTAAATCTAGCAAGGTGAGTTCAAGTTGATTTGTGAAAACGATGTACATGCCAAAATGTTTATTTTAAAGTGTTGTGGGTCTTACATGAAATTGTTAATTGCTGATAAGTTTGGTTATTTTGAAAGTGTTTAGCTTTATAAACTTATATAGCACACATATTTGGGATTTTGGATAAATAAATCATATATTTTGGTATCTTAATGATTTATTTTATGGAAGTAGATTTTGAGTATAAATGTATTTCATTTTGTGTTTTGGAGAAATGCATGGTTTTGTGTTATGGGACGTTTTGAAAGGTAAATGTTATAAACTCACTTGGAAAACGATTTGTCCCAATCTAAACTACGTTGGAGTTAATTATATGTTTTGGAGCATAAGTTACATAAGTATGGGTTGTTTATGTTTGATTTCATTTTATGAATTTCACCGTTGGGTTTTTGGATTTGTTGAGCTTATGGCTCGGTTTGGATTTTGTCGGGTTTTGAGGACACTTGTCCGCTTTTAATAGCTCAATGTTGAGCTTTTGGTTACGATTTGCATTTACTGCATATTAGTTGAGAATTACATGTTTTGAATGCGTTAGTTCATTCGTTGGAGTCATGTAATGTTTAGTTAGTGCAATGGATCCATAGGCACGGTGTTCCTATGTCCCCGCTTTGGACATTAGGTTCGCCACTTGGCACGGAATAGGCATTGGGTCACCATGATAAGTAAGGTGTGGACCTATACGGTCGGGCAGCGTCTCATGGGCAGTAAGGTGTAATTCTCTTGTGCTAGAGTTCCCCGTTTTGGAACTCTCAAGAATAGACCTAGAGGGGTTGACTTGATGTTTTCGAGTGATAGACTCAGAGGAGTTGAGCTCAGTGGGTGTTTTATGTGTAACCCACATGTTTTGATTTCTTACATAATTATGTGACATACTTTGTGTCCGTCACGTACCATGTAACCGGGTTTTCCCCGTCACCATTAGGTGTGGTTTTGGATATGGAGTTTTATAATCCATGTTTTCGGAGACGTTTGAGTATGGGTATTTATCTATGTTTTAAGGATTCGGTTATTGAAACTCATTCGAGTTATTGGGATGTCTTGGAAGTTTGAGTTATCTATGTTTTCAACGTTTGATCATTATAATATCGTTTATGTTTTACGTGTGCTTTGGGTTTTGGCTTTATTTAAAGAGGCGTGTGTTTTATGATTTTAATCACGAAAGGGGGTGAATGATGAAAGGAGATTGTTTTAAGAATTAATGTATTTCATTTCTAGTTGTTTCCAAATTAGTTGTATTGCATTTTGGGAAATCGTGATTTTAAATAACATTCCTAAAGTTATCGCTTTATTTATCTCTAACGAAAACTCTTGAGCTCACTAGGCGTTAAGCCTAACCTTTTATTTGTCGGCATGTGCATCAGGTTCCAGTTGGGGTTTGGTTCTAGTAGTGCTTTGAGGAGTTGAGCTATAGACTTACACGAGAGTAAGTAGATTGATGAAGTCTTCCGCAGTTGGAGATAGTGATTATTATTGGGTTTTAGTAGCACCCGTCCTTATTATAGACTGTATGTAGAGAATAAATGTGTTTATTGAGGTTAAATCCTATATTGTGTTTGTAGATAAATTATTTATCGATGTATTTTAGAAAATTTTAAATTAGTTGCTATTTCCGAGTTTGAGGGTGTTACAACAATAATTGCAGACCTCTAATATATTGAAGGCTTCAAATTGCAATGTTTATATCACACAAATTTCAAAACAACCAAATATGCAACAAGATTGTTTATAAGAACATACCAAACAAAAAGCATCATAATAGAAGATACATAAATAGGGTATAAATGAAACTCCAACGAAACAACAAAATTACCATAAATTGATGCAAGCATTGGCCAATAAATAAAAATTAACATATAAGCAACATGATAATTCAAATGAAATACAATAATTATAAACAAAAATCAACAGAATTGAACCTTTGAATAGGATCCAACACCATAGATCTTCCCCATTTCGAAATCCTGGATGGTGAAATTCTCTTGTGGTGCCCTAAACTTAAAGCTTTTAGATTTCTGACCATCGGTGGCTGAATTGTCCTGAATATTTAACTTGGACTCAATATCCTTCTCCATTCCACCACCCCCAACCATCGCCATCATTTATCTCCTGAATTTCCCCCAAATTCCAACCCTAGAAAATCACACCCATCCATGCGAAAACTTAATATGTGAGTGTAGAATTAAAGACAATTGTTGGTTTCTTCCTCTACAAACCTCAGAAAATAGAGTGTATCCAACAAAAAGGGATCATAACAGAGCCATGTCGGTTTTCCAATCAAAGAAAAGGGCAGGAAGCATGAATGAATAGGAATAATGAAGTAAATTCAAAACCCTAGAAAGGGAAAAAAGAGGGATTGAAGAAGAGAGCGGAAATGATGGGGAACATTTTTATCGTTTTATCATTCAATTTTTCTTCCATCACTTATTTGGTTTTTTGTGAATAATGTCTTTCTGCAAAGGTGTGATGGAGGGAACAAAGATAAAGAGTGAGAAAGCAGAGGGACACGTGTTACTTGGTTTGGATGCCTAAAAAGCATACAAATTTACACATCGGAAATGCAAATCTGGACGATGACATTGCCATGTTTTCTCCAAACAAAGAGCCTAACTTTAAGAGCTGTTTTGTTCGTGGAATGAAAAGAAATTTGAAGGAATGGGAATGGTTCCATTTTTTTTATTTATAAAAAGCAATGGAACTCATCTGATTTTATTGAATTCGTAATCCATCATTTCCTGGTTTAAGATAGTTACAAGCGTACTCGTGTAATACAGCAAGATATATCACAATTTTAATGTTTCATTTTATTTTTTGTTGATTTACAATACGATTTTGGATGATTTTGAGAGAGTGATAATGTTTTTATTAATTTGTTTAAATTAGGCTTAATAACATAATTTTTATATAAAAAATAAACATTTTGTTAGAATTCAATGATTATATTATATATTTTAAATTCTTTATATTTAAATTGAGATGTTTATCTTGTTTTGATTATGTTTATCAGATAGTTATGAATTCAAACATATAACTTTAAAATTTGTACTCATGCATCATTACTTATAATCTTAATATTTAAGTAATGTGTATCAATAAACAATACTTAATGCATAAAATATTATTTTTTAAGAGTTTATTCAATAGTCTAATAATAATATAATGTTTTTTTATAAAACAAACATTAAATATTATGTTAGATTTTCTTAATTATATTTTAGATTTTTTACATTTAAAATTTTATACGGGTATTTAAAATGGTTAGAGATAAAAATTGAAAATTAATAAATAGCATTAAATATAGTACATAAAGCTTTAATGATTGTTTTTAAAAGATTTTAAGTAATTAGCATTAAATAACTGTAAATTAAGTTTTAGCAATTTTTTAAGAGTTTTTTTATGCATGTTTTATAATATAGTATAGATTTTTAAGAGATTTTTAAATAATTAGAATTAAATAGTTATACATTAAGCTTTAGCAATTGTTTTTAAGAGTTTTTTATGCATGTTTTTTAATATAGTATAGATAGATAATATTAATATAATGTTTTTTATAAACATTAAATATTCTGTTATATTTTCTTAATGATATTTTAGATTTTTTTATATTTAAAATTTTATACGGGAAGTGATTTTAGGGAGTTGAATTGGAGAGTGATTTTAGGGAGTTAAAGTGGTTAGAGATAAAGATTGAAAGTTAATAAATAACATTAAATGTAGTACATACAACTTTAATGGTTGTTTTTAAAAGATTTTAACTAATTATCATTAAATAGCTGTAAATTAAGTTTTAACGATTGTTTTTAAGAGTTTTTTTATGCATGTTTTATAATATAGTATAAATTTTTAAGAGATTTTAAGTAATTAGCATTAAATAGTTGTACATTAAGCTTTAGCAATTGTTTTTAAGAGTTTAATATAAGTAGAAACGTACTCGTGCAATGCAGCAAAATACATCACGATTTTAATGTTTATTTTTATTTTTTGTTTTTTTATTGATTTACAGTACGATTTTGGATTATTTTTATTGAGTGATAATGGTTTTTTTATATATAAATTTGTCAATATAATGTTTTTTATACAAAAAAATTAAGTAGTTTGTTAAAATTCATTAATTATCTTATATATTTTAATTTTTTTATATTTAAATTGAGATGTTTATCCTGTTTTGATTATGTTTATCAGAATTCAAATTTCATAATTTTAGGATTTGGGGATTAGAGATAAGGATTTTGGGGGATAAGAATGAAATTTATTAATTAGGGCTAAAAACATTTAAAAGCAGTACATATTACTTCATTAATTGTTTTTTAAGAGATTTTAAGTAGATTAACATTAAATAATAGTACATAATGCTTAATACATCACGATTTTAATGTTTATTTTTGTTTTTTGTTTTTTGTTTTTTATTGATTTACAGTACGATTTTGGATGGTTTTATTGAGTGATAATGGTTTTTTATATATAAATTTGTTTAATTTAGGCTTAACAATATAATGTTTTTTATATAAAAAAATTTAAGTAGTTTGTTAAAATTCATTAATTATCTTATATATTTTAAATTTTTTATATTTAAATTGAGATGTTTATCCTGTTTTGATTATGTTTATCAGAATTCAAATTTCATAATTTTAGGGTTTGAGGATTAGAGATAAGGATTTTGGGGGATAAGGATGAAATATATTAATTAGGGTTAAAAGCTTTACAGGTAGTACATTAGGCTTTAGTAGTTATTTTTAAGAGATTTTAAGTAGATAGCTTTAAATGATAGTACATAAAGCTTAATGAGTTGTAATTAAGAGTTTTTTATGTCATCTTTATAATATAGTATATAGATATAGATATAGATATAGATAATAATAATATAATGTTTTTTATAAACATTAAATATTCTGTTAGATTTTCTTAATTATATTTTAGATTTTTTTATATTTAAAATTTTATACGGGGAGTGATTTTAGGGAGTTGAAATGGTTAGAGATAATGATTGAACGTTAATAAATAGCATTAAATGTAGTACATAAAGTTTTAATGATTGTTTTTAAGAGATTTTAAGTAATTAGTATTAAATAGTTGTAAATTAAGTTTTAGCAATTGTTTTTAAGAGTTTTTTATGCATGCTGTGACACCCTAAAAATAGAGATAACAAAAATCCGAAAAACGGACATAAGGTATACTAAAATTGTCATAGCAAGAGCCTCCCAAAAATGGGGAAATGTATAAACAACCTATTTAATTACAATTGTAATTTAACGGACAATAAATAACAACCAACTAATCTAATTTCTACGACTAGAAGGGAGATTACAAAAGGGTTGTCATCTATAAACCCAAACGGTTCATATCCAAAAGTATCACGCGTCCATGTGCAAAAACCCCAAGCTCTCACCCCAAAGCAACTAAACCTGCTTAGGACCGGCGCCGCTAGAACCTGAGATACACATCGACACCAAACAAGTGTCAGGCCAAAAAGCCTAGTGAGTTGAACAATAATAAGCATGCATGAACAATTACAATTCTTATTAGCAGTTAACCAGGGTTCAATATATGTGGAGTCAATAGGGGAGACCCAAAGCACCACCCAAGAGTCGATATACCTTGATGCCCTTAACAAGGAACACCCGAAAGTCCCGGCACACTCGGAGACTACCGCTAAGGAAATTCCCCGAATGGCGGAGGTCTAGGCACATACCATCACAGTGGCGCCCAAGACTACATCCTCCTAGTGTACTGACTTGGTTCGTCCACATACCGTTTATAGGAGGTCCTTTAGGTGTATTTCAACCCAACATATTTCAATACCAACTACGGGTACAATATTACCATCCTATCCTCATGAAGTCTAACAAAAGATCCCAATGACAGTCATGCTCATCATGCATATAAATATGTCACCAAAATGGTGTTCCAACTGGAATCATCATAATACCCATATATGCATACATTTAACATATCCAGGTACCCACATTATGTATCTATGAGAAAAGCCCCAAGTAATGATACATATAACATAAATCATGGCATATCACCCATATTTACATTTCTAACTATTTTCATAAAGAAATCCCCAAACACTTGAACATATAGAGATAAAGTAACAAATAGGAGATTATGATGTGTATCTAGTTTTAACAAAGGTTTAGTAAACTCACAATCTAGGTTTTATACCAAAACCTAGAAAATGGAAAACCCTAGAAGTTGGATGAGACTTGAAGGTGAAGCTTGAAGACTTGAGAAGAATTAATGCAAGAATCCAAGGATCCAAGTAGGGTGTATTTATGAGGGTTAGGGTTTGGTGAGAAAATGGACTGATTTATGAGCTCCAAAAATCGCCAAGGAAGAGAAGTGTGAGAACAATATGAAAGAAACTCGGCCAAAGAGGGGTTTTAGGGACCTGCAGGTCGATCGCGACTTGTGCCGCGACTTGAACCCGCGGCATAAGTCGCCCGCTTGCCTGACTAAATCGACTCCAGTGGACTACGCGGCTTGTGCCGCGACTTCCACCCGCGCCTAAGTCGCGAGGTTCAACAAATCTGAACACCCCAGTGGACTACGCGGCTTGTGCCGCGACTTCCACCCGCGCCTAAGTCGCGTAAGCCACTTCCCAACAAAAGCTAGTCTAAAACTTCCAATCCGACACCAAGCAACTATAATAGACGGAAATGGAAATTTAAGCATATAGTTTCTACTTTGATAAACACATAAACGTAAGATTAATAAGGCCTCAAACTTACCTGAAATTATGGATGTTACAATCCTCCCCACCTAATTTGGATTTCGTTCCCGAAATCACCTCTATGCAAATAAATAAGGATAACGCTTCTGTATATCTTCCTCGGACTCCCAAGTAATGTTAGCACCCCGATGATGCTTCCATTGGACTTTAACCATAACCACGTCTTTATGCCTCAACTTCTTCACTTTCGATTCTAAAATCGCCTCCGGTTCTTCCACACAACGATTCCCATTGTCCACCCGAATTTCCGACAAAGGAATCACGCTTTCCTCTTCGGCTAGACACTTCCGAAGGTAACACACGTGAAACATAGGATGTATCCCATCCATTTCCGGCGGTAAATCCAACCGGTAGGCTTGTAAACCAATTTTCTCCAAAATGACGAAAGGGCCAAGGAAACGAGGACTAAGCTTTCCACGCTTCCCAAAACGTATAATCCCCTTCCACGGAGATACCTTCAACATGACCCGGTCGCCCACTTGAAACTCAACCGGTCTTCTTTTCTTGTCCGCGTAGCTTTTCTGTCGGTCTTGAGCCGCCTTTAGCCTCTCCCGGATTTATTTCACTTTGTCCGTCGTTTCTTGAACTATTTCCGGGTCGACGAACTGCTTCTCGCCCGCTTCTAACCAGCAAAACGTTGTTCTGCATTTCCGCCCGTACAATGCCTCGAACGGTGCCATTCCGATACTAGAATGATAGTTGTTGTTGTAGGCGAACTCCACCAAAGGTAGGTGTGAATCCCAACTTCCCCCGAAGTCTATAACACACGACCTTAACATATCTTCTAACGTCTGGATTGTCCTCTCGCTTTGACCATTTGTTTGGGGATGATGTAGCACCCCGACTTTCGAAAGGTATCACTTCAAGTAAATACAGAAACCGATATATCAAGGAAAAATAAGATATTTTATTTTGGACTTGAATCCTATATTTTATAGTCTAGATGGATGAAGGATTCAATTACGAGTCCAACGGTTCTTTCCGGAACGAAAACGGAGCTATAACGAAGAAGTTATGGCCAAAACAGTGAACGAGAAGAAAACTGGGGGAAACAGTGCATTTCGCGAGTTAGCCGCTACTTACACCCGCGGCATAAGTCGCGAAACCCCCCTGGTCGATCTTAAAACCCAATTTTCAGCCTCAAACTTCATTTCTTCATATCTTTTGATCCAGAGCTCCGATTTGAGTGATTCAAGTTGCTATGGTTTCGTTTTTGAGAGCTTTTCAAGGATATGGCAAGAGATTGGAAGTCTATTGAAGTATACTAGAGTATTTTGTGGTGGTAAGCTTCTCATCCCTCTCTATTCATCTTCTTCCCCAAGTTTTTCTAGGGTTTCATCCACCCTTTGTTCTACCTTTTATAGATTGAAGGTTTGTAATCATTTTGGTGAACTATAAGTGTTTTGGTTGGTGGGTGCAAGCTTGGATTAAGGTAATCTTTTATTCTCTTCGGTTATGGAAGTTAGGGTTTCGGTATTAGTTGGGGTATTCATGTCTATGGTTTGGGAAACGATTCTTTGTGGTTGATTATGGTTATTTATGGTTGAATATGTATGGATTTAGGTTTTTGGAAGTTTTGACTTGAGAATCCATGTGTTCTTCAAAGGAGCTCTAGTTGGGGGAACTATCTAGATTTAGCCTAAATCTAGCAAGGTGAGTTCAAGTTGATTTGTGAAAACGGTGTACATGCCAAAATGGTTATTTTAAAGTGTTTTACATGAAATGGTTAACTGCTGATAAGTTTTGAGTATTTTGAAGTAAACATGTATTTTACTTGGTATTTGTCAAAGTGTGGGTATTTTAATGAGTTTTCATATTGGGTAAACTTGGTTTATTTTAGTTTCATAAAATGCTCATATTTGGGATTTGGACATCTTGATAAGTAATATCATGGTTTATGCATTTTGGGGATTTTGTACAAGTAGAGTCCATTTCATGACTTATACATATTGGTGATTTTGGTACAAATGAAGTCTATTTCATGATTATATGCATCTTGGTGTATTTGCATTCATAAACCCTTTGGAAAACCTTTGGTCCATTATGTGTTGAGTTTTGGGTTAATCTCATCTTTGGGATATGTGTTTTCATAAACGTTGTTTAAGGACATTTCATTATTCGGGGGACCGATAATTATTGGTCACATGGATTTTGAGCATTATAGCTCGGTGTTGGCTTAAAAGAGTCTTGAGGACACTTGTCCGGTTTTATATGGCTCAATGTAGAGTCTGATTATGACGTACGTACTAATGCGCGGTGTTGCGTATTGAGTTTGGTTACGGGCTCGAGTGCTTTGGTCATTCGTGTGTAGTCCGGTAACGTTAGACAATGTGTAATGGATCCATAGGCATGTGAGTCAGTCCGTTTTGGATGGTCAATTGGGTATTGCGGGGTTGAACTTCGGTACCCATGTTTTATGACCGGAAACTTTACAAGTGATCGCTAGGAGGGTTGAGTCTGTAGTGCTATCGGGGAGTGAGCGTTAGGACCTCCGCCGCTTGAAGTAATTCCTGGGAGGTAGTCTTTAAGTGTGTCGGGCCTTCGGGATGGAGTTCTTCGGAATGATCCATCAAGGTCAACTGACTTGGGGTGACACTTGGTAAAGGAGTCGTAGGGACACTTGGGTTGCGATGTCGTGAGGTGTCATGCGATTAACGTTGTTGAGTGGCATACTTTTGTGTTCCTCCGCTCTCAACGGATACGGGTATCCCCCGTTGTCGGCCCGCTGTATTTTGGATATGTAATTGTCCATGCTTTAATATTTGGATTTCATCCCATTTTATGGTCGTATGAGTATTAAGTTTCAGTTCCATGTTTTATTGGCGTATCATATTTATATGGATTGTTTCCGTTATTTAAGGGTCGAGTATTATGTCCCACCCGGGTTTGGGTGTTTTGGGGATAAGAAGTATTATTTACATTTTAGCACATTTGAGTATCGAACTATGACCCCGTTTTGGGTGAGTTACGGGTTGCATCATTTTACAAGAAATGCATGTGTGGGAGCATTGTCTTTAAAAGTGTATTTTATGGGAAAATGTGTCGTTTCCATTCTGAAGCATAATGTTTCGAAGGATCTTGCTTTAAAATTGATTTCCTGTCTTTTAAAGATATATTCATTCATGTTAAAACTCTTGAGCTCACTAGGCGTTAAGCCTAACCTTTTTATTTGTCGGCATGTGCATCAGGTTCCAGTTGGGGGTTCGGTTCTAGCAAGTGCTATGAGGATTGAGCCTTAGCTTTATACAAGAGTAAGTAGCTGGTGAAGTCTTCCGCAGATTGGAGATAGTGATTGTTATTGGGTTTAGTAACACCCGTCTTTTTCATGGAATGTATGTTTAGGATGAATGTGAGCTTTGGGGTTAATTCTCAATTTATGTTTGTAGTTTGAAGTATTTATTGATGTGTTTAGAACTTTTTTAATAAGTTGCTATCTTCAGATTTGAGGGTGTTACAGATGATATGCCATGCTCAGATTCAGTCTAGTGCCCAACTCCTTTTGCAAGCTAGTCCAAAAGTTCGAAGTGAAGCGACTATCCCGATCCGATACTACAGATTGTGGAACTCCGTGCCTTGACACCACCTCGTCGATGTACAGTTTAGCTAACTTCTCCATTGGCAAGGTCTCCCGCATTGCAAGAAAATGGGCGCTCTTGGTCAACCGATCCATGATCACCCAAATGGTATCGTGGCCACGCAAGGTCTTCGGTAGCTTTGTCACAAAATCCATGGTGATGTTGTCCCACTTCCACTCGGGAATGGACAACAGTTGCAAACTTCCATACGGTCTTTGATGCTCCGCTTTGACTTGAAGGCACGTGACACACTTCTCCACATAGCTAGCCAAGTCTAGCTTCATCACCGGCCACCAATAATTCAGCTTTAAGTCTCTATACATCTTTATGCTACCGGGATGTATAGAATATTTTGACTTATGCGCTTCCCCGAGAAGTAAGTCATGGTTTCCTCCAACCTTCGGCACCCAAATTCTCCCTTGGAAGAGTTTGAGTCCACGACCATCTTCCGTTAAGAGTTCCTTTTGCTTGGTCATAACCTCGGCCTTGAGGTTCTCTTTTTTAAGCGCTTCCACTTGGCTCGTTCTTATGCTCTCCAACAAACTCGACACCACATCGATTCTTGTAAGGGACATTTTGACGCCTCCATCGTGACTCCTTTGACTCAACGCATCCACCACCATGTTGGCCTTACCGGGATGATAAAGTAATTCATAATCATAATCTTTCAAGAGCTCAAGCCATCTCCTTTACCGCATGTTGAGTTCCTTTTGATCAAAGATGTATTTGAGACTCTTGTGATCGGTGAAAATGGTACACTTCGTCCCGTACAAGTAATGTCGCCACAACTTTAACGCGAAAACTACCGCCGCTAACTCCAAATCATGAGTCGGATAATTCTTCTCATGATCCTTTAATTGTCGCGATGCGTAGGCTATTACTTTCCCCCTTTGCATTAGGACACGGCCAAGCCCCATCTTGGAAGCGTCACTAAACACAACAAATGTAACACCCTTAATTCTGAAAATAACAACTTATTTAAAATTTTCTAATTACATCGATAAACGATTCGTCTATAATCACAAGTTAAGGTTTAACCTCAATACACGCACATTCATTCTATACATATAGTCTATAATAAGGACGGGTGCTACTAAAACCCAATAAAGTCACTATCTCCAAACTGCGGAAGGTTTCACCAAATGCTTATACTTGCACAAAGCTAAGGCTCAACTCTTCATAGCTGCTAGAACCAAACCCCAACAGGAACCTGATGCACATGCCGACAAATAAAAAGGGTTAGGCTTAACGCCTAGTGAGCTCAAGAGTTTTAACATGACTGAATAAATCTTTAAAAGTCAAGAAACCAGTTTAAAGCGAGATCCTTCGAAATAATATACTTTAAAATGGAAACGACACATTTTCCCACAATATGCACTTTTAAAGACAATGTTCCCAAACACACGTTTCATATAAAATGATGCAATCCGGAACTCACCCAAGATGGGGTCAGAGTTTGACATTCCAATTCATGGAAATGTAAATAATACCTTATATCCCAAAACACCCAAAACACGGGCGGAACATAATACTCGACCCTTAAGTAAAGGAAAATGATTCATAAAAATATGATACGCCATTGGAAATATGTAACTCGAATTAATACTCACGCGACCATGAAATAGAATGAAATCCAAATACCGAAACGTGGAAACGACGCGGTCCAGTCGAACTTTAATATACGTGGGAAGAACCCAATATTAGAGCCAACATTTACCGTCAACCACTAAGACTCACATTGGTAAAATACCACATTACCATGAAAAATACCACGAATCAACGATGAAGAGATCCGTATACACCGAGAATAGAAAACACGCAAGTAGACCGTTCACGCGACTTCCTTGCATATCATCTAAACGTTTCCACCTTGGGTGGCGAGAACACGTGAATGGGGCCACCCACGATGTTATTGGATTCTACCCGAACACCCCGACATCCTGGTTCTCATGCCTCTACCGAGCATCATACCACGGACCCCGCGGTGTTACTGGATTCTACCCGAACACCCCGACATCCTGGTTCCCATGCCTCTCCAGAGCATCTTACCACGGACCGTTTAACACCTCTGGCCTTACTCCATTGGAGTTCCACTTTCGAGGGCTTACAGGCGTGAGCGCCTATCCAATCTAGACGAGTTCCAACTCTCTGGCCCGAGCCACATATTTCTACTCGCTAGCAAACCCGAGCAGTCACTAAATGTAACCCAAAACCTCAGGCCTTACCAAACAGACAGACTTACGTGCCTATGGATCCAATACAACACTGTCTAACATTACATGACTCCAATTGAATGGCCAACGCACTCAAGACATGTAACTCCCCAACGATACGAAATTAATCGTCATCTTATTCAAAACCCCCGCTGGTTATAATTCCGTACAAATGTCCACACAACTCTTTTTAAGCCAACACCGAGCTAAGATGCTCAAATCCATTTGACCATTAATTATCAGTCCTCCAAATAATGAAATATCTTTAAAATAATGTTTATGAAGACACACGCTACAAAGACGTATTTAACCCAAAACTCAACACGTATTGGGGCAAACGATTTACCAAGGGGTTTATGAATGCAAATGTACCCGAAATGCATATAACATGTAATAGACTTTGTTTGTACAAAAATCATCAAAGATGCATAAACCATGAAACAGACTCTATTTGTACAAAATTGTTAAGAACCCAAATATGAATATTTCATGAGGTTAACACAACCCAAGTTTACCAAATATGAAAACTTATTAAAATACTCACACTTTGATAAATACCAAGTAAAACACATTTTTACTTCAAAATACACATTTTGGCATGTACACCGTTTTAACAAATCAACTTGAACTCACCTTGCTAGATTTAGGCTAAATCTAGATTTTCCCCACAATGAGCTCCTTTGAAGAAACTTGAATCTTCAAGCAAAACTTCCAAAAACCTAGATCCATAAGTTTCCAACCATCAAAACATAAACAACCACAAATACTCGATCCCCAACCTTATACATGAATACCTCAACTAATACCGAAACCCTAACTTCCATAACCGAAGAGAATAGAAGATTACCTTAACCCAAACTTGAATCCACCAACCAAAACATCTCTAGTTCACCAAAATGGTTACAAATCTCCAATCTATGAAAGAAAGCACAAAGGGTGGATGAAACCCTTGAAAACTTGGTGAAGAAGATGAAGTGGGAGAGATGAGAAGCTTACCACCACAAAATACTCTTGTATACTCCAATAGACCTCCAATCTCTTGCTAGATTCTTGAATATCTCTCAAAAACGAAACCGTAGCACTTTGAATCACCCAAATCGGAGTTGTGGATCAAGAGTTATGAGGAAATGAAGTTTGGGGCTGAAAAATCGCGATTTAAGCTGGAACAGTGGATTTCGCGACTTGTGCCGCGACTTAGGTCGCGGCATAAGTCGCCCGCTTCCTCCTAATTTTCTTCTCGATACTGTTTTGGCCGTAACTTCTTCATTATAGCTCCGTTTTTGCTCCAGAAAGAACCGTTGGACTCGTAATTGAATCCTTCATCTATCTAAACTATAAAATCCAGGATTCAAGTCCATAATTAAAAATCTTATTTTTCCTTGATATATCGGTTTCTGTATTAACTTGCATTGATACCTCTCGAAACTCGGGGTGTTACAACAAAGTCTTCCGATCCCTCGGGTAGGGATAAGATCGGAGCTTCGCACAACTTCCTCTTGAGCATCTGAAAGGCTTGCTCTTATGCATCGGTCCAACGAAACTTGACGTTCTTCCTTGTAAGAGAAGTGAGCGATGTAGCTATCTTGGAAAAGTCATGAATGAAACGCCGGTAGTAACCAGCCAAACCTAAAAAGCTTCGAATCTCTGTCGGACTTGTTGGAGGCTCCCAACTCATCATTGCCTCGATCTTTGTCGGATCCACCTTTACGCCGTCCTTTGATACCACATGCCCCAAGAATTGCACTTCTTGGAGCCAGAACTCGCACTTAGAGAATTTCGCGAACAACTTCTCCCTTCTTAGAACCTCCAATACTTCCCGTAAGTGCTTCCCATGCTCGGACTCATCCCTTGAATATATTAAAATATCGTCGATGAAGACGATCACGGATTTATCCAAGAATGGGTGACACACACGGTTCATCAAATCCATGAACACGGCCAGAGAGTTGGTTAAACCGAAAGGCATCACCAAAAACTCATAATGGTCGTATCGCGTTCGGAAAGCCGTCTTCGGAATGTCCTCCTTCTTCACTCTCATCTGATGGTAATCAGATTGAAAGTCGGTCTTTGAGAAACATCCCGCACCTTGAAGTTGATCAAAAAGATCATCGATGCGAGGCAAATGATACTTATTCTTCACCGTGACTTTGTTTAGCTCTCGGTAGTCGATACACATCCGCATGGATCCATACTTCTTCTTCACGAACAAAACCGGTGCTCCCCAAGGTGACGAACTCGGTCGAATGAAGCCCTTCTCTAACAACTCTTGAAGTTGCGTCATCATCTCTTTCATTTCTGTAGGCGCCAAACGATATGGAGCACGAGCTATCGGAGCCGCTCCCGGGGTGAGGTCAATTTGAAACTCCACTTGCCGTTCCGGCGGCAACCTGGGTAAATCTTCCGGAAAGACGTCCGGAAATTCTTGTACCACTTCTACATCTTCTACCGACTTCTTCTCTTTCTTCGCGTCCACCACGTAAGCCAAGTACGAAGGGTAGCCATTCGCTAGAAACTTGTGAGTCTTGAGAGATGAAATAATGGGATTATTCCTCTTTCCTTTCTCTCCATAAATGGTAGCCACACCATTTTCCAGCAATGGCACTAGGATCATCTTTTTGGAGCATAAAATGTCAGCCCTATGCCTTACTAACCAATCCATACCTATGACCATATCGAACCCTCCTATAGCCATAGGCAATAAATCTACTCCGAAGGAATTCTGTAACACCCTGAATTCTGGAAATAACACTAATTTAAAATTTTCTAAATACACCAATAAAAGAATCATCTGCAACCACGATTTAAAATTTAACCTCAATACAAATATTCATTCTATACAAAAGTCCATGATAAGTATGGGTGCTACTAATCCCCATGCATAGTCACTATCTCCATAAAGCGGAAGACTTTGCTGAATACTTACTTTCGGATCTAGCTAAGGCTCTACTCTTCATAGGACTGCTAGAACCAACTCCCAACCTTGAAACCTGATGCACATGCCGACAAATAAAAAGGTTAGGCTAAACGCCTAGTGAGCTCAAGAGTTTTCCATATGAATGAAGATGTCTGTGAAAATAGATAATGCAGTTTAATTCATAATCTTTCAAAAGGTATGCTTTGAATATGCAAACGACTCATTTTCCAATAATATGCATTTTAAACAAAGGACACCAATTTGGACATTTTCCAAACCAAACTACTACAAAGGTGATGATATCAATGTAAACTGCCCATTCATAAATTAGCTTTAACCCAAAACTTACTCAAAGCGTAAATATAAATCGGACTCTCCATTTATGAAGATACGGTTAAACCTTATATCCTAAAACACCCAAAACACGGGTGGGGCATAATACTCAACCCGTAAATCAAGGGTAAAACCCAATAATACAAAACGTCACCGAAAACTTGGATAATAAAACTCAATACCCAAAAACAACACCTTTCGGTGACGGAGGATTCCCGATTCTATAAAATGTGACGGTCCACAAAGTAAGCCCATTTTATGTTGTTATGACTAGTCATATAAACAAAAGTACACGCAAGGGATGTCAGGCTCAGTGGCTTTAAACGTACACCCACGGAAACTCGAGTTCAACCCCGTCGGGTTCCTACGTCGAGCTCTTTATCCAATATCGTAATACTTTAGCACGAAGGACTTATACCTCATCCGGTACCTTAACGTGCAACACGAAGGACTTACATCTCATCTGATACCTAACGTGCCTCATCCAAAATCGTCAACAAGGCTCGAAGTCGAGCTACCAAAACTGGACAATTGTCCTAAAACCCAATCAAAATGAAAATACCAAGCTGTTGGCTTAACAACCCATTGACTCATTGGTAAATGAAATAAAAATACAATAAAACGCACTCGACCAACGGATATGCAAACACCACGACTAAAAGTAAGATTAGTTCAAAACTCAACATTAGTTGAGGCACCCATTTTCCAAATGAACTTATACTCTTATACTTTCCAAATACCTCACAACACAAAATATGCATTTTCCAAATTTAACTGTTGGTCAGAATGAAAATCATAAAATGAAGCTATAGACATTCTTTCAAGTACCTCGCATAAAAGTGCAAGTAATACTTTATAAAACATTTCATTTCATGAACGATGCATAAGACTCGACAACCATTTAAAAATGTATTTCTTTGACCAAAGATCTATTTATGCAATAAGACCTCAAAACACATTCATTTATAACACATTTATCAGGATGACCAAAAATCCCAAATGTGGGTATTACACAAAGTTGTAAAGTTAAATACTTCCCATAATCGAAGATTAGCAAATAACCCAACATTTGATAATTTCATGTAGAACACATAAACACTTTAAAATAGACATTTTGGCATGTACAACGTTTTCACAAATCAACTTGAACTCACCTTGCTAGATTTAGGCTAAATCTAGATTTCCCCCAACTAGAGTTCCTTTGAAGAACACTTGGATTCTCAAGCCAAAAGTCTCCAAAACCTAGATCCATACATTTCCAACTATAAGTAACCACATTCAACCATATAGAAACATTCCAACAAACATTTCACATCAAAATCTCCATTTTGGTCCAAACCCCAATTTCGACCTAGATTTCTCCAAAACCATCAAACTCGAAATTGATAAGCCACACACTAGGATAATCATCAATGGAGCATTTATAACTCATTTTAAGGTTTAGAAATATAAGGGATACACTTACCATTTAGGTTTTGATGAAAACCTAGAAAACCCAAAAATTCTTGAAGATGGAGGTGATGATGATGAACTCTTGACCTTTGCTTCCAATCCACCACCAAATACTCTTGAATCTTCCCAAAACTAACAATCTAACCTTGAAAATCTCTCAAATACGAAACCATGGCAACTTGAATCACCAAAATCGGAGTTGAAATGAGAGAGTTATGAAGAAATGAAGAATGAGGCTGAAAATCGCGACTTTTAACACTCTGGTACCCGTAGGCTATAGTGTCAGTGGCACAATCGCTGGCACAATCGCCAAGATTATACCGTGAGCTTCTTGGCTATGGCTATTGTGACGGCTATAGTGACAGTGTCACAATCGCCGGGCACTATAGCCAAGCATGTACCGAACACTGTTTTGGCCATAACTTCTTCGTTTTAGCTCCGTTTTCGCTCTGGAAAGAACCGTTGGACTCGTAATTGAATCCTTTATCTATCAAGACTATAAAATCCAAGATTCAAGTCCAAAATCAAATATCTTATTTTTCCTTGATATATCGGTTTCTATAATAACTTGAAATGTTACCCTTCGAAAATCGGGGTGTTACAAATTCCCATCAATTTCTAGAGTGCAATCGCAAAAACGATCTCGAATGATCACTTGGTTTATCCCCATTAGCTATTTATACTACTAACGCATCAGGTAGAACACTAAGAGGAGTAGTGAATTGCTTACAAAAGAAATCTGACACAAAAGAAAATGTAGCACCCGAATCAAACAAAACACGAGTTGGCAAGGAGTTTACTACGAACGTACCCGAAACGACATCAGCTGTCTCATTTGCCTCCTCAGTAGTCATCCGGAAAGCTCAACTTGGTGCCCTTGGTGATTGTTCGACTCTGGCCGTCGAACCCGTAGAATTTCCACCATTTCCTCCTACTAGCTTTGGGCAACTTCTTTTCATATGCCCCGGTTCTCCGCATTTATAACATACCGACCCACGGAGGGAACACTCTCGAGTTGTATGGTTTTTCTTACCACACTTGGTACACCCGGCTGGACCGGAGTGAGTCTTTGTAGCGCACGACCCCGAGTGCTTTGACCTGCACTTGTGGCACCACCGATCCTCACAGTGTTGATCACCTATTCTTCCACTTGCAAAGGGTCTTGATTGACGAACGGGCCCAGACGGCCCTTCCCACTTCCGTGTCTCACCAGCCTGACTTCTTTCCTCCTTCCCCGCAATGATGTCATCCTCAATGACCTCTTGCAAGGTCGAGCCCCTAGCATTTCTTACCGCCGTTCGCATCACGGCCGGTAAACCTTGTTGATAGGCCTTAATCTTCGACCTTTCATCAGGGACCAGATGTCCCACCAAATTCAGTTTCTCCAAAAAGAGTCTGGAGTACTCGACAATGGACAAAGTCCCCTTCTTCAGATTTCGGAACTCCCGCTCCAGCTTGTCCAATGACCGCTCACTACAATACTTATTCATGATTTTCTCCTTGAACACCGGCCAGGTTAGCTTAGCCAGCACTTCCGGAGTGAGGGCGGATCTAGTGAGATTCCACCAAATCAGAGCCTCTCCCCAAAGTAGCTGAGAAGCAAACTTGACCCGTTGAGAGGGATCACACTCACTGGACTCAAAGGCCATTTCCACCTCCTTGAGCCAGTACATACATGCAACCGGGTTGTCTGAACCCACAAACTCTTTAGGGTGGCATCCAGAAACGCCTTGTAGTTGCACCCCTTAGTCTTCGTCTTGTTCCCATCGTCAGATGGGTCTTCTACAGATACCATATTTGGTCCACCCGACCCCACAACAATGTTTTCCGCCATTGTTTCCGGTTGTCGATTACTGGCGTCTCGATCTTCTAAGAGTTTCATGAAGAACTCTTGTTGTTGGGCCATGGCGGAGTTCATGGCCAACATCATGTTATCCCGAATCCGGGCTCCATGGTCACTTCCTCCATGATGGCATTATTCGCGTTGAGGTTCCGGCGCGGAATGTGCTCAGGTCCTCCTCCCAAGAGATTGGGCATGGGAGGTCCCTCAGTAGTTACGCCCACAGGATGCCGATCAGCGGTAGACTCCACTTCCAAGTGGCCCTCTGGGTATTTGGTAACCTACTTCGAGTGTTCACCATCTCAATATGCCATACACGTACGAGAAATAGATTGAGAAAAGACTAAACGAGCTGAACTCATTGTACGTACTAATACCTTCATCAATTATCACAATAATAGTAAACCAGGCATGCTCACGTAACAATGCATTCATAATAGCAGTAGCTAAGTGGAATTATGAACGAATCATACACAATAATTCTTGTCACCATCATTACAACTTTCAATTAAAGTAATTCCGTAATCCTAACGCTCTCCCCACCTAGGATTCCTACCCCAAGTGGACAGTGGAGTCATAAAGTCTAAAGCTTAAGTCTAGATATGCTAAAACAATACCTAATTCACTTAAACTAAAGCTCTGATACCAACTTGTGACACCCTAAAAATAGAGATAACAAAAATCCGAAAAACGGACATAAGGTATACTAAAATTGTCATAGCAAGAGCCTCCCAAAAATGGGGAAATGTATAAACAACCTATTTAATTACAATTGTAATTTAACGGACAATAAATAACAACCAACTAATCTAATTTCTACGACTAGAAGGGAGATTACAAAAGGGTTGTCATCTATAAACCCAAACGGTTCATATCCAAAAGTATCACGCGTCCATGTGCAAAAACCCCAAGCTCTCACCCCAAAGCAACTAAACCTGCTTAGGACCGGCGCCGCTAGAACCTGAGATACACATCGACACCAAACAAGTGTCAGGCCAAAAAGCCTAGTGAGTTGAACAATAATAAGCATGCATGAACAATTACAATTCTTATTAGCAGTTAACCAGGGTTCAATATATGTGGAGTCAATAGGGGAGACCCAAAGCACCATTCAAGTCCACCCAAGAGTCGATATACCTTGATGCCCTTAACAAGGAACACCCGAAAGTCCCGGCACACTCGGAGACTACCGCTAAGGAAATTCCCCGAATGGCGGAGGTCTAGGCACATACCATCACAGTGGCGCCCAAGACTACATCCTCCTAGTGTACTGACTTGGTTCGTCCACATACCGTTTATAGGAGGTCCTTTAGGTGTATTTCAACCCAACATATTTCAATACCAACTACGGGTACAATATTACCATCCTATCCTCATGAAGTCTAACAAAAGATCCCAATGACAGTCATGCTCATCATGCATATAAATATGTCACCAAAATGGTGTTCCAACTGGAATCATCATAATACCCATATATGCATACATTTAACATATCCAGGTACCCACATTATGTATCTATGAGAAAAGCCCCAAGTAATGATACATATAACATAAATCATGGCATATCACCCATATTTACATTTCTAACTATTTTCATAAAGAAATCCCCAAACACTTGAACATATAGAGATAAAGTAACAAATAGGAGATTATGATGTGTATCTAGTTTTAACAAAGGTTTAGTAAACTCACAATCTAGGTTTTATACCAAAACCTAGAAAATGGAAAACCCTAGAAGTTGGATGAGACTTGAAGGTGAAGCTTGAAGACTTGAGAAGAATTAATGCAAGAATCCAAGGATCCAAGTAGGGTGTATTTATGAGGGTTAGGGTTTGGTGAGAAAAGGGACTGATTTATGAGCTCCAAAAATCGCCAAGGAAGAGAAGTGTGAGAACAATATGAAAGAAAATCAGCCAAAGAGGGGTTTTAGGGACCTGCAGGTCGATCGCGACTTGTGCCGCGACTTGAACCCGCGGCATAAGTCGCCCGCTTGCCTGACCAAATCGACTCCAATGAACTACGCGGCTTGTGCCGCGACTTCCACCCGCGCCTAAGTCGCGAGGTTCAACAAATCCGAACACCCCAGTGGACTACGCGGCTTGTGCCGCGATTTCCACCCGCGCCTAAGTCGCGTAAGCCACTGCCCAACAAAAGCTAGTCTAAAACTTCCAATCCGACACCAAACAACTATGATAGACGGAAATGGCAATTTAAGCATATAGTTTCTACTTTGATAAACACATAAACGTAAGATTAATAAGGCCTCAAACTTACCTGAAATTACGGATGTTACACATGCATTATAATATAGTATATATATGAATTGGATTCCTATCAACCAAACGCGTAGTCAAATTCTATTTCAATTTATTTATTAAAGTCAAATTTCTTCGATGGATTTCAATTCCATCAAATTCCATTATGTGAACCAAACGCCTCCTAATAGTCCAAAATTCAAACTGAAAATAAGATGTTTGTGCAGAATTTGAATATTTTGAATTTATTTGTATAATCATGACATGGAATTCTAGTTGGCAAAACAATAGGGTGATGTAATCATTAATAGGTTAACAAGTTAATCAGACCCTTAAATAAACAAAAAGTTTGGTCTAAACTCCTAAATGACCATTTTGAAAGTTAATTCCTCAAAATAGGAATATGATGAAAGTTGGTTCCTTTTTGATGAAATTTTCCCAACTCGTTAAGCCAAAAATAACTTAGCGAAACATGTACGAGTCAATAAAATCAAATTGCAAGAACCAATCGTAGAGGGGCATTTCTGTCATTGAAAATTTTCTTTTTTTTTATCGCTTAAAAGAATTAATTATGAATCACCATTTCAATCGTCCCCGCTCGAGACTCCACCAAGGAACTAGAAACAAATCTCATTTATTTTCTACCATAATTACCCTCGTATACAAAAATACGTTCAAAATTTTTGTATATATATGACAACAAACCCGACCCCACCGAGGTGCGGTTGCCAGTTTGCCATCGCTCGACCTGTGCATCAACGGACCACCGTGGGTCCGCCACCGATTGTTACTCGGTATAAACGGTAAATTTATCGATCCCAACCGTCCTTCCTCCTCCTGAATTCAACTTTCCGATCCGTCAATCCCCCATACAACTCCGTAAACTTTTCCAAACACCTGCTTCGAACCCGATAATGGGCCTGCGTGTTCCCACTGATTGCGACACCGGAAAATTTCGATGTATCGATCGCCCATGCCGGTTTTATGTACTCCACCGAAGGATCCGAAGGCGTAGCATTTGCGTATAAGAAGTTCATCAAAACATCCTCACAGTTAAAAACCTCATCCACCATCTTCCGCCCTGGCTCCGCCTCTTTGCTCCAATACCGCTCGAACGCCACCTGTCGGTCAATGAACACCGCCCCCGTCAAAATCATGTTGTACCCGTTGTGTCTACGAGCGTGTTTCTCGGGTTGATACTTTAACGGTGGTGGTCCGGTGACGAGCCGAGGGTAAAACCCGACGAGGCGTCCTGGGGTTTCCCGCCAAACCTTGAACCCACGTTCGAGATCGTCACAGTTCATCATGATATCGTCATCGAGCTCGAGGACCGCCTTCGTCTTGATTAACGGGTCGATTCTGAACCGGTTGTTTAACGAATTCTTTTCCTCGACTCGGATCCTGACCGGGACCATCGAGTTGAACTCGCTCGGATCCGGAGGCTTGCCTTTGTTCCAAACCACCAAGATTTCACGGACCGAGGCACATCGAGAGTAATGATTTATGTACATTTTCAAGTTCCACATTCGAGCATCGTATGTCATCGCTAATAACGTGAATTGCGAAAAATGGTCGTTAACAGGATATGGTTTTTCCGCACCATTTCCTCCATAGATGTATCCAAATCCAAATGATATTATCGCGATCGATGCTATCAGGAGGATCGTGAAAACAAACTTACCCACAACGGTATTCGGATTTATCTTGCTACGAAGAAATGAACTCACCTGATTCCACCGCAGCCTAAGTTTCAACCTCTCCCAAACCAACAAAGCATCGTTTCTCTTCTTTATATTGTGAGTAAGCGGGAAAAGGCACTTAATGAACCCGAGAAGCAAACCCACGAAAAAAACGAGTAAACCCGCAGCCAGGATCAAAAGGCACCCGATCACGCGTCTACTAGTGACGTCCCCATATAAAGTCCGATCCCCATCTGCAACTGCAATCCACTGCCCGGTCCTGAGCCGTTGAACATCGAGGTGATGTGACCGAGCCCCGTTCCATGCATTTTTACCTTTCGTCGGCTTGTCAATCCCCAAATCAACTTTCACTTCTTTATAACTGTCAATTGTAAGAACTTCAATCTTGAACACAAGAACAAGTTCATCATGACCTAACCGATAAAGATTCCCGTTGTAAAAGAAGGGTCGGCCTCCATTTCGCGCTCCCGAAACGGGATTCTTCTTGTGTGGGGTCCACGGACCAAAAGGCGTGCTACTATACCAAATTTCGAAACCTCCGTTAACTCCCCGATTCGGATCAGAACCAAGAATCCAGTAGTTTTCCCCATGTTGTATGATAAAAGCGTCAACTAGCGGGCGTTCCAAGATGATCTTTTCGAGTTTCCACTGTAACGGAAACCCGACTGCTCGATAAAGACGGATGTCCCCCTTCTCACCTCCATCAGGCATCATATATATCTACAAAGAATACGTTCACGAACATGAAACACAAACGACCGATCAAAATCACGATGGAAACAAAGAAACAGACGGTTTAAAATTTAAAGAATCTTACTTGACGATTATAATCGAATACATATGGGTGTGAAAGATGCCAGTCTTCATCCAAAGCCACTCCCAATTGTTCCCATGTTGCTCCATCATTGATGCTTCTTGCAACCCCGATATCACCTTGCATCGTTATTGGATTCTTGGTTTCAAAGAACAGATAAAGAATATCTCCCTGAATCATAATTAAAAACTGAACTTAATAAATAATACGGAGAAATACCAGGAAAAAAATGACAGCCCTCGGACATTTGTTTACGTTTTGAATCCAAAACCGGATGTTTTCACTTTCTTTCAAGTGTAACGGTGTAAACCAAACAAAACCAAACAAAACCAGTATCTCCCACCCGAAGGTGGGGTTGTGGGGTGAGATGTACGCAGATCTGACCTCCAACCCCAAAGAGTGGGGCAGTTGTTTCCGTGAAGACCTGACCTCCAACCCCGGCTTGTGCATAGTGTGGAAAAAAGAATTGCGGAAAATAACAATCGAAAAAGAAAGAACTTGAAAACAAGAAAGACATTGCTGAAATTTGAAACTTTGTAAGGCTATGCCAATTCAAGATTCAAGTGTGTATTGTTAGTCAAACAGTCAAATGTTAATAAACCAAACAAATACAGTATATCCCATCCGAAATTAGGGTATGGAGGATAAAATGTATGCAGACCTTAGCACCGTCTCGAAAGACAGAGAGGTCAAGCGGTCAAATGTTATTGAAACATGTAAAGTCATAAGCCTACGCCAGTTAATTAAAATGGTTTCCCACCTCTTGGTTTTGCTTCTTCTACTCGTTATGGTTTCCTTCCGTAAAGTAGTAAAGTAGCAGTCATATAACGTGAATGTTGATCATCGGTAAAATGGTTAGCAATACAACCTTGTTGCAAAAGACTCCTAAGCCCTCAAAGAAAGCATTTCTTTAACGAATCACTAAGGTGCCGTTTGTTTTTTAAGAGGTCTAAAGTCTGAAGTCTTATTTTAGTTATGATTAACAAGAGGTGGTATGTAAAAATGTCTGAACGATTCAGACTTAAGAGCCATTAAGAGTTTTTTTTCAAAAAACAAACAACCCCTAAGTCCTCATTATTGCACTAAAAAACAAAAACAATCATATTGACATAAAGGGTAGGGGACCAAAGAAGCGGAACTGTATCCAACACGTCCCTAATTGTGGTACTTTGGAGGTTAAAGGTGCGATCCCACCCCCTGTTTTTCATCCAAAAAGATCAATCGTATCCCAAATTGATATAACAAACCTTCAAAGAAAGTGCATTTTTTCTGTGACATGACAGAACAAAAAGTCGTTGTCCCACGTATGGTGGGACAATTAGGGGTTGTTTGTTTACCTCTTAATAGTTCCATCAAGAGGCAACCTCTGAATCGTTAAGAAGTGAATCTTGTTTGGGAAAAAAAAGAAACCTGCCTCTTAATGGTTTTAAAACCGTCAAAATGATTTTGTATCTTGGGGCTCCCTTAACCATTCAACGCCCTAATTTCATTATGAACAATTACCAAACAACAATATTTCATTTTACAATATATCATAAGAGTCTCTTAATCATCCTGCACCAAACCATTCAGCAACCGCCAAAACAACCCCTTAGACTATGACAAGACGTGATCTGCACCAAACCATTCAGCAACTGCAAGACAACCCCTTAGACTATGACAGGACATGATCACATGACTGAGTGGGACAAAAATTGCAGTTTTTCTGTACCACCAAAATAGGTAAATAACTAAACTACCCATGTCAAATTAAAATCTTTAACCGTCTAGCTCACTTTCCTCAATCTAGTTCAGTCCAATATTGTCCACGTACCAAACACACCCTTAACGCACCTCTAAGTCTTTATCGTTTCATTCAAAGACCAAACAAACTACCATACCCACACAAAAGGACCAACTCAAAGACACTGAACCAGTTAGTCGAAAACCAAAACCGACTTGCTTCTCCAATTAGAACTAGATCAATCACATAGCAAGTGGATGTAACTCAGACAGGCATAGTTTTCCAATTTCATGGAAGCAATATATGCTTTAAGTTCATTTATATCAAGCAAAATTCATTTCATTAATAGCGAAAAAGAAAATAGATTAATAAAAAAATTACCTGAGCATAAAGAAAAGGGTCAGCAACAAAATTACTTGGAAACCCAGAATCAGTAATTGAAGCACAAGTCAAAATTGGGTTTGCTACAGGCCAAGCTGCAGTTTTATTATCCCAAACATTCATCTGCAAGTCAATCAAACAAAGACCCACTTTATACATCAAAACCCCACATAACAAGTCCAATCTTACTCAAAAGTAATTAATGAATTTAAATATATATAGAACAGAAACACCCACTTTAGATACTACAAAATCCAACAAAAATACCCCCAACTTGTTTCATTAATTTGATTCCCAAATATTATATTCACCTTCATACATCAAACCCACAAAAAAAATCCAATTTTTTTAGAAATAAATTAAAGAAGTCAAATAAGAAATCATAGAACAGTAACACCCACTTTAAATACAACAAAAATACCCCCCAACTTGTTTGATTATATTTGATTCCCAAATCAGAAAAATCATATTATATTCACCTTCATACACCAAAACCCACCAAAAAAATCCAATTCTTTTAGAAATAAATTAAAGAAGTCAAATAAGAAATCATAGAATGGTAACACTAACACCCACTTCATACATCAAAAAACTCACCCCAAAAAAAACCCCAATTTCTTTAATGAATCCCTAAATCAGAAATGTGGAATCAAAGTAAATCCCTAAATCAGAAAATGCATGAATTGAGAACTTACATCTTCAATGGGTTTAAGAGAAAAAGGAGAATCCCCATAGAAAACACCGATTCCCCATGAACCTTCGTTATCCTCTTGACAACCCATTGAATTATTGTAATCCAAATTAGGGCTGTTGAATAAATAAAAAATATAGAAAACCCCAACTGAACTACACAACAGAAACGAAACAAACAGATAGTGAACAGTCGATGAAAGACCACCACCACCGCCAATGTCGTTCACGCGCCACCACCTGTTTCGAAACCCATGGGTTTTATCCATCGAACCACCACCGTTACTGCCCACAACCGGACTCGAACCCATGTCGACCGGAATAACGAGCAACGGCGGCGATTAGAAACAATCGATAATCCCCCGTGAAAAGATCATTTGGAAAGGGTTTTTTTTGGATTACGTAGAAGAGGTTGTATGGAAATCTGGATTATTTGCGATTGAGGACATTATATGTAGAATTTTTGAGTGGGTGGTAGTGATTTTATCTATCTGAAATTCCTAAAATGGTGGTGAAGGAAAAGGTGGCAGTCACCCACGCGGTAGCGGCATTGGGATAACGTGACGTGCGGTGCGTGTATACTTACAGATATATGTGTATGTATAATTAGGTAATTGTTTTGAATTTATTAATTAATTAGACGAAGCTTACTAAAAAAGGTAAAAGAAGATAGTTAGATAAATAGAGTTGCATTAAATAACTCCTCTTATAAATACAACACAATTTGCCGCGCAATAAAACTTTATTGGACATTTGGTCTTGCACCCAACTCACACAAATCACAATTTCCTCTTTTTATCGTATCCTCTTTTTCAAAATAAACATCTATACTTTTATTTTAACGAGAAACTTACTCGTGTAATGCAGCGAGATACATTATGATGTTAATGTTTCATTTTATTCTTTGTCGATTTACGGTATGATTTTGGATGGTTTTAAGAGAGAGATAATGGTTTTTTATATAAATTTGTTTAATTTAGGTTTAATAATATAATATTTTTATATAAAAAAAAATAAATATTTTGTTAGAATTCAACGATTATCTTATATATTTTAAATTCTTTATATTTAAATTGAGATGTTTATCCTGTTTTGATTATGTTTATTAGTTAGTTATGAATTCAAACATATAACTTTAGAAAATTATACTCATGCATCATTACTTGTAATCTTGAATTTTAAGTATGTGTATTAATAAACAATACTTAATGCATAATGTAATTTATTTTAGATTAAACATTAAATATTTTGTTAGATCTTCTTAATTATATTTTAGATTTTTTATATTTAAAATTTAATTTTATTCATTATTTAATTATGCAGGGGAGTGATTTTAGGGGATTGAAGTGGAGAGTGATTTTAGGGGAGTTAAAATTGGTTAGAGATAAATGCTGAAAATTAATAAATAACATTAAATGTAGTACATAAAGCTTTAATGATTGTTTTTAAGAGATTTTAAATAATTAGCATTAAATAACAATACATTAAGCTTTAACAATTGTTTTTAAGAGTTTTTTTATTCACGTTTTATAATACTAGAAGTGTATTCGCGCAATGCCGCTAGATACATCACGATTTTAATGTTTCATTTTATTTTCTATTTTTTGTCGATTTACATTACGATTTTGGTTGATTGTGAGAGATTGATAATGATTTTTTTATATAAATTTGTTTAATTTAGACTTAACAATATAATGTAATTTATTTTAATTTAATAATATAATTTTTCTTATAAAATATTCTGTTAGATTTTTTTAATTATATTTTATATTTTTATATTTAAAATTTGATTTTTATTCTATATTTAATTATGCTGAGAGTTATTTTAGGGGAGTTAAAGTGGGAAATGATTTTAGGAGAGTTAAAATGGTTAGAGATAATGATTGAAAATTAATAAATAACATAAAGTATAGTACATACAGCTTTAATGATTGTTTTTTAAGTAATTAGCATTAAATAGTTGTACATTAAGCTTTAAAACTTGTTTTTAAGAGTTTTTTATGCCATCTTTATAATATAGTATAGATAGTATAGATTTGTCATAAAATAAGTGGTTATCTTTTCATTTTACCCTTAATTATGAGATGAAAATTTTGATTACTCTCTCTACTATTAGGGGTAAAATTGTCATTTTAGTTCATTAGAAATGTAATCATTACACTTTTTTAAAATTGTGTGTCATTTTGATTGTGGACACTTATTTTATGATGGAGGGATTAGGGGTGATTAGATTGATTGGGTTGAAGGCATTTGAACAACTCAATCAAATGTTGGCGACCCAAAGGTTCAGGCCGGATTGTAGGAAGTGGGTGGTTTGAAAATTTTCGACTCAATCCACCTGACCCGTTCGGATTAATCAGTTTGGTCAGGTTTTGTTTTAAACAAAGTAAAAGTAACATTGAAAACATAAAAATAAAGGAAACTTTCCTTTAAAATACATCAATAATTCAAGGGAATAATGAATTTATCAAATATTTAGGCATTACATATAACTTTTTTCCTCTGATGAGTTTCATTGTCCGTTGTTGATTTGTTGCCGAGTTGTTTTTGTTAACTTGTACATATTAAAGATAAATACAAATAATTTTAGAGAAACAACTTAAAATTTTCATCGGGTTAACGATTTGATCTGGTTACTTTGGGCCTAACCCAATATCAACCCAGTAGATTCAGTTTGCCCTAATTTAGTATCGATTATATGTCGGGTTACCTTGGACTATTTTTTTTTTTTGGTTGGGTTGGTCGGGTTTTTGAGCACCCATAGGAGGGAGCACTTTTTTCGGTTATATAAAAAAATTAGTTATTATTTTAGACGAATGATCGTGTGAGAATACGAGTTAAGGTGACAAGCGTAAGAAAGATCTGGCCCTTGATCACTTTTAATCTCACTCTCATTCCATGAATTACACTTCAATTAAGATTGATCCAATGATAGAGATCCATAATATATATATATATATATATATATATATATATATATATATATATATATAATACCAGTTTGATATTTTAATAAATATGTTGTTGTTTCTAAATTATTAACTTCTAAATAAAATTTAAAACATAAAAAAGAAATTTCATAATATATCATATATTTATATAAACATAATTTATAATGTAATATTAACGCATACAATAACCAAAATATCATTCAATTAAAACAAATAAACCAAAAATTACATATCTATCAAACTTGAGAGAAAATTTTGTATTAACAAATTTTCAACACCAAATTAGTGTTAAATATAGCATAACACCAAATTTGGTGTTATATTATTCATCAACAACAACAAAATGATGGAAGATTTGGTATTGGGTTAGAGTAAATTGGTGTGAAAAATGGGTATTGGTATTGGGTTGAAGATGCTCTAAGACCATCTTTAACCCAACATTAAAAACACAAAGAACACAAAAATGCAAGTGTTTTTCTCTCCAACTAAACACTAAAGGGCCGTTTACCAAAATGCTTATCGGGTAAGCGCTTACCGGCAAGGACATTACCTCACTTACCTTATCGTATAACATTCTAGACCATCAAAATTGATTGTTGGTAAGCGTCTTAAATCCGGTAAGCGCTTACCAAGTAAGAGTCATTTCTCTCACTTACCGAGTAAGACTCTAGGTTCTTGTTATGGCTCTTACCGGGTAAGATTATAAGTAGTTTTCATGCTCAATAGGTAAGAACCGTAAGGTAAGTGATACTGGTAAGCGCTTACCCGAGTAAGTGTTTAGTAAACGGCCCCTAACACACAAGAAAAAAATGGGGCTAATAAAGTAGGTCTCTAAAAATAAATAATAATATTTTATTCAAATTTCATATATTTTATATATAGATTAATGGTTAATACATTAGATAATATTATTATAATATTAAAGATGTTTTTAGTGTTTTTTTAGAGAGTGGTTGGAGTTGAGTTCTTTTAGTGTTTAAGGGATCCACCATTTTTAAAATGTTTTTAGTGTTAATTTTATAATGGTTGGATTGGAGATGTCTAAAAAGCCACATTTGATAACCACAAACTAGCTTGTTTTTTTAGTTTATTGAAAAAGTCTTGTTTAATTTAACATAACTTAATTAATAAGCTATATAATAGTACTTGTGGTAGCACTTCTATAAGGTTTAGACCTGACAAAAATTGACACAACACAGTAACCCGACACGAAATAAACGGGTTTGGGTAATACATTTCAACTCGTTTAAGTAAACGGGTTGACACGACACGAAAATTAAACGGGTAAGGTCATGGTCAAAAGTTTTAACTCGAAAATGACCCTAATAACCCGTTTATATATATATATATATATATATAAAGTTTTTTTTTAATGATTTATATTTGGTTAGAACTTATACGTTTGAACTATAAAATTTAGATTTTTAATGCTTTCATTTGAATTTTGGATTTATATTTTTTATGAATTTTTGATTTTTAATTTTTAGTTTTATAAATGTTAAACGGGTTAGGCGGGTCGTGTCGGGTTAGGCGGGTCAGGTTAGGGTTGGGATTTTCTGACCCATTTATTAAACGGATCGGTTTATGATTAAACAATTTCAACCCGTTTAATTTTGAACCCGACACAACACGTTTGTCAGGTCTAATAAAGTTCATGGTCTTTTTCCTAAGATTTTCCAGTTATACCCCCTAAATATTACTAATTGTAATTAATTACTACTAATTATTAACTAATATTGATTACTATTAATTAATATTAATAAGTTGAACTATTATTAATCATATAAATTGTTTTTGTCATCATCATTATTATTACAATTACTCTTATTCAATAAATGTAGTCGATAAAAAATTAAATACTACAATTCTAAAAATATTTTTATAAACTTTACAAAATTAAAGTTATATTCTTTTTCATAAATAGTAGAGTTTCGATAAATTGTTTAGTAACATGTTTTGTAACACCCTAAAAATAGGGATAACAAAAATCTGAAAAACGGACATAAGGTATACTAAAATTGTCATAGCAATTGCCTCCCAAAAATGAGGAAGTATTTTAAACCTGTTAATTACAGTTATAATGCAACGGAAATAAACAACAACTGTAACACCCCGAAATTTTAGAATTTAGTGTTTGATGTTATCATATAATGAATTACCGTGCATCAGGATTTAGTGTTAATTGATGTTTTTTATCAGTTTTGATCACCGTGGGTTGAAAGTATCAGATCTGGAAAAGTTTAGGCATTTGGTACCTTTTCGGCGATAGTGACATGGGTCACTATCGCGAGGGCACAATCGCCTCGCTTGTACCGTAGGTGAGTGGAGCCCCGCGACCTTGCCCGCGATAGTGACAAATGTCACTATCGTCGGGGCACATTCGCCGGCAGTCAGCTGAGGTATAAATACTTCATTTACGGGATTTCTTCATTTAGGGCTAATTTTGGGTGCTGATAGAGGGTTTCACTCTAGCCATTTTGGTAAGGTTTCTACCCCAACTTCAACCACAACATTTAATGATCTTCTAGGAGTATTAATGGTGGAGTAAATGCTTCCTTAGGTGCGGTTTTGGAAGGATTCTAGCTTGTACAAACTCCTCAAGTCTTCAACTTCTCATCTATCATTTTAGGGTTTGATTTCTTGTAAGAAATCACTAAGATGAGGGTGTTCCTTGACCTTCCTACTTATTTACATGCTTTATAAGGTGCTAACTATTATTTCAACCTTTCTTGTATTTAGAGTTGATTCACGCAAAGTTAACCTAAAATCCCATTTTTGGGAAATGTCTCAATGAAGAGTAATTGGAGGGAAAGTTGATCTTAGTATGTAATATGGGTTATGTAAACTACCACGACACGTATTTGTCTCATTAATCGCTTGTGTAAGGGCGTTATGTTAATTAAACTAAAGACTCGGTTTGAGTTGATGTCTCAAATAGACTAAAGACTCGGTTTGAGTTGATATTCCCAATAGACTAAAGACTCGGTTTGAGTTGATTGTCGTGAGAGACTAAAGATTCGGTTTGAGTTGATGTCTCCAATAACTAAAGATCTAGTTTGGGTTAAAGCTATTAAGTAGATGGCTCGTTGGAATTATGATCATTGATGGTGAAGTCATCTTGAAAACTAATCTTTGGTGGCAGGTGAAGTAATTGGTGTTGATACCATATCAATGAGGACGATTCCGTGTATTGTAACTTTATTTCGTTAAATACTTTACAAATATTACTTCTCACTAGGCTTAAGCCTAACACTTGTTTGTTTGGTTGTCATGTTTGTCAGGGCATCCTAGTGGCGGGAATCGTCGGGAATGAGAGGACGATCGCGTGATCGAGAGCGGTCATTTTTGGAAGTTTAGAGACCGGTTTATACTTTTGGTGGTTAACCATTTTGGAAGAATAGCGACACCCGACCGTAATCTATTGGAATAGTTTAGATTATTAGGTTGTCGTATATTTATTCTTCATTTATCAAATTTGTAAAGGTCATACTATATTCCCCGTTTGGGATGAAACCTTGGGATCTTTTGGCAGGTCTTTGCTTAACCAAGTTTTGTTTAGTTTACAGTCGCTATATTGCCAAAATTTTAAGTTTTAAATTACTCCAAAAAAAATTAGGATGTTATAAGTTGGTATCAGATCATTAGTTTAAGTGAACTAGGTATGTACGTAGAATACCTAGACTTAACTTGTGAAATTAAGTTATGATTGAGTGAGATTTGGTAGAACTCCTAAGATGGGATGGTCTTAGATTCGATCGGAGACTAGATAAATTGAGAGTTATAGTAATGGTGATGAAAATTCTTATGTATCGCATGTTCATAATCTCACCTAGCTAACGTTATTATGAGGATGTTTTACGTGAGTATGCTTATTTCCGTTGTTACAATGATTAATAAGTGTAGTAGTACGTTTCTTGGTTTTCTTTCCATGATCTATATCTCATAAATATTCTCGCGTATGTGTGGCAGAAGATGGTTAATACTCGGAATCGACTGGAGGGTCAAGATACAGCGGCGTCTACGACCGACCAACCAAGGGTAACCAATGCAGATCTGCCCCCACCGTTTATAAACGTGTTGGGCGGGGGACCGGAGCACATACCCCAACGTAATATAGCTGCAACTCATCCAATTTTTCAAGAGGCAACTCCGGAGACCAGAATGATGGATCGGATGATGCAAGCCATGAATGCGGCAATGGCTCAACAGCAAGAAATGTTCATGAAGCTACTGGAAGACCGAGATGCCAGTAACCGTAGGCACGAAACGGTCGCAGAGAATGTTGTAGTGGCGGGATCTGGGGGCACGGGGCCCGTGATCCCCACTAATGAGGCCCCAATTCCGGAAGCAAGGCAAGTGTCTAAGCCTTGCACTTTCAAGACATTCCCTGGATGCCGACCCCCATAGTTCAAGGGTACCGATGATCCGCTAGTGTGTATGAACTGGGTTAGAGAGATGGAGCAAGCCTTCAGATCAAGTGAATGCGGAGAGAGTCAGAAGGCAATATTTGGTTCTCAGATGTTGAGAGGGGCGACTCTAACGTGGTGGAACGTTTGCTCCTCCTCGGTGGAGGCTACGGTTTTGGCCAAATTGAGTTGGTCAACCTTCAAGCATAAATTGATGGAGGAATTTTGCAACGAGCAGGCCTTGGACCGAATAGAGGAAGAGTTTAGGAGTTTGAGAAAGGGGAGCTCGTCTTTGAAAGAGTATAACCGTCAATTCATGGATAAGCTCGGCTTGGTGGGACATCTGGTTCCAACTGAGAAGGAAAAGATCAAGGCCTACACCAAAGGGTTGCCAAGTGAGATGAAAAATTTAGTTCGAGTGTCTAAAGCCTCTACCCTCCGTGAAGCTATCGAAGAGGCTCAGTTGGTGGAAAACTCCTATGGCCGAGCAAAATAGAGAGGAGTGGACCGGTGGAGAAAAGGAGGTGGGAAGGAAATTTCACACCTTCAAGAAGGACGAAGCCTTTCAACAACAATTATCGTGGGAACGAATCTGTCACCTCCGCACCTTCGGGTTGAGGTTGGTTGGGTATCGGGTTGGGTTATGTCAAGCTCAGGTATATAATTGAGTAACTTATTAATATGTCACCTTTTTGTTAGCTTACATTAATCATCTAATTAATTAACTATTTTTTGTTAAACATAATTAGTTTATCAACTATATTTTCAGTCAAAATGCAAGTTTATCAGCCAACTTGTCAAATATAACAAAATACAACTTTAATCAACCCTTCAGGTAAACAAATTGTAATTGTGATATCTGCTAAAGTTGTTGCTTAGATTAGTTAATCTCATTAAAACCAAGAGAAAATGATATAACCGATAACGATTATGAAAGTACAAGTATACTCAAACCAAATGAAAGAGTATTTAGTATGCCTCAATAGAAAGTATCTATGAGATACATAGGATGTAAGATGGCCTTTCACGTACCCCAAGGGGTAGAGGTGATATTTCTATGAATACCTTAGACTTAAAAATACTTGATGTATAATTGAAAAAGATTTAAAAAAAGTCACGACTCTTGTGGTTGGCTGTTTGACATTTGTTAAATGGTTTAGGGCATAATGAGTAAGTGGTCAGAATGATTAAGAGGTTTTATGGTATAGAGTAAAATTAAATATGGTTGTTTGATAATTGTTCATAATAAAATTAAGACTCTTAAGAGCATTTCCAATGCAAGGTTCTTATAAGCAAAAAGTGCAATGATTTATAAGAACTAACATTCTGGAGAGTTCTTATAAGAACCTAAAGCCCTCTAGGTGTTTAAACAAGAAACTTGGTTCTTACCATGAAATATGTGAGATTTGACATCATTTTTATTTTTTTCTTGACATTATAATAATTATTAATATTATATATATTATTTATATAAATATTACAATATATTTATTTATTTATTATATATATACATATATATGTATATATATAATATCGTATATATAATACCATATATATATATATTACGTGAATGAATATATATATATATATATATATATATATATAATATATCGTATATATAATATTATATATATATATATATTACGTGAATGGATATATCTAATTGTTAATATTATTTATATATATATAAATGATATATGTAATTATTAACCAAGAATATCTTCAACAAAATTATGAGATGCGATCAAATGAAATGCATCATTAACTTCGTGTTGACTTGGTTGAACATATTTGGCTCAATCATGATTATGAGTGATCTATCTACTTATTAAAATTAATATGTTTGTTATATTGCACTTCTATGATCGTAATGAAAATTTATGTTAATGTTTTAGTTAATTTTAATATATATATATATATAATCGTATATGTGTGTATAATATTAATATATATATATATATATATAATCATTTTATAATATCAACGTTGATATTATAATTTGATATTTAATAAATTATTATATAATTATTTTGATATTATAATTTAAAATTTAATAAATTATTATGTAAATTATGATAAAATATCAAAAAATTTATTGAAATCAAATATTCATTTATAAATAATAATTATTATTGAAGTTGAAAAAAATGTATGAGACCCACAAAAAGAAGTTTTTATAAGAACTGACATTGTGAGCTTTTATGTGAATTTTTAATTTGATGAGGTGGAAATGATGTGACACCAAAAAGTACAAAAATGAGGTTCTTATAATAACCTCCATTGGAGATGCTCTCTAATAGTTAAGAACCTCCATTAGCTTATTTTTGCCAAACATAGCCTAATAGAGGATTTTGGAACTATTATTACGAGGTAAACAAACAGCCCCTTAAATTAGGAACTAGTGTCTTGATTTTGTTTTAACTTTTGGTTGTGATTTTTAGGGTTTTGTTATTTTATTTAAATTTAAAAATTTCTTTCACGAACATTAAAATTTATAATATTAAACAAAATATTATTAATTTTATATATTTATTAGTTGAATGATATTTGAATGGTAATTAAATTAGATTGATCCTTATTTATTCGAATATAGATTGTCAATTAAAAATCGAATGATTTAATTTAAATATTTAAATTATAGACTTAATCTGATCTAATAAGTAATAATTAAAAATATCTAAGGGGCTGTTTGGCAGGGGCTGAATGGTTTAGTTTTTTTTTTTTGGAAGGCATAGCGGCATCGAACCAACGAACGACTACCACGAACACACGCACGCACACCTCCCGAACGGTATCGGGCATCCACGGGCAGCCCACTAATCCGCCGTTGTCCTGACCCAACTTACGCTGAACCTAGAGCCCAACCACAGTCTTAAGACTGGACCGGCCCAAGGATTGGGTACTCCTCATGCCCTCAGAATGACTCCCCTTGGATTCGAACCCAGGTAGATTGGGATACCATCCACAACCCCTCCCAGGATGTTACCGCCATTGGGGAAACCAACTGAGCTAGACATGATTTGTGGCTGAATAGTTTAGTGCAGAATGATTAAGTGGTCTGAATGAATAAGAGGTTTTTATAATATAGTGTAAAATGAAATATGGTTGTTTGCTAATTGTTTATAATGAAATCAGTGCGCTTAATGGTTAAGGGAGGGCTAGAATACAAAATCATTTAGAGAATTTTGGAACCATTAAGATGCAACACTTTTTTTTACCAAACAAGATTTACCTTTTAACGATTCAGATGTTGCCTCTTAATAGAACGATTAAGAGGTAAACAAACAACCCCTAACTTTAGTTATTCAATACTAAATTTTTATTGGAACGAAAAAAAAATCCCTACAAATACTATATTTCGCTTTCGAAGTTGTGGTGATGATGTGTGTGAGATCTAGGTAGACCTGGCAAAAACTAACCCGACACGCTAACCCGACACGAACTCGACACGAAATAAACGGGTTTGGTTAATACATTTCAACCCGTTTAAGTATACGGGTTGACACGACACGACACGAAAATTAAACGGGTAAGGTCAGGGTCAAAAATTTCAACTCGAAAATGACCCGAATAACCCGTTTATATATATATATATATATATATATATATATATATATATAAGTTTTCCTTTTAATGTTTTGGATTTTTAGTGTTTTAGATTTGATTATAATTTTGAACTATAAATTTTGGATTTCCAATGCTTTCATTTGAATTTTGTATTTCTAATGCTTTCATTTGAATTTTGTATTTGTATTTTTTTTGTGAATTTTCGATTTTTAATTTTAATTTTATAAATGTTAAACGGGTTAGGCGAGTCGGGTTAGTGTTGGGATTTTCTGACCCGTTTATTAAATGGGTCGGGTTAGGGTTAGACACTTTCAACCCGTTTAACTTTGAACCCGACACGAACCCGACACGACACGTTTGTCAGGTCTAGGCGAACCGGGTCCACATACCCGGGTACTTCTTGGGTCTTGGCTCTAAATATACGACAAACATATTAATAAATAGTTTTCAAAATTTCCAGTTTTGTTATTGAAGTTTTAAATATACGACAGTATCTTTAATAGATTCTTTTAAAAAAACTTAAAATAAATAATTAAAATTTAAAATCTTTGAATATTAATTATGATAAATTATTAATATTTTGTTTATTTTGAACATTACACTCTTAATTATATTATTGAAATATTTCATATATTTAATAAAAAAGGGGATCTTCTTTTGATAACTCTCTAAATTGTAAGATCTCTAAGAACTAATGCATCATGTGCTATTTTATATGATTTTTTTCATCTATGGCTAAAACTTAATATAGTAGTTGAGATACATTTGTTTCACGATGTGTTTGTTTCATATGAACCCTGTTGACAATATGAACCTTTTTTGTATGTTTGTGAAACAAAAAATATATGTAAAAGAGTTTCATATTGTGAAACAAACATATTGTGAAACAAATATATGTTAATTAATACACTAAATATTATACTTAGATTGAAAAAAATCATGTGAAACAAAATCTTAAAATAGAAGTTTTCACGGATCTAACAAACTCTAAAGTTCTCAAATTATTAAGCCCTAAAAATATATTACTAAATATTTAGTTATAAAATTCTTATTAATTAGAATATGTTGTAGGATAAGTGTGTCATCGTCTAAAGGATATGACGATAGAGATAGAGATAAATATATCAGAGTTAGATTAGAACTGAAATATCTCCTAACTACCTCCTTGTAACTCCTCCCTATTTAAAGGACTTATGATTAATGAGAAATATAGACTTCTTCTCTCTGTCTTATTGTTATTCTCTCCATATTGTTGTTCCATTTGTTTTTTCCTTTAACACGTTATCAGCACGTAAAGCTCAAAGCTGTTTTTCATCGTCTCTAAACGATTGGTGCACGTTGTCGTTGAACGGTTTACCGCAAAATTGCATCGCTACTGCGTTATCTTTTGCTCATTGCCACGCATGTAAAAAAAAATCTAGTAAGTTTTCTATCAATTTCTTCATAAGTTAATATTATGAATCATGTTTATTTTTTTTTCTTAAGTTTTCTGTAGAATACTTCCGTTATTTTCGTAATTGATATTAATTGAATTCAAAAAAAAAATCGAATTCATGATTATTTATTTATTTTTATTGAAATAATTAAATAAATGAAAATTATATTGACGTAAAAAAAACCTATATTAAAAGATAATTATTGGAATTTATATGTGATTTTAATATGATTATGATCTAATTATCATTTTGTTTTTATTTTTTTTTAATTATCAAAAGGAATTAAATAAATAATTTTTAATAATCCATAAGGGATAAGTATTATTGTTTTATTTAACTAAAACAAAACTTAATTTGTTTTTTATTCCCATTAATTTACGCTTTTGTTTAATAAATATTTATTATATTAACTTTTATTTAAGTTTAATATATTTTATCTATGCGAGCCAATCTTGACTTATTTTCTGACATGTTTACTTAATTTTATTTAATTCGACCAATTAAATATATATTATTTTAGACTAGTCCAAATAATGAATTAGACTATTAATTATTTTAATATTTGTTTCATATTATTTATTTTAATTGTGTTAGTATAACTTTTATTGTTTTAAAATATTATTATGATTTATTAATGTTTATCAAATTAGATTAAAATATTCATATATTTAAATGATTATCCATTTAGTTACAATATTATATATTTATTTACTATTTGTTTGTGTTAATATTCAAATGTTTATCCTAATAATTGTTAGTATAATTCTGATGTTTATCTTAGTTATGACTTATAAATTATCTTTGAAATTTACAATTTCAATCCCCATAACTTTTGTTATTTTGCCAAAAGATTCAAAAATAACATGAAAATGTTAAATTCAAACATTTATCTTGATTGTGAGTTCCTACTCATAATTTTAAACTATATAATTATTTTTTGGAAGTTACACATCCAAGCTCATATATTTTGATCTTTACCAAAAACTCCAAAAAATGTTATTAAGGTATTAAAATTGTTTCATATGCCAAATTATAGTCACTTTGGCCTCTTGCCAAAAGATCCCAAAATACCAATATGGTATGATTTTTTTTGACCTCATGTCAAAATTTACCAAATAACAAATGTTATCTATGTATTTCATTGATGAATTAATCGCAATACATCGAAAGAATTTTGTCAAACGGGTGTAAATAGCCCTAAGGTTTGTAGGGATTTAAGAAATCCATGTGATTCCCCTACTACCTAGAAATCCAATAGATTGAGTGATTTTTTTTGCAAATTGAAATATTGATGAAGTATTATCAATAAAACTAAAGCATACAAAAATCCAATATTGTTATGATAATGAAATTTTATAACCAAAATCCATTTCCTTATCAAAAAGAAAATCATATATTATTATTTATATATGTAAATGGTTGAAACAACTCATCCCAAAATCAACGTCATAAACTCAAAAGAATATGAGTATCATAAATGAGTACATAAACCTCCTTTTGAAAAGGTACAAGAAAATACCTAAAGTCCATCAACTCCCCATTGACTCTAAAATCAACCTCTTGAAAAGGTACAAACAAATACCCTCATGTTTTGAGACGACATATAAATCCTAAGTTTCATAGGATACCTTTACTAGAAACCCCCAAAGAAATGTGGGATGTTCCGAAAGGGATAATCGGGAGTACTGATCGTACAGTGGAATGAAACCCACTTACTCGATTACAAAAAGGTAACTGTTTTCAACAAAGAAATGTTATATCCAAAACGCGTCTCAATCTCTGTGGCAAGGAGCTCACAGAAGATGACATGATTCCTAATATCATTTCCACATTTCATATATAAGTAAATATTAATGAACCAATATAAGTTGGAATGTAACATTTAGACAAACTCATCAACCTACTGGAAGTGGTTGAGAGACACAACAAGGTTCTTTCGAATAACACCACATATGTCGGGATAAAGAAAATTCCTGATATCAATAATGAAAGTGTTAGAAGTGGAAACACCTCCAAATGATTGTAAGTTAAAAACCATTTCACACATATGACATTTCTGTACCATGTGGGCGAGACCCTAGAAAGGGTCAGGGTATTGGTAAGAGTCAGAAAGGATTTTTCAACACCTGGAGTGGGATACAACTACTACCCAGGTGATAATGGACAATCAATAAGATATGCACTAAAAAGTGCTTTATAAAAAAAGGAACACGATGAAAATGAAATATAACATATTTGTTTTAATATTTAATATTGATTATGCATATGTTTCTTTGAAATTAATTTTAAAAAAATTAATTTCTTTGCTAAAGTAAAATCGAATATGTAACCATTATAGATGTAAAGAAATACATCAAAACAAATACAAAAAAAAAAAAAATCAATATTCTCCGTTCCGTGTAGGAATGTATCGAGGAGAATTGATTTTTTTTGACCTATCACACCCTTGAAAAAAAGATAGACTAATACTTGTTTTATAATACATCCAACCAAATTACTTAGACGATTGTAACACCCCGAATTTTAGAACTTGGTATTTGAAATTATCATGTTATGAATTATCATGTTTTGGGATTTAAACGTATCGGGGGTCTCGATCAGTTTTGGTCCACGCGAGTTAAAAATCAGAACTGATAAATTTGGGTCAGTCGGGGACTTCTCGGCGATAGTGCCAGCGATAGTGACGTGGTCACAATCGCGAGGGCACAATCGCCCAAACTGTACCGCGGGGTGGGGAGTCCTCGCGACTATGCCAGCGATAGTGACATAGGTCACAATCGCCGGGGCACAATCGCCCCATCTGTACCGCGGGGTGGAGAACCCTCGCGACATTGCCAACGATAGTGACGGATGTCACAATCGCCGTGGCACAATCGCCGTCGGACAGCAGGGGTATAAATACCTCATTTACGGGATTTCTTCATTTAGGGTTGATTTTGGGAGCTGATAGAGGGTTTCTCTCCAGCGATTTTGGTAAGGTTTCTACCCCAACTTCAACCATATCAATTAATGATCTTATGGTGGTTTTAATGGTGGAATAAATGCTTCCTTAGGTGTGATTTTGGAAGGATTTTAGCTTGCAACCACTTCTCAAGTCTCCAACTTCCCACCTACCACTTTAGGGTTTGATTTCTTGTGAGAGATCACCAAGGTGAGTGTTTCTTGACTCTTCTATTCTCATACATGTCTGATATTGTGTTGGTAATTACGTGTATTCTAGTCATTGCTTACTTGCTCATGTGGAGTTAACCTCAAACCCTATTTTGGGGGTAAAATGCAAATGGAGAGTATTAAATAGGCTATTTGGCCAAGCTATGTAGTAATGACCAAGTAAGAGTATTGAGTTGTATGTTTGGTCATTAAATGGGAATTGATATTGATTTTAAGTCTCGACTTGAGCTACCATTTATGGATAGACTAAAGACTCGGTTTGAGTTGAGGTCAAGTATAGACTAAAGACTCGGTTTGAGTTGAGGTCAAGTATAGACTAAAGACTCGGTTGAGTTGAGGTCATGAATAGACTAAATACTCGGTTTGAGTTGAGGTCAAGTATAGACTAAAGACTCGGTTTGAGTTGAGGTCAAGTATAGACTAAAGACTCGGTTTGAGTTGAGGTCATGGATAGACTAAAGACTCGGTTTGAGTTGAGGTCATGGATAGACTAAAGACTCGGTTTGAGTTGAGGTCATAAGTAGGCTAAAGATCCGGTTTGGATTGAGTGTCAAATAGCTAAAGATCTTGTTTGGGTTGATGCTAGTCAAGATCCAATGACTTGGGAAAACATTATAAATTGCGTTGATGATATTGATTTTGGCATATTGATTAATGTCAGGTGAAGCACATTGGTAGAGCGCCGTGAAATTATAATGATCTTGTATTGTGACCTCTTTTCATGATTTAATTTCCTTTATGTGTTCTCACTAGGCCTTAGCCTAACACTTGTTTCTCTGGTTGTCATGTATGACAGGAAACTCTAGTGGCGGGCATCTACGGGAATGAGTGGTCGATCGAGCGATCGAGAGCGGTCATTTTGAAAGATCTAGAGACCGGCATTTTTGGTGTATAGTCACTAGTTTGTGGAGGATAGCGACACCCGATTGTAATCTGATAGGGAAATCTAGATTATTTAGGTTGTCGTAACTTTATGCCTCGCATTAGTGAACTTGTATTTCTGATGTTTTATTCCCCTCTTTGGGTTGATACTTTGGGATGCCTTGACGGATCTTGTACTTCAGGTTTCACCAATTTACAGTCGTCATGTTGCCAAAATTTTAAGTTTTAAATCGCACCAATTTTTAGGGTGTTACAAGTTGGTATCAGAGCTCTAGTTTAAGTGAACTAGGCATGAATGTAAGATGTCTAGACTTAGACTGAGTATATTAGGCAACAATTGTGAGATGGGTAGAACTCCTAAGATGGAATAGTCTTAAAGTTGTCGACAACTACACGAATTAAAAGTTATGGTGATGGAGATGAAAATTCTTGTGTATTGCATGTTCATAATTTCGCCTAGCTAACGCTATTATGAAGATGTTTTACGTGATTATGCTTGTTTTCGTTGTTATGATAATTAATGAATGTGGTAGTATGTTTCTTACTCATAAGTTGTATAGTCTTATCTTAGCTTTATTCTCGCGTGTGTGGCAGACTATGGTCAATACGCGTAATCGGCCAGAAGGGCAGGAGGCGACAGCATCTCCGGCAGACCAACCGAGGATAACGACTAATGAATTGCCCCCACCTCCGGTAAACGTATTGGGTGGAGGACCGGAATTCATACCTCGTCTTAGCATAGCTGCAACTCACCCGATCATGGAAGAAGTGACACCGGAGACAAGAATGATGGACAGAATGATGCAAGCCATGAACGCAGCCATGGCACAACAACAAGAGATGTTCATGAAGTTACTAGAAGATCGGGACGCCAGTAACCGTAGGCCTGAAACGGTTGCAGAGAATGTGATTGTGGCGGGATCCGGGGGTTCGGAGCCCGTTGTCCCTTCTAATGAAATTCCTCCTCCCGGTCCGCCTAAGGCTTGCACTTTTAAGACATTCCTTGGATGCCGACCCCCAGAGTTCAAAGGTACCGATGATCCATTAGTGTGTATGAACTGGGTAAGAGAGATGGAGCAGGCCTTCAGATCAAGTGAATGCGGGGAGGGTCAGAAAGCAATTTTTGGTTCTCAAATGTTGAGGGGAACAGCCCTAACGTGGTGGAACGTTTACTCCTCGTCGGTGGAGGCCACGGTGTTGGCCAAACTGAGTTGGTCAACCTTTAAGAAGAAACTGATGGAAGAGTTTTGCAACGAACGTGCCTTAGATCGATTGGAGGAAGAGTTCCGAAATCTGAGGAAAGGGAACCTGTCATTGAGGGAATATAACCGTCAGTTCATGGATAAGCTCGGTTTGGTGGGACATCTGGTCCCAACCGAAAAGGAAAAGATCAAGGCCTACACCAAAGGATTGTCGAGTGAGATGAAGAATCTAGTTCGAGTGTCTAAAGTCTCTACCCTCCGCGAAGCTATCGAAGAGGCTCAATTAGTGGAGGACTCCTATGGCACAAGCAAAGTAGAAAGGAGTGGACCAGCTGAGAAGAGGAGGTGGGAAGGAAACTCCGCACCTTCAAGAAGGACAAGGCCTTTCACCAACAACTACCGTGGGAGCGAATCGGGACGCGAAGCTAGGTGGTGCTCTAGGTGTCGGAGCAAACATGTTGGCCCGTGCAATCCGGGAGGGTCAATTTGCTTCAAGTGTGGAAAGACGGGTCATGAGCGTCGTGATTGCCCGGTCCGAGGGATTACATGCTTTGAGTGCAAGGAACCAGGTCACTTTCGGAGCGAGTGTCCGAAGACGAAGACAGGGGGAAAAGATATGAAGAAGGCGGATCCTCCAAGAGCGACGGGAAGAGCATTTCAAATGACCACCGAGGAAGCAAGGGCTTCGGCAGATGTAGTGTCGGGTACGTTTCTTCTAAACTCCGTACCTACGCGTATATTGTTTGATTCCGGCGCGAGCTTTTCGTTTGTATCATTATCGTTTTGCCAACAGTTATCTGTGCCCGCTAGTAGTTTAGAAAATGCAATAGTGGTAGAATTAGCGGACGGCGGTCAAGTAGTAGTCCGGGAGGTTCTGAAAGGTTGTAAGTTGGAGATTGAAGGGAAGGAGTTTCCGGTCAACCTAATGCCGATGGTTATTGGGGGATTTGACGTGGTAATTGGGATGGATTGGTTAGCGGATAACCAGGCCGAAATCCTTTGTGCAAAGAAACTAATTCGGATTCCGATCTCGAATGAAGATTCGGTAACTGTGTACGGTGAAAGACGGAAGGGAGAAGTGGCAATCATTAACTTAGTAAAGGCGCGAAAGTGCTTAGCGAAGGGATGCCCATCCTTTCTGGCATATGTGATAAATGCCAAACTCGAGAAGAAGAAGCTAGAGGATGTCGCAGTGGTAAAGGAGTTTTCCGATGTATTCCCGGACGACTTGCCTAGTTTACCGCCTGACCGTCAAGTGGAGTTCAAGATCGACCTAGCACCAGGAGCGGCTCCTATAGCCCGAGCTCCATATCGTTTGGCCCCATCAGAGATGAAGGAAATGATGAGTCAATTGCAAGACCTTTTAGAAAAGGGATTCGTAAGACCGAGTTCCTCGCCTTGGGGAGCACCGGTCTTATTTGTAAAGAAGAAGGACGGTACCATGCGGATGTGCATCGATTATAGGGAACTGAATAAGGTAACAGTGAAGAACAAATACCCACTCCCTAGGATCGATGATCTTTTTGACCAACTGCAAGGAGCGGGTTGCTTTTCGAAGATCGATCTCCGTTCGGGTTATCATCAAGTGAAAGTCAAGGAAGAAGACATTCCTAAAACTGCTTTTAGGACGCGTTATGGCCACTACGAGTTTCTAGTAATGCCATTCGGTTTGACGAACGCTCCAGCGGTGTTCATGGATTTGATGAATCGCGTGTGCCGACCATTTCTTGACAAGTCGGTCATTGTGTTCATCGACGACATCCTTATCTACTCGAGGAGTGAGGCCGAGCATGCGCGTCACCTTCGAGAGGTGTTGGAAATCTTAAGAAAGGAGAAACTTTATGCCAAGTTTTCCAAATGCGAGTTTTGGTTGAAGGAAGTGCAGTTCTTGGGGCACGTAGTTTCAAAGGATGGAGTGAAGGTGGACCCGACCAAGATTGAGGCTATGATGAATTGGGAATCTCCAAAAAGCCCCTCCGAAATTCGAAGTTTCCTAGGCTTGGCGGGGTATTACCGAAGATTCATACAAGACTTCTCCAAGATTGCTTCTTCGTTGACTATGTTGACCAAGAAAAATGTAAAGTTTGTGTGGACCGAAGATCAAGAGAAAGCATTTCGGACCTTGCAAAGGAAACTATGTGAAGCTCCGATCTTGTCCTTGCCGGAAGGATCGGAGGATTTTGTGGTCTTTAGCGATGCATCCAAGTTGGGGCTTGGATGTGTACTAATGCAAAGGGGGAAGGTGATCGCGTACGCATCTAGGCAATTGAAGGTGCACGAGAAAAACTACCCCACTCATGACTTGGAGTTGGCGGCGGTAGTGTTCGCATTAAAGTTATGGAGACATTATCTGTATGGTACGAAGTGTACCTTGTATACGGATCACAAGAGCTTGAAGTATGTCTTCGATCAGAAAGAACTCAACATGAGGCAACGTCGGTGGCTAGAACTGCTTAAGGATTACGATTGTGAATTACTCTACCACCCGGGTAAAGCAAACGTGGTGGCCGACGCCTTAAGTCGGAAAGAGTACAGCGGGAAGCTTCAAGCCAAACTCACTCGGATTGAGTTAATCTCGGGCCTTATAGAAAGGATTAAAGGGGCGCAAGCCGAAGCCTTAAAGGAAGAAAATCTCAAGGAAGAGGTGATGACCAAACAACGGTTACTTTTGACCGAAGATAGTCGAGGGATCAAGTGCTTAAATGGGCGAGTTTGGGTACCGAAGTTTGGGGGTTGCCGGGAGCTTCTTTTGGAGGACGCGCATAAATCTAAGTATTCTATCCACCCGGGAAGCACCAAGATGTATCGGGATTTAAAGTTGCACTATTGGTGGCCGATTATGAAATTGGATGTAGCTCATTTCGTAGAACGATGTGTAACTTGTTCACAAGTGAAGGCCGAGCATCAACGACCCTACGGAAGCCTCCAATCGCTTGAAATACCCGAGTGGAAATGGGACAAGGTTACCATGGACTTCGTGACCAAACTACCAAAGACCTTGAGGGGGAACGACACTATTTGGGTTATTGTCGACCGTTTGACTAAGAGTGCTCACTTTCTAGCGATGCGGGAAACCTTGCCGATGGATAAGTTGGCAAAGCTCTATATAGACGAGGTAGTCTCTAGGCACGGTATACCATTGTCGATAGTTTCCGATCGTGATAGTCGGTTCACATCGAGGTTTTGGGGAGCTTTGCATCAAGAGTTGGGTACACGAGTAAATTTAAGCACGGCATATCACCCACAAACGGACGGACAAAGTGAAAGGACCATTCAGACGCTTGAAGACATGCTTAGATCATGTGTGATCGACTTCGGCGGAAATTGGGATACCCACCTACCTTTGGTGGAATTTGCGTACAACAACAGTTATCATTCCAGTCTGGGAATGACACCTTTTGAAGCTTTGTATGGGCGGAAGTGTAAAACCCCCGTATGCTGGTTAGAAACGGGGGAGAAGCAGTTTGCTGGACCAGAGTTAGTACAAGAGACGGCTGACAAGGTTAAGTCGATTCGAGAGCGGTTGAAAGCGGCGCAAGATCGTCAGAAAGTTTACGCCGACAAGAAAAGAAGACCGGTGGAGTTCCAAGTGGGAGATCGTGTAATGTTGAAAGTATCTCCCTGGAAGGGTTTGATCCGTTTTGGGAAGCGTGGGAAGCTAAGTCCCCGTTTCCTCGGGCCATTCACTATCCTAGAGCGTATTGGACTTCAAGCTTATAAGCTAGACTTGCCACCTGAGATGGACGGAATCCACCCAACGTTTCATGTGTGTTATTTGCGGAAGTGCCTAGCGGAGGAAGAGAGCGTCATACCGCTATCCGAGATTCGTGTGGAGGACAACCGATGCGTGGAGGAACCTGAGGCTATTTTGGAAAGGGAAACTAAGAGACTTCGCCATAAGGAAGTCGTGATGATCAAGGTACAATGGAGACACCACCGAGGCACGAACGTGACATGGGAGTCGGAAGAGGACATGAAGCGTAGATATCCTCGCATGTTCGTATAGTATAGGTTTCGAGGACGAAATCGTTTCCAAGTTGGGGAGGATTGTAACACCCCGAATTTTAGAACTTGGTATTTGAAATTATCATGTTATGAATTATCATGTTTTGGGATTTAAACGTATCGGGGGTCTCGATCAGTTTTGGTCCACGCGAGTTAAAAATCAGAACTGATAAATTTGGGTCAGTCGGGGCCTTCTCGGCGATAGTGCCAGCGATAGTGACGTGGTCACAATCGCGAGGGCACAATCGCCCAAACTGTACCGCGGGGTGGGGAGTCCTCGCGACTATGCCAGCGATAGTGACATAGGTCACAATCGCCGGGGCACAATCGCCCCATCTGTACCGCGGGGTGGAGAACCCTCGCGACATTGCCAGCGATAGTGACGGATGTCACAATCGCCGTGGCACAATCGCCGTCGGACAGCAGGGGTATAAATACCTCATTTACGGGATTTCTTCATTTAGGGTTGATTTTGGGAGCTGATAGAGGGTTTCTCTCCAGCGATTTTGGTAAGGTTTCTACCCCAACTTCAACCATATCAATTAATGATCTTATGGTGGTTTTAATGGTGGAATAAATGCTTCCTTAGGTGTGATTTTGGAAGGATTTTAGCTTGCAACCACTTCTCAAGTCTCCAACTTCCCACCTACCACTTTAGGGTTTGATTTCTTGTGAGAGATCACCAAGGTGAGTGTTTCTTGACTCTTCTATTCTCATACATGTCTGATATTGTGTTGGTAATTACGTGTATTCTAGTCATTGCTTACTTGCTCATGTGGAGTTAACCTCAAACCCTATTTTGGGGGTAAAATGCAAATGGAGAGTATTAAATAGGCTATTTGGCCAAGCTATGTAGTAATGACCAAGTAAGAGTATTGAGTTGTATGTTTGGTCATTAAATGGGAATTGATATTGATTTTAAGTCTCGACTTGAGCTACCATTTATGGATAGACTAAAGACTCGGTTTGAGTTGAGGTCAAGTATAGACTAAAGACTCGGTTTGAGTTGAGGTCAAGTATAGACTAAAGACTCGGTTGAGTTGAGGTCATGAATAGACTAAATACTCGGTTTGAGTTGAGGTCAAGTATAGACTAAAGACTCGGTTTGAGTTGAGGTCAAGTATAGACTAAAGACTCGGTTTGAGTTGAGGTCATGGATAGACTAAAGACTCGGTTTGAGTTGAGGTCATGGATAGACTAAAGACTCGGTTTGAGTTGAGGTCATGGATAGACTAAAGACTCGGTTTGAGTTGAGGTCATAAGTAGGCTAAAGATCCGGTTTGGATTGAGTGTCAAATAGCTAAAGATCTTGTTTGGGTTGATGCTAGTCAAGATCCAATGACTTGGGAAAACATTATAAATTGCGTTGATGATATTGATTTTGGCATATTGATTAATGTCAGGTGAAGCACATTGGTAGAGCGCCGTGAAATTATAATGATCTTGTATTGTGACCTCTTTTCATGATTTAATTTCCTTTATGTGTTCTCACTAGGCCTTAGCCTAACACTTGTTTCTCTGGTTGTCATGTATGACAGGAAACTCTAGTGGCGGGCATCTACGGGAATGAGTGGTCGATCGAGCGATCGAGAGCGGTCATTTTGAAAGATCTAGAGACCGACATTTTTGGTGTATAGTCACTAGTTTGTGGAGGATAGCGACACCCGATTGTAATCTGATAGGGAAATCTAGATTATTTAGGTTGTCGTAACTTTATGCCTCGCATTAGTGAACTTGTATTTCTGATATGTTTAATATTCCAAAAGTGACAAGATCACATATACGAGCTGCAAATATACTTGCAAGGTTAAAAAGTCCCCAATAGGGGCACAACGCCATTGGAAAGTGCGTTGCAATCACACATAGTAGAGATGTGGTTGAGGTCGTAGCTCTCAAACGGAAATGGGGGAAGCTACTTGGTTCGATAGATACTCATCTAAAGGAAGAGAAGAGTAAGACACAACTATTTGTCATCAATACATAAACCTCTCATGAGATTGTTTCTGATTAAACTATGTCTATGAATCATCACTGGAGGACGCTCCGAAGTTAATATTGATTCTAGAGATGAATATTAATCTCAAATGAACTATGAGAGCACATATGAGTCGATGGACAGATCATATATAATTATTGATGATATATTTTGCATATATTATTGTTTATGAGGTGATAGAGCACATTGACATCGAACCATGCTCAGTTGGAAAATATCAACAAAGAGCAAACTGGCCTAAATAAGCAATCCAGGATAATCATATTATTTGACAAATGAACAGGTATTTGGTTTGGTAGTGCTAACCCACCAAATGTAAAGCCTGTAAGACATAGATAAATCATTTGTCCTAAAGCGTAATGAGAATAATTAAGTCATAATGTATGAGACTCTCCTTTGGCGCAAGGTTTCTCACAACGCCCTGGATTGACCACGAGGAGACTTACTCTCTCATGATGGATGTTATGACATCCGTATAATTTACTAGCCTAGTAGTTTCCGAAGGACTGGAAATGCAACTCATGAATGTGGTTACCACATATCTATACGGGGATCTAGATTTAGAGATATATAAAAGTGTTTGATGATATTACATTACCAAAATCAAGCAACTCTAAACCACGAAATGCATTTGCAATAAATTGAAACGCCCACTTTATAGATTAAAACAATATAAGTGGATGTGGTATACCCGCCTAATGGAATACTTGATTGGGAAATGATATATAAGAACGATGAAATGTTCTCTTGCTTATTTATTATGGAAAACAAGTTCCAAATTTTCAAAGTAGCTCTATATGTCAATGTTATGAACATAATAGGCACTCTTGATGAAATGAGAGGAACCACAAGCTACTTGAAATCTGATTTTAAGAGGAAAGATCTTGGGAAAACTTGGTTTTGTCTAGATATTTGAGCTAGGACACCGAGTTTGTGAAATATTAATTCACCGATCGCATATGTCCAGAAAATAATCAGGCAATTTAATATGGACAAAGCGCATCCGGTTAGCACTCCCATGATCGATCGAAGTGTCGGATATAAGGAAAGATCCATTTTGTCTAAAGGATGATGACGAAAGATGCTGGGAGCTGGAATTCCCTATCTAAGTACAATATGCGCATTATCGTACTTAACATAATACACTTGACCATATATTGTATTTCTCAGTGAACTTGTTAGCTAGATTTAGCTCAGCGCCAACGCAAAATCATTGGAATGATATTAAATTAATCTTTTGGAACCATTGACATGGTTTATACTTTCCTTATAGAAAGAAAAATGGGATTGATAATGGAACTTCAATACCTACTTAGAATGTAAGCAGCAAAAGTACTAGCTAGCTCTTATAGAAAAACACCAAATAATGTCTTGGTATGTGTTTGCTGATATTAGATATCTGTCTGACCCATACAAATGATGTTCCCAAACTGAATAAAGAATTACCACAAGGAACACGTCGATTGCTTGGAAGTAAACTAAGCGATCCTTTGTAACTACCTCCTTGAATTAATCCAAGAATATTACTCTCCATGAGATAATAAAATAATGTATATGATTAAGGACTATCATTACATATATTATAGGAGTTAGTAATTATGGGTTCAACCAGTATCCTACTTGCATATATGGAAATAATGTATCATGTATCGAAGAAATGAACATAAGATACATCAGGGTTAAAAACACAAAGCATATTATGCTTAAGTTTCTATACAATCAGCAATAAAAGTCTCTCCTTTAGATTCAAGTAAATCAAGTAAGGTGTCAAAAGAATGTGACATGTTTTACCAAGTCATTACCTAAAACCATATATTGAGAAACGTATAGAAAGTAAATGGAAATGTTTTCCAAATTCCCTTGGTTAATGCACGAATCAGGGGAGTAGTAGACAAAAGGGGGAGTCTACTATATTTGTGATATTGGTATGTTGTGCTCTTTCCTTCAACCAAGGTTTTATTTTTCCCATTGGGTTTTGTTCCTTGGTGTAAGGTTTTAGTGAGGCAACTGTTTATATACCATCATGTTTTCTTAACTCTCAAGATTAAAGTATGAATCTAAGAGAAAACTAGACTGAAGGATAAGTCTATGTATTGCAAAGAAGCTGGTGCGTTGTACTCTTTCCTTCGTCATATTTTTATTTTTTCCCACTGGGTTTTATTTTGGCGTAAGGTTTTAACGAGGCAACAACTGTGCACCACCACTCCTTTAACTCGGCACAAGGGGGAGTGTTGTAGGATAAGTGTGTCATCGTCTAAAGGATATGACGATAGAGATAGAGATAAATATATCAGAGTTAGATTAGAACTGAAATATCTCCTAACTACCTACTTGTAACTCCTCCCTATTTAAAGGACTTATGATTAATGAGAAATATAGAATTCTTCTCTTTGTCTTATTGTTATTCTCTCCGTATTGTTGTTCCATTTGTTTTTTCCTTTAACAGAATATAATTAAAAAAAAATATTTCTCTCACAATACTCATTTTTGGACACTCATTCAAATTTTTTAAAATCACAATTTCTTCTATATTCTCTTCATTTTAGTGAAAAATGGGAGATGCTATGACTTTTATCACGATAGCAATTTATATTAGTTTTGAGAAATTCAATTAGGTCCTTGGAGATCTATAAATATCAAATTTGACACTATTTTATTTATTCCAGTTTATAAAGATTATTATAAAAGGCCCCTAATGTGCCATTTTAATTATTTCGACTTACATAATTTATTTAAGGAAAAGTCCAGAAAAAACTAAATAAACTTTCTTTTTTTATTTAATAAAAAACATTCAACTTTTTAATTTTAAATGATTAAATCTTAGAACATTTTTTTTAATAAATAACAATGGAACTTAATGAAATTGGTTACCTACATCCTTTAACCCGAGTAATCGGCTAGAAAGATTTTAAAGTAAAAAAAAAAACATAAGCAAATTCACCGTTGCCAAACCCCTCGTTGCCCCATCGTCATCCACTCTTTATCACCGCTCTTTACCGATGTTGGTACCTACCATCGACCTCCCTCTTTTTGATTGTTTTTTTTTTTCCCGATTCTCCCTCTTTTTTTTATCTGTTATACGTGCTTTGTTAAATTGTTAAAAAAGAGGGAATTGAAAGATAAAAAAAATAAATCGAAAGAAAGAGATCGATGGCAAGTGTTAATGACGGCGATGGACGATATGGATGATGAACAACGAAGGGGTGGCAAAAGAGAGCGATGAACCGACCGTATTATCCTTAGAAGCCCAAATTTTCATCCCAGGCTAAACTGGGGGCAATGAAAATTCATTCTCATTCTTATTCTTTGTAATTTTCATTCCCATTTTCAGTCTCCTACCTGAACCGACCGTATATTGATAAATTATTTGGGTTAAAATACAAGTGTTAAACAATCATGTACAAATCAATATTGCATATACAAAGTTTTAAATTTTTATATTATTCTTATTTACTTCAAAATAGAAACGTGAATGGTTTTTTTAAACTCATATTATTCTTTCCATATGAACAGACCAAGTTTTTTAATTTTACAGATATCTTAAAATTTAAGATTACAACTTATTATAATACAATTTTTTTTGAACTCTACAAAACTAATTGATAAACTTCTTAGACTTACCTCATTTATTTAAAAAATTCTAAATTATCTTAACTATATTTAAGTTTTTTAAAACAAAATATATATAAAAATCGAGTATTCTATTATCTTTAATTTGATACATATATAACATATTTTTTCAACTCTTTTAGCCCGGTGTTTAAAATATCGATCAAGAATATATTTTGATTTTTAGACCTATTAAAAAACTCTAAATATAATCCAACTTTAAAACTCTTTAAAAAAATGCCTAAAAGTAGACATTTTGAAAAGGTCAACCATAAAAAATGGCTTTGTAGAGAAGGAGATTTTGGGGAAAGCAAAGGGTTCATCATGTGAAACCTTTAAACACGAATGAAAAAAGAAGATTGGAATCGTGACTCATAAGACTTAAAATAAAAGACGTGTGGATTGGTCGATGAGGTGCAAGAATACAATTGAGGTCGACAAACAAGTGAGGGACCCTTTGGACCTCCTGCACAAGACCGGTGGGATTTTAAATTGTACCTTTTTGGAATCAGAGAAATATCGATTTAAAATATCAAATATATGAATTTTTTGTATTCATTTTGAATTGCAATAAAATATTAAAATATGTGAAACGTACAATTTAAACATAGCTTAATTATTATTTTGTAACAAAACTTTGTATATGATGGTTAGAATAAATTTGTTTTGATATATGTAATATGTTTGGGTGTAGAATGACGAAGGGGTTGTTCGATTGTGGCTTAATGGGCTGTATAGCCTACATGGCTTATTCGCTCAGTCATATATAATTATTCGGTTGTGGCTTATTTGCTCAGCTAATGGCTGAATCGGTCAGCCAAAAAAACCAAGTCCTTTGTATTCAGCCATTTATTCCCCCTTTTAATCCCCTTTTGCCCTTCACCTACTATCATCTTCATCCCCATTCTACAAATCATAAAACCTTTGAAAGGTGTGAACTTGAACATGACACTGATACACACAAACACATAATCGATTTTTGTGAACTTCAACACGACACTAATTTCATTTTTGTGGCCATCGATCATGATCTGATTTGTGCATTTTTGGTGTGTGTGAACAAAGTTCCCAAATCGAGCCCCAAATCGATTCACAATTCAAGCCCCAAATCGAGCCCCAATAATCGATTCACAGATTCTTTAGAAGAAGAAGAAGGGATCGATTCACAAATTCTGTAGCAAACCAAACAAGAACAAGAAGGGCGGTGAAATAATCGATTCACAGGTTCTTTAGAAGAAGAAGAAGGGAGGTGAAACCAAACCATAATTTCCATTGTATTTTGCTCCATTTTCGGACCCTAAACTCATGTTCTTAACACTATTTCTTGAGAAATCAAGATTCACAGATTCTTTAGATTTTTTTTTAAAACCCCATCACTTTTCTCTGAAGATATATTGGATCCAATATGTTTATTCCTTGACTTGAACATAATAAATATCATAATAAAGCAATAAAAATAAAAGGAAATAACACAAAAAGTCTCCAAAATAAAGAGGGGTAAAATGGTAATTTCTGACATTTAGACTGTTTATCTTGCACAATAACTTATTTGTTAACACACAGACAACTATATCCATACAGACAACTATATCAATACAGGTCTTAACAAAAAACGAACCAAACAACACCTAAGTTTTATAAATAATCATAAATTATTATTTTACCTTTTAATGAAAAAGTATTAAAGTGAAATAAAATAATACAACATTATGGTTATGTTAATACATTTTGAATGTCTTTGTATATAAATAGAAAACAATGCATTAAATGATTTAAAGAAAAAACCATATTTATTTTATAGAGTTTGTCTATTTGGTTCTTTTTCCCATTCTAGCCCCGGGTTCGAATTTTATTTGTATCATTTTTTTAGCTTCTAGTTTCTAATTTGGAATTTATTATGTTTCTAAAGTTTTTTAGTAATAAAAGACTCGAACACAAGACCTCACAAACAAAAATTAACCAACAAATCAATGATAGTTTTGTAGAAAATTCCATAACATCATTTTTTTATGAGATAAATGGTACCACCACTTAAAAATATTCAACTATAAACGTTTGAAACTAATTTTGATCACGACTTTTAAACAACTTTTTACATTTTATAGTTTTTACATTTTTTTATACATAATAATTTTTATTTTAAACTTTTTTAACCATATACCATTACATTAATCAGATAGCAAATTATATTGGTATTTTTGGAAATATATATATATATATATATATATATATATATATATATATTCATTTAATGTGATATCTTGGGCCTGGCCACACATAAAAAAACATGTGATTGATAAATTGTCGACATTTAATTTTCGGGTAAAATTGTATTTACGTATTGAAAAATTAATCAAATGTTTATTGGGTAATTGTTTATCAGGTGTTACTGTGTTAGTTATTGTATAAGATGGTAAGTACTGAGAATCTTGTCGTTTAAGAGGCATATCAAAGGCCGGTAATCTTCTTACGGTATAAGTGAGAGAGAAAACTTTTATTCCGTAAATGTATACCAGGTAAAAGACATATATCTACTGTTCATTTGATGGTCGAGAATATTATCCGATAAGTTAAGTAAAGATAGTGATGCTTTACGGTAAGCTATTTATTTAAGAGACCCGGATACGATATTTATCAATTTATGCCCCAAAATAGAAGGCAAACCAAATTTGATTATTCAAATGAGAAGTTTTGAAAGTTAATTATTCTAAACAGGAATTTTAAAAGTTTGTTTCTCATTATATGAACCACGACAAAGTTTGTTTCATTTTAATGTATATATGCTTTTAGTGCTTGTGAAAGTATAAAAACAGTTATTGTTGCATTTGGTTTAGTGTTTGAAAATTTTAGAGCATCTCCAACAGTTTTCCTATAATTTCTCTAAAATAGAGAACCAAAAGTGAAAATCTTTAAAAAGTATTACATTCAATTTCAACAAATTTGTTATTTTAGAGATTTTAAAACAACTTATATTATTATAACATTCTCTAATTTATCATCCCAATACAGTGATACACTTAAAAAAAACTTAATGTAAAATGATAATAATTGAATCTCATTGGTGAGATTGAATAAAATAATCATTTCTCTCTCCTACCATCAAGTTTTAGAGAATTCTTTAAACTTGGAAAATTTTCAAGTTTTTTCTATTATAACAAATAAGATAACAAAGCTGTTGGAGAGGTTTAGAGAATAAAAATTTATTTTTTTCTATTTTAACAATGCTGTTAGAGATCCTCTTAGTTGCTGAGTTTTCAATACAAAGGTATATTTAAAAATATAAAATCATTTATAATTGTTGTACCTAAATTTAGTCTTTTAGAAAATGATTTTCTGACTAAAATATTGAGGTTTTCATGTATAATGAAGTGTTATATATTTTTAAGAGTAATTATAATTTTTTTTCTTTTCAAATAAGAGTAACCGATTCTCTCTTTCTTACTCACACATTTTTTTTTATTATTTTGTTTTCATTAAAGAATATTTTGTCAATGAAAAATGTAAAAACAACGTAGACTTAAAAAAAATGGAAATAAACGGGAATCAATAATGAAACACGTCCATTAGTTTGATTTGACTGATTTTCAAATATTCGGGAATCATTCGAATATCCTTATTCCAAAATCATCTTTATAAACGTACTTCTTTATTATCTATCCGTTATTTAATTCTCGATCTCTCAAACCAAACCCAAACGTGTCCAACTTAAATGCCGTTATATTCCATTTGATATGTGGATCCAAAATTGAATGTATGTGGTCAATTTGATGTGAAGGTTAAAGTTGTTATCTTGTGGTCCAATACAATTACCCAACATTACAAGTGGTAGGGAGTACAAATATTGACACCCAAAATCCCGATTTCCATAACGAGAAAAGGGTAGCTTGGACCACTATTGAATATGGCCATCAATGTTTTCAACGACTTGTGATATGGAAGTATGCTTTTATCCAATAAAGCTCAATTCACTATATCGGGTCGTTCACGGGGTTGATAAATGGATAATATATGGTTCAAATGGATCAACGTGGCATTCAATGACGTTCTATAATAGAATATGCATATCAAAAGTCTATGTTTGGTCTTTCGAAGTTCGATTGGGCTTTCAAATTGCGTCTGATTATGGTTTCCTCAAACATGGGGCTTTAGAGAGGCAAAAATGCAAGAAGTTTGGGCTTAGTTCCTTCTTAGGGGTTGTTTAGTTTATGGAATTGAAAGGAATTTGAAGGAATTGGAATGACCAATTCCATTGACTAAATTTCAAGCCCATGTTTGGTTCACGGAATGAAAGCGGTGGAATTCTTCCAATTCCATTGAATTCCACAATTTAAAGAATTCATCATTCATTGACTTAAGGGAAGGAATTGAATTCCGACCAATCAAACACATAGTCAAATTTCATTTCAATTCCTTCAAAGTCAAATTTCTTCGATGGATTCCAATTCCATTAAATTACATTATGTGAACCAGACGCCCCCTTAGTATGATGATAAAAATTGTATTCTAAGTTAGTATATAACAAAAGTTCATTTTTTTTCGTACTCATTTTAGTCGGTACACTATACCAGGTTGATTTTGTAACTATTCATGATGTGTATGTTAAGTTAAATTATATTTTAATTATAGATTACGTGAAAAAATGTCAGATCAAAATTTAATGGATGTCACGTTCGATGAATCCTCATTTTTCAGATATTATGAATATAATATAGAAATAATTAAACCATTGTTATATTTATTGAGGAAAAAAAATTTATTGAACGGATTTATAATAAAAGACAAACTTTATTACATTTTATATATCATGGCGTGTGAATTTTGTCTCATTAAAGTGGTTTATCGGAAATATATGATTATTTTGTCATTCACACATCCTTTCTTTTGCCAAAAAGAGAGGCAGAATAAATAAATAAAATTACAATATTTCATATTGTTGTTGAAATAAGTATTTACATAATTAATTATTATTATTTGCTTATATTTTTACAATTATATCCGGAGAAGATTATGAGAGAAGAAATAATGTGATGAAGACAATGGTAATATTTCAATCACATTACTAGTGATTTATGTTACATAATTTAATTAACTCAAACATACATGAGTAGGTGGTTGTATGTGAGTTTGGTTGATTGGGTTAAAGACATTTGAACAACTAAATCTAATGTTTATGGTTTAAAAAATTTCAATCCAATCTGACCCAACTCAAACAAAAGTACAATTTAACTTAACCCAAATCATACTATTTGGGTTGTGTTAGTCAGGTTGAAACTTTGATATCTCGTTTTACAATCTAACTAAGTGGCCCTCTTTAAAAGAAGTAAAATTAAAATGAGAACATAAAAACAAAGTAACAAACTCAAAAAAGAAAGTTGAAAGTTCATGCAAATAAAAAAGTAAATTTACGGTTGAAATTGTGATATAGTTATGAATAGAGCTAACTACAAGTTTGTTTAATATCTAATGTACATATATTAATTAAAAACTTTTGCCATGAGCATTTTTCTATTACCGCAAGAGATGTGTCGTGATGTTGAGAGGATGATGGCTAGATGGTGGTGGCAGACGAAACTCAATCAAGGTCGGGGGGTGGGTTGGATGAGTTGGGAAAGGTTGTCCAGACATAAGCATATGGGTGACATGGGTTTTCGAGATTCAAGGGACTTTAATATCTTTCTATTGGGTAAACAATAATGCATGCTTTGTTTAAGCGTACTTTTGCTCAAGGTTGCTGGAGGATAGCCGGGATCAATCGAAATATGGGTGGGGGTGGGGCAAATGGGTTTGGTGCATGGTTTCTCAAAGCCATTTCTAGAGACTCATATGAGATCATGAGCAAAGTAGTAATGTTGTGTTGGGCTATTTGGAAAGCTCGTAATGATAAAGTTTGGAATCATCAAAGTACCTATGGGAGCGTCGTGGTGAGAAGTTCCTTTTGCCAGTATACCCAATGGATTGATGCTCAATATAAGGAGAGCCAAATGGAAGGAGGTTTGGTGCAAACCTCCATGTGGTACGATAAAGATAAATATTGACGCCGCCTTGTTCACAAAGTGTGGGAGATTCGCGATTTGTTGTGTTGCTCGGGACGATGTAGGAAGGTTTGTTTGGATGAGGAGAGTAAGTAGACAAGGGACGGTGGAACCGACGTTAGCGGAAGCAATCGATGTTAAGGAAGCATTGAGTTGGATTCAATATAGGCTGGAGGCAGGTGGTGGCAGAAATGGACTGTCTGGTTGTGATCCAAGCCCTTTGAAGTAGTATGGTATTGAGTTCGTCGTTTGGCTCTATAATCCAAGATTGCAAGGCCATTATTCGTGATGTCCGTAAATGTCTCGGTTCTCTCGTGTTTCTATCCAGACTGTGTTAAGGATGAAACTAGTTTGCCTCAATGTTTCTTGTATTTGTTTGATTCCGTTAATTGATGAATGAAGTTTATTTGAGCTAAAAAAATATACATGATACAAAAAATTATCGGGTTCATGTGGTTCGGTTGGGTTCAAATGGCCCTAACCCAAATCCAACCCAATACATTTGGTTTAAAGATTTTATAGTTTGATTGAGTATCTAGTGGCTCTAGATTCCGTTGAGTTGTTTCGGGTAGGTCGATTAGTCAGGTTTTTGTGCACTCCTATACATGACATAATAATAATAACAATAAAATGATTAAGTGGTTAATAAATATTATTTTACTTAAATACATTATTGGACGCTATAATTGTACTTGCATAATGTAGTGTGATACATCTCTATTTCGTCTTTCTTTTTCGTTTTTACTTTATGAACTTGTGTGGTTCCGAGAGATCGATAAAGTCTTCTATTGATTATTGATTTTTATGAATTATTATATCGTATTAATAGTAAGTTTCGACTCTTATCTTGTATTTGAATATGCTTATCAGTTAATATTAAGTTAGTTTTAATGTTCAAATTAATATGTGTATCAAATTAATAAATAAAATTCCCATTTATTATATAACTTGTTTAATTAAGAATTGATTATTTTAATTTTGTCTTTTTAATTGAGATAAAACTGTGGGATTTAAAATTTGATTCGTTCATTAGAAAGGGTATATGTAGATGTGTTATTCGGTCGGTTAAATTGATTTTTCGTTTATTCGGTTTGGATTAATTGGTTAAAAACTAACCAAGTTGGTATGGTTCGATTTAATCAATTTCGGGTTATTCGGTTAAATAACTAGTTAAACCGAATAAGGATTAATATTTTTTCGTTGGACATTTACTCCAATAATTTTCCCAAATTTAGTGTCTGATGCATCTAATAAATATCTCATACATTAATACTCAAAATTGGCTTAATATAAAAGTAAAAAACGCCATCTACCAAAAACCAATATATACCAAAAGAGATTATTTCTTCATGCGACATTCTACATCAAGTAAAAAAACTTAAAAAGTATAATCTAATAGAAAACATCATCTATCATCAAGAAAAAAACTTCATATAGCAATAAAATATGCAAAATAACAATATAAAATATTAGTAGAATGTGTTATTCGGGTCAACCGGATTAGAAAAAAATTAACCGGAAACCGAACCAAATAAAAATTCTTATTCGGTCAATCGACAGTTTAACCCGAAAATCGAATTATCTGAAACCGTTTAACACAATTTCATTCGATTCAAATGAGTTATTCGGTTTCGGTTATTTTTGACAACCCTAGTAATATGAGTTTTCAAAAACCTTTAAACTTCCATTTTTATTGTTTACAAAATAAGTAAAAATAAATCTATTAAATAATCAAAAAAATTAATTATTAATTTATACATAATGTGTTAACACATATATGAATATTTAAAAGAAGAAATTAAAATATCGTACAATTAATAATATAGATAATGCTCGTACTCCCATGTGTAAGCAAGAATTCCATAATTTAGAAGAAAAAGACGAGGTTGAACATGAGTTGCGATAGAGGTGCTGGGCCTAGGCCCAATACTGGACCTAAAAGACTTGTATTAAAGGCTGGTCCGATGGTCCCTAAATCATACCTTTTGTTAATAGTTTAACGAGTTTAATAAGCTGTCGTTTGTTTTTTAAGAGGTCTAAAGTCTGAAGTATTATTTTAGTTATGATTAATAAGAGGTGGTATGTAAAAATGTCTGAATGATTCAGACTTAAGAGTCATTAAGAGTTTTTTTTAAAACAAACAACCTAAGATTTACATCTTAATTGACTGTTTAGTAGTGGTTAATGATGATGATTTATTTAGTAAGATTCTAGGGAGTTTTATGTAGAAAACCATTTTTTTAAACATGCTCATTCCAATAAAAAAAACACGCTTCTTCAATCTGTTAAAAAAAATCCACAAAAAAAAAATCTATACGGACATCTTTGTTCAAGCAGGTTTTAATGAAAAATTAACCAAACAACTCCTAAATTTAACTATAATTGGACCGATTTAAGTCTGATTGGGACCGAATATTCGAAAAGGCCCAGTTAGAAACGGTTCAAGGGTTGGTTACAAGTTTATGTATTCGTTTAACTTTTAGTTTTGTTATTTTCAAAATTTTGTATGATATTTGTAATTTTTGTATTTAATGTATTGTTAAAAAGTAAAATTTGTGTTATTGTTAATTATTAAAACACAAAAAAATGATAAAACATTACCCAAATAAGATTTATTAAAATAATTATTGAACATTATACCTTAAAAATATGGTTAAAACATAATTTTAAAAGAATAAAAATTTATATGTTGTGAATTACCTCTGTACCGTGTCAATTGATGTTATCCAGTACATTTATTGCAAGGTATACCTTTGTACTGGGAGATTCAATGTTATTGACGATATTTCAATTGGTATATGTTGCGAAGTGTCTGTATCGAGTCGATTGATTTGATCTAGTACACGTATCATGAGGTATACCTCTACTTAGAGATTTGATGTTACCGACGATGTTGACCAAGATAGTACTTGATGTATGATATCTTAAGATGATTTATTTTGCATGCATGTTTTTGAGGATAACGTTTTCCTAATGTTTATGATGTATTTCGGAATATTTGAATGTTCAACTATATCAAGTTTATTTTGTATAAACTATGAACTTGCTAAGCGTAAAGTTGAACCAATTATGTATCTCAGAGATCTGATAAGACTGAGAGCTTAAAGGGAAAAGAGAAGATTTAACCAAGCTTTGTATTTATTTGTTTGATATTGATTTTCATTTAGACAACGTTATTTATTTAGTACTTTTGGTGTTGATGTAAAAAAATATCTTGTCAAGTTTTCGATTTTAAGTTACAATTTGATTGAGGTATATTATGTTTGTTAAGTCGTCACAACCTTCGTTTTTTTGGGGTGTGACAAGTTCCAACATTGAAACTTTGCTACAACTTAATGAGATCGATACTACTGTCAACAATGTTATTAGAGACGATTTATTTAGAAAATAAAGTTGATGAATCACCTTTACACAAGAAAAAAGTTTAAAAACTAAAGGTGTCTGACAATGTTATTTAATCGTGTTCAAAATGATGCATGCATCATGCAAATTTTGACCCAAACTATCAAACAAGTTTTAAAATCAAGGAATTGTTGATGAAAGAGAAAAAAAGTTAGAAGAAAATAACTTTTAAAATCATTGAAAATTAAGATGACGATAGGATTACCATATATAACACAAAATTTATCCACCGGTTCCTTCGAAGTTGTCTCCTTGTTATATATATATATATATATATATATATATATATATATATTAATTTATAATCATATTTGTAAAGTTAAATATGTTAAACCACTAAAATTATTTATTGATTTTTAAAATATTTATCCTATTTATATATTATGGTGTTTGCTTATAGAGGTGTATTCATATGAGAACATCTACTTAAGAAAACACGAAAACAATCGAGTACATATAAAATCATATATGATTCACGCGATTATGCGCGTGACCTAAAGACATCGCCTGCTTCTGCTTTTTTCGAGTTAGTGTAAAATCACAAATGATTTTGTATATAACTGTTGTTTTTTGTTGTTTTCTTATTTTATTAAATAGTTAACGTTCTTATTTTAACATTCCTCTTTTTTGCTTATAAACATTTAGGGGTTGTTTGTTTTTAAAAAAAACCTCTTAATGACTCTTAAGTCTGAATCGTTCAAATCTTTTTATACACCACCTCTTATGAATCATAACTAAAATAAGACTTCAGACTTTAGACCTCTTAAAAAACAAACCGACCTTACTATTTTTAATTTTTGATGTTATTTGGACAAAATGTATTAAATATTTAATTATTTATTAGTTGTCAAATTGATGGTCACATGTTAACCACATTTGCACAGAGACGTTGACAAATGGAGAACTATTGTGGTACCTTTTTACATTTATTGGAATTTTACGATTCTATATTATATATTTTAATAAAAACAATTATTCGTTATATATATATATATTACACTACAATAATATTAATTACGTAATTTACAATTAAATACAGTAACGATAAGATGAAGAATTAACCATTTACTATATCGGTAATTAAATATTCATTTGATAGATATAAACGATCTGCTTTATCTCCCTTATATAAAGGATCGTTTAATAGAGAACTCAATACTTTGTGATAACTGATTAATCGTGATATTAAATCTAAACTACTAATTAAATAATAAATTAGAAAATTAATAATTTTGACTCTAATTTTGGTCCTTGAGGTTTAGTAAAAAGTTTGAAAGTGCGACCTGAAATAACTCTATAAATCATTCTTTATGGTTTGCATTTTGCTTTGAAAACGGTCTTTAACCACTTACTCCATTAATATTGTCCGTCAAAATGAGAGGTATTTTGGTCTCTTTACCATTTTCTTTAATTTTACTCTTCTAAAAATTTCTATCATTTTGTTCTTTTTATTAAAACTAATGTACAAATATATAAGCTACAATACAAGTTTGATTACCATATAATCAAAAACAAAAACAAAAGAAAATAAAATCAAATCAAAAACAAAAAAAGCATAAACCCACCATCCTATCCTTCTCCGGCAATTTACATTATCCCAACGCTGGTGAAAGAAAAAAAAACTCATATACTGGAGCACACACACATCGATCAAAGCGATGCATAGATCATCTGATGCTCACTTCAATCAATTGAAAGGACACACTAGATCAATCGAAAGCATCCATCAAAACCGATTCTTCAACTAATGCCCTCTTCGATTTTTTAGCATAGGGACGAACTTCGATTTTACATTTCTGGTTTCGATTTTTAACACAGGGACAAAACTTATCTTTTGGGTTTTCGATTTTACGACACTGGTTTCAATTTTTAGCATAGGGAAGAGTAGTGGCGTGGACAGGGTTTTGGTTTTGAATCCCCCTTCTTCGTCCCCATAGATGGTAGCCAGAGAAGAAGGTGTCCCTGTGATTTGCTCATCAAAATGGTGACGAGTTGTCTGTTTTGCACACTCTTTAATTGTCCCTTGATTTGTTCATAAAATGAAAACCACAAACCTGAATGTGTCTTCATTTGTGGTTTGATTCATATCTAGGTGGTCGACATTGAGGATGAAGGATGTGGTAAGGGTGGAGAGGGAAGGGGAAGATGGTCAGTGCTCTTAGTGTCGTCGAGTAAGGAAGGAGGCGGTGGGGAGGGGTAGCCGGAGATTATTCGTCGGAGCCAGAAATGGTGACCGGTCTTATGATATATCGTACTTTTTTATTTTTAAAAGAAAATGAGAAACATAGGTAAAAGGACAAACATACCCTTGACTTAACAGACAAATTTTAACAAAATTAGTGATCAGGGATCATTTTCAGAGCAAAATGCAAACCGTAAGGATAATTTCTAGAGTTATTAAAGTTCAGGTCCCCTTTTCAGACTTTTCACTAAACCTCAAGGACCAAAATTAGAGTTTACTCTTCTAATTAAAAGACATTTTAGGTATTTTAGAAAATTCATCTATCTTCTCTCCAGCAACCTTATTCTCACGAACACAATGTGAACACAAGATACACAACATGATACCGAAAAAAATATTGACAATGTTAAGAAAAATATACATACAAACGATAGTCACTATGATACCGAAGATATATACAAGATGCATATTATGATACCTTTGGTAAAACAATGAAAATGCACATTGTGATACCTTCATAAAACAACGAAAATATAAACTATGATACACTTCGTAAAGCACATCTATCTGATACACTTCAAAAAATACACATTGATACACTTCATGGGACACAATTAGTCTTGAGTTGGCTTTACATAGACAATCGATACATAATGCGGAAAAAATCGGAATCCAAAAAAACATGAAGGATTCGTCATCTAAAGTAATCACAATTATAGAAATCCTGGAAAGTGAAAACCGTGAACATAAAGGATGTTTATCGAATGCGTACATAGGGTTAAATCATGTGAGAACAAAAAAGAGGTAGAGAATCGTGAGAACCGATCTAATCTCTAATTTGGTTCTCATCATGTGGTTTTAATTGAAAGTTGTTTTTTAATTAGAAAAGTGTAAAATCGTCATTTTGGTAACAGATATTCACCAAGTGAAACTCATACTCACTAAATTATTTCACCCGATGAAATAAATCACAATTTTCATTAACATGTTATTTCACTTCAAGAATTCCAAACACAATGTTAATATATATATGTTATTTCACTAAATGAAATCAAACACAATTTCTATCTACAATCTATGTCACCTCATGAAATCAAACACAAATTTTCTTTTATCTGTTATTTCACCCGATGAAACCAAACACAATTTTGAGAAACAAAAAACCTTAAATCCGTGGTCAAATGTTTAACCTCCTAATTAACCTTGCACTAGGAAAACATCTTTGATGAGACTCCAAGAGGGTAGAAGTTGAAAGATCTGAGACAATGGATGATGGAGATCTGGCGTGTTTAGATTGTGAGATTAATCTCAAATTACAAGTTTGCCCTGAAACTTTCTAATTAGACGTGAGATTAGACATGACTTTCATAGATATTAAAAAAAATGTCATCATGTTTAATGACCTTTGATTAAAACTCTTGAATGATTTAGATTGGTCCTTACGGTCCTCAACTTTTTTTGAGTCTCATTTGATTACTGTCCTATATATATATATAGTTGTTAAATAATTTAATAAAATACAAAATGTGAACATCAAATTACTAGTTTACCCTTTTAAAAACTAACATTAATTATCTTAAATGATTGACTCACATTGAATCTCATGGTTATAAAAAATTAACTACTGAGTTCTCATTTGATTAGACCCATATATATGTGTGTGTGTATAGGAACATGTTTCGTTATAAACCTCATTTCCATTAAGAGCCTAGGAGCAACTGAGAGTATGTTACGTGTCTATATTAATACTAGTGTTGGGTCCGTGCATTGTACGGGAGGATAAATTTTTTGTTGGAATATTGAACCGAGTTAAAATGAAACGTAATTTATCTGTTAACAGTTAACGAAATACAATGTGAAAAACGAATGTATTTTCATAAGTGGTTAACTTGCATATATTCTTAATCGTTTGTTGTTATGAGTTTGTGCTATGATTGTGGGTTTTGAAAAATATAAACAAATCCTCAGTAAATAAAATAAAATATAAAAAAGTAGTTTTTCAAAGAAACAAAAATATAGTGGAATACCTTTTGTTCAGTTGCAGTTTCCACCATTGACACCCGACCGTTCGTCTTCTTCTTGTACTCGGATGATACATAGAGAAGCTATATATATTTATAGTGAATGTAGAGAATATTTTAAAATCTTTTATTTTCATTTTCGATTTTACATTTAAATGTAAATATATTAAAAATATGGAAGAATATTTTTATATCTACATCGTTTCTATTTTATTTTCTTTACACTTGGTTAATTTGGAAAGTATTGCGGAATATTTTTATTTTAAAGAATATGATAATTTATTAGTGTATCTCGTTATTTTTTATTTTTAATTCATATCAACCTTCTTTTTTTCTTTTAATACTCGTGAAAAAAAAATACGTGTAGATTTTATATTATGATAATATAAAATACGTGTAGATTTTATAAAACAAAATAGATTTTATATTAGCAAAAAATACGGAAGAAAAAAGAGTTTATATTACATCTCATTATGTAAAAAGATTTTATAAAATAAAATATGAAAAAAGATTTTATAAAATAAAATATGGAAAAATCATTATGAGATGTAATATAAAAATATACGAAAGAAAAAATATTTTATATTACATCTCATTAATATAGATTTAAATGTAAAATCTATATTTAAAATAGATTATGCTAATATAAAATCTATTTTATAAAATCTTCCACCAAAGAAAACAAATACTTATATTAATAAATAAGTATTCATTCCACAAATAGATGATTATGTGAGATATTGTGCTTGGAAAGGTTGTACCAAAGCATTAAGAAGTTGTAAATTAAGTAATTGACTTTAATTAGTTGTAACTTGTGCTTAAAATGTTGTAATTAAGAGTTTTTTATAATTTATACCGTTTTTATAATATAGTATAGATAGTAGAGACATTCATGATGAATATAGGAACATTAGTCATGAATTTTGTAATGTTCATCTTGAATTTTTTTTTTTTTTGAAAGACAAATTTTATAACCACCAAAATCAGTCAAATACAACCCAAATAACAAGACCAAAACAGAAACAACCCAACTGCAGGTCCCAATCAAAACAAAAGAGCCTTAAGAAGACCAAGGCAAGCAAACAAAACAAAGTTAATTAATCTTGAATTAATAAGAGCATCTCCAACAACTATGCTAAAAACCACAAGAGTTGTGGCGTACTGGTTAAGGCCCTGGGGAATGTGGTGGAATATTCCATCTGCTTAGGGTTCGAATCCAGACGTACACAACAATTGTAGCCATAGAGGTTTAATCAGGGTTGATGTCTTACAGTCATAATTTGTCAATGGAATAGTTTAGGCATAGCCTAAGACACCCTCCCCCCCCCCCCCAAAAAAAAAAAAAACTATGCTAAAATGGAAAATTTTGGGATTTTAGCATTTCTGTTGCTCCAATAACTATGTTATTCTCTATGCTAAAATATAGAAAAGAGGAGAAAGATTGTAAAAACCTCTAAATTTAGAGAAATCTCTAAATAGATAGTTTCGCCCAAAACTAATTATTACCCCCAAAAGTAATTTTTTCATCTTCCAACTTTCTATATATTGAATATTTTAATAATATAATTAAATAAATTAAATATTATAATAAGATAATTAATATTAAAGTTGCTAAAATAGAATAGTTGTTGGAGTTGGATGCAATTTTTCAGATTTTGATTTTTTTACTCTATTTTAGCAAAACTTTAGCATAACTGTTGGAGATGCTCTAAGATACTAACATAAATAATGAATATTGTAACATACTAACATGAATGTTTGTATTCATTTTGAATGTTCACATCCATATTCACGATGGATATGAAGTTATGAACACATGACATTCTCAGTGATTCCCCGTTTCTTAAAGAAATCCTAGGATTTCAAATACGGACAATCCTGCAAACCAAATACATGATTGGAATGGATTTGAAATCCAAATCCCCCAAATCCATTTCTCATTCCTGCAAACCAAACGGACCCTTAGGGGTAGGGTTGAGCATCGGACGGGTCGGGTCGGGGCTAACAACCCTAAACCCGATCAGATATCGGGTGATGTGTAGGAGCCCCGAAATCCGACCGAAAAGGGTTTGGATATTTCGGATATTGGGTGTTCGGGTTCCGAGTGAGTTTGGGCCGGGTTCGGATATTAGGGTTTACATCATCTGAAATCAAAACTCAAACAAATATCAAATCGAAACCCAAACCGCCACAAAACAGATCTCTCATCATCATCAAATGAACAATCAAAGTGGGTTAATAGGTGTAAGAACTTACCATTCGACGATGACGGTGGTGGATTGGTGCGGTTACTGCCTCACTGACCGGTGGTGGTCTTGTCGATGGCTGGCGATGGAGTGAGGGGCTGAGCCGCCCAGGGACGAGGGCTGTAAGCTCGTCGGAGTCGGCGGTGGTGGGAGAGACGACATCACGAGGTATGCTTGATGATCGTCGGAGTTGGCGATGGTGGGACTTGGGAGAACCATTGAGGTCGACGGTGGATAAGGACTTGGGAGTTGGGTCTTGTATTGTAAGCTTAGAGAAGTCATATGTTTTTAAGCTTTATTAGTATTTTAATTAGGTTTAAATTTTAGATTAAAAAATAGAAATATATAATACTTTTTTATGGATTTTCGAATATTCGGACGGGTTCGGGTGTGTGATTTGGATACCCAACCCGATCCTACTTATCCGAAACAAATACGGGTATCGGGTCTTCGGTTTTCGAGTTTTTCGGGTGGCAGGTTTTGGGCACCAATTCGGGCCGGGTTATGCTCACCCCTACTTAGGGGTTGTTTGGTTCATGAATTTTGAAGGGATTGTAATGGATAATTTTTTTTACCGAATTCCAATTCCCATATTTGGTTATGAAAATATATGAATCATTTGAATTCTATAATTTAAGGAATTCATCATTCGTTGACTTAAGTGAAGAATTAAATTCTTATCAATCAAACGTGTTGTCAATTCATTAAATTCCATTCAAATTCTTTCAAAGTCAAATTCATTCGATAAATTCAATTCTATCAAATTCCATTATGCAAACCAAACACCTCCTTAGTAAACGGACAGTGACATTAACGCCGTGTTCTCGATTTTTTTTACGAAGGAAAGGAAGAGAAAGGGAAGGAAATTAATGATGATTTTCCTCCCAAAACTTTCCTCCCAATTGTGGGGGGAAACGGAAAGAAATGAATTTAAAAAGGGTATATTGGTAAAAGTGGCATATTTCCTTTTCTTTTTTTCCCACTCGAGAACATGAAAATTTATTTATTTTCTTTTAATCTCAAGAACATAAAAACAAATATTTCTTTCTTTTCTTTTCTTTCCTTCAAAAACTCATAACACTAATGTTTTAAAATCTGGGTTTGACCCGGCTGGTTCAACCGGTTGAACGTGTGAAGAGACAAGTCAATTACGACCGTTTTTTTTGGGAAATTACGACCCAGATTGAACCGTCGGTTTTTTGATAGAACCGGTAAAAACCCGAGTTGACCCGGTTAAAAAAATCAATTTCTTATATTTGTGTTTTTTTTTGTTTTTGGATTGATATAAAACTTGTTGTTATGTGTTTTTTTAATGTGTTTGGATTGATGTAAAACTTTTTATTATGTGTATTTTTAATGTTTTAACTTGTGAACATCAAATTCTTGGTTATATATATATATATATATATGCAAGAAAATAAAAAATACATAAAATATCTTGAAACCGGGTCAATCACCCGGTTGAACCGTGACCCGGTCACCACACCGGGTCAACCAAAAAACCGGTTTTTAAAACATTGAATAACACAGCGTAAAAGAATTTGGCAGGAGAGAGTGGTAATTTTCTCGGTCGCACAAATTTGACCCCCTGTAAAAATACAATATGCTCATTTTTGGCCCATCTAAAAAACGCGTTTAATAAACCCAAAAAAAAGCAAAATCACAAAATCAGATCTCAATCACCGTCACTCTCGAAATCAACAAAACTATACATATACGTACACTATATCTAATACAATCATAACTACCCCCCAACAGAAGAGGACTCTGTGTGTGTGTGTGTGAGAGTGTGAAATCAAATCCTTCATCAGATTCACCATTGTTTCGTTTCAATCAAGATTCGATGTTAAAACTGAGTTTGCTCGATTAGATTTCTGAAAACATGGGCCAGAACTCGCCCAGTACAAACGACGGCGACAACTCCAATGCCAACTCCGGCGGCACCGGCTTATACCCGATCCGTGACCGGTTCCGGTTCAAGAGAAACCCTAAACCTACCTCTACACATGTCTCCAAATCAACTTCTGCAGCCAGCTTATCGGATCGGCGCCGATCTCACATCCACGGAAGCCGATCCGTTATCTCTCGGAAGCTGTTTTCAGTGAGAGGGACGTCGTTGTTTTACTTGTGTATATTGATTGCCGTGTTTGCGTTTGCGCTGGCGTCGATGGTGTTGCAGAGCTCGATAGCTTCAATGGTTTTCCGGCAGGGTAGCGGTGAGAGGATTGGGAGGACTGTGCGTGAGGGTTTGAAGTTCGGGAGTTCATTGAAGTTCGTTTCGTCGATGACTGGGAGGGGTTTCGAGATTGAACGTGCAAGGAACCAGCCTCGAGTTGGAGTTCGATCACCTAGGCTTGCAATTGTGAGTGTTTAAGTTCTTTTTTATCTATTAATAATTTTCAATCCTATATAACTCTGATATCTCAAATATGAATAAGAGTGTTTTATCCATCTTGACCTGAATATTCCATGCAAGTAGTGTTGAGGCTGCGCATAGTAGACTTCCCAGACTCACAGTGATAGAGTTCAAGTATATAGTCTCATAGGAGCTGTAATGGTGGAGTTTTTTAGTTGAAATGTAAGATATGATGTCTTGGAGTTCCTTTAAACTAGAAGCAGCTGTGGTGTCTAAATAAGATATATAGTATATTTTACAGCACATGGAATATCATTTAGTTAAAAGTTGGTAGATGAATGATGTGTTTCCTTCTTTTTGTCCCTTTCTAGTGTTTGTCCGATACAAATTGTTTGGAGTAAAGGCTTACTTTGAGAGTAATATATCTTTTGTTTGGAGTAAAGGCTTACTTTGAGAGTAATTTTCTTCCGACAAGAACTGGAGATGCTCAAGAAGGATATAATAGCTGTCTACATTCTTCAAGGCTTCATTGTCCAGGGCTCTTTTACCATGTTTACTTTACAACTGTGAATCTAGTAACTAATACTACTAGATTTCTATTTGACATTAACATCGTCATTGAGTTAGAGATTTTTGGATGAGGAGGAGTGGCAGGCCAAGGAGGACATGGGATGAATATATAAGACTGGACATGATGGCTTTAGACCTTTCCGAAGACACGGCCTCATATAGGAATTTGTGGAGACGCAAGATTAGGGTAGCAGGTTTTGTGTAAGGCCTGTGGGTATTGTGGTCGCCTGGTCGGGGGACTGGGGAGTGGGGGTGGGACTTGGGTGGTAGCAGGTTGGTTGCAGAAGGGTTAGAGAGCACAGCTGGGCATCTATGTCCTACGGTAGGTTGGTGGGATAGCCAGAGTAGCTTTTGTGCATGTTTGTTAATTGTCAGGCAGGGGTCTTTTGGGTCACTAGTTGACTAGTATTTTCCCTTTCGCTTTTTGTTGCTTCTACTTGTTTGAATCCTGTTTCATTGTATTGACTGTGCATACTTGCTGTACTTGTTTAATCTTATTTCATGTTAGTTAATGTGTGTATTTCGTTTCCCAAGTATGCTTCAAGCTTTTTTTTTTAATCAACCCTTTAAAACTTCTTTTTTTTGGATTTTTAGCCCTACTCTTTGCAAAAACTGTTCGCAAGCCGGGGGTCTCCCTGGAAACAGTCTCTTTACTCCTTGGGGTAGAGGAAAGGCTGTCTACATCTTGCCCTCCTCAAATCCCACATTGCCTGGGATTTAATGGGTTCGTTTGGTTTGGTTTATCGAGAATTTTGCTTCCACCTTCGCTTATGTATTCTGGTCCACTACACATGTTTTATGCTTCAATGAATAAATGTGTATATATGCATGAACACTCATGATCTCATATTTACAACAGTGCCTTGTTTTGATGATTGTAAGATCTTAGGAAACATGAAGAACGATCCAGCGTCGTTGATGCTTCTTACTGTGATGAAAAATTTACGTGGATTGGGTTATATGCATCAGGTGATTTTCTGAAACTCCAGTACCTCTTATTATTAGCTCCCTGTATATCTAACTGTTCAGGTGATGGCAGGTTTATGTTTTTCTATATGTGTAATTTTGTTATTTTTTGCTTCTCTCTCTCAAATCTGTATGAAGAATTAAGAGTATTTTATGGAATATGAAGTAATCTAATGTTAGATTGATAAGATATTGAAGTGATTTTCCTTGGTAGCAATATGCAACTACATTGTTCCAAATTTCTTGTTTGAGTTATGAATATTGCATATGCCCTTAAGTAGCAAAGAAATTCCACTTGTGGTTAGTGCTTGACTAAATATCAAATTTCTGTACTATTTTTCCATTTATTATTAAGAACCTTGTGGAATTAGATTTCTGAATCGCCTTCATTTTCCTTCTTCTCAATGCTTCTTCCATGCAGATATATGCGACAGAGGATGGCAAAGCAAAATCACTTTGGGAGAAGACTTTTGGCCAAGTCTCAATTTTAAGTCCTGAAAAATATGGTCATATTGATTGGTCAATGTACGCTTGTTCTCTCTCTATCAGTGCATTTTTTCAACAGTTTTCTATGATTAGTGTAGTTAATGCAAGAGCATAGCCAATGATAAGTATCGAAATCAAACCAATGGAATGAATAAAGAAATTGGGGAGGAAAATCGAATGAATTAATTATCTCTAAATTGCAATTACAAAGAAAAATAAAGATTCCAGGGAAGTCTCCCTCTCTCAAAGCATAATGCTATGAGCCAAAACCAAATACTTAAAATATCCTAATGAATGAAAAAAAAACGTATTGCCTCTCCTCCTTAAATAGAGGTAGAAAATTTACTTTCCTAATCAAGTTTTGCTATTTTCCTTTTCTCCACTTTCCTTTTCTCTCCTTGTCTTTCTAGAATAAACTTGGATTACCTTTGGGCTTGGCACATGTTGGGCTAAAATATTTGGATTCTCATCAGCCAACAACCACTTCATAGATTTTAAAGTAGGAATCTGTAGTTTATTCATGTTCTTCCGTCTGTCCCAAATAGTTCCCTTACGCTGCAGAAAAATTAAATTATGTTCTATTGCTGCAGATTTGATGGCATTGTTGTAGATTCTCTAGAAGCACATGATGCTGTTTCAAGGTATGGGGTAGTTGATATGAATAGTAATAATTATTTTATTGTTGTAAATTTGTGCATGTCATGTTTACATTACCCATTCAATATATGCTGATCCTCATGCACCCCTCTAGTAAATTGAAAGATGAGTAAGGGGCCGTTTACTAAACGTTTACCCGGGTAAGCGCTTACCCTAAACCCTAAACCAAGAGTCTTACCCTGGTAAGTGATGGCGAAGACTCTTACCACGGTTAGCGCTTATCGGGAAAATTGTTGCATACGATACCGTTTTGGTGGACTAAAATCTTACCCGGTAAGTAAGTGATAGTGTTAAATTTTACCGGTAAGCACTTATCGGGAAAATTGTTGCATACGATACCATTTTGGTGGACTAAAATCTTACCCGCTAAGTAAGTGATAGTGTTAAATTTTATTGGTAAGCGCTTATCCGGGTAAGCATTTGGTAAACGGTCCCTAAGTTTTGTTGTGAACTAATAGACCATCTATCTCTGGACGACACTCTTCATCGAATAAAAAATTACCAAAAGTATGATTTAGTGGAAGTGTGGAATACACAAGTAGAATGTGATTTTCAAGTATTTTGAATTTTGATAGACGTTGACATGTAGACAGTATTCTATGGTAGAATCTTCCCATTCACTGTTTCAAGGGTAGAAAGGTTCAAAACTACAACCTGAGTGAAGTGAAAATGGAGCTTGCTTCCTATGTGGTTTTATTTTGTCATTTATCTGGGTTTCTGGTTAGCTATTATGTTGCCATGTGGACAAAGATTCTTCATTGTAGACAGTATAATGATCCCAACTAATGTTGGTCTTATTGTTGCCAATATCTTCCAATAGCAACTGAAGTGATCACATCTAACTACGGAAAGTTTTCTGAACTAATGAAAGCAGATACCAATTTGTTTTCTTTATTGGAGATACTAGGATTTGTGAGTTTTATATTTATGCAGCCTTATGCAGGAGCCCTTTTGCTCTGTGCAACTTATCTGGATAGTTCAAGAAGATACGCTCGCAAATCGCCTTCCTCTATATGAAGAAATGGGATGGGAACAATTGGTTGCATATTGGAAGAATGCTTTTAGAAGGGCGGATGTGGTTGTGTTTCCGGATTTTTCTTTCCCGGTAAATTCCCTATCCTAGATTGGTATCGTCATTATTGCAACAGTGATATGAGTTGATATAGTTTAGGCATTCTTACATTGTTTCTCAATTATGATTTATGCATGTATCAGATGTTATATAGTGTGCTTGACACTGGAAACTTCTTTGTGATTCCTGGATCACCAATAGATGTGTGGGCAGCCGAAAGATACCTAAAAGTCCACTCCAAATCTCAGTTGAGGATAAAAAATGGTTTTGGTGAAGATGATATGCTGATTTTGGTTGTTGGAAGTTCTTTCTTCTACAATGAACTATCATGGGATTATGCAGTGGCAATGCATAACTTAGGACCTCTGCTGCTCCATTATGCAAGGGAAGGAGATGTTGGGCCATCTTTCAAATTTGTATTTGTATGTGGGAACTCCAGCAGTGCCTATAATGATGCGTTACAGGTACAATTTGATTGGCAAATTTTTTGAGTTCTTTCATTGTTTTGTATGATAATAAAGTTCAACTTATCACAAAAATTAAGTTTTTTTTTGGGTGGTAATTATCTGCAATCTGAATCTAGTATTAATAAGATCCTTTAGACTTGGGAGAAGATATATATTGCATCTAGTAATATTCTGATATATTTGTGTTTGAAAAGAGTTATATTTCATCATTTCACAGTTTTCACTAGAATCTGGAATTTGATATCCAAAAAGATGGTAGCAACTGATACACCTAGAAAGGGGAAAGAAAGTGGGTAGTTTTATGAGTCAATTTCTTGATCTTAAGTAAATTCTTTGCCATTGAAGTATAAATAAAACTAGACATGATGCTTCTTTTAAAGATATTAGGAAGCTATGCAATTCACTTTGAAAGTTCTCTTGCAAGACCATTTCAAATATGTGTTGAACTGGATACTTGAGTGATGTTTGTAAAAGAATGTCGTTTTAAGCTACTATAAAAGGGATACACTTTGATATAATTCTCTGTATATGAAGCTAGCACTTTTCATATTGATTATTTTACGAGTTCAAACAATGCCAAATGTGTACTTGTAGTGCTCCTTATAAAGTTTATTGTCATCACCAAAAATTTCATAAACTTTTATCACATCAATTTTGACGTTGAAACTGAGGCCACTTGACTTTTTTTTGGGTAACCGTGGGTTTCCGGGCCAGCTTACGCGCACCGACTAATCCTCTGGGCGACCACGAATGGCCTGGAGTCATCATAGGTAGATGAGATTTTGAACCTGGGGTAGATGAGATTTTCCACTACATACCCCTAAGGCTTAACCAGTGTGCCACTTTGTGAACCTCTTGTTTAGCATGGGGAATTTCTTGTTATATATCAAGCATGCAAATACATTGATTAAAGTGATTTCACCAGAACATCTGAAATTTATCGTGTTTGATGTCGAGAAGCCCCTAAATTGTCTAGTTTCATGAGTAAATTGAGCTCACATGACTCTTGTAAATGAGAGGTATCAAGTATCCCTATGGTAGAAACATATGACTCTCATAGAGCATCACCTCAATATGAAGCGGAAGAGTCTCCTTGGCACTGAAAATGAGTGGTGAAATGATTGGAAGATGAATAAACCTGGAGTTTACACATTGCCAACCACAAGCATTAACTTTTCTTGACTTATACAATATGAAAGCAAAGATGAAGAAATAAAAAGCTTAGGGGATAATGCTTCAACTCCTCATTGAATGGGTGAGGATTATTTTTCCCAAAAGCAGATTTTGGCTATTTCAGTAAAGCAAAGTTTCATGGTATACACTCACATGTCATCATCTAGAACAAGTTTTCGCCCCCCACCCCGGCGGCCTTGGTTTGTGAAGACATGATGCCTGCAGCCTGCATGGGCTAAATTATTCGTGAAAACCCCTAGAGCTGACTCATTGTATGTACGTCAGTTGAATACGTAGTGGCAAGTGTATATGAATCTCAATGGATCTAGTGGTCTGTACATGCTTAAGCACCAAGATGATACTCCTTGCAGAACTTGGTAAACTTCTAGCATGTTGACTTTGTAATTGCTAACTACATGTGTAATTGGGATGTGAGTTTAGTCTTAAGAATGCAATGTGTAACAGTACTTAAAATTTGTGTATAAGACATAAAGCAAAATAATGAGTCAGAGAAGTAAAAGATAGCTGAGGAAGTTTCTAATGGATCCATGCTTCTTACCTTGGGCAATTTTATATTGACAGGATATTGCTGGTCATCTGGGTCTTCAGCGTGATTCTGTTGGACACTATGGTTTGGATGGTGATGTGGATGAGATGTTATTGATAGCTGATATTGTTCTTTATGGTTCCTCTCAAGATGAGCAAGGCTTTCCTTCATTACTTACCAGAGCCATGACATTTAGCGTCCCTGTGATTGCCCCTGATTATCCCATCATAAGAAAACATGTAAGTTGATAGTTTTTTCACTTTATTTTGCTGTATATGTAGGTTAGGTGAGGTTAAAATAGTATTCTTTACTATAAAGATCTTTCAATCCAGGTTGTTGATGGAGAACATGGAATTATTTTTTCAAAAGATAAGCCGGATGAGTTGATGAAAGCATTCTTGCTTCTGGTATCAAAAGGAAGACTATCAGATTTTGCCCATACTATTGCTTCCTCAGGGAGGATGCTTGCTAAGAACATGCAGGCATCAGAATGCATTGCTGGTTATGTGAAACTTCTCGACAGTGTCCTTACACTTCCATCAGATTCCATGTTGCCAAGACCCATTTCTCAACTAAAACAGGAAGAATGGGAATGGGATTTGTTCTCAGATGAAACAAACCAGTGGTCCAGTGGCATGACATATTTGAATATGAAGAAAGCTACAAATAATACTAGTGTTGTTTATGATATTGAGGATCATATGATGTTGCTACTGAATTCAAGAACAACCTCTCTGAATGAATCTGAGATAATGGCAGATGATATTCCAACTGAACTTGACTGGGATATTTTAAGTGAAATCGATAGTTCAGAAGAAGTTGAGAGAGTAGAATTGGAAGAGGTATGGTCCTTCCTGCAAACATGACTTTTTTTCTTGGGTCTAGCACTTCTACATTTTATCATCTTTTTCTTGGCCTTAATCTCGATATATCTAAGCAAGATGTCATTTTTCGTATCATGTAGATCGAGGGGAGAACAGATAAAAGTTATGGTGTATGGGAGGAATTATATCGTGATGCTAAAAAAGTCGAAAAGCTAAAATTTGAAGCAAATGAAAGGGATGAAGGAGAGCTAGAGAGGACAGGCCAGCCTCTATGCATATACGAGATATACAATGGAGCCGGTGCTTGGCCCTTTCTGCACCATGGTTCTTTGTACCGTGGGTTAAGTCTAGTAAGTTACTCTGCAATTCTCAGCCACATAGTGTTTTTACTTCTAGATATTTTTAATTATTTTAGTTGGATTCTTATATATGCTTTCTTGCTTTTCGTAATCAGCCCTTTCCTCTCTTATTCATGGTTTTAGTTTTGTACGTTCTTCAGTCCACAAAATCTCGAAGATTGAGATCAGATGATGTGGATGCAGTTGGGAGGCTTTCCATTTTGAATGAGACTTACTACCGAGATATCCTCCTTGAGATGGGGGGCATGTTTTCTATTGCAAATAGGGTGGATAATGTTCACAAGCGACCTTGGATTGGATTTCAATCCTGGCGTGCTGCTGCAAGGAAGGTAGGTCATATAATTTGTGGGTTTCAGTATATCCTCTTGTGTGCTACTTGCCTCTGATTTCCATTACATTAATGTCTTTGTCATTTGGAGGAATGAGAGTTTGACAGGATGGTTAAATTTTAATTTTAATCTTCACTCCGAAATGATGTTGTGCTCTGTCAATCCTCTAGATTATGGCCATGTATATTTGCATGTGAATCTTTTTGTATTTTTTTTTCAGGTATCTTTGTCCTCCAAAGCTGAAAGGGTTCTGGAAGGAACAGTACACCAGAAACATAGAGGAGATGTAATATATTTTTGGGCACGCGCAGACATGGACAGCGAACTTGCAGGAAGCAACCATATTCTAACGTTTTGGTCTATGTGTGATGTCTTAAATGCAGGAAATTGCAGGTACAAGTCCAGACTCTTGATTTTTATTTTGATGAGGAAAATGAGCAATAATGTGATATGTGGTTTATCATTCAGAAAATGGTCACTATAAAGCATGTCTAGAAAGTGTGAAGCAAACTATGAATTTCTGCAGTCACACTTTTAAATATGTTCTTGAGAGAGACTGGGCTAGTTTAGTGTGATATAATTGCTCTTGAAAACTTGAGAGTTTAACAAGCCTTAGGTAGCTTGTGGTTTCGGGCCAGGTTCTTCCCAGATCAGTTCTCTCACTGAAAAATGAATGCTCCAATCGTTTGCCTGTATTTTCTGATTACGTTTTTAAAGGTCTACCAACATCAAGCCCATCAAGAGTTGCAATTAATGACATTAATGAGGCCCACCTGATGTTAAAATAGAGCAAGAATTATAGCGGTACATTGATCTGTAAAGGCCATTATGTACATTTGCCTTTGACACATGATTATCGAGATTCGAGTGTTTGACTATTAATAAAATATCTAAACTACCCCTCAATGATGGCAAAATAGGGACTAATAGGGACTATTGTATACCAAAATCAATATTAACAATAATTTGTAAAGCTTACTAATGGACAGAGGTAATTCAGGATTAAAATCTTACCAACAGAGAAATGTTGCATTTATTTTGGGATAGAGAGTATATGGTAACATTATTTGAGAGTGCTGAGTTTGGTTGAAGCATCAAATATGTTATTTTGGTAGCTATAATCGGGTGTTCTCGATCTCAGCACATCCAATTAATGTTTTTTGTGCGGTGTGATAAAATATAGGAGGACCATGCCTGCATAAGATTATACACTACTTTCAAATGTGGTTCATTAATCCCTCTCTTGGTTTTATTCTAACATTACACTCCCTATTAAAAAAAATAAAATCAGTTTAAACAAGTGCATTACTACCCTTAACCTATTGTCGTACACATGGGAACTTGTAAGCTAATCCTAGAAGAACGAGGGAAATCTAGGGTCCAAGCTCGTTATAATTTATCATTACTTAAAACAGAAGTAATATTGGAACATATATAAATGGAACTTTGCTTCTCCTTTTGTTGCATGCAGAACGGCCTTTCAGGATGCTTTCCGTCGGATGTATTCGTTGCCATCATATGTGGAAGCCCTTCCACCGATGCCTGAAGATGGCGGGCACTGGTCTTCCCTGCACAGCTGGGTGATGGCAACCCCTTCTTTCCTAGAATTCATGATGTTTTCCAGGTAACCTCCAAATTTTGCATGGGGATACTAAAAAGTTCATACCCATTTATACAAAAAAAAAATTATATATATAGAGAGTATTTTATCGATCCTGTTTATAAGGTGCAAGAAGAAGTAAACAATGTTATTGCTAGTCTTATTTAGGCTATGGTATTGCTAGCTATTAGCTGATAAACTAATGACGTTTGGTAAGAACTAGCTGATAAGGTAGATGACAAATGTAAAATGACCTAAAAGGACATGTTGAAAAATTACTCAATTCTAACATACATTACATAATATAATTAAAATAAATCATTAATACATTTCATCAATTAAAATAAGTAATAGCAAAAATAAAGAGTTGTCCAATGATTTAGGTTTAATGTACATCCCTTGCATTCCAGGTCATGTTTGCAATATTATTAAAAATTTCTCACATCTCATGTCACAACCTTCTCATGTTAGAGGATGTAAGGAACTTTCTAAAATTATCAAATAGTGTAACCAAATTTGAATTTTAGGATACTTGTCATATTAATTAATGATTTTGAATAATAGTTACACATGATATGAATAAAAACAAAGTTTGCTGATCGTAAATTTCTTCATTAATTAATAATTCTTCAAAGGGATATTTAATTAATAATTAAATACTTTATTAGAACCATTTATTAAAGATGCTGATAATAATAACAACAACAATATAATAATGATTAATATGACTAATAATAATTCAAAATAATTATTAATGAATTAACAACAATAAATAATAGTTATGGACATAACTGGAAGAAAATGGAAAAAATGCTACTTCAAATGGGTTTCCTTTCAATAAGCTCAAAAAATAAGCTAGTTTGCCATGGCCTTACTTTACGTGAGAAATAAGATGGTACCTGCAAAATGGAGGATGAAGGAAAACATTATAAATGTAAAGAATCCAAATAATCTTGTCGACTAGTCTTTAAACCTAATCCGTTTGATCGTACAGGATGTTTGCTGATTCTCTCGACAGTTTGCACATGAATGCAAGTACAGCCACCGAATGCCTGTTAGGATCTTCAGTGGGAGAGGTAATTAAGATACCCTATATGCCTTTTTAATTTCGGCATTCTGGGGAGATCTGATTGGGGTTTTTTATACTCAATGTCGTTTTCTTTCATCAAAACAGAAGCAACATTGCTATTGTCGGATATTGGAACTGTTGGTGAACGTATGGGCTTACCATAGTGCTCGGACCATGGTTTACATCAATCCAAATTCAGGATCACTGGAAGAACAACACCCTGTAGAAGAGCGTAAAAGGTTCATGTGGGCCAAATATTTCAATGCGACTTTGTTGAAGAGCATGGACGAAGATTTAGCCGAGGCTGCAGATGATGGTGACCATCCATACGAAATGTGGTTATGGCCAAGAACCGGTGAAGTACATTGGCAAGGTATATATGAAAGAGAAAGGGAAGAAAGATATAGGATAAAAATGGACAAGAAGAGAAAACAAAAGGAGAAAATACTGGAAAGGTTAAAGTTTGGATACAAGCAGAAAACACTTGCAGGATAGTTTATATTTTCGGTCTAAATTCTAACTATGAAACGATTAACTCGAGTTGTGGGTGTCCATTCCATCCCGATGAATCGGAATCAGTTTTGCGGAGGATGGAGATCGGCAAAAGATAGACGAATGGCCGACCGTTATTCTAAGCGTCTGCGTTGTGGTCTTTACGGTATATACGGTACAAAGAGAAGGAAGAAATACAGAGTTACAAGCACGGAGATTATGGATGGGTGACAGACAAACAAACAAACAGACATTCTTTTAGTCGAAATTATTTTGGTTATTTAGATGAAAGGTTTAAATGTATTCTTTTTCTTTTCTTCGATGTATATACACGTGACTGCAATTTTTGGACCATTTTTCCGAGTTTATGGTGGGTGAATTGTTGCGTGTGCTTGGTTGATGATACTAGATTTTAATTTTACCCGAGTAAGTAGAAATAGTAGACTTATTTGTTTGGTCATATATAACTGTTTATTTACGACTTGATAAGAGTTTGGATTTATGGATTCAAGTAAGTCGAAATGATTCACCTTTGTGTGATTAAAGTTGTACATTTGCTATGCCGAATTAAAAGTTACTTTAGTATTCACTTGATGATGTTGGAAAATTGATTGAGACTGTAAAAATAATGTATAATAGGTCGACCTGATAGACATGGGTGACAACAATATCCTAGTTTGCCTTGAGGGGTTAGTTCAGGCTTCTTTGGGGCTTTTCTTAGAGGTTAGCAATTTGAGTTATTTAAAATCGACCGGTTTGAGTCCTTTTAAGGCCATTGGAGATTTTCCTAGCCGTTCTTTAATCATGTGTTTGGTTTGTAGGATTTGGAATCGATTTGAAATCCATTCCTTCACAAATCTTGTTTGATTTTGAAGCCTAAAGAGGATGATTGAAATCGAACGAAGAGGATTGAAGTCGATCGATTGAAGCCCGAAGAGGATTGAAGCCTGAAGAGGATGAGTCGATCGATTGAAGTCTGGATGAAGAAAACGAGAAGAGTCGATTGATCGATTGAAGTCTGGAACTCTGGATGAAGAAACGCCGCTTGTATTTTAGGGCTTTAGAATCCATCAGGATTTGAATTTCAAATCCAGACCCATTGCAAAGGATTTTGAAATCCATCAGATAATGGATTTTAAAATGGTCAAAGAATTTCAAATCCGGTCAATGAAATCCTTTCTTGCAAACCAAACGCATGATTGGAATGAATTTGAAATCCAAATCCCTCCAAATCCCGCAAACCAAACACGCTCTAAGAGTCCAATGTCCTATAAAATTAGTCGAAGTAGGTGCATAACCCAAAAGTTAAGAAAATAATAAAATTTAATACTCGGGTTTCAAATGTGATTTCCCCCTTTTTCAAAGGTTTCAAAGAATAGTCGAAGTTATGTACTTCTTTTGGTGGGTTGGATATGGGTATCCGTATGTAACCTTTAGCTCTTCCAAGTTCCAACCCTTTATTATTAAATAGAAACAGAACTTAATATGATCCAACCCTTTCTTTCTATCAGTGTTTTGGAAATATTAAGAATTATTTTCGTATCTTTATGAACTCGATAATATTATGTTATTCTCAATACTTATATTGGTTATACTTATTTTGTTGAGTAAACTACGATTTTCGTCTCTGTGGTTTGATGTTTCTAACAATTTTCGTCCCTGGTCTTTAAAAACTGATTTTTTTCATCCCTATGGTTTCCATTTTGCTTCCATTTTCGTCCCTCCATCCAATTCCTTTAGCTATGAACGTTAACTCATCCAAAAAAATTACATATTTGATCCTTGTAGTATTCCAACTTTTACATTTTTATCCTCAAGTTACATAGTTTACATTTTTTACTTTTTATTTTTTCTACTTTTTACTCTTCTTTCTTTATTATATTTCATGAATACATTTATTTTTCTATTAACTATATTATATATTTTTAAAATAATTATAACTTTAATTATTAAAATAATCAAATAATTATTAAAATTATTGACAAGTATAGGACATTTTTTTTCCAAAGGTTAGGTTGAAATCTCGTAAAATTAATATTTTTTTATCTATTGGTCTATTAAAACTTTTAATTCATTTTAAATTACCATTATTGGAAGAAGTTTAATAAAATTCGAGAAAAAATTAGTTTTATGTTATAACAACCGGCTGTTGATTTTATTAATTGCACTTTACTCTCATTATTCCATATTTTTATTTAAACTTTATTTTTTTATTAATTAATCAAAATTAAACACTTACACACACAAATATATATATATATATATATATATAGAGAGAGAGAGAGGGGGGATGATCAAACGAGAACAATAACTATTTAAAAGAACACGAAAACTAATAAATTCATTAATGATTTTACATTAACGTGCAAAAAAGCCACGCGGACCTGAAGCCACGACCAAAGTTCTTTTTTTGTGCGTTAATGTAAAATCACTAATGATTTTGTTAGTTCTCGTGTTATTTTAAATAAGTATTGTTCTCGTTTGAATCCGACTACATATATTTATATAGAGGTGAGTTATTGTGCAACATTTTTAATAGTGCAACTCACCTATCTACCACTCATTTTATTTTCACATTTTTTAATTAAAAAGGTGAAAACAAAATGAGTGGTAGATAGGTAGGTTGCACCATTAAAAAGGGTTGCATTTGAACACCCCCCCCCTCTCTCTCTCTCTTTCTATATATATATATATATATCAAGGTTTTAAATAGCGTGAGACATGATTTGTGGCGATAAATTTATATATCGTTTATAATGTTATACATATAAACCTTTGTTTTCTATAATTAATCAATGAGTTAATGATACTGAACATTTTAGATTAGGTTATATATTAAAAACAAAAAAAAGACAATAAAAGGATAATAAAAATTCAATATGGTGTTACAAAAAACACGTATTATCAATAATTTTAATGAAATTATTTGATTATTTTTATAATTAAAGTTATAACAATTTTGAAAATATATAATATAGTTAATAGAAAAATAAATGTCTTCATGAAATATAACAAATAAAGAAAAAGTAAAAAGTAAAAAAAATGTAACTTATGTAATTTAAGGATAAAAATGTAAAAGTTGGAATACTATAAGGACCAAATATGTAATTTTTTTGGATGAGTTAACGTTGATATTTAAAAGAATTGGATGGAGGGACGAAAATAGAAGCAAAATAGAAACCACAGGGACAAAAAAAACAGTTTTTAAATACCAGAGACGAAAATCGTTAGAAACATCAAACCACAGGGACGAAAATCATAGTTTACTCTATTTTGTTTGTTGGATTTAGGAATTCCTTTCAATCAAGATGTGGTTAATTTGGATATATCATCGAAATGGTTAACCTTATCTATAAATCTTTTGCGTATAAATTCAAACAATTCAATAAATTGGGATAGATGTGATATTTCAAAAGTCTAAGGGGGCATTTGGTTCACAGAATGTGATGAAATCTCGCGGAATTGGAATGTTGAATTCCTTTGACCATATTTTATTCCCTTGTTTGGTTCAAGTTTTTCAATGAATGAAATATTTGAATTCCAATAAATTCTATAGATGTAGGATTTGAACATTCCATCATAAAAACCAAGGATTTCAATGGAATGAAATTTCATATTTTGATAATTTCAAAGTTACCCTTTACTCAAAACTAAACCCTACTGATATTGATTATCAGCAGACACCAACTCTCTCTCTCTCTCTCTCCTCTTTCTCTCCCCTCTCTCTCCCCTCCCCCCTCTCCCATCTCTCTCTCCTCTCCTCTCTCTCTGTGCATCATTCATGTGCTAAAATAATCAAAACAATTTTAGTTAAAAATTAAACTATTTAAATGACTATTTCATTTAAGTAATTTTTGTTTAAAAAAATTAAAATAATCAAAAAGGGTATTTTGGTCATTTACCAAAATCCATTCCAATTCCGAAGTTACAATCTGTGAATCAAACAGAAAAATTCCAATTCTATCAACCAAACAGGTGGTCAAATCTGACAACATTCCATTTCAATTCCTTCAAAGTCAAATTTATTTGACAGATTCCATTTAATCAAAAAACAACCAACAAATTCTTTCAAAATCTCCAACAAATTCTTTCAAAGGAAGAAAATAAAGAATTAGATTAATTTTTATTCCAACAAATTTTCAAAAACTTTATCTAAAATGGAGAATGTAGAAGAGGGAGTACGTGAAATTCTCCAAATAAGAAATCACCAAAGATGATTATCATGAAAGAGAAATAATTTCTTATTATATTTCACCAACAAGAAAATCTTGATTCTTGATATAAGTTATTTCTCAGTTTTTCATTTTTATGGGGTTTCCCCTAAATCTCAATCTATAATTATGATATTACTATTTTTTTCAACTTACAAATCTTAAACAAAACGTCAAACACATTGGTTTAAGTTCCAAAAAGTTGAGATAATATAATTTAGGGAAATTAACGTAAATAACCGTTTTATCCGACTCAATTCACCTCCTAATCAACTCTCTCCCACACTCACCGAAAAGTCAATACCTCCGCAACTTGTGGATGGGGAACTTTTGTGAAAAAAAAAATAATGAGTGGAAAATTGAAGTCGGGAGAAGTTTCTTACACTTGAAATCACCATTATAGATGACTTCTGCAAGTTAGAAATCAGAGAATAAATCCGCAAGTACTGCCCACTTTTCTGAAAATGGAGACTTGAGAGGAGTGGGACCTTCACAAGTTTGAAACTTGAACTTTCACCCCTTTGCAAGTTTGAAAGTTGAGTTTGGTAAGAGGAGCGACACTTGCGGAGGTATTGACTTTCTAGTGAGTGCGGAGAAAAATTGGCTATAAGCTGAATTGAGCTGGGTAAAACGATTATTTATGTTAATTATCCTATAATTTGTTCATCATTGATAAAAGTAAATTCTTTCAAAACATAAAACAACATATTACGACATCAAAACATTGTTAAAATCATGGATGACCCAAAACATATAATAAATTACAAATATCGTCCATGTGGATTAATATTTTTTCCCCCGATTTTCGTCACTCGACTTTCAAAAGTTTCTTCTAACACCTATGGTTTATATTTTGTTATAGATTTTGCAAGTTTAAGTTATTATGTTTAACATGCCCTACATATAATCTTTCTTCTTCCCCTAAGTTGAGGAAGCTCTTCAAGCAAACTTAATCTAAAATAACACTTTTGGTTGTCATTTATTTTTTTTCTCCTCATTTCTTGGATTACCTTGATTTCATTTGAGTTTCTTAAGCTTCATAAGCACCCATATGGGCTGACCTATTAAGCCTCAAGCAGAGTCCTCTGCACATGTTCAATGTATTTTTGTAAATAAAATTGTTTTTGGGGTATGAAAGGTACACATGCTAAACTTAAAAGGTACGTCGGGATATTATAAAATACAAGAAACATCAACCAAAAAAATCGTTCGAAACCAATAAAAAAAAACGAAAAAGTCCCTCGAAATCAACCAAACCCCGAAAAAGTCCCTCAACAGAGCCCCAAACAAGTCCCTTGAAATCAACCAAAAAAATTAAAAATTCCTTAAAATCAACAAAAAAAAAACTTTAAAAAAAATCCATCGAATCAGTGAAATTAGGCTAAAAACAGATCGAACTATGGGGTGGTGGTGTTGGAAGTGTATTATGGTAGGAGGCCGCTTGAGAGGGAACTAGAGGGTCATAAGACGATCATCATGGTTGATTGGGTATGAGAGTTACCCGCAAAAGGGGCGATTTTCCATGAGGACAGGGGCAGAGCCCTTAAGGGGCTACTTGCGTGTTTTCAAATGTGAAGGGTTGATTAGGAGGTCTTATAAGGTTTAAAAAAAATTGTTTTGGACCCCCCACTATCTTATTAGTCCAATAAGGTTTTGAGGATGAGTCAAATGAAAGTCTACGACCCCAAAGTTTTTAGGATAAGTCCACTAAGGTTTTAGGGACTATTGCACAACAGCAGAAAGGTGCAATCGTATCGTTTTAGAAGGTGCAACCGTATTATTTTAGAAGTGCAACCGTACTTCGTAATCAACAAAAAAAACTCCTGAAATCAACAAAAAAAAATAGAAAAAATCGCTTGAAATCCACAAAAGGTCTCTCGAAATCGGTAAAAAGAAAAAAAAACCCGTAAAAAATTCCTCGAAATCAAGCAAAAAACTTTAAAAATCCCTTAAAACGATGAAATTAGGCGGAAAACACATCGGACGATATTGAACGTTGGTAAAAAAGATGAAGATACAATAATAAAAACCGTATGAAAAAAATATGGTGTCATCCTATGAAAAAGTTAATGGGTCTGTCCCTGTTGGTAAGGACTATAAACTATATAATATATTAAGTCCTACTCATGCGGTTGAAAAACTTGTGTTCCGCCTCTGCATGAGGAGTGTGTTTCGGGTGGTAAACAACGAGGCGGAGAAAATCAAAGTGCATAAAGTGAAACACACACACACACTTACACACTAGGTTATTACGATGATAGTGATGAAGATTACAAGGTGGCATAGGTGTCAAAGAAGAAGTAGAAGGTGGTCGTAAATAGGAGGGACAATGAGTTAAAGATTAGTTTTTGTTATTACTTTACATACATTTTTATACTTCTATGATAAAAACATTTTATAAATAAAATAGAAAATGACCAAAATACCCCCATGTGAGTGAAACGTGAAGCCACTTAACAGAATTACTTAACGGTAGCTAACGTCAGGGATGAAACTCGTAATAAAATGCATAAGTGACGAAAATCTATTTTTCCTTAAAACTATAGGGACTTTTTTGTAATTTACTAAAAAAATGTGTACAAGTTCAGGAACACTCCCTTTCACTTAATCACTTTCACTTTTAAGGATCCTGTGTAGGGTTTGTGGTACACTTCACTCTTTCGTCCACCCCCTGTGATACAATTGCAGGTAATTCATATAGATATACACACACGCACACACACATATATATATATATATATACGTATCTGAACTCTGAACTCGCTAATGGTGTTGTTTTTAATCTCAATTTGCATTTCGATATACCTCCGATGTTTGATTAATTTTTTGTTTGTTCTTCCGGCATTGAAAATCTTGTACATATGTTAATTAGGAATGGTTTTCACTGTTAATTGCAGCTTTATTGGTGAAAATGTACATCAATTGATTAAATTTGGCTCAGCAAGTTTGCAAAAATAAGTAAAATTACATTCGAGTATATGCCATTTTGCAAACTGAAGTATCCATTTATTTGCGTTTTTTAAGCAACTGGATGAGTATTAGGCATATAGGGTTCTAAAGCAAAACTAGTTGGCATGAGTATTAATGTATTATATACATATGTGTATATGTTTACATGTGTTTCTCCCGATGTGAGGTGAGTAGTCCCGATATGTTCACTGGTGTACATTTTGTCGCTTTGCCTTTTTGCGTTCATTTCCATAAGCCTTATCTTGTTATTCTTATCATGATCTTACTGCGGTGATTTTTTTAGTTCAACTTGATTGTAGAATGATACCATTGCCTTGGAATTTTGGGATGCCTTTGGTTTCACTCTCTTTTTTCGAAAACTAGAGAAATACATTTTTGACCTTTTGTGATGTCAATCTTCTTTTTGATGTCTTACAATTAAAAAATGGTATGGATTCCGTTCAATTTTGAAAGAATGAAGATGGTATCAATACTCTCTAGTCTCTCCATGTCAAGAAAAATGCTATGTTTAACTTAGCGTGTAGTTTCATAGAGGAGTTGCACAATTAATCAATCGTCTAAAATGCTCTTCAATGATGGAAAATTAGGGGAATCTTGTGGACCAAAGTATTAGAATCAGACCTTATGCAATTAGATAATTTTAGATCGAAAATTATTAAAAAAGAAATATTGCAATTTCATATGAGACCCCTAAATTGATATTTTTGCAATGTCCATGAGAGGGAGTATTAACTTCACTATGGTTGGTAGCTCTAGTTGGATCTCTTAACTGAAGGGGTTCACATTGTTATTTAATTTTAGAATGTTGCAGATTCACTTTTAAACCTAGTTTTCTTATGGGAATGAGTGCTATGTTACTGAAGACAAATTAGATTTATCAGGGTTTGCCTCAGAGTTAATTCAGATCCTGTATGTTACATACTTACATCTAGAACAAATTCTTAGGTTATGCATCTTAGTAAAAGCATGTAGGTCCTGAATCCCTGTCAGATATCAAATTCAGTGACTTTCTCCTGTTTGTTAAGTCACAATGCTAAGAATATGGCATTGAACCCCACTCTGTAGATTTTTGCGAGTACACTGGTTGTTGGTCAACTCTTTCCTGACCCAATGCACGTGACTAGAGGAGGTTGGCTTGGGCAAACATTTGCTTTAGCAAAGTTCGATGATTCTTTTGAAGGGAAGAAATCAGGAATTCGGCGTTCAAAAGAGGAAAGGAAGGGAATGGTGGAGACTTTTATTAAAAGGTGTTTTCGAATCTCTCTGTTTTTTTTTGGCTTGTTAACAATAAAGTAATATACATTCCTCAACTTTGTGACCCAAGTTGCACTTATGAATGGTATTTAGATAGAAAGAATAAGGGATTGCACATTTCATTTTCTATAATATATTCTTGCATAGTTGTACCTGATTAGGTTGTCTTTTTCTTGTAAATATCACTGGATTGTGGAACCTCTAAATATGCTTGTAGAACATTAAGTAAAGTGCTTATGATCTAATAATTATCTTAGTACTTAGTAGCTCCAGAAATTTTAGCTTTTGCTTCTATGTTCTACCTATTATCTACTGCACATGATCATGGTTCGCCTTGAGTCAGTTTGGGGTTTAAACCACAAGCATCGTGTTTAGTAGAAATCCTAGACCAATCCAAAATATGCAGTGTGTTAGGCCAACCAATTCATGTCAGTTTTGTTTGGTTTTGGCCCAGATCGTGGTTCTACTGTGATTTAAAGGAATTTATCTAAAGCAACGGTGAACGGACATCCATTAGCCTGTGAATCTAGCAAGCAATAACCGAACTTACTAACTGCATATAATAAACATTTACTGCCAGAAACCAAAGAAAAGGTATAAAAGATCGGTTTCTATACAATGTTATAAATCTTTAAGAATTCTACAAGGACAGAAATTCGCTCTTTCATATCTGTTTACGGATCATAATGGTTCCTCTGTGAGGCCATGTTTCATTGTTATGTCATGAACTAGGTTCTTTCAGGCTTCAGCTGTCAGTTGTGTCAAAAAGCATTGCTCGCAATCTGCTGTTCTTCAAGTTTAGTTCACGTAGATACCAGAAATCAAATAATAGATATGGTTCTTGCAGATATCAGAAACTAAACAAAGGGGATTTCCCATCACTCAATCTCACACGCAAGGAAGTTGGTGGGTCCTTTTACACGGTGCGTGAAATAGTCCGGGAGATAATACAAGAGAATCGAGTGCTGGGCCCACCTAAGTCACCTCCAGGAGATAAGAATATGGAGAACCTGGATAGCTTCTTGGAACACCATCCATTGGGTTCCATGTCTGTTGATCACCATGTAGATGTGGTACCTCCAAAAGACGCTCACACTCAACTTGAATATGAGTTTAGAAGTGAACAAATTCTGAATACAAGGAGCATTCCTAAACTTCATCAAGGAAAGCTTGACAGTGACAACCTCAATGGGAGTATGAATAAAACCGAGAGGAATGAAGAAGCTAATGATCCAGGATTTACAGAGTTGCTAGTGGAAAGAGGTGGGGAAGAGCACAAAAGTGATGAAGAAGTAATATATGCTGAAACAAGTCAGATACCAGGAGGTGATATTGTAGAGACAACTCATGCAGCTGTGAAAAATGACAATGATGAGGAACAAATGCATATAAAATCTCTGGAGAGAAGAGGTAACAAGGAACAGAAAAATGAAGGAACAGAGCTAGAATCTAGCGTGAGTTGGAGATCAGAAGTTGTGGTAGAGACGACTCATGTAACAGCGAATAACGAATCACTAGAAAAAACGAAGAATGCAGAATTACTAGTGGAAGGAGGTATGGGAGAACATGTTGATGAAGTAAATGAACTGGTAGCAAATCAAACTCAAAAACATCAACTAGTAGAAGATGTAGAGGCAGGGACTTCTCCTTTAGGACCTGTGACTAGCACAATCCACAACTTGGATGAAAAAGTAAGCAAGAGAGTACTGGATGGTGGTTTGGAAGAAAAGGATACTGAGAATAGGAAACTGGCAACTGAAAAAAACGAGCACCTTGTTTGCAATGAAATGCACTTATTTAATAAATCAACTAACATGGTAGATATGAAGTCGGAAGAAGAGATAACATATCCGCTGTCAGAATCCAAGCCACCATTGGCAAGTCAGAAGGCTGAAAACCATCCATCAACTAAAGAAAACATTGTGCCTCATGTTAATGACAAAACAGACATTGAACTTGAAGACACTTTGCCTGCTGAAGAAAAAGTGAGTTCCTTCTGAATATTCTATATCTCTTAATTATGGCTTTTGTGTGTCTTTTCTGGCTAAATTTACATATCAGTACCCTTGAAAATGGTGCCTTGATCTCAACTGTGGACTGTGGTCACTACATCTAGATACTATGCTGGTGGCCTACTCGATTTTTCTTGACAAAAAATCCATGAGAAAATTCTTGTTTATCAAACTTGTAACTCACTGACAAGTACTTGTACACATTGACACATTGACATAATGTATATTTGTTATGTGTGCGAAAGAATAATATTTTATTGAACATGTTAACTGAAGTTAAAGAGAAATACACACTTGTCGCACGATTACACCTGAAGTGGATTATATCCTAAATAAAATGGAAGACGCATTTGGGAAGGGATCTAATCACACGGAGAATGAATGCAACAATACAACATATGTACCGAGAGACCGTGGTTCATCTTATAAACTACCCAAGCATGCAACATCAAGATCACAGCTGGGGAAACCTAATATGGGCCCAATAAGGGTAGCAAAGCTTTTTTTCTATTACCCAATGGAATTATGGAAAGCCTTATCTTTGATGTTAAACACATCACGAGACCAGCAGTTGTAATTTTTGTTGCATGCTATCACTTTTGCCAACCAAATTGACCACAAAGCACATGAGCCTATGTGCTTCCATAACCTTCTTTTTTAAACAAAAAAAAAGGTGATATATGTGATTGTGTTTAGATATATCATATATGTACACTGGTATAGTAATGAGCCATTCTTTCCCTACTGCTGTAAGTTACACCAAAGGCCAAACATTGAGTCCTTATCATGCTATGTTTTTTGTCAGCTAGCACATAAGGTGTTAAAGCAAAGTCAAAGGAAGGGAGAAATTAAATGTAAAGGTTTTAAATTAGGCCGGACCAAAATAAAGCACACAAAGTGCAATTTTTAGCTTTGCTATTGGGAAGCAGAGGATATGGTAGCATGCCCCCTACAAATGGTTGTTAAGATCAGTTATTTGGGATAAATAATACAAAATAATTGACAGATGAGAATGCTAATCACAGTGTAATAATGGGGTGTTGAAATGACAAAAAGCTTTGGGAGTCTTATGCGATGGAACTACAAATTGCTGAAATCAATTATCACTATTAAGGATAGGATTGAAATATGGTATGTGGAAGAAGGTTAGGGTGACAATGGTTGAAGAGAATCTGAGACCAATTGCTTCAGATGATTTTGGCATGTTTAATGTAAACCTTTAGATGCGTGAAGGTTGTCAGGAGATAACAGGGAAATTTTTGAAGAGAGATTTGAGTGAGTGGGATATGCAAAAAAAGTTAAGCCTTAGATAGGAGCATATGGAAGTATGCTATTCTTGTCTCAAATTCCAGGGGAGTTTGCTTAATAGTTTCTACTTTCAGGGGTTATTTTGATAACTTGTCTGATGGAAGTAGTAAGGGAAGGGTATCAGTATTTCATGTCTTTTTGATGATACTAATATGATGCTCATTGCTCGTATGTAGAATCAATGTTTGAGGTGAATGGATGAAAAATAGGTAAAAGCTTTAGGGCGTTAGCCATCTAAATTGCTCATTAGGTTAGTTAATGTTACCCTTGAGACAAGAGAAAATGTTTTATGATTGAATGAAGCTACTTTGGTACCAATATGCATATATATATATATCACGATTTTTAGCCTTCTTATTTGAACCTCCTACCATAAATATATATATATTTATAAGAAGGCTAAAAAATCGTGAGAAGGGAAGGTTATGGGAACTTTCATATGTGAATTATTGAAAAAATAGGGAAAATCAATTTGAAGATGCATATGTGAACCAACATTATAGATTATTCATATGTGTTCACATATGCATCTTCAAATGCATTTTTTCAGTTATTCATATATGAACCATCCCTTCTTACCTTCTCACGATATTTAGTCTTTCTATTTGAACCGACACCTGTTGTCTGTGTATATATTGTCTACTAAAATTTTCATCTGCGCATTTGATTTCCCCATTTTCTCTTTGTTTCACTCTTATTTTCATTTGCATCGATGTTAAATGCAATTATGGGACCTTGGTTTTTGAATTAAATGGAGGTTGTAGTTTTTTTGTATCTTTTTTTCCGTTACACATCTTTCTCAGAACCTAGACCTTTACTAAAATTTTGAATGGTTATCAACCACCATTTTTTACTACTAACGTCAATGTGTTTCTTTAGATTTGGTTTATCATGAGATGGTGTTCCTATGGATGTCATCATAAATAAAATGTAATTCAAAGATGTTACCTTCTGCAATTACTTTATCTTGATGTGTATATCATTCATTGAAGACGATTTACATCATGTGTGCTTCTGCTTCTTATCAGACCATAAACGGTGCCAATGCTCGCAATCTCCACAGTAAAACCTCATCCATTTCTGTACAGCAGTCAATACTTGATGAAAGAAGTGCAAATTTGAACAAATCTAGTGACCAGCCTGGTGGCAATCCCCAAAAGAGAACCAATGCGACATTGAACAGAATTAATCTGTAAGTACCCCCCCCCCCCCCCCCCCCCGCGCGTGCGCGCGCGTATATAGGGGCAGGTTCCCAAAATTGATTAGGAACCCGGAAACTACCCACAGCATGATACGTGGCATATTCATCATGAATATGGACGTGTTATTCCTTAGAATGTGTTATTCATGATGAATAGTCATTTTGAAGAGGGGTGCGCTATGGGTGGTTCTCAAATAATTTAACCAATGAAATTGATGGTTTCCAAAGTTTCCAATCTTATATGATTTCCAATTGAAACCACCTCTATATATGGGAGCGATCAAATGGAAACCACTTTAATTTTGAAAACCGTGGAAACCCTCAATTTCATTGGTTAAGTTAATGAAATTGTTTCATGAAATTGTTTAATTTGATGAAATTGTTTCATATAATTCTTTTATTGATGAAACTGTTGCATATATTTGTGTTTTTTTATGTAAAAATGAAAAAGTTTCATCAGACTGTGAAAATACATTAAACAATTTCATCCGAATGAGAAAAATAGATGAAACTACATAAAAAACACAAATATATGAAACAATTTCATTAACAAAAGAATTATATGAAACATCTTGATCATGTTAAACAATTTTATGAACCAATTTCACTAATTTAACCAATGAAATTGATGGTTTCCAAAGTTTTCAATCTAATATGGTTTCCAATTGAAACCACCTCTATATATATATACACACACATATGTGTGTGTTACCAGTGGTGATTGATGTATGTGCATATGATTTTCCTTGTAGTGGTTGTAATTTGAAACAGATGATTTTACTTGTTTGTTTAAGCAGCGAGTCATGGGAAGCGGCATCAAAGAAATCAAATGGCCGAGAAACTCACCGACTCGTGACATTCATCAAGGCTTTCATTACCGCATTCGTGAAGTTTTGGTCCTGATTTTGATGGGGTGAGACCTAGAAATTAGTATGTATGTCAACAAAGTTACTAGTTTGAATTGCATATGTATGTATGTATGTGTATGCATTGCTGTTGTTGGTTGTGTTCTGTTCTTTTTCCTATTAACATCTGTTTGGAATAGGATGATTTAATGTAGATAAACAGTTACATGGTGGTTTATCTGAGTCATTACTTAGAATTGAGAAGAAGGAAAACACATTGTTTAATGGTTGAATGAATAAGTTATTGAGTTGATTAAATAAAAACAAACTACATTGTCATATAAGAATATCTTCAGCAGCTACTCAGATTATTTTGTTCTATCAATTATTCTAAAATGTTCTTTAAAATAGAGAAAACTAGAGAAAGAAGCTATAAATCTCCATAATGATCAAGGATCTAAATCTTTTCTTACACTTCTCACCTTAAATGGGTCGGGTTGGGTTCGGGTTTAACCCATTTATTTATTAGGTTGTAAATCTCAAACCAATCCAACCTGTTTAATTAAATGAGTTGAGATTTTCAATCCAACCCAACCTTTTACTTAAATGGGTTGGTAGCGGGTTGACCTGTTTATGATTTTCTCAACCCAACCTGTTAAATAAATGGTTGAACCTGGGTTGACCCATTTAATTTTAAAATTTTAAATGAAATAAAAAGCATTAAACTACTAACCATAAAGTCAAATAAATTGTTCAAAGTTTCAAACCGTGGAAGTCGTCGTGGAAGAATGACAGGAAATGTATGGAAGTCAAACTGTGGAAGTTATTTGACAACGTTAGTCGTGGAAGGGCGTCGAGCCGTCGGTGGCTGTGGAAGGGCGTTGCCGTGTCGGGCCGTCGGCGATCGTGGAAGGGCGTCGGACGTGGGTGGTCGGCTAGGGTTTTGAGGAGTCGAGTATTGTGAACGAAAGAGAAATAATTTGGTTTGGTCAACGTGTCAAATTGTCAATGTGCCGCCGGATGTAATTAGGATTTAGGAAGCATATTTTTTTTCTATTAATTTTTTAATTATTAAAAAGATATTAAATTATTAACTATAATTAAGTAATGATAATCAAATAATAATTAAATAAAATTATGTAGTATTATAAATGGGTTAAAAAAAGATTGATGATGAGTTGAAATCATGTCGGAAATTTCAACCCAACCCAACCCAACCCATTTACATATAAATAGGTTAGATGAGTTGACCCATTTAGCTTAAATGAGTTGAAAATCTCAACCCAACCTGCTTTTTGCCACCCATAATGATAGGTATCTTAATATGTTAACAAGCATCGGGGACGTTTTATTAAGTTAGTTTATCGACTCACTGTAACATCTCAGGCCAACCGTACCATATATTATTTGTTTTGTCCACACATGAACTTACGGTTTTAAAATGCATATGATAGAGAAGATATTTAGTCCCTTATAAAGCAACATTAGTTCTTTTCCCCAACTGATGTGGCCATGTGGGATCTTACACTAACTACTTTCAAAAACATTAAATGTAAGGGTGATATTATCAAAACTTAACGAAGTTATTTTAGTTCCTATATAGTCTAATAAAAATAATGTTTTTTCCACAATTCATGTAACAAAGATTTAAATTTTATAGTTATATTTATCTGACTAGTAACTTGCTGCTGTTATCATGATGTGCATGTCGATTTTTTGTCGAAAACATTTTAAAGATTTTCGAAACAGGTATCCACTTTCTTTAGTATTACAAAAGCAGTAAGTTAACAATCGAAATAGATACAAAGTAGAAAACTTTAAAATTTTGTTGCTTTGATTGAGAAATAAAATTTTGTGTTACGTCAAAAAGAATTAAAACAACTTTATTGTATTCTAATATTATAGAGGGAAGTTCATTTGGAAATCTTGAATATTTTGTGAACCTAGAACAATATGTTATGTAGTATTCATGATAAATAAAGTTAAATAATAACTAGTGTCGGAACCGCGCGTTGCACGGTAGCGTGAATAACTCTGATAGTAATATGTAGGTTGTCTATATGATACATGTTAATTGTTAAATATGATGATGAACAAACTGTATACAAATTATTTGTAAAAATCATTAAATTTAATTATTGTAATTATATATATATATATATATATATATATATATATATATATATATATCAATGTTCTAAATGGCGTGAGGCGTGGCGTGGCGGTGAGGCCAAGCCTCAAACTTAGGAGCCACGGCGAGACCATGGCGTTTTCAAGGCGTAACTTATGACGTCATTTTTCTAATTCATATATATCATTATATAGAAAAACATATGTTTTGTAGTGTTACTCAATTAGTCAATAGTAATAAGCAGGGGCGGAGCCAAAATTTTTTTCTAGGGGGTGCCTAGAAAAAATGTAAGAAAATTCATGATTTCAAGGTTAATAAACCCTTTTTAGTAAATAGTTGACCTAAAAATAGTTAAAAATCATGAGTGACCTAGATAACATAACAATATCTATATTTATACAAACAAATAGAGTGAGCTTTTGTTTTGTTTTTGTGAAAGTGCCCATACTCAAAGAGACGGGAAAAACAGATACATAAAAATTAGGAATATTATAAGAGAGAAAAGGAGCCTAGTCTATTATATTTTTAAAATTGAACATTACAACTAATACATAATTATTTTTTTAAAAGGGTGAGGGGGAGCCACTGCACCTTCTGGTGCTAAGGTGGCTCCGCCCCTGGTAATAAGCAAGTTAAATTATGGTATATATTAAAAAACTTGAAAATAAGACATTATAAACGTAAAGAAAAATCAAATATTGTATTACGAAATTGTACATTAGGCCATGGCGTCCTACGAGCTTAACGTGGCGTGAGACACAAGCCTTGGTGCCATGGCGGCTGTGCGGCGAGTTTTTTAGAACATTGATATATATACATGATAGTTTTTCTCAATTTATGTTAGAAATGATCTAAACTGAACGGTTTACCTAATTTATGAATTGTTCATATAATTGATGACATTATATGAAGTTTTTTCTTTTCGAAATTAAAAGATGAAGGTACATTTGCCAATTTAATTATATTTATTATAACATCACAAATAATTAAAGTATTTATAATTATTTTTTTGATGTTTTATAGATTAAACGATAAGTTTCCAGTTAATGACAGAAATAATTCAAAATGTGTTTTATCATATATATATATATATATATAGTTTTATATATTTGTGGATTCTAATTTCATTTATAATAAAACTAAAATGAAATTGAAAATATAAGAAAATAAAAGGTTTAGTAATTACTGTGTTGATTTAAAAAACAAATAATAAATAAAAAGATAAAATATAAATGTGCCTGAAAACTTCTAGTTGAACCATTTATAAGAAAACTAAAATGAAATTGAAAATGCAAGAAAATAAATGGTTTAATAATTATTGTGTTGATTTTAAAAATAAATCAAAATAAGAAAAAAAAGATAAATGTTTTTAAAAACTTCTCATTGAACTATTGTCTAGTTTTTACTATAATTAATATACAAAATAGATATTGCATGTATAAATTTTACTATTTGGTTGACTTTGATTAATTTCAACCGTGGTTTCGTAGTTGGAACTCATAAGTTGTATGAAGCAAAATGTAAATTCATATATGATAATTAGTCTAGTTTTAAACATGATCAATCATTGAAGGTCAAGAAAACAAACTTTAGATAATATTGGTGGATTTACATTCTCATAAAACTTCAATTTTTCAAGTGTGACATTAAAAATATCTATAAGTATATATATCAAACAATAAGTGAATATAAAAATATAGATTTACGACCCTTGAGAGTAACAATGTAATACTTGAATAAATAATACACAAATATTCTTTTAGGGTTGGGGGTTATGCTCCTGAGAAGAATATATAGAAATACAAATTAAGCTAATAATACATCATGCAATTATAAAATGGACAAATAAAGAATAGATTGAAACTGAATGAATAGTTGAATAAAAGGCTTATATGTAGTAATATATATGTGTAACGTGGTGATGCAACTTTGATGTTCTTTTGCATATTTGGTGATCTTTAGATCTTGATTATGATTGTGTCATTTACTACAAAAAACACAACATAAAGATTATATGAAGTCAATACAATGACAAAAAAACTTGACTATAAACAAAAGTTCATACCCTAAATTAATCTTTTAGTGAGAGAAAATATGTTAGAAGGAAAGAATGAGAGGTAGGTTGTTATATGACAAAGAAGTGAAAAAACTCAATAACATATCCAACAAAGACAACAAAACCACTTGTGCTTAAATAAGGGAAAATGATGATTAATTAAAATAAATGAAGGAAAATGAATGGTTAATAATATAAACAATGGAAATAAATGATTAATTAACATAAATTGTAATAAAACAAATAGTTAATTTTCTTTATGGTTTATTCTTTTATATATAAATATATATCTATACTATATTATAAAAACGACATAAAAAACTCTTAATTACAACATTTTAAGCACAAGATACAACTAATTAAAGTCAATTACTTAATTTACAATTTCTTAATGCTTTGGTACAACCTTTTCAAGCACAGTATTTCACATAATCATCTATTTGTGGAATAGATACTCATTTATTAATATAAATATTTGTTTTTTTGTGGAGGATTTTATAAAATAGATTTTATATTAGCATAATCTATTTTAAATGTAGATTTTACATTTAAATCTATATTAATGAGATGTAACATAAAATCTTTTTTCTTCCGTATTTTTTTATATTACATCTCATAATGTTTTGTCCATATTTTATTTTATAAAATCTTTTTCCATATTTTATTTTATAATTTTTTTACATAATGAGATGTAATATAAACTCTTTTTTCTTCCGTATTTTTTTTGCTAATATAAAATCTATTTTATTTTATAAAATCTACACGTATTTTTTTTTCAGGAGCATTAAAAGAAGAAAAAAGAAGGTTGATATGAATTAAAAATAAAAAATAACGAGATACACTAATAAATTATCGTATTCTTTAAAATAAAAATATTTCACAATACTTTCCAAATTAACCAAGTGTAAAGAAAATAAAATAGAAACGATGTAGATATAAAAATATTCTTCCATATTTTTAATATATTTACATTTAAATGTAAAATGTAAAATCGAAAATGAAAATAAAAGATTTTAAAATATTATATACATTCACTATAAATATATATAGCTTCTCTATGTATCATCCGAGTACAAGAAAAAGACGAACGTTCGGGTGTCAATGGCGGAACCTGCAACTGAACAAAAGATATTTCACTATATTTTTGTTTCTTTGAAAAACTACTTTTTTATATTTTATTTTATTTACCGAGGATTTGTTTATATTTTTCAAAACCCACAATCATATTTTTCGAAGTAGGGGAATAAGATATATATATATATTTTTATTGACTAATACTATGAGGTCTTGAAGTCAATTGTCAGATAAAATTTCAAGTGGTACTGAATGAATTTGAACTATACCAGTTGAGTTGTCAGTTACAAAAGATAGAAATCATTTATTTTCTTTGTCATATTTGATGTGGGTTGAATGTTGTTAATTAATCTACAGATTTATACGTTCAAAGTGATTGTTAAGTGTTGTCGAGGAGGTTTCAAAAAAATTGCAAAATCTGTAAAAACGTATATTCATATTTATAATTATTTCAATAATAGTGATATGTTGTGAGACATGTCGTTTGAGTTTTAAATAATATAATATAAAACTATTACCAATATTATTGCACAAACTCATAACAACAAACGATTAAAAATATATGCAAGTTAACCACTTATGAAAATACATTCGTTTTTCACATTGTATTTTATTAACTGTTAACAGAGAAATTACGTTTCATTTTAACTCGGTTCAATATTCCAACAAAAAATTTATCCTCTCGTGCAATGCACGGACCCAACACTAGTATATAATTAAAGTAAAATGGTTTAAGTTATAGGAAGTTGTATGGTTTATGTATTGAAAATTAATTAAAGGTGTACCAAAATGATCAAAGTAGTCTCCTTGCAATAAAAAATACATTTTCATAGAGGGGTATTAAAGTCTTTAATATATTTAATATTTAAAAAAAATAAAAAAAACCACAAAATTTATAGGTAACAATCATACTCTAAGAGAATGCCACCTCATTACTTATTGATTTTCCTTTAAATAAACAATGGAAATAAATGATTAATTAACATAAATTGTAATAAAACAATTAGTTAATTCTCTTTATGGTTTATTCTTTCATATATAAATATATAGGGAAAAGTTTAAAAAAAAACCAATAAACTATTTCATTTTGAATGATTAAGTCCCTGAACTATTTTTTTGAATGAAAAAACTATTAAACTTTTTAATTTTGAATTATTAATTCCCTTAACTATTTTTTCGAACAAAAAAAGCCATTAAACTTTCTAATTTTGAATGATTAAGTTCCTAAATATTTTTTTTGAATAAATAAACCATCGAACTTCTAAAAATTGGTTACCTTTTTTTAAAGGTACCTGGAACTGAGTATTAAGGTTTTAAAGTAAAAAATAAATTTAAATCAGTTTTACAATTCTCAAACTCTACGTCATTAAAATCACTCACAAACAGTCGTATCGCTCTGCCTTGCCACTCCCCGTTGCCCGAACGTTGTCCGTTATCCATATTGCCTAACACGCTGTTGCCCCAGTTATCGATCTCCCTCTTTTTGATCTATTTTTTATCTATAAAAAGAAGAAGAATCAAAAGATAATCAGTTACAGGTAGTTTTTTTGGGTTAAAATGATGTAAGTAACCAATTTTTAGAAGTTCGATGATTTAATTTATTAAAAAAAATGTCCAGATACTTAATAATTCAAAATGAGAAAATTTAATGTTTTTTTTATTTAAAACGAGAAATTTTAATGGTTTTTTCATTCAAAAAAGTAGTTCAGGGACTTAATCATTAAAAATGAGAAAGTTTAATGGTTTTTTCATTCAAAAATTTAGTTTAGGAACTTAATCAATCAAAATGGAATAGTTTGTTGGATTTTATTGAACATTTCCCAAATATATATGCTTAAAGTAAAATGGTTTAAGTTATAGGAAGTTGGATGGATTAGGTAATGAAAGTTAATTAAATGTGTGCCAAAATGACCAAAGTAGTCTCCTTGCAATAAAAAAATACATTTTCATAGAGGGAAGTTAAAGTCTTTAATATATTTAACATTTAAAAAAATAAAAAAAACCACAAAATTTATCGGTAACAATCCTACTCTAAGAGAGTGTCACCTCATTACTTATTGGTTTTCCTATAATATATATATAGATAAATATCATTCATTATGGGTGTTTATCTGTTGAAATCCAATGGATTTAGGTGGATCCGATCCGATCCTATCATCCAATGGATGTTGGATTTTTTCATCCGATCTAATCTAATTAACATTGAACATTCGATCCAGTCAAATCCAATGGATCTAAAGTCAACCCTGAGATTTCAGTCAACTATAGTGTGTTGTAGTAGTTTGCGAGGAATTCATGTTATTGCACAACCTTTGTGCCAGAACCCTGTGGGAATTGGATCAGATTGGTTCCTGGTTAGCCATTGGATCAAATATATTTAATTTTATTGAATTCTGAACTGTAATCCTAGAACCTCCTGATCCAAATAGGATGTTGAAATTTTGGATCCGATCCGATCCAATTACAATTGGATGTCTGATTATGGTCAGTCGATTGTAATTGGATCTAATGACTTTCTGCATACCCCTATTATTCATCATGATTATTATAAAAAAATATGGGTTTCTCATTGGTTCTCAAATATTTAAGGTTTCTAATCAAACATAAAGTTAATTGGCTAAAAGCATCTTCAACAGACATGTTAAAATATAAAATTTTGAAGATTTTGTAATGTTTTTGCTCCAACAACGATGCTAAATGATATATTAAAATAGACAAAAGAAGAGAGGTAAGATGGAAATCTCCAAAAAAATCTCTAAAAACGCATGCTCCCCCGACTCAAAATAAATGTCCACAATGAAAATAACACACAATTTTAGTAACGTATAATTATTACACTTTTGAGATAACTAAATAACACTTTTACCTTTAATAATAAAGATAGAAACTTTCTCCATCTCATAATTAAGGGTGGAATGAGAAAGTGGAAACTTACTTTTTGAAAGATGACACTTATATTTGGACAAACTAAAATAGAAAATTGGACATTTAATTGGAAGGGAGGGAATAGAAGAAAGAGAAATAATAATGTTTTAATTCTTTACCCATCAATTAAAAATATTGAAATTAAATTTATAAGAGAGATAAATAATATTTTATTATATGTTCAATTTTTTTTTCATTAATATAATTAATACTAGAATTGCAAAAATATAGTTGATTTAAATATAAATTTATTTAGATATTTTAATTTTTCATACTTTATTATCGAAAAATTATAACATAGCTCTTAAAAATGATATATAAATATATTAAAAATAAAAAATAAAGAAGATATTTTAAGAAAAGAATAACGGCGTTCACGGAAGCCTATGCAAAAAGGAGGTGCGAGGAACATGGAAGTGGAAAGGGTTTCACATGCAAAGATTCATTCATCACTCACATGTAGTAGATAGCGTATTTGGTAACCCACCTCATGTTTCTTTTTCCTTTCTTTCTTTTGGTTCACGCCGGACGGTGGTGGTCAGGCGGCGGCGATTGGTGGACACCGGTGGTGGTTTTTCGAATGAATATATATATATATATATATATATATATATATATATATATATATTATGGGTCAGGTTTAATGGAAAAACTAAAAAAAAGAAAAATTGAAGCACACCCTAATAGTCATTCACAGTGGTGGACATAGGCTTAAAAAGGTGGGGGGAAAGGCCCCCACTCATTTGTAATTTTTAAAAAAATTTGTAGGTAAAATATTTTTTTTTTACGATTATGTGTTTAGTTTCCCCACTCATTTTTGACGGTTCCCCCCAGTCGCTCAATCCATTTTAATGAAACCCCCACTCTCTAACTTGTTGGTCATTTTTTTTTACTATGTTTGGTTGATGATTTTGTTAAATATATCTAAATTTCTTGATATTTCAGTTGTATATATGTTCAAACCAATTCATTTAGAAGAAATCTATATAAATTAAATAATAGTATGATTCGCTATTCGGTTAACCGATATGGTAAAAAAATAATCGAATCGAAATTCACCTTATTTGGTTACCCGAACCGTTTAACCCGCAAACCGGATAACACAAATTAGTTTTGGTTTGGGTGAGTTACTCGGTTTTGAAATTTTTTATACCTCAGGGGACCCCAGTCACCTAAGTTTCTAGATCCGCCACTGGTCATTCATCTGGATGGTATGCACTTGTGCATACAAGTAATTTGTAACACGCACAAGTACATAATGCACACATGCATAAAAACAAAAAAAAACTTACTAGATTAATAGCTACTAGGGTGTTCCTCAGTTTTTCATTAAACCTCCCTCTATATGTTATATTCATGAAAAATATAAATATATGATAATAATATTCATAGATACTTGAAGGTATGGTGTTATGTTTCATAAAAGACAACCTAAATCAATGACCTATTAGGGAATTAGGGTATTCAAGCTACAACATGTTCGGGAATTCGGTCATTTGAGTTTCGGACTTCGAGCTGACCCATCAAATTGAGATATATTAGCTACTGGTCGACTTTTGAATAGCATGAGATCTCAACGTGAGGGATTACACGACTCATGAGGTCTCATCGTGAGTCGTGACTCATGAGGTACTTTTTATTGTACTGAAACGTTATCGTCGAATTTATTTTTAAACCTTTTGATTTATAATTACTGTGAGTAAAGTGCGTTATGTACAAAATGTATTCCATTTTACGGAATGGATTTTTTTCCTGATTTGATACATATGTGGTGCGGTTAGAGAAAACATTTAAACCACATTGCAATCGATTTATCGTTTTGACCCTAAACCATATTGTGTGTCCCTGAATCTAGTTTCTAATACAAAATCAATCAAACAAACAAGATTCAAACCAATGATTATCTGTTTGATTTCTTTCAATTCACAAATACACTTTTGTAACGATTCCTAACCAAAATCAGCTCCAAAAACACATCTAAACTCAGAATCTCGAATTTTTTTGCACATGAACAGTGACGAACTAGTTTCTTGATTTTCTTGAATCGATTTCACCTTTTGGATCTGCTTTGATACCAATTGTTATTCCCAGATATTCAAGTTCTAATCACTAACAAGTAATCAAGATGAGAATCTAAATTCATATGTCATTGAATCTTCAATCACAAGATTACAAACTTACAACTTTCTCTCACTACTCTCTCACTAGAATGATGAAACTATAAGCTCTTCTCTAATCAGCTCACTTTCTTTCTAATTCGTGTACTCTCTCTCTACAATCTGATCTCTTGTAACTCAACTTCCAACTACTAACTAAAATACAAAATAGAAAAACTATTTATACCACCATCTAATACAAGGAAATAACAAATACAACTAAACAAATACATTGACTTTTATTATAAAAGACTTTGACTTTTTAATGAGATTTGACTTTCTTCAGCTTTGACTTTCTCAACTTTGACCTTCAGTATTCTTGATCTTGTATCCAACAGATTTATGCTCTAACAATATTATACCGCGAACACCCCCAATTTTAGCCAAGAAATAATTATAAATGACTATATATTTTTATTTACAGTTATAGTGATAAATTTAATAAAGACTATTAATAGCTTGGTAATAACCGGTGTAAAAAAATCTCACTGGGTTAAATAAAAATGCATTTTATATCTTTAGGGTATTTGTATGTCCAATTGGGAAAGTATGAGGTGTGTTGTGCCAAAATTCCAAATTCAGAGGGGGAAGATAAAGTTGAATTTGGCAAACCAAGAGTTTGAAATCGCCAAAATATTTAAAATGGACATTCAATATGGTGTAACCTTATGTATTCGTTTTCTTTAACATTGATTTCAAGCCACATTGTAAATAGAGGTAACCATATGAAAGGTGGGGATCGAAAGGACAAAGAAATCAAAACAAAACTATGGTCGAGTCCATTGGCAAAGGATTGAGCACATAGACGGGATCACAGTTTGGTCCATAATGGGATGTCGATAGCCACTTCGAGGAACAGTTTGGAGTTACGACTTGTACGGTGAGTTTCACGTGACTTTTTATAATGGGTTGCATGCATTATTTAAAGTTCTATGCAAACTTGCTAATTTCTTCGTGATTTTATCATATGTTGCATATGGGTAAGAGTGTGGTGTTTTGAACATACATGAACATGTACATATTTTGATATTTGGGTGGCTATGCGGGTGTACCACGGTAACAGACATGTTGTGTGAGTTTGTGGTCAAGAAGCAATTGTAAGGCAACATGTTGTGTGATTTTGCCTAGTTATCGAGTTTCGACTAAAACAACGGACACGCTGTTTGAGTTCGTTAGGTAACGTTGTGTGATGTAGACACCCACTATAATGTCGTTATTTTATGAAATGTGTTAATTTTCTCATATGCATGCGTAATTGTTGAAGCTTTGTGAAAAATGTAAAGTTATTGCTCGTGCATGAAAACTGTGGATTCACTAGGTCTTAGACTCACCCAAACTCTTTTAAAACTTTTGCAACCCAGGGCGACCACTAGATTGGAAAGAAAAGTGGAATAAAGTGTAGATCGACTGAGTGTGATATCGGAAGAAGGATATGTGCAATTCAAGGCAATGATACATAGAGCAAGACTATATCTGTCAAAATTATATATTGTTTCCGCTGCAATGTAAGTGTTTGATCTTGGGGGTACTATTTGTAAAATATTGAGGTATTTACAAGCTTTACAAAAAACTTAAGGTTTTTTAATTAGTATTACGATGTGAATTATTATCAAATATATTGTTTCAATCAAATATTATGACCACCTGTTTTTATTACACATCATGATCACCTTTTGAACACAATGTAACTCAACAACACCAAGAACAAAAAACCAAAAAACTATGATTTTCCCATAAAATATTGTGTAAATACTTGGATACACACTGTGAACAATTAATTAATGTTTCTATGGGGAGTTATATCTTTTTTCTATTTATCGGAGTTATGAATTTCCTACTTATGGGGGGAATAAAAATTAATTAAATGTTTTTATGGGTTGTATTTTTTATTACTAAATTACCTTTTTATATTTATTTAATTAACAACATAACTATCTTAAATGAGTGGTCATGACATTCTAGGGTTTTCATTTGATTAGACCCCTACAAGGTTCTAAATGACGCGAGCCGTGACAGTGTGGCATAGTCAAAGCTAAAGCCTTACAAGTTATGGTAAGACCACAATGTTTTTTAATACATAATCTGAAGCGGCATGTGTATACATATATGTATGTATATACATACTGGGGATGTATCAAATTCAAACCAAGCCATTTGTACAAATTGTATAAACCGTCGATTTCATTGTTTAATTAAATGACATTGTTTCATGAAAGTGTTTAATATGATAAATCAATGCCAAACGGCCCCAAAACAACCATTCACATAACAAGGTTTGCGGAAATAACCTATTACACAACTGACAATGATTAAATAGAAGGACAGATTAAAACTGAAAAGCCTTGGCAACAATCCTCTAGTCCAAGCCTTCTGCTCAAGCTCTTCACTCCCTTACCCGCACCATCTACTTCACATTTCCCTGAAATGGTTTATAGTTTTGAAAAAAAAAGCGAGGGTTAGACCGAAAGGTCTAGTGAGTTCTCTCTAATACAGTTCACACCAAAGCCACATAAAAGATTTATCGAAAAAAAAAACAATTCAACTTTTAAAATAAAACATCATACTTACCAACACGCTTCTGACACACACTACCGTCACGCGGAGGTAACAACGTGTCTGGCTCATACTGCCTTATTTGGGACACACCCCCAATGGCATATACGGGACACCCGCCCGGTATGAGCATAGGCGGGACACCCCCCCCCCCCCCCCGACTTGGCCATCTCGCTAACAACAATGTATAAAAAGATTTATAAACAAATATAAACCAATTTAGTTTTATTAAACATCACACTCGCAAATCCCACTTTCGACACACGCTGAAGTCGCACAAAAGCGTCAAAAGTGTCTGGCTCATACTGCCTTATTTTGGGACACCCCCCCCCCCCCCCCCCGACTTAGGCCATACTCGCCAGCTACCAAGTATGCATACATTTTACACAATCAATACGATAAAACACATTGCACATTTAATAAACTTCACATGCGAAAAATGCATAAACAACAATGGAGATTTTGGTTTAGAAAACTCACCTGTTGTCCCGCCAAGAATCTTTCCCCAACTCTCCCAAACTCGACTGGTCACCTAGAAACGTAGGATAAAACTAACTATACATGCTACACATTAAACCAGGAATCAAGTGCTCGCTACCTGGGTCTCACTCGATTCCAACTTCACGCCACCCGGGAAACTCACCCTCGGGTCCTCCCTGGTCCCCCCGACTCCCCCGAACCACCCCGCCTCCCGGGTCACCCCCGGTCCACCCCGCCTCCCGGGGTCTCTCCTTCCCGGGCCTCCTTCGGTAAACCCCACTCTCGGGGCCTCCCGTCTCCCGGGTTCCCTCGGTACACCCGGCCTCCTCGGTTTCACTCGCCCGGGACCCCGTCTCCCGGGGATCCCTTTCCCGATGCTCAACCCAGCAGTGGGTTTTGATCGAACGAGAAAACCCTAAGCGGCTGTGATGATCTCGATCTACAGAGTTTGGACAAACAAACAGGATTGAAATCCTTCCAAAGAAGGTATTCAAACAACATCCCCAAAATGATGGTTAGGTGATAAAAACTCCATTGATTTCACCTCTTAGATCCAAGGATTCTACCATTTGGGAAGAGTCCAGATATGGGTTTTTCCACACCAAGAATCCAATCAAAACTAGATTAGAAGGTTGAATAATACCCATCAACACAAGATTATAAGGTTGGATGATTACCTTGAAGAATCATAGATCAAAATCTTCTTCTTCAATTACTCTCAAAATCGCCTTTTTCCCCAAACCTCCTTGCTTTCTCTCAGCCGCCTCCAACAACATAAGAATAGGGAATAGAGTGTTAGGGTTAAAACCCCTTTTCCAATCAAATTTACAAACCACCCTCTCACTTTAGACTTTGGCAATTTCTCACCCGACTTCCAACTTTTTACCTTGAACCCGGTTATTACAATGATGAAATTGATTTATAAGGTTTTTTTCTTGATGAAATTGTTTCAAATAAAATATGAGAAATACATAACAATTTCATCTTTACATAGAAACAAAAATATATAAAACAATTTCATTAAATTAAACAATGAAATCGACAGTTTGTACGGTTTGTACAAATGACATGGTTTGCAAAGCAAACCCCCCCCATATATATATATATATATATATATATATGGGTTGTTTTATTTGCAACCCTTAAAAATGTTGCAAACCTTGCAACCCACATTTTAACCGTCAGATTCATGATCGGCGGTTACAATAGATATGGGGCCCAATGTTTTTAATTAAAAAAAACACAAAAATAAAAATAAAATAACCGTCAATCATGAATCCAACGGTTAAGATGTGGGTTGCAAAGGTTGCAACCTTTTTCAGGGTTGCAAAATATCCTTCCACTATATATATATATATATATATATATATATATATATATATATATATATATATATATATATATATATATATATGTATATATATATATGGGTTGTTTTATTTGCAACCCTTAAAAATGTTGCAAATCTTGCAACCCACATCTTAACCGTCGGATTCATGATCGGCGGTTACAATAGATATGGGGCCCAATGTTTTTAATTAAAAAAAAACACAAAAATAAAAATAAAATAACCGTCGATCATGAATCCAACGGTTAAGATGTGGGTTGCAACCTTTTTCAGGGTTGCAAAATATCCTTCCACTATATATATATATATATACTTGTGTATATTAATATTTTGAATAATTAATCCTATAAAACAATTTATATAAAATTATAAAACTTTTAAAAAAAATAACTAGTTATATAGAGTGTATAAGAAAATGATATCAATAGTGTAAAATCTATTAACTCTCTACTCACAACTTTATTCAATCTTCAAATAATTCTTGTTCGACTCTTCATGTACGGAAATGAAATTAAGGATTTACCTATTTGGGGGTTTAGTATTTACGTGTTTTATAATGTTTATTTAATCTTAAATGTCATACATATATAACTATCATTTATCTCTCAAGTTATATATTTTAAAAAAAAAAGTATAGACTTGCAAAATAACCGTCATAATATGTCATAAAACGTCACAATGAGAACTAAGCCTTAAAATGGAGTCATATTAGTTAACATGACCACAAATCTAAACCTTAACGCTATAACATACCATAATTGTTATAAAAAATTAATTTCACATTTTACATAAAAACAAAAGTATGGGCATGTTTCGATGTTTGTTGATTTTAGTTGTATATATACATCTTCTATAAATTATTTGATTGCGTCCATACATTTCAAATATAAAATAAAGAATGCTCCTTGGATTCTCTTTTCAGAATCATGTCTTCGAGTTTCCAAGATGTTTAAAAGGTCAAATTTCATTAAAAAAATTGTATTTTTTTAAAAAAAATTATAAAAAATAATATATATATATATATATATATATATATATATATATACCGTAATCAAAATACGAATATTTGTTGAAATACTACTTGGTTATAAACGTAACACGATAAATTACATCAAAGATAATAGCATGACTCTTTCTTAAATGTGTTATAAAAAAGTTAGCAAAACTTTTACATAAAATTCAATATTAAAAAAATATTTTTCAAATACATATTTAAACATTTCTCACAGTTTATTAGTATTTTATGTGTATTTTCTCTGCTTTCGTCAATAATATCCATATATTGTCTTTCGTGAGTTATGGCACTTATAATTTTAGTTAAAGTTTATTTTCGACAAATTACATTTAAATTATTATTTCACATATTTTATTTTCTATTTTTTAAGAAAATTTAAATAATTAATTAGTGATTTTTTAAAATACTGATCAACATTATCATTGTTATATTTATTTATCACAACGAATAAATTACTCCAATTAAATATGTTTTTTTATGTCGTTTTATATTGTTATCTAGATTATCACCTTTTTTGATCAAACATTACTAGTTTACCAGGGAACAACTAACTTATTAACCAACAACTAGGGGTGTTCATCTAAACCGTCAAACCGTCCACACCGTAAAGTGCGGTTTAGAACTTTCACGCTGCGGTTTGCGGTTTGCATTTTTACCAAACCGCGTTATGCGGTGCGATTTGCGGTTTTGAGTTATCAAACCACGGTTCAAACCGCACCGCACTGCACCACACATTATATATATGTATATATTTTTAATTTTATATATTACACACACATATATGTTAGGCATGGAAATGGGGCGGGGACCTCAATCCCCATCCCCGTCCCCAATCCCTCATCTTCATCCCCATCCTCATCCCCAACGGGGAACGGGGATCCCCAACGGGGAAACAGGGATTTTCTTTTTCCGTTTATGTAAGCTATTTAAATCAAATATATGAGACACCACACATATTTAAATATCACATATTTCCAATAAACCTAAAATCGAAATAAATTTAATTTAGTATAAAAATCACAACATCATATAATAATTAATAACTTAAAACCAAAAGAAATTAAACCGAATTCGGGGAAAAAAAACTTAACTTCAAACGTACCAAAAGATATCGAGTAAGATTCAAAACCATATCGGGTAATTATATTTATACATACTAACATCCAAAAAATAACAATTTATATTATAAACCTAGTTAGGAAATAGGAAATTATAAATTACCGATTTAATTTAAATAAATAATATATCAAATATTAATTAAAATATAAAACGGGGACGGGGCGGGGCGGGGAGTGCGATCCCCGTCCCCATCCCCGGTTTGAGACAAACGGGGATCCCCGTCCCCATCCCCATCCCCGATTTAGCGGGGAATCCCCATCCCCGATCGGGGCGGGTGGACCGGGTTCCCCGACGGGTCGGAGCCAATTTCCATGTCTAATATATGTATATATAGAATAACTGCAATATTTATAAAAATATGTATTTAGGAATCTGACATATTGAATATTTTTAACTTTTAGACTTCGATCACGTTATCGTTGATTTTAAAATGAAGTTTTGATCTTATAATTATTAAATTGTATGTGTAAAGTGCGTAAGGTATAAACCGCATAAACCACACCGCATTTCGCGGTGTGGTTTGACATATATATATATGCGATTTGCGGTTTTCCTTCAAACCGCACCGCAAACACCCCTACCAACAACTAGTATTTTGGCTAACAACTTATCAAACAACAATTAGGGCATGTTTACCAAATCTTCCATTAAGTCCTGTATGGATAAATGTGTCTGTCTGGATAAATTGATGCTACTGTTTACTTTTTTATCTGAATGAACAGTCTGAATAACAGAAATGACCAATTTACCCCTGAATATGAATTTTAAGCTGTTTTATAAATTGTTGTTTATTTTTTAAGTCATTTAATCATAAATTCATTAATATAAACTAAAAATCAAAACATAAATTCATAAAATTGTGAACACAAATACATAGATAATAATTAACCAATAAACAAACGATAAAATTATGAAACACATACCAAACTGATTTGAAACCAATAAAAGAAAGAAAATTAAGATTGAATCTATAATCAATCTAACAACATAAGCAAACTATAAGATTATAAACATACCTAATAAAGACAAAATAATCTGCAAATAATCAACAAATAATCTGCTTTTAGATTAATTTCAAGAACAAATCATCTGACATAGTTTCCATTTCGATATGAAGATGAAGTAAAGAAAAATACCTGAAAGTGCGCTGCAGGTTCGATGTGGATGGAGGGTCAATGGAGGCGTTGGTCGATGCTTGATGGAGGTGCTGGTCGATGCTTGCTGCAGGTTCGATGGTTGCTGCAGCGATGGAAAGTGAAAGTGGAGGCGATGGAAGAGTGGTCGCCGACGATGGAAGAATGGTCGCCGACGATGGAAAGTTGCTGCAGGGTCGATTGAATGGAGGCGTGAAAGGGGAGGGTGAAAGGATTAGGTTAGGGAGAGAGGCATAGAGCGTGAAATGTCTATCAAGTTTTTTGTTTTTGTTTTTTGTGAGGGGTAAAAATGTCATGTTTTGGGCTTAATGGGGACAACTACCATTTTCACTACTGAGCGATTAAGCCATTAAGCCCCAAGTAAACACTCCATTTGTCTGGGCGAATAAGCCACTCGCCCCATTAAGCCCCAAGTAAACACCCCCTTAACTTATCAATCAGTTTATCAAACATAGTTTTTAACGATCATATATTAGTGCTCTTTTTTCGAATGTATAAATCATATCCTTATTTTACATTGCCATCTATTTAATTTTGAAGTGTTGACTTGACTTGGCTTAAAAACTTGACTTGACTCGACTCATCTTTCTACCCAAATGACACGATCACTAGTTTCAATGTTATCCATTATCTATATGAGTTCGGGTAATTAGGTATCCATGGGTCAAACAAGTACACACAAGTGTTAGAGCATCTCCAACAGCTTCTCCAAAATGGAGAAAATGGAGATTTTAGGCATTTTTGTGCTCCAACAGATTCTCCAAATTTTTCTCCAAAATGGAGAAAGTAGGAGAGAGAGTGTAATTTTCTCTAAATATGGAGAACTCTCCAAAATCTCCAAAAATGATTACCATGAGAGAGAAATTGTTTTTTTTTAATTATATTCTACCAATAAGATTTCTTCAAATGAGATAGGTATGAGAGATAAATAATATTTTATTAGATTTATAAGTAATGATTTAATCTCCAAAATGAAGAATCTGTTGGAGATGGATGTAAATTTTTATGTAGATTTTGACTTTTAATTCTCCATTTTGAAGAAATTTTGAAGATGCTATTGGAGATGCTCTTAGTTTCAAAGACCTCCAAATTCATCAAAATAAAAGGTTGTTATATATGCCTTTTCAAGCTCAATTAATATTAGAAAATATTTTTTTAAACATATGTAAAAGCATATAGTTTAAAAAATATTTATTTTAGTATAGATGATAATGTGAGATAAGAGGTATATTACATTTGGGTCTTGTTTGTTTTTTCATTTTAAGCTTTGAATCATTATTTATGTCAAATTCAGTCAGACGTTTCATAATTTAGACCGTTTGTTTTATTATTATTTTCAGAGTCTCTTATTTCTTAATATTGTCTGGACAAAAGAGTGGTTAATGCTATATTTTAAATCTCCTCTTACTTTCGTCCAACACCATTTGTTCGATTTCAATGCTGGTTTTATCCTAGATGCACCTCGAATATGCAAAACGAAAAACACAAAGATTGTATATCTGTGTGTTGGTTTTCCAGAACATCTTGAATAGCTTAAATCAGGGCTTCGGTGTGTGAGATATGATTAGAACTCCACAACCTCATAAACTTGTTAGCATCCTCTTTTTGTTTTTTTTCTTCGTTCCGTCCTTCGATCATCGATGTTCATTTCAATTGACGTATTTAAGTTAAATTATTGAGAGATAAAATAGACAATTATACTTATTCAAACCTTTGTCAGTTTACAAAAACAAACAATCTTATTGATTAATATTTCAGAATTCAGCATTACCTCTTAAAAATCAGAAGTGAAATCATAATTCATACTTTAACACCTCTTAAAAAACAAACGTCACCTTAATGTTTTTCTTAATATATTATTCTAAAATTATAGATCTTTAATTACATGTATATTTATAAAATCATATTCCTTAAAATAAAAATTAATTGAAAGTGCATTATTCTTTTTGATGTAATTTGGTCTTTTTAAAAAACATGAACAAGTTTAAAAAAGAAGATGTATGTATTTGTCATTTGATAATTACTACAAATTGCTGAAAGTTTTATTACATGGGGTGGATCTATGAAGCTTCGAGCAGGGTCTTGTGTACCCGTTCAACTTATTTTTATAAGCATAACTTCTTTAGATATGAAAGGTGCATTTACTAAACTTTGAGAGGTGTTCCAGGTTATTAGAAAATACAAGGAACATCAACAAAAAAACCGAATAAAGACCCTCAAAAATAACAAAAAAACCATTTTTTTTTCTTGAAATGAACAAAAAAAATCAGAAAAAATCCTCGAAATCAATCAAAAAACTTAAAAACCCCTCGAAATCAACCAAAAATTCAAAAAATTCCTCGAAAAGGTGGAATTCGATTAAAAACATATCAAACGACTGTACATTCTTTTAATCCACCTTAAATATGCATCCACTCAACAAAAATCATGGATCCGAGGCTGAAAATGATCTCTTTTTCAATTTTTGGTGTATTAAAAAATAATCTAGATACTTAATAATTATTAAATATTTTTTTATAAATTATACGGTTAAATAAATAAAACGTCAACCCTGATATTTATCTAAAATCATAAGATAGATGTAAATATAGGATAAATGTGATGACAGAGAAGAGATGTAAATGTGTGAGAGAGATGACGTGTTTTTTGTCATCCTGTGATTCTAACGTGACTTGGAAGTTCTTCTCTGACCACCACCACATGTTCATCATCACCACCACCATTTTCACTTTCTTCAACCTTACTCCATTCCCTTCCTTCCTTCTACTTCCATTTTCATTCTCCTTTTTCTAAATAAAAATAAACTCAATTTAATTAAATATAAGGACTCAAAATAGGATCCATTTCATTTCACCATCTTCCTTAACATTATTCTATCTTTTTTTTTTTTTTTTTTAACTTTTGGTAAATTTTTATATAAAAAAAAATGATATTAGTTTTATTTATTTATCTATTACTCAAAATCGTATCAACTCTGGAAGGAAGTAATTGCAACAAATATAGGCGCAAAGTACAAGCAATACAGCAAGACAGCTCTGCATGGGCCCTGTTCATCAAAGATAGAAACAAAATAACTAAACAGTACTCTCAGTTTCATAACTAACGCCATTTTTCATTTTATTTCAGATTTAGTATTTTATATGAATATATCATTAAATATTAGTAATTCAGTTAATTTTCAAGTACAATTTTTCTGCTTATGACAACATTCAATTTGATTAATATCGTAAACTTTAAATGAATATAGATGGTTTGAAATAGTGATGAATAGAAGGACGAAATTATTAAATAAATGTTGGAAAAACTAATTACTGAAAAAAAAAACAAGAGTAATCCGTTCGATTTGAATTAAATATAATGATTGATTGATGGATAGAAAGAAAGAAAGAAAAAAAAAAACAAAAAAAGAGGATCTCGTTGGAATTGAAGTGATAATTATTATGAAATTGAAGTATGATTCTGCAATTCGAGAATTGATTTACTCCGTGGAAACATTGTCGATGAATTACAGAATTAGAATTGTAACTTACAGTCATGAAGAACGTTCAGATCTGTTTGAAGAAAAGCATGACTGAAATCTGAGACGTATAGGAGAGAGAGATGATGCGGAATAAATCTGGATAATTCTCAGTCATAAGAATTGAGCAAACAATTTAAGATACAATTAGAGAAAAATAAATCTGATAAATCTTTCAAAGCTCAATTTAAATTCTAAAATTCAGATCTAATCATTCCGAATTTCGTTTCAGATTTCAATTTTGAATGATCAACAGGAAAAACCGATATCAATTGAATTGACATATGATAAGAAACAGTAACGTGTAAAAAAATTACGTACATATATTCATATAAGAGAATTCATACGATCATGAACTCGAAATTGAATGAAATCTCGTAATACTTTTCAGTAAAAATTTATTGAGGACATCTCCTCTTTTTCGACGAGTCTCGGTTGATGAGTTCATAGCTAGACCTGAAAAACGAATCAATCTCTTCTCTCGCAACGACCTCGAAGAACTGAAACTCACATAGCCTTCTCTTGCACGAAGGAGCAGAGCGCCTCTGTTTTTTCGGCGGCGGAGGACAGCTGAGGATTTCCGGAATCCTATGCTCCGGCGACGTTGGCGTTACGCACTCCTCAACCTGTTCTGATTGAGTTCTGCATGATTCCTCTGACGATTCCTGTTGCGGTGGTGGAAGCTTGAGTGTAAGCGACGATAATTGGATTGCAGGGAGGTCTTGCAGCCGGAATTGTAGATCTGCAGACATGGCGGTGGTCTTCTGGTGGATGTGGAATTCTGATTTGAGAAGGAAGAGAGAAATGGGGAGGTGTTGACGAGAAGTGGAGGAGAGATGCGTGTGAGAGTGTCGCTCTTTATGTACAAGTAGTATTTGAGGGAGAAATAAAAGAGGCGTGCAATGGAAGGTAATTGAGTTATAGAGGGAAAGAATATGCCAAAGGGTAAAATGGTCATTTACGATACGAGATAAGGTTTGTTTCGTAATTTTAGTTTAAGCATATCGTGATAATTCTACTGATATTTTTGTTCGATTGACTTTTTCAGTTTATCTCTCATATAAATCTATTCTGTTTAGCATTCTATGTCTTTCTATAAAGGATAAAATGTCGAAAATGCCCCTATTTATGGACTTTTGAGACATAAACTAATGGGAAATCATGATTATATCATGCTAATATCACGTTTATTTTTTATTTTTGAAAAATGAAATACAATTTCTAGTACAAGAAACGTGATTTGTCATAAAGCCAATGTATTATCTCATTAATTAACAATACTAATTTCTATTTCCTTTTTAGAATATACGTACTAATCAAGACTATTCTCGAGATTAATATGTTATCGAGCTGGTTTTTCTATAATATGTATCTCCATTAAGACTATTCTCGAGATTAATACGTTATCGAGCTAGTTTTTCTATAATAAGTATCTATATTAATGCTTTTCCTTTTCAAAATTGAAATTTAGAGATTTTCATGCCATTTTTGTATGAAATGTTATAATCAAATTCAATTTGTGAAAGCAGAAGGTAAGAGATATAGGCAAGAAAATGAAGCATCAAGAAGAAATTAATAATGGGACACAACCTAAATAAATATAAGTACATTAATGTTGAATTAATTGTTTTTAAATAAAATAAAATGAGGTTGGTCCAAATTATATCTAAAAGTAATTGATCTTTCTTACCATCTGTCTATGAATTTTTCGTTGTAAATCAATGATTGTTTGAAAATACTAAACTATCAAATTGTATAAAACAACAAATGGAGTTCCATTTAATTCTTAATTTACAAAATATTTTTTTTAAACAAATTAAAGAGAATATATAATTTAAAACAAAGAATTATTTTAGTACCCAGTATTATTTTGTACAAAATTATTTTTATAATATATACTTGTATTCAAATACTCTGCAAACGTTGTTTGGCTTGATGAAATGAGGAGGTTGCTAACTTGGTATTCATATATCATCTTATCTTTTACATTTTTTATTCACATATCTTCAGGGGTTGACCTCTGTATATATATCCGAACGGCTCCCGTGCACCATTCAACTTATTTTAGCAATTAAGAGTTTTTTCAAGGTATGAAGGTTGCATTCGCTAAACTTTGAGGGATGTTGCGGGTTTTTAGTATATACAAGAAAAATCAACAAAAAAAAACTAGAAAAAAAGTACCTCGAAATCAACCAAGTAAGCGAAAAAAACTCTTGAAATCAACCAAAAACCGAAAAATTCTCTCGAGATCAACTAAAAAACTTAAAAAATCATTTAAAAAGTAGCTAGAAACATATCGAACAACTTTATGAGTCTTTGATCCACCTTAAAGGTGTAGCAAGTCAATAAAATTTTGAGTCTGCCTACATACCTTATATAAGGGGGTAGGATATAATATATCTAATATATATCTGTATAATTTTTACTTTTTTAGGTTATGGGTTTAGATTTTGTAAGAATATAATTTATTAGTTTATAAATAATTAAAAATAATAATTGTAGTGGTTTTGCGGTTGTAACAGTTGTGGGGAAAAAACCTTTTCTATTTGGTGGTACATAAGTTTAATGCTATACAACTAATATAATTATGGTTATAAAAATACATTTTAATTAACATTTATTGAAGTTAAAAAAAAATTAATTAGTTTTAGAAGTCAACTAACTTACTGTTTTTTCAGTTGTTTTTATTTACTGTACATGTTCATTAAAATAATCATTTAATCACAGAACACAAAAAATGTGATTTTTATCTTATTCAATTATTTAAAATAAAACTAAACCACCATGTAAAAAGGTAGGAAGAGCATTTTAATTTCAAAATTTGTAAATTAGTTTTAGAAAAAATGGTGAAGCCACAAATAGTCTTTTATAAAATGTAATATATAGCAGACATATTTCTTTCTCAAATGGGAATATAGCAAACAAAAGTATGCAAACCATACATGTATTTTCGTTATAAAATATTTCGATAAAAATACCTACAAAATACAGATAGTTTTGTATAATTGATGGTTATAAATGCTTTTTTTTATAAATGTGGGTGTTTGGGTTAGCTTGCATGCACCTGAACTAAGGGTTCGTTTACCAAACGCTTATCCAGGTAAGTGTTTACCAGTAAAATTCAAAACTGTCACTTACTTACTAGGTAAGATTTTAGTTCACAAAAACGGTAACGTATGTAACAACCCAAACAAAACTATAAAGCAGTTTAATAATATAAGAAACTTCGCCAAAAACGGCACAAAACAAGAATCTAAAATTTTCAAAGTATACCAGGTTTGCAATAAGGCAACCTACTACAACTGAGAATAAAAAGGAAATATTCTAAAGGAGGTCTTCTAAGCCGGTTCTCGATCACACATTCTCTTTCCCTTTGCCTGAACTTCCTACCTCACGACGACCTGAAAAGGTTTTTAATTTTTGAAAAAGAGGGTTAGACATTGTCTAGTGAGTCCCCTCCGAAACAGTTCGAAACATATACAACAATAAAGTTTAATAATAATAATAATAACAACTCAACCCATTCAGCTTTGAAACTTAAAACCACATTCAATTTACTCGCTTCCGGCGCACACTACCGTTACCCGAAGGTATTAGCGTGTTTGTCTCACATTGCCTTGATGGGTCACACCTCCCAATTGGCATAAACGGGACACACCCCCCGATATGAGTACAGCCAGGTCACACCCCCCGACTTTGGCCATACAGCTCACAACAAGGTATGCATGCATTTAACCGACAGTAAAATAGATACCACGTTTAAAAAGAAAACTCACGTACATAAAGCTCACGGAATTACAAATATGCTTTAAATTAACCTTCACATGTCTTAAACCACTTTAACGCCACAAAACATTTAAATAGAAAACTCGCATGAATAATTAGCCTCGAAATCATATGAGGTTTTAGTTCAGAAAAACTCACCTGACATCCGGTGATAAAAATTATAACACTTGAACTTGTCGCGCAACAATTTCCCTAAATATCAAAATGGGATCGCCCGATCAATCACTTAATTACACTCTACAAACAAAGGAATATTCCCCCCCTTTACTGCTACTAAAAACTCCCACCCTCAAGCTACCCGAACCCAGGGACACTTACTGACCAATCGATCTCGCCCGGATCGGGACAACCTAGGATCACCCGGTCGGCCCAACCCCAGGATCACCCGGTCGGCATTATACCGGGGTCACCCGGTCGACACCACCCCGGGATCCCCTCGTCGAGGACTCCCCGGGACCTCCTGGTCGGTACCTCCCCGGGGTCACCCGGTACCCCACTCCTGGGGTCACCCGATCCCAAACAAACCCGGGGGCGATTTGGGTTCTTCATGAACCAGACCTCGAACAAAAACTCCGACATTAAAAACTCGCAAGATAAAATGCACCAACCAAATATGATTGCGACTCTAAACAATATAATCAACCTATTACCAACAATCCAACCTTAGGATTGATTTTAGAGAGTAAAATGGAGTTTTTCTATCATCATCCTCGAACTCCCCAACCAAACATCAGACCCTTCCCAAAACTTGAGAAGGGTCTTACCCACCTACTTTTTAATACACAGAGAGAGATCTCAGAAGCTTACCTTTAATCGACCGATGAAAAAAATTTCCTCAATCCAAAACTTCTGTGATCTTCCTCTCAATCCGATTATCGCCTCCTTCTCCTCTTTACAATAGTCAACCGCCAAGACAAGAATGGGGAAAATCCCTAGGTACAAACCCTTTAAATGAAAATTTTACAATTAGCCCCCCAATCTTTAAGTTTTAACCACCCACACCTCAAACTTTAAAACTAACTATATTTGACCCCAGATATTACAACATATGCAACAATTTATTCGGTAAACGCTAACCATGGTAAGAGACGACGACCCTCACCTATCGGATAAGACTCACCGGATAAGATTTTTGGTTCTTGACATATGCATCCGGTAAAGTAATGTGACTTGGTAAGCGCTTACCCCGGTAAGTGTTTGATAAACGACTCTAAATTCAATGGACAAACTTTTTCAGAATTGGATTGGAGAGGACAAGAGGATATTGGACAAGACATGACAAGTTGTCTGTCTAGTTTTTTGCATGACAAGGACTGACCGGATTGGGCTAAGTTACCCTTAAACATTGTTTAATGATTTTATATTGTGGTTACTGGTAGTGGCGTAAGAGGTGGTAAATGTGGCGGAGGTGGAGGTGGTCGACAATGGTGGTGGTGATAGAGGTAGAGGCGGTGTGGTTATGGAGAACGTCGAGATTGTGGACATAAGTGGTGGTGGTTACGAGATGGGTGGTGGTCTTAAACCAAATATCATATCAGAGTTATATCAAATGATGAAAGATTGGTAATTTTTAGTTTTGTCTCATCCTTGTTGCATATTGTTTTTTTTCTCTTTGTAACTGTGGGTTTCCGGACCAATTTACGTGCATCGACTAATCATCCGAGCGACCACGAATGACCTTGAGTCATTGTCATCGCAGGTGAACCTCCATAGCCACAAGGGCTTTGTCAGCGTTTGGATTTGAACCTGGATAGATGAGATTTTCCCCTACATCCCCATAAATATTAATCGGTGCACCACAACCCAAGTGATTATATTGTTCCACTTATTTTAGTGGAACAGGAAAAAAAACATTTTTTTGTCTCATTCAGTCCCACTTAGTCCGTGTCTCGTGTCATGCCAAACATGGAACAATGAGTATTTTTGTAATTCCCATGTCACGTCACACGTGGAATACTGAGTTTTGTTTGTCTTATTCAGCCATATGTACCAAATGCAATCTTAATAGACTAATCTAAAATCTTACCAGTTAAGCTATTCATCGGGATTAATAATGTTTTTGAATATCATTCGTTTGTGTGCAACTACTCAAACATCTACAAAAAAAAAATGTAACATTTACTTGGAGTCATAAATATTTTTCTGATAAAATAATAATATAAATATATAACAAATTATCCATATAATTATCTCATAAAAAAACCCAACACAAACGTTTGACTTACTATTTCAATGTGAGTGCTTCGGGATTGCTGAAAACACAATCTTTCTTAATAATTACTGTTCCAGTCCTTTTGTCTCTTTTTGGTACGACAGCTGCTAACATGCGCTCTACTTTCATTTTTATTTCAATAATCATGGTTAATTTATTTTTTAAGTTTTGATTTTTAACTTTTGAGTAAATTACATAAATCGTCCCTACAGTTTATTGAAATTCTGGTAATTGCCACTTGAGTTTCGAAATCGCACCGAAGCTTTTGTCATTATCGTTTACTTATACTAACCATCCATGGTCTTAATAGGCATAAGTCTATACGTTAATTGAGGGCATTTTGGTCATTTTTCTCTTTTATAAAATAATAATAATAATGTATAAGTTGATAAAACATATGTACAAGTATGTAAAGTATTTTGACAAAAAAACAACTTAACTCAAACCATTACCCCCTCCTTTGTTGGCCCCTAAACCATTGCCCCTTAGCACCTTCTTAACGCATTCGTGTCCCCGTTGATCTGTCTCAATGATAGAGGTGTGAGTGTAATCTATATGTGGGAGGTTCTAGGTTTAAGGCTTGGTACCGCTTCTCTGCCAATGGGATGCATGAATTGATTTACTTTCCCCATGATGACCGTGGGACCGGTGTGGTGGGGGTGCCTCAAAGGGTGGCGTCTAGGGGTGTAAACGAGCCGAGTCGAGTCGAGTAGGAGGTTAATCGATCCGAGCTCAAAAAATTAATACTGGGCTCGAGCTCGACTCGAGCTCGATTAACTTTTCAATGTAGGGCTCGAGCTCGAGCTCGAATATATTTTGAGTTATCGAGCTCGAGCTCGAAGCTCGTTTATGGGTTCGAACTCACGATCGATTAACTCGTTTATCGGCTTGAGCTCGATAATTTGTATATTTTTATTTTATGCTTAATAAATATATGAGCATGTTTGGATCGAAAAAGGGTATGCTCGAATGGATCGACTCGGCTCGACTCGACTCGTAAAGTTGAATCGAGTTCTCGAACGAGCCGAGTCGAACATTGGTGTTATAAAGCTCGACTCGATAAGTTAAACGAGTTTTATTTTGTGTTCGAGATCGACTCGAGCTCGACAATAATAAAGCTCGAGCTCGAGTTAAACGAGCTCGAGCTCGAGTAGCTCGTTAAAAGCTCGACTCGCTAACACCCCTAGTGGCGTCTACCTTTTTTTTTCATAACACATTTGTTGTTTGCCTTCTGGTGTGAGGTGTTTATTTAACTTCCTTTTTCTCATTCGTTAGGCAAATACCATTGAAACTCTTCCATTTGTAGATACGTGTGAAACACTTTTGATTTTGAAGTTTAACCGTTGGTTTTCTTCTCTAAACTCCAAACATGGGTTTAGTCATAGATGAACGTAACCGTCCTTAAGTTTTTTATTACGCAAACGATTACAATATGTTTGTCTATGGATTTTTATGAACTTTCTATTGTCATTATTAGCTCGAAAGTATCAAACTAATTAAGTTTGAAGTACTTGTGAGATGAGGATCAACAAGATTTGTGCATTTCGTGTATCAAGAGATGAAAATTCTGTTGAAAATCTATTAATGTTCTTAGTTTGGTTAAGTTTGTGCTTGCTTTTTCTAGTTTTTTTGATCGACCAAAATCAGTTTGTCTGCATTTAGGCAATGGTTTAGGGATAGGGTGTTGGAGAAGAGCGATAGTGACAGTGGTTTAGGTGTATGTTTTTCTTTGAAATAATTTATACACTTGTACAAATTATTTATCAAATGTATTTTTTTTATAAAAGAGGAGGCAAAACAATCAAAATGGCCTCACTTAATGGGTGCAATTAACACCTTATATTAAGGCCATCGACGGTGGATGTAAGGAAAGGGAAATTATAAGGGCAATTGTCGAAATTATGGGGGCTCTTATGTAATTTTTGAGTAGCAATTGACGGAATTTCGGTAAAACACATGCATGATTTATGTAGTTTACTCTTATAAACAATTTACGTAAAATTATTTTGATCAAAAGTGTCTACAAACCTTATTAGATGTTTTGTATTTGTAGCGTATGATCAATGATGAATGCATAGAACTATAAAAATTGATCAATGCTAATAGATTGATCTTTCAATCTCGATAGAGATCACTGTTAATTGATTGATCCTCTAGACATTCAAATTAATGTTATGCCGGACTATGGTATGGCTTCAGATCGTCTGTCGCCTCTAGTTTTTATGAACTATGAAAATATGAATATCAAACTTTGAATTCATTGGTATTCAAAAACATAAACGGTTCTTAAACAACTTTTTCCATTTGCTTTAGTTTTTCCACGATGTAAACCGAGAATCGAAAAACAAAAACATTGCCTAACACTTATGTGTCGTTTGTTTTTTAAGAGGTCTGAAGTCTGAAATCTTATTTTACTTCTGGTTAATAAGAGGTGGTGCTGAAGTATGAAATCTGAATCAACAAGACTGTATGTTTCTGTACGTCTGGAGACGTCTTGAGAGAAAAAAGAGAGTATATGAACTAAGGTGGCAATAAGATGTTTTAGGAATTTAGGTCACCACTTCTTATTTCAGACGTATTTAAGAGTTAAGAGGTTCTTAAAATTGGAAGAAAAAAAGAACAGTCTAAATAAAAAAAAGGTCTAAACATTCAAACTTAAGAGCCATTAAGAAGATTTTTTTTTTTAAATAAACAACCCCTTATAGTACTCATCCCACTTGATATGTCGGACCAACGTTATAAAATCTGTCCAATCATCTTGTGTTTTCGATAATTATCCCAATTACTAATACACAATGAGTGTATATGATCAAAGAGAATTTCATACAAGTGGATTCTTATTTGTGTAATATTTGTGATTTGTCGATAACTTATTTATTTTAAAAATTCGTAAATAATTAGAAGTAATTCATATAAATTTTGTTGGTAATCATTCAAATGATACATTATTCTACTCAATTTTTAAGCATATATTATCAATAATAATTTATTAGTTAAACAATTTAAGGCTATGTTTGACAAAAATAAGCTAAGCTAGCTTTTCAAAACGCTACTTTGAGTAGCGTTTCAATAAGCTAGCTTATCAGCTAGCTTATGGTCATCCAAACATGTACACTAGCTTATCAGCTAGTTTTTTTTTTGCCAAACATAGCCTAATTCTAATTCTAATTAAACCAGTTGATATGAACAATTAATTTATAGGAGAGCAATGTTCGTAAGTGAAATAAAAAGTTTGTTTTTGACATTTTACCCTTAAAAACCGAGTCATTTGTCGTCACGACAAAAAATACGCAATATTCTTTATTTATATTTTATATTTTAAATTTTAATAAATGTTATTTTAAAGTAATTAATAAAGTAGATATAATATAATGATTATTGGTGCATTAAACTGATATAAAAATGTGTAAGAGATATGTGGATTTGTACTGATCCTGTTTAATGTGGACAAAATCCAAGCAGAAGTGATACACTTGAACTTAATGTACTACTGTCCTTTGCATTATGTACAACTTAGTACTGCACAGTATCTTTGTATTTATTTTCATTATGTTTAATTATTACCCCCACATTTTTTATTTAATTATAATATTTTAAGCTTCTCCATATGGCCCAAGCAACCAACTTCTGTTTTTTAATTAAGATTGGGTAAAATTAATTAATTAATTATTATTATTATTATTATTATGTCATGCATCAACTTTATGAGCTGTAGATCGTATAAACATAATAAAATCTTGTAAAAATATAGAGTATATGTAAGCAATTATTGTATAAATTTTATGTAGCAAATATTAAAATTACGTTATGAATAATATTTCCATAAAAATATATAATACATATGTTAGAAAATATTAAAAGGTATTTTCTACTTAGGGGCGGACGACGGACCTATGAAAGCCACAACGAGAACGAGATCCTGTGTACCTCCTCAACTAATTTCCGTAAATAGAAATCTTTTTGGGGTGTGATCGGTGTATATGCTAAATTTTAAGGGTACCCCGGGATATTAGAAAATACAAGATTCTTGATTAAAAACCCGAAAAAGTCCCTAAAAATATAAAACCAAAAAACCGAAAAGTTAAGTGAAATCAACAAAAAGACCAAGAAAGTCCATCAAAACAAATCAAAAAACTTAAACTACCCCTCAAAATAAAACAAAAAACTTTTTAAAAAATCCTTTAAAATAGTGGAATTCGACTTATAACATCGGACAAAACTTTGCAGACATTTAATCTACCTTAATGTGCACCCATTCAACAAATATCATGGGTCCTTCTAACGCTAAAATGCAATTATACTAGAAATTAAATATAAGAAAAAAAAGATGAGGATATTTTAATTATTTTGTATGTTTTGTATTTCAATTCATTTAAATTATAATTTTATAGAATTTAATAAAAATGCATTTATTTATGTTCTTCAATTAATTATACCACTAAAACATTGGAGAGACATAAAATACTAGTATATAATAAATATAAGCAATCTAATATAATATTTCTCATTCAACTTGTAAAAGACGGAATCTGAACTTATAATATTTTTTTAGCATGAGTAAGCTTTGACTATCGAAACAAATTTAACATGTCACAAAAACTGATCAATAAATCCGTCCAATCCAAATAAAACTACAAACAAACTATACTTAAAAAGTGGTTAACTGTACAATATAGTTTGATTCTATAAAACTAACTGATAGAATATGATAATCTTTAGTACATGACTTGTATTTTCACTTATTACATCATGTATATGTATTATGTTGTCATGTGTATTCACTAATACGTATTTATTACAAACCTCAATGATAAATTAAGATGCATTAATTGAATGAATAGCAATTTTCTACCTGATAATTAAGATGTATTAATTTGTTCATTAAATTATCACACAATTACATTAATTTACAGCAAAACCATTAATAACTCAAATATAAAATCATTAATTTGCTCAATAATCATATTTTATCAATTAAATTATTTTATCAAATTTTAATCACGTATCCTCCATAATCATATCAATTACATAAATTTTATTATATTTTAATGTATTTTCTAATATAAATCATCAATATCGATTAAAATAGATTAAAAAATGTTTTTTTCTTATGAAAAAACGTACTTTAATAGTTCTGTTACCTTCTAGTTCAAATTAAATACATATATTGTAACACCCCGAAACCTCGACTTTATGTTAATTGTTTCTTAATACCCCGTTTATATGCTTTCATGTTAAAACTGTTAAAATCTCAGTAATTAGAACTGCATTGATGAGTATTATTATTTCGTTTGTCCTCGCACCTATGATTGTTGAGCCTTAGTGTTGATTGGTTGCATTTCGAACCTTAGAAAACTAAATTTCGGAAGCTGGAGGTTTGGCGCGAGAGTGCCAGCGAGAGTGTCCTTGGTCACTCTCGCGAAGGTCACAATCGCGAGCCATGTACCACTCTCGGTACATTTGGCGCGATAGTGCCTGGCGAGAGTGCCATGGCACTATCGCGAGTGTCACAATCGCGAACGGGGGCACTGTTCATCATTTGGCCGAATTTCTCACTTAAAACACCCCTTTTCTCATTTTTAAAGGAGGACTTCCATTTTTACCTCTCAAGACCTGCAATTTTCTCCTACTCCTTCTCTACTCCATTAAATTCTTAACCTACAATCACTCTCATCATTTATTAACCTCTACCCACCTCAAGCATCTCAACTTTACCACCACTCTTGTGCCTTTAAAGCTTCAAGGAATCTCACTTCCAATCTAGGGTTTCTTCATTTTAGGGTTTTTACTCCACAAACCCTAAAGGTGAGTTTTCTACCTATTCTTACATACTAATACTCATTTTACATACTAAATACTCATAATTGTTGATTTGGTGATCTTAACCTAACTGCTGATAAGGATGCATACTATTCTAAAAAGTGTTGTAAATATTGTTATTTATGAGGTTAATGGACCATGAAATTATGTTAATAGTTATAATATGGTTTCTATATGCATGTGGTAAAATGGTGTTATCCGTGATATATGCATAATGTGTGGGTACCCAACTCTTGTGCACGAGAGTTTGGGTGATGTTGGAAACATGGTGTATGATTTGGGGGTGGACACTAAAGGACCTTTATCCTTGAGGTGAAACCTTCCAAATCGAGGGATAGGCACTAAGGCTTGGCTATCCTTGAGGTGCAGCTCGACGGAGTGGGCACTAAAGGTAATTTATACATTTGAGGTGACGCCGGTAACGGTGTGCACTAAAGTGTGAGCCTGAGGTGTAAACTCCCACTTGTGTGGACTTGTTGTGTGTTGTGTTATAACGTGTACAGGTTGTGTATTACCCTTGTTGGACTACACTCGGATGATCCACGTGGCGCAGTATTATGGGAGTTTTCTACTACCTTTGCCCAATTTAATTATGTTAATTGTTTGAAAACTCACTAGGCTCCTTAGCCTAACACTTGATGCTATGTTTGTCCTTAGGTTCCTCTAGGGGTGTGCAAAGGACACCTTGACTCCGGGTTCAAGCTTAGGATGTTGGTGGACCGGACTTTTGGGATTAACTTGAGAAGAGCGTTTTGAAGACATAGCAACACCCATATTAATCTAGCTGTGTCATATGATCTAGATTGGTTAGGTTGTTGTAATATATGTCTTATATATTTCATCGCTACTATAATTGTCACAAACTACCCCGAATTCTTGGGTTCTAGTTGTTGGTTACTGGTAATGATGGAAATGTCCGTATTATAGACGTCATATTGCAAAATTTTAATTATTCGAGTTTTCGGAATTTAGGGTGTTACATATATATATTAAATGAAAATATGGTTAATTTACAAGAAGATAATAAATTTTAAGATCACATGTGATTACAAAGTAAAATCATATGTGATATAACATATCTAAAAGGATGCTGGCGACTTGGTTAACACGACCAGAGGTTGCAGGAACTGTAATATCCGGATTCGTGTGTAATTTTAGAGGTTGGGTGAAAAGTTGAGGAAAGCCCAAAGTTGGAGGGACTAGTTGTAAATTATGGAATAAGAAGGTTTTAACCCTAGGGAACCTCCTCATTTGCTCTTGGCGGCTGAGAATTTTAATAGAGAGGGGGATAGAGAGAGATGTGAAAGTGATTTGGGGAAAAAAGCAAAGGAAACTGTGGATTTGGAAGGAGTTCTACATCAATCATCAAGGTAACCTTCTAATCTATTAAGCTAGTATTGTTGGTCTATGATTCAACCTCCTAATCTAGTTTTGATTAGATTTTAGTGAGGATTGAACCCTAATCTGATTTCCTCCCAATTAGTTGGATTTTTGGGTTGTTGAGGTGAAATTAATGGAGTTATACCTCCTGACTCTCTATTAGTAATGTTGGAGGAATACCTTTTCTTGGAAGGATGTCGTTCCTGTTTTAGTCTTTTTCCCGTTGATTGAAATCGCCCAGGGGTTCGAGGGTTTTCTCGTTCGAACGAAACCACACTTGTTTAACACCCGGGAGTAGAGGGTCCCGGGAGTCGGGGGTGAACCGGGGGAGACCCGGGAGTCGGGGGAAGCCGGGGAAGGCCCTGGAGGCATGAACCCTGGGAGTCGGGGGGAGGACCCGGGAGGCAGGCTCCCCGTGGCAGATTCATGAATCAAGTGATCCGGGCGGCGGGCACTTGCTTTGAGCATTTGATTTATGGAATCAAGTCGTGAAGCATTAAGGAAGGATTCTTGTCGAATATCATGTGAGTTTTTCTAAACCAAAATCTCTTATGATAATGATGCTATATTTTATGCATGTGAATTTTCTAACTAAAAGCTTTAAAGATGATGATGATGACATATTTATTGCATGCGAGATTTTTTTAAATGAAAAAAATGTTTTACCGTCACTAAATTAGTGGAAATGTATGCATACATTGTTGCCAGTGCGTTAAGCTCAAATTCGGGGGGGGGGGGGGTGTTCCACCTGTGCTCACACAGGGGGGGGTGTCCCATTTATGCCATTGGGGGTGTATCCCAAGTAAGACAGTGTGAGCTAGACACACTGTCACCCTCGGGTGGCGGTAGTGTAAGCCAAAACGTATGTTGAAAGTGTGAATGTGTTTACAAGGATGAATTGGTTTATTTTATTATAAATCTTTTATATGTTTGCTTAGGCTCGAACTATTGCTAGAGGGGACTCACTGGACCGTTGGTCTAATCCTCGCTCTTTCAAACTAAAAACCTTTTCAGGCAGGCGCGAAGTAGGAAGGGCAGATAAGGGCAAGGAGAAGGTGTTAACTGGAGTTGGATTAGAAGACCTCCATTTTAGTTTTAATTATTGTATTCTCAGTTGTGTATTAGGTTGCCTTCCGCAAACCTTGAACCTTTAAATGTTATTTTGGGACCGTACGACATGAATATGTTATTTTTCGCTTATGATTTTTTTTGCTATGAGTTTTGGGTTGTTACAGGAACTATGGCCAATCAACGCATCATGTTTATATCACATGTGTTTACGTATTTTTGATCACATGTGATCTTAGAACTTCTCACCTTTTTGCAAATTGATTGCATTCTCATTTGGTCTTGCCTATACATAACTTTCTAATTTGTGATATCCAATTTAGTCCAAAATTTTGATTCAAAAATAAAATCTACTCCCTCCGTCCCAAAATAAGTGTCTACATTACTATTTTTGTTTGTCCCAAAATAAGTGTCCATTTTCAAAAGTAAATTTACACTTTCCCATTCTACCCTTAATTATGTGATGAAGAAAATTTCTCTCTCTATAATTAAGGGTAAAATTGTACTTTGGTTTATCAAAAAGTGTAATAATTACACACTCCTAAAACTGTGTGCCTTTTTCATTGTGGACATTTATTTTGGGACGGAGGGAGTAATATATTATAAAACTCTGTGTGTGTGTGTGTGTTTGTAACAACCCAAAAACCACAATTGAATAATTCTTAAAATAAAGCCAAAAGAAGATCCCAACATTCATAAGTCAAAACATAAAATACTTCCTTAGTTTAGCAGTGGGCAACACATCTACAACTGAGATATTATAAGTCTAAAACTATCTAAAGGATCCCCTCTAGCCTTGAATCCGCTATCATCATCACAGTTTCTCCTTTCCCTTGGAGGAGCTCCTGACTACTTTCTTACCTGAAAATGGTTTTAAGTTTTGAAAAGCGAGGGTTAGACCATGAGGTCTAGTAAATTCCTCTTGAAGAGAACAATTCAAAAGTCCCAAAACACAGTGTTAACCGCCATAAGGCCCTTCATAAACAGTTAGTAAAATCAACACATATACGAGTATTTGCACAATGTTCATAGTCACCCATCACTTCGCCGTGATGTCCACTCTCGGGGCCCCAGTAGATTCCCATGGCCCCAGTCGATGCCATGCCTATGTGTACATGAAACGGATTCATGGCACAAGGATTTGTATATTACATATGTCTCCCAAGGAATTTATGTAATTCCATGGTACCCTAATCCCACTGTGCAATCCCCACACATAACCAATTGAATATTTCATGATATAGACCATATAGACGATGCGTGCTTAATATCAAAATGTCATGTAGAAACATTGTTTAAAGCATTTATGAGTAAAATTCATGCTATCATGTCAAACCATAATCAGTGATTAAAAACATGTATCAATCATTCGACAATTATGAAAAGGTTCAAGGGAACTCACCTGGACTTCGGCAAAAGCACTAAACGCCTTAGAATTCAAATATGATCAAACCGAACACCTGAATTGGATGACATAAGAGTGGGGTTAGACCACCTAGTTATGTCTAAAACTATCCCTAAAACATCTCAAAATTAACCCTTTCAAACCCTAAGACAACCCCTAATCGACGCCACATTCCTAGCCCAAAACGATAGATGAAACAAAGTAGAAAACCGCCCAACAGCGTTTGACACGACTTTCCACGCGTCCAAACCCGTGCGGGATACTGTCCAGTGCTTGGGTCGACTTCCTATGCAGCCCAACCCGCACCAAAACCCGCTAGGAGCACTGTTTCAGCCCTGCACACATTCTTAGCCAAAAATCTCATGATTTCTCAATCCAAACCCATTCCAAGTCGATTTTAAGCCTCCAAAATGAGGTAATCAATGTCCTAAACCTTCCCCAACAATATTCTTACAATAAAACATCAATTTACTCAATAATTCCACCTAATAAAACCATGATTTCTTTTCCAAATAAGGGAATGAAGCATTCTTGAAAATAAACACCAACAATGGTGGTTTTTATCCAAATTTAATTTATTAGGGGAAAACCATTGAATACCAACTCAAACTCACTCTCTAAACAAACTACACCACAAATCATGGCCAAGGATTCAATCCCTATCAAATCCCCAAAACAAAATACTATAATCTACCAAAGATGAATAAAAGGGTTAGGAGAATGGAGGTTACCTTGAAGAAGATAGAGATAAATCCATGAATTTCACTTTTTGCACCAAATTCATTAATGAAGAACACTTGGTTTCACTCTAGTCTCCCTTTAGCCTCCACAAAACGTATCAGCCACAAAATGCAAGGGTTTAGAGGGTTTTACTCTCTTCATTATTCTAATTTAGCCATAAGTCCCTGCATTTCCCAAATTTTGCACTTCAACCCTTAACTTTCAAATAGGTAGGACTTTGTAGACAAGGGTTATTACACACACACACACACTCTCTCCTCTCCCCTCTCTCGTAACAAACACATACACATACAACTGATTGTGCACACAAGATGAACGCATTGTGAACACCTTTTTTGGAATAATAATCACATTGTGAATCTACGAGATTTGATATTGCTTGTGAAGCACATTGTGAACACGAAATAAACCAACAAAACTAAACTTAAACCTATCATTTGTGAACACCCTAGTAAGAAATTTATTGAAGTTGCTTACATTGTGTTCAAAGTGCGTTCACCTTATATGCACATTTAATTGGATGTGTGTGTGCGTGAGAGAGAAAAAGAGAGATTTGAAATTCTAACTTTCCTAAAAAATGTTAATGTGCACAATCAATTTAATGTTTATTTAACAAATAATATTAATCATCTTAAGTTAGCTGCTTAGGATGGATTTTAAGGATCACACGATTTTCAGAATTCTCAAGTGCTTAAGCCCTTATATATATATATATATATATATATATATGTGTGTGTGTGTGTGTGTGTGTGTGTGTGTGTGTATGTGTGTGTGTGTATGTTTGTATGTATGTGTATGTATGTGTATGTGTGCGTAAGGGGTAGTGTAATGACCGAAATGGTAAGATTTTTCTTTTGATAGAAGTTGGGGTTAATATGGGAAAATAAGAACTTTGAGGTCTAGGGTGCAATAATGGGAAAGATATATAAGAGGACAAAATCCCTAAATTCTTCATTTATGCTATTTTGGAGGCGGCCGATTGAGAGAAGGAGCTAGGGATTTATAACACCCTCAGATTTGAAAATAGCAACTAATTAAAAATTTCGTTGTCACATCAAGAAAAGGATAAAACTCCTTCCTATAAATCAAAGACTTGATATACCTCAAAATAATATTCTATATTTAACCTCATCAATTATAAACTTCAGTCTTATACAAGGACTTAACCGAAGTTGGATGCTACTTATCCCCAATACAAACTGCTCTTCACAAAACCAAAGCGGAAGACTTCACCAAGCTACTCACTTCTCGAGCACACAACTAGCACTTCTCTCTTCGCAGTGTCACTAGAACTATTTCGAACCGGGACCTATTGCACATGTCGACAAATAAAAGGTTAGGCTAACGCCTAGTGAGTTTAAAATTTTTACATGAATAATTATATATATCTTTAAAAGAAATAAACTCCAATTAAAATCATGATTTTTCAAATGGTTTACTTTAAACTTGGAGACGACTCTTTTCCAATATCATGCATTTTCAAAGATGAACACCTCACAACAAATCATTCTTGATAAAATGATGCAACCCAAAACTCACGCACAATGAGAATAGGAACTGACTCCCAATTTAAGAAACGTGGATAAAACGTTGTATCCCAAAACACCTAAGCACGGGTGGGGCAAAATACTCAACCCATAACTCATGTTTAAAAACCCACATATGCAATACGTCACCAAAAACATGGACACTAGGCCCATTACTTACGCGACCATAAAATGGAAGGAATCCAAATATCAAAACATGGTAATGGCATATTTCATTCAAACCTTAATATACGTGTAGGGAAATCCAATATTAAGGTCATCATTTACAGTCAACCACACAAGCCCAACGGTAATAAAATAAGGCGTTAATAATTACAATGTTATTGGCCGACGATGGGGGAGACCTGTATCCGTTGAGAGTGGAGGAACACAAAAGTATGCACTCTTGCAACGTTAATCACATGAAACCTCACGACATAAAAGCCCAAGTGTCCCTACGACTTCTTAACAAGTTTCACCTCAAGAGTCGGCTGACCTTGGTGAACATTAGAATGAATTCCACTCCAAAGGCCTGACACACTTAAAGACTACCTCCAAGTCATTACTTCAAGTGGCGGAGGTCCTAGTGCCTACCTCCCCAGTAGCGCTTCCAGACTCAACCCTCCTAGTGCCTACTTGAAAAGTTTCCGGTCGTAAAACATGGATCCCGAAGTCCAACCCCTTAATACCCAATTAACCACCAAACAAACTGACTTACGTGCTTATGGTTCCAATGCAACACTGTCTAACATTACATGACTACACAGGAATGACCAACACACTCAAGCATGTAATTAACATCAATATGCAGCAAGGTGCATTAGTATGTAAATCATAATTGGGCTCTATACTGAGCCATTAAAACCGTACATTTATCCCCAAGACTCTTTTAAGTCAACACCGAGCTAAAGTGCTCAAAACCCTTTTTGACCAACAAATAACGGTCCCCAAATAATAAAATGAAATCGACTTACGTCATGCAAACATACGCTCCAAAATACATGAATAAACTCCAACACATTTTAGATTGGGACAAATTACTTTCCAAATGAATTTATACCATTTATTCCTTCAAAAACGTCTTATAACACAAAATTAAGCATTTCTCCAAAACAAACGCTAAAAGTGCCTTTTAACCAAAAAAAAATCTCCATTTATGCAATAAATCATCAAAACCCTTTCATTTAATACATATTTATCAAAATACCTAAAAATCCCAAATGCGGGTGTTTTACAAAGTTTATAAAGCTAAATACTTAAAATAATCAAAAGTCACCAAATAACTCAATAGTTGATAATTTCATGTAAAACACATAAATACTTTAAAATGGACATTTTGGCATGTACAACGTTTTCACAAATTGTTTTGAACTCACCTTGATAGATTTAAGCTAAATCTAGATTTTACCCCACTTAGAGCTTCCTTAAAGAAATTTGAATCCTCAAATCCAAAACTTCAAAAACCTAGATCTATAAATTTCTGACCATAAATATTCATTTCCCACCATATAAAATCATTTTCCAAACATTATACATGAAAATCTTAACTTATACAAAAACCCTAATTTTCATAGATGAAGAAAAAAGAAGATTACATTTGCCATAGTTGAATCCATCAACAAAACTCTCCTAGATCCCCAAAATAAAACACAAACTCCCAAATCTTCAAAATGATGAAAAGGGTTGGATGAAACCCTAGAAAGCTTGGTGAAGAAGATGGAGATGAAGGGATTATGGTTTTAGCTTCCAAAAATTGTTGGATGATGAAGATTCATCATATTTTAAGAAGAAAACCCCCAAAAATGGGTTAGGGTTCATTTGGAGGGAACGAGGATCGGTTTGGGAGAGAAAGGGGGAGGGATTTGAGGGTTTAGTGAGAAAATGGGGTGGAGGTTGGTTTCATTCTTTTATAAATGCACAGTGGTCGTGCGCGAGCCTTGGCGCGGTTCGGCTCGTGCAGAGCACTGGAAAGTATCTCGTGCGGGTCACGACGCGATTCTACCCGCGCGGGTAGTCGTGCGGAGCACTACTGATGCTTTTATGTTTTCTTTTTGGCCTAAGATTTCGGGGTGTTACAGGATTATTGGAGATTATAGTGCAAGGGACTTTTGGAATAAGATTCTTCATAAGAGGTAAGTTTCTAATGTTTTTATCCTTTAATCGATCCTTTCTTCTTCATTGGTAATCTTGGAAGTTGGATTTTAGTATGTATGTTAGTTTCCTTGGGGATGAAATGGGTTTTATCTTTAATCAATATTATAATATGATTAGTGTTGGTTTTAAGGATTGTTAGTGAAATGCTAGTATCCTATGTGTTCGATTTTGGTGTATGGTATTAATTTCCCCTAGTATGAATCGATGTTGGAAAACCTCAAAAAGAACTCCAGACTCGGTCGGGAGTCGCCCTCCCCAGAGTCGCACCCGGGAGTGGGTGAATCATCCGAGAGTCGAGGGAGACCCGGTACTCCCTGGAACCGGGAGTTGGGGGCGGTCCAGTAGTCAAAAGAACCGGGGGATACCCGGGAAGGGCCGGGAACCCCGGGGAGTCCCAGGAGGGTCGTGATCCCGGGGGAGACCCGGTAAGGACCGGGAACCTAAGGGAGTCCCGAGAAGGGCGGTAAACCCGTGGGAGACTCGGGTAGGCGGTGAACCCGGGGGAAACCCAGGGAAATTTGGGCCGGAAAGTCCGGGTGGGCTTAGACTAATCAGAGGAAACCTTAAGGGTAGTAGCAATCTTATCAGAAGTGAAGTGGGGATTAAACCGTGCCTTTGTAATTTAATTATATGGGTGCTAGAGCGGGTTTAGTGTGCGAAATATCCAACGACCAAGTGAGTTTCCTTAAAACCTTTTTCTATCAAGTATTAACTTATGTTTGAAACTCCGGAATGGTATTGCATGCAAGTATGTTTTATTTACTATTTGCAAATTAAATTTCGTACACAAAGTGCATCGTTTAAAGAATGTGGGCTTGTCATGTTTAGGAATGGCAAAGGGCCGGTTTTGGGCCGGGGATTATGGTCCCCGTCCCTGAAACCGAAAACCATACCAGTCCCCGAAACCATCCCGATCCCCGTCGGGGATCTTATCGGGGATCCCCATCGGGTCCCCGCGGTTTCCCCGATCCCCATTGGGGAACCCGTTAAGGCTAAAAAATCACCGTTACCCGTTGGTAATACCCAAAACCCGAAACCTAAACTGAAAAATTCAAAATTTTTAAACATAATATTAAAGCAACAACTAAGTAGGAATAAAGCATACATAACTAGGATCAAATACGAGAAGTGAGAAACTGAGAAGTCAGCTAATGGCTAATCGATGTAATCTAAGAAGATTTAATTTTTAATTTTTTTTCCTTTTAGGGATTTAATTGGGTTTGGATTTGGGCTTTTAAAATATTTGGTATCTAGTTATTAGTTAATACATAAAGCCCAAAGTTTGAAATATATATATATATATATATATATATATATATATATATATATATAATATACTATCAGGCTGGGCCGGGCCGGTGAGTACCATCCCCGTCCCCGTTAAAATCCCCGATCCCCGCCCCGTCCCCGATAAGACGTCCCTGAACCCGACCCGAAATATTCGGTTTTCGGTTTTCCCCGTCGGGTTCGGTTTTTTTTTGCCATCCCTAGTCATGTTATAATGATTTTCAGTATATCTATGATGTAAGTTTATTGAGCAAGTTTATGTGGGGTCGGGATTGTACAGTAGGATCATTGAACCTTGGGATCGTTATGAGGCGAGAACTTTAAACCAGTGTGTGTGAAATTTGTTTTCCGCACACGTGGGGAAACGGGGAGTCTGCTTGGGCCCCGGAGGTGAGAAGGGAGTATGCTTGGGACCTGATCGTGGTTGATGGCAATGTTGAGCAGTCGGTAATAGATCACTGTGTAATTCCTAAATCTGATGTTGTGTTGCCATGACGGCTTCCGTATGATTTAACTGTGAAATTGTTTTATACTTTCAACTATCTTAGAAAGGAAATTTACTAGACCTTATGGTCTAACTCTCGTTTTCAAAACTAAATATCATTTCAGGAAAAGTTAGTGGTGGAGGATCTTCTAAGGGCAAGGAGAAGATTTAAAGTAGAGACCCAGGAGTTAAGATGGGAGTGCCTAGTGGCTTAGTTCTTGAGCATGGCTTAGTGTAGTAAATCTCGGTTGTGGAAGGGTGTTTCCGCTGCTAGTTCTGTTTACTTTGCTTTTATTTTGAAGTGTATTGGGACCCGTTTGGGAATTTTTAATGTTATGCCTGTAATAACCGTGCCCAAATTGGAATAAATGTAAAGTGTAGGGGGTATTTGCCCAAAACCCTAAGTGTGGGAGGGCTAGCTTGTAAAGTGGCATAAGGTGGTATTAACCCGAGAACCCATCTCTCATTCTCAGTGTTGGCGGCCGAGAGTTTGTGTGAGAGAGAGTGGAAGGCGATTTGGAGAAGAGTTAAAGAAGGAACAATTTCAAGGGATTTCAAGCTTTTATCAATCTCCTTCAAGGTAAGATCCTTCTTAATTTTATTTTAGCTTTGGGAATTAAAGGAGTAACCCTTTGATTTGTTTATGAATCTGGGTTGAATGAATGTTTGGTTTAGAATCTCTTAAGTTCTTGGATTAGATGGGGATTATAAAACCTTTTGGGGTAAATCTCTAGTGGATTTGGGAGTTGTTTTAATCCTAGAAGTTAATCGGTGCGTGTGTGTGTGTCGATTGTACGTCGGCAGGGATTAAATCCCTTGTTACGCCGACATCGAAGGAGGGCGACCGGGGTAGGCCGGGAGCTACTCGACCGGGGTGGCCGGTGGTGGTTGTACCGGGGGAAACCCGGGGTGTGTTGAAGAAGTGGGAACCCGGGCGTGGAACCCCGGGAGTCGGGGCGCTCGGGGGATTGTCGAGCCTAGCGAGGAAAACTCGGGCAGACCTCGGGAGGCGGGGAGCTCGGGTGGGCAAGACCGGGGGAGACCCAGGGGCTGGATGATCCAGGCGTCGGGCGAGGGCACGGGTTCGAGTACCTAGAGTAGAGAAGTGTCGGTTAGTGGTTCTGGGAGCTTGACTTAATGCAATATTTTATCGTTTTCCTACCGTAGGTCATCCGAATAGGAGTTTTAAGTGAGAGTAAGGGGGCCAAGGCAAACAAGTGAGTTTTTCTAACCCAACCTTTATTAATGATTATGCATATGTTATATATGCGAGATTTTTTGATAAATGCGAGTTATGTTTTATCATTTAATGCGAGAATGTTTTTATCGTTCATTGATATGTGAAAATGTATGCATACATGGTAGCTGACGAGTATGACCTAAGTCGGGGGGGGGGGTGTCCTGCCTGCCCTCATACCGGGGTGTGTGTCCCATTTATGCCATTGGGGGTGTGTCCCAGAATAAGGCAGTATAAGTCAGACACGTTGTCGCCTATGTGTGACTTTAGTGTGTGCCAAAAGCGTGATTTACGGGTGTGATGTTTCATAAATAAAAATTGAATTGATTTATAAGTGTTTATAAATCTTTTATATGATGTTATGACTTGTGAACTGTTGTTAGAGGGAACTCACTAGACCATTCGGTCTAACCCTCGCTCTTTTAAAACTAAAAACCTTTTCAGGAGATCAAGAAGTAGGAGGATTCGGTGAGGAGAACGTGAAGTTGTGAGTCGGGGCTTATTTTAGAAGATCGCAATTTTAGTTCCCCAGTCTTAGTCCTCCTTATAAATTCTCAGTTTTGTAATAGGTTTCTCTTCCGTAAACCTTGTTATTTAAATTGTTGATCGGGGATATTTTGGCATGAATGTTCTTGTATAATGTTTATGCTTATTCTAATGGTTGGGATGTTACAATGTCTTGTTTGAATTTTGAGTTGTTACATAGAGAGGGAGAGCGTAATATTCAAACCAAAATTGTGACCAAATAAGAAAATAAGAGAATGAATATTAACCACACAATTGATTAAATAAATGTCTTAGATTAAAAATTCCGGAAAAAAAAATAAGAGCATAAAATTAAATTTCTTTATATATGAGTTATCCAACCACAAAATAAGATTTAATTATTTATTTCAAAATTTATTTTCTTTATGAGACATTTATTTAAATTTTTGGATAAAAGTCCTTTCATTGGACCAAACTTTTATCCATTACTTTTTCATGGTTTTTTTCCACTATTTTTTTATTCATATATTCAATAATATGTGATATGCTCCTACGAGTGCTACATATCATGCTCACGGTTTCTTTTCATGCTCTTTTAAGCATGTATGATCTGTCACAGTACAAATAACAAACATAAAATATATTGAATCACATATGAATAAATATAAGATAATATAATACATATCATAAAAATGGTTTGCAATCACATGTGACTCGATATATGATTACACAGAGTTATATGACTTCTGTTTTGAATCACATGCATGTGATATATTACACAAATAAACAAATAAAAATGGACATGCTATATTGGAGTTACATGTGATTTAGTACATACTAACATATACTTATTGAATTTAATCACATGTAATTCATCAGAAAACTTTGGCATTTTACTATAATCACATGTGAACGTAAAAATAGTTATGTACTTAATCTTATGTAACTCCATACAAGATAACACAACCCAAAAAATTGTTTGAAAAAAAACCTTTTAGGTAGAATCCAAATATATTGAATATAACAATTACTTTAAACGTGTATTGAACATACACTACCAAAAATAAAATAAAAATCGAAAAAAAAACACAAAACAAAAAAACAAAGCGTAAGTAGGAAAAAGAAAGGAGTTCGTGGGGTCAGGATTTCGATCCGTTGTAAATGTGTCTTCTCAGCCATAATGGATCCCATGTTGAAATCCATTTGGGTCGTTGTTCTTGTCGCTTAATTGCTCCAATTCAATGGTATGTTTTGTACGTGGGACAAGAGGAGACTAAACATGACAAAACTTACTGTCCCAGTTTAGCGAAGATGGAGGCGAGAGAAATAAGGGAAGAGAAGAGAATGGCCACTTTTTAGTTAGGATTTAAATATATTTTTTAATAAGGTTTTGAGTTTTATTTTCCTAAAATATATATATATTTCTTTCTCTATCTTTTCCTAAATTATCTCTCCAAACAAATGATACATATGCCCTTTTAGAAGATTTTAAAAACTTTGATTTACATTATTAATTTAATTAGATGATTGGTTATTATTAATTCTCTTATTTGGTCACGGTTCTCGTTTGATCATCCCCCCATATACATACATATATATCACTACAAAACAGAGGCTTATCACCGACGGATGAATCCGTCGGTGATCCGTCGGTAAAATGTAAATCCGTCGGTGATCCGTCGGTAAATGGCCGTCGGAAAAGAGGTGATCGGCGATCAAATTACCGACGGATCACCGACGGTCATTTTTTCCGACGGATCTCCGATGTTTTTCCCGACGGATCACCGACGGTCTTCTTTTAGCGACGGATTTCCGACGGATTTAGCGACGGATTTACGACGTCTATTTATTAAATAAAAATTAAATTAAAAAATACTTTCCGACGGATAATCCGTCGGTAATTTAAATTTTTTTTAAAAAAAATTAAAATTTTCCAGTTTTTTATTCCATACAAAACCTGTCAATTTTTAAACATTAATAATTCTAAAAGTGTGCAAAATATGTACAAATACATAAACGTAATCCTACGGGGGGGGGGGGGGGAAGGGTTGCTGACTGTTAAACTTGATCATGAACGCGTCAAACTGAGCAATTCGTTCCTGCATCTATCTCTTCTCTACTTCATCTCTATCCATTCGCTCCTGCATCCAGATCCTCTCTACTTCCTCTCTCTCTCTCTAACCTCTGCCTCAACTCCTCCAACTGAAATTCAACATTTGACAAACATATATAGAACAATGCCAGACAACATTTAACAAACATATGATTAACAATGTTAAACACCATTTGACAAACATACCTCCTCATCGCGACGGTCGTGCGTGCTCCCGCTCGAACTGGCACCTGAATCACCGGTCATAGCATAATAGGGATCCTGACTGGTCCCCCATCCAAAAAGACGACCCTTACGCCGTCCTCCGACACTACGCTCCCACAACTCGGCGTCATTGGGAGGTACAGTGCCGGGAGATAAGTCCGGGTACTCCTCCTCCCTAACCCGATGGTAGACATCCTACAGTTTACCAAATTAGACATTGTCAAGTCAACTAACCTATAGAAAATTCGGCAGCATTTCAACTGTGATTTGAACATATATCCATGACCTGCTTTTATGAAAACAATCCTATCGTCTGCCCAACAATGGCATCCCAAACTAAGTTTGCTATAATTTCTATCGATCATATAAAATAAACAAATATCGAGCCATGCATAATTGAACTTACCGCCATATGAGACGCCTTTGGGTAAACGTAGATCGAAGGATCCGTGGACGGACCAGTCGCACCCGGAACAAGCTTCCTGTTGGTGCAGTGTGTAGCCTCCCAAACCTCGTCGCTGGTAGGCTCACGGCCCCATGCATCTCTCTACAATACACAACTTAAATTGTTAGTAGGTAATAAAATCATGTATATAGTACATATATTCATCAATTATATACATTTAGTCTAGTGTATGATAAATTACCAAGCGGTCCCGATGCATAGGGATACTAATAGATCTAGCACAGTGTCTGGATGTCATCCCCTCATACTCGGTGGCCCGATTGGCCGTATTGGCCGAAACTATACACCGGAACGCGTCGGTGTTCCATACCTGTTAAAAAGAAGACATAAATCAATATAAATCCTAGTACAACCAGATACAAGTATTCAAAATAAAACAAACCTGCTCAATCATCCGGACCCAAAACTCACTCCGGATCCACTCTGGAGGGTGTGGCGCAAGAATCCTGTAGTCACGTCCGTCGAACTGGACACCATCAATGGCTAAAGCCCTTTCCTCGGCGTACCTATTATTTAGGTGACGCCGATATGCAGCTAATACATCGGTGTCCATCTTAGGAGGCCAACTATAATACAACTGCAAACACATTGTTTGGATTAAGTAAAAATAAATCCACTCAATAAGTTAAATAGAGTAAAATACCTACCCGAAATCGATCCAGCAACCGTGGATAGTGCTAATTAGGGACATCCCTAAAATGAGCCCAAGGACCATCAAACATGGACTTAAAGACGGAAATGGCCCTCCGGACTGCCGACTTGTCCTTAAACCTTCACAATTGTTAAATATACAACATAAAAAACATTAGGATCGGTTTATTATGTACTAGAATAAATAATATATCACATCTACTTACCCGCCCGCATCAGACAACAAAAGTGGCGGTCGCTGACTAGGCTGGGGCGTCTGTGATGCCACATTCGGGCCTCTAACCCTCGAGCCCGCTGCTCTGTCATCGGACTGATCTGATCTAGGCCGTCGCCGGTGAACTCATCGGCCTAGGGGTCACCACACCCAGCGGAGCTGCTACTGCCCCTACCCCTACCACTCCTACTACCTCTACTACCCCTAGAAGGGCGTCCAGACATCTAAAAATAGAGAATGGTTAACACAAAATGATATAAGTGTACATAAATCATAAGACCCAAAAATGTCTACATAAGAACAGCAAAATAGAGAATGTTTAACACGAAAAATGTCTACATAAGAACGGCAAAATAGAGAATGTTTAACACGGAAATGTCTACATAAGAAAGACCCACTAGTTATCAGACGAGTGATCAGATAACATAAGTTCGTCTTCGTTATCTTCATCATCATCCATATCTTTAAATTCTTCTTCCTCTTCACTAGCTTCGTGATCTGATGTATCTTCCTCGCTAGCTTCGTCATTTGTGGCGACTACGTTGATCTCCCCAGTGACAAGAGGGACGAAATCGAGGTCCTCATTTACCTAGTTGTTTGTATGATGAGTTACCCGTTCGTTGGTTTGAAAGAACAGTTATCCATCCACGTTATCATCATCCAACACATCGATAGCCCTTTCTGCAACTTCATATATTTCACGGGCTTTGGTCTTCACAACTGCCCACCAGTCCTTTAAATCCTTACTTCCTGAAGGATAGGGTGTGTAATACACTTGTTCCGCTTGTGATGCTAGGACGTAATAGTCCTCACCTCTGAGTCTAGACTTGTATTTGATATCAACCAACCCATGTTTAGGGTCGACTCTAACTCCATCTGGACTATCAAACCATGTACACTTGAACAAAACTACAGCACAATAGCCCTTCATTTCATAAACGTTTTAACATAACCTTCATTATGATCTACTACCGGAGTAGAAGATTGAACCACGTCTTGATGCCCTTCATTATGGTAATAAGTTTCACCATGTGCCCACCATGTGGTATAATCAGACATGAAACCGTGCTTCATCAAATGCAGCCTCACATCAGTCCTTTCTTTATAGCGTAAGTTTTGACACTTCTTACAAGGGCATCTAATACGAAGGACTATCCCATCACGTGTAGGTTTCCTTTCAACAGTCCTTTCATCGGCATATGCATAGTCCAAAAAACTGTCCATTGCAACAATATAGTCGACGCTAAGAAACCCCCGATTGTCGTTCTTTCTATACATCCATCCTCTATCTGTCGACATATTCAACCACTACAACAAAGAAAAAAGTAGTTAATCGACATAATCAAGATAGAGGTGGTGTAATGGTTTGACTATTGAAAAGTCACACCGTAGGTTTAGATGAGCTTTGGATGACTTTAAAACCCTACGTGTAATGGTTGACTATTTAAAAGTCAAACCGTAGGTGTCAACGAAGTTAGAAGTCTATTGAACACTACATGTAATGGTTTGCCTTCTTGAAAGTCAAACCATAGGTTTAGAGGAGTTTTGGATGACTCTAAAACTCTAAGTGTAATGATTTGACTATTGGAAAGTCAAACCATAGGTTACAATCAAAGAAATGTGTTTTGGAAAGTTTAAAAACCCTACATGTAATGGTTTGACTATTTAAAAGTCAAACCGTAGGTGTCAATGAAGTTAGAAGTCTATTGAACACTACATGTAATGGTTTGTCTTCTTGAAAGTCAAACCATAGGTTTAGAGGAGTTTTGGATGACTCTAAAACTCTAAGTGTAATGATTTGACTATTGAAAAGTCAAACCGTAGGTTACAATCAAAGAAAAGTGTTTTGAAAAGTTTAAAAACCCTACGTGTAATGGTTTGACTATTTAAAAGTCAAATCGTAGGTGTCAATGAAGTTAGAAGTCTATTGAACACTACATGTAATGGTTTGCCTTCTTGAAAGTCAAACCATAGGTTTAGAGGAGTTTTGGATGACTCTAAAACTCTAAGGTGGCGTTTGTTTTTTAAGAGGTGCTGAAGTCTGAAGTCTGATTTCACTTCTGATTTTTAAGAGGTGGTGCTGAAATCTAAAATCTGAATCAATAAGACTGTTTGTTTTTGTAAACTGATAAATGTCTGAATCTGATTAATTGTCTATTTTACCGTTCAAAATATTATAATGTTGAATTTATGTTCTTTATACAATTTGATTTGTTTATTCATCATCATTATAAAATTTATATTTAAATTATAATCTAGGAATTCATTCTAACTAAACCACATTATCGTCAATTTTAAATAAATTCATTAAAGTACATCGATTGATCCAAACATAATAGAAAATATGAACGAAGTTTCATAACAATTAAAATCAATCTTTATTTACATTCAAATTCTAATAAAATATATCAATTGATATAAACACACTTTTGAGATCACCCTCTTTAAAAGGATTACAATCATAAATACAAAAACCACTCTATGATGTGCATTTTTGGAATCGAGGAAATGAAGGATTTGATCATCTATTGCTGTCCTAAACACTTTCTGCATCAAAAATATCCTGTCAAACCAGTTGGTGTATTCTCCTCCCTGTGCCCATTCAGCTGTAAATGAATCTGAAGAAAAACGACACAAGGGGAAAAATTGATTAAGGGTTATACATTTTCTAGTCTATGCAAATGATAACTATAAGCAGATTCTAGTGCTCTGTACCATGAATAGCAGACTCAAGTTTACAATCACATAGCTGAAAGTTTAAAGCTAAAGCATAATTAAAGTAACTTCTATTCTGCTTATGTGCAGAGATCACACCAAGAAAACTAGTGGTAATTTCACTGCCATGCCAACCTTGTATTTATCAACTAACGAGAATGAAACTCAAAGTAGCAAGAGGATAGATCAGAGTTACATGTCAACAAATTTTTCCATAGGATCCTATAAGGACCTAAACAAAGGCACAAGTATTTAGGTAATCAGAACCAAGTAGTTCTATATTTTTTTCCATTAACAGTTAAGTTGTCTAATGTGAAATCAGTCATTTTCAACAAATTACTTTCTTAAATATTCATGGTGGTATTATAAAGATATATCAATGTTTATGTGAGGACTTTAGACATTGATGGGATACATCAGCTGTGTATATATAGTTCTTGTTTCTTCTCTTCCAGGTTGTCCATAAATGAAATATTGTAGTTGCATATATGAAAGATTTGCAAATAGTGATAAAAATTTAACCACTAAATTGTACTAAATGAGGATAGACTACAATCAGTACTTGTACCTAATCAGTTGGCAACATTGTATCAGGAAACCAAAATTACACCAATTATTTGTTTTCCATAAACTTTATACATATCTTAAGTCCACCAAAACTTGATGCAAATGTTAGTAAAATAGCAAAATAAAGCAGAGATATATCGAACATTCAATCTTTAACATCGAACATCCAAATTTTAACATCAAACTTCCAATCTTCAACATCAAACATCCGATTTTTAACAAGGTGGGTCTCTTGTGTTTAACAGCAGCAACAAGAAACACATAAATCAAACCACATATATCGGACAAAGAAGCAAGATCTGGTTTAACAAAGAAGATGACAGCAGCATAAATCAAACACAAAAATCAAAACACAAAAAACCATCAACATAAATCGAATAGCAGCAGCAAGAAACAGAAAAAGAAATTGAACAACAGCAACAATAAACACAAAAGTCGATGGAGAAACAAAAAACTCGAACTGCAGCAACAAGAAATCATCCACATAAATCAAGAAATTGTTGTCGACTTCTAACAGCAACAACATCAAAAGGGAGAAACAAGGACGAAAGGTAGTACCTGATCGATTGAAAGGGAGAAGGAGAACGGAATCGTTGATCGAGAGAGGATGGGATCGATTACTGAGATGGAGGCATGATCTTCAGATGAGGCGTATGGATACCTCTAAGCGAATTAGAGGTTAGGGCACCTCTAAGCGAATTAGAGGTAATCTAGATACAAGTGCCTCTGAATTTTAGGAAAAAACAAACACTCTTAATTCATGAATGTCTGAATCGGTCAGGCAAAAGAGCCCATTAAGAGCTGAAAACAAGAAAACAAACAAGGCCTAAGTGTAATGATTTGACTATTGGAAAGTCAAACATATGTTTTTGAAAATTTTGGCGGCATAACGACTATAAAATGAATATTTCCATATATCAACCTAATGTTTGCCCAACAATTGGCAACCCAACTAAAATAAATAAATAAAATCAAGTATAATCAAATCCTAAATCATACCAAATGTCTCCATTTATCAACCTAATGTTTGTCCAATAAATGACAACCCAACTAATAAGCTAACAAAACATTTGATATATTCGTGCTCATAACAATGTTTTTCATAAGCTAAAAGAACTCATATCAATTTCAATCTACAATATATACCCATATCAATTTCAATCTACAATATACTCATACAAATTCCCAATCTACAATAAACTGTCATAATTATAATTATCCATAGTTGTCATATAACCCAAAAACAGACATAACGAGAAACAAACATAACGAAAAGGTTTGGGTTTACAAACATAACAAATATCAAATAATTCCATTACTACTAATCTCAAATTTTCCTATTAAATGACAACATAAATTAATTAAGGAATAACGTCTAAAATTATTTTGGTACCTTAAATCACGTCAAGAAGTCAGGAGTCGATCGTGTGTATGTGTATGTCTCTGAAGCGGCACCAAATTTCACTCAATTTCAATCTACACACACAAAAACACATATTAATTCATTAACAAAAAACACACAAATTCATACAAACACACACACACAGATTCATACAAACACACACACATACACACACACACACACACACAGATTCATACTTACACACACACAGATTCATACATACATACACACACACACACACAGATTCATACTTACACACACACACAGATTCATACATACATACACACACACACACACACACAGAATCACACACACACACAGAATCACACACACACAGATTCATACATACACACACACACTGAGAATCATACATATGAAAATCAGATTGTCCACCAACATACACACACAAAACCAAAAATACAAACCAGATTGTCCACCAATCCAGCACAATCACAATGAAAATCGAGCAGGCACATATGAAAATCGACAAAAAACTGAAACATTATGCATAGATGGAGACGATCGATTGAGAAAAAACATACCTAAGCGGAGACGATCCAACCAGAGGAGATGATATCGAGAGACGAGAGGAAGAGATGGAAGTCGAGAGACTGATGGAGGTCGAGAGACTAAGAGAGGGAGACGAGAGTGAGATGGAGGTCGAGAGACTGAGAGAGGGAGACGAGAGTGAGATGGAGGTCGAGAGAGGGATAAATCGACAGATTAGGGCTTTAAAGCCTGCTATTTTTTTTAGAATTTTCGGACATTCACCGACGGATTTCCGACGGAAATTCCGTCGGTATTTACCGACGGATATTATCCGTCGGTGATTACCGACGGATAAATTAAAATTATTAAATAAATTATTAATTAATATATTATTTAATATTAAAATTAATAAATAAATTATTAATTAATTAATTTATCAAATTATATTTAAAATTATTAATTAATTTATCAAATTGTATTTAAATTGACTAAAATACCCCTGAAGTAACTGGGCTTTAACGTACACAGTTGGACTTTAATATACCAGTTGCTTTTAATGGATCCAGTTAGGCTTTAACATACCCGGTTGGGCTTTAATGGATCTGGTTGGGCTTTAATGGATTTAGTTGGGCTTTAACGTTACCGGTTGGGCTTTAATGGATTCGGTGGGGCTTTAACGTTACCAGTTGGGCTTTAATGGATTCAGTGGGGCTTTAACGTATCCAATTGGGCTTTAACGTACACAGTTGCGCTTTAATGAATCTAGTTGGGCTTTAATGGATCTAGTTAGGCTTTAACGTACCCGGTTGGGCTTTAATGGATCTGGTTAGGCTTTAATGGATTTAGTTGGGATTTAATGGATGAGGGTCCAAGAACACTAATTCTTTAGAGAGAGAAACTAGAGAGAGAAAGACTTGGAGCGCAAAGTGTAAAATCATATTAATGAGCGTGTAAATTCTTACAAGGAAGAAAGACCAAAGGGACTTAAATACCCTTGGTCAGATACAACATTGATAAGCACTAAACACAGTATTTGACCAAGCTCTATAAATACAATGATTACTATAAAATCAGACCTAACAATCTCCCCCTTAGTAATCATTGGCGCTTTGGTCTTCAAAAATCATCTTCAATAACAGCACAGACCAACAAAGCGACTTTATGAAGCTTTCTGACTTTTAAGAAAAAATTTCTTCTCAGCATCTTTCAGATTGAAATTGTCTTTGTTGCTTGAGCTCTATACGATACACCTCTTTTGAATGATCTTGAATGAACTGTGGTGTTCGGAGTAGAAACAACAAAAGAATTGATATGGCTGAGAGAATAGAATCTTTGAGCGAATCTTGATCAACAAATAAACTTTTGAGCTCTTTGTCTCTCTAAAATCTCCTTGACTTCTCCCCCTTATGACCTTGATGATCTTGATCAACTTGGTCATGCAAATGTTGGAGACGAGACAACGTAAGATTTGCAAAAACAAAGAAACAGAGAAAATAGAGGAGGTTTGCGCTTCATGAAGGATGCGCAAACTGAGGTTTGCGTGTCAAGCTGAATGCGCAAAACAAGGTTTGCGTTTCATGCTTGAAGCGCAAAACAAGGTTTGCGTTTCATGCTTGAAGCGCAAAACAAGGTTTGTGTTTCATGCTTGAAGCGCAAAACAAGGTTTGCGTTTCATGCTTGATGCGCAAAGTTGACTTGGAGTCTGAAAATTTTACCTGATTAACCCTTTGACTCCCCCTACACAAATGCTCTAAATTTTGACAATTCAAGATAGCATTTATATAGAAAAACAGAAACTCCCCCTCAAAAACAAATATAATATATGAAAACCATTCTCTTTGTTTACTCCCCCTTGAATAATGCATAAACCCATGAAAATATATTTATGAGAACACAATGATCAAATATTAATGTAGAAAGAAAAATATACTGAATGTAAATTTTGAAACAACTAAACATATAAAATTTTAAACACTAAACAAATTAAATTCTACAGAGTAAAATATTACAATTTTATCAATCATTTGAAATCAAACATATGTTGTAGGATACAAGAACAAGTTTCATTGCATATCAAGTTAAGACATGTTCAGTTTCAAAAACTTTCAGCAATCTATTCAGTGTGCTCACATGCGAATCTTCGATTAGCTTCAAGAAAATGCAATTCTAAAAATATTATAGAGAACTTTGCATGTACTCACACTAAGCCATCAAGAATTAAGATATTCATAAATTTACAGATTTATCGCAACTCAAACATATCAGCAAGTATCAGGAGATGTGTGCTCATTGGCATCTTTTAGCATTGTGCACATTGGCATCTTAACATGAGTTTGCTCTTTGGCATCTTTTAAGCTCGTGCACTTTGGCATCTTTTTAATCAAGAAGTTTATTTAGTAAAGAACATGCCGTAAACGTAACTTTCTATCTGACCGTATTGCAGGATTTGGGTCAGCCGCTCCCAGACCAGTTGGCCTTAGGGGACTAGGTGTCAAGTACCCCTTGGAACTTACTTTCCCAGTTCAGAAAGGCTACATCGACATATCCTAAACCCATTCATACCAGTAGAACATGACTTTCGATCTGGTTCTATTGAAGGATTTGGGTTCGATCACTCCCAGACCAATTGACCTTAGGGGACCAGATGACAAGCATCCCGAGGAACTTACTTTCCCAAACCAGAAAGGCCACAGGTACAAACTTTTAAACTCAGAGATTTCTGTATTTTAAGAATTTATTATTCATCTCAATCACTTAGATCAATGTCTAAATGCTTAGCCCATATTTTCATTCCGATCTAAAATTCTGATTATTTAGGTAGTCTAAGCAAAGTAAACTATAAAAATTCCGAATCACACAACTTTAAAGCAGTAATAAAAGTTTCAAACATGTTGCTGACTTTTCGACTTTTGTAAGACTTGAAATTTGACCATATAAAAACTTTAATATAAACAAAAGAACTTGAAAATTTATCCTAAACACATATTTTATTCAAAAGAAAGAAAAAAAAATGTAGAACTTTACTTTATAGAATAAAATTTGTAAAGATTTAAACTTTTAGTAAATATTTAGTTGGAACAAAATAAAATTCACTTATTTCATCTTTCACATTATAAAAATAAATTTGTGTCTCATATTAAAAGAAAATTTTGGGTAATACAAATTAATGAGATAGATAAATAAGCTCAGATTCTTGAAACATTGAGAAAAACTGGAATACCATCATAATCAGAGATAAATGCAGCGGAATTAAAATTGATGTACTCACTGTATCTCATATAGTCAGAAGCTTAATTCATTGAAGAGCGAGTTCTAAACTGATTTGTTTAGAAGTCGTAGTCTATGAAGTGCGGGTCCTGAGCTGAATTACTCAGAAGCCAAAATCTTGACATTAAAGTTCGGGTTTTGAACTGCTGTGTTCAAAAGCCATTTTTCTCTTACTCCCCCTTAACATGTAGTGCCTGCAACTTTGAATCAGATAAAGATTTGGGTACCCACTTGAATTTGGGCTCGTGTTTGTTAGTTGCAGTTCTTGTGGGGAAATAATGAGCAGATTTGATACGAGAAACATGAGAAATATCATCAGAATAATAAGCACAATTATCAGAAGAGAAAGCATAATCATCAGAACTAGAATCTGAGGAAGAACATGAGACATGTTTTGAAATTCAAATCATTTGCTTTATAGAGTATTTTGAAATTTTATTACATTTAGCAAATGAATCACTGTTATAAAGTTTGTCTACACATTTATCCTCATCAACAATTAGGCATGGAAATTGGCCCCGACCCGTCGGGGAACCCGGTCCACCCGCCCCGATCGGGGATGGGGATTCCCCGCTAAACCGGGGATGGGGATGGGGACGGGGATCCCCGTTTGTCTCAAACCGGGGATGTGGATGGGGACGGGTATCGCACTCCCCGCCCCGCCCCGTCCCCGTTTTATATTTTAATTAATATTTGATATATTATTTATTTAAACTAAATCGGTAATTCATAATTTCCTATTTCCTAACTAGGTTTATAATATAAATTTTTTATTTTTTGGATGTTAGTATGTATTTTGGATGTCAATCAAAATACAATTACTCGATATGGTTTTGAATCTTACTCGATATCTTTTGGTACGTTTGAAGTTAAGTTTTTTTTTTCCGAATTCGGTTGAATTTCTTTTGGTTGTAAGTTATTAATTATTATATGATGTTGTTATTTTTATACTAAATTAAATTTCTTTTGATTTTAGGTTTATTGAAAATACATGATATTTAAATATGTGCGGTGTCTCGTATATTTGATTTAAATATCTTACATAAACGGAAAAAGAAAATCCCCATTTCCCCGTTGGGGATCCCCGTTCCCCGTTGGGGATGGGGATGGGGATGTGATCATATTCCCCGACGGGGACGGGGATGGGGACGGGGATGAAGATGAGGGATTGGGGACGGGGATGGGGATTGAGGTCCCCGCCCTATCCCCGCCCCATTTCCATGCCTATCAACAATAGGTTCATCAGATGTCCGCCTCGCTCTCCAGATTTGCTTCTTTGACTTGCTCACAGTCCTATCTGAAAGAATAGAATCGGAAGAATTAGAACAGTCAGAAATAACTGTATCTCGTTTCTTCGACTTCTTTGACCGTCTTCTTTTACGCTTAGGTTTATAATATTGATCATTTAGCGTAAAAGAATCATCAAGAATTTTAGACTTAATATTTAAATCAGAAGAAATAAATTTATCCAAGCAACCAATCTGATCAACTAATAAATCTAAATTTGCCTCAGAGTCTGAATTATTTGGAGAAAAGATTTTAAAATTAGAAATTTCATTTTTGTTTTCCTTAGAATCAGAAAAAAGACTAGAAATAAAATCTGACTTTTGAGAAAATAAATTTTCTTCAAGACTAGAAGTCATAAAAGAAAGAATAATATCAGATTCAATTTTCTTCAAAATATTTTGATCTTCTATCTGATCTTCAAGATCTATGATTTTTCCTTCTAATACTAACGGAGGAGTATATTTCTTCGAATCATAAATGATTGGAGAAATATTTCCTTTATTAGAATCAGGTGCATAAGGAGCAATAAAATCATTAGACATTGAAGATTTGATAGGAGATATATCATTTAAAACTCTTTTTCCTCTTCTTCATTTTTCAGGAAAATATTTTGCATTTTCAGACGTATAAACAAAATAAAATTTATTTTTCTTGTTATTCATCTTTTTTTCATTTTCGATTTCTAACACTCGCTTCTCATTCATCCAATCAATTTTAAATTGAGGAGCATAATGAGCAAGAGTCAGATAATCGTATTTATATAAAGTTGGGGATTTTTCAATCGCATTGTTTAAACAATGAGGATTTTCAAAACCAAGTCCCTATCTTTGTTTTAAAGCTTCTTCACTCCTCGGTTTGTTTATATAAATTGTTTGTTCAGATTGGTCTCTTCAATAAAGCTTTTCTTCTAACTTATTTATTTTATCTGAAAAATCATCTTTTAAATTAGTCATAGCTGTCAAAGATTCAAGATAAGTCTTATTTGAATTTTCCAAATCCTCCAATTTCTTTTGAAAGATGTCTTTTGTATTTTCTAAAATGAATTTTTCATCTTTCAAATAAATTTTCAGTTTGTCAATTAAATCTGACTTTTCAGAATTTAGATTCTTTTCAGATAAAATCTTTGAACGCAAATCAGATAAAGCAGTTATCATGATATCAAACTGCGAGGTAATAAATTTGTAATCAAATTCAGAGTATACCTCATCCTCATCTGTTTCAGAGTCGTCTGACTGGTCATCTCCGATCAAGCACATTTGAGCGATCTCGACATTTGATGCTTCATCATCGGAATAATCCAGCCAAAATTCTTCCTCGGCCAGCAAAGCAGTTCCGTTCTCTCTCTTTTCAGCCAATTCCACTTTCTTTCTGTAGTATGCCGAATCCCTAACCACCTTTGCTCTACACTCCTTTGACATGTGACCCGGCTTTCCGCAGTTGTAGCAAGCAGCATTCTTTAGCTCGGGTACTTTCACTTTAGGACCGGAAGTGAAGCGAGAAGAGTTGGAACCCGACTTTGGTTGGAACTTCTTCTGGTAGTGCTGAGAAAGAAGGATCATTGCTTTCTGTAAAGCCTCGCCATCATCTTCAGTTGATCCGGTGTAAGCATTTTCAGACAATGCTTGTTCAGATATTTGCTTCGTGAGAAGAGCAACCGGATCTACTGTTTTCTTCTTTTTATCCATCTTGGCCTTTTTATCTAACACCAAGCTTTCATCAGTCATCAGAATCTCGTAAAGTTCTTGAATCTGCATTGTGGAGATTCTGACATCATTTCTTAATCTGTGGCATGATTTATTCCACTAAGACTGAAGAGCATTAAGAAATTTCAGATTCGTCTCAAGAGCAGCCTTTTCCACTTTAATCTTTCTGAGATCATTAATCACAGTGCAAAACCGGTCAAAAGTCACCTTCAGAGATTCATTGTCCTTTGCCTTAAATTCCTCAAAGTTATTCATGAAGCGTGTCTGGCGTATTTGAGTAGCAACTGATGACCCAAGCATGATCTTTTCTAACTGAGTCCACATCATGTTTGGATTATGCTTGAAACAATCAATTCTACTGTAGATTGAGTTAGGCAGTGCTAGCATCAAATTGGACTTTGCTTCTCTATCGGCTTTTTCATGTTTGATTTCATCATCAGTCAAAGAAATGTCATTTTTCGGTCTGATGAATGGTCCTTCAGTAAACGACTTCATCATATATTCTCCATTTGTCTGACGCTCAATGAAATTTATGAATATATCTTGCCACTGTGTAAACTCATCTTCGTTGATTAAGACTGGTGGACGAGTATCAGTTCCCAATTGCATCATCAGATCATTTGAGTAGAATCTTACTTGGAGAGAAAACTTGGTTAAATCCATAGCTGATGTATCAGAAAAACAAAAATCAGATTGAATTGAAAAAAAAATCGAAAAATATTACAAAAAGAAAAATTGAAGAACACTTTTTTTTAAGTCAGGGAGACGCGCAAACTAGAGGTTTGCGATTCAAGGGAGGACCGTGAACTGAACTTCGCGTTTGCTTAGTGAAACGCAAGATGAACTTTGCGGGTGAAGACTGAGACGCAAAGTAAACTTTGTGGGTGAAGGCAGAAGCGTAAACTAGAGGTTTACGGGTGAAGAAGGGAGCGCAAAGTTAGCTTTGCGTGTGAAGAGTGAAACGCAAAGTAAACTTTGCGGGTTTAACTTGGCTTTTAGGTTGAAGGAAGAAACGCAAATCAAACTTTGCGTATGAAGGAGGGAACGCAAACTGATGGTTTGCGTTTATAGAGGGAAACGCAAAGCAACATGAATGACACGCAAAGTAATATGAATGAAACGCAAAGTTTAGATCTTGAACAAACCGAACGCAAAACACAAAAACTTCTAAAAAATCGATTTCAACACTGATTTTGAAGAAAATTTCTTATACCAAAACACTCGAAAACACTTTTTTAACACAATTCAAACAAAGATTTCGATTAAAATCCACTAAAACTGAAAATCATGTATGTAACAGAACGAGAACTCGTTTTTCCAGAAAAATTCAATTTCTCAAAATCGATGATCTAAACTTGAATTTTATGTAAAACTATATGAATCAAACATGTTCGATTATCAAAAACGAGACTAATGAACCAAAAATCAACCCAATTCGATCACAAACAGATCCAAATTTTATGAGGAATCAAGAAAACGAGATTTTCTTGAAAAATTCAAGAAAATCGATCAAATTTTCGATTTCAATCACAAATTCAGATACAGATAATGCAATCTCTCAATCCTCTCAAGATTCAGTTGGCTCTGATACCAATTGAGAGTCCAAGAACACTGATTCTTTAGAGAGAGAAAGTAGAGAGAGAAAGACTTGGAGCGCAAAGTGTAAAATTAGATTAATGAGCGTGTAAATTCTTACAAGGAACAAAGACCAAAGGGACTTAAATACCCTTGGTCAGATACAACACTGATAAGCACTAAACACAGTATTTGACCAAGCTCTATAAATACAATGATTACTATAAAATCAGACTTAACAATGGATTCAGTGGGGCTTTAACGTTCCCAGTTGGGCTTTAACGTATCCAATTGGGCTTCAACGTACACAGTTGGGCTTTAATGAATCCAGTTGGGCTTTAAACGAATCCGGTTGGCCTTTAATGGATTTAGTTGGGCTTTAAACGAATCCGATTGGGCTTTAATCCGGTTGATCACAAATGTACATACATACATATTACATATATGATCATATACATGGTGTACATACATTCATGATCACATACATACATGTGTATATACATACATGAACACATATGTATATGTACATACATACATGATCACATATGTACTATACATGTACATGATGTACATACATACTATACATGGTGTACATACATTCATGATCACATACATACATGAACACATATGTACATGTACATACATACATGATCACATATGTACTATACATGTACATGATGTACATACATACTATATATACATGGTGTACATACATTCATGATCACATACATACATGTGTATATACATACTTGATCACATACATACATGAACACATATGTACATACATTCATGATCACATACATACTATACATGATCACATACGTACTTGTACATACATACATGATCACATATGTACTATACATGTACATGATGTATATACATACTATACATGGTGTACATACATTCATGATCACATACGTACACATGTGTATATACATACATGATGTAACACCCTGAATTTTGGGATTGGGTAAGAAGTTGACCTTTACCCAAAGTTCAAGGGGGCAAAGTGTAACTTGGGTAATATATATACAAAGTTAAATCTAGATATTTTGTAAAATATCAGATTTGAGTTCTTGAGATCTTTGAAGTCAGAGAGAAAGGAGAGCAGGAGAAGGCAGTGTTGAAGGGTCGATCATTTCGGGCAAATCGAGGTATAAATCTAGCTTAATGCTTTGATCTAAATGCTTTTAGCCGCGTAGAATCTTGTTGTGAAGGTTTTGAACCGTTCCATGTTGAGATCTGAGTATTTCTCATTAGGATCTGGGTTCTGCATCGTGTTGTTCATCATCTGCATCGAACTGTTCTTGAGGAACAAGGAGATGGTCGTTCGACCGAATGGTTGATTCGACCGGATGGTCCTTCGACCGGATGGTTGACTCGACCGCATGGTCCTTCGACCGGATGCCTGTTCGACCGGATGCCTGTTCGACCGATGTTGCCTGTTCGACCGGATGCCTATTCGACCGATGTTGCCTGTTCGACCGGAGTAGCGTTCGACCGGGGTAGTGTTGGACCGGGGAGGTGTTCGACCGGTGTGGTTTTAGACCGGAGTTGTCCTTTGACCGGATTAGGTTCTGTTAAGTTGTTAGCTTTTGTGTCTTTGAGTCCTATTCAAATAACGAGAGGTTTATCTGTATTTCGACTTACCGATTCTTTCGGTGTTATCATAGGTAGCGCTCGTTAAGAAGAAGGAAACAGAGGTGAGTTCCTACTATCATTTTAAACGGTATACATATCAAAAGTTACCTTTTTGATCTTATCTTGTTTTAAAAGTAAAATGATGTTTTACCTGTGCGTTTATGCGAAAGAAATATTCAAAGGATCTTCTTTTAAATGATTTTCATTCTTACAGGAAATTGAACTGGGAATAGCATTTTGTTTATAAAAATGTGTTTGTAACCATATGTTTATTTATGGTTGGTCACATACGTTGTTGTGACGAGTCCTTACCATTACTAGTGGATCCATAGGTTTTGGAGTAGACTGTATTATTGGGATGTTACATTCCCCAGAATTGTAGCTATGGATCACTTGTTCCTCGGGGGCAACTTGGTACGGTTATGTGAGGCCGGATACTAGCCATGGTTCATAGTGATCCTAGCGAAGGAGTATACCTTGGTTTTGCGCTTGGGGCTTGATCTCACGTTGAAGCACGGACTTTGTGATTCGTATCCGCGGACTCCAATTGGTTTAGCTCGTAACTCGGTTTGTTGGCCTAACTTTGTGTTTCGCCACAATCCTTGGTAAAATGTTTTGCTTCGGTCCTTTTATGGCATGTTTATAACGAAAAGCCCGTTTGTGGCAAGGACCTATTGTGTAAACTTAATGTCTTTGGAAATGTTATCTTGATGCAAATGTTTTATCTTTTGAGCTTCATAAACTGTATGTTCTCACCAGGCTTTAAGTCTGACACTTTTTCTCAAATGATATGTGTATCAGGTTTCCATTAGCGGTGGGTTGCCGGGGTTTTTGGAGAGACGAGTTTTGAGTCTCGAGGTTTTTGGGATTGATTAGTATTATTGTTGGGCATTGTTAAGTCCCATTCTTTTGATGAAATCCTTGTATAGGATTGTATAGTCTTAAGGACTAATCCCATTTATGGGAAGTTAATGGAATTGCTTGCGTCATATTGTCAGATTTCCAGGTTTTAATTTACTCTAATTTTCGAGGTGTTACAAGTTGGTATCAGAGCTCTAGTTTAAGCGAACTAGGCATGAATGTAAGATGTCTAGACTTAGACTGCGTATGCTAAGAATTGATCCGCGAGAATTGGGTAGAGCTCCTAAGTTGGGTTAGTCTTAGAGTCGACGGAAAGTACGTTTATCAGGCGTTGTAGTAGTGGTGACAAGAACCATTATGTGTTATATGTTCATAATTTCACTTAGCTAATGTTATTATGAGGATATTGTACGTAAGAGTCCTTGAATTGCTATTAATATGGCATTTGGTAATGTGGTAGTACGTTTTCCCTTCGTGTTTTTCTATCTTTTCTTATCTCTTCCACTGCTCTGTGTAGCAGTTCAGAATGGTAGGTACGCGTGGGAGACCGCGTGCTCGTGTTGATGGTCAGGAAGCGACAGCCTCTACAGCGGGTCAGCCGGAAGGAGTTGAGGTTATCGTTCGACCACCCGTTCAGCAAGTACTAGGTGGGGGGCCAGAGGTCATTCCGAGAGTAGACCTGGCTTCGTCCCACCCAGTAATCGGGGATGCTAATCCCCAGTCAGAGTTGCTGGCCAGCGTGATGTTGGCAATGAGGGAAGAGATGGCTAAACAGCAAGAGTTTCTGCTAAAAGCAATGGAGGACCGCGACGTGAACCATTGGAGAAGTGAGACGGTGGTGGAGAACGTAGTAGTAGGTTCCGGTGATGATGGTATAAGGGTCACGGCAGTAGAGCGCAGGAGTTCTGAAGCTCCGGGGAATAGGAAGGGTTGTTCCTATAAGTCCTTTCTGGGCTGCGGACCACCAGAATTCTTCGGTTCTGACGACCCGGTGGTGTGCGTTAAGTGGATCCGAGCGGTTGAGCAAGCTTTCGGCTCTTCCGAATGTGGTGATGATCAGAGGGTGCGGTTTGGTACCCAATTGCTGAGGGACACTGCACTCATCTGGTGGAATATCATCCAATCCACTCTATCTCCGGAAGTACTGGCTCAGTTGTCGTGGGCCGAGTTCAAGAAAAAGCTGTTAGAGGAGTTTTGCAACGAGAGGACCATGGACCGAATTGAGAAAGAATTCCGGTCCTTGGTGAAGGGAAGCCTGACGGTGAGGGAGTACACCCGTCAGTTTATGGAGAAACTTGGTCTGGTGGGGCACGCTGCCCCAACAGAGAAAGACAAGATGAAAGCTTATCTCAACGGCTTGCCTGCGGACATGCAATCCATGGTCCATAATTTCAAGGCTTCTAACCTCCGAGAGATGGTAGAGGAAGCTCAATTTATGGAAGAGATGTTCGCGAAGGGCAAATCTGAGAAGGCAGTGGTGGTGCCTGAAAAGAGAAAGTGGGAGAACAGTTCAGTACCTCCCAAGCGGACCCGACCTTTTGTCGGAAACCGCAACTTCAGCAGTTATCAGGAAGCTAAGTGGTGCCCGAGGTGTCGAACCAAGCATCACGGTAACTGTTACAACAATTCTCAAGTTTGCTATAAGTGTGGGAAGCCCGGTCACACTGTCAGAGATTGCACGGTCAGTGGAATCGTCTGTTACGAGTGTAAGGCACCGGGGCATGTAAAGAGAGATTGCCCGAAGCTTGTGTCGGGTAGCGCGCCAGCAAGGAAGGAGAACCCTCCGAAGGTTCAGGGCCGAGCTTTTCAGATGACGGCCGAAGAGGCTAGGGCATCCGCTGATGTGGTATCGGGTACTTTTCTTATAAACTCTGTACCTGCTCGTATTTTATTCGATACGGGTGCTAGTTTCTCTTTCGTATCTGAATTGTTCCGTCAGAAAATTTCTATGCCCACTACTAGTCTTGAGGATGCATTAGTGGTAGAAATAGCAGATGGTAGGCAAGTTCTGATCCATGAAGTTCTGAAGCAGTGTGCTCTTAGCATCGAAGGGAGGGAATTCCCGATCGATCTGCTACCAATGTCAATCGGGGGTTTTGACGTTGTAATCGGTATGGATTGGTTGTCAAACAATCAGGCCGAGTTCATGTGTTCCAAAAAGATGATTCGACTTCCCAACCCCTCTGGTGAGGTAGTGGTCATCTATGACGAAAAGAGAAAGGGTGAAGTGGCAATAATCACAATGGCAAAGGCACGTAAGTGTTTAGTAAAAGGATGTTCGTCCTTCTTAGCCTATGTGATCGATGCCAAGTTAGAGAAGTCCAAGCTGGAAGATGTGAAGATCGTGCGGGAGTATCCAGATGTCTTTCCGGACGACTTGCCCGGGTTGCCGCCCGATCGTCAGGTAGAATTTCGGATTGATCTTGTGCCAGGCGCTGCACCGATCGCTAAAGCACCTTATCGTTTAGCGCCATCGGAGATGCAAGAGATGGTAGCACAACTCCAAGAGCTTTTTGAGAAGGGATTCATAAGACCGAGTTCGTCACCTTGGGGAGCTCCAGTCTTATTTGTTAAGAAGAAGGATGGCACAATGAGAATGTGCATCGACTATCGTGAGTTGAACAAAGCTACAGTGAAGAACAGGTATCCGCTTCCGAGAATAGACGACTTGTTCGATCAACTTCAAGGAGCGGGTTGTTTCTCCAAAGTCGACTTACGATCAGGCTATCACCAAGTGAAGGTGAGAGAAGAAGATGTTCCGAAGACGGCATTCAGAACGCGTTACGGCCATTACGAATTCCTTGTAATGCCTTTTGGCCTGACGAACGCACCAGCGGTGTTTATGGACTTGATGAATAGAGTGTGCCGACCATTCCTCGACAAGTCGGTCATTGTATTCATTGACGACATACTCGTGTACTCCAAGAGTGAGACAGAGCACGAGCAGCACTTGCGTGAAGTTCTGGAAGTGTTGAGAAAAGAGAGGTTGTACGCCAAGTTTTCCAAGTGCGACTTTTGGCTTAAAGAAGTACAATTTCTGGGGCACGTAGTCACTCGAGACGGAGTGAAAGTAGATCCCTCCAAGATTGAAGCAATGATGAATTGGGAGCCTCCTAAGAGTCCGTCCGAGATCCGAAGTTTCTTGGGTCTGGCGGGATACTACAGGAGATTCATTCAAGACTTTTCCAAGATCGCTTCTTCCTTGACAGTTCTGACTCGAAAGAATGTGAAGTTTGAATGGACCGAAACCCAAGAGAAGGCGTTCCGGATCCTTCAAAAGAAGTTGTGTGAAGCTCCAATCTTGACGTTACCTGAAGGGTCGGAAGATTTCGTGGTGTACAGCGACGCTTCAAAGATGGGATTGGGTTGCGTGTTGATGCAACGAGGCAAGGTAATCGCTTATGCCTCGAGGCAGCTTAAGATACATGAGCAGAATTATCCAACCCATGATCTGGAGTTAGCAGCGGTGGTGTTCGCTTTGAAGCTTTGGCGGCATTACCTCTACGGCACGAAGTGTACTCTTTACACGGATCACAAGAGCCTGAAGTATGTCTTTGGTCAGAAAGAGCTGAATATGAGGCAAAGGCGGTGGCTCGAGTTGTTGAAAGACTACGACTGTGAATTGCTTTACCATCCCGGTAAGGCGAACGTGGTGGCCGATGCGCTAAGTCGGAAGGACTATAGCGGGAGTATTCAGGCTACCCATTCAAGAATCGAGCTAGTGTCTAGTCTTGTTGAGAAGATCAAGACATCTCAGATGGAAGCATTGTTGAAAAAGAATCTCAAAGAGGAAGTCATGACAAAACAGCGTTTACTCTTAACGGAAGATAGCCGTGGGGTAAAACTGTTCAGCGGTCGTGTGTGGGTGCCCAAGGTTGGGGGAAACCGTGAGCTGTTGCTAGAAGATGCACACAAGTCCAAGTATTCCATTCACCCGGGAAGTACGAAGATGTACAGGGACTTGAAGTTGCACTATTGGTGGCCGGTGATGAAGCTTGATGTGGCACGTTACGTTGAGCGTTGTGTGACGTGTTCGCAAGTTAAGGCCGAACATCAGAGACCGTATGGGAGTCTTCAGTCCTTAGAGATTCCCGAGTGGAAGTGGGAGCATATCACCATGGACTTCGTGACGAAGTTGCCTAAAACTCTTCGGGGACACGATACCATCTGGGTGATAGTGGATAGATTGACGAAGAGCGCTCACTTTCTGCCTATGCGCGAGACTTTACCGATGGATAAGTTGGCGAAGCTTTATATCGATGAGGTGGTCTCGAGGCATGGAATACCATTGTCGATCGTGTCGAATCGCGACAGTCGGTTCACTTCGAACTTCTGGGATGGATTTTAGAAAGAGCTTGGTACGCGAGTTAAGTTGAGTACGGCTTACCATCCGCAGACCGATGGGCAGAGCGAACGAACAATCCAAACCTTGGAAGACATGTTGAGGTCTTGTGTCATCGATTTCGGGGGTAGTTGGGACTCTCACCTGCCTTTGGTGGAGTTCGCTTACAACAATAGCTACCACTCGAGTATTGGGATGGCACCTTTTGAAGCACTGTATGGGCGAAAGTGTCGGACTCCCGTGTGTTGGATAGAAGCGGGAGAGAAGCAGTCGCCGGACCTGAAATCGTGCAAGAGACTGCCGACAAGGTCAAGTGTATTAGAGAGAGGATGAAAGCGGCTCAAGATCGTCAGAAGAGCTATGCCGATAAAAAGAGGCGACCGATAGAATTCCAAGTAGGCGACCGCGTTATGCTTAAGGTATCGCCATGGAAGGGCATCATACGGTTCGGAAAACGTGGGAAGCTGAGTCCTCGTTTCCTCGGACCTTTCAAAGTACTTAAGCGTGTAGGGTTGCAGGCCTACCAGTTGGAACTGCCACCGGAGTTGAGTAGAATACACAACACGTTTCATGTCTGCTACCTCCGGAAGTGTTTGGCGGTAGAAGACAGCGTCATTCCCCTCTCAGAGTTAAGGGTTGACGAAGGTAACCGTTGTGTGGAAGAACCCGACGCCATCTTAGAGAGAAAGACTAAGAAGTTGCGTCATAAGGAAGTCACTTTGGTTAAGGTGCAGTGGAAGCATCACCGAGGAGCAAATGTGACTTGGGAATCCGAGGAGGATATGAAGCGTAGATATCCTCATCTCTTTGTATAGTTGGATTTCGGGGACGAAATCATTCCCAAGTTGGGGAGGATTGTAACACCCTGAATTTTGGGATTGGGTAAGAAGTTGACCTTTACCCAAAGTTCAAGGGGGCAAAGTGTAACTTGGGTAATATATATACAAAGTTAAATCTAGATATTTTGTAAAATATCAGATTTGAGTTCTTGAGATCTTTGAAGTCAGAGAGAAAGGAGAGCAGGAGAAGGCAGTGTTGAAGGGTCGATCATTTCGGGCAAATCGAGGTATGAATCTAGCTTAATGCTTTGATCTAAATGCTTTTAGCCGCGTAGAATCTTGTTGTGAAGGTTTTGAACCGTTCCATGTTGAGATCTGAGTATTTCTCATTAGGATCTGGGTTCTGCATCGTGTTGTTCATCATCTGCATCGAACTGTTCTTGAGGAACAAGGAGATGGTCGTTCGACCGAATGGTTGATTCGACCGGATGGTCCTTCGACCGGATGGTTGACTCGACCGCATGGTCCTTCAACCGGATGCCTGTTCGACCGGATGCCTGTTCGACCGATGTTGCCTGTTCGACCGGATGCCTGTTCGACCGATGTTGCCTGTTCGACCGGAGTAGCGTTCGACCGGGGTAGTGTTGGACCGGGGAGGTGTTCGACCGGTGTGGTTTTAGACCGGAGTTGTCCTTTGACCGGATTAGGTTCTGTTAAGTTGTTAGCTTCTGTGTCTTTGAGTCCTATTCAAATAACGAGAGGTTTATCTGTATTTCGACTTACCGATTCTTTCGGTGTTATCATAGGTAGCGCTCGTTAAGAAGAAGGAAACAGAGGTGAGTTCCTACTATCATTTTAAACGGTATACATATCAAAAGTTACCTTTTTGATCTTATCTTGTTTTAAAAGTAAAATGATGTTTTACCTGTGCGTTTATGCGAAAGAAATATTCAAAGGATCTTCTTTTAAATGATTTTCATTCTTACAGGAAATTGAACTGGGAATAGCATTTTGTTTATAAAAATGTGTTTGTAACCATATGTTTATTTATGGTTGGTCACATACGTTGTTGTGACGAGTCCTTACCATTACTAGTGGATCCATAGGTTTTGGAGTAGACTGTATTATTGGGATGTTACATTCCCCAGAATTGTAGCTATGGATCACTTGTTCCTCGGGGGCAACTTGGTACGGTTATGTGAGGCCGGATACTAGCCATGGTTCATAGTGATCCTAGCGAAGGAGTATACCTTGGTTTTGCGCTTGGGGCTTGATCTCACGTTGAAGCACGGACTTTGTGATTCGTATCCGCGGACTCCAATTGGTTTAGCTCGTAACTCGGTTTGTTGGCCTAACTTTGTGTTTCGCCACAATCCTTGGTAAAATGTTTTGCTTCGGTCCTTTTATGGCATGTTTATAACGAAAAGCCCGTTTGTGGCAAGGACCTATTGTGTAAACTTAATGTCTTTGGAAATGTTATCTTGATGCAAATGTTTTATCTTTTGAGCTTCATAAACTGTATGTTCTCACCAGGCTTTAAGTCTGACACTTTTTCTCAAATGATATGTGTATCAGGTTTCCATTAGCGGTGGGTTGCCGGGGTTTTTGGAGAGACGAGTTTTGAGTCTCGAGGTTTTTGGGATTGATTAGTATTATTGTTGGGCATTGTTAAGTCCCATTCTTTTGATGAAATCCTTGTATAGGATTGTATAGTCTTAAGGACTAATCCCATTTATGGGAAGTTAATGGAATTGCTTGCGTCATATTGTCAGATTTCCAGGTTTTAATTTACTCTGATTTTCGAGGTGTTACACATGAACACATATGTACAAGTACATACATACTTGTTACGTCTAAATATTGTATCCAAGATTTAATAGGAAAGTCAAAGGTGTAAAAGTCAACATTGTCAATGTATTAGGAAAGTCAAAGTATGTTTTGTTTTACTTAGTGGTTAAGTCTTGTATTAGGTAGTGGTATAAATAGGTGTTGCTTTGTTAGTGTTGTGGTAAGAATCTTGTAATTACGTAGAACCATTTTTGTGAGACTTGTGGCTATTCAAGATCTACTTTCTCTCTCTAGATTCTCTCTCTAATTCTTCATATTTTGAGTAATTGCTTGATGTAGATTGGGATTTATGATTAACAATTGGTATCAGAGCTGAACCAAACTTTTCAGGAATGATTTGATCATGATTTGAATTGAAATCTGAGTATTTTTGGATCGAAAATCAATATTTTTGAAAAATTTTCAAGAAAGCGAGTTTTGGTACTGTTCATCTGAATTTGTGTGTAAAATCGTTTTTGTTGCAAGAAAATGGATTCATTGGATGCGAATTGTGTTTAGGATTGATTCTTGTTTGGTTTAAATCTCTTGATTTGAACAAAATCAATTTCAATTTTCGATTTTTGAGATTTTCTTGAAAACGAGTTCGAACACTGTTCTTGAACGAAATTGTTTGAATTGTTGTTTTTAATCGAAATTTGATAGTAATTTTGTGATTAGTATTGTTTTTCGAAGATACTGATAAGTTTCTGAGATCAAAGTTGCAGATCTGAATCGATTTGGATCGAAATGTACAAGACAGTTATCACTTTGTGCAAGATCCACGGTTTGCGCAAGTTCATACGCTTTGCGCAAGATTCATAGTCATTTGAGCAAGCTTTGGGCATTTCAGTTTGCGTATTGAATTTGTCACGCAAAGCTCTATTTGCGTTTGAAGCCTATCACGCAAAGCTTCTTTGCGCAATACAAGGATCGAAAAGGGCACTTTGCGCATCAAGGCAAATACGCAAAGTCACATTTGTGCATCCTTCGGCATACGCAAACCTACTTTGCGCATCTTACTGCTTACGAGAAACTCTACTTTGTGCAAGATCAAGTGTTGTTCAAATTTTATTTTTTTCTAGATTTCAATTCAATCTGATTTTTGATTTTCTGATATATAGTTTGGAACGATCATTCGTATTAAGCTGATTATTCATTAATCATGGGATTTCTGTCAGATCTTGAAGAGAAGAATAGAAAGCTGAAACTAGAGAACATTAATCTGATTCATGCAGTTGACTTTTATTCGCAAAAGTCAAGAGAGTATTTTACTGAAATCATCTCACTGAAAGAAGAAATCAGTGCCATAAAAAATATCACGCAAAGCTTTGGGCATTTCAGTTTGCGTATTGAATTTGTCACGCAAAGCTCTATTTGCGTTTGAAGCCTATCATGCAAAGCTTCTTTGCGCAATACAAGGATCGAAAAGGGCACTTTGCGCATCAAGGCAAATACGCAAAGTCACATTTGTGCATCCTTCGGCATACGGAAACCTACTTTGCGCATCTTACTGCTTATGAGAAACTCTACTTTGTGCAAGATCAAGTGTTGTTCAAATTTTATTTTTTTCTAGATTTCAATTCAATCTGATTTTTGATTTTCTGATATATAGTTTGGAACGATCATTCGTATTAAGCTGATTACTCATTAATCATGGGATTTCTGTCAGATCTTGAAGAGAAGAATATAAAGCTGAAACTAGAGAACATTAATCTGATTCATGCAGTTGACTTTTATTCGCAAAAGTCAAGAGAGTATTTTACTGAAATCATCTCACTGAAAGAAGAAATCAGTGCCTTAAAGAATATCAATGAATGCTGAGAAGATTCTGAAATTGGAATCTGAGAATGCAGAGCTTAGAAAGAATTTATCTGATCTTGAAAAACAGCTTGCTAAAGATAAAGCTATTTTTGAGAGTGAAAAGAAATTTTTTTTCAAAGAAGTTCTCAGATTTCTCTAAGAAATGTTTTGAAGAGAAAAAGTCAGTTGAGCTTAAATGCATTAAACTTTCTCAACAAATTTCAGATTTTGAGAAAGTGTTGATTTTGGAAAGAGAGAAATTTGATAAAGAAAAGAAGGTCATAGAACAGAAGAATGTATGATTCTTTAAAGAATTATCCGGCCAGAGAAATGAGTCAGAGAAAGGATTTGAAGAAGAACGTTCAATATTTGAGTCTGAAATCAAAAGACTGACTTCAAAGCTATCTGAACTATCTGCTACTGCACTGAAAGAGCAGAAGACGAAGTCTGAGTTTTCAAAGAAGATTGACCAACTTGTGAAAGAAAGAGACAACTTTGCTTCAAAGATCAAAGAACTTGAAAAGTCTGCTTCAAGTTCAAATCAGAAATCTGTCTCTTCACAAAGGTCAGTTAAATCCTTTAATCAGATTCGTCAATTTAACATTTTCTTTGATGAATATTTAGATGGTTCAGATACATATCCAAGGAGAAGAAGTTACAAGAAAGAGAAACTGGTCTGGATGAAGAAATCTGTCAAAGATGACAAGAAAGATGAGCTAAATGAAAAGATTCTGAAAAGAAAATTCAAAGATTCAAGAAGGTTTGTTCTTCCAAAGATGGTTAATCATAAATATGAAAAAATAAATATATACATATATATACACACATACATGATCAAAGAAAAAATAAATATTTATTAAATTATTAAATTTACCGACGGATTCTTAACGGTCGTCGGTAATCCGTCGGTAATTACCGACGGACGTCAGAAAAAAATAAATATTTATTAAATTATATAAATTACCGACGGATTTAAAAAAATAAAATAAAATATCCGTCGGTAAATGTTGAACAATATCGACGGATAGTGTATCCGTCGCTAATTTTTCATTTCCGTCGGTGATCCGTCGGTAATCTTGGTCGAAAATAAGCAATTATCTAGTAGTGTGTATATATATATATACATATATATATATGGGTTCATATGAGAATATCTATTTAAGAAAACATGATAACAACCGAGTACATACAAGATCATATATATTCACGTACAAGATCATATATGATTCACGCGATTTTGTTAGGACTGAAAGTCCTGGTGTGTTGAAAGTTGTATAATGCATTTCTAAGGGGGTAAATTGTAATATGTTGAAAGTTGGTTGTAATTGGGCCTTAAGCCCATTAGGCCTAATTCGCATCATATATATTGGTTTATTTAGTTGATTATTAGGTTAGAATAGAGAGAGGAGTTTAGAAGTAGTCATTATTATTCTAGTTAATAGGGTTTACATTTGCTTATAAGAATTTCTCTCCGTAAACCTAAACCTTTATTGAATATCAATCATATGACTAGAAGTTGTGACACATTTATTGTTCTTCATTGATTATTGTTCGTGATTGCACAGTAACTGGGATCTACAATTGGTATCAGAGCAAAATCGAATTAATTTCTATTCGATACGATAAAAAAGGTGCGTCTCGTTGGAGAAGATGATGAATAGTAACTAACGGATTCCGTTAGTTTGCCGTTAAATTTCTTACTTTTTGGTCATTTTCCGTTAAGTCTCCGTTAGTCCAGTTAGTTTGTTAGTTTGGTTAGTTTTTATTTCATTTTAGTCCATTTTCAGTTAGTTTTCAGTTAAGTCCGTTAGAAGTTTCTATTTTTACACTTTTAGTCCCTCTAGTTAGTAGTTTTAGTATATGTCATTTTGAGTCCTTCTAGTTTTAAGTTTTAGTTTGTGTCACTTTTAGTCCTTGTAGTTTTAAGTTTCTGTTTGTGTCGCTTTCAGCCCCCGTACTTCAAGGGTTTAGTCGTTTGTCATTTGTGACCCTAAGCTTTCAAGTTTCACTCGTTGTCACTTTTGGTCCTTGCACATTGATTCTTTCATATTTTGTCAAGTTTAGTCCCTAGACTTCAAGTTTTTCAAGCAACAATGTCTCATCCAACTTATTCTGAGCTAGAAGAGAAAGTTTCTTGTTTAGAAGCCAGAGTTAAAAGACTGCTTGACAAATATGATAATCAACGCATAGAAATTGCTGGCAAGTTGTGCATAATTTCAATCTAAAGGAGGAATGTGCGAGTTTTTCAAAGGAGTCAAAAGAGTTAATGACCAAAGTAGATGATCTTACCTATAAGCTTCGTATGTCAGAAAATGAGAAAACTGATATTGTAACTAAAAGCGTGGCTTATAAAAATGAAAATCAAAGGTTATCTACTCAGTTAAAGGATCTCGAACTGAAACTTTATAAAATTGGTCAATCTAAACAAACGTTGAATCTAATTGCACCAAAAGAATTCAAATATTCAGAGACGGGTATCGGTTACGATAACCCACATTATCTGAAAAAGGCCTTAACCAAAGTTCATACGTTATATGCGTTCGAATTTTTTGGAATAGACAAAACCTACCCAGAGTACAAAATCAATTGGACCAAACCACTTGATGATGAGGATACGGAACAGGACAATTTGAGAAGGAAGAATTCTACCAAAATGCAACTTCCTTTTGTTTGTGACTCATTGAATGCGTCATACAACACTGAAAAACCCTGTTTTCTGTCAAATGACTATTTTCGAAGCTATTCTTAAGCTAAACTTGATTCAAAAACCGTTGAAACTGAGGAGGAACCAATGGACCATAAAATCTATGTTCCACCTCTAATTTTAGAAAAGAAAATTGTTTAGCTAGAAGAGTCATTTGCAAAGGAGAGGATCATGTTTCAAAAGGAAAAAACAAGAGTTATTATCCAAAATTGAGTGTCTCAATTCCGATAAAAAGGAAACCGAGTCGAGGGAGGAAACGACATATATTCAGACATAAATAAATAAGCTTAATTCACAACTGTCTACCTTGGCAACAGATCTGTTGAAAGAACAACATCACAAAGTTGAGCTTCAAGCTAAGCTTGACTTACTTCAAGTTGAGAAGATTAATCTGTCAGAAAAGTCCTACCCACCCTCAGACACCTCTTCCTGTAAAGCCTTTTTGGGTGACTCGTCACCAAATTCTTCAAACAAAGGAAAAGAGACTTAATCTTTCGAAATGGATCATCATTCTGGTTTTCAAAATGCTTCCGCTAATGATCCGCTTAAAGAAATAGATCCTTCCAGTGTCCTAAATCCCTCAAGTGGTAAGGCTCCTTCTGATGAGGAAATGGAATTCTCAGCCTTTCTGAATTCTGCGGTGTGTCCAGACAGTCAGCTAAACCAATTTGATTTCGATCATAAACTTCCAAGTCATGTTGATTTTTTGGATTCAACTGGTGAGCCACCGGTCAAATTTTATAAAAGGCGAATGCTCGACATCTGCCTCTCAAAAGGTTTCTGTGAACAAATCTTCAAAGAAAAAATCTAAAAGACATTCACAGAAACAAAGAAAGACCGACACCTCTAAAAAAAGACATACTTACTATTCCAGTTTTTCTGATTGCGAGCTTAATGATTCTTCAGATAATCATTTCTCCAGGAAAGTAAAGATGGTTTGGAGAAAGAAACCAACTATAGAAGGCAGTGAAGGAAACAAGTCTCATGATTCTTCTGTAGTTGATACAAAGTTATCTATTTCCAAGACTGATTCACCTACTTATGTTTATTCTACAGGAAAGTTGATCAGTCTAAACCGAGCAAAGAGCTGTTGCACTCACTGTAGAAATAGTGACTTTGTGGATTTAAGGTATGTCAATAATTAGTATGGTACTTATAGCATCCACAATCCTCAGTTTAATAGCTTAAAAGCTAAGGCAATTAACCATCAAGGATTCATCACAACATGGATACCAAAACCAAAATCGTCTTAATCTGTTTTGCAGGAATGTCATGTGATTTAATTCAGATTATTCACGTCACATGCCTACAATCAAGGGTTATGCCACTTTTGAGGGGGAGTACCATGTTGTTTATTTTTCATATTGACTTCTAGACAAAACAGTCTAGGACTCGTACCTCAAAGAACTATGGCTTTTGAACAAAACAGTTCAAAACCCGGACTTAAGTGTCAAGATTATGGTTTCTGATTATAACAAATCAGGACCCGTTCTTCAATGTTCAGATAAGGATATTCTGTAAATATCCAGGGGGAGCTTAAAGGTAAATATCTTCTAATCTAGATCTCTGATTGGTTGAAAGAAGAACAACTTTCGAACATGAAAAACGTTTTCTGAAATGTTCAAACCACTTCTGGTTCTCAAAAGATTTTATGAATTTAGAAGTGTGATTTTAAATGTTTTTCAATTTTTGAGCATTAATGTTTAACTGACCGTGTGTTTCCAAAGATAAATATTTGTGTATTATCTTTTCAATATACTGTCAAGTATTCATACACACCGGTTCAGTACTTCATTTGAAATTGTTATTACCATGTCTCATAACGAACCAATTTTTCAATGGTAATACTCTTGTTTGCTTTCAAATATTGTTGAGCATTAATCATCATTTCCAAATTTGTGCTTTCATTGCTAAATTGTTTATATTTGTTCATATAAACAAAATATCCAGTTCTTTGATACCCTAAACATTTTAATTGATCTGATTGATCCATTGTCAGATTCTCAAAACAATTCTCTTGATTTCATTTCATTCATTCAATATCTTTGTTTTGAGAAATCTTCAATGTTCAATTGCTCAAATCTCATGAGCATACATTTTGACAATGTTATCATACATTTTGTACTTAACTGTTCAGTTAAACTGTTGAGCAACTATTCTTTTTAGGACTTACATGGGATTTGTGTGAGAACTTAAACAGAACTTCTATGGATTCACGTTAACCAGTGTTTCCTACCCCAGAAGTTATCCTTGAGTGATTGAGAGGTGAGGGGTCTTAAATCAAAGAGTGCGGGAGATAACTCATCCGGTTGAGTTTTTCTCATTGTATTGAGCGGTAAAATGTAAATGAGAGTTTGGTTAGAAGTGAGCTTTAATGACAAAAAGAAAGAGGGTGTGAGAACATAGTTAAAAGAATATGAAAACTCTGCACCAAACACTTTCTGAGCCGGGAAGCCACATCTACTGATTGGTTCACATTCTTTGGTGACCATCATTGAAACAGGCAGTGAGCCCATGCCAACTCTTGTTTTTACCCCACCAACCACTCGTTTCTTTCTTAACAAAGAAATGTTTCATTTTCTTTGGGGATGCAGCATATCTGCTATCTAGTCTTCAATCGGAAGATTTAGATATTGAAAAAGAAGGAAAGTTGCCCCACCTTTGCACCTCTTTCATGCACATTGAGTCCGTGTAATATCTGTTGCTGTCTCAACAGTTTACACATTTTTTAGCCTGAGAAAGCTAAGTAGCTTCAATCATTCTACACTTGCACGTATACACAAGAAATGAGTTTTCTTGTCATAACATTCATAGAAAATTCCTTTGTGGATTTTCGATGATTGAATGGAAGCCCTGGGGGAGTGAATATCACAAAAGCTCCTTTCCAAAGTACATCCGCTGTACAAAGTGGCTCCATGCTACTTATAGGCATACTAACTATATCATTTGTTGATTCAGGATTACAATTCCTATTATATCTGAATTTGAAAAGATTCGGATATATACATTTCATGAATAGACGGATACTCAGATCAAAGGGCGGAGAATGTCAAATTATCATAAAAGGGAGATTGTTAGTTCATTACAAAGGAGGAGATCAAAGAATGTGTTGAAATTGAAGAGTTTTGATGATCATGGTATTCACAATCATCAAAAATGGGGAGAGATTTACAAAGTTTAATTTCAAAGTCAAATCTTAACTCTGAGGGTGAAAAGCCTTTGGATTCAAAGATTGCAGCAGGAAATATTTTATTGGTTCTTCTATCCCGTATCATGTGGTGTCAGCTACAAGTTTGTACCTCCTACGAGCATATTGGTTCTACAAGAGCATATTGGTTCTACAAGTTCTTGAGCTGAAAGTCTATTAAACTCGCGGTTCAAAGACAGATTCTTTGTTACTAAACTGAAGATGCACCGTGGAAAGTCACGTAACTCGCGCATTATCTTTCTTGTGTGCTGATACGATGTGTTGAGTTTCTACAGTTGAAAGCTGCTTGATAGTGCATTCAGTCGAGGCTATTGTACATTGAATCTAGTTACAAAGTTGAAACTATGAAGACCGAGAGCTTTATTCAAGGGGGAGTTTGGTAAAGACATGAAGACATGCAACACCAAAGTTCTTCAAAGATTTAAGAGGGAAAGAAGATCAAGGCATGAAGATTTCAAGAAGACAAATGCCTTATTCAACTTTAGGAGGAGATTGTTAGGACTGAAAGTCCTGGTGTGTTGAAAGTTGTATAATGCATTTCTAAAGGGGTAAATTGTAATATGTTGAAAGTTGGTTGTAATTGGGCCTCAAGCCCATTAGGCCTGATTCGCATCATATATATTGGTTTATTTAGTTGATTATTAGGTTAGAATAGAGAGAGGAGTTTAGAAGTCGTCATTATTATTCTAGTCAATAGGGTTTACATTTGCTTATAAGAATTTCTCTCTGTAAACCTAAACCTTTATTGAATATCAATCATATGACTAGAAATTGTGGCACATTTATTGTTCTTTATTGATTATTGTTCGTGATTGCACTGTAACTGGGATCTACAGATTTTGCGTGCGACTTTAAGTTGCGTCCAACATCGCTCGCGTCTGATTTTTTCGGGTTAATGTAAAATCATATATGATTTTGTACATGGTCTGTTGTTTTTTGTTGTTTTCTTGTTTTCTTAAATAGTTAGCGTTCTCGTTTGAACCTTCATATATAGGGATTCAAACGAGAACATCTTTGTTTTACGAAAATGTGAGAACAATTATGAGACTCTAATTTATTTAACTCATAATAGAAATTACAATAAATTAGTATTTATCAACAATTTTTTGTTATCTTATATCTATCTTTATCTCTTAAGGGGTCGTTTACTAAACACACTTACCCGGTAAGTGCTTACTACGTAATTTTTCTCACCGGATGAATATGACAAAGGCCAAAAATCTTACCCGGTAAGACCAATGATAAAGATGGAGAGTCTTACCCAGTAAGGAAGGTAAATGACTCTTACCCGGGTAAATATTTACCGGGTAAATTGTTGCATATGATACCGGTTTAATGTACCACAATCTTACCCGATAAAATAAGTTATAGTGTTGAGTCCTACCGGTAAGCGCTTACCGGGTAAGCATTTGGGTAAACGACCCCTAAATGTTGCTAGTATCATCGAAAACAACTTATGCCAATTTCCCTGTTGTCGATAACGATGTGATAATGTTGTGATAATAATACGATAATTCTTTTGATAAATCGAAGACTTTTGATGTGATAATGATGTGATTTCGTTATGATAAATGAAAAACTAGTGATGATCACGTCCACAATCATCAACATTGTCTGTTCATTATGTGATTTGTAATTTTTTCCCATTCTACCTCAGCATGCCTTCGATATTTCTAAAAAAAGGTAAATAATTATTAAATATTTTACCGCTCCCTCAATCATTCTAAAACTGCGACTTAAAACAGAATGATTGGCTTACAAATGTTCTTGCATTTACATAAATCACAGATGCTCTCCTTTGAACCCTTCCATATATATATATATATATATATATATATATATATAGAGAGAGAGAGAGAGAGAGAGAGAGAGACTTGAGATCATGTGAGACCATACTATTTCCGTGAGACCCGCGAGACCACAAAAATAACACTAAACCTTCACAACAAAAGACTGTGAAGGTATTGTAAAGGTAAACCTTCACAGTATTTTTGTTGTGAAGGTTTGCTGTTTTTCGTTCCTTCACAATGAATCACTGTGAAGTTTTAGTGTTATTTTCTGGTCTCACGGGTCTCACGAAAACAGGTTGGTCTCACGTGAACTCAACCCTATATATATATATATATATATATAGGGGACCTAATCAAATGAGATCTAGATTTTTTGTGGTAACCGTGAGATCCAACGTGAGCCACTCATTTAATATAACTAATTTTGTTTTTAAAACAAAGTAAAAGGATAATTTGGTAAATTGATAATTTGAATTTTCTTTTTATAAAAAAAATCAATTCCTTATTTGACACATTCCAAATTCCAATAACACGCTTACCCATTCTGATTTCAATTACCCTAATTTACTATGAAGAAATAGAGGATTTTGTATGGTAATCACAATGTAACATAGTTGGTATCATAGTGGTACCACATTTGGTATTACCGTCGTATCATAATGGGTATCACATTTGTATGTTAATCACAGTGTAAAACAATGTTAATCACAGTGTAATATAATGTTAATCACAATGTAACACAATGTTTTTTGAGTGCATCACAATAGTAATTATAGTGTAACACGATGTTAATCACAGTGTAACACAATGTTTTTTGAGTGCATCACAATAGTAATCACAGTGTAACACAATAGTAATCACAATGTAACACAATGTACTTTGAGTGCATCACATTGGTAATCACATTGTAACACAATGTATTTTGGGTATTCGTCGGAATAAAGTTTATCGGAAGTCGACTGATGGAGGCTGGAAAGAGGTGAGAGGAGAGAGATTTTTTTTTCAAATACCTAAAATGCCCTTTTAATTAAATTTCAGTCAAAATTACCAAACTTAATAATTTCCTAATTTATTATCTAATATGTGGTTCATATTAGATCTCACGGTTATCACAAACAATCAGGATCTCCTTTGAATGACCCCCATATATATTGTTTATCATGTTTTGTTCTTGTATGTGAAAATGAGTGTGCATTTCATATATAAATATAATTTTACATTTATTCACATACAAAATAAGTATTAATATTTGACCTATGAAACAACACTACAAATTTACATATGTTGTTTCATCTAAATACGAAACAACATATAAATACTAGTTTTTACGATTTTTAAGCAATTTATATATTTATATATAACATTATCGATGAATGAAAGAAAAAAGAACAAGTTAAAAAATATTGATTAATTGTTTTTAAAAACAATTAAAAAAAATAGAATCTAGATGTATTGAAGTGGTGATTTACAACATTGTATTCTGTGCTGAACCTTAAAGTTCGGGGGGTGTGAATGACAGTTAGATGATGATTAAAAAGTAATAGAAATAAGGTGGAAAGTCTCACCTTTCAACCCACCTTCTCTTTCACGTTTACATCACTACTTTTTTCCACTTTATCCCCTCTTATAAAAACACAAGATCCAAATTCACTTCCGTTCCGTTAATAGATCGGAACGGAAGTGATGTATATTCGTTATTCATTATATATATATATATATATATATATATATATATATATATATATATATATGTATAGTCAAGTTTAGGGAAAAATCTAAAAAAAACGGTATACACTTATGCATACAAATAATTTGTAAATGCACACGTGCATATGTTCAAGTGCATAATGCACTTATGCATAAAAACAAAAAAAAACAATATAATTTACTTGTATGCACAAGTGCATACCGTTCAGATGAAAAACTACTAGAGTGTTTTTCAGTTTTCTGTTTTTTTTTAAGGTTTTTCCCTGAACCTCTGTCTATATATATATATATATATGGGTGTTGTTGAAGTTTTATTTACAGACATCCCATTAATAATACTGTAAATTATAATACATATTTTTATTAAACAAAAAGTATCATGAAAGTATGGACCAAGAGACCATATTTCATCAAACGTAAACAAAGAACAAAAATGAAATCCTGGAAAAGTGAAAAAGTAAGAGAGATACCTTTTTGGTTATGGAAGCAATAGAACAAAGTGTGTATCTTACTCAACCTTTTTTACCTTGTCTTCTCATGTTTCTTGACTCTCAACTCTAAAGTGAGTAAAAGGAATGAGAATGAAGATTGGGTCCCATAAACTAGGGGTGGATTGGGATTGATTGGATCCTATAATTAATGTCAAATTAAACATTTTTTTTATATATTGAAATCTTGTTAATATTGTAACCGGTGTAAGTTGACATATTGCAATCGGTGTAAGTTGATGACGTTTAGTACGTGAAATTTCAATGTGCTAAAAAAGGATGTTGTAAAGATTAAAAAAACAAGCGCTAAATGAAAAGCTTACAAACAAACCTAATACAGGATCCGAGTTATTTTTCAAGTACCAATTTATGTATCATTATATTTGTGTATTTTTTGTTTTCCTATAAGAATTGTTTAATGTATTGTTAAAATATGGACCATTTAGGTGCAGGTATTGTTACAAAGGACATGAGTTTTTTTTTTTTTTTACAAATGGTTACTATATATCTATTACAAGAATAATTAAAACAAATTTGTATGCAGACTAGACGTGTTTTAAATGGTTACAACTTATAATATATGTTTGAATCGTACTTTTGGGTATTAGAGCATCTTCAAAATTTCTTCAAAATGGAGAATTAAAAGTCAAAATCTACATAAAAATTTACATCCATCTCCAACAGAATCTCCATTTTGAAGATGAAATCATTACTTATAATATTAAAATATTGTATAAATCTAATAAAATATTATTTCTCTCTCATACCCATCTCATTTGAAAAAATCTTATTGGTAGAATATAATAAAAAAATATTTTCTCTCTAATGGCAATCATTTTTGGAGATTTTGGAGAGTTCTCCATATTTGGAGAAAATTACACTCTCTCTCTCCTACTTTCTCCATTTTAGAGAAAGATTTGGAGAATCTGTTGGAGCACAAAAATGACTAAAATCTCCATTTTGGAGAAGCTGTTGAAGATGCTCTTATGCATCAGATTCATGAGGCATGTCAACAGAGAAAACAAATATTTTATATATGGTTTCTTGAGAATTTTGAAAATAAGTTATTTATATATGTATTATGTTACGTACGTTGTTCTAGACTTCTAGTCCCTAATTAACTTTCTTGTTCTTAGGCACAATGATTGTGCTTTAAAAATCTGGACCGATCAACATTAGTGAGTCCATCATTTTTGAAGACTGGTCCTGCCACATGGCATGGCATGGGATAGTTTCGTTCATAACGAATAAATGATTTTACCACAAGAAGAGATTACATATATACTTAAAAGAAATAAATCTTATGTGTTACTTCGTTGATGAAACCATACTGCATTATCAAAAAAAAAAAAGTCAATGTGTCATTCCATTGGCGAAACAATAACGTATTATCCAAATAAATCAACACACGTCAATTAAAATTAACCCATGTATTGTTTCATTGATGAAATCAAACTGTCGATATTTCAAAAGAAAAACAAAAAGTATTTTTTAAGGAAATGGTTGATATGGAGATTAATATAATTAATAAGATAATTACAAAAGTTAAAATATGTGATCGATATTGGATCATAGAGTTTCTAATTATATGAGGTTTTTATATGATTTTGGTGTATATATATGAGAAAATTGCAATTTTGGTCCATGTGGTTTGTTGTTTTTCTTGGTTTTGGTCCCTATAAATTTTTTATTGCAAAAAAACTCTCATGGTATGCAAAAGTGTTTGATTTGGATCCTTCAGACTAACTTTGTCGCACATGAGGGCATATTGATCATTTTACTTACTTTTTTTTTTGTTTTTAACAAAAAACAAGAAATCACAAGAACCAAAATTGCAATTTATTCTTTTTCTTAAATAAATTTATTATTATTGTTGTTGGGTCATCAAAGATTTGAAGATGACATCATGTTGTGTCTTCAGAGATTTGAAGGTGACTGTTGGGTCATCAAAGATCTTGAGGATGACCTACCAAATTCCATTTGCTACCTTTGAGACATCTTTTGTACTTAGATTATTTTAAGGTTCTTTGTAATAGCTTAGTCATACTTCAAAAGATCGGTAAAGTTGAAGACCAACCGAAATCAACAAGAAGTAAATCTTCAAATGCAGATCAAGATAAACTTCAAACCTTACTAAGCTACCTAGTAAATCTTCAGATGCGGATCATCGACCGGGTTGGGTTGAGATGACTCGACCCTCGGAACACTCGCACTACCCCTGGAACTACTCCTCGCACTTATAGGACGTCTGTTAGAGCGGCTAGAACTCGCACGGTCATGTTGCCCGACTCCACCTCTTGGACCTAGTTCGGCAGCTACCGCACGACTTCCGCCCCTGCCCCTTCCTCGACCAATGTGCCTAGTCGTCTTTGTGTAAACCATTTTCCTACAAAACCACAATGATAAACCTATCACTTTTCGACATATTTGTCAAAACTTAAACTCAAACTAAAACATTTCCCTCATTTCTAACATTTATACCTCCTCTCAGTTTAAGCTTAGGCTAAAATTAATAACTTATTTCTCTTAAACTAAGGCTCTGATACCACTTGTAACGTTCCAAATTTTTTTTTAAATATCAAACATCCATATAAATAAATCCATAAGGTCTACATAATTCGACACAACAAAATAATTCATGATAACAAAACTTAAGGAAATGTTTATCAAATATCGATCACTTAAAATCTCGAACGACATTCTTCGTCATGCCTTTATTCCAACGTAACCCGACTCTAGATTTTCTCTTTCCCTTTGCTACTACTCCCAATTGAGTGACGACCTGGTAGCATAATTATTTTGAAAAGGAATTGGGTGAGCCTAGGGCACAATGAATTCACGGTTTTTATGCATAAACAATACCAATAATTAATTTAAAAAAGATTCATAATTTATCATGCATTCGATAAAACAATTTAAATCACAAAGCCAACGACATTTCAGGAGGTATTTAATTCACACAGCTTTACCTGGCGAAATCACACAGCATGTTCGCATTTATGCAGCATGTTCGCACTTATGGTTTAGACAAACTTACACAGCATGCTCGTCTTACGGACTTACACCGTAATACACCCCCATTGCCAAATAAATCTCAAAACACATAACATGGAAATATTTCACGTTTAATGCATAAACGACATTTAAAAATATCAACAAGCTTGTACATAACTTTTAATAAAACATGCAACCATTTTATAAAAATACACATATAACTCACAATACTAGTTGTAGCCCAACCGTTCTTGAAGTTCCTCACGCCTTACCTACAAATTACGATCGTGTTCAACTCTAAAGTACAACATCCAAACTAAAATCTTCGAGGTAATCGATTTCGTTTCTAGACTACTATTTACCTAACGTTTCTAGAAGTCCTCACATCCATTTTTAGTTTGTGACTACATAAATGTATATTTATATATATACATATACACACATATATATATATATATATGTGTGTATATATATACACATTTTCATGAAAAACCCATATGGGTTTATATCCATCAAGATGTAATATATATGAAGCTTCCATTTTCTAATATCATTTCCATTCATTCTCTCTCTCTCTCTCTATATATATATATATATATATATATATATGTTATATGTGTTTGCATAGATCCAACATGAACTACGTCTTCAACCACTCACTGGATCTCATCCCATGCAACCATATTCACACACATATATCTATACATACATACATGCATACATATTCATCTCTGTACAAAGCATTCATCGAAACCTTCTTTTTTCTAGATTCTCTTCTCTTTTTTTTTCTGTCATAACTGCCTTCGGCTTACCCCTTGACTCAATCGAGAAACCATTGTTTTTAAAACAACTTAACGAAATAGAATGTTCGTTGAGTGTCTCAATGCTCGGACGAGAGATTTATACCAAAAACACATAACGATAATATCGGTAATACCGATTGGAACTTCGACCATGACCGGGTGGTCGAGACCACCTTACCGAGACATCAATCATCTCATCGAGGGTCTGAAACATCTATACGTAATTAACTATGACAGATCGAGCAAAGAAAACTGATATGCATTGGGAAATCAATGCATTATCATTCTTTTTCCTTCTTTTAGATATGTTATTTTACCTTTTATATCCCAATATTGAGTCATTTATTTACTTATTTTTCATTTATTTATTTTTTGGAGCTGGAAGTTGTGATTTACCTGTTTATATACTTTGGAGGGTTGATTTGGTACTTTTGGACATATTTCATAGCTAGTGCAGACACATGCTGCAACATTTTTGTAGCATCACGCAAGGAACATCTTAATCCATCAAGACAAGGGAGCTTATTGTAGGAGGACATGAGCTGGATTTTTGGACTGACTTGGGAACCTTCTAGATCTATTTTTATGGCTGGATATTTATCTTTTGTATCTCTTTTTTCCTTCTTACCTAAAACATTATTCCTTATGTCGTCATTTCAAGTACTTTTATTATTTTATTAGTGTAAACTAGAAGCGATACTCGTGCAATGCAGCGAGATATATCACGATTTTAATGTTTCATTTTATTTTTTGTTTTTTTGTCGATTTACAGTACGATTTTGGATGGTTTTGAGAAAATGATAATGTTTTTTTTATAAATTTGTTTAATTTAGGCTTAATAATATAATGTTTTTTAATAAAAAAAATGAAGTATTTTGTTTGAATTCAATGATTATCTTATATATCTATACTATATTATAAAAATGACATAAAAAACTCTTAAAAACAAGTCTTAAATCTTAATGTACAACTATTTAATGTTAATTACTTAAAAAACAACCATTAAAGTTGTATGCACTACACTTAATGCTATTTATTAACTTTTAATCATTATCTCTAACCATTTTAACTCTCCTAAAATCATTTACAACTTTAACTCCCCTAAAATAACTCTCAGCATAATTAAATATAGAATAAAAATCAAATTTTAAATATAAAAATATAAAATATAATTAAAAAAATCTAACAGAATATTTTATAAAAAAATTATATTATTAAACCAAAATAAATTACATTATATTATATTATTAAGTCTAAATTAAACAAATTTATATAAAAAATCATTATCAATCTCTCACAACCAACCAAAATCGTAATGTAAATCGACAAAAAATAGAAAATAAAATGAAATGTTAAAATCGTGATGTATCTAGCGGCATTACGCGAGTACACTTATAGTATTTTAATGACATCTAGAAAAAATAACCAATTACATATTTAATAATATAATTAAAACAAATTTATAGTAATATAATATATTAATTAATATTGATACATGGAAAGGTCTATATAAAAGGAAAACCCTACACATACCAAATTGGTGAGTGTTAGAATTCTGCAGTAGTAATATATATCTTGTGCTTTGATACTTGTAAATTAAAAGATTTTTAAAATCTTGCATAAAATGATGGTACCTTGTGCCTAATAATTTGTATTTAAGAGTTTTTTATTCGTGCTTTATAATATAGTATAGATTGTCCCTTTTGCCCCTCTCCCTCCTAGTATATAAAGGGAGCTTGGGATGGATATTTAGAATCATCTTTTTGAACTTTAAAAATCATAGTTGGGAGATTTGACAAATCTCTTGGTGTGATTATTGAAGTAAAGAACATTAATATATTATCAAGTTTATTTACTTTTTGCAATTTTTACCTTTCAGTAATTTATTTACCGTACTTTACTTTATTGTCATTTACCTTTACGTCATTTACATTCATGTATTTAAATTATGTCTTTTATTTTATGTCATTTATTTTATGCATTTAATTTTCGTATGAGTAGCTAATTTTACTAGTATGTGTGTTTGATGGAAATGTGGGATTTTAAACCAAAGAAAGGTGGACATTGTTTCGCAATAACAATGATCCACCATTTCATTTAAGTTTTATAAAATATCAATGATACTTCTTGACGAACCGATCACTTGCTAAAGTGTCGTGAACTTAGAGATAAGCCACGAAAAGCACATCCGTTTGAATAATATAAGAAGTATACTTGAGAGAGTTATGTTAGTGAATGCCCAAAAGCTAATCATACGATGATTGCAATTTTGAGTTTTGTTTCATGAAATTAATAAATAAATAAAAGGCATTGCCCAATTTATTATGTATATGTTATATTCTGTGTTTTAATTATTCATAATAAATAACCTTAGAATAATGTATTCTAAATGTCCTTAGTTAAATATTATTTTGGGTTTTAAGGTTGAAGTAATATGATAATGACTAGCATATGTAGGGATTCATATAGAGATATTGAATCTGCATATGGGTACAAAATGGAGATTTTGTGTATCGGACGTGACTCGCTATGAGAACACTTCATTGGATGTCATGTGAGTGTCATAAGTGTTTCTCATGTGGTCAATGTACATGTAATTCTTTGACTTGAGAAATATGGCGTTTGCTATGTGTGAGTAATATATTTTGACATTTGTTCTAATCATTCCGTAACTGGGTGACAGAATTATTGTTGGGTATGTTATAAATCACATGGTAGAACTAGCATATATCGAGATAGGATTTGTCCCTCCTTTATGACGGGAGTGATGTCTCTGGGCCCCTTGATAAATATATATACTAAGGAAATACATGCATTCTCGGATAATTGATATGAGATATCATGATCTGTTTTTTTAGTATATTAGGGAATCAAGAAACTAGAGATTGAACATAACGAGAATGACACATTTAATTTATCGTGTTCAATCTAGACATCAAGGACAAAGGAATTAAATGTGTAAACTAAAATTGACTACAAAACGATAATTTTTTGTATCACCAATTCTCGTCATTTGGGTGACGATGATGTATTGCTAGATACCGCTCATCGTTTATAAATATAAATATGAGATTTATAATTATTACCAACATGTTGAGAACCCATTGAGTCACACGCTTTGAACATATTCGAATAAGGAGTTTTAATAGTTAAAACGTTTAGTTATTATATCTGATTTGTATTGATTTAATCTGATTAAATAAAACCAGATATTATTTATGTTGGACATAAATAAAGTTGACTAGGTATGGTTATGTAAGAAAGTGATGGTGCATGGCCACTCTTACACTCAAGTAAGGTGTGGAGATGATGGTGATTTCTTTAGGCCATACTTCCATCACCATATATAATGTATGACATTGTATGCAATTGTTGTTCTTGAAAATCTCTCTAAAAATCACCTACAACTATATGCTCCCTTTCCTTTCTAAGTTTTGAAACTGTGACTAGCATCACGAGAAGGCAAAGGATTCGGATTGTTCGCGTGGATATCGTGGAGGCATCAAGCTTGCTTTGTTGCTATGATTCAAAGTCTCGTTAATTGTGAGGTATAATTTCGAAATACCCGATTTATTCCGGTTCGTATGGGTCCTTGGAGGGTTACGGTTTTATTTTCCGCTGTGCTTGAGATCCCGTAACCCTACAAGTTACTTATAAGGACAGTTATCATTTATATATTTCTAAACTGATTTATTCTCGACAAGTTGATCACTAATCATTAGTGTTAAAGTGTAGAGGACTTAGAGATAAGCCCCTTCGAACATGTCAACTTGAATGATATGGGAATCGACTCGAGAGAGTGGTTTTTGCAAAGAGATTTGTATCTCCATATATTTTGAGGACTCTATTCCACACTATGAATAGATGGAGACTACACAGAGATGTGTTTAGTTGAATCTAAACAGTAGTGTGAATATTAAAGTCCGAGAGGAATACCCTCAAAATAGATGGTGTATCTAGTTATGGAAGAACTTCATGCTGCAACATCCCTGTAGCATGGCCCACTGGAATTTGTGTTTAAATCCCACCTGGAAGTTTAACACCCATACTTGCTTTATTCTCTGTTAATTTAATCAAAGTGATAATCCAATCAAAACAAAGTCTTCAAAATCGCCATCTGAAGTTAGTTTTTCATCTCGAGATCTTGCAACTTAAGATACCTATCTCTGTGGAATACGATACTTGGTTCTTACCATTTTATTACTTGAAACATGACATTAGATCTCATTGTATACTTGCTTCGAAGTTTAATTAGCACACGTCTGTAGGTGTGTAAAAAGCACTATGAAAAACACTTACCGTTGAGTACCGAACTGATGCGATTCACTGAACCGTCACCATCACCGTCTTTTCCTTATACGAGCTTCTTGCCTTCTTCTCTCTTGGTTGGAGGTTCTTTTTTTGTTTTGCATTATGCTTACAGATTTCCTCCCTTATATACATAATATGATCGTTGGTTTTTCGACAAAGGAAACGATGGGGTTCCTGGGATTAAAGGGGCGGTGGTTTCTATCGATTGGTTTGCATGGGAGTTTAAATCCCATTGAAATAATGAAGTCAAAAATCCTTTTATTTCCTTGACTTTACACAACACGTCTAGGTACATGGGTATATTATATATATATATATATATATATATATATATATATATATATATATACATATTTTTTTTTCTAAACTAGGGTTACTACATGTAATTCTTGATATTTATATCAATAAAGAATTAAAATTAAGTGAAATTTTTGTGTATTGTATTCAACACCCCTTTTACAATACTTGTTTTTCTTACTTGGGACTAACAATTATCAATATATAATATGTTATATAATATTATTTAATAACCCCTAATCCCTACCCACCTTTCCCTCTCCCTCATGTGACAACGTCTTTGTTAGACCACAGTCTCATTGGATTCCAGATCATCCAAACTGAAGATCGCAATCTGAAGCTAATGCCGGAACGTCGACTCTCAATGTTAAAGTCTATGTCTATTTGTAATAAATGTCAATGTAATTTAATGTAATATGTTTTAGTTTACTTAGATTTAATATATAAGTTATAAGTATTGTAATAGGTAACTTAGTTAACTTAGTTTGTTAAAGTTAGTTTCTAGTTTACTTTATTAGATATAATATCTAGATCTAATATCTAGATATTATGTTTACGTAGTGTGTTGAACACACAAGTTAGATTAAGTGTATCTCTCAACTCTCAAAAAATCAGATCATAGATCACACACACAAACACACACAAGAAGGTGTAAAAGAGAGAAAACATTGAGAACACATTCAAGCTTAATCATTCAACCTTGTAATCGTTTCTATATTCAATACAGGATGGTAATCGTTAATGTGTTGTTGTTTCTTAGAACTTGTTAAGTAGTATTGTTGGACCGACAATTGGTATCAGAGCCTGATTAAGATCAAATCAAGTTTTAAAAGAAAACGTCTCTGTGTTCTGTGTGAAAATCATTTTCGAGATTTAACTGTTTTAGGTGTTAGAATCGATCAGATTGTGATCGATTTACATGCTAGATCGAGTTGTATGTGTTTAATTTCACTTTAAAGCTTAAATCGAGTTCCAATTTGTGAGTTTTGTGAGTGAACTGTCGAGTGAAGAAGGTCACTGTGCGATCAAAATAATCTTCAAAAAGTGTATTTTAGTGAGATCGAGTGCTCATAATCTGTTCTAGAAGTGATTCTAGACACATTGGTAGTGTTTGGTTGTGCTAATCATTGTAGGAACAAAGATTTAGTCGAATTTTGAAAGTACAGGTCGAATAACCCGCAAACCAGAGGAAGAATAACACGCAAAGTCCCACTTTGCGCGTCCTTCATCAAACGCAAAGTCCTACTTTGCGCGTCTCAAGTGACCCGCAAACCTGTACTTTGCGCCTCTCAAGCCAAACGCAAAGCACACTTCTCGTTTCAAAGAGCAATCGCAAACCTCAAAGCTCACTTCTCACAAGTCAACATACGCTCCTCACAAGACACGCAAACCTCAGTTTGCGCGTCCCAAAGCACCCGCAAACCTCAACTTTGCGCTTCCATCTAGACCCGCAAACCTCAGTTTGCGCTTCCCACTAGACCCGCAAACCTCCATTTGCGCGTCCCATTAGAAACGCAAACCTCAACTTTGCGTTCCTAACTTGAAACGCAAACCTTCTCAATCGCAAAGCTCCAATTTCCAGACTTAGAATATTTTTCTGAGAATTTTTCGAAACTGTAATAGGGTCTTTAATTGTCATAAATTTTTTCTCTAGCGGGACCCCCGTGCTAAGTCTGCCTAGGGGGACAAAATTTCTTGTGTGATCAAATTTTATTTGGGTTAACGATCATATTTGTCAAGTTTTTCTCATATATTCAATACAGGATGACATCCAAAGAAGCTCTCACAATAGGAACCGACACCAAGCCACCGGTTCTCTTTCGAGGGGAATACGAACAGTGGAAGGATAGGTTTCTAAACTTCATTGAAAGACAAGATTTGGGTAATTTCATTATACAATTCCTAGAAGAAGGCCTAATGGAAACACAGTATAGGGAGCCAGCAGCAGGAACTCAAGAAGAAAGAGTTGCACTTTCTTATACAGATCTAACAGGTGATGCTAAGCTAAGAGCAAAAGGCGACATGTTAGCCAAGTCATACATTCTACAAGGGATTACAAATGAAATCTATGTAAAGATTGACAGCTACAAAGCCTCAGCCAAACAAATGTGGGATCAACTAGAGAAAATGATGTTGGGTTCAAAGATTGGGAACCAACTGAAAATATCTAACTGCCTGCACAGTTTTGAAGAATTCAAAGGCAGAAGTGGAGAAACTCTAGAAGGAACATATGATAGGTTTGTGACATTGCTAAATGAATTGAGCAAGAACAAGGTCAACAAATCTCAAATCGAGCTGAATATCAAATTCCTGAGTATTCTACAACCAGAATGGAAAAGTTTTGCCAGACAGATGAGGCAAATAAAAGACCTGAATGAAATTCCACTTCACGAGGTGTATGAAACCCTCCGACAAAATGAAGATGAGGTGGATGAAATTCTAGCAGAAAAGAGAAAAGGAAAGACAGTTGAAGACACAGTCGCTCTTGTTGTGAAGAAGAAGAAGAACAAGATGATTGTGTATGAATCAGAAGAAGCAGAAGCTGATGTTGTCTCTGACTCGGATGTAAATGAACAAATGCAGCAAGCAATGCAGTTTTTAACAAATGCATTTCAGAAAAAGTTCTACAGAAATCCAACGTCAAACAGTCAGAGGTACTCTTCTGGACCCAACAACTATGCTCACAAGGAAAGAATTGAAGGAATCAGATATGAAGGAAAAAGATTTGAAGGGAAGAGATTTAAGGGGAGAAGATCAGAGGAGAGGAAACCTGAAGAAAGAAGGTTTCAGTCGGAAGGAAAGAGGATAGAGGAGAGGAGACCGGAAGAAAGGAAATTCAAAGCTGAAGGATCAAGTCAGCCAGAACCGCCTACATGCTACAATTGTGGTAAACCAGGTCACTATGCCAAAGACTGCCGCAGATCAAAAGTCAGAAATTCAGACTACTACAAGAACAAGATGCTTCTTGCAAAACAACAAGAGGCAGGCAAGGCATTGATGGCTGAGGACGAATACTGGCTCGATCACTCGGATGATGAAGAAGAAGATAATGAAGATAGAGAAGAAGCCGTCAATATGTGCTTGATGGGCAAAATCGAATCAGATGCTGAAGCTGATTCAGAAAATGAAGAAGAGGAGGTATGTGATTTATCGTATAAAGATTTAATGAATAAAATGCATGCTATGGTTTTAAAACAAGAAGAGTTAGAATCTAATCTTAAGCGAGAAAATGGTGTTATTATTAATAAAAACCAATTGATACAGAAACTTAGCGATGAAATTGCTGAGAAGAAAGTATTAGTTGAGGTTTTACATACAAACGCTGACACCAACGCAAAAGAACAGACTATAATTCTAAAAGAGAATAGTGAGCTCAAGTCTAAATTGACAAAAAGTGAGATTGATTTTTATAAGCTTACTGATATGCATTCTTTATGTATTAAAGAAAACAAGACCTTAATTGCTAAATTAGATGTTTTGGAAAAGAAGCTATACTCATTAGGTCAAAGTGAGCAAACCATTCATCTTAACAAACCGAAAAAGAACAAAGAAAATTGGGGAACCGGTTATGTGAAACCTCAACGTCTTCAAAAGGGTATAAGAGAAGTGCCTGCACTTTATGACTATACCTCTATGCTTGTTTCTCACCGAATCGCCTCATTTAAAGTTTTTAATACTAAACTATCAGAAGAGGATGAAGCCAATGAATTTGAAAAATGGATGAAGTCAACTAAAGTTCACGCTCCATTTTATTATGCGAAGTTGAATAATAGTTATGACTTTCCAAATGATGAAAATAAATCTCTTTCAACTGACTACTTTCAAAGTTATTCTGAAAAGGAGATGGAGGCGAAGCCTGTTATAGGTAAAATTTATGTCCCTTCTCTCGTGTTAGAAAGTAAAATTTCTGAACTCGAGACCTCTTTATCAGATGAAAGACTTATGATTGAGATTCAACAAAAGGTTTTTCCAACTGTTGTGAAAAATGTTGTTTTTACAAAGGCTTTTACTTCTAATGACATGTTTGGTTCATCAAACGAAGAGTTTAATTTTCTTAATTCTGACGGTGGTTTAGATGGTTGTTTTGAACAAATTGATTTTAATGCGAAACTTCCTAACCATGCATCTTTTGTTAAGAAAACTTCAAGAAAAACCAGTTTGCCTATGTTCAGTGCAAAATCAACGAAAGCTTTCGTTGATAAATCAGTCTCTGTGAACGCTAAGAATGCTAAAGGTAAGAAAATATCTCAGCATTCACAGAAACCAACCACTACTGGTAATTCTAAGAAGAAGCATTCAGTTGTTGCTCAAAGGTCTAACTCACCAGTTTTACATGTTTCAGATATGAGCAAGTCAAGACCTGAAGCCCATTCTCAATGGCAACCAAAACGGAAGCTTGACAAGGCCGTTTTATCGTCTAGTAGTGTTAATTGTAATAAGACTTCGCTTACTAAAGATGTTGTGATTGCTGAAATTGCTGTTTTGAATCCAAAACTTGTTGTTTCTCGTAAACAATATACAATGAAGCAATTATTTCAGTTATCTTTATCTGCTGGAAAGTCCTCTATCTATAACAAACTTGTTTCTATTACTTGTCAAGATTCTGGAGATTGGTTTGGAAATTACCATGTGCATTCATCTCATACCAACTCTCATGCTTTTCAAAAGAACAAAGGATCCAATTTGAAATGGATACCAAAATCTTGTGCTAACACAGCAGGACCCAAATTCCAGTGGGTACCTAAGGCTAAATCTGTGTTGCAGGCACACAAAGCTTAAAGAGAAAGCGACTTCTGATTATGTACAGATCAGGACTCGTTCTTCAAAGTCAAAATAGGTTTTTGGATAATGCAGTTCAAAACCCGAACATCAAAGTCAAAATAGGCTTTTGAACAAATCAGTTCAAGACCCGCACTTCGATAATCAAAGTGAATATTCCAAAGTTGTCATATAAATATCTAAATTTCCAATTTCTCTTATGCAGACTTGTCATACATGGTTCTTGGACAACGGATGTTCAAAGCACATGACAGGGCAAAAAGAGATACTGTCCAACTTTAAAGACAAATTTTGTGGAACAGTAAGATTCGAAAACGACCAGTTTTCTCCAATCAGGGGATACGGTGATGTACAACATGACAAAGTCACTATCAAGAAGGTGAGCTATGTAGAAGGCTTAGGACACAACTTGTTCAGTATAGGCCAGTTCTGTGACAAAGACTTAGAGGTCAACTTCAAAGCCAAAAGATGTTCTGTTCGCAATGAAGAAGGCGAGGAACTTTTGGTCGGTAAACGAGAATCAGACCTCTACACAATCAATTTATCAGATGTCCAGAACAAGCAAGTTTGTCTACTATCGAAAGCTTCGATGAAACAAAGTTGGTTATGGCATCGACGTCTTTCGCACCTCAACTTTCGGTACATCAACGATCTGGTCAATGGAAAGCTCGTCAAAGGACTTCCAGAGCTGAAATATGAAAGAGAACATCTATGCGCAGCTTGTGAAAAGGGGAAGATGAAGAGGGCACCTCATAAACCGAAGCCTGAACCAAGTACAAAAGCTCCTTTAGAGTTATTGCATATGGATCTATGCGGTCCAATGCGCACTCAAAGTTTAGGTGGCAAGAAGTACATACTCGTGATCGTGGACGACTATTCGCGATACACATGGGTCAAGTTTCTTCATTCAAAGGATGAGACACCTGATGTTCTCATTACATTCCTGAAAACGACCCAGGTGAATCTGCAGAAACCGGTCAAGATTCTAAGAACAGACAACGGCACAGACTTCAAGAACAACAAAGTTGAAGAATATCTCGAATCTGTCGGGATTTCACATCAATACTCTGCTGCTCGAACCCCTCAACAAAATGGAGTAGTTGAAAGAAGAAATCGAACGCTAGTCGAGGCTGCTCGTACTATGCTAAGTCATTCCAACTTACCTCTATTTTTGTGGGCAGAAGCTGTTTCGACCGCGTGCTACACACAGAATCGTTCCATGATACATCGGAGATTCAAGAAGACTCCTTACGGTTTGATCAACAACAGAACACCGACAATCAAATACTTCCATATATTTGGATGTAAGTGTTTCGTATTAAACGATAGGGAGAATCTCAACAAGTTCAGCGCTAAGGCAGATGAAGGAATCTTCATTGGATATTCCTCAACAGCGACTGCATATCGTGTCTATCTAAAGAACACAAAGACGGTGATTGAAAGTGTCAACGTCACCTTTGATGAAGATATGGCTTCCGAACAATACTGTTCAGAACCCATTTTAACCGGAGTACTAGCTTCTGGGCAACTCAGTCCAGAACCTGCGTCTCAACAAAACAAATCAGATGAAGCTTCAACATCAACTAACCATTTATCTGATTTAGATTTATTATTTGAATTGTTTTATGACGAATTTCTTGGAACTAACATAAAGAAATCTGTTTTGGTTGACAGGATAGAAGAGCCAACGCCTACTCATCCAACCAGTTCAGACATTCCAAATGAATCAAGTACCCCGATTCATCAAGACGTGACAATTCAAATACCAACTCCTACAGTTCAAGAAGTGCCAAGTCATACAGAATCAGAAGAAGCTGAACCAGCAGAATGTACCATACAGATCCAACTACAGCCGGACCAAGCTGTACCTGCTGAGTCTTCTGAACCAACAACTTCAACTGAAGCAACTATCATAACTCCTCCCAATCAAACTGAAGAAGGTGCAAGTGGATTTATAGATGACACAACTGACATTCATTCCTATAATCCACTGCCTCATGAACGTAAATGGACCAAAGCGCACCCTGCAAGTCAGATCATAGGTGATCCATCCAAGACGGTGCAAACTAGGTCAGCGTCAATCAACTGGTGCATGCACGACTCCTTTCTAAGCAAGATTGAGCCAACTCGAGTATCAGAGGCTCTTGCGGATCCAGATTGGGTAGTCTCTATGCAAGAAGAATTGAACCAGTTCGACGCACTGCAAGTCTGGAGACTCGTACCAAAGCCTAAAGGTAAAACAATCATCGGTACGAAGTGGATCTTAAAGATTAAAAAGGACGAAGCTGGTACTGTCATCAGAAACAAGGCGAGACTAGTAGCCAAAGGATACAGACAAGAGGAAGGATTAGACTATGACGAGACATATGCTCCTGTGGCGCGTTTAGAGGCAATCAGAATGTTCTTAGCCTACGCTGCCCACAAGAACTTCACGGTCTTTCAAATGGACGTGAAGACAGCATTCCTAAACGGAATTCTGAAAGAGGAAGTATACGTCTCTCAGCCAGAGGGATTTGTCAATCAAGAGAAGCCGGACCACGTCTACATTCTCGACAAAGCTCTCTACGGTCTGAAACAAGCCCCTCGAGCCTGGTATGATGTCCTTTCCACTTTTCTAGTCAAGTCTGGGTTTTCAAAAGGTACGGTGGATACCACCTTGTTCATAAAGAAAGAAAAAGCCGATATCGTTTTAATACAAATCTATGTCGACGATATTATTTTTGGTTCAACTAATACTAAGTACTGTAAGAATTTTGCAAACCTTATGGTGTCTAGATTTCAAATGAACTTGATGGGAGAGATGAACTTCTTTATCGGGCTTCAAGTAAAACAATTTTCTACGGGTATCTTTATCAATCAATCTAAGTACATTAGGGAAATTCTCCGGAAGTTCCAAATGGAAAATACAAAACCGATTGGTACCCCAATGGCACTAGGAACTAAGATTGGCACCGATCCTTCGGGAAAGGCTGTTGATATTAGGACCTACAGAGGAATGATAGGTTCTTTAATGTATCTTACTAGTAGTAGACCAGACATAATGTTTTCAACATGTCTTTGTGCCCGATATCAGGCTAATCCAAAAGAAATCCATTTGACTGCTGTCAAACGTATATTCAGGTATCTGAAGGGCACCGCAGATCTCGGTCTGTGGTATCCCAAAGATACTAGTTTTGAACTAACATCCTACACAGATGCAGATCATGCAGGTTGTATGTTAGACAGGAAGAGCACGTCAGGACACGTACAGTTCCTCGGTGACAAACTAGTAAGTTGGGGATCGAAGAAGCAACTTTGCGTTTCAACTTCCACGGCCGAAGCAGAATTTGTAGCTGCTGCTAGCTGCTGTTCTCAGGTTTTGTGGATGCAAACACAACTTCGCGACTACGGTTTCCACTTCAACAAGATCCCGATCTACTGCGACTCCAAGAGCGCCATCGCAATAACAACGAATCCTGTTCAACACACAAAAACCAAACATATCGACGTCAGGTATCACTTTATCAAAGATCATGTAGAAAAAGGAAACATAGAACTTTTCTTTGTAAAAACAGATTATCAACTTGCAGATTTGTTTACCAAGGCGTTAGATGAAAAGAGATTCAACTTTCTTATCTCTAAGCTTGGTATGCTAAATCTTAAGACATAATCAGTAGTTACCTATAAAAGTTCACTATTGTTTACTTTTTCCTCATATCTTTATGCTTAATTGTGAATGATATCTGTATTTCATATGTTAATGTTCATGATTCTAGGGGGAGTATGAGAACAAACTCATACTTGGTCAATATTAATTTGAGGGGGAGCTCATAAGATTTCTGCACTTACGTTTTATGACAAATTTTTGTAATGCAAGATTTTAGGGGGAGCTCTTCACGTCAAAGGAGTTCGGACATGACTTATGATTACTTCTGATCAGAACTCATACTTTAAAAGTTTTACTGCTTTTTGTCTTTTCAATATAAGTGAATAATTATTACTTTGACTTGACATTAGACTTTTGCAGAATTTTTGAGAGAAGCTTACAAGTTCATATTTCTATGACTTAAAGCTTAGTTTCATGAGATGAAAGATCACTCGTTAAGGTATAATTCTATATCTTCATCTCATATATGATTGAAAGAAGGACAACTTTCAATCATAGAAAAATTGTTTTTTTAATGTTCAAACCACTTCCCGATTTTTCATCAAATTTTATATTTTGGGAGTGTATTTTAAATGTTTTCATGATCTAAATTGTGCTTTAACTGAAATAGTTAAACCAATCTGAGCATCACGTGCATCTAGGAAAACAAAGAATCATTGTGCTAGGAATTAACACAACTTCAATGGAATCACATTAACCAGTGATTTCTACCCATGAAGTTAAAACCTTAGTGTTTGAGTGTGCAAGCGAAAAGAAATGAGTGTGATTAGAGAAAGCAAAAAGTTTAAAAGAAAGAGCGTGTGAGAACAGAGTTAAAAGAATATCACAACTCTGCACCAACTTTTTCTGAGCCGGGTAGCCACAATTCTAGTGATTCACAATTCTTTGGTGATCATTATTGAAACAGGCAACTAACCCATGCCAACTCTTGATCAAACCTCAACATCTACTCATTTTCTTCTCAAAAAGAAAATGTTTCATTTTCAAAGGGGATGCAACACATATGCTATCTGATTTTCATTCGGAAAATCTAGATATTGAAAAGAAGGAAGTCTGCCCTACCTTCGCACTTCAATCATGCACATTGAGTCTGTGTTTAACTTACTGTTGTCTCAGTGGTTTACACAAATTTTGAGCCAAATAAGCAATCATCAGTGCTTAATTCTTTCAAACACAAGCACGAACACACAAGGAATTAGTTTCTTTGTCATAACGTTTATAGAAATTACCTTTGTGGTGTTTCGATGATTAAATGGAATCCCTGGGGGAGTCAACATCAAAACAGCTCCTTTCCAATGTGTATTCGTTACACTCAGTGACTTAGTGTTACTGACAGGCATTCTAACTGATTCATTAGTTGATTCAGGTGTTACACATCTAATTTGTCTGGATTTGCAAAGATCTGGATGAATCTCTTATGAATTGATGAATCAGGGGCTCTAACCGCAAGATTGACATTTCTTACAACAAATTTTGATGAAGTCGTTGCACTTAACATCAAAAAGGGGGAGAATGACTACACAAGAAATGGCAAAGATCACATGTTTCAAGAATCACGTCAAAGACTGAATTCTTCTAAAGAAAGTAGATTGAAGACATGTTGATTTCAGATAAAGAGATTGCATCTTCTGAGCTGAACAAGAAGACTGAATTGGATAAATCTTTTTATTAAATGATCTTGATCCAAAGGGGGAGATTGTTAGACCACAGTCTCATTGGATTCCAGATCATCCAAACTGAAGATCGCAATCTGAAGCTAATGCCGGAACGTCGACTCTCAATATTAAAGTCTATGTCTATTTGTAATAAATGTCAATGTAATTTAATGTAATATGTTTTAGTTTACTTAGATTTAATATATAAGTTATAAGTATTGTAATAGGTAACTTAGTTAACTTAGTTTGTTAAAGTTAGTTTCTAGTTTACTTTATTAGATATAATATCTAGATATTATGTTTAGGTAGTGTGTTGAACACACAAGTTAGATTAAGTGTATCTCTCAACTCTCAAAAAATCAGATCATAGATCACACACACAAACACACACAAGAAGGTGTAAAAGAGAGAAAACATTGAGAACACATTCAAGCTTAATCATTCAACCTTGTAATCGTTTCTATATTCAATACAGGTTGGTAATCGTTAATGTGTTGTTGTTTCTTAGAACTTGTTAAGTAGTATTGTTGGACCGACAGTCTTCTTCTCCACAAATAATCCCATCAACATTAAACCCCAACTACGGTGAGCCCTCCTTCTTCGGTGAATGTAACACCCCGATTTTTAGAAAGGTGTAATTTCAAGTTAATACAAATAGGTATTTTAAGGGGAAAAAAAGAAATGGGATTTTGGACTCAAATCCTATATTTTATAGCCTTGTTGGATGAAGGGTTCAATTACGAGTCCAACAGTTCTTTCTGGAGCAAAATCGGAGTTAAAACGAAGAAGTTATGACCAAAACAGTGATCGAGCAAAAAAAATGAAGAAAATCGGGCAGCAGTGTTCCGCGCGAATGGATCAGCGCCACCATCAGCGCAGGTGTCTGTTCCCAGTGCTCCGTGCGGATCGATCAGCGTCGTTATCCGCACGGAGCCAATGTACGCATTTAAAAGGGAGGAACCGGTCCCAAACCCCATTTTTCACCAAAAACCTAATTTTTCTCCCAAATCAACCCCCAACCTCCAAAACGAACTCTAACCAGTTTTGAGAGTTTTCCCCTAAATCTAAGTGATTCTTCACCATATAACAAGTTTTGGAAACTAGAATCATCATCCCTCCATCTTCATCTTATCCACCAAGCTTCTTAGGGTTTCACCCAACCTTTTTATCTATTTTGAAGATGGGAAGTTTGTGGCTTATTTTGGTGACTTAGAGGCAATTTGGTTGGTGGATTCATGCTTGGGTTAAGGTAATCTTTTATCTATTAATCTATGGAAGTTAGGGTTTTGGTATAAGTTGAGATCTTATGTGTAATGTTTGAGGAATGATTCTAATGGTTGGATGTAAATATTTATGGTTGAAAATGTATGGATCTAGTTTTTTGGAAGTTTTTGGCTTGAGGATCCAAGTGTTCTTCAAAGGATCTCAAGTTGGGGAAAATCCAGATTTAGCCTAAATCTAGCAATGTGAGTTCAAGTTGATTTGTGAAAACGTTGTACATGCCAAAATGTTCATTTTAAAGTGTTTATATGTTTTGCTTGAAATTATCATTAGTTGAGTCATTGGTGGGTTTTGATTATTTGAGATGATTGGCTTTATAAACATTGCAAAACACCCACATTTGGGATTTTTGGGTATCTTGATAAATAAGTTATTTTAAAGTGTTTAGACGATTTATTGCATAAATGGAAATTGTTTGGTGAAAATACACTTTTAGTGTTTGTTTGGGTATAAGGGTTGATTTTTGTGTCATGGGACGTTTTGAAATAATCAAGGGTATAAATCCATTTGGAAAACCATTTGTCCCAATCTAAACTGTATTGGGGTCTACACACGTATTTTGGATTGTTTTTGCATGACGTGAGTCGATTGCGTTATTTATTTGGGGGATTGTTAATCGTTGGTCAAAAAGGGTTTTGAACGTTTTAGCTCGACGTTGACTTAAAAGGGTCTTAAGGGACAATTGTCCGGTTTTAATGGCTCAATGTAGAGCTCATTTATGGTTTACATACTAATGCACCGTGTTGCATATTGGTGTTGATTACATGCTCGAGTACGTCGGTCATTTCGGTATAGGCATGTAATATTAGACTGTGTTGCATTGGATCCATATGCACGTAACTCAGTCTGTTTTGGATGGTCAATTGGGTATTACGGGGTTGAACTCCGGTACCCATGTTTTACGACTGGAAACTTTACAAGTAGCCACTGGAGGGTTGAGCCTGGAGGTGCTACCTGGGAGGTAGGCACTAGGATCCCCGCCGCTTGAAGTAATGCCTGGGAGGTAGTCTTTAAGTGTGTCGGGCCTTCGGGATGGAGTTCTTTGTAATGTTCATCAAGGTCAACCGTCTCTTAAGTTATAACTTGTTAAGAAGTCGTAGGGACACTTGGGCTTTTATGTCGTGAGGTGTCATGCGATTAACGTTGCAAGAGTGACATACTTTTGTGTTCCTCCAGTCTCAACGGATACGGGTCTCCCCCGTCGTCGGCCAGCTGTATATTATATGTTGACGTATTATTTTATTATCATTGGTTTTATGTGGTCGACAGTGAATGAGGGCCTTAATATTGGATCTTCCTACACGTATGTTAAGGTTTGAATGATGTTTGTCACCCCCATGTTTTGATACTTGGTTTTCTTTCATTTTATGGTCGCATGAGTATTGGGCCTAGTATCCATGTTTTCGGACGTATTGCATATGTGAGTTTTGACAATGACTTAGGGGTTGTGTATCTTGCCCTTCCCGCACTTGGGTGTTTTGGGATGCAATGCTTTATCCACGTATCTTAAATTGGGAGTCAATTATGTTTACGTTTTGAGTGAGTTTTGGGTTGCATCATTTTATAAAGAATGTTTTGCATTGGAGCATTGGTTTTAAAGATGCATGTTTTTGGAAAATGAGTCGCTTCCATATTTAAAGTAAATCATTTTGAAAGATCATGATTTGAATTGAATTCTTTACTCTTAACGATATATTTATTAATACTGAAAACTCTTGAACTCAATAGGCGTTAGCCTAACCTTTTTATTTTGTCGGCATGTGCAACAGGCTTCATTTGGGAATAGTTCTTGTGGCTATATGTAGAGAGAAGTGCTAGTTGTGTGCTCGTGATTGTGACGTCTTCCGCGTAGGTTTTGTGAAGAGCAACTTGTATTGGGGTTATGTAGCACCCGACCTCGGTTTAGACCTTGTATCTTAATGGAGTTTATATTGGTCGAGGTTAATTATTGATTTTTAACTTGAGATATATTGAGTTTTGAATTATAAGAGGAATTCTTATCCCTATTTTGATGTTGTATCGAAATTTTAAATTGGTTGCTCTTACCAAATTTGAGGGTGTTACAGTGAACCTCTTTATTTCTTCAGTCAACCCCTCATTATTTCCAGTGAATTCACTTCCTGTGATTTCACCCCTAAAATCAAAATCAAAATCAAAATCAAAGAGAGGACTTAACACAAAACTCAAAATCGATGAACGTGCCAAACCAAACTCACTCTGACAAACCCCTCCCCATCATTTGAAGCTGAAACCCAAACTCATCCGAGAAACCCGTTTGGAAACCAGAAACCCATGCCGGAGAAGTTTCTAAAAGGGAGAAGGTTCACGTCGGAGAAGTGGGAGAAGTTTCTTAGTCCGCACCCACCACGGTTCCAAAAAAGAAGCCTATTGTTGTTGCTTATAAACCGAAGACGATCACAACTGTGTGCAAACAGAAATGGTCGATCCTTATTTTTGAAGTCGATTATGGGGTGGTTTAGGTATGGGACAAGGGAACATATCTAGGTTCAGATCGGTGGTTTGTGATCTAGAGGGAGGGTCATGGAGTTTGGAGTCGGCAGAAAGGTAAGAGCCGAAGAAGAGTTTAGGGCCTGGTTCATGAGCATATATATATATATATATGTGTGTGTGTGTGTGTGTGTGTGTGTGTGTATGTGTATGTGTATGTGTGTTTTATGTTTTCTTTTAAATATTTTGAGTAAATAGCATTTTTAGTAGAAAATTAAATTAAAAAGTAAAATGATCACAATACCTTAGATTTAACGAACTCTTTTCATGGTGTAGGGACCCAAGCCAAACACTTTTGCATACCACAAGGGTTTTCTTGCAATAAAACTTTTGTAGGAACCCAAACCAAGATAAACAACAAACCACATGGACCAAATTTCTAATTTACTCTCTCTCTCTCTCTCTCTCTCTCTCTCTCTCTCTCTATATATATATATATATATATATATATATATATATATATAGGGGATGGATCTTTTACAAACCTCTCTTTATGATACAAACTTTGTACACCAATTCTAACCAATCAATGAATTTCTTTTATTTTTTTGTTAATTTTAATTATAAGAGTAATGTTGTCTTTTTATTTTTTATCCATTTATTTATAGTAGTAATCATGAATTGTTATTTTTTGATATGTTTAAATAAGTAGGATATCTTTTAATCAGTAACCATTAATTGTGATATTTTTTTCTTTTTAATTAAAAAATATCCAATTTTATATTGGAGGCGTCTCCCCCATTTTTATCAAAAAACTATGTGTTTTTATTAAGTGGAGTTATTATTTTAGAAATGGGATTTTTTTTCCATGGTTTAGTGTAGGGGTGTACGCGGGTTAAGTTGGACGGGTTCGAACGTTTTTACAACCAAGCCCAATTATGACGGTTTAGAAAATCTCAACTCAACTCAACTTATTCAAAAATATAACCCAACCCAACCCTTGCGGGTTATGGCGGGTTGAGTTGGGTTGGCGGGTTAGTAATATACATAAATTTGTCGATTGAAATACGATAAATAATACTTAAATTATTCTCAACAAATTTATTAGTTATTACAATTAGGGCTTGTTCGTGTTCGTTCGTTTAACTTAACCGAACAAACAAACGAACACGAACTGTAAACGTGATAACTCTCATTTTGAACGTTATTTACACGTCATTTGTGTGAGTTTTTCTTTCATTTTAGTTGTGTTTCATTTTTATTTGTTTGTATTCTTTCTTTTATTATTTTATTTTCATTTGGAGTTGTTGAGAATGTTTTTATGGTTAAACGCATCATTTTTTTGGTTAAAAACGTCATTGTTCCGCAGTGGGCACAGTCTGCCCACTGTGGGCACCAGAGGGACCATTGGGTAAAGCTATTATCCAGTTTTTGCTAGCTGTAAATTGCTGGATCATGTGGCTGGAATTTAAGTGAATGGTGTCCACACAATTTTTGGGGCAATCCTCACCCTTGGATTCTCAAGATTTCAAGTATAAATACAAGCTTGGGGAGGAGCATTGAAGACACATCTCATCTCATCTTCCATCATCAAGAAAGCAAGAACACTATGTTCTTCATCTTCAAGCATTTACTTTCATGGTTGAAGAGATGAAATATTAGTGTAGAATTTAATTTCTCGCATTTAATTTTTGTCTTTTATTTTCCGTCTTTTATTTCTCGTATTTACTTTCCGTACTTACTTTAACGCATTTAAATTCCGAACTTTACTTTCTAGTTACGCTTATAGTTTATCTTTATTAATGCAAATAGTTAACAAGTATTTATTTCTTTACATTTTGTCTTTTATTTTTATTATGAGCTAATCATTTTTTGGGTAAGGGAGTGAGCCGACTTGAGACTAGTAGGCGACACTTGGGTGTTGCCATTATTGCTAGCTCTTAAGCTTGGTCACTTGAGTCGGGACTTAAACTCAACGCGGATAAGCCGATCACTTTGAAGTGTTAATATTAGATCTTGACCTCGAGAGGGGCGGATTCGAAATACGGTTTAAGTGATGAACAAGGATTTGAGAGAGTCTTTGATAACCACATAGAGATACAGGTTTTGCATGATTTATTACGGTTCAAACGTCGGAGGAGATTTATATCACAAAGAGATTTGGGTGTAAATCTCCGTACCGGTAGAACTTGATTTATTTCAACGTAGTTAAATCGGCAAGATTAAGAGTTGGTAACGATGGATACTTTATGAGCATTTTGTAGGACCGGTCTTTAAAAATCCACTTTCGAGAGATCGGGATTTTTATAGACACTTCGTGCTACAAAGTGACTAACCATTTTGTTACTACGTAAATCTCAAGGAAAACTTACACCCATACCCATTTTAGTTTATTATTTAGTTGTTGTTGTTAAAAGCACCAAACTCGCTCAAAAATATTTTCTTCTTCTCTCATTGAAATCGGTGTATTCTCGACTTAGGACTCGAAACTTTGAAGTCCAATCCCTGTGGATACGATCTCGGTATATTTACCACGTTATTACTTGTAGCGACCATAGTGTAGGTGTATACTTGCGCCGTCACTGTGGCCTATACGGTTTTCCGCTACCAAGTTTTTGGCGCCGTTGCCGGGGATTGGCGTATTTCCAGAGTTTCTTGAGTTATTAGTTGAGTTTTTCATTGATTTTTCTTTCACCATAATGGATGGTTTTAGTTGGGATGCCCCATATTTTAATACTTTCGATTATTCATGGGAACAACATCCTAACTTTTTGGAAAATATTCAAGATGATGGCACCTACACTTCATTTTCACCTCCATGTCAAGATTGGAATGACACGTTTATAAATACATTTGACCAATCATGGGAGGGGAATTTTGATTATTCTTGTGATTTTCAAGGGAGTGATCCTCATTATGAATTTGCGTCCTTTGTTTCCAACTACCCACCTGAGAATGTTTTTGAACAACCCGAACCATCTCACTCTTTTGAAACTTTTTCCCCAAGCGTAACGGAAAATTTTACAACATTCTTGGGAAATTTCACATCCTCTTTTGAAGCCTTGAATACTAAGATGGGATAACTAGTCGACGAGTTGAAAAATCAAAGTAGAGGTCCCTTACCAAGTGATAATGAAAAATCTAAATGTGTTGGTAAGGATGAGAGTGATGTTGAGAAAGAGTTGGATATTTTTAAGGCAAATTTTGAGCACATGAGCAAACCTTCTTTACTTCCCAATAGTGAAGAGATGCTTCAAGATGCTAAAATTCCTAACGTAATAATTTTTGCTCATGTTGTGCAACCTTCTTTTTGTGATCACAATGTTCCTACAGGGATCATGCCATGGACTGTTGGGAGGATTTGTGTGATCAAAAGTTCGGGAATTTTGCCTAGATCGTGTTTTTTGGGTGGTGGACTTGTTGGAAGAAGCTTTGGTATGGTGGAGGTGTCTATTATCTTGAAACCACTTCACTTTTGGAAGATGCACTCGTGGGGTGGTGAATCGCATCCTACATAACCTTGATGCAAACTCATTTCCTTCTCTCAACTCCAATTTTGTGTCTTTTATTTTACATTTTTATGTGTAATTTGAGTCTATTTATTTTACTAGTATCAAATTTTTTTGAGGGATCAAAAAGAAAAAAGAAGAGAAAAAAAAATCTCATGCATCTTATATCCTTAGATTTTTTTTATGTTTCATAGTTTGAATAATTTATCCACTACTAGCAGATTTCTAGAACTAAGCAACCAATTCCCCGGTATCCATATTGATTAAACTTTGAAACTCTAGAAATGACATAGGCCTTTTTTTTAAACACTTGGCCGATACACTTTTCCTTTGTTGCCTTACTCGAGCCTTTGAGTCTTACCATTCTCTCCACAATGAGAACATTGAGTATTTTAAGTTTGGGGGAGAAAACTCAAGTGTTGAAAAAAGAGAGCTCAATCCTTCGAAATATTGGAAGGAAAAAAAATAGATATACAAATAGCTGAAGTTGACACTTTGAAGAAAAAAAAAGTTGGGTAAAACAAATAGCGGTTTCGCGGTTTCGCGGGTTGGGAGCGGGTTGGGTTGGTCGGGTTTCGCGGGTTGACGGTTTTATGTACACCCTACTTTAGTGTACCTTTTTCTTTTTCGAAAGAAGAACAATGAAACAGACTCAACAAGAAGGTGTAATATCAATGGATATTCCTTTAGAGTGTGGCGTGAAATTGATATTATTCAGGAGGTTCTTGGTGTTAATTCCGGTATGCACATCCAGAAGATCGTTCCGGCCACCGATCGTCGTTTTCCTTCTCATGACCATCGCCTTCATATCCCTTTTCATCTTCGTTCATCTCTGTTCATTGCAGTTCATCTCCGCGTCATCTTGGTTTCATATCCGTTTTCATCTCCATTCATCGTCGTTCATCTCTCTTTCATCTCGCTTTCATATCCGTTTTCATCTCGGTTTCATATCCGTTTCTATTTTCGTTCATCGCTGTTTCATATCCGTTTTCGCCTCCACTCATCTTCATTTCATCTCCATTTTCGTCAGTGAAACGATAGATTTCTAATCGATAAAACACAGGGAATTGGTGAAATTATTAAATGTTACCTCATTGCAACCGAATCACTGTGTATGAAATAGTTCAAGATGTTCTTCGGGTTTTGGTAACTACGTTTGAAGATTTGAAATTGGAGAAAATTTGAAATTGGAGATAATATCTTTCCTGAAATTAGCAATTTTATCTCGTTTCCATATTTGAAATTAGATGTTAAAAGGACTACTATACCCTTCCCACCCATTATTTATTTATTTTTTCTATATTAAATTAATTACTATATTAACATAAATAGCACAAAATGATCTTAATCATTGATTGATTTCATCTACGGCTAAAACAAGGGTTGCATAGTTTGCATTACAAGGGTGGTTTGTAAATGAAACCACCTCTCTCTCTCTCTCTCTCTCTCTCTCTCTATATATATATATATATATATATATATATATATATATATATATATATACTTGTTTGGGTACTCGTCCAATGCGTTGGGATGTCAAACTTTTTTGTAAATCAACGATATAAAGTTTATGCTCATTATAAACTCCAAATTTAATATTTAAAATATAATTGCATTTAAAAGTAATAAAACCTAAAGTTAAATGTTATTTCAAATTAAAAGAAGGAACCCAAAGTTCAATATTAATTCAAACCCAAAGAAAGAACCAAAGTTATGATATTTTATAATCTTATTAAATCCAAAAATATTCAATATTGAGCTTATTTTGAAGGTATTGACGACACAATCATAAGGATATAATTTGTAAAAAACAAAACATATCTTTAATGCTTTTAAGTTAATATATGATTATGTATTTTTAATATGATAAGAGTGTAAAATAAAAAATGAAAAAGTAAGAGATGTAAATAAATAACTATAAGATATAAAATGTAAGTTTTAAAACAATTCACTATATATTTATGTTATTCAATAATATAATTAAATCCAAAAATATTTTAATGTTTTGAAGGTATTGGTGAGACGATTACAATGATATAATTATAAAAAAATAAACGTAATTTTTTAATGTATTTTAGTTCATATACTATTGTTTATGTTAATATGATAAGAGTGTAAAATAAAAAATAAAAATAAAAAACTAATGGATTAAAATAAATTAAATAACTAATTATAAGAATATAGAATGTAATTTGTAAATTAAAATGTTTGATTTTCAAATTATCTTTGGGATCATGGGATGGAAGGTTGTTTAGCTTCTCCATTTTGGAGAAAATGGAGGACACGAGGATTTTCAGCTAACATTTTGCTCTATTTCCAAAATGGAAAAAGTAGGAGAGAGGAGATTTTTTTTTTCCAAATATAGAGATAATCACAAAAATGATTACTAAGTGAGGGGACCAATAGAAAAACTTTGAAAATAAATATGTAGAGAGAAAAATAATATTTTAATAGATAAATAAAATATTTTAATATTATAATCAATGTTTAATTCTCCAAAATGGGGAATCTGTTAGAGATGAATGTATTTTTTTTTTTTTGAGATTTAAGTCTTTACTTTAGAAAAAATTTGGAGAAACTGTTGGAGATGCAGATCATTATTCAACACCTCTTATTAATTACTAATAAAGTATAGATAAAAGTATTCATTATGCATGACAAATTGTCCGCTTGAAAATGTAGAATATTTTAATGATATAATCAATGATTTATTTTCAAAATGGAGAAACTGTTGGAGATGGATGTAAATTTTTTTGGAAATTTTAACTTTTGTTTCTTCATTTTAGAGAAATTTTGGAGAAACTGTTGGAGATGCTCTGAGATGCCATCAGTTATTTTAGAAATGCTAGTTAATTTCTCAGGACCACTCGATTTGTATGCGTTTTTTGAGATCTAACAATGCCATCAATATACCAAATAATCTTCAATGTTCAACTTGTATTTACGGGTGTTTATCTGAATGCTCTGTTACAACTAAAACTTTTAATTATTATACATATTGTAAATGAAATAATAAATATACATATATATAGATTACAAAAACGATGATGAGACGTATTACTTTTGTCTTCTAATAGAAATTAGAGAGGCATTGAGATGAGCTATAGTTTTACATTTGTCGATGAAAGGTCCTAAACAATGTAAAAGAACGACCTTGCGCATTCAATTTTGAGGGTCCTGTTCAAAATCACGCATTCAACATGTTAAAGAATGACCTTGCGCATTACCCGTCCATACCGCAAACTACACTGTTTAAGAACTTTCATGGTATAATTTAAGGTTTGCATTTTTATTTTGTTTTTCCATATCACACTATGCGATCTAGTTTATTATTTTGAATTAAGAAAATGTGGTTCAAATTGCATTGCCTGTTATTTTTTATTAATTAATTTATACCAAAGTAATCTTATTTAGACATTATTCATATATTCAATAGCCCATGGTAAATAGCCCGACCCAATTGGTCTCCTAATGGGTTGAACCGGCACCGTAACAAGTCCATCAGGTTGTTGAGATGCCAGAGTTCTATGAAAGATGGAACTCGATTGTTCGTTTTGGGGGTTTTCTTTGTTTTAGAGTTATTTTAAACGGTTGATTAAAACTTTGTTACGCTTTTAAGTAATTACGTTGTGTATTGTTATTTTCCATTGTATTGTACATGCTGTTAACTTTATATTGTCACTTTCGCACATCACATTTAGATGCAAACATGATCAACTACATGGAACTGCGCAGCAAGGTTTGAGACATATACGGTGTAGTTAATAGTTTGGAGAAAAACCTCAAACTACATATAAGGTTTAATTAATTAGGGGTGAGTTCAAATGAAAATTCATTTTCCATTGTGCACGTGAGGACCAATCTTAGCCATTGATCAAAACTTAGAAAATTAATCAATGGTTAAAACATAATAATATTAATTGAGAAGTGGTTAGGAACAAAATTGGAAATTTGAATCAGCGCCTACCTTGTTTGACTTTTTATTTAAATTTTTTTACCCCCTTAAAGTTTAAAATAAATTATCTTAAAAGTTACTAATATTTTAATCAAACAAATTAAATCACAAAACGAGGATTTCATACTCTTTGATATGACATCCATCTCGATATAGGTTTTTTTTGTCGTTTTAACCGTTTTTTAAATGAAAATGTTATATATGTGTTATATTTATTATGAATATGTATGCACGTCCACAGGTGTCCACATTCAGTATGAATAACAAAGGTGAACGTAATTCACTATTCATGATGAATAATACAACATTCAATGAATAATACACGAATTTATTATTCATGTATTATTCATCATGAATCGTGTATTATTCACCCTGAATGTTGTATTATTCATCCTGAATGATACATTATTCATGATGAATAATATATGAATGACCCGTGAAGGTGTGGGCACATGACGCACTATCTTTTGTTTCTCGATTTAAAATCATATATGATTCACGTACAAAATCATATATGATTCACGTACAAAATCATATCACTACTAGAAAAAGGGGTATCAATGATGGAAATTTCCGTCACTAATTACCGACGGATTAGTGACGGATTAGCGACGGAAACAGTTCTGTCACTAATTCGTTGCTAATTGTGACAGATTAGTGACGGATCTAATTCCGTCGCTAATTAGCGACGGATTAGCAACGGAATTTATTTAAAAAATAAATAAAAAAGAAAATCCACGTGCCCGTCGCTAATCTGTTGCTAATTAGTGACGAATTAGCGACGGACACGTGGAATTTCTTTTTTATTTATTTTTTGAATAAATTACGACGCTAATCTGTCACTAATTAGCGACGGATTCTAAATTCGTCGCTAATCCGTCGCTAATTAGTGACTGATTAGCGACGAAATTTTAAAATTTTCTTATTTTCTCATGATTGTGTTATATATATGCATGTGTATGTGTTATATATATCCACGGGTCTGTGTTATATGTGTGTGTATATATATGTGTGTGTGTGTATGTGTTATATATATCCACGAGTCTGTGTTATATGTGTGTGTGTGTTATATATATCCACGGGTTTGTGTTATATGTGTGTGTGTGTGTGTGTATATATATGTATACATGTGTTGTTTGCTAACCCGTGATGGATCTATGTATATTGTTGTATATGTGTGTATATATATATATATATATTGATATGAATGTATAGATAATGTGTGTGTGTACGTTGTTTGGTAATCGCATATATATGATGTATATATGTGTTGTATGCATGTGTACATGTTAATGTATTGATAGTATGTGTGTGTGTGTTGTTATTGTACCTTAATAAGTCATAAAGTGTTCTATTGTGCCATAAATGGTTCTATTGGGCCTTAATGGATCTATCGGGTTTTAAAGGGTTCAATCGGGATTTAAATGGTTTCATTGGGTCTTAATAGATCTATTGGGCTTTAAAGGGTTTCATTGGGTCTTAATGGATCTATCGAGGTTTAAAGAGTTATATTGGGCTTTAAAAGATCTCGTTGGGTCTTAATTGATAAATTGGGCTTTAAATGGTTCAATCGGGCTTTAAAGGGTTTCATTGGGCCTTAATGGATCTATCAGGCTTTAAAGGGTTATACTGGGCTCTAAAGAGTTTCATTGAGTCTTAATGGATCTATCGGGGTTTAAAGGGTAATATTGGACTCTAAAATGTTTCATTGGGTGTTAATGGATATATTGGGCTTTAATTAATTATATTGGTCTTTAATCGGTTCTATTGGGCTTTAAAGGTTTTCATTAAGCCATAACCGATCTATAGGGCTTTAAAGGGTTATATTGTGTTTTAAATGGTTTCATTGGGCCTTAATGGATCTATCGGGCTTTAAAGGGTTTCATTGGGCCTTAATGGATCCATTGGGCTTTAATCAGACTTTAAAGGGTTTCATTAGGCCCTAATGGACCTATAGGGTTTTAAAGGATTTCATCGGTTCTATTGGCCTTTATTGAGTTTCATTGGGCCTTAATGGATATATCAGACTTAAAAAGGTTATATTGGAAGCATATAGGAAACCCACAAACCTCATCCCTCGCTTTATTAGAAAATTGATCTAGTGTATCTTATTAGTGTTGATCTAGTGGTTCTCTTCAATTAGACAGTTCGACTCGATACATGCATACAAAATTACGGAACGATTTAATAAATAAAAATATTTAATATATAATTTTTAATAATTAGATAACTTAAATAATAATAAATAATAAATAATTTAATAAATAAATATAATTATTTAAATATTTAATAATTAGTGAATCTAATTATTAATAATTTTGAAAATATTTTTATAAATAAAAATACGAATTATTTAATTTTAATTAATGATATTAATAAGAAACATATATATAATTAATTTAAAAATGGATTCTGTCGGAAATCCGTCACAAATTAGCGACGGAAATTTCGGTCGGTAATTTGTGACGGAATTTCCGTCGGTATTCCGTCGCTGTCAAAGTAAAAAAAATTTAACCCTAGAATTTACTTTTCATATTTCACTATCTTCTATGTTTCTCTTTTCTCAGATCGAAGACGATTTTATTTTCTCACACAGACTCCTTCGATTTCTCACACATTTCTCAGTCACGATATCGAAGACGATTTCGATTTCTCACACATTGTTCATTTCCTAATTTTCTTCATCAAATACTTCTTTCTTTTTTGGGGTTTCAAGTTTCAACCATGCATGCCCTTCTTATTTTTACCAGGGAAATCGAGCAAAAAGCAGGGTTTTTGACCATGGGTATTTGTTGTTCTTCAAATGCTCAAGCTTCTAGCACCACTCCCAATCCCAGTTCAGGTACAAAAAAGAAAAAGAAATCTTTACTTGTTGTTTCATAGATTTTGTATAAAATTATTTGTGGGTTTTGTGTTTTCTGTTGACTTACTGATAAACTTGTATGATTTCATCTCGATTTTGTTCATTTTACCATAAAAAGTTTGATCTTTTTCGTCTTTTCTTTTTGAAATTTGAGCACATGTTTATGGATTTTGTGTTTTATGTTGACTTGCTGTAAAAATTGTATGATTTCATCTCAATTTTGTTCATTTACCAGCACCTAATCTCAGCTCAGGTACACCTAAAAGCTTCTATCTTTACCCCTTTCCTTTTTGAATTCTGTACACTTATTTGTGGGTTTTGTGTTTTTCTTGATTTTCAACTCAATTTGAAAGAATTCATTTGATTATTGATCACCTTATGTTCAGACTTTCAATATTTGTTCTATTTTATGATTTTATCAAGCTATGAATATGATTTGAACTTATGATTGGTAAATGGTAATACCAATTTAGGTGTAAATTATTTTGCAAATATGCGTTTTTTTGGCTTAAGCATCTTTTCTCTTATGCAATCTCACGATTTAATCCCGGCTTTTTACTCTCTGTTAATCCGATAAACTCGAAGGATCCAACATTTGTGATATGAGATTGTTAGGGTATTCAAATTTAATCTTTTTGGTGCAACTTGAGAATATGTTTTGAAGAAAGTCTGACTTTTGAGTTTTGGGTTGAAAGCAAATCATGTATTTGTATTCAGATGTGATATTTTTCCATGTTTTGGTCCTCAACTTAGGTACTCTGTGTGTATGACAATATTATTATTCCATGTTTTGGTGCTGAAATTTGTTATATGTTTTTCTTTCATTGGACACCAGAATAAGTGATGGTTTATAGGTGTTAAATGAATCCTTTGGGCTTCACTACTGCTTTTAGTCCAATTTCCAATGCATTTCATCAGGTAGCACAAAAACTAGAAATGAGGAATGACCCATTCTATTAGATTAAATATAAAAAACTGTTAAAAGTATATATCTTACAAAGTTAAACAACTTAAATATTTTGACAACCGGGAGCCACGTATTTTATATAGTATTGTTAACATGAATACCATATAAAATAGGTGGTTCCCAGGTTTATCAAAATATTTAAGGTTTTTGTCCCTACCTAATCATAAGTTTTAATTTATATTATTAGTTATAACTTAAAAAAAACTAAAAAGGTCTGGTTGTCAAAAACTGTCGAAGAGAAAAGATTCCAAAAGTATTCAAAAATAAGTTTATTTGAGACACAAAAATATCGTAAAAATCTTATGTTTGAAATTATTAAAGAAACTAAAAAAGAAAAGAAAAAGAAGCGGTTGTGAAAAATTGTCAAAAATGGGGTGATAGATGCAGAATGGAATTCAATGATGGAACAAGTATAAACCACAGAGAACATCTCTGGGTTACTCAATTGCACACAGAGAATAACTCTAGTGTTTTCATATTATATTATAAAAGTGATAATCTAGATATCATTACATCATGACTGTAAGGCCTTATATCAACTCACACAAGAAGGTTGACCGAGTTTGAGGGGGTGTCCTCACGGACAACACCGATACAAGATGGTAAGTCTTCAATTTTTTGAATATGTACCCGAGATTAGTTTGTATGTTTACTAACAACTTATCTTAATTTTCTATCGTAGGCACAGGCATGGGGTCGCGATCCCACCTCTAGTGAGGTATATGAGCGGCTCCACTGCGGGAACCGGATGGGCCCTCCGGGTTCCGACCTGCCTACTGATCCTCCGGTATACGTTTACCCTAAAGCGGCTATAATCCACGTAAGTTTTCTAAAACCATTACACTTAATATATGTATTGTATATGTTTATATGCATGTGTATACAAATATGTTCAACGTATGTTTTGTTTGGTAATCACAATGGATATATATATATATATATATATATATATATATATGTGTGTGTGTGTGTGTGTGTGTGTGTGTGTGTGTTGTATACATGTAGTTTGGGCTGCCACTGTTGGGCAAACGTTAGTCTATGTTAGTAGATAAGTTGGATATGTTTGATTTATAGCCGTTATGCTGCTAAAATTTCTTCTTACCCGTTTTTGTTTTGGTAACCATAGAGACGCTTTTTATATGCATGTGTATACAAATATGTTTAACGTATGTTTTGTTTGGTAACCGCAATGGATATATATATATATATATATATATATATATATATATATATATATATATATATGTGTGTGTGTGTGTGTGTGTGTGTGTGCGTGCGTGTGTGTGTGTGTGTTGTATACATGTAGTTTGGGCTGCCACTGTTGGGCAGACGTTAGGCTATGTTAGTAAATAAGTTGGATATGTTTGATTTAGAGTCGTTATGCTGCTAAAATTTCTTCTTACCCGTTTTTGTTTTGGTAACCATAGGGACATTTTTTATATGCATGTGTATACAAATATGTTCAACGTATGTTTTGTTTGGTAAACGCAATGGATATATATATATATGTGTGTGTGTGTGTGTGTGTGTGTGTGTGTGTGTGTATGTGTGTGTGTGTGTGTGTGTTGTATACACATAGTTTGGGTTGCCACTGTTGGGCCAACGTTAGGCTATGTTAGTAGATAAGTTGGATATGTTTGATTTAGAGTCGTTATGCTGCTAAAATTTCTTCTTACCCGTTTTTGTTTTGGTAAACATAGAGACGCTTTCGAGACCTTAAGGATGATGTGGAGGCTAGCCAGACTCCCGATTCCCATCCGATTGATGAGGCAGCTCTTTGGGAGCAGAGTGCCGGAGGGCGGAAGAAAGGCCTTATTTTTGGTTGGATGACCCAGGATCCCCGTTATGCTATGACCGGTGAGTGTAGTAGCAGCAGCGGCGGGAGATCATCTGGGACTGCATCGACAGAGGAAGTATGTTTGTTATGTTTGTTATATTAGTTATGTATCATATTGTTACTTTTCATTGCTAATAAATATAAATTATTGTCAATTACTGTATTTACAGTTAGCGGCGTTGTGAGAGCAGATGGCAAACATGGAGGAGGATGCGAGGCTACGGTAGGAGCATTATTTGGCTCAGTTGGAGATCGAAAGGAAGGGCAACAAAGAGTTGCAGGCGGAAAAGGTCAGACATGCTACCCAGCTAGCTGAACAGCTCATATTATCGCAACAGTTTGTTGCCTTTATGCAGCAGCAGGGATACGGTTTCCCCCCCTCCCCTCCCTCCCCCTAGTTAGATTGCTACATTGTTTTGTAGGAATTCAGAATCGTATGAATTTGAATTTTTATTTAATTGGGATGATTTGTAATTTAATGGGCACGTTATTTGTGTCAACTTAATGGACAGATTATTTGTATAAAAAATACAGGAAATGCTGATTTCTGAATTTATTTTTTTAATTTATTTTTAATATTAGCGACGGAATTTGTGACGGAAATCCGTCGCTATATCCGTCGCTAAAATAAACCGTCGCTAAATTGAGGCTGTCGCTAAAATTGTCGCTAAATTGAGGTCGTCGCTAAATTTGTCGCTAAATTGAGGCCGTCACTAAATCCGTCGCTAAATTGCGGTCGTCGCTAATAATTTTGTCGCTAATCCGTCGCTAGTATCCGTCACTGATAAGCATTACCTACCACGTATTAAGCGACAGACTTTCAGCGACGGATTAGCGACGGAATTGACTTTTAGTGACGGATTAGCGACGGAAATTTCCGTCGTTGATAGGCTTCTTTTTTGTAGTGATATATGATTCGCGCAACTTTACGTCACGTCCAAAGTCGTCTGCGTCTGTTTTTTTCGGGTTAATGTAAAATCACATATTATTTTGTACATGATTTGTTGTTTTTTGTTGTTTTCTTGTTTTGTTAAATACTTGGCGTTCTCGTTTGAACCTTCCTCTCTCTTTCCCTCTCTCTCTCTCTCTCTCTCTCTCTCTCTATATATATATATATATATATATATATATATATATATATATTACAGAGAGAGAGTCAGGTTCATATGAGAATAATAACCAAATAAGATAACACGAAAACGACTTAATCACATGTGACTCACGCAACTTTGGCCGCAACCTTAGGTCACGAGCCTGGTCGCCTGCTCACCCTTGCATTGACCGTTTTCCTTAATCGCATGTAAAAATCACACGTGATTTGGCATTTTTCTTGATCTTTTATTTTGATCATCTTCTCGTTTTATCCTCCCTAGTAGGATTACTGATGGGTTGGATTGATCGGATTGAAGACACTTGAATAACCTAACCCAATGTTGATGGTTTGAAAATTTTCAACCTAATCCAACCCAAACAAAAGTGCAACCCAACCCAACCCCTTCGGGTTGGTCGCGTTATGTTTAAACAAAGTAAAAAATCAACATTAAGGAACATAAAAATAAAGGAAACCTTCCTTTGAAATATGATCATTCAAGAGAATATACGAGCTCATCAAATATTTAGGTATTGCATATAACTTTCTAATGATGTCCTCTTATGAGTTTCATTGGTCGTTGTTGACGAGTCGGTTTTCGTAACCTATGCATATTAAAGAGATACAAATAATTTAGAGAAACTGCTAAAACTTTCATCGAGTTATTGGGTTGGCCGGGTTATTTTGGGCCTAACCCAATTGATTTCAACGCAATAGATTCGGTTTGCCTTAATTTTTTTATCGATTATATGAACGGGTTACCTCGGGTTCATCTTTTTCGGGTTGGGTTGGCCGGGTTGACCGGTGTTTCGAGCACCCCTACTCCCTAACGGTTAGGATAAGTTCTTCGATTCTTTTATTTTTTTGGGTATTCCTGTCTCATCCCTATATATATATTAATATATATGTGTGTGTGATATTTTGATCATGGTATATGATATTTGATGAATATATGACAAATTCTTTAAAAAAAATGCAAGATTTTTATTTCATTAATAATCATTTAAATCAACTAACCATGTCTTTTAAAATAATAATAATAATAATAATAATAATAATAATAATAATAATAATAATAATAAACTAAGCATGTACCAAATCCTTTATTTATATATCGACTAGCAAGAAATGAGCATAATAATATCTCAAAGGTTGGATTTAACGTAGTTTCCTCAACTCTAGAAATTTCTTACACTTAAAATCCGAAGAAGAAAGGAAGTCGAGGAAATCGGCATAGTTTGTGTCTCGATAATGTCGTGGGTTGGACTCGTCGATTAGTTCTGGTGACGGCCTAACATTATGGTTTACAGGTAAACTGTATAACATGGCCACGGAGAGTCGAGAGCTCAGCGAGTTAACCGCCACCCTATGCACCACGCTCTTGTATCTTCCATTGCTAAATATCTGTCACAAAAACACGAATTTTACTATAATTATTAATTTATATTAAGATTGAAATCAAATAAAAACAATTAATGATTAATGTTGAGTAGGTAAATTAAGATTAATTAAGAATAGAAGTTATAAGGTTATATACCTCAAATTGGTCACCAATGTTGACAACAAAAGAATTAGGGATGGGTTTGACGGTGAGCCATCGGCCTTGATGCTGTATTTGAAGGCCTTCCACTTGGTCCTGAAGCAGGAGAGTGAGCAAGCCATAGTCCGAGTGTGGTGGCAGACCCAGTGTCAGTTGTGGCTCTGGGCACGATGGGTACCAGTTCACCATCATCAGCTGGTTCGCATCTTCCAAAATCACCTTATTATCCTTCAATATTACTCCAAGGCTTTCCAGTATGGCCGCCATCACCATTCCGTACATATCTATGCTTTCACTAGAGTACCTACCCATTGCTTCCCTATATATATATACACAAATCAATCCTCCAATGTTCAATTCCTCACTTCAACATATACATATATATAGAGAGAGAGAGAAAGGGAGAAGTTAAACAAAAAATTTTGTGAGAAGGCGATAAGTTTTAATATCATATATGATTACACGCATGATACACAAGTTTAGTCATGTATGATGAAACACATGTTGCATTGACAACACATAGACACTTAATCATATATGATCAAACACACCTAAAGAAGTGTAATCATATATGATATTTAGACTTCTCGCAAAATATGTAACTTCTCGCATTCTTCCTATATATATATATATATATATATATATATATATATATATATATATATATATATATATATATATATATATATATATATATATATATATATATATATATATATATATATATACAGAGGGAGGATTAAATGAGAATATAGACAAAATAAAATAACAGTATAACACAAGTAGTGGCGGATCCATAAACTTAGGTGACTGGTCCTGAGGTATAAAAAATTCTGAAACCGAATAACTCGCCCAAATCAAAACGATTTCAGGTTATCCGGTTTGCAGGTTAAACGGTTCGGTTAATCAAATAAGGTAAATTTTGATTTCGATTATTTTTTTTACTATATCGGTTAACCGAATAGCAAAACATACTATTATTTAATTTATATAATTTCCTTATATATATAACTAAAATAACAAGAACTTGGATATATTTAACAAAATTATCGACCAACGTTATCATTGTAGCATGATTGCAAGAACTAGCGGTAACAATATACGGACAGAACATTGACAAGCAAGAGAGTGGGGGTTTCGTTAAAACGGACTAGGCCACTCGGGACCGTCAAAAATGACCGAGGGGAACTAAACACATAACAGTTAAAAAAAACAAAATTTTACCTACAAATTTTTAAATTTTTTACATATGAGTGGGGTCTTTCCCCATCTTTATAAGGCTACGTCTGCCACTGAACACAAGAACGGCTAAATCACATGTGATTGTGGAACATGGGTAATGCATATGGTTGTGTGGACAACTTGTCGCACGATCTAGGTCGCACATAATCACATGTGATTTTAAACGTGAATTTTGTATAAAATCACATGTAATTTGACTGTTGTTCATTGTTCTCTTATTTGATCATTCTTCTCATTTAAATCGCATGACTTGTTGTTTAGTTGGTTTTTCATTAAGTCCTATATGGATAATATTGTTTTTGTAGATTAATCCATTTGTGTAGATTCAGAGTTTGGGAGGGTTAAGTTTAAGGTTTTTATAGATAGAAGAAGCGTGTTTTTTAAATTGCGAGTGACAAGTTTGGAATTTTTTTGGCTTTATAAATAAAACTCCCTAGAAACTTACTGAATAAGCCATTTTCTATATCATTAAGCCACTACCAAACAATCATATGTATAGTTGACCAAATAAGTTGCAAGTCTCAGTAAGCTCGTTAAACTGCTAACAAAACCTTTAATAGAAACCCAACCAACCAGCCCCGTTAAGTCTTATAAAATAGCCTATTAATTAAGACATTTAGGACATATTTAACGTCCTATAAAACCGATTTTGCTGCTTCTATATATAAGTCAAGTAGCTAGGGTTCCAACTCACCTCAAATCGAAAGGAGAAGATGGCCAAAGAGAAACAAAATCTTGCATGGGGTGACAGCTTAGCTTCAAGAAGTCTCTCCAACAAAAGACTCCATCGTTATTCTGGTTGAAACTCGTTCCATATCGAACAGCTGCATACAAATTCGAAGTCATATACCGTTCCCTCTCCTCGAACGGAAGCTCGAAAAACCTTTTGCTCACATCGATCATCGTACCAACAACCTCCTTCGAAATCCCATGGTTTGTCAACTACACCAACATCAACAATATCATTATTTATATCCCATCAATAAATAAATAAAAAACAGTTTTACAGGATGTCAAATATGTCTAAATGTCATAATAGACTGTATTATATCATATAAAGCCCATTTTGTCATAGTGGCACTATTGCATCAAACCAAACCGTATATATATATATATATATATACCTGGAAAAAACCAAACTCTTGACAAGCTTTAGAGAGCGATCGAAGGACTGTGGGTCTATCGTTGCCTTGAAGTTGAGCAAAATCGATAACGGGCAAGTCGATGCAGCCATCGACGACCAAGTTTTGTGGTCTTTCGGGTTCGGGTAGTATGTACTTTTTTGGGACCTGTGTGACCCCATTTTCAACCAGATGCTTGACACCCTTTTGGTAAATGTGTTCAGGGAGTTGGATGCAAGTTTCAGATGGCGAATTCGACATTTTTGGAGATGGATTAATTAATTGATGTCAAATAATATATAGTAATAATATATGTATAGTTAGGAGTAGGGTTTATATATATATGGAGAGTTGGTGCAGGGTACGACTGGTTCTTAATTAATTACTTAACACGTAGCATGGAGATTTGATTTGAGTTGACTTGGTTTAGTCAGCAGGGGGAAGGAGGCTGTTTTACTTAGAAAGTTGCCCTTTTTGGACCCATCAAGACTTTGAACAAACACCCTTTCAAATTTCAAACCCATTGTTTTAGAAATTTTGTGTATAAATATTTAACTAATGTTTATAATGTATTGTTGTATTTGTATAATCGCTTCAAGTTTAATGTTTTAGTTTTATAAAATTAACTGATGGACACGTTTAAATGCAATATGAGCGTTAAGATCTAGTGATAGTTAAGGTTTTATATAATATTATAAGTTCGTTTCCGTAAAAGCCTAAAATTTAATTTCAGGTTTTGGGGAATGAAAATTCATACTCATTTTGATTTCATTTATTTTCATTTTTATTCTCATTTTCATAATTTCATTCCTATGTCTAAATGAAATTTGGATCTTTTTAGGGGATTGTATTAACTTTTTTATTATTATTATTATTCCCTCCGTCCTAAAATAAGTGTCTTTTTTTTTTTTAAATAAATCTTACTTTCTCATCCTACTTTTAATTATGAGATGAAGAAATTAGTTTCTCACTCTATTATTAGGGGTATAATTAGGAATATTTACAATTTTTTAAAATTGTATGTATTTTTCATTATGGACACTTATTTTGGGGCGAATGAAGTATCAGTTTATAAATAAAATCAAACATGTATCGCACAGGTTCACAACCTACTATGTGAAAATACAATTAAAAATATAACACCAGTATCAATCTTATAAGTAAATATGAATCAACGATGTACATGATACATCTTGGTCATATGTTTTAACTTGAAGGGCTCGAGCGATATATATTTGAGATTATGGAGTATTAATTAACAGTAAGTAAAACAATGTTTTAACTATAAGTAAGTCGAACAGGGTTTTCACTCGATCGGTATTGTAATTGATGCAAGTTGGCTTTTCATTGTGGTGCTCACAAAATGATCTACGTGTTTCATCTACTATTATTGGGTTTCTTTTAAATGTTTGTAACGTTTTAGTCTTGTTTAAAATGAATTTCGATTCTTTATTAAGATCCGTGAGACAATTGATGTATTTCTATATCAATATATTTGGTAAATTAATACTTTTATTAATTATAATGTATAATTTAATAAATTATTAATTTACCTAAAAATACTTGTTTTTAATGGTCCAACCTTTATTCTTGATTGAAATTATATTATAATTTTAATGACATGTAAACACATCATGTTTAACATTTTGGTCATAGTTTCGACAGATTTATTTTAGGGAAAAGTCCAAATAATCCCAATGGAGTTTAGTGTTAGAGTGATTAAGTCCTTTATTAATTTTTTGGAACAAATAAGTTCTTGGACATTTCAAAACCTGTTAACTAAATCCTTGGACTTTTGATAACTTGTTGAATACATTCTTATTACTTAAAAATTTAACTTGCAACCTATATAGCAGGTAAAAACTACAAATTAAAAACAAAGTCACCTACTTTATTCTCCTACAAATTAAAAATGGGAAAATTAACTAAAATAGTCAATCTCATCAACCATATTTATTTTTCTTTTACCATTTTTCAAAGTTTTTTTGCTAAAATTGCCAAAGTTTGCATATAATTTTTTTTCCTGCGTAAGGATTGTTTTTTTTTCCAAAAAAATAAAAATAACAAACATCCTCACGTAGAAAATTTTATGTATAAAGATTCACTTTCTGCTTATAGTTTAGAAAAAAAAATACACTTTGCATTTTTATAAAGTTACTAGAAGCGTACTCGCGCAATGCAGCGAGATACATCACGGTTTTAATGTTTCTTTTAATTTTTTATTTTTTTTCGATTTACAGTACGATTTTGAATGGTTTTAGAGAGTGATAATGTTTTTTTTAAATAAATTTGTTTAATTTAGGTTTAATAATATAATGTTTTTTATATAAAAAAATTAAGTAGTTTGTTAAAATTCATTAATTATCTTATATATTTTAAATTTTTTATATTTAAATTGAGATGTTTATCCTGTTTTGATTATGTATTTTTTTTATCGATTTACAGTACGATTTTGGATTGTTTTAGAGAGTGATAATGTTTTTTTTAATAAATTTGTTTAATTTAGGCTTAATAATATAATGTTTTTTATATAAAAAAATTAAGTAGTTTGTTAAAATTTCATTAATTATCTTATATATTTTAAATTTTTTATATTTAAATTGAGATGTTTAACCTGTTTTGATTATGTTTATCATAATTCAAATTTCATAATTTTAGGGTTTGGGAATTAGAGATAAGGATTTTGGGGGATAAAGATGGAATTTATTAATTAGGGTTAAAAGCATTTAAAAGTAGTACATATTGCTTAATTAGTTGTTTTTTAAGAGATTTTAAGTAAATTAAAATTAAATAATAGTACATAATGTTTAATGGGTAATTTAAGCTTAATAATATAATGTTTTTTATATAAAAAATTAAGTAGTTTGTTAAAATTTATTAATTATCTTATATATTTTAACTTTTTATATTTAAATTAAGATGTTTATCCTGTTTTAATTATGTTTATCAGAATTCAAATTTCATAATTTTATAGTTTGGGGATTAGAGATAAGGATTTTGGGGGATAAGGATGAAATTTATTAATTAGGGTTAAAAGCATTTAAAAGTAATACATATTGCTTAATTAGTTGTTTTTTAAGAAATTTTAAGTAGATTAGCATTAAGTAATAGTACATAATGCTTAATGAGTTGTTTTTAAGAGTTTTTTATACCTCTTTTATAATATAGTATAGATAATTAGTTATTTAATTTATTTTATATCAATTACGTTTTCATTTACATTTTTATAATAAAATATAATATTTTATGCTTAAAATGTTGTAATTAAGAGTTTTTTATGTCTCTTTTATAATATAGTATAGATAAATATAATAACATAACAAAATAATGTATCATTATATTTATAAACAGATCATAACTAAAAGTAAAATAAATTACATCTTTATAATAAAATATAAGTTGTACCAAAACATTATGAAATTGTAAATTAAGTAATTGACTTTAATTAGTTGTATTGTATGCTTAAAATGTTGTAATTAAGAGTTTTTTTATATCTCTTTTATAATATAGTATAGATATACGATTATGTGTGTTAATATAATAAAAAGTTAAAATGAAAATAAAAAAGTAGAAGATATAAAGTAAATTAAATAACAAATTATAAAGATGTTTTCTATTTATTTTTTTTTGCCAAAAACAGTTTTTAAGGCAAAAAAATAATATGTTTTGACTATTTTAAGAAAAGATTTTGAAAAGTGCTTAAAATTTAATTTTGTTGATGAGATTGGCTATTTTAGTTAATTTTCTTATTTTTCTTATTTGTAGGGTGATAAAGTAGGTGACTTTTTTTTGTTTTTTCTTTTAATTTGTAGTTTTACCTATTATGTAGGTTACAAGTTACATTTTTAAGTAATAAGAATGTATTTAACAGGTTTCCAAAAGTCCAAGGATTTACTTAGTGTGTTTTGAAATGTCTAATGACTTATTTGTTGCAAAAAATTGTCCAAGAACTTAATTACTTTAAACACTAAAGTCCATTTGGTTTTTTTGGACTTTTCCCTTTATTTTAATAAATAGTGATATGCTTTTAATTTTTTTTTAATTTGGTCTGCGGATTTTAAACTTCGTTATTAAAAGCATCAAATTGTCGAAACCACTATAAAAACCGTTCAAATTTACAAAAAAAAAAAGTTTTTTTAGCCAACAACCTTTTAGTGGCTTGTACCCTCCCATTCTATTCCAAAAATATAATTTAAGAGGCAAATCAGATATACATGTTAGGTGATTGGCTTAAGAGCCCAGTACCCACAAAAGGCACGAGGATTGATTGTGACTCTCACCCTACGACTACTAGATTCAAGGCCTCGCTGGTTTGAGCAAATACTCATAACGAATTGTTCTATGTCATGGGGCAAACCCATCCAAATTTCAAAATTCGTTATCAACCTTGTTAGTAATTTAAACGTTTTTGAGTCAAAACTATATAAAATACTCGACTTTGAAAAAGACAATAGTTTTAGTACAATCATTAAACTCCAGTGACCAAACTAAAAGCAAAGTAAATGTATGTTGTTATTGTCACGATTTGTTATTAAATATATATATAATAAATTAAAATAGTAAATCAAATATTAGCTAGGCATAGTAAATAATCAAATAATCGAGAGCTAGTACTCGTATGTTACAAGTCAACCAAGGCATTGACCTTGATCCGGGATGATAGCAACCTGACTATGAGACATCGGTGACTTTCTTGTATCCATCCTTCATCTGATATTTTTTTTTTGAACGGCAAGTTAACACATACACACGTTCCCGGAAACTGGGCTTCATCTGATATTCGTTTCTCATATCTGCCTCAACCCTGCTTCTCCTTTATCCTAACCACCTTATTTCATATTCGTCTAAAGTGTCGTATATTTTCCAAGACCTGGCAAACGTGTCGTGTCGGGTTCAAAGTTAAACGTGTTGAGATTGTCTAACCCTAACCCGATCCGTTTAATAAACGGGTCAGAAAATCTCAACCCTAACTGACCCGTCTAACCCGACACGACCTGCCTAACCGTTTAACCCGTTTAACATTTATAAAACTAAAAATTAAAAATCGAAAATTCACAAAAAAATACAAATCCAAAATTCAAATGAAAGCATTAGAAATCCAAATTTTATAGTTCAAACTTATAAGTTATAACCAAATTCAAAACATTAAAAAGAAAACTTATAATTATAATTATATATATAGTGTATATATATATATATATATATATATATATAAATGGATTATTCGGGTCATTTTCGAGTTGAAATTTTTGACTCTGGCCTTACCCGTTTAATTTTCGTGTCGTGATGTATCAACCCGTTTACTTAAACGGGTTGAAATGTATTACTCAAACCTTATTTTCTGTTGAGTTCGTGTCGGATTAGCATGTCCTATCATTTTTTGTCATGTCTATATTTTCCTATAAAAAAACAGTATTCTTTCTTCACATATGAATTATGATCAGCCTAATAATATATTATAGATTTCTTTATGAAAGATTCATCCGTATAATTGATTGTTGGTTCATAAATGAGTAAATGCACTTGACGCGTTTCTATAATCAATATCTTTTGATATAAATTAACATTTTATTAACTAATGTATAATTTAATAAATTATAAATTTCTTTATTAAATTATTTTTAATAAAATATCAAATTTTCACGATCCAAACATTATTCGTTTATTGAGATTATATTGTATGATTCTTTTTTTTGTCAGGGGGTGTTTCAGTGTTTGGATTGCTTATTTAAAACGGCTTATGTTTTTTTTAAAGTGCTTATTAACTTATGTAGTGATAAAAAGAAGTTTTATAAAATGTGTTTGGATTAGCTTATTGTGGTACAAAAAGTAAAAACATAATAAGTTAATAAGTTGTTATTTAGGGGTGTTTGAGATTGCTTATACATGTAAAATAATCAAAAAAATCATAATTTGTTTCAAATAAGTAGATAAGTCATAATGATTTAACTTATCAAAAACTCCTTATTAAGCCATTTTCATTTTTTTCCTACTCAAACACTCAAAATAGCTTATTAACAATGTGAAAAGGCTAATAAATCAATAAGAAGTTTTAATAATCAATTCCAAACACCCCTTAATCGCGAGTGTATGCATATGTCGACTAATCGTGGGATCTTTGAGAATAGCGAGGATAATCCCCACGACCCCACCTTACAGGACTCGAATGTATTTTGACAATTTGGTCATACTTTCGACCACTTTTTTCAAATATATAAATAGGAATATATTTTTTAATTTAGTTGTAATTATTGGACTTTAATTAAACTAGGCGAATATAAAGAAATAAATTATAAAACCATCCAATTTTGAAGAATCATTATAAAAAAATCACTGACTTTCGAAAACCATTAATTATCAACCATATATGTTAGTAATTTATAGGGTTTTAAAGTCAAAATAATCATTTTTAAGAAAATACGATGGTTTTAATAATTAGCATATTAAACTATTAAAAATATATGATTAAATAGTAAATCAATAAACGGTATTACTCGTATGTTATAAGTCAACCAATGCATTGACCTTGATTATGGTTGATAGCAACCCGAATATGAAACATCACCCTTTTTTAGATATTCGTTTCTCATATCTGCCTCAACTCTGAGTCCCTCTTGCCCCTTACTACGTCATTCATATTCATCTGAACCGTCATGTGTTTTTTTAATAAGAAATATTTTTCTACACATTGAATTATGGTAAGCTTAATAATAATATTACTAATGGTTAGAGGTATCCTTATTCAATTCACACATGATTCAAATCGTGAAAAAGGTTCTCTAGTATTGTTTATTTGGTTTTTACATTTGAACTATAGATTGAATGTGTGGTGCAGTCTATTCAAGATTCGATAAACATAATGTTAGAAATTGGGTTCTTTGATCGATGATGTAAGAACTAGATAATCACTTCGGATCGCGTATGGATCGCTTTCTGAATATAATAATTCGGCCCTTTTAAGCCTTTTTTTTGTAACCGTGGGTTTCCGGGCCAGCTTACGCGCATCGACTAATCCCCGGGCGACCACGAATGACCTAGAGTCATCGCGGGTGAACCTTCATGGCCACAAGGGCTTTGGCAGCGCCTGGATTTGAACCCTAGGTAGATGAGATCTTTCACTACATCCCCCAAAGGCTTTACCAATACGTCACAACCCAAGTTAATTGTTTGCGTATCACGAAATTTGTATTGTGATAATCCAAGTGTTCACTTCGAAGTTAAAGGCTTGTAAATTCGAAATCTCCCTTTCCTAGCTTCAAATTTCATATATTTATAGGTGGGATCGACTGTTTCGGGGCGGTTAAGCAGTTAATTAATAATTGCAATCGATTATTGTAACACCCTAGAAATATGGGTAAATTTAAACATGAATAGTTGCAAAATATACCATCTTAAATATAAGGAAATCACCCAAAAAGGGGAAATAGTAATTGCGTTTACGATATCTATGAATGGACATTTAAAGATTGACAACACACTAATCTAAACCATTTACATCTAGATTAAGACAGTTGTCAACTCAATCTCCCAAAAATATCTATTTGGTTCTATACGCCAATTCCCAATATTTATCTCCAAAATCACTACTACCGGCCCAACTCTCGTCCCTCAAACCTTGGGAACCCTGCCGATAAGGGAACCTGATATACATGTCATTTAAGAAAAATATAGGCTTTACGCCTAGTGAGAACAAACATTTTATATAAATAAAGAATGCATAAAATACCCATAACCGATTTTCAATAACATGAGATAGTATTGCTTTCCAAATAACCACATAAGAATCTTACGGTCCAAAAAGCATCTTACGATGACGGGGGAGACCCGATTTCCAAGGATCGTAGTGGAACACAAAAGTAAGCTACTTTCCGAGTTGTAAGCTCAATACTAGCCTACTAGGACCCATGGCCACGAGCAACGCCGACTCGTACATAGATGTAGGGGAGGGCACCCGAGGATCATACTCATTTGCTAGGATTACATTTACGGCTCATGGCTAGTATTGGGTCTCACATAACCATACCAAGTTACCTCTGAGTACCTAATATCTCAACTAGTTACAAAGGGGAACAACATCCCAAAATAAGTCGACTCTTATACTTATGGATCCATTAGTAACAGCCTACGGCTAGTCACAACTTCGTTTGTGACTAATCTATAATAGCATATATAGTTATCATAATAGAATTTTCATAAAATGATTTCCATACCAAATCAACTTTCACGCCTTTAACACCATAAAGACCCATTAATGGTTATTTCCATTATCAACATAAAATATCATTAAAGAAAGGTTTTCCAAACATTTAATACACTTTTAGAACTATCTTAGTCCAACAACAACATAACCATCTATTCCTAAGTGAAACCTCCAATTTTAGAGAAAACACAAATGAAGTTAAAATGAGTTTCATCCAAACATTTAACCATGAATATGCAAGTAAGATATATTGTACAACCTAAAACATGGTTCTCAACATCATATCCCAAAATAAGGTTTAAACCCTAAAAATCTTCAAAACCCATTGTAGGTTAAAAACTTGCAAATAACGAAAATATAAACAAGGAGATGATCATAGGTTTAAAAGTGTAGTTTTGACAAGTACAAAGTTAAAAGGTAAGACTAAACTCACATTATTAGGTTTTGGCTAAAACCTAGAAATATTCCAAAACCTTTGAACTTGATGGTGAGATGAAGTATCTTGAGGTGTAGCTTCCAAATCCTAGCTTGATTGTGAAGGAACCCTCTAGAATCCAATGATTGGTGCCTTAAATGTTCAAAATCAGAAGTAAATGTGAGGGGGTTCGATCTAGTGAGAGAATGAAATGAGGTAGTGAAGAAGTAAATGAAATGGGTTGGAAAATCGCAGCATTTAATCTTTTGGGGCCGACCGCGAGACGGCCTTGCGAGCGTGCCCCGTGACACAATCGTTGGCACTATCGCCGAGTTTGTACGGTGGGGTCTCACCCCATGTGATTGTGCCTCAGCGAAAGTGACCATGTCACAATCGTTGGGCACTCTCGCCTAATGTGTACTAAGGAGCCCTTAGGCTCGGCGATTGTGCCATGGCGACTTTGCCAATGTCACAATCGCTTGGCAATCCCGCCTAGATCCCCGACACCTCCAAAAATCGACTTTTCTCACCTAACGCTCTTGACTCGATTAGCGATGGAAAGCAAAATAACTCCTACTATATAAAGGCCCATAAAGTAGAACTACTAAACGCTACAAGGATTAACTTTTTCTTACCAAAAAAAACCCGGGTGTGTTACAGTTATAACCGCTTGTGGATAAGATCGAAAATGAACCAGAAGAGGCCTTCAGAAGTTGCTCTTCAAAAGGACCAAAATTAGCGCTCCTGATCAGAAGCTCTAATCCACCTTCTGATGCAACACTTGGCCAAAATCGACCAACTTTCTAGACTGACTAAGTCAAGAAGGATTCTAACCTTCTGATTTTACTTAGATTTTCCAAAACCGTCAGGGTCGCTGTTCCTAAGACACCGAAAGGGGGCACAACCCCCTTGACCCACGCCTTATGGCAATCTAAGGTGATAGAGACAACATATGTGAGTGTGCACTCCACACCTCCAAACTTACTTTATGTTTGCCTTATCACTTAATCCATCCCTTGCAAAACACAATCACACCAAATAACTTATGACACTAAAATCACCAACACATGACTATAACATTCCATCCTGATAAGATCGCGGGCACGAAATGTTTGTTATCTACATAAATATTACATCTAAATCAATCACGGATGATCATCTCGAAGATCAAATCTCCTAATTCGAGCCCTTTTTTACTTGACATTCGTGGGCCAATCACCGGTGTCTGTAAGTTTCAGTTAGTTGGAGTATTTTGATTCGATACCATCCTTTTTAGTAGATGGATGGCAAAAGGTTTCTTTCTAATTCTTTACCAAATAATAAGGTTTGTTTCTTTGAATGTAATTTATATTATTTTAAGAAATGGAAATAAAAATGTGATCTTGAAAGAGAGGGTAGAAACCATCGTGAATGTGAATCGAATCAAAGGGTGGGGTTTTTTTTCCTTTTTTTTTCTTGGTCAATTAGTCGTCCTTTGGGTTTGGTTTTTCAAACACAAGGTGATTCCAAAATATCTCATGATTCGTAGCTTTCAAAGATTTACCAGTAAATATGAATCGGGTCGAAAACCTTGTTTCTTGCGTATTTGATGGTTGGATATGAATAGGTTGTATAACATGTCTAAACAGATTCTTTAAAATGAAAATTCAAAATTCAAAATGTTTTAAAAGAATTACATTCATCTCCATAAGATTATCTATTTTGAAAACTGAAACATTAATTGGATTACTAAATTATTTGTACATAAAATAAAATATTATTTATCTCTTATAAGCATTTAACATCAAGGAATCCAATTGGAAAAATATAATAAATAATGTTTCTCTTTCGTTATAATCATTTTCTATGAGTTCTCTAAATCTAAAGAAAGTCACACTATTGGAGAATTTGTTGGAGCAAATATATGCTAAAAATCTTCATTTTAAAAAATTTGTTAGATAAACATTTAGTATGTTGGTTTGGAAAGCAAATAGGTTCTTAAATAGAATTAAAAATAACAATCTAAGATGTTTTTTAACTTAAATTGGATGATATTGTACATAATTAAACAAATATTAATTTAAAATATATAGTGAAATAGAATTCCTTTCTTTTCCAATTTCAATAGCTCGTATAAATTTAAAAACCAGTTTTCATAGCACGTGTAAAAATGGGTTGTTTATATAATGTTGTTTCCAGTGTAAAATGTCTAAAGTTTCACGTATAAAAACAACATCTTTTAAGAGCATCCTAGGCTATGTCTAAACTAATCTTTTGACAAATTATGAATGTAAGACATCATTTCAGTAGCCACATATAAAAACAACATTGTACAATCAAAAATATGATTCAACTTAATTTATAAATGACTATGCTTCTTAAACATGATTAATCTCCAAACTCCAATAATTATGTTCACATTGTAGTATTTTTCATAAAAATTGGAGCACAAAATCCGATGAAAATGATCAAATTTTGAATTAATTCTGAACAGAAAAAGTCAGCCATTTTGACAATAGCGTATGTTATAGTTTTTTTCTCAAAACCGACATCCTCTTAGTCTTGTTAGGGGGGTTCGAGTCTACGTTCGTTTCAAGTGTGTGGTTGTAAATATTAAATGGTCAATTGTCAACCCACATCTTGTTCAGTGAATCCTAAAACTTATTTTAAATTCACAAAAATTGAATTAAATCACATAACTTTAAAAAAGGATTGACCATCATCATCATAACTTATTATTATAAAAATAATTCAACCACTAAAATCCCAGATGGATATATAGTTAGCATGACAACAACCCTTAATTCCTACCCTCCTCTCCTCCATAACAAAATTACCTCATAATAACAACACAAAAACTTTAATAAAAATTAAACACCTCCTCCTGCCTTCCTTACAACAAAACCAAACCTATCTTCATTCCATACTCTTGTGTTTTTATGCACTTCTTTTTTTTTCTCTTTCTCATCCTCCATCACATATGGCATGTGGCATATTATAACGAAAAGAAAAAGAAAAAAAGAAAACGAATTATTGGTTGTTGAGTGATAGATTTTCAACAGAGAGTTGGTCGGAGGGAGGTGGAGCTGCTGAAGCTGAAGCAACCTTGTGCATTATCATCGCCTCTGCCACACGGATTGCCCTTCCTGATCCTGTGATACTTACTTTCCTGCCATCGTAAACATACATACCTATTCAAACACCATTTCTCGACATTTAGGACGAATTTTCTTTTTTTTCTCCAATTGGCAAAGGGGGACAGGATTCAAATACCATTGATGGTGAAGCTAAAGCTGCGTATAGTACATACAAAAACTTGTTCCTTATTTGATGCCACATTAGACTCTGAGTGAAACAAAAATGCATTTTTTTTCTATCCCGCCAAAATAGTTGGAACAAAAATCATGGAGATGGGACAAGATTTGTAAATTACTAAACTACCTATGTAAAAATTAAAACCCTAAAACCTTCCTCAATTCTTTTAACCACCTACCTCATTCTCTGTCCAGTTTTGTCAACGTATAAAGGAACTCTAAGCACGTAAAAATAAACTCTAAAAGGAAAATCTATGTTCTGTTCATCTTTTTTGGTACATTTTGCATACACCATACTTGTATAGATTTGATTTACATGAGCAGCTCTACAAGGTTGACGTGTGTCCAGCCATATGAAACATAGCAAATGTAAGTCCTTGAATAATTATGGACGGACATATGCCCCATTCGGCCATTCGTGAAGCCATTTGCATTAAGATATCAAACTTCTTTCTCTATATTTTTGGTGCCATTGGAAAAAATGAACATATTAAAAAGGTACATACCTATCACATGTCCCAGATATGAAATCACCTCTTTCAGAAATCTTGATCCTAGCTCCACTAATCTGCAAGAAGAGAAATTTTAACACAAAAAAAATGCTTGTAATGAGCAGAAGAAGAGGTACCTCCTTACTTACCTGACTAATTTCCATGATATTCCTACCACCACGACCAACAACAATCCCTATATGCTCATCTGCAACACCCAGAGTCACCGAGTTGCTCATGTCTTCCTGCAAAAACACCACGATTCTTTCTGTAAATTTGAACCATATACAATCACACTTCGACAAAATGAAGACTAGAAGAAAGAAATGAAAGAGTTTTTGGGGTGCATTGGACAAGACGAGAGTGAGGTAGGCGGGTGAAAGAATTGTGGAAGGTTTTAGGGTTTTAATTGACATGGGTAGTTTGGTAATTTACCAAGCTTGTCCCATCTCCCTGATTTTTGTTCCAACTATTTTGGTAGGACAGGAAAAATGCATTTTTGTCCCACCAAGTCATCTCATTGTCGCACTAAAGCTGGGACAACAAGTTTTTATTCTTTATTGTCCTGTAATGTCCTACGTACCAAACTCAGCCCTACATGCAACGCTACAGAAATTCAACTTATGGCCAGAAGTAAATTTCATACAGTTTGGAATCCTACTACCGGAATGATTCAGAATAGCAAACTGTTCTACAACATTAATCATTGATTACATAAATGAATATGACAATGTGGTTGCCTTCGACTATGTATCAGATAAATCTTTAAATATGTCGACCATCTAATGCTTATAGTGTGGAATAGCATGCATCAAATGGAAAATAGCAGATTAGAAAAGGAGAATGAAACAGAAGCAAAGTTTTTTAGGAAGTTAATAACCTTATTATTCTGAAACTTCCCACCAACCCCACGAGGTCCGTAGTTGGGGACATTGTATGGTGCTGTAGAACAGACAAACGAAAACAAAATAAGCATATCAATATCATTAACATCAAGTACAGTGAACAAACCACAATATTTGCAAACCACAGAACTGAACTACAAGCCATGTATGGGAAATCAGTAAATACGAATTTGCCTATTACAAGCATCATTAGTAGCTGCAGACTGCAAAAGATTTGGCCAACCAATAAGCATTTGACTATCACTCTCTCATCCTCCTATATAGGGAAATGAGACCCTATTCCACCAACCTGATCTAGTTGTTCAGCTAATAACATCTCCAGCTTTAACAAGAAATTTGAAATAACTTTCTTGAGGGGTTCAGGTTCTTGAAGTAGAATCTTAAGAATAGTGGGGCCTAGGTGTATTTTATTTATTATTGTTATTGGAGCGATCTAATAATTTGGAAGAGGATCTCTTAAACAAGAAAGAAGACGCTTAATGTGGGATTCCAAGAAGAAATAGGGACAGATGCATTGACAAGTTTGTACAAGAATTGCTACATGGACTTGTCTCTAGTTTTTGTGGTCACATGCATAACAATTGCATTGGGATGTGGGATGTTTTTAGTAACAACTATCAATGCTTTCGAGTGCTTGTAACGTATCACCATTGAAACACTTGTGATGTTTGTGATGCCCAAATGTGATGTGTAGCATTTCTCATGCACTCATCACCTTCCTCAATTGCTAAAACACAACAAATACATGGTGCTCCCTAGATGCATATCCACCATTTTAAGAATTCTTATAGGCTTCAACCAAAATTTTTAATTAGAAAACTAAGAGTGCTTTAATTTCAACATGGGCCTAAGTGTTGGCACCATCCATGTTCCCTGAAAGTAAGACAGAGAATCATATCATGCCAGATTTTCTATTTTCAAAGTGCCCTTTGATGCCAAGAGAAGTACTACATGTCACTAACTTTTGGGTCTCATACATCAATAAAAGCATTGACAAGTTCGTACAAGAAGTGCGACATGAACATGTCTCTAGTTTTTGTGGTCACATGCATAACAAATGCATTAAAGGTTTTTACAGTACAACTATCAATGCATTTGTGATGTTTGTGATGCTCAAAATGTGTGACGTGTAGCAGTTCTAAAAAAACCATCACCTGGTTGAATTGCTAAAACAAAAAATTACAGTGCTCCGCGATTGATAGTAATCACTTACAAGCAACTCTCAACAGTACATGAGAATGAGGATGGTTTCAAGTAAAAAAGAAGGCATACCAGCATACGGAAATGGGGGGCCAATGGACTGTACATAGTAGAGATCTTCAGACAATTTCAATAGAATGAGGTTAATAGCTTGCACCAGCTGTTGCAAGGTACCAATTACCGTTACCAGCCTATCGTTCAATCCAACATAGTTGTTATCCTGAGGGGAGATCTTAATGTTAGCTTGAGAATCCTCAATGAAGGACCTGTAACACAAAAGATCAAAGCTGGAAGTTGTCAAAACTTTAAAATGTCAAGGACCCACTCCATCCCCCTATCATAAGAGTAAATGCTGGTGCATAAGCTTCAGTTCACATCTTGACAATGCAGTAAGTATGTTTTTCTCAACTTAGAGCCACATGGGTGATAGAAAAGCATTCTTTTATCATTCTTTAGAGTTTCCATGAGCAACAGCAGAAGATAAAACCCCAAAAGGAACCCCACAAAAGAAATGGTATCTAACAAAAAGTTAATCCAGAAAACTACAAGACTTGACTAAAAACTAATCCGATTGCACAATTTTACAGCTGGGGATGGAAATAAATTAGATAGGTCTCTAATATCAAAAAAGGTGTTTTCAGGACAAACAAATTGTGGAAAAGGCGCCAATAGGAAAAAAAATGCTGAAAAATAAAATGAGTGATGTCAAAGGACATATTAGAAAGTATGTTCTCAGTTCTGTCGGCCATGAATCATCAATCAATGTAGATGTCACTATGATCACAAGAAAAAACATTACCAACAGCAAATGAATCAACAATAATATCTCTATGTTCGGTCATCAGTTACGGTCATTACTCGTTACCACCTTCATAATACCAAATTCTACACTTGCCGCAACATAAAACCTTTCTTTGTCAAAGACGCTAACTGTCAGCTTTCTTTACAGCAAATAATTTCTTTTGGCAATCATGAAGAATTACATAACCAAGAAGCAAGTACAAAGAACCTATTGATCTAAAGTCTAAACCGATGTAGTGTTGTATCAACTTCATGCTATGAATTAGGCAGTTTCCTTGTTTCCGGAATATGTAGAAAGAACCTATTGATCTAAAGTCTAAACTGATGGAAATTTAATAAGCTTAGCATAACAAAAGCACAAACCCCTTTATACAGTTTATGTGATCCAACTCACACTACAACAGGATCCATTGCTTTCATCAACAAATTCATGCTTCCAGTAAACCTTTTAAATAAGATGATACCATTGACCTATCCAAATGTAAGCAAGAGCATAAGGGTCCAATATCTTCTTACAGAAATCACAAGAAAGCATTTTTATATTATGCAAGAGTATAGTACTTCACCAAGAAGATGATAAATACAAGCCACCCCTTTCACGAAGACAATATTAACTAGAAAATCAAATAAGATAAATGATCAAACTAGCGTTCACATATTTGTCAAGACCCACAAATAAGTACATGTACATCCATGTAAGAATATAAACAGATGTATAAATAGATTATATTGAACAAATTCATTTATTTAGTTAACTGAATTAATGGATGCAGCCTGTATGTTGTGAAAACAAATTATTCTCATGAGTTAACGATATCCCCAGGGAGTGTCAAGTAAATAGCTAAACTTTACGCACGAACAAAGCACAAGCAGATGGTAATTGGCAGTTTGGCACCAAACAATATTCAATATTCAAAAATAATATATCTCCATAAGGTTGGGTCTTCAAAAGTAATACCATAAATATGCAGCATATCAAAGTAATAAATCAAATGCAGTTAGCAACATTCTTACCTTATCATGGATCCCCCCTTCCCAATGATTCCACCACAAGAGCTATTGGGTACAATTAGTCGAACTTTTGATCTTGGCTCACCCTCCTCACCTTCTTCAGTATAAAACTAATCAACAATACATAATATTTTGTAAGTTCAGTTACACAGGCTACCAAATGCAAATTGTGTTAAAGCATTACCTCGGCAAACAACTTAGTTAGGATAAGTTCAACAGCCTCGAGAACTTCATCAATTGTTCCAGACACCATAATAACCCTATCAGATGTTCCTGGAAAATACTCATAATTGCGTGACAACTGAATTCGTGCATTAGATCGTGATTGGAAATCCGAAATTGTTGTTCCACCCTTTCCAATAATTGAACCAGCTTCAGCATTTGATGCAAGAAATCTCAGATATGTAGTCTCTGTGCAGTCTTGAACATAAAATGAAATGATATTACTAATAGATCTCATAATAAGACAGTGACAACTCATGTTTATGCAAGTACCTTGAGCATGGAGATGAAGATTCAAGAAAGAAAAGGAAATGGGAAATTTGCACCACAACAAAGAGTATTAAAGTAGACCACAAGATCCGTCAAGTAATCTGGCTGTAAAGTGCCTACTGTGTATACAATGGAAGTCCTAAACCAAACACATGGGCACAAACAATGTTCAAGATCCCTTTAATAATCAAATGATACTGGTGATAACTATACACGAAGCATCTGAAAGTATGGCCATCCAAAGAAATGGTAAATAATGAAGGGAGAAGTAAATAACTTTATGTAGTTAATAGAGTGAAGTGGTTTGAAGTTTCTCAATAACAACAAACTTTTTTCCCAACTAATTGGGGTAGGCTCTAAATTAAACCCATTAGAATTCAGAAGTTACACAAAAGTTAATTCCCCTAATGCTACAAACCAAGAAAACACCCTTTCATGCTGCCCTATTCAAGGCCAGCTCCTTTGGTATATCTCAGTAGTGAAAATCCGCTTCACTACTCTGCAACATGTTAATTTCGACCAACACTACCCCTCGGTCCCCACCTAACACCCTCCTCTTTGTAGAAGTTTCTCTTTCATCTAGGGCTCCATGTGTGTGTGTTGGAGTTGACCATACATCTCGACAAGTCTTTTCCAACTCATTAAGTAGGAATTAAAACATAAATGAAACCAAATGACCATCACACAACCTTAGGCTTGCTTTTCTGCTGCTTGGATATTTGTATGTTTTACATTAGCACATACAGTGTACAAAAGCTTGAGCATCGAGCATTTATTACTTGAGGGAAAAAGGATGACAAAGTCCGTAATGACAAAAGGGCAATCCCAGATATAAGAAAAGCTGTATTGATATGAACTCTCTACTCAGCTATATGTTCTTGTTTAGTTGTTGCGTATTTCTTATTCTTGGTTTCTCTATTTTAACCTCACATGTAAAGTTTTTACCTCCCCAGCTCACTTGCACCTGCATGCCTTGTTCATGATAGCTTGGCCTTAATTTTTTCTAGCTAATGTTTGTGCTATTAGCTTTATATATTTATTCTGTCATTGCTCAAAGTCTTGGTGGTCCTATGGGTTAACCAGATCTGTGTTCTCAGAAGAAAAAAAGAAATACAAAAAAACTGAATCTCCAATTCAATCCTAAATTCCTACTGTAGCACGTGTGATTTAAGGATCACTAGACACTAGCTGAAATTCTGTCGTGGGAGTTTGTTGGAAGATGGATTTTGCAAATTCCAATTTGTGTTTCTAAAACCATACTTGTATTGTAAAATTAGCCAGTAGCTTAAATTACTGGAAATACATTACAATTGTCCAGAATCTATTCGCTGTGTGTTTTCTTGGCATGTTTGTGCAGGAGTGATGGAATTTATGGAGATCAAGACCCAGAAGAGCAGCAGTCCTTTCTAATACTTGTGCAGTAATGTTATTTTAAGTAGGCAAATCTCCACTGATTCCCTCCACGAAAATAAACACACAAAAGGTCTGCCGTTTAGCTGTTATATATAATCAATAAATCTAGACTAGCACTTAAAATAAGGAATCAGAGATACAATTTTGTGAAACTAACCTAACATTTAATTTCAATAATGCATACATCTTCGATACACACATCTTCCCTATTATACTCGATATATTTATTGAAAACCTGATCAACATACATGTCATCAAATCATCCAATACTAAAAAAACAAATCAACCGACACTTTATCAATGAAACACCACAATCTGAATAAATTTTAACAAACATTAGGGTTCCAAAGTCTACGCAGGCCTTAAATTAGTTTAGTAAATAAGAATGACAAACACATGAAATTAGGGTAAAAATACGTAGATCAAAGAGGTCAGATGTCGAATACAAGAACAAAATGATCACAATAATAACAAATACCCGAAGGAGGAAGTGGTTGTTGCTTGTGAGGCGAAGATTTCGTCGGATTAGCCCCTTCATTGGACGAAGCATAACCAGAATCCGGCGATCCCATTGCGTTGGTGCGTGTTTTACAGCTCTAGATCAAGAGATAGCAGATGAAAATTGTAGCAGAGTTTCAAGAGCTTTTGCAGAGTTTAGAGAGAGAAAATAGAGAAGAGAGAGAGAGAATGCAAGTAGTATTATACCTGAGTTCAGGCCGCCGATGCAGCTTGGTGTCCACAACTTGCAAACTCCCATCCCTTCTCCTTTCGTGAAAACCGCCTCTATCCTTCTTCATTGTTGTTAGGTAGAATTACATTTATGGTCCCTTCACTATTTGCCCAACTCTATTTCAGTCCTTTGACTTTTAGTTTGACAAAATACACAAAATGATGTACCATTTTGTTACGTTTTTTTTTAAGAGAACAATACACCTGGCAAATTTATTAACACAAAGAAAAATTACACCTAAATGACATGGTACTACCACTCACAAGTCACAATGCATGTCCATACAGCTAACTGGGATATGCCCTACTATTGCCACACTGGAGTACACTAAGGGGTTATTTACCGAATGTTTATCGAGTAAGCGCTTACCAACAAGAATCTTACCCTCACTTACCTTGTTGGATAACATTCTCGATCATCAAAATGAATAATTTATAAACGTCTCTTACCTTATAAGTGCTAATATGGTAAGAGTCTTCTTCTTTTCTTCACTTACCATGTAAGAACATCGATTGTTGTCATGCATCTTACTGGGTAAGATTCTCAGTCATTGTCATGCTAACACGTAAGGTAACTGACAACCGATAAGTGATGGGTAAACAACCTTTAACCTGAACTTATAAAATATGGTTGGGGAACGGTTTCCATGTCACATAATGTAAATCTAAAATAAAGCCAAACAAATGTTACTCATAGTCGTACAAAACAAAATAAAATGCAACGAAATAATATGTGGTTCTAGTGTATCCACTTAGGTCGTTTCCTCCACTCATGCATATATTCTTCCAAAGGTGAGCACATGGTGTGTTGTAATACAAAATGTCTAGAGCCCCCAACTATGTCGATAGCATCATGTCTGTTCCAAAGTTTCTTTAAATTTGTCATAACGAAACCAGCAAAGTCACGTCTCTGGCCCATGCTTCCATTCCTTTATGCAAACTTTTAACCACCCACTTAATGGTCTTAATTATCTCTTCTGGAGTGCGATGATGTTGACCAAAAAGTATTTTGTTTCATTCTTGCCATATATGACAAATTGCGATTCCTAAGTCAAGCTTTAGAATCATCACGCTAGCTTTACAAGTAGGAGTCAACAACAGCATACGGTGTGTGATCTCAGTCCAGTTATCACCCACAGTGGCACAACCTCCATACCACTCCCACTCCACACTAGTTCCCAAACTTGTTTTACAAACAGTGATGGGTCCAGGAAAATTTTTAAGCAGTAGCACCATTTGACTATAATAAATAAATCAATAGAAATTTTGCCTAAAAACATAATAGCTTTGTTGGTTGGTTCATTGCCTCTTTAAGGAGAGGTCTCATACTCGACCCTTCTCATTGCCTTTTCTTCCATACTTCATAAATTAAAAGGTAAAAACTAAAGAAATTAGCCAAACACGGTATTTGAACCCACGTTCATCCTTTAAAAGGGCCATAATACAGCAATATACACCACCCATGTGTCAGTGATTTAGTGTCATCAACCATTTTTAATGTAATTTGTGATTTACTTGAGATCAATTAAGTTGATAAGCAAACAAAGTGAGTTAGGAAGTGCAAAGTGCACACTCACAAATGTTGCCCCTATCACCTTAGATCGCTGGAAAACGAAGGTCAAAGGTGTTGTGTCCCCTTGCAGGGTTTGGGGAGCGCCCCAAGGTTTATGGATTTTAAAAAGAGTTTTACTTCGGGAATTTTAAGTATCAGGATGATTTGGACGAATTTCAGAAGATTGAAAACATTCTTGAAACTGTTCCCGAACTTAGTGAAAATTTCAATAAAGTTCAGAGATAGTGTAATTAGAGCCTCTGAGTTTTGTGGTCAAAGCTTTGAGTTATCGTTGAAGTTCCTAAGACAGAGCTTTTGGTCCTTGTGATCAGAGCTCTGGCCTCTGGACCTTCAAGGTTTCTGATCCATATGATCAAAGCTATGAACATCTGATTCATGATGCTTCTGACTCAGAGTCTTTGAGTCAGTTGTAACTGTTTTCTAATCTTATTTGTAAGCAGTTGTAATTGTTATGCAGTTAGATATTAATTGTTTTAACCGCCTGTAACCGTAGATCTCTCATATAAATACATAGACGGTTGAATTTGTGCCTTAATTCGTATATGAAAATTTTCTGGAGAGTAAATTACGTTTTTCGTCCTTGTGGTTTGTTAAAAATTTCGGATTTCATCCCTGTGGTTTCAATTTTCGGTTTTCATACCTATGGTTTGCAATTCATTTCTATTTTTGTTCTTGAGGCCAAACCACTAATTTTAAGTATAAATGACTAAATGGAAATGAATTGTAAACCATAGGAATGAAAAAAGCAATAAAATTTAAATCATAAGGATGAAAGAGGTAAAGATTATAAACCATAGTGATGAAAATTGTAACTTCAAAACCATAAGGACGAAACTAGAAATTTTCAATAAACCATAGGGACTTAAAACGTAATTTACTCTTTTCTGGATTATCCTGGTTTTAATTTCGTGAAAACCTAATTATAGGCGCGAAATATAGTATTTAGAAAGTGTCTTTTTTATACACAATCCAAAAATATATCCAAGTCAGCCCAAAACCCAGATTCCCCAACGCCCTGCCATAACAAACTTATTTCTTTAATTTAGTTTCATTATATATAAGGTGTTGCAAAAATAAAGTGGGTACACCTTTCATGCCATTGAGTGATAGCATGTACACCCCCTCCTCTCTATGTAGGATCGCCCTTATTTGCGAACAAGCATACAAAAAATAGATGGTCATGACATTCTTCTTCCACCTTATAGAAGGGACACCATAAGCCCGATGTACAGTTTTGTTTTCACTTCAATTAAATGTTTAAAACAAAAAAAATAGTTATATCAATTTAATCAATAATGATTAGTGACTAAAATAAATATCATTTATCATGAAAAAAATGTCTTTCTCTAGTCTTAAAATGATCATTTATGATAGTCGGTTTTCATGAAGAAAAAAATAATATATTTAAATGATTGATAAATCTTTTTATTTTAATATATAACTGGAAAGAAAATATAAAAAATACTTATATTGTTTTATTAACACGTGAAATTTGTCTTGAAAGTTATCCTGCTTTCTTTGTCACATAGGTTGCCTTCGACATGTGTATCGAATTGGATGGGGTGACATTCGACTAGTCGTGTGCTTAGCGTTTTCTACAACTATGAGTCAACAATAATAATAGACAAGACATTGTTTGTATAGTATTTGGCAAGATGGACCCACCATCACAAAGACAAAAAAATGTTAAAATGAACATATTGCCTTCAAATAATTTAAGGGCTAAACTTGCATGTAACACTCCAAAGTTTGGGGTTTATCATTTCAATAAATTGGTTTATTTTAGTAGAAAAATAAAATAAATAAATAAAAGTGTGTTGGATAAATATAAATATATTTATGTATTTTTATATTAGAAAATGTTGAGGGGGTTAAAGTGTGAGATGGGTAAAGTAGGGGGTTTCATGTAGAAATATAATTATTTAATTAAAAGGAAAAAAAAGGGAGGATTTGGGTTGTTTTGGGATAAAGTCACGTTTTAGTGGGGATAGAGGCTTAATCCCCAAAATTCTCTCAATTAAGTAGAGGATATCTCAAATTTCGAATTATTACTGATTGGTTATATATAGACGCTCAAAAACCCTAAGAAATCGATAGCAAAAGTTGAGAGGTGAAGGAGAATTCGGCCATCAAAGCGAATAGGGCTTTCTCGAGGTTTTTCGGCAAATTAGAGGTGCAAGTTAGAGGAGATAAAGAAGCCTACACGCACACACCAGGTGAGTTCATGTGATTTATAAAACGGAGATGCATGCATAGTATGTGAATATGTCGCAAAAGTTTAAAATCATGTTATATATGTTTTTACATTAATTTTAGTTGCATACTTTTCATGATAGTTTTATTTGAAATATATGAGATATGTGATGTTATGTGATAGTTGTCGGATTTTCTGACGGACTAGGGCAGGATACTGCCAGAATAGCATACCAGTATTAATTTGGTCATGGCTTGTAACACCCTGATTTTCGAAAGGTATCATCTCAAGTTTATACAGAAACCGATATATTAATGAAAAATAAGATTTTTGATTTTGGACTTGAATCCTTGATTTTATAGTCTAGATGGATTAAGGATTCAATTACGAGTCCAACGGTTCTTTCTGGAGCAAAAACGAAGAAGTTATGGCCAAAACAGTATCGAGAAGAAAACCAGGGAAGCGGGCGACTTATGCCGTGACTTAAGGTCGCGGCACAAGTCGCGAAATCCACTGGATCGAGCTTAAATCGCGATTTTCAGCCCCAAACTTCATTCCTTCATATCTCCTTCATCATAGCTCCGATTTGGGTGATTCAAAGTGCTACGGTTTCGTTTTTGAGAGCTTTTCAAAGATCTAGCAAGAGATTGGAAGTCTATTGAAGTATACTAGAGCATTTTGTGGTGGTAAGCTTCTCATCTCTCCCTATTCATCTTCTTCCCAAAATATTCTAGGGTTTCATCCACCATTTGTTCTCCCTTTCATAGATTAGAGGTTTGTAACCATTTTGGTGAACTAGAGGTGTTTTGGTTGGTGGATTCAAGTTCGGGCTAAGGTAATCTTCTATTCTCTTCACTTATAGAAGTTATGATTTTAGTATCAGTTGAGATATTCATGTAGAAGGTTGGGAAACGATTCTTTGTGGTTGATTATGTATATTCATGGTTGGAACCTTGTGGATCTAGGTTTTGGAAGATTTGGTTTGAAGAACCAAGTTTCTTCAAGGAAAGCTCTAAGTGGGTAAACTAGATTTAGCTTAAATCTAGCAAGGTGAGTTTCCTTTACCAAAATCTTTAACTGAGATACATATTTTAAGTGTTTACTTGTACTACTTGTTATGTATGCACACATCTGATCACCTGATAAGTTTGACTTAAATGCTATTTTCATGAGTATTTGGGGGTTTTGACTGTTGAGGTATATATGTGGAGTCATTGTATTGTTAACATCGTTATGATGGTTAATATCATAGATTATGTGAAGATTGTTGATTAAACCTACATGCTTGGGTGTTTTGGGCCTAACATGGGATTGAAGTCATGCAAATCTTTATATATGTTTCTTGTTGATGCGAGATATGTATAAGGATGGTGAATATGTGTATATATCGTGTTGATGTGAGATATGTACGGAAATGGAAAATATATATATGTATGTTGGAGGAACCGTGAGTATGTGCCAGGAGGATGTAGCCTTAGGTGCCACCGGGACGATATGTGCCTAATGCCCCCGCCATCGGGACAGTGTGTCGGGCCTTTAGGTGTTGTCGGAAGAACAACACCCAAGGTGCATTGACTTGAGGTAAAACTCATTGGTGTGATGGATCTCCCCCATTGATTCCAGTATGACCCTGTGGACCGAGTCGTTAATTATGCTATTTCATGTTTATCGAATGCCATGCCATGCTTTTGTACAACTCACTAGGCCCGTTTGGCCTAACACTTGTTTGGTTTGATATGTATCTCAGGTTATAGCGGCGCTGGTTCTAAGCTGGCATAGATGCTTGGGTGAGAGATTGAGGGATATTGCATTTGGACTTACTTTTGGTAGGAGAACCTTTGGGTTTATAAATAACACCCTTATTTGTAATCTCTTTTCTAGTTATGGAATTAGATTAGTTGGTTGTTATTTATCGTTCGTTTAATTACAACTGTATTTAAATAGGTTTGTGTATTTTCCCCATTTAAGGAGGCTCTTGCTTTGGCAATTTTTAGTATACCTCATGTCCGTTTTTTGGATTTTTGTTATCCCTATTTTTAGGGTGTTACAAGTTGGTATCAGAGCTCTAGTTTAAGTGAACTAGGCATGAACATAAGATGTCTAGACTTAGACTGAGTATGTTAGGCAATGATTGTGAGATGGGTAGAATTTCTAAGATGGGTTAGTCTTAGAGTCGACGGAAACTATGGTTATCAAGCGTTGTGGCGATGGTAACGAGAACCTTTATGTATTATATGTTCATAATCTCACCTAGTTAATGTTATTATGAGGATATTTATACGTGATGGTGCTCGAAGTGCCGTTACTGTGACAATTGGTAAGGTAGTAGTACGTTCTCTTGTGCTTGATTTACTAATGTTATGATATTTGTAGACGTAGTAGTACGTTTCATTCGTGTTCAATTCTGTTAATCTCTTTCTTATTCATCCTCGTGCTTGTATGAACTGCCTTGGTATGTCGACCGTTGGAGTAATAAGAAAGTTTCTGAATGGGTAACTATTAGAAAAATTGATGATTTTATTACTCGTTACTTGGAGTAACGGTAAGTATGGTGATTGCATTAAGTGGACAGTTTCGAGTCGGATTAATTGGTTGGATTAGAACCATAGACTTTTTGAATCGATGTATTCGAGGAGAAATTGTAAGGTGAACCTATGAAGTCCATGGTTTTGCCTTAAGGTGTTGAGCATCTGGATGACGATAGTGCAACTAGAGAAATCGAGGAGCGTGAGTTCAAGTTGATTGTGAAAACGGTGTACATGCCAAAATATCCATTTTAAGGTGTTTATGTGTTTTACATGAAATTATCAAATGTTGGGTTAGTTAGTAATCTTTGATTATTTGAAGTATTTACCTTTATAAACTTTGTATAACACCACATTTGGGATTTTTGGACATTTTGATAAAGGGTCACAAATCAATGTGTTTTAACATTTTACTGCATAAAACGATCTTTGGTCAAAGAAATATACTTTTGAATGGTTGTCGGTTTTTATGCATCATTCATGAAATGAAATGTTTTAGGAAGCATTACTTGCATTTTTATGTGAAGTATTTGAAAGTATGTATATAGTCCCATTTTATGATTTCCATTCTTATCAACAGTTAAACTTTGAGAGACATATTTGAAAATAAATGAGTCTTTAGGACTTCGGTCCGGTTTAATAGCCCAATTGTGAAATACCAAGTATGATGGCGGTTAATGCGCATCAATTGAGAATTACATGTCCTGAGTACGTTGGTCATTCAATTGGAGCCATGTACTGTTTAGACTGTAACGCAACGGATTCATATGTATATGAGTCGGTCTTTATTATTTAAAAAGAAAATGGGCTGTTATTTATTAGTTACTTATTTTAATGTGTTTGTGTTTTACATTAAATTGTTAACTGCTGATAAGTTTTGGGTTATTTGGATATATTTAACTTTATAAACTTATGTAACACACATCTTTGTGATTTTTGGGCATTTTGATAAATAAATCATTTTGATATATTTCTTTTGCGATGTAATATATAAATGGAGGTCATTTTATATAATTGTCCATTTGATGCATATGATTTTATAAACCGTTGAAAAATGCATATGATTGAACTATGAGTCATTTTGGCAACATGAAGAGAAAGAGTTCATTTGGAAAACATTTTGTTTCAACCAATGAGAAGTTTTGGTTATTTTGAAATGTTTAGTTTTATGAACATGTTGAGACACCCATTTTGGGATCTTTGGGTATTTTGGTAAATTGTAGATCCCAGTTGCAGTGCAATCACAAGTAAATATGAACAATGAAGAACAGATTATAGGCCACAACAACTAGTCATATGATTGATAATACTTCAAAGGGTTAAGGTTTACAGAGAGAATTTCTGATAAGGGTATGTAAACCTAATGACTAGAAAACTGAATAATAATTTCTCTAGCTAACAAAACTGTTCAACCCTGATTATGAACTAAATAAGCCTTTATATACTAGGCTTACAAGGCCTAATGGGCTTGGGCCCATCTAACTATTAAACTATTAAGTAATTACAAATTGAACCTTTATAAATACTTTATTCCACTTTAAACGCACAGGACTTTCAGTCCTAACATAAATAAATCATGTTGAGATGTTTCCTCGATGATTTTACATATATAACTGGAGTTCAATTGACGTAAGTGTCATTTCGTGTATTTGATCTTATAAACCTTTTTCAGAAAATACATATTATTGTGTTATGAGGCATTTTAAAAACATAAGAATATGAGTTCCTTTGAAAAATGGTTTGTCTCAACCAGCAATGAGATTTTAGTTAATTATACTTTGGGTCATGTATGCATATTTTATTGGAAATTTCCGTTATGGTACTTCAGCCAATATTTCAGAACGATGAGAGCATGTTTATATTTGGCTTTGAACTCGAAAACGACATAAATTATTTCATGTTTTAACCAGGTGCATACGCATATCAATCTACTAGTTTTGCGAAATAAACGGTCGCATGCAAGTTTTGTTGTGAAATCTTATTTCGTGCCGCATTGTGACTAAAAGATAGAAAACTTTAAGAGTTCGATATTATGAGCATGTTGTCTCGGGTTTTGCAAACATTTTATTTTTACAGTTTGGACTTAAACTAAATTACTCTTACAGTTGCTCAAATCGCATGCATATGTCTTTACTAAATCTTGGAGAATAAACCGATGTATGCGAGTCACTATGAGAAGTTTTATTTCATGACATTTCATGGTTAATTGCAGAAATTTTAAGGATCGATTTTGTGAATTTCCCTTCTGTAGCTTTGTATGAAAGATTTATGGTATTTCGGATAGAACTTTTGCCCAGAACATATTTCAGTTATTGATTTTACTGATAGGAATTTTTCCGCAATGCATGAAATGAATTTTCGGTTTGCATGTCATAGTAATTACAATTTTGGGCAAGTACGTTTTATCGGTGCGACCTAAATTTGAAAGCGAATAAAAATATATATACATATATATTTATTTATTTATTTATTTACGTTCTTATTGTGTTGTTACATTTGGGAAATGATCGGACGTATATAGGCATTGTTGGAAATTTTATCTTCCGACGTTTTATGTTAAAGTAAAAGATTTTAAAGTTGAAGTTGTGAAATCCTCTTTTGGGAGTTGTACCAAACTTTTATCGCACATGTTATGGGACGGAAAGTCATTTTCATACGCATAGCATAAATTGATGCATACTAAGACCCTAGTAGTCCGTTTGAAAATTTTGTTACGCATCTTTCGTTATCGTTTTATTAGCGTAAGTACTTATCAAATGATTTTTGAAAATGGTTTTATATGTGTGGCATTGGTGATCAATTTTGAAACCTATCGAATGCACGATAGTGTATTTTCTCCGCACGTTTAATTATTATAAAACTTATGCATTTGAGAGTTTTATAAATTTCAAATTGGCATAGTAGTGTGAAAAACCTTGAACTCATTGGGCTATAGGTGTAAGACCCCTCGTGTTAGAAGTCGATATTAAGGATTAAAAGAGTCCTCGGAGTTTGAGGTGTTAGACATGTGTTTTCTCCCAGTTAGTTAAGTAACGATCTTTATGTTTCGTTAAACCTACAGATTAAAATCGTGTTCGGTTGTTTGGGTATGGTTAGTTTTGGAATTGTGGGATTTTGGTACGACGGCATGCTATGTGTCGGTAGTGTACTATATTGATGGGTATTTGTGAGTAATGATGATGTTATGGTTGACTGGTAAGGATGTTGGATTTGGGTTACTACTTCCAAGAGTAGGTGTCAACTTTGAATCGACATTGCTAATTGGGAATGAAATATTTGGTAGTATACCCACGTTTGCAGAATAGCCGTCTCGAGGTTAAGTGTTAACACGTAATTTGAGGACAATGATTGTTGGTGTGCTTCAATGTATTTCCGTTAGATCTGGTGCGTCTGTAGGACGAGTGGTAAACTTAAGGAAATTAGATGTTGATAATTAAGAAATCAACCATTGGTATATTGATAATTGTCAGGACTTTCGTTGATTTAGAAATCGATGCTTGAGTGCATGGTGGGAGTTTGGTGGTAATGTTTATTGGACAAATTTGGTGAGAATGTCGAGATGGACTTTAAGTACAAATCGATTATCGAGGAGACCTTGATGCGTTGCATTTAGAAGTATCTAAGGGAAATGTTTGCTTTGGGGTATTCTTGGTGGAAATAACTGGATAAGGCTGTAAGTTACTCTTGAGGTAATATGAGCAGCATAAGGTTGGGAGGCAACCGAGAGTTTATGGTTAAGAAAATGATCAGGAGAAGACTTGATGTTCATTCCGTCGTCGGTGAGTTATGTCGAACCTTGAGATTGAATTGTGATGGCTATTTACGAGAAGTGCAGTAACAACCTCGACCGGGATGCAATCGGGCCGTATATGAGTTGAAGTCTCATGAAGGTATTCCTTTGGATAGTAAATCAATCAATATTTTCGAGGACGAAATCTCTTTTAAGGTTGGGAGGATTGTAACATTCCGATTTTCGAAAGGTATCATCTAAGTTTATACAGAAACCGATATATTAAGGAAAAATAAGATTTTTGATTTTATAGTCTAGATGGATGAAGGATTCAATTACGAGTCCAACAGTTCTTTCCGGAGCAAAAATGGAGCTATAACGAAGAAGTTATGGCCAAAACAGTATCGAGAAGAAAACCAGGGAAGCGGGCGACTTATGCCGCGACTTAAGGTCGCGGCACAAGTCGCGAAATCCACTGGATCGAGCTTAAATCGCGATTTTCAGCCCCAAACTTCATTCCTTCATATCTCCTTCATCCTAGCTCCGATTTGGGTGATTCAAGGTGCTACGGTTTCGTTTTTGAGAGTTTTTCAAGGATCTAGCAAGAGATTGGAAGTCTATTGAAGTATACTAGAGCATTTTGTGGTGGTAAGCTTCTCATATCTCCCTATTCATCTTCTTCCCCAAAATATTCTAGGGTTTCATCCACCATTTGTTCTCCCTTTCATAGATTAGAGGTTTGTAACCATTTTGGTGAACTAGAGGTGTTTTGGTTGGTGGATTCAAGTTCGGGCTAAGGTAATCTTCTATTCTCTTCACTTATAGAAGTTAGGATTTCAGTATCAGTTGAGATATTCATGTAGAAGGTTGGGAAACGATTCTTTGTGGTTGATTATATATATTCATGGTTGGAACCTTGTGGATCTAGGTTTTGGAAGATTTGGTTTGAAGAACCAAGTTTCTTCAAGGAAAGCTCTAAGTGGGTAAATACTAGATTTAGCTTAAATCTAGCAAGGTGAGTTTCCTTTACCAAAATCTTTAACTGGGATACATATCTTAAGTGTTTACTTGTACTACTTGTTATGTATGCACACATCTGATCACCTGATAAGTTTGACTTAAATGCTATTTTCATGAGTATTTGGGGGTTTTGACTGTTGAGGTATATATGTGGAGTCATTGTATTGTTAACATCGTTATTATTGGTTATGATGGTTAATATCATAGATTATGTGAAGATTGTTGATTAAACCTACATGCTTGGGTGTTTTGGGCCTAACATGGGATTGAAGTCATGCAAATCTTTATATATGTTTCTTGTTGATGCGAGATATGTATAAGGATGGTGAATATGTGTATATATCGTGTTGATGTGAGATATGTACGGAAATGGAAAATATATATATATATATATATATATGTATGTTGGAGGAACCGTGAGTATGTGCCAGGAGGATGTAGCCTTAGGTGCCACCGGGACGGTATGTGCCTAATGCCCCCGCCATCGGGACGGTGTGCCGGGCCTTTAGGTGTTGTCGGAAGAACAACACCCAAGGTGCATTGACTTGAGGTAAAACTCATTGGTGTGATGGATCTCCCCCATTGATTCCAGTATGACCCTGTGGACCGAGTCGTTAATTATGCTATTTCATGTTTATCGAATGCCATGCCATGCTTTTGTACAACTCACTAGGCCCGTTTGGCCTAACACTTGTTTGGTTTGATATGTATCTCAGGTTATAGCGGCGCTGGTTCTAAGCTGGCATAGATGCTTGGGTGAGAGATTGAGGGATATTGCATTTGGACTTACTTTTGGTAGGAGAACCTTTGGGTTTATAAATGACACCCTTATTTGTAATCTCTTTTCTAGTTATGGAATTAGATTAGTTGGTTGTTATTTATCGTTCGTTTAATTACAACTGTATTTAAACAGGTTTGTGTATTTTCCCCATTTAAGGAGGCTCTTGCTTTGGCAATTTTTAGTATACCTCATGTCCGTTTTTCGGATTTTTGTTATCCCTATTTTTAGGGTGTTACATGGCTTGGGGAGATAGCCTCGATAAGCGCGGCAGCCTTGGTGTAGGCCAATAGCGTGGTGAGATAGCACCTATACGCTTGGCAGAATAGCTATGTTTGTGATAAAGTGTATGATGCAAGTTGTATGTTTATCTTCATATCTCTATAATTCAAAGCATGTTTTTAGCTTATTTGTTTTCGTAAAGCATGTAAGAAAATCGTGAACTCACTAGGCGAAAGCTAACGATTTTAGTATGCATCTCTCGGGGGGCGCTATAACAAGTAGCTCGAAGGGTAAAGAGAAGATCTAAGTATGACCTGAGGCGGCTTCAGTAGCAATAATTCTTTTAGTTGATCGTTTAAATTATGTTTAAGTTTAGACTTCCGCTGCTAAGTGTTTCTAGTTGAATTATTTATGTTTTGGATATTTATTTTGTTATGTTTAGTAGTCACATCCTATGGTTTTTGGGGTGTGACAAGGTGGTATCAGAGCCAAAGGTTTAAGGGAATTAGGTTAGAGTACCTAGCCTAGACTTAAACCTTGTAGGTTTTCAGACCTGGAAAATTTGAGGACTTTGACCTTTTATGCCTTCATTAAGATATTGATATTGTTTATTATCTCGTAAGTAATGTAGTGTCTCTTTCTCTTGTAGGACCATGGTAGTTGTTATCCATACGCGTAGGATTAAGCGTGGAGCGACTCGTAGAGGCAGGGAAAGAGGGGCCGGTATGGGCCTAGGCCCAAGGAAGAGTTCGTCTAAAAGTAAGAGTTCGACTCCTCGTTTTAGTAATAAAAGGTGTCGAAGCGCCAGCTCTCATAACAGGCGAAACCCTAGGCGTGACCGGAGCCCAGACCCGAGTGCAGTTCCAGTACAGAGACAGAGTGAAGAGGAGACTGAGCCAACAGAAGACAAGAACCCTAGCCAGAACCCAGTCTCTAGAAAGAAGTCGGATATTGTGGAGTCAGAACCATCAGTGGACTATAGCCCTGCGTCTCCAGTTCCTAGTACCGACATAGGGAATCAAGCTTTGCATGTCAAACTAGAAATGTTGGAAGTTCAAGTCGTCGAAGTGATAGATCGATGTGAGCAATTGGAGAGAGCCCAACACCTTGCAGCAAGAACCTGGAGGACCAAAGTGGCAGATAGGTGGATTTACTATCGGGTGGTAGCTCAAAAGTATTGTGGCTTGATTTTAGAATTTTTGAATGAATGGTATGGACGGAAACCGCCAGTTGGATCGTTTTGGCACCGTCGTCCAACCTAACAGTTTAGAGAATGGTTAAATGACCGACATTTCCCGGAGGAGGAGCTATGAGAGATAGAGAATGTTTTGTTTAGTTTTGATGAATTATTTAGCTAGATATTTTTAGTTAGTACAGTTTTTAGATTTTATTTAAGATTGTTTGGATGATTGGTTTGAATGGTTTAATAGTAATTGAATTTTTTTTCTATGCATGTTTGGTTTTGGGCGTAATAATTTTATAAGTTGTAGTAAATAATTGCTTGTCATGATAGAGATATCTAGTTACATTCCTGGAATGTTATAAAGAATGTCATGTTACCATTGCAGTAAAATGTCAAGACGCACGCAGGTGATGGCTTCAGAAGAAGTGGAACCAAACCCTAATGCTCACCTGTAACACTCGTAATTTTCGGTGATTAGAGGACACACGGACGTTTTTGGAACTTGTATGGTGGGACTTTTGTTGGGAAATCATTGTTTGAAGTTTCTTGGAATATCGAGGGTATTGGCGTTGAAAAAGTCGAGTTTCGGAGCTTGGTACAGGCCTGGCTACAATGCCCGACGACTATGACAGTGTCATAGTCACACCGGGCAAAGTCGCAACATGAAACAGAAGTTGGGGGCACCCATGCGACAATGCCCAGGGCATTGTCGCATGACAATGTCGCCCAAAGAGGGCAGACTGCTGTTAAGTCGCGAATTTCAGCTTTTTCCTCATTTCCTCTCATCCAAACTTCTTCTATTCTCTCCCAAATCGTTTTCTTTCTTTCCCCTCCAAACCCTAACTTATTTTTGTCTCAAATCCTTGTATTTTATGGAGAAAAAACGCCATCAAGTGGTAAAATTGAAAGTTATGGTCAATGATTCACCATCTCCATCTTCATCTTCAACCTCAAGCCCCATTTTAGGGTTTTCTAGGTTTTCATCAAAACCTAAGTGATAAGTTTATCCTCTCCATCTATAAATCTTATTTTAAGACATAAATGCTTTGTTGATGATATTCTAGTATTTTATTACTTCATTTTCGGTTTGGAAGATTTTGAAGGAATTTAGGTCAAAATTAGGATTTTGACCAAAATGGAGATTTTGATGTAAAGTGTTTGGGAATCAATTCTAAATGGTTGAATGTGTTTGTTTATGGGTGGAAAATTGTATATCTAGGTTTCGGAAGGTTTTGATTGTGGATTCAGAATTCTTCGAAGGAGCTCAAGTTGGAGAAAAATCTAGATTTATCCTAAATCTAGCAAGGTGAGTTCAAGTTGATTTGTGAAAACGGTGTACATGCCAAAATGTTCATTTTAAAGTGTTTTGTGTTTTATGTAACGTCCCGAATTTTCGTTGTATTTAATCCTACCGTTAGACTTTTAATCTTATTTCTTATTTAGTCTTAGTTTCCTTGTGTTTACCGTTAGTCGTTAGCACCATGCTTTTGAGCCAAGTTTGAATGTTTAAATTTGGGTTTTGGTTGTTTGGCAGAAGCTTGTGCGGGCTACCCCGCGGCTTGGAAGCCACGGTGTAAGCCACGTAACCTACTAGAGGGTTTCAGTCTTTTGGCATGCGCGGGTTACGCCGCGGCATCATGGTCGCGGCCAAAGCCGCGAGGCTCCCCAGATCGCTCAAATACTGGTTCCTTCAATTTTTTCTCATTGAATTCCTTTCTAACTTCTTCAAACATCTCTCTTAAGCATGTATACTTTCACCATTAGTTGTTAGGGTTTCACCAACCCAAATCCATCCATATTTATTGCTAAGAAGTTGGGTAGATCAACCAAGGGTTCAAGTTTTGGGAACTAAATCGCCATCTCCATTGTCATCTTCTCCAAAGGGGTTTTAAGCTAGGGTTTGGGTTTTCTCCAAAAACCCACTTGGTGAGTTCCTACTACCATTTTTCTAAACCTTATACATGTCAAAACATATATTTTAAACTCCTATATATCTCCTTGGTTTTGGATTCATATTTATTGCATTTTGACCTAACTTGAGTTTTGGGAGATTTTAGGGTTTTGCTACATTTTGCTAAAAGGAAGGGTTCCATTTTATATGTAGTAAATTATTGTACTACTTGCACATTTTGGTGAGGTACTTGAAAGTATGCATAAGATCTCAGTTTATGATTTTCATTCTTATCAGCAGTTAAACTTGGAAATGCATTTTGGAAATAAATGATATTGGAAGCTATATGTTTAGCTTTGGTTAGTCACAAATGAAATTGTGACAAGTCTAGACTATTACTAGTGGATCCCTAGGTATTGAGTCGACTTATATTTTGGGATGTTTTTCCCCATTGTAGTTATGGATGCATTTGATCTTCGGAGGCCCTTTGGTACGGTTATGTGGGACCGATTACTAGCCATGGATCATAATGTAGTCCTAGTGAACGAGTATGACTTGGTTTCCTCGGGTGCCCTCCCCCACATCTTAGTACGGACCAGCGTTGTTCGTGGCCATGGATTCCAAGTATTTAGCTCATAACTCAGATTGTGACTTACTCGGTGTTCCGCCACAATCCTTGGTAAAACGGGTATCCCCTGTCATCGAAAGATGAATTTTGGACCGAACAGTCCTTATGTGGCAAAGATTTCAATTGTAAACTCAACTCTCTTGCAAAGATTCCCTTTTATTATAATTGTCGATATTTCTTCGAATTATAAACCGTATGTTCTCACTAGGCTTTAAGCCTAACACTTTTTCTCAAATGATGTGTATAACATGTTCCCTTAGCGGTAGATTGCCAAGGGTTTGAGTGACGAGCATGGACTTGAGGCATTTTTTAGATGATTATTTTATGGCGTTGGGCATTTGATTAAGTCCCTTCTTTTGGTGATTTTGGGTTGACAACCAATGTAATCTAGATAGTATATGTTTAGATTAGTTTGTTATCAATTTATATATCCGTTCACAGGTTTTTTTTGTAAATGCCTTATACATTGGCCCTTCTTGGGTGGTTTATGCCAAATAAAAACGTCATTTTGCCAAATTTTTGAATTTTACTCTACTCTAATTTTTAGGGTGTTACATTTTACATAAAATTGTTAACTGTTGATCACCTGATAAGTTTTGGTTATTTGGAAATGTTTAGTTTTATAAACATGGTAAAACACCCATTTTGGGATCTTTGGAAATTTTGGTAAATAAATCATGTTGAAAAGTTTCTTTGATGATTTTACATATAACTGGAGTTCAATTGACGTAAGTGTTATTTTGTGTATTTGATCTTATAAACCTTTTCGGAAAATGCATATTATTGTGTTATGAGGCATTTTGGAAATATGAGGGTATGAGTTCAATTGGAAAATGGTTTGCCTCAACCAATGACGAGATTCGAGTTAATCATATTTTCGGTCGTGTGTTTGCATAATAGTTGGTCAAATGTGTTTCAATGTTTATATTGGCTTTCATTTGGGGATTACGTAAATTGTTGGGCCTTTTGCTCGATTTTGACTAAATGGAGTCTTGAGGACATTTGTCCGGTTTAAAAACAGTTGTGGAGTTTTGAGTATGATGGCGTATATTTCGTGTCTTTTGAAAGTTACATGTTTTGGGAGCTTTGGTCTTTCATTTAGGGTCATGAAATTTTAGACATTGTTGTATTGGATCCATAGGCACGTAAGTCTGTCTGTTTTGGTAAAGCGGGTAAGGTTGGTTATGACCGTTGACCGCTTGGGTTCGCTAGCGAGTAGGCAATAGGTGCTCGAGCCTCCGAGTTGTAACTCGTCTAGATTGGATAGGCACCCATGTATGTAAGTTCTTGAGGTGGAACTCGACGGAGTATGGCCAGAGGCATAACGATCCGAGGATTGTGATGTCGGTGGTGACATGTGAACTAGGTCCGGGATATGTGGTGAAATCCAATAAAATCATGGGTGGCCCCATTCACGTGTTCTCGTCACCCAAGATGGAAACGTAAAGATGACATGCGAGTACGTTGTATGGGCGACCTACTCGTGTGTTTCTCTACTCTCAATGTATACGGGTCTCCCCGTCGTCGATCCATGGTATTTTAAATGTTAATGTCGTATTTTGCCAACTTTGGTTTTTGGGTGGTCGACGGTAAATGATGGCCTTAATATTGGGTTTTCCTCGTGTATATTAAGGCTTGAATGACATAGGTCATTTTCACGTTTCGGTATTTGATTTCGTCCATTGTATGGGTGTGTGAGTTTTGGGTCTAATGTCCGTGTTCACGGCGATATTTATTTATATAGATTTTCATCTATGGTATATGAGTTGTGTATCATGTTCCATCCGTGTTGGGTATTTCGAGATATAACATTTTTACCCGCGTTTTATATAATTGGGAGTTCTCTCTCTATTCTCATTTTGAGCAAGTTTTAGGTTAAATCTAAGTTTACGAAAGAACGCTTTATATTGGGATCTTAGTCTTTAAAACATTTTGGTTTGGTTTGGTTAACGATTAACTCGGTGTCTCTTTTGTTTAAAATACATATTTATTGGTAAACGAGTCGTTTTCATAAGTGAAGTGTATCGTTTTGAAAGATTATGATTTTAACTGCATTCTTTCTTTTTAAACGATTAATTTTTATATGTTGAAAACTCTTGAGCTCACTAGGCATTAAACCTAACATTTTTATTTGTCGGCATGTGCATCAGGTTCCAGTTAGGGTTTGGTTCTAGCAGCTATGAAAAGTTGAGCCTTAGTTTTGTGCAAGAGTAAGTAGTTGGTGAAGTCTTCCGCAGTTTGGAGATAGTGACTATTATTGGGTTTTAGTAGCACCCGTCCTTGTTATAGATTGTATGTAGAGAATAAATTATGTGTGTTGAGGTTAAACCTTAATTTGTGATTGTAGATGAATCAACTATCGATGTATTTAGAAAATTTTAAATTAGTTGCTATTTCCAGAATTGAAGGTGTTACACGACCAACCGCAATGACCAACCGAGGCCGTGGTAGGGGCCGAGGTAGAAGGGCAAGAGCTTAAATTCCCGTGCCGTCAGTTCAAGCAAGTTCGACAACGGGGGAAGGAAGAGGTAGGGGCCAAGGTCAAGTCGAAGGCCAAGGCCAAGTTGAAGGCCAAGGTCAAAATGTGGAACCCATCACAAGGGCAGAACTAGCCGATGAGATAGCAACGAGCCATCAGGCTGCTCTGCCTGGAATATTAGCTCAGATACAGACTCAGGCAGTCGGAGCAGGGAATGCAGGGACCAGAACTGCAACGAAAGAGCTCAGGAAATTGTCGGAAATACGGGAGGAACATGATGTAGCTATAAGACTTTTCTGACTTGCAAACCTCCCGAATTCCAAAGGAACGGTGAGCCGATAGCCTCCATGAGGTGGATCAAAAAAAAATGTATCGTTTTCATATTCTAATTTAATTAAATGTTTCTCTAAATGTGTATCAAACAAAAACTTTATAGTATAATTATTAAAAAAATTAAAAAATTATCAACTTAAATTTATGTAATAAAAAATGAAATATCTGAAACGATGCATTTTTTTAATTAATAGACATAGATAAATTTCTATCTTCATAGTACATTATTAAGAAAAAAAAAATGACCCATTTTTGAACCCAAGTTAAAGTAGAAAATATTTCTTGCATTAGTGTAAATGGATTTGCTTACATATATATGCATAAAATTTTAAAATATTCAATATTGAACTTATTTTACAGATATAGGCAAAAAAAATTAGAGATATAACTTACAAAATAAAATACATATTTTTAAATAAAAATATCATTAATTAATTAATATGATAAGGGTATAAAATAAAAAATAAAATTGTAGGAAAAACAAAAATGAAAAGAGACAAACCAAAGGGACTATAATTGTAATTTACTCTATCTATATCTATACTATATTATAAAGACGGAATAAAAAACTATTAATTACTACTTATAAAACATAAGTTACTACCATTTTATGCATACATTTCAAAAATCTCTTAATTCACAACTTAGTATGCATAAGGTACAACTCATTTGAAAAAAATTCAAACTTTAATTTTTCACTACCTTCCATATTCAAGTTTTCCCCTTCCATTTGGGGTTTCTCCAAAAAAAGAAAAGTTATTTACTTGCTCAAATTAACATATTTCTTTAATTATGATAGTACATGTATTTTCTTCATGTATACAAGTTTTTAAATCCTTTTGAATTCTATAAAACTAACTAATAATGAACCTATATATACATTTAGATACAAAATAACATTATCCAACATTATATTTGTTATTTTTACCTATTCTATATTTCAGTATTTTGAAAAAAATATTATAATTCGTTAGATATCGCTGATTAATACATGTTTTTAAAAGTCAAATATACATTTAACGATTACTTTAATATAATTTTTTAATGCTTCATGATTGAAAAAACTCAAGTTATGCGTTTATCACTACTAATGCTACATAAATTATAAATATATGATTTACTCCATATATATTTTTTTCTTTTTTTTCCTGATAAGCTATTACATTAATTTTTTATTTTCATTTACATTTGCTCACCCTGATGCATTGCACGGGTACACTGCTAGTATATATAATATGTGGTTCAAATGAGAACCCTAAAATTTTGAGAACCGTAGAATTAATCTCAACTACTAAAAAAATCAAATATCCAAATTTATCTCTTATTTTTTCTATAACATTTTTTGGATATTGATAATCATCAATTTTGTATCTGATTTTCCGTATTGAAATCATTGACGATTTTACAATCTACAAATCGAATTAAATATCATATGTGAATACAAACATCAATGTTCTTTATTGTTCATTTGAAATGTAACCAAACGCAATAATCCATCATTAAACGGTGATAATTAGTTATATATAGGTGGAAGTTACGAAAACATAAGAACACTCTTATCACATGTGATAGTACACCTTTAGGGACCTGGTGATTGCTAAAGGTTGTATGTGTGACCGATTAAATATCACATATGTATTATATGTGATGGATTACACTATCACATCAAGAATACCTTTATCACAATGTGATAATACATGTGAGGGTCCTAGTGTTGTGCGTGAGACTTGGTCCGCAACTTATGTCGTGCCAAATGTTGTCCACGTCTCTGATTTACTATTACATGTATATCAAATGTGATTGACTATAATAAAAAGATGTTATTGTGTTTTCTTAAAATTAATGTCTTCTCGTTTGAACATTTCCCTATATAACACACATGTAATAGTTTTTACGGTTCTTAAAATATTTATAATTTACATAATAATAAGACATAAAAGAGAAAAGACAAAAAAAAAATTAACCACTCTTTTAACTAGAGTTAGTCAAAAGGACCAAAATTTAAACAAAACGTAAACCATAGTGACTAATAATGTAATTAGTTTATAAAAGGGAGCAAAATTGATAATGAAAGAAAACCATAAGAACCAAAAATGTAATTTACTCTAATAATAATATAAAATTAATTAATAAGATTAATAATAATAATTCTAACTAATTAATATTATGAGTGAATTGCAAATTTGGTCCCTATGTTTTATTGTTTTTCGCACATTTGGTCCCTACAAATTTTTTATTGCAAGAAACTCCATGTGGTATGCAAAAGGGCTCGAATTTGGTCCCTGTGACTAACGCTCGTTAGGTTGCATGTGTTAAATCCCCTCATTTGCCTTGCACATGAGGGTATATGGGTCATTTTACTCCATAAGGACCAGAATTGCAATAAACCATAAGGACCAAAATTGCAATTTACTCTTTTATATTATACTTTTTTTAAAAAACATAGTATTTATATCATATCATTAATAAATAATTATCACTTAATTAAAAAATAACTTATTTAATGAAACATCAAAATTTTATTTAGTTAATAATTTATATTTAATTTTTATCGACTACAATTATAATAAAATAATTTATATTTTCGCTTTTACTAAATTTCATTTTTTATAAAAAATAAATTATTCAATAAAAATAAATTTAACACGTGCGTTTTTTGAATTTTAATATAAAACATAGCATATATATATTATAGAAAAAAATATAGCGCATATTAAAACGATATATGAAATTACCTTTAAAAAATTTATTATAACTAAACTTATATCTTATTGAACTCGACTTTTTTTATATTTTTTTAAAAATAAATTACCTACGATTTTTGTTTTAGAGATGTTTGAAAGAGGATGAGCGATAAAAATATTCCTAACAAAATTATGTAACATCCAACCCATTTTTATGTTTTTTTTTTATCAAACCTCCTTCTCAAATATTCCTAACAAAATTCATGTGCTTTAATCTTTTTGCATGTTAACATCATTTTAATAATTGTAGGGGTGTAAAAATAACCGAAAAACCGAGAATCCGAGCCGAACTGTTTGATCCGAAACCGAAAAAACCGAAAACCGGGAAAACCGAAAACCGAAAAACCGGGTAACCAGGTATCAGACTCATGCGGTTTGGTTCACATTTTTTTTACTAACCGAGCCGAACCGAACTGAGAACACCTAAATAATTGTACGGTAATTTATATAAAAAATCTATTAAAATTTCTAGTTCAATAAGATATAAGTCTAGTTATAAAAAAAATTTAGAGGTAATTTCATAAATCGTTTTAATATGCGTTAGATTTTTCTATAGTACATATATGTTATGTTTTATATTAAAATTCAAAAAACGCATGTGTTAAATTTATTTTTATTGAACAATTTATTTTTTTTATCAAAAATGAAATTTAGTAAAAGCGAAAATATAAATTATTTTATTATAATTTTAGTCGATAAAAATTAAAGATAAATTATTAATTAAATAAAATTTTGATGTTTCATTAAATAAGTTATTTTTTAATTAAGTGATAATTATTTATTAATTATATAATATAAATACTATGTTTTTTAAAAAGGTATAATATAAAAGAGTAAATTGCAATTTTGGTCCTTGTGGTTTATTGCAATTCTGGTCCTTGTGGAGTAAAATGACCCATATACCCTCATGTGCCTTGTACATGAAGGGATTTAACACCTGCAACCTAACGTACGTTAGTCATAGGGACCAAATTTGAGCACTTTTGCATACCACAGGGAGTTTCTTGCAATAAAAATTTTGTAGGGACCAAATGTACGAAGAACAATAAAACACTGGGACCAAATTTGCAATTCACTCTAATATTAATTACTCCCTCCGTCCCAAAATAAGTGTCCACAATTGACTTGACACATAGTTTTAGACATGCATAATTATTACCCCTTTTTGGTATCAAATGACATATTTACCATTATTTAATGTTTCTTTTTCTTCACAACTCTTATGTATTTGTGCATTAATTAAGGGTAAATGTGAGAACTTAGCTATCTACTTTTTGAAAATGGACACTTATTTTGAGACAAACATAAATAAAAATGTAGACATTTATTTTGGGACGGAGGGAGTAATAATTTATAACTAATATTTATTAATAGTTTGTGATTAATAATTAATATTATTACAATTAATAATAATAAATAAAAACCAATATTATTCAATATATTTGGAAGTAAGTGATAAAAACCTCCTACAACTTATTGAAACGTTAATTAATAGCTATGTTTGATAAATTATCTGATAAGTTAAATGAAATTTGTAAAATGATCAAAAGCAATATCTAAAAAAATTAGTCAATTATAATATTTTAATAATATAATTAAAACAAATCCTTAATAACGTAATATATATACTATATTATAAAGTACGGATAAAAAACTTTTAAATACAAATTATTAGGCATAAGGTACCATCATTTTATGTAAGATTTTAAAAATCTCTTAATTTACAAGTATCAAAGCATAAAATACATATTATTACTGCAGACTTCTAACACCCACCAATTTGATATGTATAGAGTCTTCCTTTTATACAGACATTTCCATGTATCACTATTAATTAATATATTATATTACTATAAATTTGTTTCAATTGTATTATTAAATATGTAATTGATTATTTTTTCTAGATTTCATTAAAATATATAAGATAATCACTGAATTCTAACAAAATACTTATTTTTTTATATAAAAAACATTATATTATTAAGCCTAAATTAAACAAATTTATACAAAAAATATTATCACTTTCTTAAAACCATCCAAAATCGTACTGTAAATCGACAAAAAAACAAAAAATAAATGAAACATTAAAATCATGATGTATCTCGCTGCATTGACCGAGTACGCTTCTATGTTAATTAGTACATACAAAATAGTAAATAAAAGTTAAATAATATAATATATTAATCAAAAGTACTTCAAATTAATTATTGTTATATATATTATAAATTTTGAATTTGTTAAAACATATTTTTTTTAAATCTATATTAATTTATAATTTAAAATAACCATTACATATAATATGAATAAAATTAAAATTGATCAACCAAACATATCCTAATTAATGAATAATTTTTCAAAAAAAATATAATTAATAATTAGATTAAATATTTTATTAAAATCATTTAGCACACAGTTTTATTATAAATTAATCAAAATAAATATACTTTTAATTTTTATGTAACTTATATAAACAATTTAAAATTGTTATATTTGCTTTTTGATAACTAAATATATTAAAAAATAATAGATAAATAATTGATATGATTAATAATAATTCTAAATAATTAGTAATTAATATTAAAGTATAGTATAATTAAAATTAATTAATAATTTTCAATTACTATTAATTAATATTCATTAATAACCAAATATTTATTGTAACGACCCAACTTTACAAACACACCGAAAAGCTAACATAAAATAAACAACGCCAAAACGGCCCCAAACATCCAATCATGCCATATGATTTACGTCACTAAGGTTTGCGGAAAACAACCGACATACAGCTGAGACGTTAAAAACCATTGCCTAACAGGAGAGTCTAACACGATCTACCAAAATTATAAAGTCGTTATACGCAAAGCCTCAAACTCACATCTTGCCCTTGCCCTTACTCGAGCCCACAACTACCTGCATACCTGAAAATGTTTTAGTTTTGAAAAGTGAGGTTAGACCATGAGGTCTAGTGAGATCCCTCTAACCACCACTATCGCACCACAAATATTAATGAAAAAGGAGTTCATAAACATTTATAAAGAGTCACACTTAATCAAATAAGTACACACATAATACATGCTAATGGCCCATGTTATGGTCACACACGCACACACACACACTTGTGACAACGTGTTATGGCACACACCGGCCCTTAAATTAATTATATGTAACAAATTCATATACTCGGCATAGGTCACACTCCCCATATGCACAAAATAAGCCATTGCATGTCTCCACCCCATAAAAACCACCTTTAAATTGACACACTATTATTCATGCATATAGAAAACAGCGTAAAAACTTGTTATTCAAAATCAATGCATATATTTAAAATTCATACGTCAACAAATCAATTTAGAAAGACTCACATGCCTTCCACGTTAAGCCCCTTTTCTCGCTTGAGTTAATTACTCTTTAATCCTCGCACCTACATTAAATTTACACGTAAGAGTGATAGGCCACTCTAATGCCCTCAAAGGTTGACTCTCAAATCTCAAGGCTCGCTAATCGACACCCCATTAGGACTCACTCCTCAAATAGCCCAACTGGGTCCTGCCCGGATCCAAACTCGCTTGGATTCCCCGCGTCCGGGGTTTTCCCACTCGGAAGGGGTACAGGGTTCTTCCCGGGTCCGGTTCTTCCCTCAACCAGGAAATAGCGCTACCGGATCTCTCGTGTCCGGGTTCTCCCACACCCGGCACTACTGTAACACCCGGAAAATTAAGGTATGTGTTTTTTCAATTCTAAAATGTTCTCATTACTTTAAATGTTGGGTTTTAGCTTATGATTAGAGGATTGTTGGTATGTATTAGAAGGCTTTTATACCTTGAGTCCTTTATGTGCTTAGCGTATCGAAATCGTCGAAAAAACGACAAGTTTGGGGGCTGGGCGATTGTGACCAGCGACTATGACAATGGTCATAGTCGCATGGCAATGTCATGGGTCGGGGGGTGGTCTCGATACACCCCAAACGAGAATGCCAAGCGAGAGTGACAGGGGCACTATCGCCCTGTCACAATCGCGAGTTGTGTACCGCGGGTCCTTTAGAGGCCACGACATTGCCCATGGCACTCGACAGTGCCATGGGCAATGTCGTCGGGCACTGTCGCCGACAGGCTCTGAGAGTTTAAAACTCAACTCTTGACCTTTTAGACTCCACTTTTCCACTTCTCTCGTTTTTGGACCGAATTTATGAGCTCTTAGGGCGATTTCCACCCTCTCAATCATCTCCACATTTATTGAAACCCTACATCTAGTTGGAAGCATTTATTGGCATTAAAGGATCTTGAAGGAGCTTTAAGTGGTGCATTAAGGAACACACTTCAAGTCTTCACTTCCTATCAACCTCATCCAAGTTTTCTAGGGTTTTGTGTAAAACCCTAGATAGTGAATTTTTCTACTTACCATTTTCAAATGAGATACATATTTAGTGTGATTACTTATTTTTAGTTTACTTACATGTATGAAATTGATCACCTGATAAGTTTGACCTAACTGGTATATATGAGATTTTGGCTATGAGTTCATCATGTGGAATGAATGGTAATATTAATTATATTGATGGGTTATGATTTGTATAACACTATGGAAATTGTGACTATCATTGTGGGAATTGCATGTTTATGGTTTTGGACCTAAATTGGAATTGGAACTATGTGAAGTCTTATACATGTATCTTGCCGATATGAAATATGTATAGAGATGAATTATATATATATACATATATATATATATATATATTGATTGGAGGAACCATGAGTATGTGCTAGGAGGATGTAGTCTTCGGTGCCACCTTGTTGGTATGCACCTAGACCTCCGTCATTTGGAGTAATGCCTGAGAGGTAGTCTCCAAGTGTGACGGGCCTTTGGGGTGTTGCTCATGCGAGTGAACATCAAGGTACATTGACTTGAGGTAAAACTCATTGGTATGATGGGTCGCCCCCATTGATTCCCGTATGGCCGATGAGGACTAAAATGATATAAAAGTTCATGTATGTTTATAAATGTTATGTCATGCTCTTGTACAACTCACTAGGCCCATTTGGCCTAACACTTGTTTGTTTTGATGTGTATCTCAGGTTCTAGCGGCGCGACCGCCAAGAGGGATTAGCGGGCTTCTAGACGTGAGCTTGGGGATTTTTGGGATGCCACTTTAGATACGACCATTTTGGATGTAGATGCCAACCGTTTGTAATCTTACTTTTTGTTTTAGAATTTAGATTAAGAGGTTGTTATCTCTCATTTGTTGTTATTACAAACTTGTAATTAATTGGTATTTATTGTTCCCCTTTTTGGGATGAGCTCGTGTTCTGGCATATTTTATATCACATTTCCTTTTCGGAAATTTTTGTTAGCCCCAATTTTTGAGGTGTTACAACTACCGGATTCTCGATCAGGAAGCATATCACCCGGGGTTCCCACACTCGGGTTTTCCACATCCAGCCATTTATAACTGGGGCCTTCCCGTGCCCGGGTTTTAACCCTATCCGGGTTTCGCTCCCTTCCGGGTTCTTCCCACCAGGGATGGATACAGAAATTTTTTCATACGGTGGCACCATATAATACCGACAATTTTTTTTTGCAAAAAACACGGTTTTTATCGATGTGTCTTCATCTTTTTACCGACGTTCAATATTGTCCGATGTGTTTTTAGCCTAATTCCACAATTTCGAGCGATTTTTAAAGTTGTTTGCTTGATTTCGAGAGATTTTTAAGTTAGTTTTATCGATTTCGAGAGATTTTTTCGGTTTTTTTGGTTGATTTCGATAGTTTTTTTTGGTTGATTATGAGATACGGTTACATCTTCTTGAAGTTTACAAAATAATACGGTAGCACATTCCAAAACGATACGGTTGCACCTTATACGAACCTAAAAGTTTTACCCTTCGTCGGCGAAATAATACGGTGGCACATGCCACCGTAGCCACCATAGTGGATCCGTCCATGCTTCCCACCCGGATTCAAGGCGATTACCAGTTACAACAAATATGTTCAAACATGGTTCCTTCCCAACTCGCTTAAATCAAACCTAGGTAACATTTAAACCTTTAGATTGGAATACGAAACACTTTAACTCCATCTTTCACCAATAAACCGAAAATCAACACTCCAAACACAAACCCAACAAATTTGGGGTTATCATCACCCCAAAGCACTACAAAACAAATCTAAAATTCCCAAAAGCTTAGAGAAAATAGAGATAATATTTACTTTTAAGGGGATGAAGATTCACACCACAAATTGCTTTCCAACTCCAAGTTTCTTGAAGAAATTGCAAGGGTTCTTCCACACTTTCTCTCTAGCCGCCTCCAATACTTGTAAGGAAGAAATGAGGATTTTTAGGGGGTTTTAACCCTCTTTTTCCTTATTCACACCAAGGTCCTCAAACTTTCACTTTTCACACTATACTTACTAAACTTTGTTTGTTTACAATATAAATATAAATATTAGAGTAAATTTGAAGATAATTTTATATTTATATGTATACTTCAAATAATTATGGCATATTAATTTTATACTATGATGTCCGAAAATAAATATACATAATGAAAAATACATGTAGTTTTAGTAATGTATAATTATTACATTTTTAAATACTCAAAAGATAATTTTACCCCTAATTAGAGAGAGTAATTTTCTCCATATCATAATCAAAGGTAGATTGAAGAAGTAGACTTAAACTTTTGAAAGTGAACACTTATTTTATAACAAACTAAAATAGTACTATAAACATTTATTTTAGGACAGAAGAAGTAATATATAAATATATTTTTCATATATCGGGTAGGGGAAAATGTGAAAATTTAAGAGCATCTCTAATAGCTATGATATATTTTTTTCTAAAATGGAGCATCAAAAGTTAAAATATCTAAAAAAAATTACATCAAACTCCGATAACTATTTTATTTTAGCAATTCTATCATTAACTATATTATTAAAATATTCGGTACATTTAATAAAATATTATTTCTCTTTCCTAAACACTTATTATTTCTCTTTTTTAAATATGGTAGAAATTTCTCGAAATTTGAAGTCCCCCCCCTCTCTCTCTATTTTGGAACAAAAGTATACTATGAACCATAGTCACCGACGCCGGCAAACCATGCACACACGACACCACCCACTGCATCTTTCTTCCACACACACACACACACAAAGTACAACGTGCTTCATTTCCCCCATCCCCACCCCTACCCGACCACCCCCACGTCTTCATCTCCCCCATATTGTCGACTATCCCCGGTCAAATTTCCTCCCCCAAAACACTCACATAACACTAACAACTCCCAAGTGAGTAGTGAGGTTGAGCATAACTCCTGATTGGCCAAGATATTCACCTCTGCAATCTCCGGCAATTCTACTTTCAAATGGGGTTCCATCTACGGTGAATACACAACTCCCCATTTTTCTCTATGTGTTTCGTTTGTGTTCTCTCTGTCTGTTGTTTGTTTTCTGTGTGCACTATGTGTTTGATGAGGTGAGAACATGGCCACAGTAGGAGCTTTCACCGGAAAAGTTGTCAGATTCGAGAGCTTTTCCGTTTCTCGCTCGCCAATGATGTTCTTCTTGTGTGTGTGTGTGTGTGTGTATTATACATATATATTATTAAAATTATAATAGAGTTGGACGGTTTTTGGAAAGCCAATTTTTCCTCCCCACGTTCCACTCCCCTATTCAATTACATTAAAATTCAATGTTACATTTACCACCCTTACAATTAGTTATTTAATTTGCTTTATATCCATTGTTTTTTCATTTTTCTTTTTTTATCATGTTAACACAAATAATCGTATATGAACAAAAATGCAATGAAAAAATATGTTTCTGTTAAAGGAAAAACATAATAGAACAACAATATACGGAGAGAATGAATCTGCAATTCTCATTAATCAAAAGCCCTTTAAATAGGGATGAGATACAAGTAGATAACCACGAGATATTTTAGTTCTAATCTAACTCTGATATATTTATCTCTATCTCTATCTCTATCTTTATCTCTATCGTCATATCCTTTAGACGATGGCACATTTATCCTACAACACTCCCCCTTGTGTCGAGTTAAAGGAGTGGTGGTGCACAGTTGTTGTCTCGTTAAAACCTTACGCTAAAATAAAACCCAGTGGGAAAAATAAAAATATGACGAAGGAAAGAGTACAACGCACCAGCTTCTTTGCAATACATAGACTTATCCTTCAGTCTAGTTTTCTCTTAGATTCATACTTTAATCTTGAGAGTTAGGAAAGCATGATGGTATATAAACAGTTGCCTCACTAAAACCTTACACCAAGGAACAAAACCCAATGGGAAAAATAAAACATTGGTTGAAGGAAAGAGCACAACATACCAATATCACAAATATAGTAGACTCCCCCTTTTGTCTACTACTCCCCCTGATTCGTGCATTAATCAAAGGAGTTTGGAAAACATTTCCATTTACTTTCTACACGTTTTCCAATATATGGTTTTATGGTAATGAATTGGTAAAATATGTCACATTCTTTTGACACCTTACTTGATTCACTTGAATCTAAAAGAGGGTATTTTATTGCTGATTATATATAAACTTAAGCAGAATATGCTTTGTGTTATTACCTTGATGTATCTTATGTTCATTTCTTCAATATATGATGCATCATTTCCATATATGCAAGTAGGATACTGGTTGAACCCAAAATTACTAACTCCTCTAATATATGTAATGATAGTCCTTAATCATATACATTATTTTATTATCTCATGGAGAGTAATATTCTTGGATTAGTTCAAGGAGATAGTTACAAAGAATTGCTTAGTTTACTTCCAAGCAATCGACGTGTTCCTTGTGGTAATTCTTTATCCAGTTTGGGAATAACCTTTGTATGGGTCAGACAGATACCTAATATCAGCAAACACATACCAAGACATTGTTTGGTGTTTTTCTATAAGAGCTAGTACTTTTGCTGCTTACATTCTAAGTAGGTATTGAAATTCCATTATCAATCCAATTTTTCTTTCTATAGGGAAAGTATAAACCCATGTCAGTGGTTCCAAAATATTAATTTGATATCATTCCAATGACTTTGTGTTGGCGCTGAGCTAAATCTAGCTAACAAGTTCATTGAGAAATATAATGTATGGTCAAGTGTATTATGCTAAGTACGATAATGCGCATATTGTACTTAGATAGGGAATTCCATCTCCCAACATTTTTCGTCATCATCCTTTAGACGAAATGGATTTTTCCTTATATCTGACACTTCAACCGATCATGGAAGTGCTAACCGAATGCGCTTTGTCCATATTAAATTTCCTGATTATTTTCTGGACATATGCGATCGGTGAATTAATATTTCACAAACTCGGTGTCCTAACTCAAATATCTAGACAAAACCAAGTCTTCCCAAGATCTTTCCTCTCAAAATCAGATTTTAAGTAGTTTGTGGTTCCTCTCATTTCATCAAGAGTGCCTATTATGTTCATAACATTGACATATAGAGCTACTTTGAAAATCTGGAACTTGTTTTCCATAATAAATACGCAAAAGAACAATTCATCGTTCTTATATATCATTTCCCAATCAAGTATTGCATTAGGCGGGTATACCACTTCCGCTTAGATTGCTTTAATCTATAAAGTGGGTGTTTCAATTTTATTGCAAACGCATTTCGTGGTTTGGAGTTACTTGATTTTGGTAATGTAATATCATCAAGTACTTTTATATATCTATAAATCTAGATCCCCGTAGAGATATGTGGTAACCACATTCATGAGCTACATTTTCAGTCCTTCGGAAACTATTAGGTTAATTATTTAGCAGAACGTTATAACGTCCATCACAAGAGAGTAAATCTTCTCATGGTCAATCCAGGGCGATGTGAGAAACCTTGCGCCAAAGGAGAGCCTTACATATTAGGACTTCATTATTCTCGTTACGCTTTCTGACAAAGACTCAGTTATGTCCTACGGGCTTTACACTTGGTAGGTTAGCACTACCTGACCAAATACCCGATCCTTTGTCAAATAATAGAATTCTTTCTGGATTGTTTCTTTACATTTAGGCCAATATGCTCTTTGTTGATATTATTCAACTGAGCCTGGTTCGATATCGTCGTGCTCGATCATTTTATGAGCCATTGTATATGCGAATAAATCATCAATGATTATATATGATCTGTCCATCGACTCATATGTACTCTCATAGTTCATTTGAGATTAATATTCATCTCTCGAATCAATATTAATTTCGGAGCGTCCTCCAGTGATGATTCATGGACATAATTATAATTAGAGACAATCTCATTAGAGCTTTATGTATTGATGATAAATGGATGTGCCTAACTATTCTCTTCCTTTAGAATAGTATCCATCGAACCAAGTAGCTTCCACCACTTCCATTTGGTAGCTACGACCTCAACCACACCTCCACTATGTGTGATTGCAACGCACTTTCCAGTGGCGTTGTGCCCCTGTTGGGGACTTGTTAACCTTGCGAGTATATTTGCAGCTCGTATATGTGATCTTGTCACTTTTGGAATATTAAACATATCAGGTATCGAGTCTGATTCGTTTGAATTCAACATTACATTGTGAAGTTTTGGGGATCAAAATGAGACAGAGTGAGAATATTCAATGACACTTCCTGTCGTTCCCATGGAAAATCATTTTTCCTATCTCCCCCTAACGACGGGAAGACTGTCTCATGAAAGTGACAACCCGCAAATCTAGCGGTAAAGAGATCACTAGTCAAATATTCTAATTAGCGGACAATTGTTGGGGGTTCATATCCAACATTTACCAAATCGTCTTTAAGGACCCACTTCGATGCGCTGTGGGGGCGCAATTGGCACATATAATCAAACATGCGTAAATGTAAAGTATCAGGCTTATATCCATTTACCAACTGGTACGCATGAGACTGGTTAGCAAGCAGTGGGTCTAAACACGAAAAAAAAATTGCATATAATAATTGCATAATCCCAGGTAGATGTGGGTAAATTGGTGCGCATTACTAATACCCTAGATGTCATCATATTCTTTTGATAACAACTTCTATGAGACCATTTTATATGTACACATGAGGTATAGGAAACTCTACATTGATCCTAATACATATGTAATTAACATCAAATCCTTATGATGTAAATTCTCCAGCATTCCAAGTCATGTAGACTTGATGAAATAATAAAGGTGGTGAGGCCTTAAATGTATAACTAGTGTTAGGAGTGCAGAATTTCATGTGGACAATAATACGATATGCGTTCATCGTTTCGAAACCAGAACCATAAAGTACTTTAATGGTCCGCATTCTGGATGTTTATGTCCATAAATATCACCTTGTATTCATTGTAACAATGGAATATTTTTGTATAATGTCCTTAGCTTTAGTACGATCTCATTCCTGTATTGACTAAGGATTAGGGTATATACAAAAGTTTTATGTATTCGAGAGGGCATATTATGATAGCAATGTTGTTTCTTATGTTGCAGAAGTCAACAGTTGCAATTTGCCTTGTTTTGTCTTTCACTCGAAAGAGAATGTGTCTATGTGTATTTTGCAATACACGGATCACTATGGCATAACCACGGTGTCCCACATGGTTATGTCGAAACATATATGTGTTATTGCCCCCAAAATTTCTTTATTGGTGACAAAATATGTTCCGATGACCCAATAATCTACTAGTTTGACACATTAGTTTTCATGATATATGTTTCCTTTCATATTCATTGGAATTTATGTATATATGCTCATTTTCATTTCCATTTGATACAAATATCTTTACAAGGTTCCTATTAAAGTTGTTCCACCAAGAAAGTGACAGTCCATCGTCTAAGTAATTTGGTTGGATGTATTATAAAACAAGTATTAGTCTATCTTTTTTTTCGATTGTGTGATAGGTCAAAAAAAATCAATTCTCCTCGATACATTCCTAAGCGGAACGGAGAATATTGAATTTTTTTTGTATTTGTTTTGATGTATTTCTTTACATCTATAATGGTTACATATTCAATTTTACTTTAGCAAAGAAAATAATTTTGGTACTTAAAATTAATTTCAAAAAACATATGCATAATCAATATTAAATATTAAAACAAATATGTTATATTTCATTTTCAACGTGTTCCCTTTTTGATAGAAGCACTTTTTAGTGCATATCTTATTTGATTGTCCATTATCACCTGGGTAGTAGTTGTATCCTACTTCAGGTGTTGAAAAATCCTTCATGGCTCTTACCAATACCCTGACCCTTTATAGGGTCTCGTCCACATGGTGCAGAAATGTCACATGTGTGAAATTGTTTTTAACTCACAATCCTTTGGAGTTGTTTCCACCTCTAACACTTTCACTATCGATATCGAGAATTTTCTTTATCCCGACATATGTGGTGTTATTCGAAAGAACCTTGTTATGTCTCTCAACCACTTTCATTAGGTTGATGAGTTTGTCTAAAGGTTGCATTCCAACTTATATTTATATTTACTTATATATGAAAGGTGGAAATAATGTTAAAAATCATGTCATCTTCTGTGAGTTCCTTGCCACAGAGATTGAGATGTGTTTTAGATATATTTCTTTGTTGACATCGGTTACCTTTTTTGTAATCGAGTAAGTGTGTTTCATTCCAATATACGATTAGTTCGGTAAGTACATATTCATGAGTACTCCCGATTATCCCTTTCGGGACATCCCACGTTTCTTTGGGGGTTTCTAGTAAAGGTATTCCTATAAAATTTAGGATTTATATGTCGTCTCAAAACATGAAGGTATTTGCTTGTACCTTTTCAAGAGGTTGGTTTTAGAGTCAATAGGGAGTTGGATTTTAGGTATTTTCTTGTACCTTTTCAAAAGGAGGTTTATATACTCATTCAGATTCTTTTGAGTTTACGACGTTGATTTTTGGATGATTTGTTTCAACCATTTACATATATAAAGGATAATATATATTTTCTTTTTGATAAGAAAATGGATTATGGTTATGAAATTTCATTATCTTATATATTGGATTTTGTATGCTTTAATTTTATTGATAATACTTCATCAATATTTCAATTTGCGAAAAAGAAATCACTCAATCTATTGGATTTCCAGGTAGTAGGGGAATCACATGGATTTCTTAAATCCCTACAAACTTTAAGGCTGTTTACACCCGTTTGACAAAATCCAATCGATATCTTGTGATTTAGTTAATTTAAATATAACATTTATTATAGAGCATTTGGAAAGATGCCAAAATGACTATGAGTTTGGCATAGAAGCCAATTTTAATATTTTAATACACTTAATAGTATTGTTGGAGCTTTTAGTAAAAACCAAAATATATGGGGTTGGAAGTGTAACTTCCAAAGATTAATTATATAGCTTAAAAATAATGAGTAGGAATCCATAATCAAGATAAGTATTTAGATAAAAAAAAATTAATTTTTTTTTAATTTTATTTATTAATTTATTTATTTAATATTTTAATGTTATTTTTGGAGCTTTTAGCAAAATAACAAAAGTTATGGGGGGTTGAAAGTGTAAATTCTAAATATAATTTATAAGATTGAGATTAATGAGTAGGAACTCATAAACAAGATAAAAATTTGAATATTATATGGATAAGGCATAAAAATCTATAAAATAATTACTAAACATTTTAATACCAAATTAAAACAATTGATTTAGATAAATAAAAATAAATTAAGTTGTCCACTTCAATGTACATTATCAATAACAATAGAATAAAATAGAATCATATATAAAACAATTAAAATAATAATGATCCGATAGATGATGACAAATTTTAGGTTCAAATGCAAATTAAACAAATAACAAAATTAAATGTTGATAAGTCCAAGAAAAAATTAGATAAGAGATAATTCTAACAAATCCAATAATAACTTTTTTTTTAGGGTTCAGAACTAAATCTACAAATATTAATTTCAACTATAAGATTGATTTGAAATTGAAATTTACAACATCGAAGATTACTAACATATTAATTGTTATAATAATGAGTTGTAACAAATTAATTTATTTAGATAAGTAAATAATAATAACATGATTAAGTTAACTAACTAAATATATGCAATATTATAAACTTATTTAAGAATACCTAAATTAATAACTATAAAAAAAATTGAGTCAGTAATTAATTGTTTAAAATATATAAAATACGATTACAAATCCACATGAAAGGTTAAAACACAAAAAAAAAGTGTGTATTTTCCTTTTAAATAAATAAAAAAATAGCGAAACTAAGGTGACCAAATCCATATGAAGGGCAAAAAAATAAAATAAATCATTAAAACAAATTCATCCACATCATTAGCACAATTATTTAATTGTTCATATGTATAAAGAGTTGAAGAATGTGTACTTGTATTTGGTAGGAGGATGCGAGTTGTCCAACAGCAGAAACCGGATATATCTGAGCTTACGTGCTGATAACGTGTTAAAGGAAAAACATAATAGAACAACAATATACGGAGAGAATGAATCTGCAATTCTCATTAATCAAAAGTCCTTTAAATAGAGATGAGATACAAGTAGATAACCACGAGATATTTTAGTTCTAATCTAACTCTGATATATTTATCTCTGTCTCTATCTTCATCTTTATCTTTATCTCTATCGACATATCCTTTAGACGATGACACACTTATCCTACAACGTTTCTTTTTTTTACAAATTATACCATTATAATCGTCTCGTCAATACTTTCAAAATGATTCCAATATTGAATATTTTTTAATTTCACAATACTATTAAATATCTATAAATTAGATTCTTGACTAAATTACATTTTTGGTCCCTGTGGTTGCCACTCACTATCAGTTTTGGTCTCTCTCTTTTAAAATAATTACAGTTTTGGTCACTATGGTTGCCATTTGTAACATCCCGAGTTTCGAGAGGTATCAATTCAAGTTAATACAGAAACCGATATATAAAGGAAAAATAAGATATTTTATTTTGGACTTGAATCCTAGATTTTATAGTCTAGATGGATAAAGGATTCAATTACGAGTCCAACGGTTCTTTTCGGAGCAAAAACGGAGCTATAACGAAGAAGTTACGGCCAAAACAGTATCGAGAAGAAAATCAGCGGAAGCGGGCGACTTATGCCGCGACCTAAGTCACGGCACAAGTCGCGAAATCCACTGTTCCAGCTTAAATCGCGATTTTTCAGCCCCAAACTTCATTTCTTCATATCTTTTGATCCTGAGCTCCGATTTGGGTGATTCAAGTTGCTACGGTTTCGTTTTTGAGAGCTTTTCAAGAATCTAGCAAGAGATTGGAGGTCTATTGGAGTATACAAGAGTATTTTGTGGTGGTAAGCTCCTCACCTCTCCCATTTCATCTTCTTCACCAAGTTTTCTAGGGTTTCACCCACCCTTTGTGCTTCCTTTCATAGATTGGAGATTTGTGATCATTTTGGTGAACTATAAGTGTTTTGGTTGGTGGATTCAAGTTTGGGTTAAGGTAATCTTCTATTCTCTTCGGTTATGGGAGTTAGGGTTTCGGTTTTAGTTGAGGTATTCATGCACATGGTTTGGGAAACGATTCTCTGTGGTTGATTATGTTTATGTATGGATTTAGGTTTTGGAAGTTTTGTCTTGAGAATCCAAGTGTTCTTCAAAGGAGCTCTAGTTGGGGGGAAATCTAGATTTAGCCTAAATCTAGCAAGGTGAGTTCAAGTTGATTTGTGAAAACGGTGTACATGCCAAAATGTCTATTTTAAAGTGTTTATGTGTTTTACATGAAATTATCAAATGTTGGGTTATTTGTTGATCTTGATTATTTGAAGTATATTTAACTTTACAACTTTGTATAACACCCACATTTGGGATTCTTGGGCATTTTGATAAATGTGTTACAAACGAATGTGTTTTGAGGTCTTATTGCATAAGTAGATCTTTGGTCAAAGAAAATACACTTTTAAATGTTTATCGGTTCCATGCATCATCATGAAATAGAGTGTTTTATAATTTATTACTTGCACTTTTATGTGAGGTATTTGAAAGAGCGTTTATAGTCTCATTTTATGATTTTCATTCTTATCAGCAGTTAAATTTGGAAAATGCATATTTTGTGTTATGAGTTCATTTGGAAAATGGGTTGCCTCAACTAATGTTGAGTTTTGAACTAATCTTACTTTTAGTCGCGGTGTTTACATATCCGTTGGTCGAGTGCGTTTTATTGTAATTTATTTCATTTACCAATTGGTCAATGGGTTGCTAAGCCTGCGGCTTGGTGTTTTAATTGATTTGGGGTCTTTGGACAATTGTCCAGTTTTGATAGCTCGACTTCGAGCCTTGTTGGGCCTTATGCGTATTATTTGGCTTATTGGATGCATTTGGGAGTCATGACCCCGTATTTGGTTTATTATTGTTCCGGCGTTGGGACGATTAGTTTTCCACGTCGAGGCATGTTAGGTTCCGGGTGAGGTTTAAGTCCTACATGTTGCACGTTAGGTTCCTGGTGAGGTTTAAGTCCTACGTGCTACGCGCCAGGTTCCGGGTGAGGTATAAGTCCTGCGTTCTCAAGTATTACGATATTGGATGAGGGGCTCGACATAGGAACCCGACGGGGTTGAACTCGAGTTTCCGTGGGTGTACGTTTAAAGCTACTGAGCCTGACATCCCTTGCGTGTACTTTGTTTATATGACTAGTCATAACAACATAAAATGGGCTTACTTTGTGGACCGTCACATTTTATGGAATCGGGAATCCCCCGTCACCGAAAGGTGTTGTTTTTGGGTATTGAGTTTTATTATCCAAGTTTTCGGTGACGTTTTGTATATTTGGGTTTTACCCTTGATTTATGGGTTGAGTATTATGCCCCACCCGTGTTTTGGGTGTTTTGAGATTTAAGGTTTAACTATATCTTCTTAAATGGAGAGTTCAATTTATATTTACACTTTGCGTGAGTTTTGGATTAAAGCTAATTTATGAATGGACGGCTTACATTGGTGTCATTATCTTCGAAGTAGTTGGTTTTGGAAAATGTCTAAATTGGTGTTCTTTGTATAAATTGCATATTATTGGAAAATGAGTTTTTTTCTCTTGTAAGACGTATCATATTGAAGGGCTATAACTTTAACTGCATTCTTTCTCTTTTAAACGAATATTTTATATATGTTGAAAAACTCTTGAGCTCACTAGGCGTTAAGCCTAACCTTTTTATTTGTCGGCATGTGCATCAGGTTTCAAGGTTGGGAGTTGGTCCTAGCAATCCTATGAAGAGTCGAGCCTTAGCTTTGTGCAAATGTAAGTAGTTGGTGAAGTCTTCCGCAACGTTGGAGATAGTAACTATTATGGGGTTTTAGTAGCACCCGTCCTTATCATAGACTTTTGTATAGAATGAATGGTTGTATTGAGGTTAAGTCATAGTTTGTGGTTGAAGATGATTTATTTATTGATGTATTTAGTAAATTTTTAATAAGTTGCTATTTCCAGATTTAAGGGTGTTACACCATTTCATTTCACTTTTGGTCCCTCAAACTAACTTCTGTTAAAAAATTGAGTTAACTCAAGGGTATATTTGTATTTCCATTAGTTTCACTTATTTTAAGTTAAAAGTAATATATGTATATGATTATTAATTATAATAAATATATATATACACACATGACTACAATGGGACCCACCACTAATAAAAACCAAACTATTTCTTCTTTCCCATTAACCAGACCTCCTTCGTCCCATTTGTCCTCACCAATCACCACACACCCTCCGCCTCCATGTGTCTCTCATCCAAGAGTTCCACAGATTGTGAGATCTATTTCCGTCGTAGAATACTCATCTGATTCACCCCACTGATCTGCTTCCCCTAATGGATCTGGTTCGAACAACGATGGCAGAACAGCCGGTTCCTTCGTCGGTGATCTCGTATTTGGGTTTTGTTTTTCATTTTGGAGTTGTTTTTATTGATTATGGTTTGAGTTTCTTAGATTGGTTACGATTTGAGTTTTTTAGATTTGGTTATGATTTGGGTTCTTTTGATCTATTTACAAGTTCATGCTCTAGAGTCTTGATCTCAGTTTTGATTCAATAACAGTTTGAGTTCAACCTGATGTTAATTGTTAGGCGATGTCCCTCTTCCTCCCCTCTATTTCTCTCTTCCTCATCACACCACAGTACCCACTTCACAAGAAACACCCCTTAATCAGGGAACGATGCGCAGTGGGTAGCAAGATGCAGGAGATACATAGGAACCATGTGAGAACTAAGAGGATTATTTGTGCCTAAAATTTGATATGGGTTGTAGATTATGGGGTTACCACTGGTTCAATGGTGGTGGGGATGAGTGGTGCAAAACAAACAAATTGAGCCAAAATAGATTAACCCATAAAATTTAAGCCCTAAATTTGAAGCAAACTCATATCTAAAATCTGAATCAAAGTAGCCTCAACTAATTTCTAGTGTCGCAAGAAATCCCAAAAAGGTTTGAAATCCATAAAAAGAGGAAAAGAGGGGGGTCTGCATTGTTCTTTGCATTTGTTTTGTTTCCCTATCGACCCTTGTCTGGGTGGGGAAGACGACAGACTAGGGGTTGTGGGCATTATTATTAGAGATGCTCACCGGAAGCAGACGATGGTGGGTGACTCGGGACCATATCCATGGATGAAGCAGATCTGGTTCATCGGTTTCATGGACAAACGAGAAAGATCTGGTTCATAGGTGAGGATTTACGGGTGTTAAGGATGGAGGCAGGTGGTGTTTACGGGGAAGTCAGAGAGTAAAGGATTTTTTATTTATTGGCCGGAGGAGGGGGATCGTCGTCGTGAAGCGGTAAGAGTCTGCGACCTTGGGTTGTTTAGGTGTTGACTTTGTAAGTCAACATATTTTGTTGAAGCTGGGTGCTACAGTATTTTTATAAATATATGTATATTAATAATATATTTGTTTAATTTAATGAAAATTAAAGAAAATTCTAAAAAGACCAATATACCCCTGAGTTAACAGACCTATTTAACAGAAATTAGTCTGAGGGACGAAAAATGAAACAAAATGGTAACCACAGTGACCAAAATTGTAATTAGTTCAAAAGAGGGACCAAAATTGATACTGAGTGGCAACCACGAGGACCAAAAGTGTAATTTACTCTAGATTCTTTTATAGTTTTACCTTTATTTTTTTTCACCTTTAACATATTAAAAATACATAATCGTAGATCAACTAAAATATATTAAAAACACATTTCATTCTTATTATAAATTACACCATTAATATTTAATCGTCAATATTTTTAAAATAGGCTTATTTTTTTAAATTTCTTGATTCATTAGTATTATAGAGTATCTTATGGATGATGTACACATAATAGATGAAAATGCATACCAAAATAATTCAGAGTCGATGCATGATTCACATATATGTGCACCAAACGACTCAAGCACCATGTCTTCATAGACTAAGTATCGATAATGACGAATATTACAAACTTAACATGAAACATGGTTGTCATTTTGATTTCGAGATGTTTCACGAGCGGATACATGTCTTTGTCAATTGTTTTTTCAATTTCACGATTTTGGATGATGCCGACTCATTATCTCTATCCTATTAGGGCTTTGTGTACAATTATTTAAAATTGAAGGTATAGCGTATCTACGTATAAGATTTAGCTTTTGTGATTTGAAGAGAGCTTGTGAAGTTCAAAATAAATTTCATTTCAAGTTTCTTTAGTTTTCTCTTGCCAAAGTTATGAGAAATTAGGAATTTGATATGTTGCACCAAGGTTTTGTGCTATAATATTTTACTTAGTTTATGTTTGATATTGTGTGTCTAATCATTTGTGTTTTGTATATTGAAATTATTATGTGATTGGTGGAAGATAGATCCATTGTTAAAGTACTACATCATGGATGTAGCATAACAATTAGACCTAACTATAGATTAACGATATTTCTTGTTGCTCTTTTTCTTTCTAAATTTCCAATTTTTTTAGGGAATGCAGATGAGAATCATGCTCCCACTTCATATGACAAGAGAATGATAATTTCTATGATTGCATTTCTTTTGCCTCTACATGGATCGGTACAAAGTTCTGGTGCTAATGTTGCAGAGTAAGTCAATAACTGCAAAATGTTAATTCAAGCTTACATTAGTTTTTTATATATATTAAATTGTTGTTACCATCCCGAAACCAGAGTTTCCAAAGCCAATAGTTTAGATGATAACTAGGGTGAAAATGATACACCCTCTCCCTAAATACATACAATGTTTTATCAGCTCCACGGTTTAATAAGATTGTTTGACGGTTGGTCATATTTTCAATATACCCCTCAATGATGACAAAACATCTAAATTTTCTGGACCAAAATCAATGTTATTGGTCTCCAAGATTAATAGTAGGCAAATTGATAATTTTTGGATTGGAGCTTTGCCAAAGAGAAAAAAAAAATGTTGTATTTATTTTGGGATGGAGGAGATTATGAAATTTACTATCGATACCAATTTTTTCCTTATCTTTAAACTAGAAATAAATTTATATTGTTTAAGATTCAAAATTAACTTGTTTAACTACTGAAGTCAAATTATATCACTAACTTACAAATGATAATACAAGTATATAACATATATTACGTCTCAATGTCGTGTTATTCTAAAATATGGAGCCATACATCTGGTATTCATATTTTGTGGTGTCATAGATGAGAATAAGGATCCAAACATTTTGATACCATAGATAAAAAGATCATCCTTGGTGAAATCTTATGTCCATGTAAAGAATGTATATCACTGCCTCACTGGTAACACTGATATTCTGCATTTTGTCCAAATTTAATTTTCTCCTTGATTCTACTCTCTACCATTGTGCTTTCAAGGTAATGACGTGTTCATATTTCTGAAAAATTGATGTTTGTTGTCAGTGATCTACTCTTGTTACTTGATAGATAAGAAAAGTATTGTCTAAAGGGAAGGTTGTTGGTGTCTTTCGCTTGGTTTTTCATCATGCAGTAACGTTTGAAATGGATGAGGATTCAAGTATTATTAGGAAAGTCATATTCTTCATGAAATGGTTGATTGTGATTATAGCTCCTTCCATTCTAAAAGAGGACGATAATTAAGTACGTTAGGTAGTAAATCATCAATATTGTTTTCGACCAGAGTGTTTGTTATCTTTTAAAGATGTTTTGGACGTCTTTATCAGACTCGACCATCGAGTTATGAAGTTTTTTGGAATTTTAATTTATATTGTATTGTGCTCTTTTGATATGTGATATACATTAAAAAAAAAACTATACTTTTTCTCTTATCTTAGCTAAGAAAATCACTAGATAATTGACCCCGTTCATATTTGCAGCATTGAGGCTATCACGGTTGGAGATAAGAAAATAGGGATCAAGATGTTTCGCGCCGCATCGTGCGCGGGTATGTAACTAGTTATACATATATATACTCTTACATATAATTTTGTGCATGTATGCATACATAGTGTGTATATTGTTCATATATTATCTTTGTGTATACATATATATATAGGGTATGTGTCTATGATTCAGATTAGAGAGAAAGATATGGATGGTGGTTGATTTAAGTGGGACCAGGTATTATTAAATTACATTCTCAGTCCCTGTAGTTTTAACAGAAAATAAATAAATATTTATTGTTATTTAATTACATTCTTGGTCCTTGTAATTTTAATAGAAAATAAAAAGAATTGTGAAATGACTAATTTGTCCTACTGCTTAACCTACTTAACAGAATCATCTAACGGTGTTAGGAGAAAGGGACCAAAGGCGTGTGAAAATGTAAACCACAGGGACGTTTTCCATAATTATTTCAAATTAAGGACGCACGGTGCAATTTTGTATATACCGCAGGGACCAATCATGTAATTTACTCAAATCTTTATTTTAGTATTGTTGTTAGAGATATTAAGAGCATTTCCAAGAGTAATGGTATAATTTTTGTAACACCCTCAAAATTTGGTAAGAGCAACTAATAAAAATTCCGATATAATGCCAAATACAAATCAAAGTCCTTCATACCTCAAATATAAAATTCTACAATTAACCTCAAAATATTATAAACCCCGACATTAAACAAGGGGCTAAACCGAAGTCGGGTGCTACTTAACCCCAACGCAAGTTGCTCTTCAAAAACCAAAGCAAAAGACTTCGCCAATGTCACTCACCTCTCGAGCACACTACTAGCACTCCTCTCTTCATAGTGTTACTAGGACTGTTTCCAACCAAAACCTGATGCACATGCCGACAAATAAAAGGTTAGGCTAACGCCTAGTGAGTTCAAGAGTTTTCAACATGAATAAATGTTTTGTAAAAAGGAAAGAATGCAATTTACATCATTACCTTTCAAAATGATTTACCATAACCATGAAAACGACTCGTTTTCCAATGACATGTATTGTTAAGGACGAGCGTCCCAATAAAAACATTCCTTATAAAATGATGTTGCCCAAACTCACTCAAACGTGAAATAGAAAACGGACTCTCAATTATAAAATTGCGGATAAAACTTTATATCCCGAAACACCCAAAACACGGGTGGGGCATAATATTCAACTCATACATAATGGAAAACAATCCATGTAAATATAATATGTCATCGAAAACATGGAACTGAATTTCAATACTCACGCAACCATAAAATGGAATGAAATCCAAATAATAAAGCATGGACAATTAAATATCCAAAATACTGATGGTTGCCAACGGGGGAGACCCGTATCCGTTGAGAGTGGAGGAACACAAAAATATGTCACTCATACAACGTTAATCGTATGACACTTCACGACATGAAAGCCCAAGTGTCCCTACGACTCCCTCCATGCTACACTCAAAGAGACTACTGACCTTAGCAAATGTTACCATGAATATCGTCAAAGGCTCGGCACAGTCGGGAGTTACAACCATGGCATTGCCCCGACATGGCGGAGGCACCAAATATGAAATCGCCCCTCTAGCTCATGATAACTCAACCGGACTAAGCCCTCCTGGTGTACACTTGAAAGGTTAAGGTCATAAAACATGGGTCCCGGAGTCCAACCCCGTAATACCCAGTTGACCATCAAATAAAGACTGACTTACGTGCCTATGGATCCAATGCAACACAGTCTAACATTACATGACTACACATGAATGACCAAGGCACTCGAGCATGTAATTATCATAATTATGCAATAAGATGCATTAAGGTGTAAATTATACATGGGCTCTACATAGAGCCATTAAAACTGGACAAGTGTCCACGAGACTCTTTTAAGTCGAAACCGAGCTAAAATGCTCAAAATCCATTTGACCAACAAATAGCGGTCCCCCAAGTAATACAATGCATTTAAACGGCGTTTATGCAAACACATACCTCAAAGAGGTGATTAACCCAAAACTCATCACGGGTTGGGGCAAAAGATTTTCCAAATGGGTTCATACCCTTATATTTTCCAAAATGTCTCTTAACACGGAGACAATCATTTTCCAAATGATTTATGAAATCAAATACACCAAAAATGCATAAATCATATATTAGACTTCATGTGTACAAAATCACCAAATGCATAAGTCATACTATTTACTTATCAAATATTCAAGTCTAAATATGGTTTTTCATGCGATTCAAATAACCCAAGTTTAATAGATATGAAAACTTATTAAAATACCCAACACATTGTGTAACACCCTGGATTTTCAATACAATTATATCTTTGTTAATTTCGTGTTTAACTCATAATCGTTATCATCGTATTCAGTATAACGTTCGGGTTTATGGTTTCGGTGAATTGTGAAGTTCCAGTCAGTTCTGCGACTTGCTCGCGACTTAGAGTCGCGGCATAAGTCGCGATGTTCACTGTTGTGTTATGGGTTTTGGTATGTCGCGAGTTGCATGGGGAGTAGTAGTCGCGGCATAACCCGCACCGTTCACTGTTGGGTTGTGTTATTGGGCATTCCGCGAGTTGCACCGCGACTTGAAGTCGCAGCATAACCCGCGACAGTGCCTGGACCGACTTAAGGGTTTTAAAACCCAAAATATCTAGTTGAGATTCATATTCTGAAATCTCAATCTCTCTCTTCTCTCTCTCTAAAAATCATTCTCTTTTTTCTCTCTCTCTCTCTAAGAGTTAGTAGTTTATATCAAGTGTTTGATCCGAGGTTCCGGTGTAGAAAGCTTCGTCTTGTCTAAAGGGTCGATATCTGGTTCTTCGGGGTTTTTGTATAAACCTATTGGGTGAGTTCCTACTACCTTTCTAAAACTTTATACATGTCAAAGGGTTACATTTTGAACTCCTATGTATCTCCATGATTTCAGATTTAAGATTTATACATTTTGGATATAAGTTAACTTTTGGGAGATTTTAGGGTTCCGATCATTTTATGATGGATTCTATATTATTTGAAGTAAAATGATGTTTTACTTACACATTATGTGGACATGTGAAAGAATGTTTATGAACTCATTTTGATGATTTTCATTCTTACCAGAAGTTGAACTGGAAATGACATTTTGCTTATAAAATGTGTTTATACCATATGACTATCTATGGTTGGTCACATAAGTTGTTGTGACAAGTTTGTACCATTACTAGCGGATCCCTAGGTCTTAAGTCGACTTATATTTCATTATTTGAGGTTACCAAGTAATGTAAATATGGAACTACATGTGCATTAAATTGTGAGGTTCTGGCCGTTAACAACTATAGAACTACATGTGCATTAAATTATGAGGTTCTGGCCGTTAACAAAATATGGAACTACATGTGCATTAAATTGTGAGGTTCTATATAGTAACCAAAACGAAGAACTACATGTGCATTAAATTGTGAGGTTTGGGAAAGAGGGTTTATGACCTTGTTTTAAATGAATTTTATCCTTATCAACCGTTAGTTTGGAAACGCTCATTTGAAAAGATTCCCGTTTGGATGAACATATTTACGTCTTTTGATATTAATAAAATGTATGTTCTCACTAGGCTTTAAGCCTAACACTTTTTCTCAAATGATATGTATAACAGGTTTCCTTTAGCGGTGGGTTGCCAAGGGTTTTGAGAGACGGGCTTAGTCTCGAGGCATTTTGAGATGACTAAGTATTGATAGTTGGGCATCTGTTAAGTCCCATTCTTTTGATGAATTTTGAATTGTCAACTGATGTAATCTAAGTAGTTATATTTAGATTAGTTGTTGATGAACCCTATATCAGTGCAGGTTTTGTTGTAAAGTCTTAATGACTGATACCTTTTGGAGATTTATTTCAGTACAAATGTCATGTTGCCCATTTTGAGAAGTTTCAATTTACTCTGAAATTTAGGATGTTACACATTGACTATTACCAAGTAAAACATATTTTTTACTTCAAAATACACATTTTGGCATGTACATAGTTTTCACAAAGTAACTTGAACTCACATTGTTAGATTTAGACTAAATCTGGGTTTTACCCCCAAAACTTGAATCTCCTTTCATGAAGACTTGAAATCTTCAAGCAATATCCCTAGATCTTAGATCCAACACATCTACAAGGTTTCCTTCAATACACAAGTCATCAAAATCACACCCAAGTTGAAGGATGAAAGGGAAAAGGATGAAACCATCAAACTCTAGCTTAACATTGAGAGGAATAAGGAACTTACCACCACAAAATACTCTTGGATATTCCAATAGACTTCAAATATCTTGATATATCCTTGAAGAGCTCTCAAAAACGAAACAATGGCAACTTGAATCACCAAAAACGGAGTTGAGATGCAAAAGTTATGAAGAAATGAAGTTTGGGAGCTGAAAATCGGGTTTTATGCTCGAACAGGGCATTTCGTGGGTTACCACGCGGCCTAACCTGTGTCACAACTCGCCCGCTTCCCCTAAGTCGTACGGGTGACTCTAAGTCACGCCGCAAGTCGCGTAGTGCACTGTTCGCCCGGTTTTCTTATCGTTCACTGTTTTGGTCGTAACTTCTTCATTTTAGCTCCGATTTTGCTCCGAAAAGAACCGTTGGACTCGTAATTGAATCCTTCATCCACCAAGATTATAAGTTCTAGGATTCAAGTCCAAAATCCTATATCTTATTTTTTCCTTAAAATACCGATTTTTATATTAACTTGAAATTATATTTTTCGAAAATCGGGGTGTTACAATTTTTCTATAATATAGTAGAAACGTCCAGATCTTTAACAAAAATTACATTCATCTCCAACAACAACTCTATTTTAGTAATCTTAACATTAACTTTATTAATAAAATAATCCATAAATTTAACAATATTTTGTTTTTCTCTCCTATACATTAAATTTAAAATTCTTTTGTTGGTGAAAAATACTATTATACTATAAATGTACCCTCGCAATGCAGAAGATTTTTGAAATCTAGAACTCGAACCCTCGATCATTATTCATACTTTTTGTTAGTCTTTTTTATTTTATTTTTTATAAAGTTTTGTAGATTTTTCTAAATTTAGAGATTTTTACAATTTCTCTCCTCATTTTTCTATTTTTAATATACAAGATAGCGTAGCTGTTGGAGCAAAAAAAATTGCTAAAATCATCTTTTCTCTATTTTAACATAGTTGTTGCCGGTTGAAAATGCTCTAAACTTTCATATTTTAAAAGATTAAGTTTCTAGCCATTTTTTATAACATAAACTCCTTCTAAACAAAACTATCCTTTTAAGATATAAAAATAACCGAAAACTAGTTATTATGGTAAAAAACAACAAAAAGTCCAAATGAAAAAAAAAAAACATACAACCCTTTTATATTTTAAGCGATTACGTATTTTGGAAATTTTTTAATAAATAATTTTTTGCACTTTCTAATATCTAACAAAATGGGCTTTTTGACTTGTAATAAAATAAAATAAAATAAAACTAAAAACCAATTATTACGGTAAAAATTTATTCTACATACAAAATTTGTCATGGAAAGAGTCTCCTGCCAACCTCTACTTATCCCTTCGAAAAAGAATTTGTATACATATCCCTAAAACTTATGTTTTAGATCAGCTAATAGAAATGACATCTATTCATTTTACGGAAATTGGCTCAAATAGCCTAATCACACTTGTAATTTTACCTCTTGGTCATTCTTTTTTGATTTTTGCAAAAATAGCTCCAGGTACGCAATCCATAGGTCCTCAATCCGCAATACCTCCACAAAAAGGAAGAAAAAAACACGAATTGCGGCAAGTCTGCAACGGGTCCACGTGTTACCTAGGTCCGCAATTGCGGTGGTGTACCTGCCAAGTTGGATTCTACTTTGTGTTAGTGAGCGAAGCAGAAGATGCCACGTGTCCCCTAGGTCCGCAATTGCGGAGGTGGACCTAGGTCAGCAATTGCGGATGTGGGCCTGGGGCTATTTTTACAAAAAATCATGGAAGAATAGCTAGGAGGTGAAATTACAAATGTGATTAGGTTATTTGAGCCAATTTTCCCTTCATTTTATTGGTACACTATAGTTTGTTACTTATCTTGATGAACCATCGAAACTTTCTTCAAGGTGGCCGGTGTCTGGTTCTTCTTCTTCATCGTCGTAACGTGAGACGTCACCGACACTACTAGCATCGTCCTCGGTTACGATTCCCGACGAACTTAGTCCTTCGTCCACTTCGTTTTCGGCTAAATTTAATTCCACATTGTCTATATCTGTCTCGAGGTTTGTTTCACGTTGAATTCTTTGTTAGCTATCCAACTAATCCTTCAAACATATGCAACACTCTACCGACTGCGGGGTTAATCTTGTCCGACGCTCCGATATGATCCTGCCACTAAGAGAAAAAGCAGAATTCGAAGCTACGGTACTAGCTTGGATTGTTAGTATATCGCGGGCAATAGCCGCCATAACCGGGTATTGAGGTTGTTTAGTTTTCCACCAGTTTAATAAATCTATTGATTCATAATTTTGGATAGGTGTGGAGGATGTCGCCATAAAATTAGTACGTATGTACATATTGAATTCACCCAAATCGCCCCCATTATATCTAGATTTTTTACCAGATTCATTTAAAACATCGTTCATTAAATTTATCATTAAGTCGGCCCTGTTTCGACCACGAGAACTAGAGCTAGAACCCGGTGAAAAAAAATTGAGTTGTAGAGGTTTGTTGGCTTCCTCCCGCATAATTAATTCTATAAATATTAAATAATTCATGAAAATTATTATTAAATTGTCGTATGCGCTCCCTTGAAAAAGAAGAATTTGACGCCGTATCAAAATCAAACGCTATATATATTGATTTTATTAAAACTTCGACACCCGTAATATTTAAATACGGGTTTAATGTCGCAACACAAAGAAAAATGTGAAGGGGATTTCTTGAAAATATTTTAACAATTTTACTTTCATTGGTGCTACCACGTTTGCAAAATGCTAATGGTCTTCGTATTGTGAAATTTTACTTGCCAAAATATATATTTGATTTAAAAGTAACGGGCTTGTTGGATAATAAATACCGGATAACATAGTTGTTGCAGTTTTGAAATCGCCCAAAATATCGTGTAATTCTTCAAAAATTTCCCAAACATATTCAAAAAAATTGTTATCCCCGTAATGAATGTTATAAAATGCTTGAATATATTGTCTTTGTTTTAATAAATTATTCATCATTTTGTAAGTCGAATTTCATCTAACCGGCATATCAAACGCCGGTCCAAAAAGACGAAAACCGACATCTTTGCAATATTTTATATATGTGTTTTTGCATTCTTTTACCTTTTGTGAAAATCCGGCGTAACATAAACCTAACCTAAGTTAAAAAATGTTTACATTTTGCTAGGCCGTCTTGAACGGGCTAGATTTATTATGTGTGCGCAACGTGTATGAAATAATTTTCCATTTAAAATAGGGATAAAGTCAACCTTAATTTGTTCACACATAATGTATTATTACTACCGTTATCAAACGAAATACTAATAACTTTATTCAATAAATTATAATATTGAATATTTCTCATAATTAAAGAAAATTGACGTTCACCCGAATGTGGCGAACCAAAGTGCTCAAACGTGATTACACGCTTCATAATTATCACGATTGCGGCACAATCCAATGTGTCGTTATGCATATATAAGATTGTGGCAATCCGAATGATGCACTCCATATATCACATATTAAAGAAATGTTGTTGAGTAATTATAAAAATGTTTGTCGCGTATCACTTTTAGTCATTTTCCAAAGTTTTATAGCATCACGTCTAAGAGTTTGACGACTTACCGAACCCACATAGCGTGGTTGGATCGAGACTTTGATCATGTGAGGATTGTCGAAATTTCCAAACGGCAACCCGCTTTGAATGACACATCTCATTGTCATTTCTAGGTTCAACTCGACATCATACGACCATATTTGATCGGAATTGTCAAGTATGGGTTGATTTGGATCATCACCCGATTTCAACTTCTTGCACAAAGACCTTGGTGGCGCTTTAACGTGAAATTTCCGGACGCCGTAAGGAGATCTCCACACATTTTGCATTGCGCTTTTTTTGTACCATCGTTGAGGATCACCAAGTTGTAATGGGCTTAAATCGGTGCTTTTCATCCCTGCTCGGCAACAACTTGTAATTTTGTTCGGCCATTTTGAGAGTAGAGATTTGAGAGTAGAGAACTATAGATATTAGATTAGAACTTGTGATAAACGAATATAGCAAGAAATGAGAATTATATGCATTTTTTGCGTTTTATAATTTGGTGTGTATCTCCATAATTTACACAAGTATTTATAGGGGTTTGGGGGTATTGGAACAAAAAAATGGTAATAAAAGTGGGGGGAAAACGGCTACAAAAACGATCCCAACGGCTATATTAACGGATATAAATTTAAAAAACTCAGATCAGGTTGGACCGGGCCAAAAACCGAGCCATGAACCGGTCCCGGGCCGGGCTGTTAAAACCTCCAAATACTTGAACCGGTCTGTGTTTTCGAGCTATGAACCGGTCTTCTACCAAGTCGGGCTTTGGTTGCCTGATCAATTAGGTTCGTGCCCATTTGGCCATCACTAATCGAAAGGGGAAAATGGTAAATTTGTCTTGTTTTCTAACTAAAAAATAACATTTTTTTAACAAAAATTGTTTAGAAACAATTATTATAAATATGATTGTTTGTTGGATTTTGAAAGCATTTCTAACATATCCATCAAAATTTCCTTAAAAATAAAACTTTAAAATCTCTGAAAAGAATATATATTCAATTTCAGAAGATTGTCCATTTTTTAGATTACAATATTAAATATTTATAAAATATTTCATTCATTTATAAAATGGGAGTTTGGAATTGCTTATTTATAACAACTTACACTTATTTTTAAAAGTGTTTATCAACATATTCGATGTTAAACCAATATTTTTTATAAAATGTTTACATTAGCTTATTGTTGTACCAAAACATGATAATTTAATTAGTTGTAATTTAAAAATGTTGCTTATACATAAAAATTAACCAAAAAAGTCACAAGTACTTTTCAAATAAGTTGATAATATAAAAACAAATAACTTATCAAAAACTATTTTTTAACAGTTTAACACCGCTAAAAACATTTTTAATTTTTCTCCATTCAAACACTAAAAAATGATTATCTCGAATGTCACACAACAATAAGCTAAAATAAAACTTCAAATAAACAATCTCAAACACCCCCAAATATTATTTATCTCTCCAAATTTATTACAAAGTTTTATACTAATTAAAATATATTAGAATAAGAATACACCCAAATACCACATTTTAAATAATCTGGTATCCATGAGAGACTTACATATACATAGCAAAAAGAACATATGATAGCAAATTAACAATGGTAAATAATGTTAAAAGTTCTCCTAATTTTCCCAGTGTGATGCACTTTTTATCTAAAAAGCATTTTATATACATTAGAAATTGTTCTTGAAAATTTTACTCTCCGGACTCATAAATAAACTCAAAATTCGCAGAAAGAAAGCTGAAAGTTGCCTTAATTGAATGTCCTAAATGGCACCAATTCTTGATTGCTTGACGAAAAATTCATCAATCACAAATCGAGCAAATTAACAACGAATAAATCAAAACTAAATACAGAAATGAGATCCAAATTCCAAACCAAACGAACAAAATCATCAAAAATACGACAATCAACTATGATATTTCATTAATCCAACATTCAAGTTTCATAACCACCGCAAATCATTACCAGTAATTACATCAGACACCAAAATCCAGTTTCACAAAACCTAATTCCAGAACAATACACCAACACTGAAAAACGTTCTAAGCACTAGTAAACTTAGTCACAGCCTTGGTACCTTCAGAAACAGCATGTTTAGCCAACTCACCAGGAAGAACAAGCCTCACAGCAGTCTGGATCTCCCTTGACGACAGCGTATTCTTCTTGTTGTACCTCGCGAGTCTAGAAGCTTCCTGAGCAAGCTTCTCGAAGATATCGTTGATAAACGAGTTCATGATCCCCATGGCCTTGCTAGAGATCCCGATGTCAGGATGAACCTGCTTCAAAACTTTGAAGATGTAGATCTTGTAAGTCTCCACCGATTTCTTGTGCCTCTTCTTCTTTTTGTCTGCTCCGGCCGCCGATGCGTCCTTCGGGAGCTTCTTCTCGGCTTTAGGCTTCTTCTCCGCCGGTGCTTTCTCTGCCGGAGCTTTCTCCGCCGCTGCTGGCTTCTTTCCGGCTGCCGCCTTTGGTGCCATTGCTAACAGTCGATTGAAATGGAAGATTGAGATGTGCGAGAAAGGGGAAGCAAAAAGGTTTTTGATGATGATGTTGAAATTTTGGGGGTTATGTTTATATAGGCGGTAGAGGATGAATCTGATTGGTTGGATATGTTAGACGCGGATTACGATCTCTGGCCGTTGGTTTTTAGAGAGTAATTTGAACGGTGGATTTTGAACATTTTGAAAAAACTCAAAACTCTTAGCGGTAAACATTAAAATCTTCTTGAAAATGTAGGAGAATATTTAAAATTTGAATTTAAATCACCTTTTAATATACTTTTTTGTTTTTATCTATCAAATTAAATATAAAATGTATTTGATATATCTATACTATATTATAAAGCACGGATAAGAAGTTCTTAAAAACAAATTATTAGGCACAAGGTACCATCATTTTATTCAAAATTTTAAAAATCTCTTAATTTACAAGTATCAAAGCACAAGATACATATTACTACTGCAGACTTCTAACACCCACCAATTTGGTATGTGCAGTGTCTTCCTTTTATGCAGACATTTTCATACATCACTATTAATTAATATATTATATTACTGTAAATTTGTTTTAATTATATTATTAAATATATAATTGGTTATTTTTTTAGATTTCATTAAAATATATAAGATAATCATTGAATTCTAACATCTATACTATATTATAAAACACGGATAAAAAACTTTTAAATACAAATTATTAGGAACAATGCATCATCATTTTATGCAAGATTTTAAAAATATCTTAATTTACAAGTATCAAAGCACAAGATACATATTACTACTGCAGACTTCTAACACCCACCAATTTGGTATGTGCAGACATTTCCATACATCACTATTAATTAATATATTATATTACTGTAAATTTGTTTTAATTATATTATTAAATATATAATTGGTTATTTTTTTTAGATGTCATTAAAATATATAAGATAATCATTGAATTCTAAAAAAATATTTAATTTTTTTTATATAAAAAACATTATATTATTAAGTCTAAATTAAACAAATTCATAAAAAAAAATATTATCACTTTCTCAAAATCATCCAAAATTGTAATGTAAATCGACAAAAAATTAAAATGAAACATTAAAATCATGATGTATTTTGCTGCATTGCGCAAGTACGCTTCTAGTAATGGTATAATACATAAATAATATTTGATTGATAAATCAACATTATTTTTATTTTATAATGAATATCAATTGTCGAAAAAAAATCAATGATATTAAAAGTCTTTTTCCTGGATTTCTGAACAAATTAATTAACACCCATCGATTAAATGTCAAGAGATTCATATGATCTAATCCCCTTAAAAAGCAAATTAAGCCTGAATTTTAGCTATAGCGCCACCGTCACTTTGGCAGTGGTGGCCTAATTTTGATGATTTTGACCATAAGTATTTGCACGGCTAATATAATTGTAGATTTCTTTAACTGTAAAGGTTAGATCCATACCTTTTTTCGAAAGTTAAAGGGTATGATTTATTTTTCATCCTGAAACCTAAATAGTCACCATGGTCGAAGGAGGGTTTGCAGATGTCCATTCAGACCCCTCATATTCACCTCATTTATATTACGCCCTTCAATCATGAATAGACTAGGTTGGTAAAATTAACCTTTTTGCTTTCCATGAATCTAAAATCCATTGAATTCTACCATTTATTTATCTTTCCATATGTTTTGTATTTCCTAACTTGGCCACCTCACATCTATTTTGAAGATTGTTTTACATTATTTATTGTTTTAATCTGATTTACCAATTAAATTGTGTTGTTATATGCCTTTTTAAGACGGAATTGTGGTAAGATACTTAAGCAATCACACGGATCATATAAGATTATGTTTACCATTCCATTGTACCAGATTGATCTTAACACAGTTAAGCCATACATGAACTTTTTTGTGACACCACCTTAGTTACTATACTTTTATGTTATTACTGCAACCACATAAGGCTGAAAATGCCCTAGAACTTCGAATCTATTTAAGACTCATTAAAGTTCTTCACAGCCTTGTTGCCTTCATGCACTGCATGCTTAGCCAACTCTCCATGAAGCACAAGCTTCACCGCAGTCTGAATATCCCTTGATGACATTGTATTCTTTTTGTTGTACTTTGCAAGCTTAGAAGCTTCTTGAGCGATTTTCTCAAGCATATCATTAACGAACGAGTTCATGATCTCCATCGCATTGTTAGAGATCCCGATGTCCCTACGAACCTCCTTCAAAACCCTGAAGATGTAGGTCTTGTACGACGTCGATGGCTTATTAGTCTTCTTTTTCTTGTTTGTCTCCACCATTGGTGCATCATTTGGGGGACTCTTCATGTTCTTTGAACTTTTTCCAGTTGATGTTTTTTTCAAGATCATCGATTCCACAACCATTTGTGGAGAGACACACAGAGAGAGGACAACAAAGATGACAAGAGAGACAACAAAGGGAAATTTGGATGAAAGGGAGTGCATATGAAGGAGAAAGTGAAATATTTTGTGAGTGAAATGAGGTTATGGCGAGTACGTTATATAGCGCAATACAGGTTGATTTGATTGGTTGATTATGAACGACATGGATTGTGACTTTGTCTATCTCACGGATTACATATTCTCAACCGTTGATTCTTACAGGTGAGATATAAATTAGGTGCATTTAGTTTATCGGTGTTTGCAAAATCTGAAGTCATACTTTGTTTTTAGAAATTAAAATATTTGGCAGTTACACAAATGAAAAGTAATACACACAAATATATATATATTTGAGGTTAAAGTGTTTGTTGTGAAATAAACCTATATTGATTAATTGAAAAGTATATTGAAAATACAACACATCCTACGACATAATTGTAACACCCACAAAGCAATAGGTTGACCCAATAACTTTGAATCCCACTTAAAACCATGGTGGAAGTTATTATAGCCCACAAATTGAGGCTTATAAAGAGTTCACTAATCCCATTTCTATCAATGTGGGATGAGTTGTTACAAACTTCCCCACTTAAACTCCTGGCACCATCGTCAGACCTGCCCATAATCTTCCTCCTTGTAATCGAAGGTGTGGGATAGCCTAATATGTTACACCCCCCCCCTCGCGAAGGATTTGTCATTCCCGACGAGGTTTGACCCCATCATCCCGATTGTACAATGATCGACTCTAATAACATTTGTAACACCCCCAAAGCCCAAAGCAATAGTATGACCCCAATAACTTCGAATCCTACTTAAAACCATGGTGGAAGTTGTTATATCCCACAAATTGAGGCTTATAAGGAGCTCAGAAATCCCATTTTCTATCAATGTGGGATAAGTTGTTACAATAATCGGCGCCAATGATGTATAAGTGTCATAATAAATCGCTTTATTGTACTTAAGTTTATAGAACCAAATAATAAAGTGTTGTATATATGGTGTTGTAATAATTTTATATGACACCTTTGAGCGTCTCAACAAGTTTTTTAAACATTTTAAAGTAAATTGTGGTATTAATTATTATATATGACACAATTGAGAAGTGTTATATGAATACTTCTTTTTGGAGGACATTTTTTTTTTGTATAAAACACATTTTCAAAGAGTGAATTGTGGATTTGGTCATGTGGTTTTGTGTTTTCTTTGACTATGGTTCTCATTCTATGTTTATTATGGATATAGTATCTGTGGTGTGCAATATATTGTGGCTAGAGCCCCTAAACACTAACAACGTTAAGTTTGAAAGGTTAAAGGCATCATGTGTCTTGCACACTATGGGGTATAATTGTCAATTTACCTTTTCCTTTCAATTAACCTATGTCTTTATAAGAAAGAATAATGAATTGTGGACCAACTCCACAAATCAATATTTTTTTTTGTTTTAAAGGTCTATAAGTTAATTGAAAGGGAAGGTAAATTGACAATTATATATATGGTGTGCAAGGCACATGATGCTTTTAATCTATCAAACTTAACGGTGTTAGTGTCTAGGGACCCTAACCACAATATATTGTATACCACAGGGACCCTAGCCACAATATATTGCATACCACAGGGACTATAGCCATAATAAACATAGAATAAGGACTATAGTCAAATAAAACATAAAACCACAAGGACTAAATCCACAATTCACTCCATTTTCGGATAGTGACTTATAAAATAATTCATATGTCACTTTATTAAAAAAACGTTATAATTTTTTTTTGTTAAGACGCCTAAAATTGTCTTATAAACATATTACTAAACACGTGGTTTGCAACTCACATGCATAAAATCTTCATCGCAGGCTAGCACATAATTTAAATTAGAGTTGTCAACATGCAAGACGACCCGCTAGATTGGGTTCGTCTCGACTGCTAGTAAAGTGGGTTTGGACAATCATTCTCGAAAAATGGATAAACCCAGACCTGTAAAATTTAATTGACGAACATGAGTAAAAAGAAAAAGAATGGGTAAGGTCACCCGACCTGATAATAGGTTATAATAATTAATTAAATTGTTTAAACAAAAAAAAATGGACGCTTCCTAATTTCCACTTAATACGACATAATACTCCATTATTATTTTGATTCACAAAAAAAAAACATCATCATTAAACTGAAATAAATTACATCTTTATAATTCAATCTAAAATATTATAATTATTATTAAAAAAAAAGGTTGAATTGAACAAATGTACCAAAACACATGAATTTTATAATATTTTTGACAACAATACTGATATATTATTTTGGGGTTTTCTACCAGATATATAAATTAAAAAAACATGTTCAACCAACACTTTTAATTTTTATTCTATTCAAATCTAAATTTCAGATTTTTGATGTGAAATGCAATTAAGTTTGCATATCAGTTTACAATAAAATAATGCATTCGACTACATCGCACGAGTACACGACTTTATTATATGAAGTTTAATCATTTGAGAACTTTAAAATCTATGAAACCCGTGAGATCCCTTATAAGCCACTAATTTAATACAGTTATTGTTATTAATTAATGAGATAATTAATAAAATAGTTATTGTTATTTATTAAATAGAAATTAATGCATTTTTATGAAATTCCCTACATATCTTTTTCGCTCTATCCGTAACATACACACACAAGTAAATGTGCACATATAGGGTGCGTTTGGTACATAGACAGGATAGGACAGGACAAGATGGAACAGAACAGGACAGTTGTCCAGCGTTTGGCAAGACATGACAGAATTGGACAGAACAGGACTAGACTGGTTAAATGACGAATTTACCCCTGATGAAAAATGTAACACCCAAAATTCTGGGAACTTATGTATTCTTTCTCGTTTTGGAATCTTCTAATTATATGGGTTTATTAGTTATTATTTCGGATTTAATCTTCATGGGAGTTGAAATGTCGAAGTTTGGAAAATTGGGCTGCTCGCGATAGTGCCCGCGATAGTGACAGGATGTCACTCTCGCGAGGGCACAATCGCCGGAGATAGGTTGGTCTCGGTACAGTTTGGGCGAAAGTGCCCGGCGATTGTGACAATGGTCACTCTCGCGGGGGAGGACTCGATGAGCCGCGGTACGCTTTGGGCGATTATGCCCGGCGATAGTGACAAATGTCACTATCGCTATGTCACTCTCGCCGACCCCTTCGGGGTATAAATTAGACAAGTCGCGATTTCAGTCACTTTTATCAGTTTCTAGGGTTTTGAAAGGCGATTTCTCAGCTGGGTTTGGTATGTATTATCCTCCTAGACTTCTTTCTTCATTTATGGTGATACGTAATCATTAATGGTGGTCCTTAACACATTTAGGAAGTGTTGTTGGTGAGCTCTTAAGTGGCTTTTTCATCTCCTTCATTCTAGGGCTTGGTTTTCTCTTAAGGAAACTACTAAGGTGAGTCCATCCACTTTTACTAAACCTTATACATGTCAAATGTGAGTTTTAAATGCCTAAGTATCTCTTTTTATTTATACTTAAATTATAGGTCTTGTACCAAAACCAACTTTGGATATTTTAGGGTTTATAGTAATTTTTGTGAAATATGGTTTTATGAACTTGTTGATGCTACTAGTGATCTACCTTGCTTGGGAAAATGTATTTTGAAAGGATGGTTTTGAGTATGTATCACTCATGGACCTCATAAGGGTATTATTGTGGTTAAATGCTGATAAGTTTGTATTTGAGAATTTATAATGTTTTAAAAGTAGTATTTGTAATAGATGCTTATGTTTTTCAACCCATGATCATTTGGTAGAGAATGGGGGCTATATTTGGGAAAAATAGTTATCTATGTTCTTTATGCATATTAACACTTGTTGAAGTATTCGTTGGACAATGTGAGCATTATTTGATTTAAGTGATGCATTTGGGAGTCATGACCCCGTATTTGGTTATTATTGTTCCGGCGTTGGGACGACTAGTTTTCCACGTCGAGGCACGTTAGGTACCGGGTGCGGTATAAGTCCTTCATGCTCAAGTATTACGATATTGGATGAGGAGCTCGACATAGGAACCCGACGGGGTTGAACTCGAGTTTCCGTGGGTGTACGTTTAAAGCCACTGATCCTGACATCCCTTGCGTGTACTTTATGTGTTTATTGGCTTTACTGACCCATCGAATGACTTACTTTTGTGTTCCGTCATTCGGGTTACTAGGCGGGTCTCCCCCGTTAACCCAAGAGGTAATTGTTATATTTCAAAGAGCATCATTGTTATTATTACCACAACTGTTATATAAAAAGAAACCATTTTCCTTATTTATATATTCAATTCGTAAACTGCAAATGTTTGTTCTCACTAGGCTTTAGCCTAACACTTTTTCTTAAAATGACATGTATAACAGGTCAGGTTTCCGGTGGGGTTCGTCGGGACTGAGCGGATAGCTTTAGGGTCAAGAACCGTCTTTTTGGGAGATGTGTAGACCGACGTTTTTGAATAGTGAACATACCTTTTGGGAGAACAGCAACACCCGATACTAATCTTTCTTATTTAAGTTAGATTACTAGGTTGTTAGTGTATTCTTCTTCACCTGTTGATTGTAATGACTATAACTTTGATTCCCCGTTCTATCGGGATGATACTTTGGGATTGTTTATAGTAGGCTATATATTCAGATTTCTATCTATTTATAGCCGTTATATTGCAGAAATTTTGAATTCTTATTTCGCTAAAATTTAGGGTGTTACAAAAAATCATAGATTACATCACATAAAACTAATTTACATCACTAATACATAGTGCAATGGATTATCAAAAACATAAAACTAATTTATCACGATTGAATTTTGGATATCGAAATCAAAACCCAAATTTTAAGTTTCGTACTTTAGGTTGTTTCGTGTTTGGGTTGGTCGGGTTCAGGTATTATATGATGCAAAAGTTATATATAAATTCAATCGTTTTTTTGGATGAATACAATCGATTGAAAGATTGATGAAATCGATAGCAAGTTTAAAATTTAGAAAATATTTCAACAGACTATAATTTACGATTTTCAAAAAATAATTAGATATATATATATAGTATTTAAAATATAGATTTATGTTATTTCGGGTTTTCGGATGGGTTGGGTGGCCAACGATCAAACCCAATCCGAACCCAGATATCCTCCCAAATGTCGGGTTTTGGATTATCGGATTTCGGGATATTCGGGTTTTGCTTAAACACCTTATTTTCGGTTTGGATGCGGATTCGGATTTCGGACTATTCGGGTTTTGTAAATTAGTTTTATGTGATGTATTTTCATCATCCACGCCTCCAAGCTAGGGTGTGCAAAACCCGAATAGTCCGAAATCCAAATCCGCATCCAAACTGAAAATAAGGTGTTTTTGCAAAACCCGAATACCCCGAAATCCGATAATCCGAAACCCGACATTTGGGAGGATATCCGGGTTCGGATTAGGTTTGATTGTTGGCCACCCAACCCGTCCGAAAACCAGAAATAACATAAATCTATATTTTAAATACTATATATATAGGGGTGGGTTCAAACGAGAACATAATGTATTTAAAAGAATAAAGGGATATATCTCGACCCTTGATTAGATTAAATTAGTGGTTGAAATTAATCATGGCATTTTATGTAATTAATGACAACAAAATACCCTTTAAAATATGTTGGTAAATGACTTTAGGGGCAAAATTGGAATTTTTTTGATGATATCAATCACCATTCTCGTATGAACCTATATATATATATATATATATATATATATAATTATTTTTTGAAAATCATAAATTATAGTTTGTTGAAATATTTCCTAAATTTTAAAGTTGCTATCAATTTCATCAATCTTTCAATCGATTGTATTCATACTAAAAAAATGATTGAATTTATATATAACTTTTGCATTATATAATACCCGAACCCGACCGACATCAATCCGAAACCGACCAACCCAAACCCGAAACAACATAAAATCCGAAACTTAAAATTTGGGTTTTGATTTCCATATCCAAAATCCAATCGTGATAAATTAGTTTTATGTTTTTGATAATCCATTGCACTATGTATTAGTAATGTAATCTATGATTTTTCATCAGGGGTAAATTCGTCATTTAACCGGTCTAGTCTTGTTCTGTCTAGTTCTATCATGTCTTGTCAAACGCTGGACAACTGTCTTGTTCTGTTCTGTCCTGTCCTGTTCCATCTTGTCCTGTTCTGTCATGTCTGCGTACCAAACGCACCCGAAAGGAGGAGAGAGAAGATAGGAAATATGAGAGGAGAGAGAGGCGTTTTAATTTATATTAAATATTATTTTTTAACAATTTTTTTATGGTTTAAAATAGATCCCACTAACATTACGAATTATAAAGTAATCGAAAGATGGACATCTATATAGTATTCTACATTTATATGTTTATCTATTATTAAAATATATTATATGTGGCTCAAATCTATAATATTATATATAGTATATGTATTAAAATACATTATCTATACTATATTATAAAAGAGACATAAAAAACTCTTAATTACAATATTTTAAGCACAAAATACAACTAATTAAAGTCAATTATAATTTACAATTTCATAATGCTTTGGTACAACTTATAAAAGCTCAATGTTTAAATTCGTGTAACTAACTGCAGATAAACACTTATTTTTATTTTTTAAAATATCTAAAATTTTTAACTATTGATATAACTAACCGATAAATATAAATATTATTATATTTACAATTATTGATAATATATTTTAATAAAAAAATAAAACAGGTAGTTTATCTCATAGTGTTTATCATGTATTTATGTAACACCCTAAAAATAGAGATAACAAAAGTCCGAAAAAACGGACATGCGGTATTTAAAATTGCCAAAGCAAGAGCCTCCCAACAATGGGAAAATACACAAACTTGTTTAAATACAGTCGTAAATAAACGGACAATAAATAACCACCAACTAATTTAATTTCCATAACTAGAAAAGAGATTACAAATAAGGGTGTCATTTATAAACCCAAAGATTCTACTACCAAAAGTAAGTCCAATTGCGATATTCCCAAATCTCTCACCCAAGCAATACGTCCGCTTAGAACCGGTGCCGCTAAAACCTGAGATACACATCGACACCAAACAAGTGTTAGGCCAAAAAGCCTAGTGAGTTGAACAATAAATAGCATGCATGAACAATCATAGATTCTTATCAGCAGTTAACCCATTTTACAATTCTTATCAGCAGTTAACTACTTTTCCACATGTCTGGAGTCAACGGGGGATACCCATAACACCAATCAATTCCACTCCAAAGAGTCGATGCACCTTGCTAGATTTAGACTAAATCTAGATTTTACCCACTTAGAACTTTCCTTGGAGAACTTGATTCTTCAAACCAAATCTTCCAAAATCTAGATCCACAAGGTTCCAACCATAAATATACATACTCTACCATAAACAATTGATCCCCAAACACTTAATCAACAAAATCCATATTTTGGGCAAAACCCTAATTTTGACCAAAAACTCCCCAAAATCATCCAAACCGAAATTAGAGAAATCAAACACTAGAAAACCATCAAGTAGGTTTATTGGAAAACTTATTCCATAGTTTAGAAATGGTTAGAATGACTTACAAGTAGGTTTATTGGAAAACCTCAAAATATGTCAACAATGGTGGAAGATGGGTGGAGAAGATGAAGATGAGGTTGGTGATAAAGCTTCCAAACCGAAACCTTGGGTGAAGATCCTCACTCTAGCAACACTTGGTGATGATTTGGTGTTTGGTAGGAGTTTAGATGAGGTAGGTTGAGAGGAAGGGTTGGGAGAGAATGAGAGAAATGAGAAAGATGAGAAATGAGGGTATTTGGGGATAAAGTCATTTAATGCCCGTATAAGGGCTCTGCACCATGCGCACGGCCCGTGCGCTATTTGTGAAGGGAGGGCGCACGGGTCGTGCGCCACACCCAGTGGCACACTCAGCCTCTTCACAAATGTTCAAATTTCGTTTTGTTCATAACTTCTTCGTTATAGTTCCGTTTTCGCTCCGGAAAGAACCGTTAGACTCGTAATTGAATTCTTCATCCATCTAAACTATAAAATCAAGGATTCAAGCCCAAAATTAAATATCTTATTTTTCCTTAACATAACGGTTTCGGTATTAACTTGAAATGATATCCTTCGGAAATCGAGGTGTTACAATTTAATATGTTTATTTGCAGTTAGTTATACAAATAAAAACATGAGACTTTAATAAGTTATAATTATGTTTCATTAACTTGTAATTTTGAATTTAAACTAATATATCTATACTATATTATAAAGCATTTAAGCTTAACTCTTAAAAACTAATTTTTATGCATTATGTACCACTTATTAATGCATATTACTTAAATTCCAAAAGTACAAATTGATTAAACATAAATACAACTTATAAAAGCTCAATGTTTGAATTCGTGTAACTGACTGCAGATAAACACTTATTTTTATTTTCTAAAATATCTAAAAATTTTAACTATAGATATAACTAACCGATAAATATAAGAAAATTCGAGATAAATCATCTTATTTTTATTTTTTATTGAAGTATGTTATCATTTTAATTTTAAATATGAAATATCTTAAATATAGTTATCATTTAAATTAAACATTTTTTGACCCGTAACAAAATACTTTATTATTATTTTTTATAAAAAAACATAATTAAACTAAACTAAAATATATTTTTGTTTTCTCAAAATCGTAAAAAAAAAAAAAAAAAAAGACTAACAAAAAGTATGAATAATGATCGATGATTCGAGTTCTAGATTTCAAAAACCCGTTGCATTGTGAAGGTACATTTCTAGTATATAGTAATTCTAAAAATATAACTTTATAATTGATTACCAACATGAATAAAAGGAAGAATATAAACAAGAATTTTTAATAGATAAGAAGAAACTAAAACAGATACAACGCGAACACTTTTCATTATCTAACTATTCTGGATTTAAAATAAATATTTTAAAAAGGTTAGGGATAAAACCCGTAAATCATCATTTATTTTATGGATTAAATATCCAAGAAATAACACTAGATATAGATATGACTTGTAATAAAGTAATGATACCATTATTATCTAAAAAAAAATATAGAAAATAAATTAGTAAAAATTAAACCTGAAGTTAGAAATATACTTTAAGATGAATACATATACGAGCAATACAAATAATAATAAAATCAACCTTTAAAGAAGGAATAGATTCTCCTACAGAATTAGCTATAATGGATAATAGGAAATTAAATAGAGAAGAAACTTGTTTAGACATTCTTAAAGAAATTTACAATACGGAAAGCTAAAGTTCAATATTTATCCGATAATTTCCTATCATTTACAAGATAAAGATTTTGATAAGACTTTAAGTTTGTTACAAGATTTTAAAAGAAGATATTTATTTAAACAACAAAACAGACCATATTCGATAACATATGCTATTTCTTATGCAATATCAAATACACATCATTCAGATTGTTTTAGTATAAAAAAAAATATAAATTTTCCTTTATTATTTAATGAAGTATGTCAAATAGAGGTCCCTAATCCACCAAAAATAGAAGAAATAGATTCTCATCCAATAAGTGTAGATTTACAATATGAACCTTTATTAACATCCAATACTATAATCTTAGATTGTCTTTCTCAATAACATGAGTAATTAGTCAACCTTTAAAAAGATTATCAAATTCAAATATATTTATTCTATAATAATAGCAAAGAAGATAATATAAAAATTTATAAAATCATTGGTGAATACTTTGATGGAATAAAGTTTCCCCCAATAAATATAATAATAGATGTTGGAGCAAACGGTAATTATATAAACCATAAAATATGTAATCAATTACAAAAATATAGATTAGATGAGCCTCATCAATATACCAGTTTTAATGGAGAACTTCATGAGATGAGTGAAGCAGTATAAACTATACTCTGATTTTGACAATAAATAATCCCTTTAAGATTATCAATAGAAAATGAAGGAGAAAATGATATATTAGGGGGCGTTTGGTTCGCATAATGTTTTTTGATTGAATGAAATATGATAAAAGAAATTTGACTTTGAAATAATTGGAATTGAATGTTGTCAGGTTTGACCACCTGTTTGGTTGATAGAATTGGAATGGAATATGTTAAATGAATTGAAATTTTTCTGTTTGGTTCACATATTGTAACTTCAGAAATGGAATGGAATTTTGGTAAATGACCAAAATACCCTTTTTGATTATTTCAAATTTTTAATCAAAAATTACTTTAATGAAAGAGTCATTAAATAGTTTAATTTTTAACTAAAATTGCTTTGATTATTTTAGCACACGAATGATGCACATAGAGAGAGAAAGAGGATAAGAGAGAGAGGAGAGAGAGAGAGAGGGGGGGGAGAGAGAAATAGAGAGGAGAGATAAAGGAGAGAGAGGAGAGCAGAGAGAGGATAGAGAAAGGAGAGAGAGGAGAGAAAGGAGAGATAAAGGATAGAGAGGAGAGAGAGAAGAGAGAGAGAGAGGAGAGAGATGAATGGGAGAGGAGAGTGAAAGAAGAGATGAGAAAGAGAGGAGAGAGAGAGAGTTGGTGTCTGCTGATAATCAATATTAGTAGGGTTTAGTTTGGGGTAAAGGGTAATTTTGGAATTATCAAAATATGAGATTTCATTCCATTGAAATCCTTGGGTTTTATGATAAAATGTTCAAATCCTATATCCATGGAATTTAATAGAATTCAAAAATTCCATCCATTGAAAAACTTGAACCAAACAAGGGAATGGAATCTGGTCAAATGAATTCAACATTCAAATTCCACCAGATTCCATCACATTCTGCGAACCAAACGCCCCCTTAAAGATTATGTTAGGATTAACATTTTTAGAAAATGTTAGACCTTATCATATAACCTCTTATGGGTTAAAGATAACATATAATGGGAAAATAATATATATACCAAAATGACGAGTCCTTGTAGTATATATATTCATGTAGGAATAACTTATAAAGATTATAAAGCAGAAATGCTGCTTATATAGACTGTGGTACAGGGATATGCATATGCAACCCAGATTGCTATCCTAAGGAATACCATCAAGATTTAAGACTTCATAGAGGAAGAGGAATATCTAAAGATATACTTATATTAGACAAATTAATCCAAGAACCAATAATATTAATAGGATCATTTATGATTAAATGTCATCCTTTTTACTTCTATGATACAGGTTCCGATATTTTTGTAGGTAACAACTTCCTATAAAGATTTAATAAGGTAATATTCGATATAATTTCTTTTAAAATTATATTTAAGACATATTGTCATCATGTAATAGTAATAAATAGATTAAAATGAGCATATGGCAAAACCTTGCCAATTATCTTTAAAAAAACGTACAACCCAACATGGTGATATAGGTTATACTACAAAACCGATTTTCCCTAAAGGAACTCCATTATTAAAATACCAACCAAAAGACACAACTCTAGATTACCAAGTAAATCTAAGAAAAATTGACTCAAATATTGAAAATATAGAACAAATACTAAAACAATGTTATACAGGAACCCATTACAATTTTGGGATAAAAACCAAATTGCTGCCAAATTAGAAATGAAGGATAAGTAAAAAGAAATTAGAGTCAAACCCATGTGATATAACCCTCAAGATCAAAACGAATTTAAAATACAGATTAAAGAATTACTTGATCTCAAATTAATTAGAGTCGGTCATAGCCCTCACAGCTCACCTGCATTTATGGTAAGAAAACATGCAAAAATGGCTAGAGGAAAAGCTAGAATGGTAATAAATTATAAAAAGTTAAATAATAACACTATATTTGATGGATATTTTTTACCCCATAAAGAAAACTTAATAAATTGGACAACAAATAAAAAGATATTTTCAAAATTTGATTGTAAAAGTGGATTTTGGCAAATAAAAATGCACCCTAATAGTATATCATATACAACATTTTCTACTCATCAAGGTCAATATGAATGGCTTGTAATGCCATTTGGATTAAAAAAACTCCCCTCAGATATTCCAAAGAAAAATGGACAGTATTTTTGAAGTTTATGAATTTATCTTTGTATATGTTGATGATGTTTTAATATCGTCCAATGACATAGAATCACATTTAAAACATCTACATATATTTATAGATTTATGTATAAAAAATGGGTTTGCCCTATCTGAAAAGAAAACCAAGTTACTACAAGAGCAAATAGAGTTTTTAGGAATGAAAATTGATGGCAAAGGAATAGAACTTCAAAGTCACATCTTATAAAAAATCAATCTATACTATATTATAAAAACGGTATAAAAAACTCTTAATTACAACATTTTAAGCACAAGTTACAACTAATTAAAGCCAATTACTTAATTTACAATTTCTTAATGCTTTGGTACAACCTTTCCAAGCACAATATCTCACATAATCATCTATTTGTGGAATGGATACTCAATTATTATTATAACTATTTGTATTTTTGGTGGAGGATTTTATAAAATAGATTTTATATTAGCATAATCTATTTTAAATGTAGATTTTACATTTAAATCTATATTAATGAGATGTAATATAAAATCTTTTTTCTTCCGTATTTTTTTTTATATTACATCTCATAATGATTTTTCCATATTTTATTTTATAAATTTTTTTTTCATATTTTATTTTATAAAATCTTTTTTCATATTTTATTTTATAAAATCTTTTTACTAGATGTAATATAAACTATTTTTTCTTCCGTATTTTTTTGCTAATATAAAATCTATTTTATTTTATAAAATCTACACGTATTTTATATTAGCATAATATAAAATCTATACATATTTTTTTCACGAGCATTAAAAGAAGAAAAAAGAAGGTTGATATGAATTAAAAATAAAAAATAACGAGATACACTAATAAATTATCGTATTATTTAAAATAAAAATATTCCGCAATACTTTCCAAATTAACCAAGTGTAAAGAAAATAAAATAGAAACGATGTAGATATAAAAATATTCTTCCATATTTTTAATATATTTACATTTAAATGTAAAATCGAAAATGAAAATAAAAGATTTTAAAATATTTTCTACATTCACTATAAATATATATAGCTTCTCTATGTATCATCCGAGTACAAAAAGAAGACGAACGGTCGGGTGTCAATGGCGGAACCTGCAACTGAACAAAAGGTATTCCACTATATTTTTGTTTCTTTGAAAAACTATTTTTTTATATTTTATTTTATTTAGTGAGGATTTGTTTATATTTTTCAAAACCCACAATCATATTTTTCGAAGTAGGGGAATAAGATATATATATACATATCTTTATTTTTATCGATTAATATTGTGAGGTCTTGAATTCAATAGTCAGATAAATATGTTGTGATACATGTCGTTTGAGTTTTAAATAATATAATACAAAACTATTACAAATATTATTGCACAAACTCATAACAACAAACGATTAAGAATATATGCAAATTAACCACTTATGAAAATACATTCGTTTTTCACATTGTATTTCATTAACTGTTAACAGAGAAATCACGTTTCATTTTAACTCGGTTCAATATTCCAACAAAAAATTTATCCTCCCGTCCAATGCACGGGCCCAATACTAGTTAATTCCCTAATAATCTAATAGATAAAAAAACAAGTTCAAAGTTTTTTAGGAATACTTAATTATGCTTCTGATTTATAAAAAAATTAGCAGCATTAAGAAAATCGTTTCAAGATTTACTTGAGAAAAATAGAATTTTTAGCTTTGATGAAAACCTCGAAAATCAAGTAAGAAAAATAAAAGATTACAGTAAACTATTACCCAAATTACAATTACCAAAGGAAAATGATAATTTAATTATTGAAACTGATGCTTCTGGAAATTAATGGAGCGGAATCCTTAAGAAAATAGATTATAATGCAGAACAAGAAAAATTTAGAGAAAGTATTTGTAGGTATTATTCTGGTACATTTACAGATACATAATCCATTTTGTCATATTCTTCTTTTATCAAACTTTTAATTTTGAAACTATCATTTTTACAATTTTTTATTCCATTTTTTATTATCATGACTGCTACTAAATCCCTGACTTCTAATGTATTGCCTGGAAGATTGACAATATCAATAATATTTGAGACAATATCTTTGATTGTCTCTATCTCTTGATCCATAATGGAGAGGAGTTTACTGATCTCCTCAGTCATCTTTGTCATCTCTGGTTAAGAAATCTGCTAAGATATTTTTATCAGATTTAATAATTTCTATATCAAAATTATATTCAGACAAAAGAGTTTGTCATCTGATCAATCTTTTATACTCAGGTTTAGAAGGTAAACTATTTTTGATAAATGCTTTTACCTGGGTATTATCAGTCCTTAGTAGAAAGGTTTTTGACAGTAAAAAGTAATAAAACTTTGACAACTTTTTACTACAACCAATAATTCTTTATCATATAATGTCCTCTGAATTGACTTATCCAATTATGGGATGTGGACTGGATTTAATAATCCCTTTATCTAATAAATTAATATTTGTTTCCAAATAGTTTTCTGCCGATATTGGTGTTGTCTTGGCCCTCACATCTCACCTGCATTTATGGTAAGAAAACATGGAGAAATGGCTAGAGGAAAAACTATGATGGTAATAAATTATAAAAAGTTAAATGATAACACTATATTTGATGGATACTTTTTACCCCATAAAGAAAGCTTAATAAATTGGACAACAAATAAAAATATATTTTCAAAATTTGATTGTAAAAGTGGATTTTGGCAAATTAAAATGCATCCTTATATATATATATATATATATATATAGTGGAAGGATATTTTGCAACCCTTAAAAAGGTTGCAACCTTTACAACCCACATCTTAACCGTTGGATTCATGATCGACGGTTATTTTATTTTTATTTTTCTCTTTTTTTAATTAAAAATATTGGGTCTCATATCTTTTATAACCGCCGATCATGAATCCGATGGTTAAGATGTGGGTTGCAATGTTTGCAACCTTTTTAAGGGTTGCAAATGAACCTCTCCCTATATATATATATATATATATATATATATATATATATATATATATATATATATATATATATATATATATATATATATATATATACTAGAAGTGTACTCGCGCAATGCCGCTAGATACATCACGATTTTAATGTTTCATTTTATTTTCTATTTTTTTGTCGATTTACATTACGATTTTGGTTGGTTGTGAGAGATTGATAATGATTTTTTTATATAAATTTGTTTAATTTAAACTTAATAATATAATGTAATTTATTTTGGTTTAATAATATAGTTTTTTTATAAAATATTCTGTTAGATTTTTTAATTATATTTTATATTTTTATATTTAAAATTTGATTTTTATTCTATATTTAATTATGCTGAGAGTTATTTTAGGGGAGTTAAAGTGGGAAATGATTTTAGGAGAGTTAAAATGGTTAGAGATAATGATTGAAAATTAATAAATAGCATTAAGTGTAGTACATACAGCTTTAAGGGTTGTTTTTTAAGTAATTAGCATTAAATAGTTGTACATTAAGCTTTAAGACTTGTTTTTTAGAGTTTTTTATGACATCTTTATAATATAGTATATATATATATATATATACTATCTAATTAAAATTATAACACAGTTGACCGGTTTTTGGAAAGCCCATTATTCCGCCTCCACGCTTCCTCTCCCACTCCCCTAATCATCAACCACAACCGATTTCCCTTCCTTATTCGCCGCATCATAAAGCTTCTCAAGCCACTTCTCCGCCATACTCAACATATTCTCATACGACTGACGCATCTCATACAAAGAAATCATCGCCTTAAACGACTACACCTCCATCTCATCCGCTTTCTTCCGCTTATCCACCTCCACCGCATTCGCATCACATAACGCAACCTCCACTCCTTAACATGTTGATATAAAGACCGTTTCAAAGAACACCATCATTTTGAAGATGGGATGGGAGATATATGAAGCCCCTTGCATTTCTGAAAATAACTTTCATATAAATGGTGTAACAAATATTAGATTACCATCACTCTTTTTTTGCTAACATAAGTAATCATTTTTTCAAAACATCGATCCAAAGGTGATTCAACTTGTTCCATTTTGTTTGGTGCTTAGATTTGGCCCAATTTTTTCCCTGAGGGTTACTTCACATGTTAGCCTTTTTTTATGCCATTCATGATTTATCAAGCAGATTTAGTCCTTATGTTTGCAATTTGTGTCTGGTTTACGTTTACTCTTAAAGAAAACTTGTTATGTGGTTATTCTTTGTAGGGATGAAACAATTGCGAGATGATGCTTATGGTAGCTCTCAAATTAAGAGGCCATTTGGTTCTTCCCGAGGAGAACCGTAAGTTCTCGTTTTCAAATTGCTTTAATTTTGTGGTTTTGGTGTTCATCTATGCTTTTTGATTATGTGTCTTTGTATGTGTTACCGTGATTTGAGGCAGGTCTAATCTTATTTGTTGCTTGTCTCAAGCAAATATTTTTATTTCCTTAATTGTTTGTAGCTTTGAATTTGCTTAAATTTTTATAGGGTTTAGTTTTGAATTTGTTGGATTTAGTTGATGTTACATGATCGTCGACAAAAAAAATTATTGGATTTAAATGGATTGGTATTCAAAATCACATCCACTATTTACCTTTATCAGGATGTGTTTTCTATCTGTAACGTCCGTAAAAAATTCTTATCAAGTAAGAGCTCACTTGTCTATCTTACCTCTTATGATTATTTATAAAACGGTTCGTGGGAAGTTCCTAAATTGTTATGTGTTTGTGCGGGCTAACTCGTGTAGGTGATTGTCGGATTTTTGGACCAAAAGTCTGGATCAGTCACTCTTGGCGACCTTGTCGGCAACTGTGACATGTGTCACTGTCGCTCGGCATAATCGCGGGGGAAAACCGAGTCACGATACACCCCAAACGAGAGTGACAACGTGTAACACCCCGAATCTCAGTTACATATTTATAGCGTTAAGACTTCTATCCTTAAGAGTGCCGTAAGTCTTGGTGTTCTTGTGTTCAACATTCGTCGTTAGTACCCCGTTTGGTATCTGGTGAGAATTTGGTTTTTGTTGATGTTGGGCTTAATACAGTGGATCATGCGAGTTACACGCGGCTTGTAGCCGCGACACAAACCGTGTAACCCACTGTTGGTTTTGAATTCAGGGATACGGGCGACTTATGCCGCTGGTTGAAGCCGCGACATAACCCGTGGGAGTCCCCTGGCCGATCTTATACGACTTCTCCTTCATTTCTCCTTATTTACTTCAATCTAACCTCATTTCTCTCTCTCAACCCTCATAAATTCTCCCATCCGATTTTAGGGTTTCAACCACCACAATCTATCCCATTTATTGCTAGTAGTTGGGGTCTTTGATCAAGATTTCAAGTTGAGCATTTAACCACCATTGTCATCCTCTTCAAGTTCAAATCTAGGGTTTGGGTTTCCTCCAAAAACCCACTTGGTGAGTTATTCCTTCCTAAATGCTCTAGTATTTTATTATTTCCATGGCTTAATCTCACACTACTTCTATGTGCTACTTGGTTGAGTTTTATAACCTAATAGTTGGTATTCTTGACTTTATGAACCCAATGGGGGCAAGTATGTTTAGTAGACCTTGATAGTCTCTTTAGTAGTAACTATGTGGATTATATGTTCTAGATTTTATGCTTATATGTTGAGTTCATGAGGAAACTACTAATGTCATGATTTAATCCAACTGCTGACAACTTTATGAAGGAATGAGGTAATGATAATGGGTGTATGTATTTACATGTATGAAATTATGAGGACCGTGATTTATGAGGAATATGGAAGTAAATATTTTATATATGGAAGAGAGGTGTATATAATGTGTTATTTATTTAACAAATGTGGATCACCTGATAAGTATGTGGCACTACTCCTTGTGCACGAGGAGGTAGTAGCTTAATGTATGAATTTTGCATTAACCACGGTGTGTTACTAGCGAGTAGGCAATAAGGGATCTCATATCCTTGAGGCGTAACTCGTCTAGAATATGGATAGACAATAATGTACGTAAGACCTTGAGGTGTAACTCGACGGAGTAGGCAATAAGGGCAGTAAATACGGTATGAGGTTGTGATTTCTTTATGGCATGGGAACTAAGATCGGGGAATGAGGTGTAATCCATTACCATCGCGGGCGATCCCACTTTCGAGTAAATATCACCCCGATGGAAGCGGGTCTCCCCCGTAAATCAAGAGGTATTTCTTGTATGTTTATATTCAGGTTTGAGAAATTGATGGCGGAGAATTGTTCCGCGCGAGGCAGAGGAGTTCGGTAACATGTTTATGGTTTTATAATGTCATGTCTATTATCTGCATATTTATGGGATCTCACTAGGCTTCGTCCTAATACTTGTTGTGGTTATTGGTTCCTCACAGATCCTAACCGTGGAGGAATTTAGGATGTCGGCTTGGCTACCGGGCACATAGGAGATCTTGAAGTGTCGGTCTTTTGGGGAATTTTGTGAAGAGAGTTCATATTGACTTAGCAACGCTCATATTAATCTAGATTTAAATCAATCTTAGATTAAGTAGGTCGTTGTAGTATTGAGGTCCCATTATTTTGTTGCAACCTTATGATGCAAGCTAACCCGGTTTTATAGGGTTTTAGTTGTATTGATTATTGGGTGAACATCCTTTTGTTATATCATTTAAGCAAGTGTTTGGACCCTTCGTATTTTAGACGTCATATTGCCGAATTTACAAAAAAATTTATATGTTAAATTTTTAGAGTGTTACACAGCGATTGTGCCATAGGGCACTCTCGCCGGTCACAATCGCTGGGATTGTACCGAGAGTGCTTGTGGGGCGGCGATTGTGCCTTCACGATTGTGCCATTAGCACTCTCGTCCGCGTGGTCAGGTCGATTAAAAACACCCTCCAGCCCATTTTTCTCAACATTTTCCACACAATCAGATTTAGGGTTCGGTTGGGAGCTATTTGGGGGCGATTTTCACTCTTCTCCACACTCTTTTCTTCCATTAATGCACTAGAGGTTGTTGAGGAGCAATAAATCTTCAACAAACCACTTTTAGGGTGCATTTAAGGGCTAACTTTCAAGCTTTGGAATCTCAAGATGTAACACCCTGAAATCTGGAAATAACAACTAACTTAAAGTTTCCTAAATACATCAATAAATGTTTCATATACAAACACACTTTCAAGGTTTAACCTCAACACACATGATTCATTCTCTACATAAAGTTTATAACAAGGTCGGGTGCTACTAAAACCCAATAATAGTCACTATCTCCAAACAGCGGAAGACTTCACCAAATACTTACACTTGTGAAAAAAGAACTAAAGCACCTCTCTTCATAGTACTGCTAGAACCAAACCCCCAACTGGAACCTGATGCACATGCCGACAAATAAAAAGGTTAGGCTTAACGTCTAGTGAGCTCAAGAGTTTTCAACATATTTAAATTAATTGTTTAAAAAGAAATAATGCAATTAAAATCATAATCTTTCAAAATGATATGCTTCACTTATGAAAACGAATCATTTATCAATAATTATGCATTTTAAACGAAAGAAACATCGAGTTAATCGTTAACCACACCAAATTGTTTTAAAGACTAAGATCCTAATATAAATCGCTTTTTCGTAAACTTAGATTTAACCCAAAACTTGCTCAACATGAGAATATAAATCGACTCCCAATTTATGATAATGTAAATAACACCTCATATCCCAAAATACCCCAAAACACGAGCGGGGATTAAATACTAAACCCATAAAACATGGAATAAATTCATGTATGCAAAATGTCGTCGAAAACAAATGTATAAAAGACTTAGCCCAAAGACAACACCTTTCGGTGATGGGGGAAACCCGATTTCGTATAATGTGACGTGCACAAAGTAAGTCACACATTACGTTAAATTGGTATTAAGTATCGGGTTCAACATCTTTCAGTATACACCCATAGATACTTTCACGGAGGACTTACACCATACCGAAGATACCTAACCGCGCCGCAATGGGGAAAACTAGCGTTCCACCATTGGACAAATAATAAAAGTATCGAGCTCAACATCTTTCAGCATACACCCATAGATACTTGCATGAAGGACTTACAACCCAATCTGATGCCTAACGTGCCGCGATGTGGAAACCAAGTCGTTCCAACATCGGACAAAATGACAAAAGTGCTCATGGATCCATAGCAGACGGGGCTGAAACATTACATGACTCAAAACGAATGAACTAACGCATTCAAAACATGTAATTCCCAAATAAGATGCAATAAAGGCAAATCATAACCAAGCGCTTTACATTGAGCTATTAAAACCGGACAAGTGTCCCCAAGACCCAACGAAATCCAAACCGAGCCATAAGCTCAACAAATCCAAAGACCCAACGTTGAAAATCATAAAATGAAATCAAACGTAAACGACCCGAAATAATGCAATTCATGCTTCAACACCACAAATAACTCCAACAAGATTTAGATTGGGACAAAACATTTTCCAACTGGGTTTATACCTTTTATCCTTTCAAATCATTCCATGACACCCAATAAAATGCATTTATACTAAAAAATATACTCCATGAAATAAATCATTTAGATACCCAAAATATATGATTTATTTATCAAAATGCCTAAAATCCCAAATGTGGATGTTTTATAAGTTTATAAAGTTTAATACTTCCAAATAACCAAAACTTATCAAGTGATCAGCAGTTAACAATTCCATGTAAAACATATAAACACTTTAAAATAGACATTTTGGCATGTACACCGTTTTCACAAATCAACTTGAACTCACCTTGCTAGATTTAGGCTAAATCTAGATTTTACCCCACTTTGAGCTTTTCTGAAGAAACTTGAATCCTTAATCCGAAACCTAGATCCATAAATTTCCAACCATAAATATACATGTTCAACCACATAGAATTGTTCCCCAAACATTTTACATGAAGATCTCATCTTACCTAAAAACCCTAATTTTCCATAGTTGAAGAGAAGGGAAGATTACCTTTACCAAGACTTAAATCCATCAACAGTACACTTCTAGGTCACCAATACGCCATCAAACTTAGATTCTTCAAAAAGGATGGAAGAGGGTTTGATGAAACCCTAAAACTTAGAAATTGTTGAAATGAGATGAAATGAAGAGCTTTACACCTTGCTTCCAAATCCTCACTAAAATGTGAAGAATCTCTTTACATACCATGGAAATGCACCTTAAAGGCTCCAAAATCTGACTTTTAGGGTGAGGGGTCGATTCTTGGGAGAGAAGAGTGAAGTGGGTGAAGTAACAAGTGAAAAAGGCTGAAAATTCGAGATTTAAAACAATTTGGGGCCGACCGCGATTGTTCGGCAACTGTGACACTGGGCACTGTCGCGAGGGCACTCTCGCCTGGAATGTACCGTGGGCACTCCCTCACCAGCGACTGTGCCCCGCGATAGTGCCCACTGTCACTGTCACGGGCACTGTCGCCCGATGCTTTTTGGACCCAAAAATTGACCCTTTTCGCATATGAAGGTTCCCGATCCGTTAGGCGTCTCCGTGAAACATTAACCCACCATTATCCACCGACGAAGACTTTTTAAGGGTTAAGATAACATTTTGTTTATCTTGATAAAATTTCGGGTGTTACACAAGACTTCACTTCCTTCTCATTCCAACATCTTTTCTAGGTTTTTGTCTAAAACATAGATAGTGAGTATTCTAAACCTTTACAAATGAGATACATGTATTTATTTGCAAATTTGTTGATATTTCCATCTCATGGAATTTAGGGTTTTCTTATATCTTGCTTATTTGACCTAATGTTATTTTGAACATTAAGGGTTTACTTGAATGGTGGAAATGTACATATGTTGGTAATGTGGACAAGTAAAGGATGGCGTTTATGTTGATACGATTTTATGATATTATTATTCATGTGTTGGGGGAATATCCTCATTTTGGGTATATTATCTTTATGGTTATAGATACATGTTAAAACATGGTGTGAATAATATTATGTTTCCTTGCACCTACTTGTTGTTGGGTAAAAACATTTGGGACATATGATTTACATTGGTGTTGAATACACATTGTAAGAGCTAATGTGCTCATTGGTCGTATATGAGTTGTGTGGATGAACCAAGTCAAATGGTCACTAGGAGGACATACTCTTGGGTGCCACCGTGTTGGTATGTGCCTAGACCCCAGCCATTTGGGGCAATGCCTATATGTTGTACCCTCAAATGTGTCGGGCCTTGGGGTGTTACTCATGGAGTTTGACACTAGGGTATCTCGTCTCTTGGGTGGAATTTGATTGGTGTTATGGGTCTCCCCCATTGATTCCAATTATTGAACCCGTCTTTGGAAAATAAATATTAGAATTGAACTCATGCATATATTAATTGTCATTCAATCTCACTAGGCTTTTTCGCCTAACAATTGCTTGGTGTTTTTGTGTATCTCAGGTTCTAGTGCCGCCGCATCTAAGAATGTTTAGGCGGACCCGTGTGAGCTTGGGGAGAGCAAGGGAATGCTCATTTTTGTGAAGACCGTCAATGGACTATAGACGACACCCTTTTGTAATCTTGTTTCCGTTGAGAAATTAGATTAGTCGGATGTTGTTTTATTTTCCTTTACAATTACAAACTATAATTAAACAAATATTCTTATTTCCCCATTTTTGGGAGGCTCATGCTATGGCATTTTAAATACCACATTTCCATTTTCTGGAAATTTTTGTTAGCCCATTTTTGGGGTGTTACATTATCCCTCTTATTTATTAATTTGTGGAGAATGTATGTAATTGTAAATTTGGCAAACCTGGCAGGTTTTTGTTTCTTGCCTTTTAGGGTTGGGAAATATGATATCAATATGGTAGCGATGTGATTATCAGAAAATCGGCTGGAGAAAACACTAAAGTAAATTGAAAACATCATAATTTAAGTACCATTGTTGACTCTTTCAATGAGGAAATGGGATGAAATCTTATTAGGAAATAAAATCCAAAAATTCGGAAATCGCACAAGGCCTCTTAAATGGAGTATTACGAATATGAGATATATAAGTACGTCATCCACGGGACACCTTTCGTAGTGAGAGACGTCCTGTATTTGTAGGTTGACGAGCTACTTTAGAACAAGTGTGGTTACTGAAACTTTCTATTAGTATCCTACTATTCTGGAAATATTATTATGGGGAAAGGTTTGCATATGCAAAAAAAAAAATCTTGGTTATTTGTGATACCATCTTATCGAATACTAAACTATTAAATACGACCAACCACAAGCCCTGGGAGGAGGAGGTGAAGGAGCGGGAGTGGCATGTGCAAGTGTAGTGGGGGTAGGGTTGCGGTAGGGGGTGGAAGAAGTGCACAGAAACTCACAATAAATGATGCACTGACGTATTTAAAGGGGGTTAAAGACATGCTCCAAGACCAAAGAGAGAAATATGATATGTTTCTTGACGTGATGAAATATTTCACGACTCAAATGTATGTATGTTTTTGTAGGAAGGATTAAATATGATAGGTACTGCGTGGCCATATTCACATTGATTTGATCTAATTGAGAACATATCTGATGCAGAATTGATACGACTGGTGTCATAACAAGGGTAAAAAGAATTGTTTAAAGGTCACAATAATCTAATTTTTGGGTTTAATGCTGTCTTGCCCAAGGGTTATGAAATTACTGTTATTGATGAGGATGAGACACCACCAAAGAGAACTGTGAAGTTTGAAGAGGCTACCAAAGAGAATTGTGGAGTTTGAAGAGGCTACAAGCTTTGTGAACAAAATAAAGGTGGATCTACTTTTCTTATGTGGTGAAAGAAACAACAATTGTTTGAATTTTTTAATATAATTATCCTACTACTGTGCATAAACGCTTTCAAAATGAGGATCATGTTTACAAATCGTTTTTAGACATCTTGAACATGTATCGGAAAGAACACAAGGGTATCAATGAAGTATACTGTAACACCCTAAAATTTGGGGTAATTTTGAAAATTGAAAATTCGTCAATATAACGTTTATAAATAGGGCAAACCACCCATAAAGGGTAAAAGCGCAAGCATTTACAAAAACCTGTAAGGAAGTATGGGGAAACGACAACAAACTAATCTAAACCACAACTAGCTAGATTACATAGGTTGTCAACCCAATACCAAAATGGAATAATTGTTTTAAATGCTAAAGCTTCCAAAAATAACTATTCATCCAAAAATGCCCTCAAGGGACCACACTCTTCCCTTAACCCCGTGACGACCCGCCGCTAAGGGAACCTGTTATACACACCATTTAAGAAAAAATGTTGGGCTTAAAGCCTAGTAAGAACATACAATTTACATGAAAGATAATAAGAAGCATTAATTGCCACATAAATAAACTGTTTTCGTAACTGGTTTGATAAGCACATAGTGACCTTCCGGCCCAGACTTCATATTGCGATGACGGGAAGAACCCGAATTCCAAGGATCGTGGCGAAACACAAAGTAAGCCACTTTTCAAGTTTTGAGCTCACCATACTAGAATCAAGGCCAAGAACACGCCGACTCGTACTAAGATGTGGGGGAGGGCACCCAATGATCCCTAGTCATGCTCATTCACTAGGATTTACATTTACGACCCACGACTAGTAATCGGTCCCACATAATCGTACCAAGTTGCCCTTTAGGGTCCAATGTCTCAACTAGCTACATACGGGAGTTATCCCCAAATAATTAGTCGACTCTATACTTATGGATCCACTTGTAATAGTCTAGACTTGTCACAATAACACTTGTGACCAACTATAATCAAACATATAGTTCATATAACCAAATAGTTCCCAAATCACATTTTATGGTTAACTGCTGATAAGAAATACAAAGCTCAAATATTAAATCATAAGCTATTTTCTCACTTCCAAATGTATGTAAAACCATTTTAATGTAAACATGGACTATCTCATTTTAAACCATTTATTTCCTTTTTCCAAAATACAACTTTCAACCAAAATACCCATAATATGTTTAAAACATAAACTTGGCTAAAAAGCCATAAGTTGAACATTTACTCCTCCAAATGTGACAACAATCATATTTGTAGTTCCAAGACATGGGTTGTATCTATATTTTACAAAATGATAAGAAACCCTAAAATCTCCCAAAACACCAAGTTAGGTCAAAATCTCATCAATGGTGAAAATGTAAACAAGGATATACTTAGAAGTCAAAATATGCATTTTGATGTGTATAGTATAAAGTTTAAGAAAGGGTAGATGAACTCACAATGGGTTTATTCTAAACCCTAGCAAATTTCTAGATGAGGAGAACTTGAACATGAGGACTTGAAAGATCCACATCAACACTTGATAACCTAGATTGAGCATTAATGAACCTTAGACTTCCAAATACTAGAAATAAATGAAGAGAGATGAGAGGAAACCCACATAGGGTTTCAAAATCACCTGAATCGCCTGCCAATATCTCCCCATTTGCAATAAATGAGAAATGGATCAGTTGGGTCGATTTTATACCCAAAATGCTCGATCGCGACCTTGCCTGCGAGAGTGACATTTGTCACTATCGCGGGACACTATCGTCCGCTTCGAAGCACTCGCGATACATCTTCCGCGATAGTGCCCCGCAATAGTGACACTTGTCACTATCGCGGTCACAATCACTCAGATTGTATCGCGGCTCCCAGCTCACCCGCGATTATGCCACGTCGACAGTGACCATGTCACTATCGTGTGACACTGTCGCCGAATCCTCCCTTGGCCTTCGAAATTCGATTTTCGAGCATCGAAACACACAAGGCCAGTACCCAAAGTTTAAGGTTAAATTCAAAAATGGGGTTTCATACAAAAAGGAGGGAATAAATAGAGGAAAAAAGTAAAGGAATTAACATACCGAAAATCCGGGTGTTACATATATAATGAGGTGAACTCTTGTAAGCTTTTCTAATAATGTTTCATTGTATACAGGATTGTCTTTGGTTTCGTTGAACCACTATGCATTACTTGGTCACTGTTTGTAATTCATTACTTGGTCACTTCCAGGTCTTTCTTTCTGTTTTTTATGATGCTGCTGAAGCCACCAGGTACTTTGAATTCGTATCCTTTCATGTTTGATGACTAAACTGACATGGTCGTTGTGCATTGGATTAAAATATGTCTATGATTTCATTGCATCAGATTCTTGGTTATATTTATTTATCCTGTAATGTGATTTATGGTTCAACTAACTATTAGGTTGGTTTCACAATGTTTAAAATGTTTCACTTATTATTTATCTTAATAGCATATGCTTTATGTGGTTGCTGAAGAGTTCTTGAGGGTTAATGAGCCTAATCGACTGGTTATTGTTGCGTATGGATGGAGATCAAAGGATAAGTTGTCAATAGGCTTACTTCTATGCTATCGAACCAACACCGACAAGGTGAATACCAAAACTCTGCATTTTAAGCCTGAAACCTGTTTACAATCATGTGAAAGGTTTATGAAGATTATGCCATTGTTATTAAATCTTAAAACCTACAAGTTGGTATGTGTTGTTTGTCATCTATGAATTTTCATTTCTTGATAGTTTATATGATTATTGAAGATGTTATATTCAAACACTTGATGGAGAAAAGAAGCATTGCACAATTGGATGCTTACTTAGGCCATGTTTGGCAACCATAAGCTATCTTATTTTTTGAACTTATTGAGAAAATCACGATGGGTTAGCCATCTAGATTTTTGTAACGCCAAGTCCAATAGTGTTTCAATAACTCTAAAGATTAATTCCAATTATGCCTTTTATAGGTTTCTAATTATTTTTCAACATGTTCTTTTTAAGTTATTCTACGTCGTCATCTAACTTTTGGTTGTTAAATAAAAGGATGTTCTCTATATACCATAATCTCTTTGTATCTGGTCTCAAGTAAGGTAGAAACAGATATGCAGGCGAAGGTTTTACCCTTCTAAATACTCATAATAAATCATGTTTACTTTAGTATTTGTTGTATCAGGAATGAAATTGGAAGCATGAGGGTTGAGATTGTTATACCTGAGAGTGTGTTAGGGTGAGTATATGTAGAGAACAAGGGTGATGGAAGGATGGAAGGATGTAAGTAGGTATTATCAGGTACATTTGATAAAAACTCATACTACTTCATGGCTTCATCTTTTATGACCGCTACATGGCCCCTTGATCGTTTTACAAACTTTGTTTTCTGAGTAGAATATATATATATATATATATATATATATATATATATATATATATATATATATATATAGATAGATAGATAGATAGGGTTTGTTTAATTTGAAACCCTTAAAAAGGTTGCAAACCTTGCAACCCACATCTTAACCATCGGATTCATGATCGACGGTTATAAAATATATGGGGCCCAATATTTTTAATTAAAAAAAAGAAAAATAAAAATAAAATAACCATCGATCATGAATCCAACGGTTAAGATGTGGGTTGCAAGGGTTGCAACCTTTTTAAGGGTTGCAAAATATTCTTCCACTATATATATATATATATGTGTGTGTGTGTGTGTGTGTGTGTGTAGAGGAAAGTTCAAATGAAAACTCATTTTTCATTGTGCACGCGAGGACAAATCTCAGGCACTCGATATCTTTTGATCCAACAACTCGTATTAAATAGAGTTTTTAATTTTAAAATCCTTAGGGGTAAAAATTGAAGAAAATTTAAACACACGACTACCATATTTGACCTTTTATTTTCTTTTTTAATTAAAAACTTTTTACACAATTAAAGTTTAAAATAAATTATCTTAAAAATTACTAATATTTTAATCAAACAAATCACATAAAAAAACGAGAATTTTGTGCTATTCGATATGACATCCATCTCGATATATTTTTTTGTCGTTTTAACCGTTTTTTACGTGAAATGCTATATATGTGTTATATTCATTATGAATATTTATGTACGTTCAAGTTTGTACAACGCCTCGACACCGTAAGTGTGTAACTCGACATCACCATTCTTCAATACTTTCTTCAACGTCGTAAGGCATCACGTTTCTTCAGCACCGTAACCCAACACCCATCAAGACGAATCGATAACCTATCAAGTAATTCTGTTGTGAATCAGGGAACAAAAAAGAGTGTGTCATGTCACCACATCTTCACATGTCATTCATGTGTTATTCATCATGAATAATGTATCATTCAGGATGAATAATACAACATTCAGGGTGAATAATTCACGATTCATGAATTCGTGTATTATTCGTCATGAATATTGTCTAATTCATCCTGAATGCTATATTATTCATCACGAATAATGAATGAACGTTCACATTTGTTATTCATACTGAATGTGGGATATATGGGGATGTGTATACATATTCATAATGAATTAAACCAAATTTTGGTTGTGAATTAGGAAACAAAAGAGAGTGCGCCATGTGTCTACACCTTCACGGGTCATTCATATATTATTCATCATGAATAATGTATCATTCAGGATGAATAATACACGATTCATAATAAATAATACACGAATCATGGATTCGTGTATTATTCATCCTGAATACTGTATTGTTCATCATGAATAATGAATGAACGTTCACCTTTGTTATTCTTACTGAATGTGGACACTCGAGGACGTGCATGCATATTCATAATGAATATAACACATATATATAATTTCACGTAAAACCCGGTTAAAACGAAAAAAAATCATGAATATTATAGTATTCATCCTGCATACGGTATTATTCATCATGAATAGTGAATGAACGTTCACTTTTGTTATTCATACCGAATGTGGACACCCGAAGACGTGCATGCATATTCATAATGAATATAACACGTATATAAAATTTCACGTAAAAAACAGTTAAAACGAAAAAAAAACTATATCGAGATGGATGTCATATCGAAAAGCATGAAATTCTCGTTTTTTGATGTAATTTGTTTGATTAAAATATTAGTAATCTTTAAGATAAATTATTTTAAAGTTTAAGGGGGTAAAATTTTTTTAATTAAAAAAAATAAAAAGTCAAAGAAGGTATGCGTTGATTCAAAATTACAATTTTGTTCTTAATCACTTCCCAATTAACCTTATTATGTATTAACCATTGATAAATTTTCTAAGTTTTGATCAATGGTTAAGATTTGTCGTCATGTGTACAATGAAAGACGAGTTTTCATTTGAACCTACCCCTATATATGTATATGTATGTGTGTCTATAATAGAGTCGGGTTCAATTTTCAAACCAGAATGATACATATTTAAAAGAATAAGAAAATAATTCTGGACCAATCATTTTATTAAATAATACCTTAAATAAAACTTTCTTAAAAATCGCCTAAAATGACATATGTGTCATTTCTTGTATACATATTATAAATGGAAACTCATTTATTTTTATATAGATTATGTAACAAATTTAATTAAGGTATTTATTCATGATTTTTTTTTATAATTTTTTACAACATTCAAATAAATGTGATTTAGTTTTTCATTTAAATAGTATTTTTATTGAATTAGTTTATTTAAGAATTTTTTTATAATTTTTCACAAAAATCACATGTGATATCCACAATTAATCAACATTTTTTTTCCCTAAAAAGACTCATTAATTTTATTTTATGTATCATTATGTGATCTTATACATTTTAAATGTGTTAGGTTACAGATCATATATGATTTTGTTTTCATTTTGTTTTCAATGTTTAATTTGAATAATTGTTTTTCAAATTTTAAATCATATATGATTAGGAAAACATTTTGAAAAAATTTAATTCATATATGTGATTTTGATAAAAATTATGAATTACGTTTTGAAGTACATGTGATCTTACAACAATTCCTGTACTAGACAAATTCTTACAAAGAGATATGACAACAACTGAGATAATCTAAGTCTACCGGTACCGAGTTCCTTCCAAGTCTCTGCCACGTCACGCTCTCCAACGTCTCTTAAACGAACTTCTAACTAGGCCTTTACCTGAAAAGGGTTTTAGTTTTTGAAAAGCGAGGGTTAGACCTTGAGGTCTAGTGAATTCCCTCCCAATTATGAATTAAATGACGTATAAAACTTACTTCATAACCAAAACAATTAATAAAGTTATATAACAAACGATAATACCGGAATCAAATTCACACCGATAGGATTTCACAACGAACCAACTCCATCACCTCGTGATGTCCACACTCAGGGCCCCCAGTAGATCCCCATTTTCATTTAGCCCCCAGTAGATGCCATTATCATTTGCCCCCCCCCCCAAGTAGAAGCCATTTTCGTGTGCGCGAGAAACGAATTCAAGGCACACGACTCCAATCGGATCCTCGAGACTTCTCCACACAACGATAATATTCGACTCCACAATCAATAGGTAATTCGAAATGAGAAAACATAATAATCGTAGATAAAACGGTTAGCATTTCATCGTAAGAATAGGTGGACCATAGATCACACTCCGATCATTAACTACTCCGACACAGTTCGAGCATTTGATAATTAAACACATTTTTCATGAGAACAGAAAAGGTGACAAGGGAACTCACCTGATGCTTCTCACTTAAATCTTCTTGTTCAAGTTAGAAGTCGGTAACGCTCCCTACGGCGTAATTAAATAAGTGTAAGTCCTCTAATTACGCTCGAAAGAATGGACCCCCTCGAAACTTCCCTATCCAAAAGACAAACCTCCTCTCGGATCAAATACGAGACTCGATTGCAGAAATAATCCAACTCTCAACTGGTTCCGGGTCAAACACCCTCAGGTTACCGATTGGTTAATTTACCAGACTCTCGTACTACCCGGGATCACCCGATAGTAGGCTGCTCGGGTACACTCGGCTACAGGTCCCCCGGGATCACCCGGCTGAAGAGCGTCCGAGATCGCCCGACTGAAGAACGCCCGGGGTCACCTGGTCCACATAAAAGCACCTGGGCTTCCCCGATTGAGGGCTCTCGGGGTCTCCCGGTGGGTAAACGCCCAACCTCGGCAGGGATTTCAGCGGCGTCGCTTGCACAACACACCACGGGCCACAGTTTTCAATCGATGAAACCCAACACTCAAAACCAACCTAAACCGAAACTTCACAGTCCCCTTACATCCCATCGATTAGCGATTCAAAACGTAACCCAAAACCCCAAATACTCCAAGACAACAACAGATTAAATCCCCCTTTAACCAATCAGACATAGGAAAATAAACAAAACCTTATAGCACTAGCAAGCATTGACAAGAGGAACTTACTTGGAGAGGGTTACTGCATATTTGATTTCCCTTCAAAATGCTCCTTTCTTCTTCACGTCTCCCATCGCCATAGGTTCTCTCTAACTCCCAATGCTTCCAACCACCATAAGGAAATGAGAGGATTAGGGTAAAACCCCCTTTCTTTCCTTTATTCGCAACTTGGTCCCTCAACTTAAGGCTTGAATCAAAACTCCACTCAAACTCTCATCTTAAAGAGTTTAGACACGGTTATTACATTATTCCTCCCTCAAAATAATTTTGTCCCGGAATTCTATCGGTCTAACAATTTCGGGTACTGAGACCTCATAACCGCCTCCAGCTCCCAAGTTGCCTCTTGTCCTCTGTGACATTGCCACAACACTTTCACAAGGAGGGTCTCTTTTGGTCCCAACCTTTTTAACCTTACAAACAAGACTTCCTTAGACCCCATGATAACGGTTAACTTCTTATTTGCTGGCCTACCTTGCAAAAAGTATTGCCACGCCAACTTCCAACAGATGCTCTAAAAAAGGAGCGTGAAGCACCATACCAACTTCCCATCGAACACTTCTAGGTCCTACACTACCTCATACTCTTCGATAATTTCAAACTCTCAAAGAGATTGCAAGGCTCAACTCATTTTTCTTCCATTTCTATCAACTCAACTTCACTCAGCTGCCTAGAATATTCTGACCCCAAACCGCAACCGTACCCTCTGAACAAACCAACTGTATCATGCCATCTGTAACATCCCAGGCCAACCGCACCAGATATTGTCCGCTTTGTCCACACACTTGGACTCACGGTTTTAAAACGCGTCTTTTTAAAGTCTTACAATCTACTTCCTTGCTTTACACGAACGAACTTACCCAGAAGTATCGCCACAATAACATGCATCCCTAACTAAGATAAACCCCTCAAATGCCAACTTAACCCGATGTCAAACTTAGACATCACCAGGAACCCACCGATAAGAGTTTCTACATCCAGTATCCCACAATAGCAAAATAGTTCCCCTCAACACTCCATACGCCTAACGCGAAATGTACTTTCTTTCCCGGACCACACTCGTCACAACTCATCGGTGTTGCACAACTCATACGCATTAAACATATATCGACCCAACCATCATCACCCTAAATTCTTTCATAAAGAAAGATAGACTTCCACCATTCACCACTTTCATAACCCATCGGTTCCACTGACCGAATTAATATGATGCATCCTTCAATTTCTCATCACACCCAACAACCGTCCATCCATATTTGCAATGAGTCCAAGCTCCTCCCGACCAAGCAAGGAGTGACCATGCTCACGCCAAATTATTCCAATTAGCTTAACACTGGAAGATAGAATCACTTGGAACCTTTCCCTCACCATACTAAGTCTGACTCAAAACTCATTCTCTCCGAGCACTACATCCTACCACCTTTTCCACTTTCTTCTCATAACAACAACATGCCTCTAAAGACTGGCTCACTTGCAGATGTAAGCTTTAGTCTACCTCTATGATCTAGGTTTTCCCAACACCAGAGTCTTAACACACACTATAATATTCTTCTCACACCCTCGCTAGGGGTTCATATGACCACCAACGGCCAATCTGGAAACATAGCACCACATTGTTGTGTCATTTGCCAACTTCTTACTCTCAGATGCTCACTTTTCCGACCACTCCAATGCGTAGCGAACCAAATTCACCTTACTATGATTAGCCAAACGATTACTCAAACTCCTCATGCGAGTTATTCAACCAAGCTCTCCCAGCATCATCCACTGCTCGAAGTCTCAATTCTCACCCCCCAAACAGGATTGCCTTATCTGCTAGAGTTCCTTTACACTCAAGGGATGCTTCGATAGTTCAACAAAAATCTCCGAACGAGGATTTTCACCTACGATCAACCCAACAACAACACAAGCTCGCTGCTTAGCCTAAAAGAAACTCCTTGCCACACTAGCGACTTGCACGACCACTTTGACATCAATAACACTAACTCATCCATCACCCTACCACATCATCACAATACCGTCAAAATCTCCGCGACCACTTTGTACGCACAACATATACTGTCCTCTTCATGCCGATCATAACCCCAATAATTGAGATAAAGTCGTCTCACGACTTTGTCTTGCTCGAATTTGGATGACTCACAAAATCATGATCACTTAAACCACTCAACATGATCTCGTTCCTTACCTTCTCATCACGATCTGCCAGGAACAAATTCAGGTAGTCTATAAGATTAAGCATACTACCTTGCAGACATAGATGCTCAAAGCACAACCACTTCAGTTGTGCTATAAATACTTCACTCTTACACAAACCAACAGAACCTCATAGGACTTCACCTGACCAACCAGCGTTTTTCCATTTTTGCTATACCCACCCGAGGTGGTCCGACACCATGCCAGGTACACACCTTTCCTGTAAAACTCTTTGCTTTATCACGAACACTCAGCAAAATGACCATGGGTGTTTCCTCATCTTCCACATCCCGATTATGACTTCACAATAGACCGTTGGCTTCCACAATGCTTCCGACCCATGAGCATTCCCAAGGAATCTACTCCTTCCAACGTATCATAACCATCTCGATGCCCCACCGACTTCGCCCGTTGAAGGCACAAGACTTACTTGATATAATCTGATTACTAGTCTACCTCAAACTCCGGCTCGACGTCAATGACTTTTCATCCAAAACCACAACACTACTTATCAACATGTTGCTAAAAGAGGTATGCTAACGGTTTCAAATTCTACATTGACAACACCACTCATCGACCACCATGTCTCCAGTTACCGACAGAAGAACATGCTACCACAAAACGAATCATTCTCAACATCAAAGGCTAAGGGTCCTGTTAATCCCTGCCTTTCCCTAGTGGGAATGCCAAGGTCATGAATCGACCAACATTGGCTCGAACGCCACCCTTTCACTCTCCACACCTTCCCTCATCCTTAACCGCAGTGCTTCCTTACGACTTAGAGAGTTCATAGCCTTCATGTATGACACACCATAAATTTTAAACTTTTGATACATTTGAAAATTTAGTATGTACCACATTATGAAACAAGTTTGAGTGTACACCACACTACACCGACATCATTGATTAACCAAGCACCACGATCTCGAGAGTCGTTCGTTCTCAACTCCATGACAAATTACGTCTCATCCCACCCCAAAATCGATGTTGTCATAATTGAAATTATTGTCGATGAACATTACCCACACGGTTTATTAAAAAAAATTACTACAAAATTGCTTACACTGAATGAGTCAGACGACTCTCACCCTCATTGATATGACAACACAAGTTCATACCGAAATCACTTATGAAATCATGTGATCGAACACTGTTATGATTTTCACAACAAAAGTTAACTCATTTATAAAGAGAGAAAATAATTATCCCACAACAAAATCGAAATTTGTCACTCAACGCAATAAACTTGTCTTTTCAATTCAAACACCCGCTTACACGCATCATCTCATTTTCAAAACAAACGACTCGCAAGGCGCACAAACACCAATAAATATGACATGAAAGACTCAAACAACTTATTCGAAAACACCATGCATGACAGTCTTTTTACATTGAAGGCTATTGATTCTCGTAAGGTCGACCGCTTACACTCGCAACAATTTATCACCGATCCTTACTTCCGACTAACCAGTCAGGTCTCTCACATTTGCGACCACCTTCAGCACCAATGTTTCTTAACATGCTTGCATGTCCACCTACTCTTTTACCACCGTGACTAAAGATTTGCATGTAAAGCGTCCTCACTTTGACCCCAAACAAACTTACCAACAATAGTTCATTTCCATCTGATCCTCACTACATTTTATCAGTCAACACTGATATCGTCTCTCAACCACCCTTCAATTAACTACAACTCCAAAAGTCTCATTTATAGCCTTCGATTATTAGGTTAACACTCCCCTGATTCCCACTTATCGACATAACAATCTACCAAACCGAAGACTCCCATGAAGCGAAAGGCTTACCTCCAATCGTTATTCTTTTCCCTATGGACCCAAGAGGTCCTTTCTCAAACGAAATATCTACATCCCTGTCAGGATCGAATTCTTAACAAGAATTAATTCTCAGAAACTAATATCAAAGAAGTTTGCGGAATAACACTTTGATATTTAATAAAACAGTAAAATAACACAGAAAATATGAAGAACAAACTGTAAACTTGTATTGAATGCTTGAAGCTACAAGATTACACACTCAACCTCAATATTGATGAACAGGCTCACCAATACGAATTCTACTTCTCTAGAATTAGGATCTATGCCTTGAGGTTGATTTTCTCTCTATCAAAAATTTTAACTATTCTAAACAATACTATATATATACTGAAGATAAAAGCTAATTACAATTAATAAAATATCTTCAGAATATCTTCCATCATTATCTCCAAGCTTTCCATAATCTTCAGTTTATCCAGTTGTCATCCTTTCCATACAGATCTCCATATTATAAGCAGTATTAATCATAAGCAGCATTAATACTTTGAGCAGTATTAACTCTAGCAGTACTAATCATGCTCAGCAGCATTAATATCTTCAAGCAGTACTAACTTTGAACTAGCAGTACTAATTTTGTTGAGCAATATTAACCATCAACTAGCAGCATTAACTAGAAGTATTAACTAGAAGTATTAATTGTTTTCTTCTAGCAACATTAACTTTGTTCCAGCAGCATTAACTAGAAGTATTAACTGTTTTCTTCTAGCAGCATTAACTTTGTTCCAGTAGCATTAACTACAACTAGCAACATTAACCACAGAAGTAGTAACCATGATGAATATTAACTTCAGAAGTAGTAACCATGATGAACTAGAAGTAGTAACCATGTTGAACTAGAAGTAGTAACCATGTTGAACTAGAAGTAGTAACCATGTTGAACTAGAAGTAGTAACCATGTTGAACTAGAAGTAGTAACTATGTTGAACTAGAAGTAGTAACCATGTTGAACCATCCTTGGCATATTTCAGACCCAACAATCCCGCATGATACTCATCCCAAACGGTATTAACCTTAAAACCATAAGCGAACTCACATAACACACGAGACCAACACTATCATTTAAATGATAGGACTCTCTATCAAAAACTACACCCATCAAATACTTCAACAATAGAAATCGAGCAAACCCATGCACCATTAAATTCATAATGGCATTGGCCAGATGCAATTCTGAATTTACCTTACATGAGAGTACTCACTATCGTTGTCACGACTCTCGATGATCAAAGTCTTCCTTAAAGGCTTCCTAAATCTCATTTGTGTCCCCCTATTCCACAGTTTAAGTTTAGGCCTATCCGGTCACCTAAATCCCTTAAACTATGGCTCTGATACCAATTGTAACATACCAAAAACCAAAGAAACATAAAGATAATATTACCGCCGATAATGTCCCAAATAACAGGTTACAACAAATCCCATACTGGAAAAATTCTTACAAAGAGATATGACAGCAACTGAGATAGTCTAAGTCTACCGGTACCGAGTTCCTTCCAAGTCTCTGCCACGTCACGCTCTCCAACATCTCTTAAACGAACTTCTAACTAGACCTTTACCTGAAAAGGGTTTTAGTTTTTGAAAAGCGAGGGTTAGACCTTCAGGTCTAGTGAATTTTCTCCCAATTATGAATTAAATGACGTATAAAACTTACTTCGTAACCAAAACAATTAATAAAGTTATATAACAAATGATAATACCGGAATCAAATTCACACCGATAGGATTTCACAACGAACCAACTCCATCACCTCGTGATGTCCACACTCGAGGCCCCTAGTAGATCCCCATTTTCATTTGGCCCCCCAGTAGAAGCCATTTTCGTGTGCACGAGAAACGGATTCAAGGCACACGGCTCCGATCGGATCCTCGAGACTTCTCCACACAACGATAATATTCGACTCCACAATCAATAGGTAATTCGAAATGAGTAAACATAATAATCGTAGATAAAACGGTTAGCATTTCATCATAAGATCAGGTGGATCATAAATCACACTCCGATCATTAACTACTCCGACACAGTTCGAGAATTTGATAATTAAACACATTTTTCATGAGAACAGAAAAAGTGACAAGGGAACTCACATGATGCTTCTGGCTTAAATCTTCTTGTTCACGCTAGAAGTCGGTAATGCTCCCTACGGAGTAATTAAATAAGTGTAAGTCCTCTAATTACCCTCGAAAGAACGGACCCCCTCAAAATTTCCCTCTCCAAAAGACAAACCTCCTCTCGGATCAAATACGATACTCGATTGTAGAAATAATCCAACTCTCAACTGGTTCCGGGTCAAACACCCTCGGGTTAGCGATTGGTTAATTTACCCGACTCTCGTACTACCCGGGATCACCCGGTAGTAGGCTGCTCAGGTACACCCGGCTACAGGTCCCCCGGGATCGCCCGACTGAAGAACGCCCGGGGTCACCTGACACTCAGAGCCCGGGGTCACCCGGTCCACACAACAGCGCCCGGGCTTCCCCGATTGAGGGCTCTCAGGATCGCCCGGTGGGTAAACGCCCAGCCTCGACAGGGATTTCAGCGGTGGCGCTTGCACAACACACCGCAGGCCACGGTTTTCAATCGATGAAACCTAACACTTAAAACCAACCTAAACCGAAACTTCACAGTCCCCTTACATCCCATCGATTAGCGATTCATAACGTAACCCAAAACCCCAAATACTTCGAGACAACAACAGATTAAATCCCCCTTTAACTAATCAGACATAGAAAAATAGACAAAGCCTTATAGCACTAGCAAGCATCGACAAGAGGAACTTACTTGGAGAGGGTTACTGTAGATTTGATTTCCCTTCAAAATGCTCCTTTCTTCTTTACGTCTCCCATCGCCATAGGTTCTCTCTAACTCCCAATGCTTCCAGCCACCACAAGGAAATGAGAGGATTAGGGTAAACCCCCTTTCTTTCCTTTATTCGCAACTTGGTCCCTCAACTTAAGGCTTGAATCAAAATTCCACTCAAACTTTCATCTTAAAGAGTTTAGACACGGTTATTACAACCGCTCCAACATTGGTTGTTGATTCATCAAATAACTTCACATTTCAAGTTTTTATTTCTAGCATTCTAAAATTTAGATGTGGATGTGTATAGTTTATGATGAATTATTAAAAATTTGAAGTAGATGTTGTAGGTGGTGATGGATTAAAAAAGAGTGGTAGTAATATTGGTGAATTAGCAACCTGTAGGAGTGGGGAGAAGTGAATAGAGGTTACATCACCGGCATTACGTTGATCAAGGATCCATGAGCTTTAATGTTTGTTTGCATGTTTAACTTTGCCTTGATACCCTGTTTTTAATAGATTGGAGGTGTTTGAAGTGGCTACCCGAGGGTTGAAAACACTTGGACTGAGATCTTGAACCCTACTTCGAATCATGGCAGGATTTTGTGTGTAATTAAGAAGAATTTGGATAGAGTCTTGAATATTTCCAAGATCCACATCCACATTCATTTCGACAAACTTTGAAGGTTAAGAAGATATAGTAATTTATGGGGTGGATGGATGAATGATGATGTTTGTTAATTCCTCATCACTTCATTTCTTCCTGCTACTGCTTGATATGATGCCATTTAACAAGGTCTAATGGGAAATCATTGGATCCTTCAAATTAGGAAATTAATGGAGGTCAACCCAATAACAACTTATATCTTGAATCAGTAACATGTATGAGATATTGGTGGTGGTGTTCTCTAAATGCAATTATCTTGATGACTATTGCATCTCTTTTCAAACATACATTGTTGCCTTTTTAAAATTTTAAAAGCCTATCTTGTTTTTTATGATTAGGTTAGGGGCTATTTGGTAACGACTTAATGGGTTGTATAACAGATATGGCTTATTCGTTCAACCATGCCTAGTTGTTCGGTAGGAGCTTATTAGTTCATCCGATGGCTGAGCGAATCAACTATAAAAACCAAGTCATATACACTCAACCAATAAATTTTATTACTTTTACCCCAAATACCCTTATCCCCAACCACCCACATCTGTGATTTCCATGTCTTCTCCATCGATTCCACATCTGCGTATCCACAGAAGGGATCATCTTCCCCATTGATTACTTCTCCACATGTACTTCGATTGTCTTCTCTATTCCCCATCGACTCCAAATCCACGTGTAACACCCTAAAAATTAGAGTAGCATAAAATTCGAAAATTTGGCAAAATGACGTTTGTATTTGGTATTAACCACCCAAGAAGGGCAACTGTATAAGGCATTTACAAAAACCTGTGAATTGATATATAAATCGACAACAAACTAATCTAAACATATACTATCTAGATTACATTGGTTGTCAACCCAAAATCACTAAAAGAAGGGACTTAATCAAATGCATAATGCCATCAAGTTTCCTTTCTCAAGTGCTCGAAACTCAGATTCAATGCGGTCCAAAGCCCTTTCACTGCAGTATTCCTTCAAAACCTTCTTCTTGAACTCAGCCCAAGACAACTGAGCCAGAACAGTAGGGGAGAGGGTGGACTGGGTGACGTTCAACCAAGTGAGAGTCGTGTCTCTGAGCATCTAAGAACCAAACCTCACCTTTTGATCTTCCCCACACTCAGACGAGCCAAAGGCTTGCTTGATCCCTTGAATCCATTTTATGCAAGCTACCGGATCTTCAGAACCAGAGAATTCCGGGGGTCTACAACACAGAAATGTCTTATATGAGTAAGCTCTCTTGCCTTGCCTTGCCTCAGCTATTATTGGCTCCTCAGTTCGGATCACATGACCCGTGCCACCGGATCCAATCACTTCGATGTTCTCCGCAATCGTCTCATTCCTCCGATTGCTCACATCGCGATCCTCGATCACCTTCAGAAGAAACTCTTGTTGCTTGGCCATAGCTTCATTCATTGCCAACATCATGCTGGCCATCATCTCGGATTGGGAATTCGCATCCCGGATTACTGGGTGGGACAATGGGGGAAAACATCCCAAAATATAAGTCGACTCAATACCTAGGGATCCACTAGTAATAGTCTAGACTTGTCACAATTTCATTTGTGACTAACCGAAGCTAAACATATAGTTTCTAATAACATTTATTTCCAAAATGCATTTCCAAGTTTAACTGATGATAAGAATGACAATCATAAAATGAGATCTTATGTATTCTTTCAAGTACCTCAAAATGTGCAAGTAGTAATATGTTTTACTACATATAAAATGGAACCCTTCCTTTTAGCAAAATATAGCAAAAACCCTAAAATCTCCCAAAACTCAAGTTAGGTCAAAATGTAATAAATGTGAATCCAAAACCAATGAGATATATAGGAGTTTAAAATATATATTTTGACATGTATAAGGTTTAGACAAATGGTAGTATGAACTCACCAAGTGGGCTTTTGAAGAAAACCCAAACACTAGTTGATCCCTTGGAGAAGATGACAATGGGGTGATGCCTTTGATGCCCAAACTTGAATCTTTGGTTGCTATATCCAACTTCTAACAATAAATGTGGTAGATTTGGGTTAGTAAAACCCTAATTTCAGATGGAGGGTTTATGAGGGTTGAGAGAGAGAGAGAGAGAGAGAGAGAGAGTAAATAGGGTAGATGAGAAGTAAACGACGTAAAATGGGGAAGAAACCTAATTAAGACCATCAGGGCACGCCCGCGGCTTTGGTCGCGATCTCCAAGCCGTAGTGTAGCCCGCGCGTGCCACTGAGGTTGCCACCTCCAGGAGGTTACGCGACTTAGGTCACAACTTTCAGGCCGCGGGGAAAGCCGCGCAAGCCACTGCCTGCCCAACATACTGAAATTTCTAAGCATTCAAACTTGGCTCCAACCGCACGGTGCTAACGACTAACGGTAAACGAAAGGTAACTAAGATTTGACAAAAAAAAATAAGATTAGAAGTCTAACGTTAGGATTATTACAACGAAAATTCGGGGTGTTACACCACGTGTTCCCCATTCCAATTTCATCTCATCTACACCCTTGGAAAAAAAACGAGAGGTACTTCGATTGTCTTCTCCATTTCCATTTCTCGATCCAGCAGACCCAACTAGCAGAAAAACGAGAGGAGGGACCATAATGGTTGTGCAAAAAGAAAAAGGCAGAGAGATATAGATGGATAGCGTTGGTGAATGGCAAGGAAAAGAAAGATGATGGTGATTCGTGATGGTGGAAGGAGATGGTTGTGAATGTGAAGTGTGGTGGTGAAACGAAATGAGAACACCATGAAAAAGATGGTTCTGAGTCTATGGCCAAGGAAAATAAAATTGGGGAAATAGAGATGACAACTGTTATGGTTGGGTAAACCATGGAACGAAACAAAAAAAATGAGTTTATATTTCATTTTAAAAGTATTAATTATAAGATTTACTAATATAAAATTGTTGATTGTTTCATTTATTAATCAAATGTTAAAAGTTCAATGAGATGTTTTTCAATGTTGTTGAAGGTTTAATTACAAGTTTATAATTTTAAGTGAATCATTCATCATTTTTATTAAATTGTTATTTCAATTAGACAAAAACATGAACTAAAGGGTAAAATTGTCAATTTTGATATTCAGACAGTTTATTCAGCACCACAACCGAACACCAATATATTTTATATCATACAAACAAATTTATCAATACAAACATATTTATCCATTCAGGACTTGATAAAAAATGAACCGAACAACCCCTTAGTGGATCACAGAAAAAGGAAAAGAGCCAACAATTCTTATTCTCTCTTTTGTAAGTTGTGTTATCTTTGTTATTATTTCATTTGTTATTGAATTAGTGGATCAATACCTTAAGGTCTTATGCAAACTTTTTATATCTTCTCTGATTTTCATAGGTTCTCACATTAGTTACTTTGGTCCAAATGAAAGATGTAATGCTAAGGTTGTGGGAAGAAAGAAACCTCTTCCGCATCTATATGGATAGATTTAGGGACCGTTTAGTAAACGCTTATTCAGCAAGTGCTTATAGACTTACTTTATCTTTTCGGATGAACATGACAAGGACTTAGATCCTTACCTGGTAAGACTGATGACAAGGACCAAAAGTCTTAACCAGTAAGTGAGTGACGACTCTTACCTGGTAAGTGCTTACCGGATAAACATGTTGTATACGATGTCAATTTAATGCACTAAAATCTTACCTGATAAGTTAAGTGAAAGTGTTGACTATTACCGAGTAAGCCTTAGGTAAATGGCCCCTTCGTTTCCTTGTGCGATGCCTATTTTTCTAACTCATGAATGCTTGGATAACATTTATCTGCAAAACTATAACACTTAATTTACACCTTGTTGTCCAAAAGGGGTAAATTTAAACCTGGATAAGGCTACAAATAACATCTTAAATAGAAATTAATCACCCAAAAGGGGAACTGTAATAGTGTTAGTGCATAAATATATTGGATACAAGATCATGAAGGTGGAATATGAAAGTCAAGTCAAAAGCTCAAGTCAACTCTCAAGCAAAAGTCAAAGTCAAGTTGTAATAAGTCATTGTTAAAAGTCAAAATGTTTAGTTTTGTCTTTGTAAGTGTTAGTGTTTAAATAGATTTTTGGTTAGTATAATCATTAGACTAAAAGATATACGCGTTTGTTTAGTGAGAGAAATATTGAGAGCCTGTATTGAGAGTATTTTGTGTAATCAAAGTTGAGATTAACGGAAATCGTTTGTTCAATTGATTGTGTCATCTTGAACTGATTTGCACTCATTGTGGGACACACAATTGGTATCAGAGTATACAAGAATTCAGAAACATAATAAATAATCTGATCTTTTGGTCGACATTTTCAAGAACTCGCAAAGCTTCTGTGCAGATTCAATTTCTGAGATTTATTAATGTTTTTGATCTGAATTTGATGCATCAATACTCATTTTTGTATCAAGAACATGTTTTGTTTGCATTGCTTAGCCTAATTCACAATATCTTGGTGTGAATTTTGGATTTCTTTGTAATTTTGTTCGAGTTTGGCATACGTATTGTATCTTGATCAAATTGTAATTTTTAGTGTTATTATGTGAAATTACTTGTTTGTAACATGTTCGATATTTGATCTAGAGCAAATATGCAAAATTTCAGAGTCAATTTCACAGATTTGAATCGAATTCAAGTTGAAAAAGTTAAGTTTTTGATCGATATGACGAAGAACGCGCAAGATCTGAAGAACGCGCAAGGTTCTTAGCCAAGAACACGCAGAAAGCTAAAACACGCAGAGGTTGAAGAACACGCAAGACTCAGCTTGCGAGAAGTAGGAACGTGCACATCATTGTGTGCGAGTTTTGGTGTTTTTTTGTTCTGTGCGAAGTTGGTAGTCTACGAGAAGTGTTTCTTGTGCGCGAAGTTAAATCTTGGAAAATATTCTAAGTATAGAAATGCGCAACGTGATTGCGCGGAGTGATTTTCAAGAAACGCGCAGGTCTTGGCTTGCGAGAAGCTAAAACTCGCATAGTTCTTTCTGCACGAACCTTAGAACGCGCAAAGAACCTTTTGCGCGAAGTTGCTTTCTTTGGTCTGCGAGTTTCAACACTTAGAACTTTTTCTGAGTTTTTCAAATGTTGACCAAGTTTGACTTTCAAAGCCAAGTTTATTTCTGAGTTTTTGGACGATCAAATCAGTGTAAAGTTCGAGATGACTTCAAGAGAGGCTCTTGCTATCAGTACAGATGTAAAACCACCAGTTATTTTCAAGGGAGAATACGAACAATGGAAGGACATATTCCTGGACTTCATTGACATAAATGATCTGGGTGATTACTTCTAGATGTCTTTTTTGGTAATTTTACATGCTCATAAGCTAGTTTTTGCCAAATGTGACTTTTTCATCAACTAGCTTATCAACTACCAGCTAGCTTATCAGTCATCAACGAGCTTATCAGATAGTTTGTCAAACATAGCCAAATGCAGACCTTTTCACTTGCGAATGTAGTGACATTCGGGTAAAAGAGAGAGAATAATGACTAGGAGTCTAATTGGGAGTGAGAAATGATAATTTCAGACAATTTCCCCTTAAATATCTTTAATTTAACGAAAATCTTTTAACGATCGTTAGAGGAAATGACCAATTCTAAACGTTTTTACATAATACGATTGTCATATTGTAATTTCAAAACTAGGTAGACAAAAAGTTTTTATTTTTTGGAGAGAATTACAATTTTGGTCCTTAAGATTTCGTATTTTCTTTGAAACAAGGACCTATACTTCAATATCTCAAATAGTGGTCCCTGAGGTTTGGATTTTTGCTACGAAAGGAGGACCTCTCACTAACCCCGTTAAAAAAATTGGTTAAAGGCAGGGGTATTTTCGGCAATTCACTTTTTGCTCTTAAATCACATAAACAACTTCCCTTCTTTATTTTCTTCTTCCCTGGTTCATCACTACCCAAACTCGATTTTTTGCTCTGCTTATTCGATAATGGTGATTTACCACTGTAGTGTTCAAGAAACTTTAAGAACATCATGGACAAATGCAAACCCTGGCCGTATGTTCTACACATGTCAAGATTGGTCAGTTTTTTTTCCTTTCTCAATTTCTTACATTTCTTTCTCTAAGAATGTTCTGCCATTAACAGAGTGAAGAATGGTTTATCCCTTTTTTTCTTTTAACAGAGTGACTAATGTTCCTTTTTTGGGTGGTTTGATCCACCAATTTGTTCTTGGGCTGTAGATGTTATCCCTAGGTTGCTGAGGTCAAAGAACAAACTTGAATAATGTATCAAAGCTGGAGAAAGAAAAAATTGGAATTTGCAGTTGCTGTTGGTTCTTAGTTAGCTATATTTTGGTTTTTTCTTTTATATTTCTTTGAACTAATTGGGATTTTTAGTTAATCTCAATGTATAAATGGATGTGTTAGTGATTTGGTTTTGCTAGTTTATGATGATGGATGTATTAGTGATGAACTTATGTATTTGGATTTGTTAGTTTGTCAATCAATACAATTTCCTTTTTGACACATACTCTGTATTTGGTTTTGTTAGTTTATCAATCAATTGCAATTTCCTTTTTGACACATTCTTTGTTTTATTGTACTGTGTTGAAATATGGGTACATATAAACCACAAAAATTCCATACCATACTTTGTAGAATTCCAAATTGTATAGATGAACATATACAAACCACAGGACATAGAAACCAAAACATTGTCATACCATTAGCTGCCATTAACATAAGTTACTTGTCCATAACATTACCAACAAAATGGTACTTTGTCCATAACAAAACATTGCCAAAACAAAGTACTACCAACCCAAACAACAACCTATTACATAATTTACTTGTCCATACAAACATCAACCATATAAACCATATCATGTCCAAACAAACATCAACCATATCACCTAAACAAACAACAACCTAACAACCACATCAATCATATCATGCCCTACCATGTGAAGGTCCTGCTTTGTAACACCCTCAAATCTGGAAATAGCAACTTATTTAAAATTTTCTAAATACATCAATAAATGAATCATCTACAACCACAAATTCAGATTTAGCTACAATACACGTATACCATCTTATATATATATATATATATATATATATATATATATATACAGACTATAAGGGACGGGTGCTACTAAAACCCAAACCATGTCACTATCTCCAACTCGCGGAAGACTTCACCAATTTACTTACGTTTGTAAGGCTAAGGCTCAACTCTTCATAGCACCGCTAGAACTGAACCCCCCGCTAGGAACCTGATGCACATGCCGACAAATAAGAAGGTTAGGCTTAACGCCTAGTGAGCTCAAGAGTGTTAACATAAACGAATATATATATCTTTAAAGAAAGGAAATCAGTTTAAATCAAGATTCTTCGAAATATAGGCTTCCAAATGGAAACGACACATTTTCCCATAATATATCCTTTTAAAGACAATGCTCCCAAAACACACGTTTCTTATAAAATGGTGCAACGCATAACTCACCCAAACGGGATCATAGTTCGACACTTATTTGGTAAAAACATGAATAACCATTTACATCCCAAAGTACCCAAAACATGGGCGGGACAGAGTGCTCGACCCATAAATCGCTATCAAAACCACATATATCGTACGTCCGAAAACATGGACACTTGGTCCCATACTCACGCGACCGTAAGGAACCAATGACAATAAAATAAGATATTCTTATATTCAACATACTGATAGCCAACAACGGGGGAAACCCGTATCCGTTGAGGGTGGAGGGAACACAAAAGTATACCACCCAACAACGTTAATCGCATGACACCTCCCGACATCCCAACCCGGTGTCCCTACGACTTCTTTACAAGTGTCACCCCACGTCAGTTGACCTTGATGGATCATTCCGAAGAACTCCATCCCGAAGGCCCGACACACTTAAAGACTACCTCCCAGGCATTACTTCAAGCGGCGGAGGTCCTAGCGCCTACTAATCCGGTAGCACTAGCCGACTCAACCCTCCTAGCGATCACTTGTAAAGTTTCCGGTCATGAAACATGGGTACCGAAGTTCAACCCCGCAATACCCAATTGACCATCCCAAAACAGACTGACTCACGTGCCTATGGATCCATTACACACTGTCTAACGTTACATGACTCCAATTGAAAGACCAAAACTTCCAAAACATGTAACTCACCAATGACACAAATTAAGTATCCTCATGTCCAAAACCCACAACAGTTTAAAAGTCCGGACAAATGTCCACACGACTCGTTTAAGCCAAAACCGAGCTAAAGAGCTCAACACCCGTTTGACCAATAATTACCGGTCTCCACGATAGTGGAATGTCTTTAAATAACATTTATGAAGACACGTATCTCAAAGACTAGATTTACCCAAAACTCCATACGAGATGGGACTCAAGATTTCCAAAGTGTTTATGAATGCAAATACACCAAATGCATAAAACATGAATTAGACTTTACTTGTACAAAATCGTCAAAGACGTGTAACTCATAAAATAGACCTTACTTGTACAAAAGCACCAAGAATACGTAATCCATGTTATTTAGTTGTTGGAAACATTCAAAACCCAAAAGAAGCATTTTAAGAGGTTAACACAGCCCAAGTTTATCAAGTAATAAAACTTATCCAAATACTCACGCTTTGACAAATAACTAAGTAAAACATATTTTACTTCTAAATACTCAAAACTTATCAGCAGTTAACCCTTTCGTGTAAAACACTTTAAAATACACATTTTGGCATGTACACCGTTTTCACAAATCAACTTGAACTCACCTTGCTAGATTTAGACTAAATCTAGGTTTCACCCAACGAGCTCTTTTGAAGGCCGCTCGAATCCTCAAGCCGGAAACTTCCAAAACCTAGATCCATACAATCCAAACCATAAATAACCATATCCGGCCATGTAGAAACATTCCCCTAACAATATACCAAGAAACCCCAAATAATAACAAACCCTAGTTTCTCCAAAACTACCAAATCCGAGATTTGAGAAACCAAACACTAAGAAATCATCAAGGGAGCATTTATAACCTTAATACAAGAAAACTTACCCTTGAAGACGATGAGACTTCCGAGAACACCCAATCCAACACTTTAACCCGAGCTCCCCATCGTTGAACTTGATGAGGAAGATGAAGGTGGAGCTTCTAATCTTTGTTGGGTGGGGGAGAACACTTGGAACATGATAGGTTTGGTGTCATGGATACATAGAAACCGATTTTAGGGTTTGGGTTCGGTTTCTAGAGAGGAGAGGGTGAAATGGAGGAAGGTTGGAATGAAAGAGGGCTGAAGTTCGCGATTTTAAGCAGGTCTGCACCCGCCGGCGATAGTGCCACGCGACTATGCCCTTGGCATAATCGCCGGGCATAGTCGCCCGAAGGGGGGGGGGGTGCCCGCGGTACCAATCTCGCGATTGTGACACGGCTGTCACTGTCGCGGGCATTGTCGCCCAGACCTCCACGAATCCCAAAACTCGACTTCTTTCAATGCCAACAACCCCGATACTATAAGGGACTTTAAACAAGACATTTCCCAAGAAAGTCCCACTGTTTATAAGTCACAGAATTGTCCCGGTGACATTTACTTATTGAAAATTATGGGTGCTTGATGTGCACTCAGTTGTAGTGCCATCTAGACCTTTTTAATAGCTTTTTATAGTTCTTTTTCTTCCATATCCCTACATTTGAGTCGTTTTATTACTTGTTTTAGCATTTATCTGTTTCTTGGAGCTAGAGCTAGTGGATAATCTGTTTTATTTCTTCGAATGGCTAATTTTATGTGTTTTGGCAGTTTTTGAGTAAAACAGACCCAGTGCTGCAGCATTTCTGCAACATCTGCAGCTGTCAGTATTTTTTTGGAAGAACGATGGGAAGCTGGATGATGGGCGATTTTTGGCAGGACTTTTGACAGCTTTAGAAGCCTCCACCTGCAGTTTTTTTAAGAATGACATCATCTTTTTGATAGCTTGCAACCCTTGGACATTGAACCCCTTTTTTGTACTAATTGTACCTTAAGTACTTTGTGTAGGTTTTATTACTCTTTTGCCACTCCCTTTTTGTATATAAAGGGAGGTTGGGGATTTAGTTTAGTGTCCTAATTTTAACACTTAAGTACATCTCTTTGAAGTGAAAATCAAAGGTTGGCACCAATAACCTTTGATTTTAATGTACTTTTGAATTCCAAGTTAATCTTTGAAGTTACCATCCTTGTTTTGTTACTTATGCTTTATTACTTTTAGTGTTCTTAATTTAGTTGTTTACTTTCCTTGCAATTTACATTTAAGTCATTTATATTTGTAGTAATTTATATTTCCGTCATTTTATTTATTGTAATTTATATTTCCGTCATTTACATTCATGTCTTTAATTTATGCAATTTATTGCTTTATGCATTTATATTTAAGTATGAGTAGCTAAATCCATTAGCTTGGGTGTAAGATAAAAGGGTGAGATTTCAAACCAAAAGAAGGTGGACATTGTTTCGCAATAACAATGTTCCATCATTTCATTCAAGTTTTATAAAGCCAATGACACTTCTTGACAAGTTGATCACTTTGAAAGTGTGAAAGTGCTATGGCCTAGAGATAAGCCATAAAATGCACGTCAACTTGGATGATATGAGAAGCCGACTTGAGAAAGTGACTGATAAAGAGATTTATCACCTCTATTTTTCATCTTGATTTATTCTTGACGAGTTGGTCGCTTGTTTAAAGTGTTAAAGTGTAGAGGATTCAGAGATGAACCCCTTCGAACACTCCAACTTGAATGATATGGGAATTAACTCGAGAGAGTAGTTTTATACAAAGAGATTTGTAAATCCGTATATTTTGAGGACTCTACCCCTTGCTATCAAGTGTTAAAACTGCATAGAGATATGTTCAGTTGGATCTAAACGGTAGCGGGAGTATTGAAGTCCGAGAGGAATACCCTCAAAATAGATGGTGGATCTGTTTATGCTGAACTCATGCTGCAGCATACCTGCAGCATAGTCTGCTGGAATTTGTGTTTGAGTCTCACCTAAAAGTCTTACACCCTTGCTACCTTTATTATTCTGTATCGTTATCAACTGTTAACCAACCAAACCAAATCAAAGTCTTCAAATTCGCCATCTGAAATCATCTCTTTTCTGACACTTTTATTATACTTTTACGACAATCTCTGTGGGACGATATCCGGTACTTTACCGTTTTATTACTTGAAAGACGATATTATATCTCATTGTATACTTGCTTTGAGGTCTAATTAGCACACGTCTATAGGTGTATTCCAAGCACTATCAAGTTTTTGGCGCCGTTGCCGGGGATTGGCACGTTAAAAGTTTATAAAAGTATTTTAAAAGATTTAATTTTTCTTACACCTTTGAAATCTCGGAAGTATATGCCAAGAATACCACGGGGGGAATTGTTCACTCTTGACCCGGAAATTGAACAAACGTTTCGTAATAGGAGAAGAACGCAAAGAATCGCATTAATCATTGAACCTCCAATTATGGAACCACCACCACCCGGATTTGAAAATAGAGGACCGAGACCACCACCACTTTTGGAAAATCCACGGGGAGCACCAATATTCCATGATGCACCCCCAATTTTTGGAAACCCACCGGAGCACCAATTTCGACAAAATCCACCAAATCAAGGAAATAATCATAACCATGTTGATGATGATGTTGAATCTCAAGGCACCAATGAAATAAGAAATGAAGTTCCAAACATAATTAATCTTGCAAACTCCAAAGAGGGAAAAATTATGGACTACGCTATCCCCGATTTTGAGCAATTAAATTCAGGGATAATTAGACCCCATATACAAGCCCTCCATTTTGAACTAAAGCCCATCATGTTTCAAATGTTGCAAACGAACGGACAATTTGCCGGAATGCCATCGGAGGATCCACATTCTCATTTAAAATCTTTTATGGAAATCACCGATGCATTCCTGATCCCTGGGGTATCTAACGATGCCTTGAGGCTCACTTTGTTTCCTTTTTCTCTAAGGGATCGGGCAAAGTCTTGGTTTAATTCTTTGGCACCTGGCTCTGTGCCATCATGGAGCAACATGGCTGAAAGATTTTTGAGAAAATATTTTCCACCTACCCGTAATGCTAAGTCCAGAAACGAAATTTGCATGTTTAAACAAATGGACGATGAAGCAATTCCCGATGCTTGGGAAAGGTTTAAAGAGTTGTTAAGAAAATGCCCTCACCATGGCATTCCTTACTGTATTCAACTTGAGACGTTTTACAATGGGTTAAACCCTATGGCAAAACAAATGCTCGACGCGACATCAGGGGGGGCCTTTACAGCTAATACCTACAATGACGGGTATGAAATTCTTGAAAAAATTTCCACAAACAATGGACATTGGGCTGATCCACGTGCTCAACCGCAAAAGAAAACTGCTGGGATTCATGATGTGGATGCATATACTGCATTAACAGCACAACTTGCTTCCATGGCTTCAATGCTCAAAAACTTATCTTCAAATCAAGGAACGCAACAAGTTGCTGCTACATCTACCCAGTCAGTCCTTTCTGTTCAATGTGTTTGTTGTGGTGGGGAACATTCCTATGAACAGTGTCCTCAAAACTCTGAATCGGTAAACTATGTTCAGAACAGGAATGCTCCGTACGGCAACACCTACAATGCGAGTTGGAAGCAACATCCAAATTTTTCCTGGAACAGTCCATGTCTAAATCAGTCAGCTCCTAAGCCACAAGAAACTTCAAATTTTCAAACACAACATCATGCTAGTGGTTCGCATCATCAAAACCAAGGTTCACATCACCAAAATCAAGGTTCTCAACATCAGCATAACCAAAGTTCACAGCATAATCAGAACAGGAATTTTCAAAATAACCAACAGCATTTTCAAAAACCTCCTCCACAGGCTGAGCCATCATCTTCTTTGGAAGCTATGATAAAAAGTCTTGTGGCTCAATCACAAGCTCAACAGCAACTTTTGAGCCAAAATCAAGCTCTTTTTAATCAACAAAGTGCAGCCATCAGGAATTTGGAAACCCAAGTGAGTCAGATAGCACTTAATCAGAACAATAGGGCTAATGGCATGTTACCAAGTGACACAGAAATCCCAAAGGCTTCGGGTAAAGAACATGTAAAAGCTGTGACCCTTAGGAGTGGTAGAGAATTGAATGAAACAGTACAAACCAAGTTTGGACCAATGACTCAAGCAGAATTTGAAAACACCAAACAGTCAGAACCCGAGACCACTGTTTTAGCTACTATTCTTGAACCACAACCTGAGCCCACAAAGAATCTAGAGCCCGGAGTAGCCAGTCCTGTTCAGCCTTTAGTAAATGAGATCCCAACCTTACCTAAGGAGAGTGAGACCAAAGGCACAAAAGGCACGTCTTGCTCCACGCATTCAAGTAAAGCTTTCATAAAACCAGTTCCTCCTTATGTTCCTTACCCTCAAAGGTTAAGGAATCAAAAAGAAGAACCGCAATTTAAAAAATTCTTGGATGTATTCAAAGAATTGCACATCAACATACCTCTTGTTGAAGCAATCGAGCAAATGCCTAGTTATGCCAAATTCCTTAAAGACATCCTAAGCAAGAAGAAGAAGTTGAATGAATATGAGACAGTTGCTTTGACTGAAGGATGTAGTGCACTCCTGACCAATGGAATACTTCCTAAGTTGAAAGACCCAGGAAGTTTCACCATTCCATGTTCAATAGGTGGGAAGAAAGTAGGAAAAGCTTTGTGTGATCTAGGAGCTAGTATCAACCTTATGCCCTTATCTGTATTCAACAACTTAGGGATAGGAGAGGCCAGACCTACCACAGTAACACTCCAGTTAGCTGACAAAACCATAGCCTACCCTAAGGGAAAAATTGAGGATGTTCTAGTTCAGGTTGACAAGTTCATATTTCCGGCAGATTTTATTATCTTAGATTTTGAGGCTGATAAAGATATTCCTATTCTTTTAGGAAGACCCTTTTTGGCCACCGGAAGGACTTTGATAGATGTCCAAAAAGGAGAGCTGACCATGAGACTTCAGGATCAAAAAGTCACATTTAATGTTTTCAATTCTTTGAAATACCCTGATGATTTTGAGGATTGTGCAACTTTAAATGTGATTGACTCAATATGCCATGAGGAAAGAAGGACCTGTAAGTTTGAAGAAGAAGATGATGAGGAGATAACCTTAGGAAATGATTTTGAAAACTCAAGTTCGGAAGAAACGGTTTTGGCCAGTGCTGCAGCATTTGAGCAGCTTGACAGTAGTGATCAGAAACCATTCACTCCATCCATAGTCTCACCACCCGACCTGGAGTTAAAGCAACTCCCATCTCACTTGAAATATGCCTTTCTAGGAGAAGAAGGCAAATTGTCTATCATCATCTCATCTACCCTAGACTCACATCAAGAAAAGAAGTTGGTAGATATGCTAAGATTACACACCAAAGCCCTAGGATGGACCATGGCTGACCTTAGGGGGATAAGTCCATCAATTTGTCAACACAAAATCATCCTAGAGGACAAAGATTTCACTTCCATTGAACCACAAAGACGGCTAAATCCGGTCATGAAAGAGGTAGTGAAAAAGGAAATTTTAAAATGGTTAGACGCTGGAATTATTTTTCCAATAGCCAGTAGTTCTTGGGTTAGTCCGGTCCAATGTGTCCCAAAGAAGGGGGGAATGACTGTCATCACAAATGAAAAAAATGAACTCATCCCCACTAGAGTTGTCTCCGGATGGAGAATCTGCATGGACTACCGTAAGCTAAACCAGGCCACACAAAAAGACCATTTTCCATTACCTTTCATAGATCAAATGTTGGATAGGTTAGCCGGTAAGGAGTACTATTGTTTTCTAGATGGTTACTCAGGATACAACCAGATTGCCATATCACCCGAGGATCAGGAAAAGACCACATTCACCTGCCCCTACGGCACCTTTGCTTTCAAAAGAATGCCTTTTGGACTCTGTAATGCTCCAGCAACTTTTCAAAGATGCATGATGTCCATATTTTCAGACATGCTCGAAAAATCCATTGAAATCTTTATGGATGATTTTTCAATTTATGGTTCATCTTTTGATAATTGCTTGGATAATCTAAAAAGGGGTCTTGAGAGATGTGAGGAAACTGATTTGGTCCTAAACTGGGAAAAGTGTCATTTCATGGTAAAAGAGGGAATTGTTCTAGGACATTTAATTTCAAAAAGAGGAGTGGAGGTAGACAAAGCTAAGCTTGAAGCAATTGAAAAACTACCTGAACCAACCACTGTTAAAGGAATCAGAAGCTTTCTTGGGCATGCTGTATTTTATAGAAGGTTTATCAAAGACTTTTCAAAAATATCAAAACCTTTGTGTATATTATTACAGCATGACCATAAATTTGAATTCACTAAGGAGTGTAGAAATGCATTCCAAATTTTGAAGAAAGCTTTGGTGACTGCTCCAGTGGTTGTTGCTCCTGATTGGGAAAAACCTTTTGAAATCATGTGTGACGCAAGTGATTGGGCGGTTGGTGCAGTGTTAGGTCAAAGAAAAGAAAAAGTGTTTCATTCAATTTATTACGCAAGTAAGACTTTGAATGAAGCACAAATCAACTACACAACAACAAAAAAAGAACTTTTGGCGGTAGTCTTTGCCTTTGAAAAGTTTAGGTCATATTTGATGGGAGCAAAGGTCATTGTACATACCGATCATGCCGCCATCAAGTATTTGATCTCAAAAAAAGATGCTAAGCCCAGGTTAATAAGATGGGTTCTGTTGTTGCAAGAGTTTGACTTAGAGATTGTGGATAGAAAGGGGGTAGATAACCAAGTTGCAGACCATTTGTCCAGACTGGAGAGACCTAGTGAGGATATAGGAGACATCATTGAGACCTTCCCGGATGAAAAGATTCTCATGCTGCAGCATCAGGACTCTCCATGGTTTGCGGACATTGCAAACTACTTGGCTTGCGGAATAAAACCCGCTGGTTACACTAGCCAGATGTTTAAAAAATTTCTCCATGACACCAAAATGTATTTGTGGGATGACCCTTTCTTGTTCAAAGTAGGTACAGATCAGATTTTAAGAAGGTGTGTCCCAGATACAGATGTTGCAGCAATCCTACAGCATTGTCACCAAGCACCTTATGGAGGACACTTTGGAGGGCAAAGGACAGCGACTAAGGCATTACAATCTGGTTTCTATTGGCCAACTCTCTTTAAGGATTCCCACACATTTGCACAAAGATGCAATGAATGCCAAAGAAGTGGTTCCATTTCTGTCGCATCTCCCTCTCACCCTACGATCGAGTCCACTCTAATCCACAACGCTCAGGAAGAGGAAGTTTCCACTCCGGTCGACTCTCCGGTTACCCCTCAGGTATACAAATTTTCTGACTATGACTTTTTGGAAGGTCAACTCACCTCTGTCAGTGATGAAGAGGTGGATATTATGACCAATGTTGGGGGAATATCCCTATACCTCACACCGGAGCACATCCTTGATTGGACCCTAGTTCCCTTTGTCTCAAACTCCGAAAATCACCCCTCACCGATGGAGTTTGATGACACTACTTCCATCCTCAGTGCTATGGGATTCTTCGACACTCTGAACCCAAACGAGGAAGGGGAAGTAGATCAAGCCAAAAAATGGACTCCAGTGAGCATGTCAGGGATGCAATCCCTGACCTAAATGTTGCTTTTGAGCAATCTTGTGGGGAAGAGTCCATGGGGGTTGGGAAAACTAGTGGGTCAAAGAGCAATGAAAAAAAGAGGAAGAGAATCAGTGGGGAGAGTGTGGCTAGGAAGAAAAGAAAACCATCATTTAGGGGCACAAGATTGCATGCTGCAGCATTCCTGCAACATGGCAGAAAATCAAAGAAACCCAAAAAGACCCGAAAGTTAGCCAAGCCAGACTTTGTGGATAGACCTGAAGAGGGGGAATTTGGAGGGTTGAGTGGACAGCAAGCAGTGGATTGGTTCAGTAAGATGAAGGACAAAGTAGGGGTGGTAGACAAAGGTTTTCCTAGCCAAAGTCAACAGGAATACCCGTTCATCAAAACGGTAATAGAAGCCCATCGTATTGACAAACTCTGTGAGGTCCCTTCCTCCTACAACCTAACTCTCCTACGAGAGTTCTATTCTGAGGTAGCGGCCTCCAATGCCCAACTGATCCACATCCGAGGCAAGCGGTTTTTATTAACTGCCAAAGCCATCAACCAGTTTCTTGGTCTTACACCACCTCCCAACACTGATTTTGAGCTCATGCTAGCCTCAGCCACTCCAGAGCTATTGCTGGAAATTTCTGATGAACTGGGGTTACCTGGAACCCAGTGGAGCAATCACCAAAACCATATGCAGAGGCGTTTCAGGGCTAACCAACTCAAGCCGAATGCCAATGTTTGGGTAAACTTTTTGAGGCATTCTATCTCACCTACAACCCATCAAACCTATGTCTCTATGGATAGAATGTTGCTCCTACATTGTCTTTTGCAGGGTTTTACCATCGATTTTGGAGAAGTGGTCCTGAGAAGTGTGAGATCTTGTGCGAGAGCAAAAAGGGGAGGGATGTTCTTCCCTGGTCTGCTCACACAGATGATGGTGAAGAAGGGAGTTCCCCAGTACAACTCTGATGAAATTATGAAAGAAGCAGGAGGAAAATGGAAGATCGACTTAAAGGTTGTGTCCAGACTCAGGGAAAGACGACAAGGTGGAGCTCACGCCTATGCTCCTACAATGCTGCAAAACTTAATGTCTCAAAACAGTGAACTATTGGAGCAACTACGGGTTCAAAAAGATGAGTTTATGGAAAGGATTGACAGTTTGAGAATTGATTTGGCTGGGAAGATGAGTTCTGAAGGAGAAACAAGCAGAGGAGGTATGGAACAGATGAAGCAGACACTTGAGGAGAGATATGAAATACAACTGAGAAAGATGAGAAAGAGGGTGAGGACTGCCAAGAAAAAGATGGCAAAGCTAGCAAAGGAGAAGGAAGAAGTCGAAACAGAGTTGAAGGCATGCAAGGAACAGCTGACTGCTGCAGCATTGCCACCACCAAACACACAGCCTACTCTTGGAGAGTAGGACAGGTTCATTCACTTCCCCTTTAGCTCCAAACACACAGCCTACTCTTACAAATTTTTGAGTCTGGGATTGTTTTTGCATTTTTAGGTTTAGTTTTCTAGCATTATGAACATCGTTGATATACCAAGCATGCATATATAGCCTAAGTAATTTCTGTAGTAAAAATCTTGTTTGAAGTTCTCAACTAGAACTAGCACACCATTGCTTGGGCACACAATTTGGACCACATTTCACTTAGATATGATCAAGGCCATTTTCCTTCATTCCAACCACTTGCACCCACTTACCATACATTCTCCATAAATTGTACAATGCGGACATTGCACCTCACTAATTTGGGGGTGGGGAAGTCCACCATGGCACACACAATCAATTGAAAAAGAGCTTAGCTCTTCCAAATGCCATGTTTGGACTTAAGCACAAAAAAAAAAGTCCCATAGGGGCTAAGTGCTTGAAATGCATCAAGAAAAGAGCGCAAAAAGTGCCAAATATTTTTTTAAATGATGCAAAGAGTGAAAATAAAAGGCACAAAGGAGTGAGGAAAGCAAAAGCCAAAAAGAGATCCATACTTAAAGTCCTTGTGATCTTAGATAAGAAATGTGGAGGCCATAACAAAGAGAATAGTGTGCTAGCCTATGGTTCATACTTTTGAATATCAATCTACTTGGGATTTATGAATGGCTATACATTGTATGCTTGGTTCTATCTTATGATGTGTGCACTTATTGTTTTCATGTGCTAATTTCTCATATTGAGTCATTTTACTTTGTGTCTTGGTTGCTTGGGGACAAGCAACAATTCTAATTTGGGGGTGTGATGTGCACTCAGTTGTAGTGCCATCTAGACCTTTTTAATAGCTTTTTATAGTTCTTTTTCTTCCATATCCCTACATTTGAGTCGTTTTATTACTTGTTTTAGCATTTATCTGTTTCTTGGAGCTAGAGCTAGTGGATAATCTGTTTTATTTCTTCGAATGGCTAATTTTATGTGTTTTGGCAGTTTTTGAGTAAAACAGACCCAGTGCTGCAGCATTTCTGCAACATCTGCAGCTGTCAGTATTTTTTTGGAAGAACGATGGGAAGCTGGATGATGGGCGATTTTTGGCAGGACTTTTGACAGCTTTAGAAGCCTCCACCTGCAGTTTTTTTAAGAATGACATCATCTTTTTGATAGCTTGCAACCCTTGGACATTGAACCCCTTTTTTGTACTAATTGTACCTTAAGTACTTTGTGTAGGTTTTATTACTCTTTTGCCACTCCCTTTTTGTATATAAAGGGAGGTTGGGGATTTAGTTTAGTGTCCTAATTTTAACACTTAAGTACATCTCTTTGAAGTGAAAATCAAAGGTTGGCACCAATAACCTTTGATTTTAATGTACTTTTGAATTCCAAGTTAATCTTTGAAGTTACCATCCTTGTTTTGTTACTTATGCTTTATTACTTTTAGTGTTCTTAATTTAGTTGTTTACTTTCCTTGCAATTTACATTTAAGTCATTTATATTTGTAGTAATTTATATTTCCGTCATTTTATTTATTGTAATTTATATTTCCGTCATTTACATTCATGTCTTTAATTTATGCAATTTATTGCTTTATGCATTTATATTTAAGTATGAGTAGCTAAATCCATTAGCTTGGGTGTAAGATAAAAGGGTGAGATTTCAAACCAAAAGAAGGTGGACATTGTTTCGCAATAACAATGTTCCATCATTTCATTCAAGTTTTATAAAGCCAATGACACTTCTTGACAAGTTGATCACTTTGAAAGTGTGAAAGTGCTATGGCCTAGAGATAAGCCATAAAATGCACGTCAACTTGGATGATATGAGAAGCCGACTTGAGAAAGTGACTGATAAAGAGATTTATCACCTCTATTTTTCATCTTGATTTATTCTTGACGAGTTGGTCGCTTGTTTAAAGTGTTAAAGTGTAGAGGATTCAGAGATGAACCCCTTCGAACACTCCAACTTGAATGATATGGGAATTAACTCGAGAGAGTAGTTTTATACAAAGAGATTTGTAAATCCGTATATTTTGAGGACTCTACCCCTTGCTATCAAGTGTTAAAACTGCATAGAGATATGTTCAGTTGGATCTAAACGGTAGCGGGAGTATTGAAGTCCGAGAGGAATACCCTCAAAATAGATGGTGGATCTGTTTATGCTGAACTCATGCTGCAGCATACCTGCAGCATAGTCTGCTGGAATTTGTGTTTGAGTCTCACCTAAAAGTCTTACACCCTTGCTACCTTTATTATTCTGTATCGTTATCAACTGTTAACCAACCAAACCAAATCAAAGTCTTCAAATTCGCCATCTGAAATCATCTCTTTTCTGACACTTTTATTATACTTTTACGACAATCTCTGTGGGACGATATCCGGTACTTTACCGTTTTATTACTTGAAAGACGATATTATATCTCATTGTATACTTGCTTTGAGGTCTAATTAGCACACGTCTATAGGTGTATTCCAAGCACTATCAAGTTTTTGGCGCCGTTGCCGGGGATTGGCACGTTAAAAGTTTATAAAAGTATTTTAAAAGATTTAATTTTTCTTACACCTTTGAAATCTCGGAAGTATATGCCAAGAATACCACGGGGGGAATTGTTCACTCTTGACCCGGAAATTGAACAAACGTTTCGTAATAGGAGAAGAACGCAAAGAATCGCATTAATCATTGAACCTCCAATTATGGAACCACCACCACCCGGATTTGAAAATAGAGGACCGAGACCACCACCACTTTTGGAAAATCCACGGGGAGCACCAATATTCCATGATGCACCCCCAATTTTTGGAAACCCACCGGAGCACCAATTTCGACAAAATCCACCAAATCAAGGAAATAATCATAACCATGTTGATGATGATGTTGAATCTCAAGGCACCAATGAAATAAGAAATGAAGTTCCAAACATAATTAATCTTGCAAACTCCAAAGAGGGAAAAATTATGGACTACGCTATCCCCGATTTTGAGCAATTAAATTCAGGGATAATTAGACCCCATATACAAGCCCTCCATTTTGAACTAAAGCCCATCATGTTTCAAATGTTGCAAACGAACGGACAATTTGCCGGAATGCCATCGGAGGATCCACATTCTCATTTAAAATCTTTTATGGAGATCACCGATGCATTCCTGATCCCTGGGGTATCTAACGATGCCTTGAGGCTCACTTTGTTTCCTTTTTCTCTAAGGGATCGGGCAAAGTCTTGGTTTAATTCTTTGGCACCTGGCTCTGTGCCATCATGGAGCAACATGGCTGAAAGATTTTTGAGAAAATATTTTCCACCTACCCGTAATGCTAAGTCCAGAAACGAAATTTGCATGTTTAAACAAATGGACGATGAAGCAATTCCCGATGCTTGGGAAAGGTTTAAAGAGTTGTTAAGAAAATGCCCTCACCATGGCATTCCTTACTGTATTCAACTTGAGACGTTTTACAATGGGTTAAACCCTATGGCAAAACAAATGCTCGACGCGACATCAGGGGGGGCCTTTACAGCTAATACCTACAATGACGGGTATGAAATTCTTGAAAAAATTTCCACAAACAATGGACATTGGGCTGATCCACGTGCTCAACCGCAAAAGAAAACTGCTGGGATTCATGATGTGGATGCATATACTGCATTAACAGCACAACTTGCTTCCATGGCTTCAATGCTCAAAAACTTATCTTCAAATCAAGGAACGCAACAAGTTGCTGCTACATCTACCCAGTCAGTCCTTTCTGTTCAATGTGTTTGTTGTGGTGGGGAACATTCCTATGAACAGTGTCCTCAAAACTCTGAATCGGTAAACTATGTTTAGAACAGGAATGCTCCGTACGGCAACACCTACAATGCGAGTTGGAAGCAACATCCAAATTTTTCCTGGAACAGTCCATGTCTAAATCAGTCAGCTCCTAAGCCACAAGAAACTTCAAATTTTCAAACACAACATCATGCTAGTGGTTCGCATCATCAAAACCAAGGTTCACATCACCAAAATCAAGGTTCTCAACATCAGCATAACCAAAGTTCACAGCATAATCAGAACAGGAATTTTCAAAATAACCAACAGCATTTTCAAAAACCTCCTCCACAGGCTGAGCCATCATCTTCTTTGGAAGCTATGATAAAAAGTCTTGTGGCTCAATCACAAGCTCAACAACAACTTTTGAGCCAAAATCAAGCTCTTTTTAATCAACAAAGTGCAACCATCAGGAATTTGGAAACCCAAGTGAGTCAGATAGCACTTAATCAGAACAATAGGGCTAATGGCATGTTACCAAGTGACACAGAAATCCCAAAGGCTTCGGGTAAAGAACATGTAAAAGCTGTGACCCTTAGGAGTGGTAGAGAATTGAATGAAACAGTACAAACCAAGTTTGGACCAATGACTCAAGCAGAATTTGAAAACACCAAACAGTCAGAACCCGAGACCACTGTTTTAGCTACTATTCTTGAACCACAACCTGAGCCCACAAAGAATCTAGAGCCCGGAGTAGCCAGTCCTGTTCAGCCTTTAGTAAATGAGATCCCAACCTTACCTAAGGAGAGTGAGACCAAAGGCACAAAAGGCACGTCTTGCTCCACGCATTCAAGTAAAGCTTTCATAAAACCAGTTCCTCCTTATGTTCCTTACCCTCAAAGGTTAAGGAATCAAAAAGAAGAACCGCAATTTAAAAAATTCTTGGATGTATTCAAAGAATTGCACATCAACATACCTCTTGTTGAAGCAATCGAGCAAATGCCTAGTTATGCCAAATTCCTTAAAGACATCCTAAGCAAGAAGAAGAAGTTGAATGAGTATGAGACAGTTGCTTTGACTGAAGGATGTAGTGCACTCCTGACCAATGGAATACCTCCTAAGTTGAAAGACCCAGGAAGTTTCACCATTCCATGTTCAATAGGTGGGAAGAAAGTAGGAAAAGCTTTGTGTGATCTAGGAGCTAGTATCAACCTCATGCCCTTATCTGTATTCAACAACTTAGGGATAGGAGAGGCCAGACCTACCACAGTAACACTCCAGTTAGCTGACAAAACCATAGCCTACCCTAAGGGAAAAATTGAGGATGTTCTAGTTCAGGTTGACAAGTTCATATTTCCGGCAGATTTTATTATCTTAGATTTTGAGGCTGATAAAGATATTCCTATTCTTTTAGGAAGACCCTTTTTGGCCACCGGAAGGACTTTGATAGATGTCCAAAAAGGAGAGCTGACCATGAGACTTCAGGATCAAAAAGTCACATTTAATGTTTTCAATTCTTTGAAATACCCTGATGATTTTGAGGATTGTGCAACTTTAAATGTGATTGACTCAATATGCCATGAGGAAAGAAGGACCTGTAAGTTTGAAGAAGAAGATGATGAGGAGATAACCTTAGGAAATGATTTTGAAAACTCAAGTTCGGAAGAAACGGTTTTGGCCAGTGCTGCAGCATTTGAGCAACTTGACAGTAGTGATCAGAAACCATTCACTCCATCCATAGTCTCACCACCCGACCTGGAGTTAAAGCAACTCCCATCTCACTTGAAATATGCCTTTCTAGGAGAAGAAGTCAAATTGCATGTCATCATCTCATCTACCCTAGACTCACATCAAGAAAAGAAGTTGGTAGATATGCTAAGATTACACACCAAAGCCCTAGGATGGACCATGGCTGACCTTAGGGGGATAAGTCCATCAATTTGTCAACACAAAATCATCCTAGAGGACAAATATTTCACTTCCATTGAACCACAAAGACGGCTAAATCCGGTCATGAAAGAGGTAGTGAAAAAGGAGATTTTAAAATGGTTAGACGCTGGAATTATTTTTCCAATAGCCAGTAGTTCTTGGGTTAGTCCGGTCCAATGTGTCCCAAAGAAGGGGGGAATGACTGTCATCACAAATGAAAAAAATGAACTCATCCCCACTAGAGTTGTCTCCGGATGGAGAATCTGCATGGACTACCGTAAGCTAAACCAGGCCACACAAAAAGACCATTTTCCATTACCTTTTATAGATCAAATGTTGGATAGTTTAGCCGGTAAGGAGTACTATTGTTTTCTAGATGGTTACTCAGGATACAACCAGATTGCCATATCACCCGAGGATCAGGAAAAGACCACATTCACCTGCCCCTACGACACCTTTGCTTTCAAAAGAATGCCTTTTGGACTCTGTAATGCTCCAGCAACTTTTCAAAGATGCATGATGTCCATATTTTCAGACATGCTCGAAAAATCCATTGAAATCTTTATGGATGATTTTTCAATTTATGGTTCATCTTTTGATAATTGCTTGGATAATCTAAAAAAGGGTCTTGAGAGATGTGAGGAAACTGATTTGGTCCTAAACTGGGAAAAATGTCATTTCATGGTAAAAGAGGAATTGTTCTAGGACATTTAATTTCAAAAAGAGGAGTGGAGGTAGACAAAGCTAAGCTTGAAGCAATTGAAAAACTACCTGAACCAACCACTGTTAAAGGAATCAGAAGCTTTCTTGGGCATGCTGTATTTTATAGAAGGTTTATCAAAGACTTTTCAAAAATATCAAAACCTTTGTGTATATTATTACAGCATGACCATAAATTTGAATTCACTAAGGAGTGTAGAAATGCATTCCAAATTTTGAAGAAAGCTTTGGTGACTGCTCCAGTGGTTGTTGCTCCTGATTGGGAAAAACCTTTTGAAATCATGTGTGACGCAAGTGATTGGGCGGTTGGTGCAGTGTTAGGTCAAAGAAAAGAAAAAGTGTTTCATTCAATTTATTACGCAAGTAAGACTTTGAATGAAGCACAAATCAACTACACAACAACAGAAAAAGAACTTTTGGCGGTAGTCTTTGCCTTTGAAAAGTTTAGGTCATATTTGATGGGAGCAAAGGTCATTGTACATACCGATCATGCCGCCATCAAGTATTTGATCTCAAAAAAAGATGCTAAGCCCAGGTTAATAAGATGGGTTCTGTTGTTGCAAGAGTTTGACTTAGAGATTGTGGATAGAAAGGGGGTAGATAACCAAGTTGCAGACCATTTGTCCAGACTGGAGAGACCTAGTGAGGATATAGGAGACATCATTGAGACCTTCCCGGATGAAAAGATTCTCATGCTGCAGCATCAGGACTCTCCATGGTTTGCGGACATTGCAAACTACTTGGCTTGCGGAATAAAACCCGCTGGTTACACTAGCCAGATGTTTAAAAAATTTCTCCATGACACCAAAATGTATTTGTGGGATGACCCTTTCTTGTTCAAAGTAGGTACAGATCAGATTTTAAGAAGGTGTGTCCCAGATACAGATGTTGCAGCAATCCTACAGCATTGTCACCAAGCACCTTATGGAGGACACTTTGGAGGGCAAAGGACAGCGGCTAAGGCATTACAATCTGGTTTCTATTGGCCAACTCTCTTTAAGGATTCCCACACATTTGCACAAAGATGCAATGAATGCCAAAGAAGTGGTTCCATTTCTCATGGGTACCGAAGTTCAACCCCGCAATACCCAATTGACCATCCCAAAACAGACTGACTCACGTGCCTATGGATCCATTACACACTGTCTAACGTTACATGACTCCAATTGAAAGACCAAAACTTCCAAAACATGTAACTCACCAATGACACAAATTAAGTATCCTCATGTCCAAAACCCACAACAGTTTAAAAGTCCGGACAAATGTCCACACGACTCGTTTAAGCCAAAACCGAGCTAAAGAGCTCAACACCCGTTTGACCAATAATTACCGGTCTCCACGATAGTGGAATGTCTTTAAATAACATTTATGAAGACACGTATCTCAAAGACTAGATTTACCCAAAACTCCATACGAGATGGGACTCAAGATTTCCAAAGTGTTTATGAATGCAAATACACCAAATGCATAAAACATGAATTAGACTTTACTTGTACAAAATCGTCAAAGACGTGTAACTCATAAAATAGACCTTACTTGTACAAAAGCACCAAGAATACGTAATCCATGTTATTTAGTTGTTGGAAACATTCAAAACCCAAAAGAAGCATTTTAAGAGGTTAACACAGCCCAAGTTTATCAAGTAATAAAACTTATCCAAATACTCACGCTTTGACAAATAACTAAGTAAAACATATTTTACTTCTAAATACTCAAAACTTATCAGCAGTTAACCCTTTCGTGTAAAACACTTTAAAATACACATTTTGGCATGTACACCGTTTTCACAAATCAACTTGAACTCACCTTGCTAGATTTAGACTAAATCTAGGTTTCACCCAACGAGCTCTTTTGAAGGCCGCTCGAATCCTCAAGCCGGAAACTTCCAAAACCTAGATCCATACAATCCAAACCATAAATAACCATATCCGGCCATGTAGAAACATTCCCCTAACAATATACCAAGAAACCCCAAATAATAACAAACCCTAGTTTCTCCAAAACTACCAAATCCGAGATTTGAGAAACCAAACACTAAGAAATCATCAAGGGAGCATTTATAACCTTAATACAAGAAAACTTACCCTTGAAGACGATGAGACTTCCGAGAACACCCAATCCAACACTTTAACCCGAGCTCCCCATCGTTGAACTTGATGAGGAAGATGAAGGTGGAGCTTCTAATCTTTGTTGGGTGGGGGAGAACACTTGGAACATGATAGGTTTGGTGTCATGGATACATAGAAACCGATTTTAGGGTTTGGGTTCGGTTTCTAGAGAGGAGAGGGTGAAATGGAGGAAGGTTGGAATGAAAGAGGGCTGAAGTTCGCGATTTTAAGCAGGTCTGCACCCGCCGGCGATAGTGCCACGCGACTATGCCCTTGGCATAATCGTCGGGCATAGTCGCCCGAAGGGGGGTGCCCGCGGTACCAATCTCGCGATTGTGACACGGCGACAGTGACACTTGTCACTGTCGCGGGCATTGTCGCCCAGACCTCCACGAATCCCAAAACTCGACTTCTTTCAATGCCAACAACCCCGATACTATAAGGGACTTTAAACAAGACATTTCCCAAGAAAGTCCCACTGTTTATAAGTCACATAATTGTCCCGGTGACATTTACTTATTGAAAATTATGGGTGCTACAATCCTCCCAACCTTAGAATGATTTCGTCCTCGAAATCTAGGTTCCCATGAAATCTCGCCCGCAGGAAAATTGACCTTAACCCGTTGCTACCACCACCAACACGTCCCTTACACCGATACTAACATTGTTGCCCCTCTCGAGCACAATACACCCATATCCGAGCGTACACTTAACTCTCCAAAATAACCTTTTACTCACAAGGTTATGGCCGTCTCCCAACCTTGGGTGACAATTACTTCCTCCAGGTAGTTAGTGACCCCAAATTTTCGCTGACCAAACTTTCCTCCGGATCTAAACGATCCCGGACCCAACATCAAAGACCATAACCACACTTCCAAATCCTTTGATTTCACTAATCCATTCCTAATATTTATGAAGACATTCTTCCAAGGCACACCAAAATGTCTTTCATGCCACCGGTTAACACAGATTCGACTGTCACTCAACTCCGATTCAACACCAATCTCACAACATTCCTAAAGTAACATCCTTATCCCCACAGGAATGCTTGGGTACCTCGACACTCAATCCTCAATACCCAAACTCCTTTCAAAATCCATTACCGAAAGGTTATTATTTTCCATAATCCAACCGGGTTACATCCATCCATTTCAAGATCCATTGCCCTCAAGAAAACAAGTTGACGCCTAGGACTAAGCAGTGACCTCGAAGATGTGGACATCTCGTCCAAAATCCCATTCCAGACGGGTTGTCGCACTAAGGTTGACACCAAATCAGAGAGCTAAAATTTCAAATCTTACAACTCTAGCAGACAGATCACCAAAATTTCCTTTTATCGCGGAACCCGTTAAGATGGTACATCAACCACATAAGCCATGGTGTCACACCGACGAGCAAACCACCAAAACGAAACCCAATCTGATTGCCAATAGTTACCTAACACTTTAACTCGCATGATCACCGAAGCATAAAAGTCACCCCTTAATTATCCGGGAAAACTTAAGTCTACCAATTCCATTAGTCAAGCGCACCGATTCAATCACTAAGGCTCAAGATCCAAGACTAACCGCAAGACGGATCACCCGACGCTTCAAATCCCAAGGACTTTCTTAGTCCTTAATTACAACTCCTTTTTCTACGGGTGTAAATCTATAGGCCTAATGAGTTCAAGATTTTTCAAATAATATGCCAATTTAAATTTTTATAAAACTTTCAAATACACCAGTTTTATAACAATTAAACGTGTGGCAAAATACACTACCGTTCGTTCGATAGGTTTCAAAATTGCCCATTAACACCGCGCATACGAACCATTTCCAAAACTCATTTGTTCAATACTTACGATAGCAAGGACAATAAATAAACATGCGCAACAAAATTTTCAAACGGACTACCATGGTCCTAGTAGTGCGTCAATTTATACTATGCATATGAAAGGTAACTTTTTGCACTACAACATGTGCAATAAAAGTTTGTACAATTCTCAAAAGAGACGTTCACAATTTGACTTTAAAGTTCTGACCTCCCAACCCGAAAATCATTACGACATAAAATTGTTAACGACTCCATATGCAACAGTTTATTCTTCCAAGTTCGGTGAAATGATGAGCATGCAAAAAAATTCCCAAATCGAGTTTAAAACTTTAAGTTGCCTCGATAAAACACATTTGACCAAGATGGTAACTACAACGACATGCTATTCGAAAATTCATTTCATGTATTGCAGAAGATTTATAACAGCAAGGTCAACAAGCGAAACACGTTTAGATTAAAATCTAATTCAAGGCAACATAAATATTCCGCATATTTACTCACGTGAGTGAGAGTCGGGTTCAACCCAAAAGTGTGCACCTGTACTCGTGTGAAACTCAAGATGCAATCTTGCGACATTAAGATTTTTCATGGTGTTTCTTACGGTTGCAAAAATGTCGATGCAAGACTCGCATGAAACAAAGTATTAAACAAAACTCGTAAATTAACGCACACAATAATGCAAGCCTACACGTTTCAAAAATTCCTTTTTATTACGTGGTTCGAATGGTCATAAAAAGAAACGTCATTAACCCAACTAGACTTTCATAAACTCAATGACGGCAAGAACAAGTGGTGACAAAATCTTTGTCTCCCTAACACAAAAGCGTAAAACGAAAATGAGTCTAAAAAGGTTAAAGATTTTAAAACCACCACGTAAGATAAAGTGTCCCTTTTCAACAAAACTCTCATGAGATACGACACTCAAAAGCCCGTAAGTCATACGACATAAAGTTAAAACTCACGCATCTCAAAACACACTTACGAACCCAAAAAGATTGTACAATTATACCCCGTAAAATTAAACACGACTCATACCGACTAAAATTACACAGAAAATCCCGACTCAAGAACAGCGGGACAACTCTTCCTTTAAAACCTTAACATACGTGGAGGAGATCCAATGTCAAGGTTAAAAATTCTACAGTCACTTGCCCAATACCACATGTGGTATTAAAGTACGAATTTTAAGATGTCCAAATATAGCATTAAACACAAAACAGGGACGTAGAGATTTTTGATATAAATTGCAACCACGTGCAACAAAACTTTTTCATGCAAGATTAAGCTCACAGTTTAAAATCCGATGAGAGCTAAATGTTTTACTAAAACTTTATAATCCAAAATCTTTAAGTTTGGCGAACATGAGAAACAATTTATGCAAACTCATTTTAGAAGTAACTTTAGTGCATGAATTTGGTCGGCATTCACCCCTCTGGGCTACGCTTCTCAACAACCCGACATACTGATATCATCTGGGTGCATCAAGCATCTTAGGACAACAATATCGATTTCCTACTATTGTCATCCGGATACTCCACATCTTAAAGCAACACTCGGATATTTCATCGATTCACCTTACAATCTCTCCTCGTATAACGTCAATTCCATAAGCTTAAGGTTCTACTCCAACCAATTATTCTTACTCGCGACGATCAACTTAATGCATTCAACGCACTTAACTATCACTTCAACGTGACATTGCTATAGACATCAACGTTTTCCTTAGATTACTCACTTAGAAACCTTCTCACTACCTCAACGGTAATCATACCAAGGTAGTTCAAGCATACACATGTAGTATGTAGGTTCACTATAACACTGGCCAGGTGTCATTATGAACGTACCGCACATGCTCATCCTTGTGACCCTCGACAAGTTTCCCGTTTCTAGTGACTCGATCAACTCCATAATATCTTATCTTAAGGTTCCTAATGTGCAACTTCACTTACAATCGCTTATAAAAACGCTAGTTTGAGTCTAGGCATCCTACAATCAATACCTAATTCTCTCAAACTTATGCTCTGATACCAACTTGTAACACCCTCAAATCTGGAAATAGCAACTTATTTAAAATTTTCTAAATACATCAATAAATGAATCATCTACAACCACAAATTCAGATTTAGCTACAATACACGTATACCATCTTATATATATATATATATATATATATATATATATATATATATACAGACTATAAGGGACGGGTGCTACTAAAACCCAAACCATGTCACTATCTCCAACTCGCGGAAGACTTCACCAATTTACTTACGTTTGTAAGGCTAAGGCTCAACTCTTCATAGCACCGCTAGAACTGAACCCCCCGCTAGGAACCTGATGCACATGCCGACAAATAAGAAGGTTAGGCTTAACGCCTAGTGAGCTCAAGAGTGTTAACATAAACGAATATATATATCTTTAAAGAAAGGAAATCAGTTTAAATCAAGATTCTTCGAAATATAGGCTTCCAAATGGAAACGACACATTTTCCCATAATATATCCTTTTAAAGACAATGCTCCCAAAACACACGTTTCTTATAAAATGGTGCAACGCATAACTCACCCAAATGGGATCATAGTTCGACACTTATTTGGTAAAAACATGAATAACCATTTACATCCCAAAGTACCCAAAACATGGGTGGGACAGAGTGCTCGACCCATAAATCGCTATCAAAACCACATATATCGTACGTCCGAAAACATGGACACTTGGTCCCATACTCACGCGACCGTAAGGAACCAATGACAATAAAATAAGATATTCTTATATTCAACATACTGATAGCCAACAACGGGGGAAACCCGTATCCGTTGAGGGTGGAGGGAACACAAAAGTATACCACCCAACAACGTTAATCGCATGACACCTCCCGACATCCCAACCCGGTGTCCCTACGACTTCTTTACAAGTGTCACCCCAAGTCAGTTGACCTTGATGGATCATTCCGAAGAACTCCATCCCGAAGGCCCGGCACACTTAAAGACTACCTCCCAGGCATTACTTCAAGCGACGGAGGTCCTAGCGCCTACTAATCCGGTAGCACTAGCCGACTCAACCCTCCTAGCGATCACTTGTAAAGTTTCCGGTCATGAAACATGGGTACCGAAGTTCAACCCCGCAATACCCAATTGACCATCCCAAAACAGACTGACTCACGTGCCTATGGATCCATTACACACTGTCTAACGTTACATGACTCCAATTGAAAGACCAAAACTTCCAAAACATGTAACTCACCAATGACACAAATTAAGTATCCTCATGTCCAAAACCCACAACAGTTTAAAAGTCCGGACAAATGTCCACACGACTCGTTTAAGCCAAAACCGAGCTAAAGAGCTCAACACCCGTTTGACCAATAATTACCGGTCTCCACGATAGTGGAATGTCTTTAAATAACATTTATGAAGACACGTATCTCAAAGACTAGATTTACCCAAAACTCCATACGAGATGGGACTCAAGATTTCCAAAGTGTTTATGAATGCAAATACACCAAATGCATAAAACATGAATTAGACTTTACTTGTACAAAATCGTCAAAGACGTGTAACTCATAAAATAGACCTTACTTGTACAAAAGCACCAAGAATACGTAATCCATGTTATTTAGTTGTTGGAAACATTCAAAACCCAAAAGAAGCATTTTAAGAGGTTAACACAGCCCAAGTTTATCAAGTAATAAAACTTATCCAAATACTCACGCTTTGACAAATAACTAAGTAAAACATATTTTACTTCTAAATACTCAAAACTTATCAGCAGTTAACCCTTTCGTGTAAAACACTTTAAAATACACATTTTGGCATGTACACCGTTTTCACAAATCAACTTGAACTCACCTTGCTAGATTTAGACTAAATCTAGGTTTCACCCAACGAGCTCTTTTGAAGGCCGCTCGAATCCTCAAGCCGGAAACTTCCAAAACCTAGATCCATACAATCCAAACCATAAATAACCATATCCGGCCATGTAGAAACATTCCCCTAACAATATACCAAGAAACCCCAAATAATAACAAACCCTAGTTTCTCCAAAACTACCAAATCCGAGATTTGAGAAACCAAACACTAAGAAATCATCAAGGGAGCATTTATAACCTTAATACAAGAAAACTTACCCTTGAAGACGATGAGACTTCCGAGAACACCCAATCCAACACTTTAACCCGAGCTCCCCATCGTTGAACTTGATGAGGAAGATGAAGGTGGAGCTTCTAATCTTTGTTGGGTGGGGGAGAACACTTGGAACATGATAGGTTTGGTGTCATGGATACATAGAAACCGATTTTAGGGTTTGGGTTCGGTTTCTAGAGAGGAGAGGGTGAAATGGAGGAAGGTTGGAATGAAAGAGGGCTGAAGTTCGCGATTTTAAGCAGGTCTGCACCCGCCGGCGATAGTGCCACGCGACTATGCCCTTGGCATAATCGCCGGGCATAGTCGCCCGAAGGGGGGTGCCCGCGGTACCAATCTCGCGATTGTGACACGGCGACAGTGACACTTGTCACTGTCGCGGGCATTGTCGCCCAGACCTCCACGAATCCCAAAACTCGACTTCTTTCAATGCCAACAACCCCGATACTATAAGGGACTTTAAACAAGACATTTCCCAAGAAAGTCCCACTGTTTATAAGTCACAGAATTGTCCCGGTGACATTTACTTATTGAAAATTATGGGTGAGTGAGAGGAACGATGTGTATCAGTGAGAGTGTAGTGATGGGGATACCAAGAGTTGGCTAAATCAATTAGCTAGTTTTGTTGGTTTGAGAGGGAAAAAGCTGAATGACCAAAATACCCCTCCCACTAACTGAGTTTTTTTAACGGGGTTAGTGAAGAGGTCCTCCTTTCAGAGCAAATACCAAACCTCAGGGACCACTATTTGAGATATGGTAGTATAGGTCCTCCTTTCAAAGAAAATATGAAACCTAGAGGACCAAAACTGTAGTTCTCTCTTATTTTTTGATAAACCACATGAACCAAATTTGTAGTTTACTCCATAAACAATTTTGAAACACACCATAGAGCAGTGATGGCCAAATGGGCCCGATCCGATCGATTAACAGAAGCCCGACCCGCTCAAAGCCCGACCCGACCCGGTAGTAAACCGATTTAGAGCCCGAAATACCAGACCGGTATAGGATTTTGAAGGTTTTGCCGGACCGTCTCGGGACCGGTTCAAGGCCCGATTTTTTGCCCGACCCGACTCGATTCGACGGTTTCAATAAATATAGCCGTTATAGATCCGTTAACTAGTCGTTTATAGCCGTTTTTGATCTTTTTTTTTGGATTTTTTACCCCCAAAACCCCAATAAATATTTGTGTTGATTATAGAGTTAGACACCAACTTACAAAACGCAAAAAACACATACACTTCTCATTTCTCGCTATATTCGTTTCTCGCAAGTTATAGTCTAATATTTGTAGTTCTCTATTCTCTACTATCAAATATCTACTCTCAAAATGGCCGCACAAAATTACCAAGTTGTTGCCGAGCATGGACGAAAAGCATCGATTTGGAACGATTTCAACATGGTGATCCTCCCCGACGGTACAAAAAAAGCGCAATGCAAACGGTGTGGAGATCTCCTTGCAGTTGCCGCAAATACCACGTTAAAGCGCCACCCGGGTTCTTAGAATTTATGTATTGTAACTTAAAGTTATAAATAAAACGTTTTTTAGAGTGTATTTTAGTGATCAAATCCAATTTTTATTTTTTAAAGTATAGTAATTAATTATTATATAAAGAAATTAATTAAAAAAACAAAAAAAGCATGGCCCGTTCGCAGCACGATTTGGGCCCGACCCGACCCGGGTTTTTAAGAATCGGTTTCTTCCAACATCAACCGGGCCACCGATATTTGGGTGAAACCCGGTTCGAAGCCCGCTTAGCCCGATTTTTGGCTCTACTGTTTGGGCCCGAAGCCCGTTTTGACCCGGCCCGGCCCAACCCGAGCCCGATATTTGGCCATCACTACCTCAATTTGCTTATTTGAGGTGCTTATTAACTTATTGCGTTCTCAAACAACAAATAAGCTGTTTTGAGTGTTTGGATTGAAAACTGCTTATGACTTATCCACTCCGCTAATAAGCAGTTTTTGATAAGTCATTCTCAACTGACTTATTTGAAACTCCTTATTAACTTATTTAACCAAATTACATATTTGTCCCTTCTTCCTATAAGTTAATAAGCACTTTACAAATAACCATAAGTTAATAACCACTTTTACAAATAAACATAAGTTATTTTAAATAAGCAATCCCAAACACCCCAGAGTACAAATTAGTAATGCATAATCCGGGTAAAAAGAATTTGAATATTATTTACAACCTATTGTACATATTACTCCATAAACAATTTCAATTATTATTATTTAATTTAATTATTTGTTCTAGGGTAAAAATGTGATAAAGTATGCATAAAGTACAAGTTAGTAATGCATAATCCGGGACATACGTTGGTCCATGATAACGTGTCAATTCTAATGCATAAAGATCGGGATTAGGTTTTAGTTCATCCCCAAAAAGCAAAACAAATCTCTCAAACGGAAACAGGATCATGTAAACCCAAAATTTCTCTATCTATTCTATACCTTCACTTGTGTTGTTTTTAATCTTGTTTGTTGGCAGCTTTTTGGTATCAATCTGTCTTAATTGATTCCAATTTGCTTTTTTTCTTTCTGGCCCCAAGAGGATTTTAGGGTTGGCTTCTGTGTTTTCCCGCACACACACAAAATATATTGAAAAAAGCGCACACATAGCTTCACAGGTACGTCTTTTCTCTATTAGCTGTAGTTTCGATATTGTTCTGGATTAATTTGTTCATGAATTGTTGTTTGATAAGTTCGTTTTTTTTTCCTTCTTTGAATTATGGTTGATCTCGATTCCATTTCTTTGGATTTCCTAATGAATTGTATCATTGATGATGTGAAACACGGTTTTGATCTGGCGATGTTGTTTTTCTTTAATCTGATTGGAGTGTGTTTTGTGAAATTGAATCAATCTTTGATCGGAAGATAGTGGTAGGTTTTATTGGATATGGTTTTGATCGTGTTTATTAGAGAATAAGAGGTGAATTTTGTGTTTTGGGGGTTAATTCAGGTGTGTAGGGTTAGTAAGAAGATGACGGATGTTCGACCACAACTGCTACAGAAGCCTGAGAGCACTACCGATGCCTGTTCGGATTTCGAGAGGGATGGGTCCGATTTCGAGAGGGGATTGGAAGAATTGATGAGGGGGCATTTGGATGATTGTATGTCATTTGCGTCTTGCAGCTCTCCTTGTAACAATGAGGATGGGGATGAGAGTGAGGGCGGTGATCAGCTTGTGAGGAGGCGGAGGAGGTCAGATCTTGAGGGTGATGATCTGGCCGAGACTTCTGCTGCTAGAAGACGACAGTCGCGCATTTTGAGCAGGTGGGCTGCAAGGCAAGCGCAGGAGATGATCACCACGATAGAGAGAAGGAATCGTGAATCTGAGTTGATGGCACTTGCTGGTTTGCATACAGTTTCTATGTTGGATTCTTCATTCTTGAGGGAGTCTCAGTCTCCTACCTCGAGGAGGCAGGGGAATGTTGAGAGACCAAGCACACGGGCATCGTCTATTTTGCAGATGTGGAGGGAATTGGAAGATGAACATGTTTTGAATCGTGCTCGGGAAAGGGTGAGGGAGAGACTCAGGCTGCGGAGGAGTGTGGACTCCAATACAAATGTTTCAAGCTCCATTATGTCGGAAGGCCGAGCAAGTGAACGTCAAGGCAGTCTGGAAGATATTACCGAGAGTGAGAATGATTACGGGGCTTGGTCCCACGATCAAATGGAAGCACGGAATGAGCGTCAAGAAAACGACGTTTCTAGTCGTGAGCAGTCTCCGGATTTAGGTGAGGTTGATGGGGAGAGGGAGAGAGTGAGACATATAGTTCGTGGATGGAGGGAGACTGGTGTTACTGATCATTCCTCTAGTGTTGCCGAGAGGAGTGGTAGTCCAAGAGCAGAGTGGCTTGGAGAAACTGAGCGTGAAAGGGTGAGGATAGTGAGAGAATGGGTGCAAATGACTAGTCAGCAGAGGGGATCTCGTGGCAGTCATAGGGAAGAGCAAGGTGCAGCAGTTCATGATCAAAGTCACGATAGGACAGCCGTTGAACCTGATGAAGGCCAGCCAGAGCATATTCGAAGGGACATGCTGCGGTTGCGTGGAAGACAAGCTCTACTTGATCTACTTGTGAGGGTTGAGAGGGAACGCCAAAGGGAACTTCAGGGTTTGACAGAGTATCGTGCTGTTTCTGATTTTGCTCACCGCAACCGAATACAGGTCAGTTTCATTCTATCACCCCTTGTTTTGCTAGCCTTATACGCCTTTCAAACAACTATTAACATCGTGTCTTGTTAGCATTGTTTGCATTATTGCATATGAGCATATGTTCTTGATTCATTATGTGATTTTTCTGGAAGGCAAGATTCAGGAATGATCCCTGATCTTGTTGTTGGTGGAGAATAAATTATGGGTTACAATTAGGACAAGGAAGGTTCTATTCCTTCTTTTCATTTTTAGACCGACTTCTTGTTGCTAGATGTATGCTTCAATCTTAACTATAAAATTGGTTTATAATTAGATTTGTTTTCGAGCATATGAATGTACTTAAAAGCTTTCACCTTCTTGAGTCTTGTTATGCTTCTCGAACGGCGTACCTGAAGTTTCAGGCGTTTTAATAAGAAATCAGTCATGACTCATGGTTGTAAAGACAAGTACCGATAATATGAAACCTCTTAAAAGTCCATACGTCGATTTGTCTGGCATAGACTCCTTTGGTTTTGATGTTATTTTATACAATTACAAGATATTATAACACATAGGTTTTCCTGTTTCAAGGTCACTAATTAGGAATGAGGCATCCAAAATAAGTTCTCCATAGAAAATGCTTGTCACCATGGTGCTGCACATGCATGTTATGAAGTTTTCTTGAAGTGTGGCGTAGTTTGCATCTGTTTTACGTCATTATGAACACGTCTGAGATGTCCTCATAAATTTAGCAATTTTATGCTTTCCATTAGAATTTTTGGGCCAATAGATGTGATCAGGTGTTGACATTTGCCTTCATTATGCCAGTCGTTACTGAGAGGCAGATTCTTACGAAATGAAAGGCCAGTGGAGGAAGAGAGGCTTCCATCTGTAGCAGCTAGTGAGTTAGTTCAGTTGAGACAACGTCACACTGTCTCTGGACTGAGGTACATTTTATTCAATAAAGCTTTGACTTGGGATCATTTCATACTTTTCAACTTGAGCATTTGCTCCAAACTTTCTGCCATCTTCTGGTAATTTGCAACATTTAGACCTCCTTTTTGTGGCTCATTTTTCTTTCCTTTTCCCTTCTATGTTTTCTTCGTTAATGTCTTGATCCAGCCGGGCTAAGTTTATGGTGTGGTAATACCTCAAACAAACCGAACTAAGTTTCAGTGTGTTCATTTTTCTTATTCAAAACCAAGTCTAATTGTTTTTGCTTTATAGTCCTATCTTGTAAAAAGCAAACAATTTTCATTTGTCTGATGGGGCTCTCTCTTAATCAGGGAAGGGTTTCGGTCCAGACTGGAAAACATTGTCCGTGGTCAAGTAAGCAGCCAATCTGAAAATTCATCTAACAATAGCAACACTGATTTTGGAAGTGATGAGACTCATGCAAACACTCGACAGGAGATTGAACATGAAAACCAGGGGCAGGGTCAGTCTTTGGTTCAGGAAACCGACATTCACCAGGTTTCAAATCATGGAGGAAGTTTGGAAAGTGGAACAACCGTTCAAAGTACACATCAGCAAGCTAGCGTTGGTGAAGGAGAAGATTGGCAGGGCCAGGTTGTTGCTGACAATAGTGGAGACTGGCAGCAGCCGAGCTATAATGAGTTCAATGAATGGAGGGGTGGAACTTCAGAAGCCGCTGATAGGAATTGGCAACAAATTTCAGGTACTGATTGGCCCCAAGAAACCTCAGGGAGTGAAGTAGGTCCACGTATGCAAGGAACAAATGAGGTTTGGCATGAACCAGGCTCACGAGAAACCGTTGAAAGTTGGTCTGAGGGGCCTTCTGATCCTCCAAGAACACGGCGTACCGTTCCTGTTAGGAGAGCCAATAGATTTCACGCACCAGAGGACGATAATGTGTACAGTATGGAATTAAGAGAACTTTTAAGCAGGTATTAGACCTTTGTTAAATTGTTATTTGGCATTTGAGCATTTTAAGCCATCTTTTAGCAACTGATTCTCTTGTTTATCATAGGAGAAGTGTTTCTAATCTTCTTCGTAGTGGTTTCCGCGAGAGTTTGGACCATTTGATTCAATCATATGTTGAAAGGCAAGGCCGTGCTCCGATTGATTGGGATCTTCACAGAAACTTGCCTAATCCAACGTCACCAGAGGGCGGCCAAGAGCAGCGTGGGGATGAAGACAATGAGAACCAGCATGAAACTATTGGCAGACCTTCACTGGTTCTACCATCTCCTCCAGCCCCTCCACCACAACCAATTTGGCACCATGATTTGCCTCATTCTACTTGGTCCCGTCACAGCATGCATCGCTCTGAATATGTAAGCCATGTTGTGTGGGTTAGCTGCACCTGATTAGGACTCGACTTTCTTGCTTCTCTGATCTACATGTTTAAGTTGCTATGTACATTAGTTTCTACTTGTTTAACATGTGTTACCTTATTACATTATCTGTTTGCACACCATTGATTCGTTTCTTGCTTATATTACCTATCGTATTGCCTGCTTGCACACACCTTTCTTTCATGCACAAGCCGGGGGTCTTCACGGTCATAGCCTCTCAATCCTAGTGGTTGAGTAAGGTCTATGTACATCCTACCCCTCCCAAACCCTACTTTTGAGTGGGATATACCGGATTCATCCAGTTTGGTTTTTGTTGTGATCCTACTTCTGGTATCACCATCTCATTTGTGCTCATATAATAATTTTCTTGGAGCAGGAGTGGGAGATGATCAATGACTTGAGGGCAGATATGGCGAGGCTGCAGCAAGGCATGAGTCACATGCAGAGGATGCTCGAGGCTTGCATGGACATGCAACTCGAGCTGCAACGTTCTGTCAGACAGGAAGTTTCTGCTGCTTTGAATCGGACAGGGAGCGGACAAGGTGGATGTTAACGCCTAAACTGTAGTTACTTACTCCCTCTGTCTCAAAACAAGTGTCCACATTTCTATTTTAGTTTGTCCCAAAATACGTGTCGACCTTCAAAATAAGTGCCTACTTTCCAATTCTAGCCTTAATTATGAGATGAAGAAATTCATTACTCCCCTCTATTAGTAACGGCAAGTTATCATTTAGTTAATTAAAAAGTGTAATAATCTCACATTTCTAAAACTGTGTGCCTTTTCATTGTGGACATTTGTTCTGGGCTGCGGGAGTATTTTATAGCACATAAAATACAGTAAAAAGAATGTCAAACTTAGCGAAATGTCTTGTAGGTGATGATGCAGCAACTTCCGAAAATGGATCTAAATGGGTTCATGTCAAAAAGGGAACCTGTTGTGTTTGTTGTGATAGTCAAATTGATTCGCTACTGTACAGGTATTCTTTAACTTCTGTCCTCTATACTTTTTGTTTGCTGGAATTTGGTTATTAGCCGTGTGCACTTATGGTAAAAATAAGTCCTTTTTGACCCCTTCTACAAAAAGCAACTCTTTGCCAACCACCATGGTTACTATCAAAATCACCTTTTTCTCTTTTCTCAAGAATTTTTTATGGTAAAATTGGTGTTTCCTGTAGATTTTTGCTGTTATAAACAGGAGTTGTTGAGTAAACCATGATTAACCAATAAAATACGAGACTTGTCTTGCCTGCCATGGTGGTTATGGGTCACTTAACAACAATCCATGCTTTTTTCTTTGACTTTCTGAATTTTTAGAATCATTTTGTTGGCTTCTTGTTGCAAACTTACCATTGTTCTTGCGGAAGTACAAAAAACAACAGTATATTTTGCAAGACTAAGCGGATTTGGATAAATTGTGGAGATGTAAATGCCAAAAACATCCATCATACTTGGCTTCTTGCAATATGTTAGGCAACCATAAGGTAGCTTATTTTAAAGCTTAATGAAAACCCCGTTTGGTAAGCCATAAGCTTTTTAGAAAGCTACTTCAGATAGTTTGTTTACAATAAGCTCTCTCTCTCTCTCTCTTTTTTTTTTTGGGGGGGGGGGGGGGGGTTACCCTTTCTCCAACTAGTTAAGTCATCAACTAGTTCTTACTTACTAGTTTATCAGTCAACAACTATCTTATTAGCCGACAACTAGTTAATCAGTCAACGGCTAAGTCAACAGCTAGCTTATTAGCCGACAACTAATTTTTCATCCAACAACTAGTTTGCGAAACATATCCGAAGTGTGGTGTTTTTGTTGCACTTTTTGCAAGAACAATGGTTTGTCCGAATGGAAAAGCCAAGCACGAGGGTTCAGAAATTCAGTAACTCCTTTCATTTAGTCCATAAATTCTTAAGAAAACAGATCAAATTCCTTGAACCTGAATTTGCAACCATGAATATTAATTTTTATTCAGAAAAGCACAGAGATTTAGCTGATTACCGGTAATGGTGATCACCAGCCACTCTATCCTTTGGGGTAAATGTCAGGTCTACATACGTCTCACACCCCTCCCAGACCTAGCTTTCGGGGATGTACTTGGGTTTCATAATCACCAGTTTGTCACAAGTGAGCTTTGAAATTTGTTTGAATGTAATGTATTGTTATGGGGGTACAGATGCGGGCATATGTGCACGTGTTCAAAGTGTGCAAATGAATTGGTTCGTGGAGGAGGGAAATGTCCCTTGTGCCGGGCACCCATTGTTGAGGTTATCCGAGCTTACTCCATATTGTAAACAGATTACAAACTGACCGAAGAAGAAGACGTGGATCATCTACTGCTAAATTAAAGTAGGTTTCTCAGGTTCTTCATCTTCTCCTCCTCATATGTAAAGTGTTCAATTTTTTGCTTTCTTTTTTATGATATTACATGTATTGTTGTTGCATTATACAAACAAAAGGACCCATTGCTGCATTTTGATTCATCATTATCACATAAATAAAATTCCACAGGAATATTTCTTTTTTTTTTCTTTTTCTTTTTGGGTGTGTTTTGTTTTTGCAATTTTTGGTGTTTGATTCAATGGAATGGAAGGTAAGAACATCTCCCAAAGACATGCTATATTTTCTCACTCTTCCAATTTTGGATATTTTTCTGTTCTCTCCTTTTTTTTTCTCTCTATTTTAGAGGAGAGTTTAGCATAGCTGTTAGAACAAACTTTTCCTATATCTTTAAAATTTCTATAATAGCATAGATGTTTCTGTGGTTGAGATGCTCTATCACCATCCAAGGGGTTGAGAAATTGCAATCATACATCACAATTGCTTGTCTTGCAAGAGTTGTCAAGAGATATAATCAAATTCAAGGTCATGGTCTTCTTATCTCATATTTTATAGTTTATTGACTATTATACCCTTGTCTTTTTTTAAGTGTTTTCATCATCAAATAAATACAAATATAATTAGTAATGAGTGAAACTTGGAGAGAACCTCCATGTTTCTTTACTTACATCCACACCTTACTTTTGATATGAAGAATATATTGGGTTCGTTTGGTATGGTTTATTGTTGTTTTTCTTTTTAGGGTTTGGATTTGCTTCAATTGTTGTTGTGTCCATTTGATATCAACCTTGAATTTCAACAAAAAACCTTAAATCAAGAAGCAAAACTAAGCCACGACCAATGTTCGTGATTGATGACAAATTATTGTTCATAAAACCTTGTAGACCCCTAACCCGAGCACAAAAACCCTAAAATCACACAATTCCAAAATCCAGATAAATGGGATTCAAGATTGAGGATAAACCCAATAAAACCTATCCGACCTAACAATTTGGTCCTCTTATACTTCGATAGACATCGTTATTTGTTGTGTATATATGGCTGTCAATCGGGAGAATCCATTGATGATTCTTGACTCGAGAATATAATTCTAGAAATTTGTTTGTTGATCTTAATAAGTTGATGGTCCACATAAATTTACTCAACAATCGAACATAATTATGATATTCTTTAATAATGAATTGCAAACCACATGGACAAAAACCACTGAGGGGTTTGATAATACGTGTGAATATGAAATTGGTAGGAAAGATTTATTTGATGATGCAACTACTCGCTCAAAATGTTACTTGTTCAATTGAATTTCATACATGAATATTAAATACATACTACCATGTCATATCATAATCTATGTGGTTTGGTGTTTGTAAAGAATATCATCTTTATTTTGAAAAGTAATGAAATGTGTCATTGTGGTTGTATTTTTTAACGAGTTGGCCTATGAGGTTGTTTTCTTTTAACAAGTTAGTCTTGCAGTTATATTTTTTAAGGAATTGTATCCTTGAATAAATTAACGAGTTAAGTCCCTAAGGTTGTATAAGGAACCGAACTTGTTAATGAAATGCAACCACAAGAACCCAACCCGTTTTTCAAAATAGGGGCGACGCCCATAAAAAACACCAAACTGCAAGAACGGAAAATGTAATCCACTCTAATTTAATTCTTTTAACAAAATTTTGAATCTATAATGGATGTATTCTCCAATTTTTTTTTAACCAAGACAAAAATAGTTTCTTATACCATAGCTTGTTTGCAACATTGAATGATTAGGAAAAGCAACAATCACATCTATAAACGTTGTATTTTGTTAAACTTTATCCTTAGAGTCATATGATCGATATAATTGAACCTGACTCATGTATGACTAAAAAAGTACATGTTTAAGTTTGAATCCTTCAGGAGATGGGCTTGAGCCCCTCCGCTAGTCTTATACTCTCAGCCGCTAAGTCAGCTCTGAAATATCTCCTTACATGTGATTCTTAGGGGTTGGTTCCATGTGGGACCTCGAATCATGTTCCACCTTCCAAAGGGATGGATAGGATTTGTATTGTATGTATTGTAAAACGAATAATCTTGAATACAAATTTAAACATTCTAATACGATTTTCATGTAGACAATCACTTTATCATTGCAAATCAGTAATAGTCAATGACTTCTTTTTGCTAATTATTTACAACTACAAGTCTACCCATGTAATGCAACACAATATATTTCAATTTTGAAGATGAAAACTCGAACTTCAATCTTGATTCATGTTTTGTTTTATCCGTTGTCCTCTTGATTTAATTCTCCATTTTTATGCAAATTTGAAAGGGTGATAAGAGTTTTCATTTGGTTATCAGTTTTATAGAATACTTTGTCGTATTATCAGGACTCAACAATTATCTATTATTTAAATGTGTTTTATCATTTTGTTATAAATTAGTTTTATAGTTCAAAAGCATAGATTTAAAAAGTTGTACATATACAATAATAATTTGTAAATTTAAATTTTAAAAATGAGAGATATTTTATGATATAGTAAAAATATTGGTATAGATATATTCATATGTGAATATATTCATGATTGGAAATTTTAAAATCCTATCAAAAAACTGAAAACAAATATCAATACAAGTATAAAATAAAAAAATAGAAAAAAATATACTCTTTTGATGACTTATTTAATCAAAAAAATTAACTATATTTATGATAATTTAGATTTTTAAAATGAGATAAACCTATAAAATTTATCTGTTGGTTTCATAAATTTTAATGTTTTTGCATTAATTTCAACAACATAGTTGTTACAGTAAAAAAATTGTTACATATGCATAAACAAAATCAAGTATCCACCTTGGAAACCTTCTCCAGAAAACATGTTATTTTGGTACTACTTTATTTCATAAAATAGTTGATACAAGACATTTTGCAATAAATATTGATGTGAATGGCCAGCCTCCCATCTTTTCTTATTGTGCCATTTACCTAACTCTTACATAGTATGCACTTATCCGCAAAGATCACCATCCTCACGTATCTTATCGGATAACATTTTTGGCTATCAAAATAGATTATTGGTACTGTCTTTTACCCGGTAAACAATTACCAGTAAAAATCTCCTCCCTCACTTACCATGTAAGATTCTCGGTCCTTGCTATGCCTCTTACCGGAGATAATAAGATTATGGTCCTTACCATACTCATTCGGTAAAGTAAGTGACACCCGATAAGCGTTTACCAGGTAAGAGTTTGGTAAACGCACCTAAATCAAAAGCAAACACTGAATGGTCAAAGATCCACAAGTAGGCAACTCATGTGAACACAAAAATACTCGAAAAGAGATTGATCTGTAACAATAAATTGAAATACAGATCAAAGAAAGGTTTCACCTCTTAAATAAGATATAAAAGAAAACCAAGTTTCATAAAGAATCATTGATATCTAAGACCTCACCATGTTTCTATTTACTAATAATTGCCATTTTGTTCCTCATAGATAAAGATTTTATGAGTTGTTAACAAGTAAGAATGATATCTTAATCTTACCTTACTTACATTCACCTGGTGCTGGAGTTATGAAAACCAGCTCCTTCCAGGACCAACTGCCTTTAGCTTCAACACGAGCTCTTCCCGTTGAGCTTCTACTTCTGCATATTTCAGGCTCATGTTGAGATACCGTTCTTGAAGTTCATTCAACTCCGCCTCAAGTGATGAATCATTACGCTTAGTCGCTTCATCTTCAACTTCTAACTCTACGCCAGTATCTGACTCCCCAACTTTTCCCTCAGACAAGAAACTGAAATTTCATAATAGCAGCAGCGAGTATATTAGTTAGAAAGATGGATCACAAAACAATTAAAAAAAAACATGCATTGTTATGATATGTGGAACCCCTTTGAATTCTCTCTAAAAGAGCCCTTACAGAGAGATGGAAGGTTTTTACATATATACAAGTTTGATGGTCAATGTCTAGCCGATGTGTGACTCCAACACACACACACACGCATATATATATATATAACAGCACATGGCGTTATTTAACTGCATAATGTCTGTGGAAGAAGTGTAGTAGATGGAAGAAAGCTGAACTATGATAACCATGTGCAAGCAAGGCTAACTTATAATCAGACGAGTTTTTTCGCACAAACCTCTTAAGCTGTATTTTATACATTTCATTGGCCTCCAAAGCCTCGGCAAGTGCAATCTCTAGTGATTGTATTCTCGATGGTTCATCGACTTTACCAGCTTCCACATCCTATCGAGTGAAAAAGGCAATATTAGGAGGTTAATATATTGTCATAACCTTGTTATGATCACTTAAGATGTGCTAAAAAAAAGAAAGAATCTGAAATGGTACCTCTGCAAGCTTTATGTCCTCATGAAGACTACTAGTACTATCTGATTCAAAGGGAGGAGCCATAATTTTAGTAGCAAACTCATTTTCCTCTGGTTTCAAACCTTCCTTCTGCTCTTCAAGGGCTTGTTTTGTCTTTGTGTATTCGTCTTTTTCCTCTTGAAGACGATTTATCTTCCACTGTAGTTGGCTGTTTGACCGTTTCAGACGCCCAAGCTCAGTTTTCAATTCAGCATCCTGTGCACCTAATGCTTCTCTAGCAGTTAGATCCCCTTGAAGGCGCAAAAGCTTTTCTTCCAAGGCAATCTTATTCCGTTTATGGTCCTCCAATTCAATCATTGCCTTCTGCATGCTAGAGGCTTTCTGAACTAATGAAGCTTGCTCTTCCTTCAAATGTTGATAATCCCCAGATATCATCTGTAATGAAGCTTCCAATCTTTCATTCTCATATTTCACATCACTCAGTGAGTTCTTAAGAGCCACAATTTCATCCTGCAACACTGGAATTTTCTGCAGTTGGATTTTGAGACTAGAATTTTCTTCTATAAATTGTGCTCTTTCGTATTCACAAGATTTAAGGTTAGCAGCAATTTCACCAACTGTGTTTTTCAGTTTTTCTTCACTAGATCTGGTATTCTCCAACAACTCCATTAATTTCTCATGGTTGGCCACTAGAACTCCATGGTTCTGTTTGGAAGTAGCAAGCTCATCTGTCAGCTCTAGAATCCTTTTTTCATATTCAATCTGGACAGTATCAAGCTTCTTCTCAGATGATCTAAGTTTTCCCTCAACTTCTGCAATTGCGTTGTCCAGTTTCTCCTTATCTGATCGTAATACGTGCATTTCGAGTATTGCTTCTTTAGCCATTCCATCTCTTTCATCATGGGTTGCTGATATCTGTGAACTCAAGTGTTCTACCTTTCGTTGAAGGTTTTCAACTTCAGCCACTTTCTCCGAGTACATTTGATTCAACAAGTTCTCAGCACTAACACACTTCTCTGTGTGTTCTTTAAATTGCATATGTAAACCATCGAGTTCTGAATCAAGCATCTTCTCTTTTGAGGCAATCCCTTGGAGCATTGAGGATAATTTTTCTTCCAAGCCTTCCAAATTCTTTGACAACTTCAAGAAATTATCTTGTGACTCACTCATTTCAGCTTCCAGAACTGTGCAGCGATTATACAACTCTAATTTTTGCTGTCTTAATTCACTATTTGACTTTTGAAGCGAACTGCATTCGTCCATCAGATTTTCCGTAGTAGCTTCTAATTTGGGATTTGCTTTTTTAAGATACTCGCACTCTTCTTGAGTTTCTAACCACCGCTTTTGCATGTCCTGCACTTTCTGTCTCATATCAAACTTGGTCGTTTCTACTTCATTTTCCAGTCTTCTGATTTCAGCCTGTAGTTCCACAACTTGAGATTCTAAATGCTCTGCTTTTAAACGACTTGACTCTCTTGCATCAGTCAAATATCGCAATTGAGGTTCCAGTCCAGATATGCGCCCTGACAAGTGCAAATTATCTTCTTCTAATTCTGCCAAGTGCAGCTCTAACTCCTGGTTACGAGACTCTAGCTCCAGTAACTTCTTTTCAAGAATCTTATTGCCTGAAATATGGGAATCTTTTGTATCATTGACTTCTCTTTGCATAAGTTTCAAACTTTCTTCCAACTGACTATTTACTACTTGCAGATCAGACAACTGAGCCTCCAAATCTCTTTGACGATATTTTTGAGACTGAATCTCCTCTTCCTTAAGCAAACAGTCTGATTTAAGCCCTTCTGTCTCAGAGGTTTTGGCCGAAAGTTCCTCAGCCATGTCTTCAACCCTGGATTGCAATTCCTTAATCAAGTTCTCAAGTCCGCTGTCATTGTCTTTCATACTATCGTCCCCCTCATTCTTAACATGATAAGAATCTTTCGACGTCAGTTTGATCTCCTCTTCACCACTTTGAATGTTATCTTCAGGCACACAGAAGCTTTCCAGTGATTTATTGCACTTGATGACATTGCCCAAGACAACAGCAGCCTGCTCTTCTTGATTGAATGAATCTAAACATTCCAAAATAAATGAACTGTAAAGAACTATATAAATCCAACTTTAAAAGGTTAATATCACTTGGTAAAAATGTGCAACAAAAGGTTAAACATGTGGAATAACTCGTGACTACTCATACATTCAACCTTGTAGAGAATTAGAAGGAATGACTTACTTGCATTTTGTTCTTCTTGTCGCTGTTTCAATAACTGATTCAATGCAGCAATCTCAGTTTCCTGCTCTCTTGCTTTTTCTTGGTATTTCTCAAGTTCACTATCAAGGTAGCAAGCTCTATTCTTGAAACCTTGCATTTGGACCTCCAGTTCTAGACACTTGCTTTCTAGATCTTTACAACGAATTTGCAGATAGCCAGAAGCTATTTCATTGGGCTTCATCTTCTTTGCATCCTCTTTGATTTTCCATGTCCGGCACTCAAGATTCCCTACCTCGGAATCTTCAATACTGGGTGACTCTATGCTAGGATGCTCACCCAGTAAGGAATTAATAGAAGTGCCACTGCTCGAAAGATCCTTACTTGATTCTTTAAGCTTAAAGAGGAGATCTAGATTTTCATCAGTAAGCTCATTACAATCTCTCTCAAGCTCCAGGACCTTGGCCTTTAAAGATTTAACTTCTTCAACAAGATCAGGATTTTCTATTGCCTGAGACTCTGTTTCCTTCAGAATTGGTGCAGCAAGAGCTTGTGATAATTTTGCTTCCAAATTAAAGATGTCTTTGTCTTTCAATCTTAATTTCTCTGTCCAGTCTGATTCATTATCCAATAGAGTTTGAGTCTTCAGGTTTCTCTCGAGTTCTATTTCTCGAGTTTTCTCCTCCAGGGTCTTCTCCAGATAGAGGATTGTACTTTCCAACTTTTTCTGTGATTCCTGAAATTTCTGTAGTTCGAGCTCTAATTTCCATCCGTTGTTTAATTCAACCTGCATTAGTAAATCTGTTTTTGGGTCCTCAACATGACCATTTTCATAATCCGAATCACAAGAGACCTTCTTAACCTTCTTGGCTAACATTTGTTCCCTTGTATACTCTTCTCCATCTTCTTCATGCTCACAATGTAACTTCATTCCTATATCACCAGCTGGCCGTTCTGATGCAGTGAGACTCTTTATCTCCAATCTCTGTTTTTCTATGGTCTCTTCCAGTTCCTGGAGAACAGAGACTAGCTCAAGATTTGATTCTTGAGTTTTATTTAACTGTAGGGACAAAGTATCATTCAAATCTTTCTGAAATATCACTTCTTCTTCCAGTTCTGCCTGAATATCATTTTTATCTTGTACCTGAGCTTTTAGATTGTCAGCATCCCTTTCCCTCATTGCCGATTCACCTAGGAGAGCTTTCAGGTGTTTGATTTCATGTTTCAGATCATTACATTCTGTTTGTAATGCAGAAAGCTCCATAGTTGCATTTTCCAGGTTCTTTGTTTGATCGTTAGTCACCTTCCTTGATAAATCAAGATCAACCATCAACTTCCGAGCATTTCTTTCCCACGTTCTTGCTTCTGCACGAAGTTCTTCTGGTGTAGTTGCTTCGGCCTCCATAACAAATTCAGAGGAACTAAAAGCTCGTAATGGTGATGCAGGAACCGTATGTGAAACTTTCCCAGAGTCTTGTCTTCGATTTAGAATATTCTTTCCTGAACCTAGGCTGACAGGAGAATAATTTGATCTTGGAGAACCATAAACATTGACCGAGGTATACAATGTGCTACTTTGAGAACCAGTTGATTCTGGTCTTCCAATCAGATCAATTGCAACGTCACTGAGGTTACTACGAGAACTTTCCCCGCCAAAAGAATCCTCCATTGAATCAAAGCTATGATGTGATCTCATTGTCAATAAGCTTGCCTCCTGTTGAACAAATAAAGGTATTCTTAAGTACATAATATTTTAAGATTAATGTTATTCCATTGAGTTAAAAAGTTTATATGCAAAGAAATTGAAGCAACCACAATGTCAAAAAAACCTTTCCCCAATGGTCAAAAGAGCAAAAGAAACAACAAGCACCACTATCCACATAAGTCATTTGTCTGTCTCTAAAAACAACTAAGAACTCTTTTTTGAAGAAAAATCTACAGTTTTTTGATTGACAACCATGATGAGTGGTGTTACTAGTGCCTCTACAGTGCTATGAAAATGGTGAAAGCTAGTAGCTTAGTCGATACATTATAATCAGATTCTCGAAATGCACATGTAACATTTATGACAGGACGTCCAATAGAAGAAATGTTTTGGTATATATTTTTTATGGATCTATAACTAGCATCTCATAAAATAAGATAAAGGGTGGTATGGAATACTAGATCACAGGAAGCAATTGACCTAGATGTTGTCAATAACAGCTGTTACCGTGATTGTTAAAGACACTAAATGAACAAACAAACAAACACAAAAAGATAGTAGAACTCTATCAAGTTTCAGCCGGGTTTTACAAGGAAGCATCTCGACTTAGCATACTTTGTTTTACCACAAAATAACTAGATCAAATTGCAAGAGAGAAAAAAAAAAGATAAACATACTTCTGATCAATAAACAGCCAAAGACAAGTTATGATTCTAGCTATAGTTTAAGAGCAATAAACCTTTTATTAGAGTTAGGTGAAAAATACCCTGCTACCAAGTCCTATTGCATGAGATGTATCCAGATTGCTATTACTCTTGGAAGATCCTACACTTCTGGTGCTTTTACCATCTGGTGCATCTGACATGTTATCACTATAGTCTGAATTGACATCTTCTGTAAGAGAATTGGTGTCTCTCCATCTGTTTTCATGAAACATGCAGCACGTTACAACCTTTGCAATGATTGGAAGAAAAAACATCAAGCTTCTCTTGCTCAGGAACAAACCTCAAATTTGCTGGAGTTAAGCACTGAATAGCGACCTGCAAACATAAGTTCTTCCTTCTGAGAAAGCAAATACGGGACTTCATCTCATAAGAAAGGTCTATTATACAAAGGAAAGACCAGCAAAATCCTAATCCTATAATATGAAGAGCATATTCACAGACATTATGATCTAAAATCAGCCCATAAGCATACTGTACTTTAATAAGAACAATAATCTTTGCATAAACTTCTCCGCATGTCTAAAAATACCACCCCCATGCATTCGTAAAACTCAGCTTGAAGTATAAATCGTGTTACATATCATATTGATGAGTATTAGAGCATCCCCTGGCATGTAGCCGAAAATTTTGCTTGATATATGGTCACCATGATGCACTACTAGAAATCTTGGTTCTACTATCTATAAGGAACATGATAAATCATGTGTAAGTTACAAGTAGCCCCTGTTATGCTACCCACCCCTCCCTTAAAAATGGCAGTTGTTATAAAGATTGGTGGAGCTCTTGTACATAACTTGTGGAATTTGTACATCAATAGTTCCTTGACTGAAGATCAAATTTCATTTAATCTGTTGAGAAGTGCATCATTCAGCTCATTTTGCTTCGTATGGGTGTAATGAAAAGGTGGCTCTCTGACATGAGGTATATGATACACAGGAAACAATGTTGCTTTTAAGAGAACATGAAACGCATCCTATGGGTGAACGTAAACCCTGTATGCCAATTTGTCTTTATGAACATATATCAAAGATGCAAGAATGCACAAAGTTACAAAACCCACATAAAAGTAGTAACTTTACATTTTAAAAATCCAGCAAAGAAGTTACATATTTCCAAAATAAGCTTTGTAGCATCTGACTGACTCACTTGTAAGATTGTCCCATGATCACACTTTTTCAGCGGTAGTGCAACGGGAAGAGAAGTTTCAGAACTCAAGTAACTTGACAAATTGACAGTAACCTCTCCAAGGATGCTAGATCTAGTTGACCCCTACCAAAAGAAATCATGAGAGATTACGGAATAACTAGACTGCAGCAATCAAACAGGTTCACACGGATGAAATAAGATTAAATTTTAGATTATAAACATAAATACAATGAGTCAAGATAGGCATCATACCTTTGAAATAAGAAGCTTATACAGGCATTGCTGAAGCTCTTTTGAAGCGTCATCATGTGAGACCCAAATGGATTCTGACAATGTCTCTGTCCATCTACAATTCCCATTGCATACAGATGCTTTACCTGTTTTGCTAACAGTTTTATCTGTTTCTACGGAAATGAGAGAGAGTGAGAGCTTATCCCATCCCGTAGGTACCTGCAAATACAAAACCACAAAGATAAAAACTACTGAAAATGAATCCTTAACAAACAAGGAATATTGGTTACAACTAAAACTGATAGCTACTTGAAATCTAACATGGGCCAGCTTGTCACTATATAGACTCTTCATTCACCATTTTAACTGAAGAAGGATTCCTGTAAGTTATCTAAATACTCGCTTAGTTCAATTATTAAAGCATTTTGCTAGAAAGTTAAAAGTATTGACACAAATAATTATGTCTCCATCGTGAACTACAACTCACAACGTATAGCTTCTCCATATCGATTTCACTTTTAGGCATCTCTAGAAACAACATGTAAACAAACATCATCATTATTCATTTCCGGAAGACATATTTCCTAATCAAGCACTTGTCATTTGATTCCAATATTGATTTCCTTCACTCAACTTAAAAAACGAAACTCGACAAACAAAGAGATTGCAAACTGCTAGAATCATCAATCTTCACTTATTAAAAACTTTTTAAACATCACATAACCTTCCGAAGATTAAACAATCCATCAAAAGTAGAAAAAGAGGAACAATTAACAGTCCTGTAGTCAATAGTATGTATGAGATATATATATATATATATATATATATATATATATATATATATATACCTGAAGAGCTTGAAGGCTGGAGAACTTGAAATCGAGTCTTTCGCCTGATTTGAAATCAACAGAGGAAGATGTGGAGGAATTGCGCTTGTGAAACCTATTCATCATCTTGTGCTTCATCATCTCCTTCATTCTGATGACTTGGATTTGTTATGGATTTTGTTTGATCGTAAACCTTTTGATCTGCAGTTCAATTAACATGAAATGAAAGAGATGAAGAGAGAGAAAGGTATTTCAGTTGTTTCTTTGTAGTAGTAGTAGTGCTCCTCCAAATGGAAATCGTTCCTGTTAATGTTATCTTTATTGCTTGCTTGTCGTTTCCTCTGGATGACTCGCACTTATTCCTCCACTCACCCTAAATTTTTAGTAATAAATACATGCTTTAGATGTTTTTTTTTAATTATTTTAATTCTGATTAATGTGTACAATTTTGTTGGATTTGGAAATAAAACGTTATCGGAAAAAAAAAGGGCACCTATCTTAATTGTAATTAAATTAATTTGTTTTTTGTTTTTAAATAACAAATTCTTTGTTATTTATAAATAATAATATATCATTTATTTTATAACTATATACATTTCAATCTTATTTTATAAAATAATTGATAATCTTTTCTAACTTTAAAACTTCGAAAATAACTAATCAATTTTTATTTAAACATTTAAATATCTAAAGAATAATCCATCAATTCTCAAGCAATTTTTAAAATTTCAGATGATAACTCATCAATTTTTATTAAAACTTTGAATATGAATTAGTTATTTTGTATTATTTTTCTATGATAAAAATATATTCTTATAATAAAAATATATAGAAAAAATATTGTTAACATGTAGAAAAAAATACAATTGTGACACCCTAAAGTGGGCAAATAAATAAAAGTGAAAAGAAAAAAAAAGAGAAAAAACGGGGGGAAATAAAATAAATTGAGTTTTAATTTATTGGATAAGAAAATGTGAAGAAAAACGTGAAATGGGGTAAATCATGCCACTTAACGAAAGGGAAAAATGAAGAAATGGGTTTGCGATCAATCGGACTAAAAGTGAAAGATAAATTCCAAATAGGGGTGAAAAATGTGAATTTGACCAAACCTCTAAAGCTAGAGGGTCCGAATGTAAATTGTTGATAGTTAAAGGGTTGTGTCAGTTTTGAGAAGGTCCAAACCAGAAGGACCTGTTTCGTAAATATGCCAAACCTGCACATTTGAAAGGGATGTGTCAATGGTTGTACTTTGAGGCCTCTTATTGGCTCTTCTAGTCAACAAATAAGCCAAAAGATTCCATATGCATATAGTCCTTACACCAGATAACGTTTTTCGTTCAAAAAACTTAAGAAATCATGGAGAAACGAGGGAGAAATCGGAGCTCGAAAGTCGATGTTCAAAATTTCGGTTTATTGTCGATTCAAGGTAAAATACTCGACCAAACTCCGTGATTTTGATGTCTATTGCTTCGTTTTCTGATGGTTGACCGAACCCTAGTAGTCTTATGTTTCAAGTTTATGTTTTGAGTAATGATTTTGAAGTTCAAAGTTTTGTTCGGTTTTAAGTAATCATCAAAATTTTAAGTGAGAAAATGTGCCCAATTAGTGAACGAAAATTTGTTTTCCTTACGTCAAAATGTTGGTAAAAATGTTATCAAGACTTTGATGCAAAAAGAATGAACGAAAAAGAACTAAAAATGAGCCAAAATCGAGCTTAAAAACTCGTAAAAACGTGTCCATGGCTGTTGGGTTGTTACTGCTAGCTAGAATTGACCCTCTGACCACCTACACTAAACCTATGCAACTCTACTACAAAGTTTTTGTCATAAACTTATTGAAATATTATTCTATGTAGTATTAACCTTGTTTTCTTAATAAATTACTTCATTGTCCAAAAATTTAATTTCTATTACAAAAGCCTTATGAAACTTTAGAAAATATTATTAGACTTCATAAAATGTAGTTTTGATCCGTTTTTTTAAGGAGCTTATGAAATTACCAAAATACCCTTTTAATTAAAGAATCGGTATTTTAAGCAATACTTAAGTATTTTGCTATATAAATTATTATATATGATTCGGAACTAGATATTTTTGAGTTATTTATTTCTAAGGGGATGATTAGAATAAATCATTTATTTATGTAGATTATTTATTAATTAGATTAAAGTGCCGTTAATCGGGTTTATTAATTATTTGAGGCACTTCTATTCGGAAGAAAATAATTATATATTTAATTATTTTCTAAGGAGGTGTTTATGAGATTATTTATCTAAATTTAAATGACGGATTCGAAGCGTTGTTTTTAGTTAAATATTATCGAGACGCTTTAATGCGGAACAAATGACTCCTATATTTTTATAAGAATAAATCGACGTTAAGAGTCGTTTCAAGCGTAAAAACTTGGAGGTTTATTAATTTCTTTTTGACGAGTTAATAATGGGATTAAAGCGTCGTAATTTGAGTTAAATATTTATCGTTACGCTTTAATTTAGAGAGATGGGTTTATAATTATAAAATGATTAATTAGACGTTTTAGGACGTTATCAAGTTTTAGACTTGGGGTTTGACTAAAGTTAGTTGAGTTTGATCACGTTGACCAATGTTTGACTTTTACCTTGTTTGACCCACAAGTATTTTAAGGATAAGATCAAATGGAGATTTGAGGCATTAAGACACTCAGTTTTGGAGTTTGACTTTAGGTCGAGTCGGGTTGACCATAGTTGACTTTTGGAGAAAATAAGTCATTAACTGGATATGGTGGTATCAAATGTGTAGGTTTTCAGTCAAGAGCTATCAGTAACGGATCTACATGGAATCAGGTGAGTCCTCATGAGACTTACACTGGGATGCATACCTATGTACAAATTTATTTTCAGCATTATATGATTTGTATAGTGATGTGTACTTATGCATGATGTTTCAGTTTACATACATGATGCACTATATTTTACATGTATGTTATTTATGATCAGTTGCATGTTATGTGTTTATTTTGTTTTCAAATAACTCTAGCATGCTATTTCATACGCAAGTTTTACGGACGGTTTCAATGGGTGGGCATTTGACTAGTAAGTCACGGACAAGTGGCACGACCCAGTCAAGTGGGTGATTGAACATAATAGAAAGTTCAACCCAGGGCGTGTCAGTGACAAAATGACCCTTACACGACGAGACAATTTATGAGATCTATTTTCTTTCAGCGCTGCATGTTTTCAGAAAGTGCATACTATTTGATACAATGTTTGAAGTTGATATGTATTATGTGAAATGATTTTATTCACGCAAACCATAAACTCACTGAGCTTTATAAGCTGACTATAGTATGCATCTCAGGGACAGAAGGTTTCAGGTTGGATAAAGGAAAAGAGCAGACATAGAGACTTGTCTCATCTAAGTTCAATATTTATGTTCGGGCATCTATTAAGAATAAATATTGTAACGCAACTCGGTATGGGACGAGTTAGCATTTAAGTTACATATTTATTATTTTAAAGTCTTCCGCTGTAAACGGTCTAAAGTTTTAATTTAGCCGTTATTTTGGAGTATTTTTAGAGGAATTGTATAGATTACGTAACACTTATCAAGGTGAAAATATGGGTATTACAACAACAATAATAAAAATATATAAAATGATATTGTTTTGAAAAAAGTTATATTTATAAAAATACTTAAAAATTTAAAATCTGTAATTTATTTTTTCTTGTAAACGGACATATTATCTTAAATGTTAATACATAAAAACAAAAATAAAAAATTTAATTACAAATGAAAATAAAAACATTTAAAATAATAATCATGAATTTAATAATAATAATGATAATAAAGTGATATTAAAAAAATGATAACAATGATAAAAAATACAAAATGATATGATAATGTAATTAATGAGTTATAATGATTAATTGGTAGGGAGAGATGCATTTGACATACAGGTAGGGGTGAAAATATCCCTACCCTTTGAAAATTTACAAACATATTATTTTGGTTTTCATTTTGAGAATTATTGGGGTCGTTTATAAAACGACTTATCAGATAACTGTTTACTGGTTGTCGCTTACTAACCGGATGAAAATGGTAATGGCCGAAATTCTTGCTAGGTAAAAGGGGATCAAGGACTAATGATCTTACCTCGTAATTGAGGGAGAATATTTTATTTGATTAATGGTTACCGGACGGTTACCAATAATTTATTTTAGTGGCAAAAAATGTTAATTGATAAGGTAAGTGGCTAAGTGACACTCTTGTCAATAAACATTTGGTGAAAGTACTTTTAATTCCAAAAAAATACTCTATTTTTTCAATTAAAAGAAAGAGAAAATAGAGTAAACTACAATTTTCATCCATGTGGTTATTGAAAATTATGGATTGGGTTCCCCGAATGAAATAATTACATTTATAGTCATCATGATTTCAATTTTGTTTTGAATTTGGTCTCTTTGTCCTAACTTCATTAACTATTGCTCTATTAAGTCAAGGATAATATGGTCCTTTTATTTTTTTCTTTTGAAAACATAAAAAATAATATTATAATGTATATATAGACATATATCGTCGTCTTTCTACGTCGTCATCCACCCCTCCCCCAATGAATTCCCGGTCGGCAACCCGTCTTCAAAGCATCTCCAACAAATTTTCCAAAATTTATTCAAAATTGAAAATTAAAACTTAAAATCTATAAAAAAAAAAAAAAAAAATCTCCGACAAATTCTCTCTGTTGGAGACTAAAACATTAATTATTTTATTAAAATAATTTGTATATATAATAAAATATTATTTCTCTCTCATAAACATTTAAAATCAAGGATTCCTATTGGTGTGAATATAAAAAAAAAGTGAATTCTCTTATAGTAATCAACTTTGGAGAGCTCTCCAGATTTGGAGAAATTCACATTGTCTCTCATGGTTTTTCCATTTTGGAGAATCTCTTGAAATAAAAATATGTCTAAAAACTCCATTTTGAATAGTCTATTGGAGTTTGGAGATGCTCTCACTACCCACCGCCCCTTCCCTTCCTTCCCCCTTTCAACTCAGGCAACCCCACCTTCACTAACCATCAACGACCGCCCCCTTTCCCATTGAAGCAGATCCAACAAAAGCAAACCTCCATCTAGTCTGAGAGACAAGGAGGTCACATCCAATTGAAGCACATCTCCCCTTTTAACTCAGGCTTAAACCTGTTGGAATACGAGAGTCATACACTCCGTGTAAAATAATCGTATTCCTCCAATCATTTATATGAAATGGAGTAGGATGAGTGTGTCAAAATTTTACCAGAACGAGCTGCAACCATTTGATGTCGTATATGAATCTAAGCCAACAAACTCATCTAATTGCCTCCATAATATCCACACAAATGCTCTGAATCAAGTTGATGTCCTAAGTCAGGATATGATATCTTCTTTCTCCCTAAATGCTATATACGGTCTCCAACTCCTAGGGATGGTGATTTGGCCCAACCCGGTGGGGAACCCGGTCCACCCGACCCGGTCGGGGCCGGGGAATCTCCGCAAAAACAAGTCCGGGGATACCCGGTAGACTCAAACCGGGGTCGGGGCCGGGTGACATACCCCTCGACCCGCCCGGTACCCGGTATATATATATAGGATGCGTTATATATATATATATATATATATATATATATATATGGGTTGTTTTATTTGCAACCCTTAAAAAGGTTGCAAACCTTGCAACCCATATCTTAACCGTCAGATTCATGATCGGCGGTTACAATAGATATGAGGCTCAATATTTTTAATTAAAAAAAACAGAAAAATAAAAATAAAATAACCGTCGATCATGAATCCAACGGTTAAGATGTGGGTTGCAAAATATCCTTCCACTATATATATATAATTTATACTTATATATATATTACTTTTATATTATATATATATATATATATATATATATATATATATATTAAATTTATACTTCAAAAGGTTGAGATCAACTTAAGATCAAATGTCAACAGATTGCCAACTAGCATAGTCACTTTATACTGTGTATGATCTCAAATCGTTAACATAATAGCATGTCATAAAAAATGCAAGGAAAGTTAAGATACCAGGTTTCCTCTCATGAATTTTATTCATGATGCCACAATGTAACGCCCTAAAAATAGGGATAACAAAAATCCGAAAAACGGACATGAGGTATACCAAAAATTGCCATAGCAAGAGCCTCCCACAAGTGGGGAATATATTCGAATAACCTGTTTAATCACAATTTGTAATTTAACGGACAATAAACAACAACCAACTAATCTAATTTCTACAACTAGAAAAGAGATTACAAAAAGGGTTGTCATCTATAAACCCAAGAAGTCTATATCCAAAAGTATAACGCGTCCATGTGCACTTCCCCAAGCTCTCACCCCAAAGCGACTAAACTTGCTTAAGACCGCCGCCGCTAGAACCTGAGATACACATCGACACCAAACAAGTGTTAGGCCAAAAAGCCTAGTGAGTCGAACAATAATAAGCATGCAGGAACAAATACAATTCTTATCAGCAGTTAACCAGTGTTCAACAAATGTGGAGTCATTAGGGGAGACCCAAAGCACCAATCAAGTCCCACCCAAGAGTCGATATACCTTGATGCCCTTAACAAGGAACACCCCAAAGGCCCGGCCCATCCGAAGACTATCGCTAAGAAAATTCCCCGGATGGCGGAGGTCTAGGCACATACCATCACAGTGGCGCCCAAGACTACATCCTCCTAGTGTACTGACTTGGTTCGTCCACATAACATTTATAAGGGGGTCCTTTAGGTATACTTCAACCCATATAATTCAATACCAACTACGGGTATAATTTTTACCACCTTATCCTCATGATGTCTAACAAAAGACCCAATGTAAATCATACATCATCATGCATATAAACATGTCATCCAAATGGTACTCCAAATAGAATCATCATAATACTCTTTTATGCATACCCTTAACATATCAAAATGCTCACATCATATATCCATGAGACAAGTCCTAAACAATGATACATAACAATATCCATGGCATATCACCCATATACATATATACATTTTTCAACTATTTTCGTGAAGGAATCCCCAAACATTGAGCATATAGAGATCAAGTAACAAATAGAAGATTATGATGTGTATCTAGTTTTAACAAAGGTTTAGTAAACTCACTATCTAGGTTTTGAACCCAAAACCTAGAAAAGATGAAACCCTAGCTTTTGAAGATGAAGAGACTTGAATTCAAGGAGATGAGAATCTTGAATGATACTTCAATGATAAAATTTGAAAAAAGCTTGAATGAGCACTTAATGCCCTCAACAACCCAAACCCTAGAAATAAATGAGTATGTGCTTGAAATCTTCAAAAATCGCCTAAAAGAGAGAGCTCCCGTTTTTTTTTGTAAAGTGATGAGTGAGAAATGAGGCATTGATTCCTATAAAATAGCAGTCTGGCCACGCGGGCGATAGTGCCCGGCGATAGTGCCAAGGGCACTATCGCGGGTCACAATCGCGAGGCTCCCCCTGCTCACGGTACAACTTGGGCGATAGTGCCTTCAGCGATAGTGCCAAGGCACTATCGCGTGGCACAGTCGCTGGCCTTCACCAGCCCGCGGTACCTCTTTGGCGATAGTGCCCTTCGCGATAGTGCCAGGGGCACAATCGCGGGCACAATCACCGGTCACCCACACAGCCCGGAAACTTAACCGAAACGATAACGAGCACAAGGTTTGAACTATCAACGAAAGTAACTTAATTATATGTCATTTAGATTTGAACATGATAATAAGACGTACACAAGGACACATAATCTCACAAAAGCGAATTAAATGCATTTAAGACCACAAAATACTTACCTTAAGAATTTACGGGTGTTACACACAAAGTGCTAACAAATGTGGTATATATAATATAAAAATATAAAAGTATTTATAAAATATTAAAAAGATATGGGTCTTGACCGGGTCGGGTAAGCGGGTACGAACCAGGTTAACGGGGCCGGGGTAGACCGGGTAGTCGATCCCCCGTACCCGCCGGGGGTCGGGCCAGGGCTATCTATTGTAAACCGGGGCCGGGTAAGGGGATACCCGCCCCGTTACCATCCCTACCAACTCTTTGGATGAGAGAAATAAGAGCTTTGTTGAATATTGATGGAAACATCTAATAGCTTGTACAATGATATAAATATGTAATAAAATTGAAAAATAAAAGCTAAAAAAGACCATATTATCCTCTTACTTAGTGAATTTTTCTAACTTTGTTAACTGCAGGGACAAAAAACGAAATGAAATGAAACCCACAGTGATTAAAAATAACAATTTATAAAGACCAAGGACGAAAATAGTTATAAGTAACAAACCACAAAGACGAAAATCTTAGTTTACTCCTTACTTTATTGGCTTCTCGAATTTAAAATGAAAATAATGTTAGGTGGCGTTTGGTTAGCAGATTCTAAAAGAATCTGATGGAATTGAAATGTTGAATTTCATTGATCAAATTCCATTATTTTGTTTGGCTCATTCTTTTTCATGGAAGGAATCTCTAAATTTCATCAAATTTCACAAATGAGGGAATTTAACATTCCTTAGCAACTACAATGTATTTTTCATGGAATGTAATTCTTTTTTTTTCCCTTCATAATACCACATATGTCCTCGATCCAATATAGTCTAATCACATTAAAGCTATCCGATTAAACAATGCCTCAATCGGTTCCTTCTCTAAACCCAACCGACCACTGCGAATCTGAACCACCATCGACCACTGTCGATCGGAACTACCGTCGACCATCACTGACCACCGCCATTCTGAACAATCATCAATCTGAACCACCACTGACCACCGCCAACCACCGACCACCGCCGTTCTGAACCATCACCGATCTGAACCACCGTCGACCACTATCGATCGGTACTACCGTCGTCCACCACTGACCACCGACCATCACCAACCGCCACTGGCCACCGCCGATCACCAACCACCGTCGGCCTGAACCATCGCCAACCTAAACCACCACTGACCATCGCCGACCACCGCCGATCTGAATCACCGCCGATCACCGACCGCCGCTATTCTAAACCACCGTCGATCTGAATTACCGCTGACAACCGCCTATCTGAACCACCACCCACTGCCGCTCTGAACCACCACCAACCACCACCGATTTGAACCGCCGCCAACCATATCCAATCTGAACCACTGTTTTAAACCACCACTGACCACCACAAATCTGAGCCACCATTACAAATAAAGTATTTTTAATGGCTATTTTATTAAAGCATTTTTTGTTTAGAAAAATTAAAATCACCAAAAAGGGTATTTTGGTCATTTATCAACATTTCATTCGAATTCCAAAGCTACATTTTGTGAACCAAACGAACATATTCCAATTCCTTTAACATATATCATTCCAATTCTGTCAACCAAACAGGTGGTCAAACCTGACAACATTCCATTCCAATTCCTTCAAAGTCAAATTCCTTTGACAAATTTCATTCCTTCAAAAAACATTCTGCGAACCAAACGCCACCTTAGTTTCATTTTTATACAAACTCTATTAAATTATTTGTAAAGTTAAAATGTACATTTTTATGACAGATGGAGTAATATATGTTGATAATATTCTAATTCACTTAACAATATCACAAAAAATCTTAGGGGCTATTTGTTTACCTCTTAATAGTTCCATTAAGAGACAACATCTGAATCGCTAAGAGGTGAATCTTGTTTGACAAAAAAAGTATGTCTCTTGATGGTTCTAAAACTCTCTAAATGATTTTGTATATTGGGTCCCCCTTAACCATTCAGTGCCCTAATTTCATTATGAACAATTATTAAACAACCATATTTCATTTTGCACTATATCATAAGAGTCTCTTAGTCATTCTGACTACTAAGGGGAGTTTGGTAGTTGCTGAATGGTTTGGTACAAAATGATTAAGTGGTCAGAATGATTAAGAGACTCTTATGATATAGTGCAAAATGAAATACGATTGTTTTTTAATTATTCAGAATGAAATTAGGGCTCTGAATAGTTAAGGGTGGGTTAGGATACAAAATCATTCAAAGAGTTTTTTAACCATTAAGAGGCTGACATTTTTTTTGCCAAACATGATTCACCTTTTAGCAATTCAGATGTCGTCTCTTAATGGAACCATTAAGAGGGAAACAAACAACCACTTAATCATTATGCACCAAATTATTCGGCAACTGTCAAACAACCCCTTAGTAAGATATGTTACTCATGTTCTAATTCATTTAACAATATTGTAAAAAATCTTAATCATCTAAATAAGAGTAAATTACGTTTTTCATTCCTATGGTTTATTAAAAATTACGATTTTAGCCCTTGTGGTTTAGAAATTATTGTTTCGTCTATATGATTAATAATTCATTGCTATTTTCGTTCTTATGATTTACAATTTATTATTATTCCAGTCTATGTGGTTTATATTTCTTTAATGTTTTAGTCATTTATACTTAAAGGTAGGAATTAGTCTAGGAACGAAAATGGTAATAAATTGCAAATCACAGAGACAAAAATCATAATTTTTAAACCAGACGGATGAAAATTGAAATTATTAACAAAGTACGGGGACTAAAATCACAATTTACTCTTTAAATAAACTTTCCAATGTTTGTCAAACTCCAATTTTGGCAATTACTTTCCTCGTGACCCAATAATTTGTATGGTCCCAACCCTTTTATTTCACATTCTGTACGTATTTGTGTGTCGGTTTTTTAAAATGATTTTTGTGATCTAAAAACGTTTGTAATGTGACAAATATAATTATTTTCGATCTTTTGTTATCAAAAGATTCAAAATTTGAGAAGTAGGTAAGAAATTGTTATAATATAATATTTTTAATGGTAAATATAAAATTACAAAATTATTATTAACTTTGATCAAATATAATTTATATTGATTTTTACTATCGTAATAATCATTTTATAAGGTTATAAAAAGTTATTACGTTTGCATATTTGGAAGTTTTTTTTATCGGCATTTTATTAATGATATATTTATATATATATGTGTGTGTTTCTTGTATACAGTTTGATTTATGGAAAAAATATGATGGTAAAAATGGAGAAAACCGATTTATATGTTGATCATGTTGCTACAACTCAAGAGAATGTTCAACTGTCAATCTTTTTCCTAAAACTTTCATTACCGCATCCACATTTGGCATCTTCTTCGTTATATGGGGTAACATGATAGTGGGAATAAAGACATGTTTAATTATAAATCCAAATATGACAAATAAATAAAAGTATATATACGTACAACGTACCGATCAAATAAGTCATAATTCCTATAACCCATTTTCTCTTTGGAAACTTCTTGTCAGTTATTGATATCAAATAAAAAACATTAGTATTAAACAATTGTTTTTCAAAAGACAAACATTTTTTTAAATCAAAGGTGTAATATCTGATACAATAATAAATAGTTGTTTGTTAAGAAGACCAAGTTGTTGAATCAAACCCCAAAACCGAAATACGTGTACCGACAAATATTTACTTTGATGTTCCGTTCCCTTTTGGGCTTTCATTTTTTTTGTGATTTTATTACTTCCTTCAGTTAATGGTATCGTCGTAATTATTATAGAGTTGGGCTCATATTAGAGCTATTGAATTTGATGAGAAACATGAAAACATCTTCTAAGCCATTGAATGAGTTTTTTATTGTTTGGATCTTGATGACTTTTATGGACGGGTTGACAGTTTCATAAATAAGTGGAACTTCAGTGGCATGACTGTAAGGGATACAATACCTACACATGTCTTCACTAAACTTCAAATACCTTCACCACTAACACATTTATAACAAAAAAACCGAAATTTCACATATTTCACATGAAAATAAAATTCACAAATCTACACGTAACACTCACTATTGCACTTTTATAAGAAAAAAAAATACAAAAACTTCATATAAATTCTCAAAAATCAATTAGATTGTATCTAAATTTCCAAATCAAAAGATGAAAGTGTCACTTCTTTACAAAAACACATACAAACAAGATCAACTGTGTCAAATTATGTGAGATCAATGATATAAAGTGTAAACACTATTTGGATTCGAAGATGCTGAATGATTTGATACAAAATAATTAATAGACTTTATACGATTTAATATAAAAAAAATAATAATTTGATAAAAGTTATGAATGACAGAAAATTATCATTTTACCGTGGTTTATTTTCGTTTGGACTAGTTTTTGAAATATAATTTAGCTTTACCCTTGGGAACATTTTGACTTATCAGATCGGCTGACAGCTCAAACTCCGATTACATCAAGTTTACAACAAATCAAGTGCGACTGGCCTTTTTCTTTGTCGGCGAAACGTACAATTTGGTTAAGCTTCATCGGGATCGGGTTCTCCATAGTCGACTTCACTTGTCCGTTAATCGTAAGCAATTCGATTTCAAAAGGCAGCCTCGAAGAAACTCTACAACGATTTAGGTATATGCTGCCTTAATTCCAAACGCTTTGATGTTTGAAGTTTTAATTGCTAATTGTATTAATGTTTGAATTCTGGATTGCGGCGAACTGATTAATTGTTATTTAGTTAATTAGTTAACGTAGTGAAGGTGTTTAATTGGGTAAAACTATGGAACTTTTGGTTTGGTTGATGAGAGAGTAATGGCTGAGTTCGAACATTTGAACTCAAATGTGGTTTGAAAGGGGTAACTGTAAGAAATTTAGCCAAGATTGTAAAATGGATTGAGTAGATTTAGAGGAAAATGATGGGACTATGTTGAATTGTATGAGAAGTAGTGTTGCCCACAAGAAGGTTTTACTATGCAAAACGACCAAGTTTTTTTTTTTTTTTTTTTGACGTATTGGATTCATAATATATCTTGTTTGATCTCGAAAGCCAAAATGGCATTAAACTTTTATGGTGAATTAAATTCTAAATGTAATGATTATGCCTACTTAAAATGGGGATTTTGAAGCTAGCTAGTTACTGGGAATCTGGGATGGGAAAGTAACTTGGAAAAAATTTACCTAAGCCACATTCTTCTATCATACAACTATATACTGTTACATGAATACATATTGGGCATAGTTGCAACTTATTACTTGAAATGTTCTTGCCTTGCGCTTATTAGTGCTTTAAACAATTTTCAAACCTCACCCCACCTAACTGATAAAGCTCGTTAATCTCTGGAAGAGCTAGTATGGGATCAGACAATTGCAATTGGCATTCAGATTTGGTCTATGATCAATGGGTTGCCCTCCCGGTAGCTGGGCCACGACCATCAGCCCGTTATAAGGTTCGTGCATTCTTCTCTTTTTGGAGGTTGAAAACTACAGCTTGAGCTTGCACAGTTGCACTTGTTTATGTACGATATCATATCAGTCAATTGTGTTAAATATATATCTTTCTGTTCTTTCTTATTGGATTACTATTGTATTCATGGTTTTATATGTCATTTTTTTTTCTTATATTGTAGCATGCAGCAGTCGTCATTGATGAAAAGCTATACATTGTTGGTGGAAGTCGTAATGGGCGATACTTATCTGATGTTCAGGTATTATCATGCCAAATTGCCAATGTATTTCTACTTATCAAATATAATCATATTTCCATTGTCGGTTTAACGATGGATCCTTATGGTTGCAGGCACTTGATCTGAGAAATTTAACTTGGTCCACAATTAAATTAAGAACGCAGTCAGATGCTGATAATGTCAGAGATGGTAGATTGTTGGAAGTTTTCCCTGCTATATCTGGTCATAGCATGGTGAGCTTTTCTTACGGAATCATCTATAACCTTATTTGTCTACATAGTAGCAACTAGTTTCAGCTGTCATCTAACCATGCTCTATAATGCAACCCTTACTGTAGCTTAAGTGGGGAAACAAACTCCTCCTCCTTGGGGGTCACTCAAAGGATACGTCTGATAACATGACAGGTGTGTTCTCATAAAAGAGTTATTTTGCTTCTGAACATGATTTATTCAGTTTCTGTAGAACCTTATGATTTATTAATTAACTTGTAGTGCGCTTCATTGATCTTGAGTCACACGTGTGTGGGGTAATGGAAGCCACAGGAAAAATTCCGGTAACTCATGAACCTTTCTCTTGTGTGTTATTTGGTACTCCTCTCATATATGTTCAAGTGACCATTAGCACAAAACATATACTTTTTTTGGATGCCAATTTCAAGTGTACCCTTATTTAAGATTCACCTTTCCTCCATTAGAATTCAACTAAACACTACAATAAGAGGGACTGAGGGATAGAGAGAGAGTATGTTGCGAGGTGGATGTTATTAAATGGCCAAAGGTGATTCAAACTTCACAGAGAGGGGGAAAAGAGAGAGGAGGAAGGATAGGTAGGTAGGAGTTGGATTTTCTATACAGTTAAGTAAGACATTTCGTAAAAATTTATAAAATGGTAAAAGGTATGGAAAAACATGTCAAAAAATTGTTCACAAAGGAAAAGGAAGCGATCATATTGGATTTTTGGTGGGTTCTGGGTAACCCAAAATGGTAGGGTGTGTACATATTGGGGCTGAGGGTTCATAATATGATTAATATCAACTTATGTAACTTCACTAAGCTTAAACTGGTGAGCATGATGATTAGTTTTCTTGTGATGCATCTTTTAGGTAGCTCGTGGTGGGCAATCCGTGTCATTGGTTGGTTCGAAACTTATAATGTTTGGGGGAGAGGACAGACATAGACGACTTCTGAATGATGTTAATGTTCTTGATCTAGAGACAATGATTTGGAATGTTGCGGAGACGAAGTAAGTATATTTTTGGACAAACATTTATGCACTCTCTTAATGGGTAGGTATTTTCCACTGTTGGAATTGCCAAAACCAGTGAAGCGATGCTATAGTGATATTTATTTCTTGACTGGTATGTATGTGTTGATTATGCCTCAAAATCTTCTGCCCTGCATCTCATGCTCGTGCCATTGAGTGTTGCACAACCGTGTTATCAAAATGGCATTGACAAAAACTTTGGTCGAAATCTGCACCATCGTGCCCTTATGTTGCACACGGTCGAGCCAACCTGTGCAAGCTCAGATGCGACCTTGTCAAGGTCGCATTCGGCAAGGATTGGAAGACCGGGCGAGCTAGCCATGCCTAACGGTTTCTTATTGCCTTTTCTAGGCCATTTTGGTTGTATCTCTTTCATATAAAACATATAAGTAATCCCAAACCTCCATTGACAAACCAAAGCTAAAACCCTGTATTTTTTTCATCATGTCTCTTTTTCAAGCATTGTGACTTTATCATTTACTAATGGACTTCTCTCGGTGGTCTCCACCCGTGGGTTTTTCCCGTTTTGAGTTTCCACGTAACTCTTGTAGTTGTCTTCTATCTCTATCTCTTTTTTTTTTGTACGGCAATTTGGGCTATGCCCACACACACACGCACCCGCGGTATCCGGGCATCCAATTGGGCAGCACCGACTAATCCGCGGTGACCCGGCCCAACCCTAATCGATTGGACCCGCCCAGGTACGACTAAGCCCGGTCAAGACCGAACCTGCATACCCATAGACTGGTATGCCCGTAAACCTGGACCCGAAGGCCGACCCAAGGTCTGGGTATCGCCGAAGTGCATCCCCCAGTATTCGAACCCTGGTAGATAGGCATACCATGCACTATCCCCCCAGGACCTTACCACTAGGCTAGCACCTCTTTGATTCTATCTCTATCTCTTTATTATATTGCTTCAAGATTATAGCTATATGTTTCACCATGTAAATGAACGAGGGTCTGCATTATCTTTTGCATTGTCGATTTGTCGCATTGAGAATATTTTGTGTGTTCAAGCTTATGAATATTGAAATGTTGACTTTTATGCCTAGTTTGACTATGGTTGAACATAAATTTGAGACTTGAAGTTAACTAGCATTTTTCTTTGGTTTACAACATTATGTTTGCACCCTTACTGCCCAACCTGACAGCGCTGCCAGCTAATGCGTTCCACTTATTGAACAGGGTTCTAGTGTAATTATGTGCTTAAATACATATTTTATAACGTTCTTGCATCAATTTGTTGTGCTTTGATAGGCAGACTCCTCCAGCTCCTCGATTTGATCATACAGCTGCAGTGCATGTAGACCGCTACCTTCAAATATTTGGTGGCTGTTCTCATTCAACTTTCTTCAATGATCTGCACGTGCTGGATTTGGAGACCGTAATTACTCATCTTCTTTATGATTTATTTCAAGTTGTGCTTTTTTATGCTTAAATATATCTGTTACTGTTACTCTGTTAGATACATTAACAGTGTTTTGTTAGAATTTATTTTCTTTATGCAATTTATCTCTTCAGGTCTATGGACTATCTGTTGTACCCTAGCAATACTTAGCTTTTAAATGATTACCACAAGAAGGTAACCCCTATCTCTTAACTGTCTTAAGGGGCATATGCACTCACACTTATTCTAAGTTCCTTGAAGAATGCTCGCCCTGTCCCCTTTATTTTACTTGCTTCCTATTCATCAACAGTATCTATCATTGGTGGTGTTATCCTAGAATCCTACAACAAATTTTGGCCCTGAACCGAATTTCTAACCAACTGGCGGGGTTCTTATTTCAAACCTAATTACCATTAATTTCCATTATACTAGCCCTCTAGTGTTACCGCTAATGCAGTTACCACTACTAATTAACCCCTTCTACCACAGTACCACACTACAACACTGTTCACAGTATCCACAATCTACACAACTACCAACACTTCTACCAAGCAGCAAACTTTTGAAGTTGGATAAGGTAGTAATACACATAACGAGATCTTCTCTCATGGAGGAGCTTGTACAGCTATTATATGTGTGTGGCGGAGACGAGGGGATGCATTTCTACTTTTTTTATAATGGAATTGAAAAACGAAATAGAAAAGGAACACATTTCCTTTTCCATATTAAAAAGTAACAATAGTTTGCAAAGGCCAGTGAATGCTTCTGTTTACTTTACCTTACTATAAGCAATCGAAGGACATTACAAAACTTGGCAAAGATTTCATGTTCACTAACCTTCATGATTTCTATCATAAGCATGGTATGGGTTAATGAAGGGGGTATAGGAATATGTAAGTTGTCATTGGTGATGAATATGTAAGTTGTCATTGTTGATAAATATGGTTGTCAATGTGATGTCTGGGTTTAAATCCTAGGGATTGTTAAGTTGACTATGGGTTTAATATTCCAAGGGTCATGTAGACTTAGAAGGAAAAATATTCTTTAATGTACTTTCCTATGTCCTTGATCTTAATGCCTGCTCTTTTTTGCTTTAAGATGCACATGCTAATACCATAATCCCATTTCCCAATCGAGAGAAAAATATAGCAGTTGAAAGGTGTTGGTCCCAAATAGCAGTAAATAAATAAGAGAAGTATTGTAGAAGGGGGTTGAATACAATACACACAGTTTTTCACTTAATTTAATTCTTATTGATTTGAAATCAAGAATTACACATAGAAAACTTTTGATTGTTGCGGAAGAGAATAGATGAAATCTATTCAAACAATCTTACACAAAGAGAATAAAGAACAATTGTAAAACACTTAGAAAACAATTAAACTTCGTAGAGAGAAAGTTGCCAGACACTTAGAGAACTTGAAGGTAGTAGAGCTGGTTGATCTTGCATATTGAAACATCCATCATATTTATAGTGCCTCATGCATTTAATGCATGAGACACCTGTTGAGCAAGGGATGGACACAGGTCTTCTGCATAGTACATGATGTACCTTTTGTCTTGGAGTGAGTTTGTCTTGAAGTGTTGACCTGCAAGGATGGTGTGGACCTTTCCTTAAAAGAGTGTATGAGACAAACTTACTTTTACAAAGGGAGGTATAAGGGAGGTTTGTTCTTTTGTGGGTTTAAGAGGCCGAAAGAGAGAGATGAGAAGAGAGAGAGAGATGTACCTGGGTAGATGAGGTAGAGCACTCAGCAGACACAAGGGCCATAGAGAAGGATTGAGCTTCACTGTTTATCAACATCATCTATTCTAGCCATGAAGCAAAGGTTTACCATTTCTTTGTCACTTTCAGAAGTGGGTTCATCTGCCCAATCATGGGTTTCAGTCATTTGACCTTTTCCCTTTTTGAGCAAGGTTTCATTTCTCTCCTTCTCTCTCTTATATTTTGCCTTGTACTTTTCAGCACGGTCAGAGTTTGAGAAGACAGACATATTGGCCTTTTGAACAGAAGGTTGGTAAGAATTAGACTTGGTTCTGACAAACCTAGAGGAGGTACGGTTAGAGGAGGGTAGTCTGGATTTATCAGAAGACCTGCTTCTGCACTCAGAAGCAAAGTGTCCCTTCCTCCCACACCTGTAACATTCCTCATTTGATTTGTGAGAGTGAGTGGTTTTAGAAAAAGTAGAAGTGGATTTTCTTGAAAACTTGGATTTTCTCGAAGAGAAGCGAGAGTTACTGGAAATTTCCTCACCTTCATCATCAGCCTCACTAAGATAGGCTTCTGAAGGATCATTGGGATCCTCTTGACTATCACGGTCAGAATCGGAGGGATAGGTGATTCTAGGAACACACACAGAGTTTTTGGAAGAATCACTAACAAGAGCTAGAGAAGAGCTTTTAATGTCTTTTGTGATAGACTTCCTAAGCAGTTTAGTCTGCTCGTAGTTGAAGAGAGTGCCATACAAGGCAGTGAGAGGTATGGAATCAAGATCCTTGGTAGACTTGATACAAGTACATATATTTTTCCAAAACTCAGGAAGACATTCCATAAACTTGCACAAGACTTCCTCATTATCATATATGCGACCCACAAGTTTAAGATCGTTGAGAAGACTGTTAAAACGATTGTAGTAGTCTGAGAGAGATTCATCCTTTTCATGAGAAAATAGTTCATACATTCTTACAAGAGCAATCTTTCTGCTCTTTTTCACTTCAGACATACCTTCATAGAGAACACACAGAGTGGACCACATTTCTTTAGCAGTAGAAAAGTTGACAAGGGAGTGGTAGACCTCATCAGGCAGAGAGAGGGCAATGATGGCTCTGACTTTAGTATCAAGAGCAATAAGACGATTGTCTTCATCATTATATTTACTGGGGTCCTTTACAATGTATCTCCTAGTAGCTGGAGTTCTTTCTTCCTCGGAAGAGTCCTCGTCAGCTTTTGCCTTATCTGCATTTTTAGCATTGTAACGGTCCCAAACTCTAGGAATAAAAGGACCTTCATGTAAGATAGTAGGATATCTGCTGTCAACTCCTTCTAAGAAGAGCATCATACGACTTTTCCACAAGAAGAAGTTATTGGGGTTAAACTTTGGTGGTTTGGCTATAGAGCCATTGTCGTATGAAACAGCAGTGGTGTTTTGAGAAGAATCATTGTTTAAAGAAGAAGAAGAAGAAGAAGAAGAGGCTGCCATTGCGGATCTAGTTTATTGAGTTAAACTAAACCGTTTTGATACCACTTGTTGGTCCCAAATAGCAGTAAATAAATAAGAGAAGTATTGTAGAAGGGGGTTGAATACAATACACACAGTTTTTCACTTAATTTAATTCTTATTGATTTGAAATCAAGAATTACACATAGAAAACTTTTGATTGTTGCGGAAGAGAATAAATGAAATCTATTCAAACAATCTTACACAAAGAGAATAAAGAACAATTGTAAAACACTTAGAAAACAATTGAATTTCGTAGAGAGAGTTGCCAGACACTTAGAGAACTTGAAGGTTGTAGAGCTGGTTGATCTTGCATGTTGAAACATCCATCATATTTATAGTGCCTCATGCATTTAATGCATGAGACACCTGTTGAGCAAGAGATGGACACAGGTCTTATGCATGGTACATGATGTACCTTTTGTCTTGGAGTGAGTTTGTCTTGAAGTGTTGACCTGCAAGGATGGTGTGGACCTTTCCTTAAAAGAGTGTAAGAGACAAACTTACTTTTTCTGATATTGGGATGAGGTCCATGTCAATGCAAGATATCACAAATATACTTTGTCAGAAAAGTATAATGTGTTTGAAAGAAATCTTCAGGCATCTTCGGCTCCTGAAGATGTGAGAACATCTTCGGCTCCTGAAGATGTGAGAACATCTTCAGCTTCTAAGGAGAGATCATCGGCTGCCGAAGACTTGAGAGATCTTCGGCTCCTGAAGATGTGAGAACATCTTCAGCTTCTAAGGAGAGATCATCGGCTGCCGAAGACTTGAGAGATCTTTGGCTCCTGAAGATGTGAGAACACCTTCATACTCCTGAAGATATGAGATTGACACCATCCTGGCCGATGGTGTTGATCACTTGGGCATGCTTGGCTTTAGGCTGACGAGACTATCTTCAATCCGCTTTGAGAGATGTACTTCTTCTTTGTTTTCTTCGGTTGATCTTCGACTTCACCGAACATTTGTATAGAGACCAAACTGCTAAAAGAACCTCAAACATATTCTAAGTAGGATGATATAAGATGGAAGATCAGGAGGTCATCTTCAAATCTTCAGATGACCCAACAAAAGGCAGTGGTTTTTGAACTCTTAATTTCAACCTATATTTTCAATTGATGGGCATCTTAATTCGTCTGGGATAATGTGAATGGACTTTTAGTGCAATAGTATATAAAGACTGTCTTAGATGCACTGGCTGGTACACATAATGCCAGGACCATTCAAAGGGTAATTTTCAATAACCGGTTACTATCTATTCTTGAGAGGGTTGTGCTATCAGTCTCAAGCAGTACATGTACCATAGTGAACCATCATTCTATCTTTACTTTTGTTCGTATTACTTTCCATTGAGCACATTTGACTTATAGTTTTGACTCTTATCTTTAGGATGACAAATTTTCTCTTGTATTGCAGTTAGAATGGTCCCAACCACAAGTTCAAGGCAATTTGGTGTCTCCTAGGGCAGGCCATGCTGGAGTCTCTATTGATGAAAATTGGTTTATAGTTGGTGGTGGAGATAATAGAAGCGGTACAGTTTAAATGAAATAAAAAAATAAGATGGTAACAGGCAGATCCATTACGGACATAGAGTTATATATTGACTTCTATAAGTAACCATAATATCACCTTTCGTTGCAGGTGCTTTAGAGACATTGGTGCTGGATATGTCTAAGCTTATCTTGTCAGTCTTGACGAGTGTAGAACGGAGAGATCCACTTGCCAGTGAGGTCGCTACTCTTTGCCTTTTTTGAATTGGATAGCAATTAACCTTAATTTCCACCCCATATTTCTTTTTATCAATCAGTTAGCGTCTTTGCTTCAACTACCTTCGAAAGTTGAGCTGTTTAAGATCTTTTCAGAAGTCGAGTATTGTTCTTTCAGAAATGAACTGGTAAAAGATCATGTGTCAATTTCATCTTTGGGAAGACTGAAGGTTATTATAAATGTTTTCTGCTACATCTAATTGTAGGTTTAGAACATTTGGAGCTTTTTAACAACAGCATGGTACCTGTTGTGATTCTTTTACATAAACTATATTTCAAATTTTGAAATAATTAAACTAACTTCTTGTTGGGGTTTGGAGCTTTTTGATTACTTCCGAGATATGCTTTTTCAGCTTGTACTTCATCGTGGCTGCTCAGATCTACTTTACAACATCCTTTTGTTTGTTTGCAATTTAATCTTCTCTCTAATTGTGATTGATTTTGAGTCAAAACATGCAAATATACCATATTCATACAAACAAATACTTTGTTTTATTATTTACATTGGACCTTTCTAACATTGGGTTCACCTAAGGAAGTATTTGTATTTTTTACCCTCATTTTTTTGCTTATTTTTTTCTTTCTTTCTTGTCTTCTCTTCTTCTTTCAAAATTTGAAACAGGGGATCACCATATCATCAGCACTAGTAGATGGCGAACAATTTTTGGTTGCTTTTGGTGGCTACAATGGGAACTACAACAATGAGGTATCTTGAACATTATTATAGTTGTCTAAAACAGTTCGTTTTATCCCAAACTCAACATGCGTCATGTGGGTAAAGACTATGTTTGTGTTTTAAGGCTACAAAAGATTGAAAATAAAAGTGATCATGTATCATTATTGAAACTTAACATGGACTAATTGCCATTTTGTGCCCGGATGAGATGTACTCTAGATGGCTCTTCCTTTTTTGCATGTTCTGGATAAATACTGTTTGGATGGACCATCTCCATGAAGTGTGCTTCATATACCCCCGAGCCATTGTGAGAAGCATTAACGAAATTCAACCGGGGTGGTAAGCCGGTAATGCAACATGGTATGGACATGTTTTGTCAAAGATGCAACAGGTCCCATAGATGTTTTTGCACATAAGGTCAGCTTTAATGTGCTTTATCATGTATGGCTTAGATGTCTTATGTTGGGCATGTCAGTTCTCATGTAAACGGACACTGCAGAAGCAGAGGCAACAATTCATGAGAGGTGCTGGTGCCTCCAGTGAGTTGGATAAAATCCACGAAATCAATGGTTGTCTGGTTTGAAAATGAGTAGATGGCAGAAATCATTAGCATGGGCGGACCCAAGTGATCACTATTTGGGGGGTGGGGGGTGCCCCCTATAAAAAATAAAAATAATTTAAGAAGGAATGATAGGTACTAGCCCAAGCCCATTAATAAGATGCATATTCTAGAAGGGTTAATTTTGGTATTGAGTCCGTGATAACTGTTCATAAATAGGGGTGAGGTCGGAGAGTGGAGGTATGGAGAAATTAGTGAGTGGTCTATGGGAGAGTGCTAGCCTCTCGGATGCTAGTTTGTCCTTAGTTTTTCCTTGTTAATTGAAGTATCTTATAGTGTCCTTTTCCTTTGGTTCTATTTCAATTGTTCAATCAATTTGGTTCTTATCAGATTTCTCTCTCTCTCTCTCTCTCTCTCTCTCTCCTCTCTCTGTCTCTCTTGCTCCCACACCAAGTTAAATATGTGTGGTTTGTCCTGAGTTTCGGGAGTTTCTGGATCCGCCACTTGATCATTAGGTTGCAAAATGAGTAGATGGCAGAAATCCTTACGCTGCAAAATGAGTAGAAGGCAACGGTAGAGGTAGTTGGGGCTGGATTTGTTTCTTGAAGGTGGAAGAGTCGTACTTTAATGGAATAAAACTGAACTGTTGGATGGAACTTTTTTTCCACCAATGCATAGGTGTCATGTTGAATTTTGTGATATTCATTTGACACGCTTCACGCAACTTGTAAAGTTGCTTCCAAGTTGTGTATGTTGAATGTCAAACTCTAGTCACATTCGTTGTGACATGCAGGCGAGTTGCTTGAGACTTGGGTAATCACATACTCTGCTCAATGCAACTTGTACATGACTTTGACGTCATGTTGCGTAAGGTTTTTCGGCTGAGATCTGAAAGACTGGACAACTTGCAAGCGACTTGCCAAGTCGCCTACAAGTTGCATTCACACACAAGACGGGATAAACTGGGAAATTAGGGATCATTTGGCATTAGAACAAATAAAAAACACTCAAATACATTCTTGGTTGTTCTCCTCTCTCCACGTTCGAAGTAGTAGGTTATTTGCTACCATTTGGATTGTTGTAATCATTCGGGTATGCATTTCGTTGTAACTGCTACATGTTTAGTAATATACATCATCTCGGGTTTGTGTGCACAATCGTAAGATTATGGAAGCACATAGCTTGCTTTTTTATTTGTTTATTGTGCCACGCGCGTCATTGTGATCCATTTTTTCCATTTCCATTGTTGGTTGTTTGCCGTCACATGTGTTTGGTATGGGTGTTTTGACTCGTTGGGGCAAACAGTAATTTCTCCCAACATGCCACCATGACTAAAGAGAAATATTGTGTTTGTACGAAACTCCTAATGCTATGAAACCATGCAGGTTCCAACAGCTTTACTCTACTGAAAAAAGAAATTCGATATGTATAGGTACAAAGTCTTGGAGCCAAACCAAAATTAATCCCAAATTCACAATAACTGAAGTTATTCCAAGCCCAACGTAACTGTAACCCCTAAACATAATGGAACTCTATCTTCTAACAGTTGGGATCTGCTTCAGCCATTCACGTAAATGCTTTCTCTAATTGTACTCCAAAGTCCTAACCTGCTTTTTCATAATGAATTGTCATCCTAATTCATTTTGTAACTGTCTGGTATCACTGTCAGTTTCTAGTTAAAATTGTTCTCTTATATGCTCTCCGTGCTTTCAATGAACTTATTAGGTATTTGCAATGAAGCCTAAACCAAAGGACTCTAAACATCCAAAGATCGTCAAGTCATCAGCAGCTGCAGCTGCAGCAGCTTCTGTAACTGCTGCATATGCCCTAGCTAAATCTGAAAGCTTAGACTTGACATCCATTGAGAATTCAAAAACTAAGGTGGATCTTTCAGTTGAAATTGGTGTTATCAAAGAAGAGAAAAAGGTGTTGGAATCATCCATTGCCTGGGTCAAAGCAGAAAAGTCTACTCTGAAGGCAAAGCTTGATGAAATTAACGAAACTCATGCCGACTTATCAAAGGTACATTCAGTTGATAGATTTCTATTATAAGTATCCAAATTGTTGCTTAGAAACTCATCTTCTTTATTGACTTACTGCAGGAATTGCATTCCGTTCAAGGTCAACTAGCTGCTGAGAAATCTAGATGTGCTAACCTGGAGGTCTTGTTTCTCTCTATTTCGTTATTCTTTTTTCATTTAAAAGATATATATAATATTATATAATCTCTCGCATGTCTCCTGAAAGTTGAAATTTTGATGGTTCTCGATTGTTTCTTAAATTTTGAGCTGGCTCATAATTTTGTACGAAGGCAAATATATCTTTACGTACTATTGGTTATGGTGACTTCAGACTCAGATTTCGGAGCTACAGAAGATGCTATTGTCGATGCAAGACATCGAACAGAAGGTTCAAGCACTCCGCTCACAGAAATCTGCATTCGAGCATGGTACTACTGTCCAGAGACAAAGTTCAGGTGGAGTTTGGAGGTGGATGGCTCCCTAGACTGGGATATAGGAGACCTCCCAAACTTTCAAGTTTATTACCTTATAATTATAACCCAAGACACAACTTTTCCGTCAGCTGGATTTTAGCAGTGGATATCAAAGTTCTGTAACTGGGGTCAAATGGTCAACTTTCATGAAGGAAGTCTTACGAAACATTGCTGATGCTCGAACTTTCTTGAAAAGAGGAACAATCTGCTTTTGTCCTGTTGATGTTTTCTTTAATTGTTACAAATTATAAGAAATCTCTTTTTTCTTTTTTTGATCATGCAATGGTAATTACTCGGTTCTCTGAAGCTTGAGCTCTTGTTTGATTTGTTTTAGATACAACTTTGTACTTATTCATCGTTCATTTGGTTCTTATTAGAAAGAGGATGACCAAATGGTTTATGTTTGTCTTGTCTTTATCATTGAATATATAAGGGGATATGCAGTTATCGTGCACCTGGGCTTGCATACAATCATCAAGAGTATCCGTCCAACATTTTGGTATGATCTCTTCTATTCCGAAACCTAACTATCTTTTCCACAGATTTCATCATCAGCGAGAACGATAGAACTGCAATGAAAGTTGCATATGTAAGTGTGCAAACGGTTACTTCATTTCCTTTAACTCATCTTCTTCTGTCTGGTCTCATTGATATGCATTTTCTGATGCTTTTATCTAAAGTTTGGATTGCACATTCTGTTTGCTTTGTGCCATTAAATCTTTTCGCAGAATCTTGCCAGCAGCAGACTTTGGTATCGCGTTTATGAAGGCTACTCTCTTGATCTTTTTGTATGGAGCCACCTGAAAATACCAACAATTACCATTAGGAGACATTTTGCTGCTCTTGGAGGAAGAAGAAACGAAGGTGTATTGGCAAACCTGGCCAGCGACAAATTGAATGACTTGATATTCGCTGAGTTTAGAACCGGTTTCCCGAACTATATAAGCCATAGGTACCTCTCCTGCTTCTTCATCTTCAAGTCTACAAGATTATGAAAATGATTTTTTCAACAAAACGTGCATGTGTTTTACACTTTTACTCACAAAAACATGAATTATCTGAAATTCAACTCACGGTATGACTGCTGCGTCAAGTATATGGGGATGATTTAGTAGTATGGCTTCCAGTTCTGCTGGAGCTACCTGCATTTGCAGTCATGTTATTTCATCTCATATAGATTCTACACTAAACCTAGAAAGGGACCAATTGGGTGCACCCACAGGTCAAATGGGTGCAAGCGTATCTTGCCCCGACTACAACAAAATCTGACTTACAGGACTTCAAAAGTGTCTAAACTTCCTAATAGACTGCTTTATAGGACCACACAATTGTGCATCATATGTGAAAGTGTTGTAATAAGTTTATAGGACATTTTTGGGCTTCTTAGCAAGTTTTTCAGGACATTTTTGAAACATAGCATCCTATTAAATTTTTATATGACATTATTTGAAAAAGCGTCATATAAAAAATGTCATGTGTTCATAGAACCCTTTTCAAAAATGTCTTATAAAAAGCTAATATGACACCATTTAAAAGTGTCCTAAATTTTTTGTTAAGACGTCCAAAAGCGTCATATAAACTTATTGTAGTTTGATGCTATAAACTTAAGTACTATGAAAGTAGTCTATTAGGATATTTGTACATTTTTGGCGTCCTATAAACTCAATTTTGTTGTAGTGCCCGTCTATTAAACACATGAACAAGTTGTTTGAGTTACGATACCTGGTACCCTTTATGTTTTATGAGCTCCTTTATGCGATCAACGACAAAAAGGTATCCATCTTCATCAAAGTAACAAAGATCACCAGTTCTCAACCACCCATCTGCAACGATGGCTGTAGATGTTGCAGCATCGTTTCCTAAATAACCCTTCATCACAGCCGGCCCCTTCAGCCATAACTCGCCTTCACTATAAGGAGGTAGAGCAATCCCCGTCTCAAAATCAACCACCTTGGCAGAAAAAGTAGGTAGTAAAGCTCCTGAAGCTGCTGATCGAGCTTTGGCTTCTTCACTTGAAACGAAGAACGCTACTGCCCCACATCCCTCGGTTAGCCCGTACCCCGGCTTTAGGTCGACCCACGGGAATTTCGCTCTGAACCCACGAGCCAGGTGCTTGCTCAAGGGTGCAGCACCTGAGCCCACACTTCGCAAAGACGACAAGTCATATCCACCTCCATTATACTTGACCAGACCAAGTATAACCGGAGGAACCGCCGGAATGTTATTGATCTTATGAGTTTGTATTGCTTCTAACATGGCTTGAAAGTCAAACCGTTGCATTAACACCGTTGTCGTCCCAGAACATAGCAATCCGAGCCCAAAGAACGCTAGACCATAGATGTGAAACATAGGTATGAAACATAGAAAAATGTCGTCTTTGGCTGACGTTATTTCAACTGCCCATTTGAGTAGCATCATCATAGAAACGAGATTCGAGTGTGTTAGTATCACGCCTTTGCTCGTCCCTGTAGTCCCGGATGAGTATAATATCGCCGCTGTGTCCGATTGAGTCGGTCGGTCCTCTGGCAACTCCAACGATTCACAACAATCGATCAACTCTTCCACTGAGAGTTCATTGCTACTCGAGTTACGAGAAGTGACGAGGGTTGGAACCTTAGTCGAAAGTAATTTGTGCATCTCTTCCGGGTCAGCAATCGCTAGTTTTGCACCCGAATCAAGTACTTGTTTCGTTATCTCCGATTCGGTGTTGACTGGATTCGACGTGGTTACGACTCCACCGACCAAGAGTATGGCTAGGCATATGGTTGGGTAAATGATAGAATTTGGTGACAAAACAAACACTACATCTCCCTTACGGACCCCGAGTCCGTGGTACAAACCTGCTGCTAACGAGTGGATCGACCGTTGGAGTTGACCGTAAGTGACTCGGTGGTTTGTCGCCGAGTCTATAAGCGCGACCCTCGACTCGGCTTGGTCCGGCTTTGGGAACTGAGATAACACAAACGTGGCTATGTCGAGGTGAGGCCTAGTAGGAATCTTGTGTTTTCCTCTGAGCCGAATGAGGGAGTGGTAGATCCCCGTTTGGGGATCGTAACCTTTCTTCCTTCGGCTAAACCTGGCTCGGGTTATGGGTTCATCTTTGATCTGATCCATGCACCTGTATTTTTGACCGGAAATATCGAATGAAGTGCAGTGAGTGTAGCAATATATAATTCCCTCGTATCGAATGAAAGATCCTGGGTGGTGTTTCACGGCTGCCGGCCGGCCATGACAAAGTCAGAGGTAGTTGGTTGGTCTACATCTCGTTTTAAATAGAGATCTTTACAGCAAGCGTCCAAAACATAGAATATGTGGGGGATATCAATATTTTAACTATGTGTCGGTTTACTAAACGCTTACTGTTTCTCGTCGGGTAAGTGGTGTTGATCAGGTAAGAATAATATTGTTTACCTATAGACGCTGAAACATGCAAGGTCACCTAATATCGCATACACATTGACCCATAATGTTGCTGACCGAGATGTCCAGGTAAAAATCGATAACCTCACTTGCTTAGGTTAGTACTTAAGGGTTGTTTGTTTGGCTTTTAATGGTTCCATTAAGAGGCAACATATGAATCGTTAAGATGCGAATCTTGTTTGACAAAAAAAAAGGTCCGTCTCTTAATGGTTCCAAAAAACTCTGAATGGTTTTGTATCTTGGCCCTCCTTAACCATTCAGAACCCTAATTTCATTCTGAACAATTAGCAAACAACCGTATTTCATATTGCATTATATCATAAGAGTTTCTTATTCATTCTGACCACTTAATCATTTTGCAACAAACCATTCAGCAGCTGTCAAATAACTATTGTTGGTAAACACCCACTTCGAGTGGTTGTTTATCGATACAAATTGGGTAAGCACTTATCTGGTAAGTGAGACTCTTGATATGTTGCTTTGAAAATCATGGTTCGTTTTAAGCAAGTGCCGTCTAGGTGAAATTCTTGATTCTTACAGAAATAACATCTCTGGTTAACGAGATTGTAGGTTTGAGGGTGTGGGTAAACGACATCACTTATGACCGGTAAGAGTCCTAGTCAGCATAGTATTGTTAAACTATGAATTTATCTGGTAAGAACCAATAATTATTAGTCAACGACACATTTTTAAAATAAAATTGTGTTGTTTATAAAATTTGTTTTACGTAAATACATATAAATGGGACAAATTGTCGGGTGGAAGATGCTGTCGTGTCTACCGATCGAATTAAAAATTTATTTAATTTTTAAACATTGAAAAGGAAATCGAAGGGCCATATTGCATTCGGGCATGGAATCTTTTCTTGATTAATTACTCTGGCTTAAGAAAATTTCTGTAAATTTTTTGTCTTATCGCAAAGATAATTTATTTAATTATTCATTACTAATTGTTATAATATGAACTGAGAGAAAAAAAAAACATATGAACTTTCTACTTTTGAGTGATTAAAGATTTAACGTCCTTGAACATTTTCTTTTTTGAACAAATAGATCTTTAAACTTTGTAAAATCAATTAAGTATATCCTTTGACGGAACTAGTAAGAGCATCTTTAACGGCTATGCTAAAATAGAAAAAAGTGGGATTTTAACAATTTTTTTGCTCCAATAACTATGTTACTATATCATATGCTAAAATAGAGAAAAAAAGAGTAAAAATCTCCAAATTTGAAAAAATCTCTAAAACTCCATATATTGAAGAGAGAGATAATATTTAATTCTTTTCCACCAATAGGAGACATTGAAGTTGTATGTTTAGGAGAAAGAAATAATATTTTATTAATATAATTGATGATAAAATTGTTAAAATAGAGTAGTTGTTGGAATTGGTTGTAATTTTTTTTTAGAGATTTCAACTTTTTATATTCTATTTTAGAAAAATTATAGCATAGCTGTTGGAGATGCTCTAACCGGATCATTTTTAATGTAAAAAGGAAAAAGTCGAGAACCTCAATGACTTTTTTAGTTTCAAATGATTAGGTTTTTGAACTTTTTCTTGAACAAATAAGTCTCTTAACTTTCTAAAATCAATTAATTACATCATTTTGACCAAAAAAGTTATAGGTAACCAGTTATATTGGTAAATCAGTTCTAAGGTAATTTTTTTTAAGGGGACGTTTATCCAAACACTTACCGGGTAAGATTTAATACTATCACTTATCTCCGGGTTAAGATTTTAGTCCATAAAAACGACATCGTATGCAACAATTTACTCGATAAACGCTAATCGGATAAGAGTCGTCACCCTCACTTAGTGATGGCCATCTTGGCCCGGCCCGACCCGATGACAAACCGGTTTGAAGCCCAAAGTCATGGACCGGTTTGGGTTTTTGGCCTTTTTGGCGACCCGGCCCAGCTCGGCCCGGCCCAATTCGTACTTTAAAAAAAAGACATTATGTTACCGTTTATATACGTTTTTTTGACCTTTTTTTTGTATTTTTTACCCCCAAACCCTTATAAATACTTGTATTGTAAGTTTGTAATTTAAAATTATATATAAAACGTATTTTTAAAGTGTATTTTAGTGATTTATTATAAATAAAACGTATTTTTAAAGTGTATTTTAGTGATCCATTATATAAATAAATTATTTTAAAAAAAATACGAAAAAATCATCGGCCTGATCATGGCCCGGCCCGACCCGGTTTTTATATAACCGATTTACTCCCACCTTAAACGGGCCGAACATTTTTGGGTGAAGCCCGGCCCGGCCCAGCCCGAAGCCCGATTGGCCCGGTTTTTAAAATCACTGTTTGGGCCCGAAGCCCGTTCTGGCCCGGGCCGAGCCCGATTTTTGGCCATCACTACCCTCACTTACCGGGCAAGACTCTCGATCCTTGCTATCGCTTTTATCAGATAAATTTTCGGTTCTTGCCATGTTCATCCGATAAAGTAATATTTTTTTGAACGACAAGTTAACACACGCACACGTTCCCAGGGTATCCAGGCTCCCACTTAAGGATGTCACCCGACTAATCCCCGTCGATCACGACCCAACCCAATTAAGGGTACCACTATGTGACAGACCCATGATCATGGATGTCACAGGAAGCTCACCACAGGGTTCGAACCTGGGTAGTCAGGGATACCATCCACTGACCTCCCAGAATGTTACCTTACCACTGGGCTACAACATGAAGGACAAAGTAATGTGATTTAAAAAGTGTTTACTGGATAAACGTTTTGGTAAACGGCCCATAAATCACTTAAACGGTAAAAGGATAGGCACAACTTTTATATGCCTTGGAATGATTAATTCAAATGATATATTCCATTATTTACCACATAAACTGCTTTTATAGGTTATAAGGGTAAATTTTATCGGTTTCAAATTAATTATGTTTTAGAGTAAACTACATTTTTGGTCCCTGTGGTTTCTTAAAGTAACAATTTTCGTCCCTGCAGTTTCGAAATTATGTTTTGGCCATCTTAGTTTTCAAAATCGACCATATTTGATCCCTCCCATTAACGACCGTTAAAAAAACATGTTAAGTTAGGGGTATTTTTGTCTTTTAGGTTTTCATATTTATTTTCTATTAAAACTTTAAAAAGAATTATCTTCATCTACTAAGAGAACGACAAGTGTCCATCCACCTCTTCCACCAAAAACTACCACAACCTTTCCTCTTACCACTTTTCCGGCCATCCTTTCCATGCAAACTACCATCACATTTTCCGGTCATCTTCTCCGGTCAAACTCAAATCCAAACAACAACATCGAAATAAAGCCCAAACACCAAAATCAAAATTAAAACCAAACCCAAATCCTAAAATCAAAAGCAAAAATCGTAATCAACCCCGTGATTCAAATAAATCGATGAACCTAAATCCAAAACAAAACCAAATCCAAAATAAAACCCAAACCAAACCTTAGGAGATGAACTCCTTTACAACTTACTCCCAAAAAAAAAATACAAAAGTCTATTTGAAGAATTGGGAGTAGAAGGAATCCAAAAAATAAGTTGTTGGAAAATGAAATCCAAAAATTTGTAAGTGTGATTCAGAAAGATGATGTTTTCGCATTATGGGTTAAGATCCTATTAGAAATAGGGTGATAAATAAGAACACGTAGATGATATCCAATCCAATCCAATTGAACGCTAAAATGTGATTAAAAATGAAAAAAATACTAAAATACCCTCTATTTAACGGGTTCTTTTAACGCCCGTTAGAGGGAGGGACCAAATCCGGTCGTTTTTGCATACCACGATGACCAAACTGTAATTTCGAAAATGCAAGGATGAAAGGTATTACTTTCGGGAAACCACAACGACCAAAAGTGTAGTTTACAACATATAATCTTTTTGGTCCTTGTTTAAAAAATATATAATTATTATTCATATATAAATTATGTGTTAAATTAAATGCCGTTTGTATTTGTGCTTTTTGGGATGATTGCCGTCCTTGGGATTTCAGCAAGAAACATAAGAAAAGAACATGCGTTTTATGTCCAAAGTGTGCGATCATGGGTACGTATGTAATCATCATTTTGTTGGTCATTATAGTGTCATTAACTATTTAGTGTAATTACGATTTTCTTGAAGTCGATTAAAATAATAAGACAAATAAAGTGAGTTGGGAGGTGAAGTGCACGGTCACAAATTATTGTCCCTATCACCGTAGATCGCCGAAAGGTGGGGGTCAAGGACGGACCCAGGTTTTTTTTGTGGTGGGACGTGCCACCTTTCGTTCCTCCGTTGTAATGTAAAAAATCATAGGATCGTGAAAAGTGCAATCGTATCAATTTGTTGTGTGTAGGGGTGTAAACGAGACGACACAACTCGCGAGTTACTTGGAAGTGACTCGGTCAACACTAGAACTTGAACTCGAGTAGGCTCGACTCGAACTCGAGCTCGACTCGGCATACTAACGAGTCGAGTCGAGCTACCTGATACCAGGGACGTTCCAATCTTTTTGGAGGCCCTGTTACACCTAAACCTTTTGATTACAAATGCAAAGTGAGATAACAAATATACATGTATACAAATTACCGAGGCGATGATACGACAAATTATTTTTGTTTAATGATAGAAATTAGTGAGGCACCAAGGTGGACTGTAGTTTTATATTCGTTGATTAAAGACTCTAAACAATGTAAAATTGGGCCCCAAAATTTTAGGGGCCCTGTTCAAAATCACACATTTAACATGCCAAAGAACGACCCTGCCTGATACTCGACTTGAAATGCTCGTGAAATACTCTATTTTTTATATATAATTAGTTTTATAATATAATTTGTAAAATATAATGTAAAAAATTAGTAATAAACTTATCAATAAAAAATGTCGTATATTTTTAGATATTTGAACAAATATGTATATTTTTTAGCCATAGCAATTAATCAATTATTATTTTTATTAAAATCACAATTAAAAGATGTAACATCCCGCCTGCCTCGACAACAATATTGTCCAATTTGCCCCTGGATTTAACCAACGTGTAGCGCACGGATTTGTTTCTGGCGACCTGGTGAGAAACTTCCCAGGGGGTCACCCATCCTGGGACTACTCCCACCCAAGCACGCTTAACCTCAGAGTTCCCAGAACCTGACGTGCTTGTGGCCCCAAAACGCGTTGTTGTTAGGAAGACCAAGATATTACTTATAACACCCAGCATCACTCCTGTCCACGGCCGATATGAGATATGCCTAAGGTGTTACAAACACCCCCCCTTGGGACTCATCGTCCTCGATGAGGTTTGCCCCATATCCCGAACGACACAGGAGTGACTCTGATACCATCTGTAACATCCCGCCTGCCTCGACAACAATATTGTCCGCTTTGCCCCTGGATTTAACCAACGTGTAGCGCACGGATTTGTTTCTGGCGACCTGGTGAGAAACTTCCCAGTGGGTCACCCATCCTGGGACTACTCCCACCCAAGCACGCTTAACCTCAGAGTTCCTAGAACCTGACGGGCCCAACATCACTCCTGTCCACGGCCGATATGGGATATGCCTAAGGTGTTACAAACACCCCCCCTTGGGACTCACCGTCCTCGATGAGGTTTGCCCCATATCCTAAACGGCACAGGAGTGGCTCTGATACCATCTGTAACATCCCGCCTGCCTCGACAACAATATTGTCCGCTTTGCCCCTGGATTTAACCAACGTGTAGCGCACGGATTTGTTTCTGGCGACCTGGTGAGAAACTTTCCAGGGGGTCACCCATCCTGGGACTACTCCCACCCAAGCACGCTTAACCTCAGAGTTCCCAGAACCTGACGTGCTTGTGGCCCCAAAACCCGTTGTTGTTAGGAAGGCCAAGATATTACTTATAACACCCAGCATCACTCCTGTCCACGGCCGATATGGGATATGCCTAAGGTGTTACAAACACCCCCCTTTGGGACTCATCGTCCTCGATGAGGTTTGCCCCATATCCCGAACGGCACAAGAGTGGCTCTGATACCATCTGTAACATCCCGCCTGCCTCGACAACAATATTGTCCGCTTTGCCCCTGGATTTAACCAACGTGTAGCACACGGATTTGTTTCTAGCGACCTGGTGAGAAACTTCACAGGGGGTCACCCATCCTGGGACTACTCCCACCCAAGCACGCTTAACCTCAGAGTTCCCAGAACCTGACGTGCTTGTGGCCCCAAAACGCGTTGTTGTTAGGAAGGCCAAGATATTACTTATAACACCCAGCATCACTCCTGTCCACGCCCGATATGGGATATGCCTAAGGTGTTACAAAAGAAAAGATAAAAAACTATAAAATTGTTTTTAAAGTTATCCCATTATTGGAAGAATGATAGTAAATGAAGGGTGAATGGGTGTTATAAAAGAAGAGGATGGTGATTGAAATTGGTAACTTTGTCTACTTGATGATAAAATTTTTTGAACACCCCTTGAGTTTTATAAATTTCAAGAGTACACAGTTAAGTTTTATAATTTATAAGAGTAGGCCCTCAAATTTCAAAAGTTTAAACGGGTAAGTTTGTTTCGAGCTCAATTCGAGTTTGAGTTCGAGAATAATTCGAGCTTCAAACAAGTTCGAGTTCTGAAAACTGCTATCGAGTTTGGATTTTAACTATTCGCGAGTTTTCGAGTCGAGTTCGAACTTGGAAAATGGTTTTCAAGTTTGAGTGGATGATACCAATACTCGAGCTCGACTCACATCATTTATAACCCTAATTGTATCTTCTATGCCAATGTATATATTTGAAACTAAAATGAGGACATAAGTTTTCGTTGGTAGAGTTGGTTTGCAAGGCTTTTCTTCCACTGCAGACCCGAGTTCGAATACTGTTAGTATCATTATCTTAGTTTTAGCTTTTAATGTCAACTTTATTATGTTTTTGGAAATTTTTTGCAATAAAAGATTTGAACACATGACCTCACATATGAAAGCAATAAACTAACCAACAGATCAATGATGATTTTATGAAAAAATATCCTATATTTGTTTCTTATAGTCAAATGGTGTCATCGTTTGAAAAAAATATAGGTATGTCCCTGTCCTAAGGCAACGCCCCAAATCCTCTATGGATTTTAATAAGAGCGTTACTTATGAAATTTCAAGTTTTAGACGATTTTGACGAATTTCAGAAGGTTGGAAACCTTCTTGAAATTGTTCCTGAACTTAGTGAATTTTTCACTAAGTATCATTCAGAGGTAGTATGATAAGAACTTTGACCTTGTTGATCAGAGCTCTGAATTGTCGTTGAAATTTCCATGTGTTAAGGATCAGAGTTCTGGTCCTCTTGATCAGAGCTCTGATTCCTGGTGCTTCTTACTTAGATCATCTGAGTGAGTTGTAACTACCCTTCAATCTTATCTGTTAATGGTTAAAATTGCCAAACAATTATGTTACTAACCATATTAAATTATTAAATACCCCTAACCATCGATCTTTCATACATTTGTGTATGAAGCTTATGGACTATCCCAATTCCCAATACTAATTTCGTGCAAACCCAAGGGATAATAAGGGGTGAAATATAGTATTTAGAAAATGTATTTTCAATACACGATTCAGAAATTTATCCAAGCATTATCTAACCACAAACCCAGATTTCCCAACACATTTTGGGTTATGCTTGAGTATGGAAAAACATGGTCATTTCATTTGATACATCTTGTATGAAACTGAAAAAATATAAAAATGTAAGTAATGTTTTTATCTATCTTTGTAACATCCTGTTTTCAACAATCTAAAATCATTTGAAAAAAAAGGGTTGTAATTTCACTAGATATGGATATCTTTTGACGAAAGCATATGGTAATTTCATCAGCCTCTATCTTTCAAACATGTCTCATTAACATATCTTAACTACTCTTACAGCTAAGATACACTGCCAGAGTTTCATATTTTGACATAGTCTTTTCTCGACTTTGCATATTTTCTTTCTTTGAAAGGATTTAGTTTTTTTAAGTTTTAGGGTTTCTTTCTTTGCATATTTTTTGCTAATTTATCCATGAGTTACATAACATCGAGCTAACAAAATAGAAATTCGTATCAATTTTGGTACGGATCTAGTATCAAGTTATTTTTTCATTATTATTATTATTATTTTACTGGATGTGTGCAGAAAGTTACTCGATCCGGTTAGAACTGATCGTCCATAGTTGAATATTCAATTGTAATCGGATGTGATCCAAAATTTCAACATCTAAATTGGATCTGTTGGTTCTTGGATGACAGTCTAGGATCCTATGAAACCAAAGACCGATCAAATTTAATTACCATACAACTATTATCCAATTAATGAATATGAATATGCACATATATATATATATATATATATATATATATATATATATAGGGTGCGTTTCTTTTGCAACCCAAGTAATTTGTACAAACTATGCAAACCAATCTTAGCCGTTCATTAAGTCTAATGAATATATGATTTTATTATGTTTTCTAATTTAAAATCATGATTATAATGAATAAACTTAACATTTTCCATATATATCACAATCATTATTAATGAATCATAATCATTATCCATAAATATATCTATTGTTTCATAATATAGTGGTTTGCATAGTTTGTACAAATTACTTGGGTTGCAAAAGAAACGCACCCATATATATATATATATATAGACTTAAGTTCGCGTGAGACCAAACAGTTTTCGTGAGTCTGGTGAGACCAAGCTTTAAAGTATGAAACTTCACACCAAAAAACTGTGAATGTAAAAAAATCGAACTTTTAATAGGGAAAACACCGTAAATGTTACGTTCACGGTGTTTTTCGCTGTGAATGTTCGTTTTTTTTTACCTTCACAGCGTCTTCACTGTGAAGGTTCAGATATACATTCACAGTCTTTTCTCAGTGAAGGTTTGATTTTTTTTTTAAACTTGGTTTAAGTTTTTTTACCTTCATAGTGTGATTACATTATGAAGGTTCGAATGTTTTTTTACCTTCACAGTGTTTCGGTGTGAAGTTTCATGTTTGAAGGCTTGGTCTCACGGAAACAGTTTGGTCTCACGCGAACTTAAGTCTATATATATATATATATATATATATATATAGACTTAAGTTCGCGTGAGACCAAACTGTTTCCGTGAGACCGGTGAGACCAAACTTTAAAGTATGAAACTTCACACCAAAAAACTGTGAATGTAAAAAAAATCGAACTTTTCATAGGGAAAACACCGTAAATGTTACGTTCACGGTGTTTTTCGCTGTGAATGTTCGTTTTTTTTACCTTCACAGCGTCTTCAATGTGAAAGTTCGGATATACCTTTACAGTCTTTTATCTATGAAGGTTTGATTTTTTTAAACTTGGTTTAGGGTTTTTTATCTTCATAGTGTGATTACATTATGAAGGTTCGAATATTTTTTACCTTCACAGTGTTTCGGTGTGAAGTTTCATGTTTTAAGGCTTGGTCTCACGCGGTCTCACGGAAACAGCTTGGTCTCACGTGAACCTGACCCTATATATATATATATATATATATATATATATATATATAGAGAGAGAGAGAGAGAGAGAGATAGGGGTAAGTTATTATGTATTATGCAACCTTTTACATGGTGCAACCCCTTGCAACCTTTTTATTCACCACACATTTTATTTTTATCTTTTTTTTAATTACATAATTAAAAAAAAGATAAAAATAAAATGTGTGGTGAATAAAAAGGTTGCAATAATTGATAATATTTCATGATATTGTTTTTATTTTATATTTGTATGTATTGTTTTTTAATAAATTAGAAAAATATAATTCAAAATATTAGATAAATCCAATCTGATCTGATGGTTAACCAGTCATAATATCCAATAAATGAAACAAGTCCAATATAATTATCCACTGGATCAAGTTGAATCGCTCGTCCACTGTTAATTGAATGGACGACAAAATCCAACATTCAATAAATGATCGGATCAGATCTCCTAAATCTATTGCATTTTAACCGATAAACACAATTACTATTGACATAACTCAATACTAAAATGACTTATTTGTCAATAGTTTAGACTATTCTTACCAAATATCGACTTTAATTAACAAAATTATCGCCTTTTTCTTTATGAAATATTTAACAACTAATCACTAAACACTAAACATCGAATATTATGTTAATAATCTAATGACAATCGTAATATTGGTAAGAGCCGATTTATCTTAACTATCTGTGTCGATGATCAACGGTGTAAATTAAATCGGCTCCTATCAATGTTATGATTTAAGCTATATACCGTGATCGACATAGATAATTAAGGTTGGTTTGTATGATTTGTAATAATTATACAATTTATATTGTAAACTCCTTCCATGTATGTTGCACCACAAATTAGTATTACACTAATTATATAATATTAGGGGCAGATTTAAACGAGAACTTAAATTGTTTTTTTTTTATAAAACATTTATAAATAAAATTTTCAACAATACATAGATATTGATTCTCGAGTAATGATTTTTTTTGATTAAAAAAATAAATCAAAATTCAGGTCATAAATTTAATAATAAATTTAATATTTTTTATTTTTATCTTAGATCATAACATAATTGAAGTGACCGGTTACTTACGAGACCCTTAAATAAACGTAAGCTTTATTTCAAACCCTTAAATGGTGATTTTAAAAGTTGGTTTCTTAAAATAGAAATAAAACCAAAGTTCATTCTATTTTAATGCAATATTTCATAAAAAAAATGAAAAAAAGAAAATCTAAAAAAAAATTTATAAATAAATCAATTAAAAATAATAATAAATATACACAATTTTGAAACCAAACCACCATTTATTTTGCAAGCCAAACAGTAGAGCCCTATTGTACATGAGTCCACATAGTAGGGTTAAATACACCTCTATACTCGACGTGTAAGAAGTTGAGGTTAACGTGAGAAGTGTATCTTAACAGTTGATCACTTTTAATATCATGCTCTTCCACGAATTGTGTCTTAGAAGTGAATTGATCCGGTGTATCTCATCCTAATATGCGTTTATTTTCCATCCAACGGTTGATAACCACTTATTATGTTTTTCGTGTTAACCTTAACTTCTCACCAGAACCCAACGTTATACAATAATACTCAGATGTTATTGATTCCCTTACTCTATCTACAAAATACTTCCAAAAATGTTACTAAAACACCCGTGAACTCACTTTGGCATCTCCCACTCCTAGGCCCAAATCCCAATATCCAACCCATCCAAATGATATTCATTTTGTCCTTGAAAATGCAAAATTAATCTATATTTTACTATTTTTCAAAACGTTTTTCTTATACCAGTTCCACAATCATCATGAAAGATTGACGACTTGGATCATTTAATCTAATGGTTGATGACTTGATGGTGTATTTTTGGGGGGGTTTTTTTGGATGTTTTTCCGATGAGCTTTATATTGATGTAAGAGCGTCTTCAATGGGAGATTCTTAAAAGAAAAAAATATAGTTTCTTAAAAAAATTGCTATTGAAGAGAGCTTTTATAAGAATCTCATGTCCCTTCAGTTCTTGTACAAGAACCTTTATTTTTTGTTTTTTTTGGGTAACGACCAGCTTACGTGCACCGACTAATCCCCCGGACAGACCATGAATGGCCTGTAGTCATCACAAGTGAACCTCCATGGTCACAAGTGATTTGGCAACACTTGGATTTAAACCTGAGGTAGATGGAATTTTCCACTACATCTTCCCAAGGCTTAACCAGTTCGCCACAACCCAACTGGTTAAGAATCTTTGTTCTTACCTTAAACTTAGTGTGAAGTGATCAAGTAATAACTTAAGTGGTTAAATAAATGTGAATTCTATCCATGCCCCCTCGTATAGGGGGTATGTGAGTGAGGTAAGAGGGGTATGTGAGTGAGATAGGGGGGTATGGTGAGGTTTGTGAGTGAGGAGGGGGTAGGGATAGTAACACCCTAAATAAAATACAAAAATGAAAAGTTAACTCATCTACTTAAACTATTACTAATATACAGTAAAAATAATTATAATTGAATGATAAATTAATAAATATATACTGCATTAGCCTCAAAATAAATGTCTACAATGAAAAAAACACACAATTTTAGAAAAGAAGTGTAATTATTATTACATTTTTAATGAATTAAATGACATTTTTACCACTAATAATAGAGGGATTAATTATTTTTTTCATCTCATAATTAAGATAAAATAAGAAAGTAATCACTTAATTTTCAAAAAAGGATACTTATTTTGAGACAAACTAAAATAGAAATATGAACATTATTTTAGGATATAGAAAGTATCAAATATAAAAATGCTACAATTTTAACACTAACCGATTAGAATTAATTAATACTATTCCGAAAAATAGTGAATTTTTAGATTCTAAAGTTTAACACAAATACTAGGGTTGCTCAAAATTTCGACCAACCCAACTCGGAAAAACGCAGAAAAAAACTCAAATCGAGGTAACCCGACACATAGTTGATATAAAATTAGGCCAAACCGCATCTATTGGGTTGTAATTGAGCTAGAGTAATTTGAACCCAACCAAACCCGATTAACCCGATGCCTTTCTATACTATGAATTTAATATGATCGTTAAATTATTGATTTATATATATATACACACACACACACGTATATGTAAGAGTTTAGACATTAGATCAATCCGTAGTTAGTTATATTCAAAATTATATTACAATTTCAACCGTAATTTTATTTTCTTATTCACATGAACCTTCAACTTTTTTTTGAGTTTGTTAGTCTTTTTGGTATGTTCTCATTTTTATTTTACTTTCTTCAAACACAAATACTTAACATATGAAAGTTTCAAGTCAATCAACCCGACCATGTGGGTTGGGTTGTGGTTTTGATTGGGTTGAGATTTTTCAAACCACATATATTAAATTGAATTGTTCAAATTAGGGGTTGTAATTGATGCGAGTCGAGCTCGAGTATCATTATACTCGACTCGACTCGTTAGTATATCAAGTCGAGCTCGAGTCAAACCTATTCGAGTCGAGTGTTGACCGAGTCGATCTCGAGTAGCTCGCGAGTTGTTTCGTCTCATTTACATCCCTACATAGGCTCAAACCTTTTAACAAAGGCAAAAGATGTAAAACAAGGGAGAAGAAAAATCTATATATAGTGGAGTTCAAAGCATTGAGTTCTATATCCGACCAATGTGGGATGAATTAGACATACCATCAAGAGTTTACCCATGTATTTTACACCATCATTTTCCAAAAAAATAAATAAAAAAACTTGAGTTTTTATTATTATTACTATTATTATTATCAATTAAATTAAAATAATATTACTAATTATTATTATTATTTTGCTTATCGAGTATCTCACGAGCTTATCGAGTCGAGTATCAGGTTGCTCGACTCGACTCGTTAGTATATCGAGTCGAGCCTATTCGAGTCAAGTGTTGACCGAGTCGATCTCGAGTAGCTCGCGAGTTGTCTCGTCTCATTTACACCCCTAGTTCAAATGCCTTCAACCTAACCAACCCAACCTACATGCAACACTATCTTTGACACTTTGATTGAAGATAGTTTTATATATTTTCTAACCGCACCCCACCAAAAACCAAACCACTTACTTCTCCATAAATAAAATGATCTAATCAAATGTTTTACTCTTCCCTTTCGAATTAAGTGTTTACATTTCTATTTTAGTTTATCCAAAATAAATGTACACTTTCAAAAACAAGTTTCCATTTTCCCATTATACCCTTAATTATGAGGTGAATAAAATTCTCTCTCTATTATCAAAGATAAAAATATCTTTTAATTATTTTAAAAGTATAATAATTACATACTTTTAAAAATATGTTTACTTGTACTTTATGCATTAAAAATTGTACACTATCCTCAATCCCTTTAAACAAAACCTACCCCTATAAGTCCTCCACTTTCTACCAAATTTGCATCACAAACAAACATTCTCAAAATGGTTTCTTCTTCTTCTTCTTCTTTTCTCCCATTTCTTATCCTCACCATTTCTTGCACTCTAAACCCATCCTTTTTTGCCAATGGAGACACCAATTTGATCCAAAAAACTTGCAAAACCACCAAATTTTACGATCTCTGCTTATCGTCGCTCCAATCCGACTCAACCAGCCCCGAAGCCGACACTAAAGGGCTCGCGATTATAATGGCCAAACTTGCAATGGCGAATGCCACCGGCACCAACTCCTTCTTATCGTCTACTCTACTCGCTAAAAACACCAACGCCGCTTTAACCAAAAACGCGTTGAAGCAATGCGCGGATAAGTATTCGGCCGCGGGTACCGCATTGCGGGGTTCGGTTCAAGACTTGACGTCGGAGTTGTATGATTACGCGTATATGCATGTCATGGCGGCCGCGGATTACGCGAACGCGTGCCGTAACGCGTTTAAGAGGTACCCGAAATTGGTTTATCCACCCGAGATCGCGGCACGAGAAGAGGGTTTGAAGCGTATTTGCGATGTCGTTATGGGGATTATCGATGGTCTTGTGATTTGATACCGATGAATTGTAATTAGTACTTACATCAGATAAATTTAAATATCTCTATTTTAATATATGTTGCAACATCTCTTTTATTTCTAAAAGTTTTTGAATATTTAAATAAAATACATAAATTGCGTGGTTTGTCGAGTCCCACGTGATACGATCTAGAAAGGTATTACCCTTAAATCACGTGCTACCTAATCCACTTATAAATATGATAATTTTTTTTGAGTAAACTATTATTTTTGTCTTGTGGTTTGTTATTTATAACCATTTTCGTTCCTAATCTTTAAAAATTGTTTTTTTGATTCTTGTGGTTTGCAACTTCTTTCATTTTTAGTCCCTAAGAATATTAGTTTGAGGGACGAAAATGGAAAGGAATTACAAAGCACAAGAACCAAAAAGACAACTTTTAAAGTCAAGGACGAAAATAGTTATAAACAACAAACCACAAGGACGAAAATCGTAGTTTACTCATTTTTTTTTAATAAATCGCAATTCACAATATTTCGATAAATCGTAATCTACATTTTCTTAAAAAAAATTTGAACGACAAGTTAACACACACGTTCCCTGGTTATCCGAGCTCCCACTTAAGGGTGCCACCCGACTAATCCCCGTCGATCACGACCCGACCCAATTAAGGGTACACGAGGCCCATGATCTGGAATATCTCCACATGCTCTCCACAGGGTTCGAACCTGGGTAGTGAGGGATATCATCCACTGACCCTCCAGGATTAAGGCTGTAAACGAACCGAACGTTCAACGAACCGTTCGTGAACTGTTCGGCGGGAAGTTCGTTTATTTAATAAATGAACGAACATGAACACATTTTTTTGTTCGTTTAGTTAAATGAACGAACATGAACAATGGTCTCGTTCGTTCATTTATGTTTGTTTACGTTTGTTTATTTACGTTCGTTTATATTTGTTTATATAAACGAACACGAACAAACATATTTTCTTAACGAACGAACATGAACAAAAAAAAATTCGTTCGTTTACCGTTCGTGTTCGTTCGTTTGTTCGGTTAAGTTAAACGAACGAACACGAACAAGCCTCCGTTCGTGTTCGTTCGGTTCGTTTACAGCCCTACCCAGGATGTTACCAAACCACTGGGCTAGACATTACATTAAAATTGAATCCATTTACTTAATTATTTATATTTATATTTTAAACTATAAATTAAAACATTTGTTTTGGAAAAATCATGATTTAGAACATTTCATTTTGAAGAAGGGAAAATAAATTTGATTATTTGGTCATTTTTTGAATCATGGTTATCTAAACAAAAGTATTGATCCATAGTTTCCTAAAAATCGAACAGAAGGAAAATTGTACGATTTTCTTTATTTTTTAAAGTGTTGTAAAAATATAAAATGTACCTAAACAAGATTATTGTACTTATTGTCATGAATTTAAATTTGATTTCTCTCTATTTTAACAATAAATCAAATGTAATAACCGAACCAACAATCATGGTTCGTTGACAACTTTTTTGGTTTCCTTCTGGTTCCAGTCTAGTCTAACTTGATGGTTTGGACTGTTTTGATTTTCGGCCTTTTGTTTTCGTTTTCGTTTTTTTAAGTATATATTATTTATATATGACAGATTTGATAAATAAACTTGCACGCCTTTCTTATTTTGGTGAGGATTGAATTCTTGATCTTCGAAGAAGCCAGAGACTCGAATAACACCAGGGTTGCACAAAAACCCAACTAACCCGGCCAACCCAATCCAAACCGAAGCCACTCGTTACCTCAACGAGTTGTAAAATCTTTAAGCTATAGGTATTGGTTTGAAATTGGGTTAGGACCATTTGAACCCAATCCAACCAGATGAACATGATGCATTTCTATACCATGAATGTAATAGGATTGTTAAGTACTTAATTAATATATGTAATTGTTAGCCTTATAAAAAGTCTGATTCAAGTATCTCAAAATCTCTCTTATGTAATTGTTAGTCTTAGTTGCATGCTTTTATTTTAACTTTTAATTCGTTTAAACATGATTTAGCTAGATTATAAATTTATGTACCAAAGTTTCAACCCGACCAACTAATCTAACCTGTACGATTTAGGGTTGGGTTGTATTGTATTTCTCTTTGAGTTGGCTTGTGTTGAATTGAGATTTTTTATACTGTAAATATTGGTTTAAATTATTTCAATGTTTTCAACCCGACAAATCCAACCCAAGTTTTTGTTGTTTACCGGTTAATTATAAAGTCAACCATGGCCCCTTGTACAATATTATACAAAAAGTGAGTTGTATTGGGCCTATAGTCCCTTTCTGTGGGCCAATTCATTACTTGTTCAAAGTCCACAACCTATTTGTCTCTTACCCAAAATGGTAACTTACTGAAATTCTTTTTAATGGTGAGTACACCAAATAATTAATTTTCATATATTGACCACATAATTTTCGCACATTTTGTGATAGAATCTTGCAAGATCTTTTTTCTTTTACCTATTAAATTTAAGTGACGTTTCAGTGGTTTCCATTTCGATGGTGACATTAACATCCTTTATCATCTTAGTCGAATCTTAACTCAACTCGGGAGAGGAAGAATCCACTCCATGAGAAGGAAGGAAGTGCTTGCGCTTTTAGGAATCTTGCACTAAGACTTGAACTTGTCGCATTTTAGTTTCCAAAAACGCACTGGAGTTTGATCTTTCAGTCGTCATTCTTCAAGGCATAATCTTTCATGACAAACGGAAGATGGAGGAACATGCAAGAAGAGCATAGGGCTAAAAAAAAGGTCTATACGAAATGCGGGCTAACATATAGATCATGGTAGTACAATGCCATTTATTAGCTCTTGTGAATTCGATATTAAACTGTTTATCATATTCAAAATTGTAACAAAAGAAATATATGGGGTATGTTTAAGGTTTGTATCAATATACATCGTATGACCTTATATAGTTAATAATAAAATCTTAAAACGCAAAGAGGCCATAAACTAATTTTGATAGATTTTATTTGTTTCTCACTTATGTTACATCCCAAATAAAACAAGACAATATAACTTAAGTATTACAAATGTATCCAAAGGCCAATTCTTAAAATGGCGGTAGAAACAAATCTTCTAATTTTTTTCACATAGACAACTCTACATTCTTAAACCTTGAAATAATTTTAAGATAACATACAAAACTCAACAATTGATAGATAAGTTGTTAATACCCTTCAATTTTGTCCGTCTTGATCCTTATTCAAATGTTCTAGCACTATGTTAAACGCATTCAAAATATCATATTTGTAAATGTTTGATAAATATGTTTACATAATTCACAAATCATCTTTGTATGTGTTAACTACGCATAGTGGTTGTCAACTACTTGACACAACCCACTTACCGTGATTTTACCATTTACTTCTCATAACCCGACAACATCCAATCTTGCTCTTACGGATAATAACAACCTGACATATCCACTTGTCTGCTATTACGTTTTAAAGTCTGGTAAGATCCAACTTTACTCTTATGATAAACTCCCATGCTAACCTCACAATCTCACGACAACCCACTTCCTTTGTTTGAGTTGACGACACACCATCACAATGTGCAATGAAATTGAGTTGATGAATTTTTCAAACATATAACATATATATTTACGCATCTAATTTTCGTAAACATCATTTAACATAGTATGAGCAACTCATAAGTTCTTAATAAAACACCTATTGCATGCAACCCGAAAATATGACAAGAAACTTACCTTAGTGTGTAGACCTATGTGTTTCATTAGTGTATCTACCTACACAACTTACAAAACCATTCTAACTATCTGAAATCGAACATCTACCATTCACTCATTCAACGAGCTCTTCAAACACTTAAACCGAACCCATAGTCGATCTAGTTGTATTAATAATTGCATTTCCTTTTCTTTTGAGTCGTGTCTACACATGCATTATACCTGTGTACATACATATGTATATACATGCTTGAACTTCTGGATGTTGTAATCAAGCCTACAGACAATTGAAATATGTTTCGTATATCAAAATAATGTTTTTGTACCAATGTGCCTACATATTTTTTTTATAGAGTTTAATTGTACTTTATAGATAAAAGTTGAGATTCATGAGTCTTTACTTGTAATCAAACTTTATCTAGTAAACAGGGATTGATCGATTCTTTGGGCTTGAACTAATCCTGGGTCTAGGCTTCACCTTAACCACTCATTCTTGGGTAGGCTCTAGATCGACGTTTGATCCAAATACCGTTTGTACACCCCCCCCCCCCAATCCACACACACGAACACGCATACGCACACATATGAATCACATGTGATATTACACATGATTTTAGTGTAAAATCACATTTTATTCGGCCTTTTTTGTGTTTTCTTTTTTGGTTATTGTTCTCGTATGAATCTGACTCTATGTACACACACACACACACAGACACACAGACACACACACACACACACACACACATATATATATATATATATATATATAATTTCCCGATATATGTATGTATGTATATGTACTTAGGAAAAAGTTCAAATTAGAACATAAATATTTTGAGAGTCTGATAACAAACTATTTTATGTATTATCCATGATTAATAACCATGAATGCATTTTTCGTAATTCATAGCATCATTCATTTTCATTATGAAAATCATGTATTTTTATCATGAATAATTTTGTAACTAACATTTATCATGAAAAAAGTATGAATAGTTGGTTTTTAGGTTCTAATTTAAACATGTCTTTGTGTGTGTGTGTGTGTGTAAAGAAGGTTATAATTATAAAACCATAACCAACACTTATATTAGAAAACAGGGTTGGGTTCCGGTGAGAAGTGGTTATCCACCATTGGATGAGAATGGACACACATTAGGATGAGATGCACCGAGATAAGATACACCGAGATGCACCGGATCAATTCCCTTCTAAGCCGCAATTCATGAGAGAGCATTTAATTAAAATAGATCAACGGTTCAGATCCACTTCTCATGCTTCTCACCATTAACTCAACTTCTTACACGATCATTCGCCTTAGAAAACAATGGATATATTTATGAACAATAATCACAATTCATTCATTATGACTTTTTAATCATATCCACTGAATTTTCGATATATTTATGAAAGACGATAAACTTCATTTATTATGATCACAACTTTATATTAGGAAACACTCAAGATATTTATAAAAACAAATATTTATTAGACTAAAAAGAGGTTGTATGATTTGTATTTGAAATTTTCTCTATATGTATATGTAGAACATGTTTAAATATAACCAGTAATATTTTGAGAACTAAAGAACCAACTATTTATGAGTTATTCATGAATATCATGTGTTTTTCATTATGAATAATTTTTGTGATGAATATCTATTACGTTTTACGACATTCATCTTGAATTTTCGTGATGAATATCTATTATGTTTTACGACATTCATCTTGAACATGGGGAGTGAATATATATATATATATATATATATATATATATATAGAGAGAGAGAGAGAGAGAGAAGTTCATTTGAGAAATGCTAAATGTATGAGAGATCGAGAAATGATCCTAGTTCTTTATCTCGTCAACATTTGCGACTTTGATCGTGAAGCACCGGATAATTTTTTGTGTGGTTTATAGAAGATAGAGGGGTAGCTTCGTAAAATACGCGGGACGAGTTCATATGTAAAACAATTAATTAGTTCATATGTGAATCTGTTAATTAATTCAACTGATTCACATATGAACCTACAGTTAATTAGTTCATATATGAATCACAAATGTTTATATATGAATCAGTTAAAAGAATTCATATATGAATTGCACTGGTTCATATATGAATCAGTTGAAAGAGTTCATATGTTAATTACACTGGTTCACATATGAACATATAGTTCATATGTGAATCATACAAGTTCATATATGAATTCGTCCTGTATATTTGTAAAAATTACGAAATTGTCCTTCTATTTTTGGAATAGCCGCAACTTTTGACCAGTCAAAGCCGCAATTGTTGACCAGTCAAATACGATCTTGGGCATATGAAAGGCTAGAATTATTTATCTATTTCTCATACATTTACCATTTCTCAAATGAATCTAAGACTATATATATATATATATATAGACAGAGGTTCAAGGGAAAACCTCAAATAAATGAAAAACTGAAAAACATCTTATCAACCGTTAGATTAGATGATCTGATGGATGTGATTAAGCAGACAGTTACAACAATATTTTTTAAATTAAAAAAACCTCCACCCCCTATTTTTTATTCGAAAAAATACGAAAAATGAACAAAATTCGAGCGAAATAAATTACATCAAATAAACGATCATATTTTTCTCGTTAATTTGACATCCATATTCATATACTTTTTCATTCGTTTTTTCGTGGTTTTTCGGTTTTCCATTTATTTAGAGTTTTCTCCTGAACCTAACCCTATATATATATGTTTTTTAAAAAAGGTGGTTATGTTCATCTTTTTAATCATATCCACTGGATTCTCTTATTTGATAGTTGAATTTATTATTTTTTGTTTCACAAGATTTTTATCATTCTCATTTGAACCTCTCAATATAATCAAATTTGGAGCGAAACAAAGTACACACAAAAAAACGATCATTTTATTCTTGTTAATTCAACATCTATATTAGAATAACTTTTCATCTAGTTGCTCGTGGTTTATTTAGTTCTTGTTTTTTTCTCCCCTTCATATGTGAGAATTTTTTTTTCATGAGATTGTAAGAAAATGTGAATGTTCCTTTATATTGTGTGAATGTTGTAACCTTCACATGATCTAAAACTGTGTATTTCAGGTCACATGGCCTTCACACATTATAAGGTTACTTACCTGAAGGTACCGTCACCATTTCTTACCTTCTCATGAAAACTGGTCTTTGTCACCAGAACCTGACCCTAGCGGTATCAGTAAGTTCTTCGTGTATATATATATATATATATATATATATATATATATATATATATATATAATGTATCGTTTGTTTTTATTCTTTGCTAGTTAAATCCAAGAAGAAACATAATGAATGAATGGAAAAGGACCAGAGAAGGTCCGTCATGATCACTTTCAAGCATCACCAGAATCACATATCTCTATATCACAATTATCCCCGATTAACTAAAAAAAAAACTAATATGATGTCATTTTTTCAAAAATATCAGGATTTTTTCCATTTTATATTATATTTTTAAGTAATATTAATATTTGTTACGTATATATACAAATAAAAATAATTTTAAGAGTAAATTATGTTTTTAGTTCATGTGGTTTGTTAAAAATTTCTATTTTCATTCTTATGGTTTTAAAATTACAATTTTCATCCCTATACTTTATAATTCATTACGTTTTCCATCCATATAGTTTAATTTTTATTGTTTTTTTTTCCATCCCTATGGTTTACAATTCATTTTTATTTTAGTCTTCATGTTTAAAAATAGTGTTTGGCCTCTCGAACGAAAATAGAAATGAATTACAAATCATAGAGACGAAAACTAAAATTTCAAAACCACAAAGATGAAATTCACAATTTTTAACAAACCACATAGACTAAAAACGTAAAAAAAACTTCCGACCATTATACTTGCATATATCTAAAGGTAAAATAAATTGAAAAAACTTTTGAACTAAGATCCAAGTAATGGTTAACAGTTAATAAAAGATAATGGAAATTTTTCGAAAATAAAGCGTTCATAATTAATTTTAGTTTATGTTTGTTTGTTGATTCATATAAATCCTAACGATTAAAAATCGACATTTAGATTCAACTTTGTTAAATATTAACGGAATAATATTTGAAAACGAATTCATAATCTAAATCCAACAGGAAATGAGGGGAAAAAGTTACTATAACTTTCTTATAGTAAACTAAGGCGTTGTTTGTTTTTTCCATTTTGAGCTCTTAATCATCACTTATGTCTGATTCGGTCAGTTATTTTATAATTCAGATTGTTTGTTTTTTTTATTATTTTCAAAGCCTCTTATCTCTTAATATGATCTGGACAAAAAAGTGGTAATCTATATCTTAAATCTTCTATTATTTCCGTCTAGCACCATTCTCTCGATTTCAACGTCTGTTTTAGCCCAGGTGCACCCTGAATTTGCAAAAACGCAAAACATGAAAATTATAGATCTATGCGTTGGCTTTCCAGAACATATTGAATCACTTAAATCGGGGCTTCGGTGTGTGAGATATGATTAAAACTCCACAACCTCACAAATCTGCCAACATCCTTCTTTTGTTTCTTTTTTTCATTATGTCGTTCGATCATTGATTCTCACTTCATTTGACGTATTTAAGTTGAATTTTTTAGGGATAAAATAGGCAATTATACATATTCAGACATTTGTCAGTTTACAAAAAACAAACGGTCTTATTGATTCAAATTTCAGATTTCAGCACCATCTTTTAAAAATTCTGGCATAATAGCCGATAAACTAACTATTGGCTAAAAATTAGCTATTGACTGATAAGTTGAAAAGTTAGCTAATAAAACTAATTACGTTTGACAAAAACTAGTTGATAAACTAGTTAACAATTATAAAATGGCTAGAAAGTACATGTTAAAAGATTACTCAATTCTAACATTACATCATATAATAATTAAAATATCAATTAATATATTTCACCATATAAAAATATTTTTACAAATTTCTTATATCACATGTCATGACCATCGCATGTTAATTTTGTAAATTATCGATTAGTTTGTAACCAAATATAGGTTTTAGAAAATTTGTCACATTAATTAATGATTTTGAATAATTACACTATGTAACACCCCAAAAGTTGGGATAAACAAAACCTTTTCAAAAAGTAAATGTGGTATATAAAACATGTCAATGCATCGAGCCTCCCAAAAATAAGGAATGGATATGCACCTGTTAAATACAAGTTATAATCAAAAGTAATGGGCTAACAAGTAACAACCTAATAATCTAATTTCGCGTGAAACAAGATTACAATTCGGGTGTCACCCAACTACTTTAAAAAATAAAGGTCTTCTATGAAATGGTGTCCAAAAGTTCTCTTCCCCCAAGCTCGCTCTAAGCCTGGCTAAACCTTCTTATGACCGGCACCGCTAGAACCTGAGATACACATCACACCACACAAGTGTTAGGCCAAAAGGCCTAGTGAGCTTGAACAATTAATCAAGAAAAATAATACAATAAAGTCATTACATAAATCATATGGTACAATAATGTAACACCCTCAAATTTCGTAAGTATCCTATTTTGACCCTTGGAGTTATTTTAGTCGTTTAAGGAGGAATTCTTAGCAGTTAATTCTTTTGTTTCACTCCCTCATCCGTTTATTGTGATGCTTTAAGAACATGTTGACTTGTTAGATTTGAAATGGGTCGAAAAATGGAAGTTTTGGGAGCAAATGGACCACCCGGCGCTTGGCATTCTCGCGGTGTCATAGTCGCGGGAGTCGTACCGAGAGCTCGTTTGAGCGGGCGACTATGCCCATGACATAGTCGCTGGTCAATCTCGCGCGGTGAGACTGACGGGTTAAAAGGTTGGGTCTCGATCTCTTTCTCATTTACTCCTTACCTACCTCTTTCATTTCTCTCTCAAACCTCCCTCCTCATTGAAGAACCAATTTCTAGGGTTTCCAAGTCTCATTCCTCTCATTTATTGCAAGTGGTAAGCATCTACACCAAGGTTTAAGGTTAGGGTTGCCATCCACCATCATCTCTTTCAAGTAGCAAGAAGGAGATCTAGGGTTTGGGGTTTTCATCAAAATCCCTTTATGTGAGTTTATTTACTTATAAATGCTACATGATAATTATAAATACATTTCCCTTACATCATCTCAAAGCTATCATGATTTCTATATTTTTACACTTCTAAGTCCACAAAGTTAAAATATAGGGTTTTGGTATCTATATGAGTATTTGTAGTAAATTGTTTGGTGGTGGTCAAAAAATTTATCAAATAAAGTTTGTTCAAGTATTTTGGGGGATGAAAGCTCAAATGGATAATATGAATTTATATGTATTTCGAAAATATGGGATTGATCTTCCAAAGGACCTTATATTATTAATTTTGGGAAACATGTAAAGGTATATAAATCTGACTTGTAGGTTGGAACATCTATTTTAAGGCAGAGTGTTCTATTCTATGATTATTGGGATTTCTCAAAATAGCATGTCATTATTTGTGTCCTATGTATTTGAAATGTAAAGCATGTGTATAATATCATGTTGATGAACCATGTTAATTAGTATGGTGAGGTCCCAAGGTAAAGATCCATGCATAGGGTTGAACTTGGTGATTCTTTGGGGTAAAGGCTCGGATTTGAGTAAACCCATATTTACGTTGAACTAAAGATTCATGAATAGAGTTGATGTTCTAACGGCTAAAGATTCATGAATAAAGTTGATGCCGGTAAATAACCATTCTAACTAAATGTTTCACGTGGGTTGTGGCCTACTTTTGTGTTCCGCCACGACTCATGGTGGAACGGGTCTCCCCCGTCTCGCATGAGGTTTGGACGTTGAAGGACTCGTTTATTATTTGAAAATCAAATTATTGTCAATTGTTCATTAATATATCTTACCCTTTTATGTTTATATTTCAAATGAACTCACTAGGCTCCAAGCCTAACACTTGTTGTTTTGGTGTTCATATCAGGTTCCGTTAGTGGTGGGGTGGCGAAGTCATGAGTGGAGTGTCGAGCCGACTTTTTGGGATATAGCATATGACGAGATATAGAGCGTACATAATCACTTGTCGATATTTTGGGAAATAGATGATGACACCCAATTATAATCTAAATTAGATTGTTTAGATTAAGTAGGTTGTCGATCCTCTTTTCATTCATTGGAAATTGTAAACGCTTATACTTTCCCCAAATTTTTGTTGAGATGATGTCATTTGTGAAACTCGATTCTTATACAATTGTGCCAGGTTGTTTTCTCTTCAAATTATAAACGTGTTATTGCGAAAATTTATGTTTTTAAAAGTTCCAAATTTTAGGACGTTACAAATAATAATTGGAGTCAATGGGGGAGATCCATAACACCAACCAAGTTCCACCCAAAGAGTCGAGATACCTTAGTGTGGACCTACCAACATCGACACCCAAATGCCCGACACATCTGAGGGTTACAACGCAGGCATTGCCCCAAATGGCAGGGGTCTAGGTGCATACCCACACAGTGGCACCCAAGACTATGTCCTCCTAGTGTCTACTTGTCTTGGTTCGTCCAACATTTCCGTCTTGCCCAAAAGTGCAACTACTCAAGCAAGAGTACACCATATACCAACTATGGTCTATGGGTAGTGGTGGTCCAAATCCCCACACGTATAAGAAGAAAACCCATTCACCATTCCATTTTACTCATAATGGCATGTTTATCATATGTTAACACAAAGATGCATCCCATCCATAATATATCAAGACCATCTAGTTCATTTATGTAACAACCCAAAACTTCAAACAGAAGAACATAACTAAATAAGGTCAAATTCATACCAAACGTCCCACAACATAAATACAAAATTTAAGGTTTGCATTAAGGCAACCTAATACATAACTGAGAATATGGAAAAACAACTAAAAAGGTAGTCTTCTAAAATTTGGAAACCCCTCACGCTTTCTCCTTGCCTTTCTCCGAACCTCCTATGTCGCGCCTACCTGAAAAGGGTTTTAGTTTTAAGATGGCGAGGGTTAGACCGAAGGTCTAGTGAGTTCCCTCAAGCATCAAATCAGTAAATCAGGAATGAATGGATTCCAGATAATTAAACAAACATAACAGTTTAACATTAAAAGCCACAAAATAACCGTACTTCTGTCTCACATCATCATCATTACAGAATGACGAAACATCAGACTCACACTGCCTTAAGTGGATACACCCCCACTGGCATATACAGGACACACCCCTGGTATGAGTGTAATCGGGACACCCCCCGACTTATGGTTTTGGGACACACCCCCGCCTACTTGAGCACAGGCGGGACACCCCCCCTCTTATGTGTCTTAAACATCCCATAAAACATACTTGCATATAGTTATAACAACATCAATGAAGAATCCACCAAATGAGTCTCACTACTATAAACATGGTAAATAAAAGATTTAATAACTTCTGTGCAACAACAATCACTTATCGATGAAAGCAATTAGTTTAGGAAACTCACCTTTGGTCCTTGCTTAGCTTCCTGATCTAGCGATCCCACCGCCTATGATAACATCGGTAATTGGTAAGACGCCTCATGGTTCCGATAACTAACAACGGACGATTAAACTCTCTCCAATAATCTTAGATAAAGTCGTCACTCAAATCTAAACTACACTCCCTTGATCAACATCTCCCATGCTTACTGGACCAAAGTCTAGTGTCGACCCCCCCTCCCGGGACGCCCCGACCCCCGGTGTCTTTCCCCGCCCGGTATGGCATCACCCCCGGGCTCCCCCTCTCCCGGTGTCACAGCCCGGGGAATCCCTCCTTCGCCCGGTATGACAACACCCCCTATCCCGGGGTCATGGCACGGGTTCTGCCGACTCCCAACTCCCGCTACACCCCGGGCTCTCGTGTCCCGGTCGAGCCTGGTTCCTGCGACCTCCCCTAGTAGTTTTCCCCTGGGGTGTTCATCCCCTCTGCAGGGTTTTCGTTCGAGCGAACAAAACCCTAATCTCGATAGTTCCCTACTTTGAGGACTTATTACTTCCAATAAACATAAATCCTTCCAAGGAAGGTATTATCTTAACTCCTCAAATGAGGATTTAGGTATAAAACCCAAAAGATTACAACCCATTAAACTAAGAGATTATGAGAAGAAGATGGTCTAAACAATGGCTCTTCCCTCAACAGATTCTAAGCAACAACTAGATTGAAAGAGGATGATTAACATTTCTAACACATTAGATTAAAGGGGTTAGATTATTACCTTGATGAATCAAAGGTGACAATCTTCTTCCAATCCTTCCTCTTCTTCAATTTCTCCAAGACTCTGCCTCCTTCTCTCCCAATCATTTTCCCAGCCGTCAACAATGAAATGAGATGAATTTCTTAGGGTTACCCTTAATGACTCAATTTACACCTTAGCCCCTCAAGTTACCAACTCTTAATCTTTGCCCTCAACTTCACAACTTATGCAATTATTAACACGGTTATTACAATATCCCCCCCTCAAAAGAATTCCGTCCTCGGAATTTCTTCGTTGAATAAACTAGGGTATCGGGACCTCATGTCCGCCTCCAATTCCCAAGTAGCTTCCTGTTCTTTGTGGAACTGCCACTGCACTTTCACAAGTTGGATTTCCTTGTTCCTCAGCTTCCTCACCTTACGATCCAAAATGGCCACCGGTTCTTCAGCATAGCTTAGTTTTTCATCCAACTGAATGTCTTCTAAGGGCACCACCTCATCCGTTTCCGCTAAACACTTCTTCAAGTTAGACACGTGGAATGCAAGATGAATTCCTCGCAAGTCCGCGGGTAATTCAAATCTGTACGCTGCCTCTCCAACACGCTCCACGATGACAAACGGTCCAACGAATCTTGGTCTTAACTTACCCCTTTTTCCAAAGCGAACTACTCCCTTCCAAGGCGAGACCTTTAGCATAACCATGTCTCCCATTTGAAATTCAATTGCCTTCCTTCGCTTATTAGCGTACATTTTCTAACGGTCTTGTGCCGTCTTTAACCTTTCTCGAACCTGATTCACCTTGTCAGCGTCACTTGTACTATCCCTGGACCAACCAATTGTTGTTCTCCCACCTCGTTCCAACACAAGGGCGTTCTGCACTTACGTCCGTACAACGCCTCAAATGGTGCTGCTTGAATACTGGTGTGATAACTGTTGTTATATGAGAACTCTATCAATGGTAGGTGAACCTCCCATGAACCTTTGAAGTCGATCGCACATGCTCGTAACATGTCCTCCAACGTTTGGATGGTCTTTTCTCTTTGGCCATCTGTTTGTGGGTGATATGTAGTACTCAACTTGAGTTGCGTTCCCAGTTCCCTTTGAAGACTCTTCCAAAAAACTGACGTGAATCGACCATCCCGATCTCAAACGATAGATGTCGGCACTTCATGCCTAGACACTATCTCATCCAAATACAACTTGGCCAATTTTTCTAATGGGTATGTCTCCTTAATTGGTAGAAAATGGACTGATTTTGTGAGTCTATCCATTATCACCCAAATGGCATTGTGCCCCTTAGGTGATCGCGGTAATCCGGTAACAAAGTCCATAGCAATTTCATCCCACTTCCATACTGGTATTTCCAACGACTGAAGCTCCCCGTAAGGTCTTTGATGTTCATCCTTAACCTTTAGACATGTTAAGCATCGTTCGACGAAATATACGATGTCCTTCTTCAAGCCCGACCACCAATAAGTTTGCTTCAGGTCTCGGTACATCTTATTGGTTCCCGGATGAATGGAATAGCGAGACTTATGTGCTTCATTCAAAACTTTCTTCCGAAGGTCACCCAACTTAGGAACCCACACTCGACCACCAAAACACCTCACTCCACGACTATCCACGGTTAACTGACCCGTTATTCCGACTATTCTCTCACTCTTCAAATTCTTTTCTAAGAGCGCCTCCTTTTGTAGACTCTTGATTTCCTCCAGAAAGTCAGAAGTTGCCTCGACTTGAAACGCCACAACTTTCGGGGCACTACCACGTTTTTTCCGACTCAAAGTGTCTGCCACAACATTAGCTTTTCCCGAATGGTAGAGAATCTCGCAATCATAGTCACTTAACAACTCCAACCACCTCCGTTGCCTCATATTCAACTCTTTCTGGTTGAACAGATGTTGAAGGCTCTTGTGGTCACTATAAATCTGGCACTTAACCCCATACATATAATGTCTCCATAACTTCAATGCGAAAACTACCGCTGCCAGCTCCAGGTAATGTGTCGGGTAGTTCTTCTCGCGCTCTTTTAATTGACGAGATGCGTAGGCAATCACCTTCTCTTCCTGCATCAGTACGCACCCTAGTCCCAACTTTGAGGCATCGCTATAGATCACAAATCCTTCGGTCCCACTGGGTAGGGATAAGATCGACGCGCTACTCAAACTTTCCTTTAATTTATTGAACGCATCTTCTTGAGCATCCGTCTACACGAACTTAACGTTTTTCCTTGTTAATGCTGTTAATGGGGTGGCTATCCTCAAAAAGTCCTGAATAAACTTTCGATAATAGCCCGCCAATCCAAGGAAACTTCTTACCTCCGTTGGCGACTTCGGCGCGTCCCAACCTCTGATGTCTTTGATCTTTGACGGGTCTACCTTTATTCCCTCTTCGGACACCACGTGCACTAGAAACTGTACCTCTCTCAGAGAAAATTCACATTTAGAGAATTTCGCATACAACTTCTCATGCTTGAGTAATTCTAACACGGCTCGCAAGTGTGACCCATGATCACTCATGGATCGTGAATAAATTAGTATGTCATCAATAAAAACAATGACACACTTGTCCAAAAATGGACTACATACTCTATTCATCAGGTCCATAAATATTGCTGGAGCGTTAGTCAATCCAAATGGCATGACTAAAAACTCATAGTGCCCATACCTTGTACGGAAAGTCGTATTTGGTACATCCTCTTCTCTCACTTTCAACTGATGATAGCCCGATCGCAGGTCTATCTTTGAAAAGTAGCTCGCTCTTTGCAATTGATCGAAAAGATCATCAATCCTGGGGAGCAGGTACTTATTCTTGACTATTACTTTGTTAAGCTCGCGGTAGTCTATGCACATTCGCATTGCCCCATCCTTTTTCTTTACAAACAACATCGGCGCTCCCCACGGTGAAGTGTTGGGGCGAATAAACCCCCTATCTAGCAGTTCTTGTAGCTGTGACATCATTTCCTTCATTTCGGCAGGAGCCAAACGATAGGGTGCTCTTGCAATAGGTGTCGCGCCGGGCAACAAATCTATTCGAAATTCCACTTGCCGATCCGGGGGTAAAGTGGTTAGGTCGTCCGGAAACACTTCCGGGTATTCATTCACTACTGGAACCGACTCTAACCCCTTTTTCTCCTTCTTAACGTCTAGAACGTACGCTAGGAATCCCTCACACCCCTTCACTAAACACCGCCTAGCTTTGATCATTGAGATCAAACACGACTTCCTATCCTGCCGATCACCATAAACCACTACCTCTTCCTCCCCAGGTCGAGCTATACGAATCAACTTCTTATTGCACACTATGTTGGCATTATTGGACGCCAACCAATCCATCCCCACAATGACGTCAAATTCCCCCATACCCATCGGGTATAAGCGCAATGGGAAGGAATGACCATCAATGTCAATTCTACATCCCTCATAAACTTCCCCCATTAAGACTTGACTATCATCCACTACTTCTACTTCGAACCATAAAGTTGCTTTTTAAAAAAAATTAAGTTTTGATTTCATCATAATATTTTATTTTTTCAAAAACATTACTTCTATGAAAATTTTTAGTTCAAATAAAACATAATTTTAATAAATATGTTGTTTTAATTAGTTGAAAATTAAAAGGTTTTAAAACTATTAATTTTATTATTATTAGAAGCGATGTGGTAAGATAAAATATAAAAAATTAAGATCCTAAAAAACGCTTTTATGAAACAAAAGATATTAATTCTATTTTTATTAGATGTTATAATTTTTTTGTTATCAATCATTTTAAACGTCTTGTAATTCAAAATAAAATGATGGGATTAAAGAAAGGGAAATTGAATTAAATAGTTAAAATAGACAAAGAAATTGATATCTTCGTCATTTCTATCACGATTTTACATAAATATTACTACTTCTGTAGTTGTGGACCTGGCTAAACGATAAAGAAAAAATCAAATCTGATCATATTTTACTTAAAAAAAATTATGAATCTAGATAATTTTTTTAAGGAAAATTGCAAAAAAAAGAAAATATATATATATATATATATATATATATATATTTACCTCGTTTACAATTACAGACCTGAATATTACGGACATAATGACATTAATACGAAATCTGGAAAAAAAAAAAAAAAAACAGTTAAAAAACCAATTTTTTTATCTACTTTGAACTATTTGATGATTCAGTTTCCCTTAAGAAAAATGGTTTTTACGCGATGATGATGTTAGTGGATTGAACGAAGGTGACAAGTGTCACGCTATATCACCTTATAACTATATTCTCCTAAATCCACATAAAATCATATAAACTTTTTCCCCTTCACCCTCGCTCCTCTGTTTCTCCCTCCAAATTTCTTCTCATCCTTTTTCCTTGAATTTCCCCCTCGCTTTGCTTCCATGGCGGTGGCAGAGCTTAGCCATGCTTACACTAGGACGGACTTCAGAAATACGCACATCTCTTATGTTTCATCATCAACTCGTATCTCCTACAATCACCGCCTCAGTTTCCGCCATCTTCCTCGAACTCAAACTACTGCAATCCGTTGCTCTGTTACCTCCGAGTAAGTTTCTTTTTGTTCTCGTTTCTAATACGATTTTGAGTTATTTGTTGTTGATGATTTGTTGTTACTTGTTAATTTAAAGCCAAATTCAAGCACCGGCTGGTATTGATATCAGGGATCCAAAACAAAAGCCTGATTGTTTCGGTGTGTTCTGCCTAACTTATGATCTGAAGGCTGTAAGTTCTATCTCCGGTTCCTTGTTATTTTATGTCATTGGATATGATTTCATAGCACTTCTATAATTTCATGTCCTGAAGAAAGTCTAGTTTCAAATTTTGATTTTGGAATTGACGTCGAGGTACAGTTGATCTTCATTGATTACTCCTATAAGTATCAGATGAAAATTGACATTTATTCACTTCCAAAATTGGTTGAAATAATCGTTCTCAAATTTCTTTTAAATTTTGAGATAGGTTTTTGTGAAACAAATGACATGCAAATTCAGACATGAACAACCAAATTTTTTTGAATCTATATATTGGATGAGGATAACATTGATAATTTGATGTACTGAAAAAAAGTCTTATTTCAGTGAGTTGACATCAAGGTAGAATTGATCTTCCTTAATAGTAATAAATATAAAATTTGTTTTAATGAATGAAAACGCATCTTACTTTGTAATTAAATAAATTAGCTTTTCCCCTTATGCTAAAGAAAGTTATCTATCGCCCTAAAAAAGTATATCCTTTAATATTACATGTAGTTTAATAAAAATGTTTTTTTGTTGGAAACTGTAAGTTAAGTATATAAAATGACAAAATTAAGAAACTTGTCGATCAAATCAAATTTCAAATATTGATTACGGATACACACAAAAGGTAAATTAGAACGAAAACAACTAAGATGTTAACATTTTTTTGAATCACCTAAAAAAACTTCGCATAAATTTTCAAACACAAAAGACTATTATAATCATTGACACTTTTTGATGCATAATACAATCACATTTATATCCATGTGCACTAACAACGGATGTGGATGGGTTTAAATCAAATGACAATTAGACGAATATGTGATTTTTTGAATTTCCATATACAACTAGTGATGACAATGGAATGAATATTTGAAGCATACCTTGCATCTGTCCCCATTCTATGCCTTTCTATATTTGTCCTGTCTTTGACCATCACAACCTATTAATACTAGTGTCAGTAGTCAAGTGTTGTATTGAAATATCAACCTGATCATAATCTGTTATTTGACGAGTTCTGATATGTGTTCTTTGCGATTGTACATTATCAGGATGAACAAACAAAATCATGGAAGAAAATGATTAATATTGCAGTTTCAGGTGCTGCAGGAATGATATCCAACCATCTATTGTTCAAGGTAATAAATTATTTTCTATTTTTTGGAATTGGAAAAAGGGGAAATTTGTACTCAAATTCACTCCAAGGTCTTTGCAGTTGAGGTGACCGGATATCTAACAGATACTTCTGCCTCTTTAATTGAACAATAAAGTTCATAGTAACACTTTAGTTTTTCTTTGAGAAGATAATCATGACATCAATTATTATAGATACAAGGAAAATGGTGATTTGCAAGGGAAACTGTTAGAAAGTATGGAGTTGTGGATGTGTATATGATCAATGAAAAGAGTAGGAGACTTGGATAAATGTTTATGGATCGTGTGAAACACTTTCCTCAAGTAGTAATTAGGAGCTTATTTAAGCTTTTGGGTTAGGGGCCGTTTACTAAACGCTTACCTGGGTAAGCGCTTACGAAGGTTACCAAGTTATTATATTACCTTAACCGATGAATATGGCAATGCCCAATAATCTTACCCGGTAAGAGCGAAAGCAATGGTTGAGAGTCTTGCCCGGTAAGTGAGGGCGACGGCTCTTACCCGGTTAGCGCTTACCGGGTAAATATTTGCTTACGATACCCGTTTTAATGGACTAAAATCTTACCCGATAAGGTAAGTGATAGCGTTGAATTTATCGGTAAGTGCTTACCGGGTAAGTGCTTACCGGGTAAGTGCTTACCGGGTAAGTGTTTGGGTAAACAACCCCTTACATGGATTCCACTTTTGGATAGTGCTAAATCGCTTATATTGAGGGTATGGAGCCGCGTGAGAGAGTAGTGACCTCTCAGGCATGCTGACCAAAGTTCTAGGCTTGAATCTAAGACAAACACAAAATGATTTTAGGCACACCCCAAAACATGTTCCATAACACCTATATATACTATATAGGCATGAATTCAGCAAAAAGTTACATGGCAGTTGGAATTGGTTTTTGGAAGTTAATTTTGGTTATTCCCGGGAAAAAAAACGGATTGGATGGTTAACGAGCGTGACCGTGCTTTTCAGAAAACTTCCCAGCACAACATGGCCATGCTCTTCACATAACTTCCTGGCACGACTGTGCTTTTCACAAACCTTCCTGGCAACGGCCGTGCTCTTCACAAAACCTACCCATAACATAATTAGTCACAGGTTTGTGTCCGCTTATAGGAGTATTGCACCTCCAAGCCAGCATTATAGGTAAACGGAACTCTTAGTTTTGACTTGATCCAGATCATACCAAATGACCGAAGACACTAAATCACAAACATAAACTTCCCACAATATGCAAAACAAAGAACAACAAATGATTTGAAGTTCATTGAACATCATAACAAACTCAATTTGTTAGACAAGTACTAAACAATCAAAAATCAGAAATGTGTTCTGTTGTAGTCTTGTGCAAAGGTATCATCTACCTATCTAGCAATAAAAAATGATCAAAATCTATAATTCTTGGGTTTTTTTATCATGCCTGGATTAAGATTCGTGTCTCGTGGAATTGCAGCTTGCATCTGGCGAGGTTTTTGGTCCAGATCAACCTCTTGCCCTGAAACTTTTGGGATCTGAACGATCATTTGAAGCTCTTGAAGGTAATATATAACAGTCTCATATAGTATTAACTACGTCCCAAGTTTATATAGTTATATGACGCAATGGTAATAATGCAGGAGTGGCCATGGAACTCGAGGACTCTTTGTTTCCATTATTAAGGGAGGTGAGCATCGGCATAGATCCATATGAGGTATTCGAAGATGTAGAATGGGCACTCTTGATCGGAGCAAAGCCTAGAGGCCCAGGGATGGAAAGAGCCGGCTTGTTAGACATTAATGGCCAAATCTTCGCTGAGCAGGTGCTTTTAATTTTTTTCCACTTCTGTAGCTCAAAAATCTCAATACAATTTCTCAAAAGTCTTATAGTACAATGGAAATATGACAGGGAAAAGCTCTCAATGCCGTTGCTTCACGTAATGTCAAAGTCATGGTGGTTGGGAATCCCTGCAATACCAAGTAAGGTTTCAATAAAAACGACAAACAAATGGTTTTTTGCAACATAGTTTTTCCTAATTTTCTGCGGCTGTTACCAAAAAATTAAAAGTGAGTCAAATTTGAACTTGCAACCCCTAATGCGGTTATGCTACATGCAATGCAATCACACTACCACTAGGCTGCTATCACTTTTCGTCAATTTATTAAAGGAGCACACATCAATTTAAAACAGGTGCACCTTTAAGACACCCTCTCCGGCCTTCATAAATCTGCCCCTGGTAACTTATATTTAGATGTTCGTCATGGATTTAGGATAGGACCTCCATTCTCTCGTTTGTTATATTTGAAGCTGAAACTTAGTTTGTTTGACCTAAAAAGTCAAACTATATCTCTATTTTAGGGGATGGAAGAAGTATTTGCACGATGAAGCTGTCGAATGATAATCTTCTTCTTGTATGTGGCTTGCAGTGCTTTGATCTGTATGAAAAACGCTCCAAACATACCCGCAAAGAATTTTCATGCTTTAACTAGACTAGACGAGAATAGAGCGAAATGTCAGGTATTAGATACCGTTGAAAGCAACTTTAACCAACTCTTCAAACATATACAAACTTGTTTTTCTTTTTGCAGTTGGCTCTCAAAGCAGGAGTTTTCTACGATAAAGTTTCCAACGTCACCATTTGGGGGAACCACTCGACAACTCAGGTTTCGTCAGGACTTGACAATTTCTACGTCATATATGTTGGAACCTCCGTTCTCCTCAAAAGGATCTTTTGGAGAGTAATTTGGGGTTCCACATACACATTATGCTTCCAATTTAGCGTCTTTGTTTTATTTGCTGAAATGTATAATTTCTTTTTCTTAGGTTCCTGACTTTTTAAATGCTAAAATACACGGAATTCCTGTCCCGGAGGTAATAAGGGATAGGAAGTGGTTGGAAGAGGAATTTACCGAAAAGGTTCAAAAGGTGAGACTGAATTAACTACGCTCTTGTGTTGCATACACCGTTTTTCACATGTTTTAGCACTAATTGTTGGAAAATGTTTTGTAGAGAGGTGGAGTTTTAATTAAAAAATGGGGAAGATCTTCGGCTGCATCAACTGCTGTTTCTATTGTGGATGCAATTAGGTCTCTTGTAACACCCACACCTGAGGGTGATTGGTTTTCTACTGGAGTAAGTTTTCCGTTGCTTGATTTTTATTAACATATTCATAATTTATATTCTCTTACTCCTTTCAAAGTATAATATTGTTGGAGTCCCAAATCAGTCATTTCTCCTTAATAAATATATCCATTCATCAACATATGCTGCTTCCTATTTTGGGTAAAAATGCAAACCTATTACTTAAGTGATCACGGAACCCGTAGCTGGAGGCGTTTGGCATACTGCTCCCAAGGAAGCGAGGCGTTGGAATCTCATTTCTCCTTAGTATATGTTGGAATCTCGTTTCTCTCTTTTGGAGAGTAATCTAACGGGGTTCCACATTTTCTCACATGGTATCAAAGTCAAGGTCTACTACTCTAGGGAGTCGATACTTAGGGACAATCTATGCCCGTCTAGCCTTCGTTGGAGCCTTGGAGGGGGCATGTTGAAGTCCCACATTTCTCCAAAATATAAGTTGGAACCTCCTTTCTCTGCTCATGGGCTTTTTTGTATAGTAGTCTGATGGCGTATTCTCACAAATACAATCAATCACCTCAAAGACTATAATGAACACTATAAGAGAGATTGTAACAACTCATCCCCCGTTTATAGAAAACAGGATTCGTTGGCTATCAATAACTTCAATAGTGGTTTTAATTTGATTTATTTGTTCAGAAAGACCGTTGTTCTGCATCTCTTCAATCCATGGCGGCATACAAAACTTCTATCTTAATTATACCAACCAACGTTCAACTTCATGTCGTGTTTGTAGCCCATCTTTTAAGAGGGAGCAATCGGTGCACCGTGTTATCAATATATGAACTTTACTTGAGCATAACAAGAATGAAGGTATAGGAACATAAACACATATCAGAATTTGATTCAACATGATACCGTAATAGAGTTTAGTTAAACTAACCTGAAGCACTCGAGTTGGGTGCAGCGAAATTGATTGATGCGGAAGCAGTCATCCACACGTATGGATCAAAAAAACTTCTAAAGCTCTATACAGTTTGCTTCAGAATGGGGCTTAACTGAATGCATAATTCGTGTAGGCAATAGGGACTTGATCTTCCTTTCTTATGGGCCATGTAAACCTAGAGACTCATCCCATAAAGAGTCCTAGTTTGTCTTTAGGTTTGATTTTCAAATAGGAGAAGGTATACACTTACTTTAATGTTAAGCAGGTAATTAACTTGGTAATTAACTTACTGATTGTCCCACTCATATCAGGAGATGTATGCTAATATGTGACTGGATTATAAGTTTATAACTGATATATGATTTTCTTGATAAATATAATAATTTAAATCAATTATCCTTTATTATTTATACAGATAATGTTAATTGCAATTTATTTCCAACACACCGTGGTTGCCATGTCATCGTCTTTGGCCACTGGGCTAACTCTTTAGAATGGAAAAATGCAGGTTTATACAAATGGTAATCCTTATGGAATAGCAGAAGACATTGTTTTCAGCATGCCTTGCAGGTCCAAGGTAATTACAAATCAGAAACTAAGCTTTTAGTCTTCATCCCATATGTATTTTATATATAAAAAAAAAAAACTATTTGTGGTTAGGGGGATGGTGATTACGAGCTTGTCAAAGATGTGATATTTGATGACTACCTTCGTAACAGAATTAAAAAGGTACTCAAAATCTTCACATGTGAATCTTCCTATTTATTCCATATGAAGTTTGATGCTAACGTCGAGGTTCCGTTATTTTCTTTCAGTCCGAGGATGAGCTGCTCGCGGAGAAGAAATGTGTCGCACACCTAACAGGAGAGGTGAGTACCGATTAAAGTTTTCCATAACAATCAATATCTTAGAATTCAAAAGAGCACTCGTACTTGATAGAAAAATAGCAGTTTTTAAGCTGGTGGCTAAGGGTTAACTTCCTTTGGGAACATAAACCAAATCAAAAACCGTGTAACTATTCATTCATGGAAATCAGGGAAGTCCGGTTGCAAACTTGTTTTCCGTTGTGAACCAGGGGACAAAGGAGAGTGCGACACGTGGTCTCCATTTGTTCCCATTCATCATGAATAATGGACATGATTTAGTTACAACATTCATGAAGTGAATGATACACGTTCTCTCATTTGTCCCCTAGTTCACAACGGAAGTTAAGTTTGCAACCTAGCCTGCCCCTCATTGACATAATCCAACTGTAATTTAAAACATCCATAACTTGTTGTAACCTTAGTTTAAGAATTTTGAGTTTAAATTAATTTATGTTATGATAGAAAGAATCAATTAATCTTCCTTATGATAAAGATTATTTCAATCATGGGTTTAGTTTGAAGGCTTTCTTGGTTTAGGAAGAACTTAGAGGTAGTTCCGTTAACTGTAAAAAAACAGCAAGATCATGTTCTAATTATATCTCGGTTAATTATGTCAGGGAATTGCGGTGTGTGACCTGCCGGAGGATACAATGCTTCCTGGAGAGATGTAGAACGAAGGTACATAAATTAAGTGATTGATAAAAAGTTGATCTGGCATGCCATCCCAATACCCAGATCTCCAGGAAACATAATTCGAATTATGTTTCTGTTGCCATATCAAATATATTCTTATTATTGTACAATTTTATATAATGGCTAATTTATGCCATTTGGAGGTATTCATAATTCTGTCAAAACGGTTTTTGTTCATGTCATCTTGGTCCTGGTACTTAAGTAACACATGATGTATACGATGCACTTGCTCTTCAGACTTCCCAACTGGTCAAAATTGTGTCATTTACCAATTCTAGAATCACAATTCATCTGTCGGAAGAACATTTATCCTTTTAGAGAAGGGTTTAAACGTAACAAATATAAAGACGTGATAACACCTTCTACTACATGTGATGCTGAATCAGAAACACGGTGTTCATGGTAGGGGTGTTCATGGGTTGGGTTGATCGGGTTGAAGATATTTAAACAATCCAACCCAATGTTTGCGGTTAGAAACTTTTCAGCCCAATCCAACCCGGGTTGGTCGGGTTATGTTTAAACAAAGCAAAATCAACATTGGGAACATAAAAATAAAAGAAATCTTCATTTGAAATATGATCAATCATTCGAGAGAATATACGAGTTCATCAATTGTTTAGGTATTACATATAACTTTCCAATAGTTATGAATTGCATTGCATTGCTCGTTGTTGCCAAGTCTTTTTCGGTAACCTATAAATATTAAAGAGATACAATTATACAAATAATTTTAAAGAAGCCGCTAAAACTTTCATCGAGTTTTTCGGGTTGATCAGGTTACTTTAGGCCTAACCCACTTTCAACCAAATGTATTCGGTTTGCCTTAATTTTGTATTGATTATATGGCAGGTTATCTCGGGTTGATTTTTCTTGAGTTTTTTCGAGTTGGGTTGGTCGGTTTTTTGAGCACCCCTAGTTCATGGGGCCAAATCGCACTCCACTCATGTGTATTATCACATCACGTGATAAAGAAGTTAAAAGAATAGAAATATTGTCGTTTGAATCTCCACCTTCCATTTCATGTATGATATTATACTAGATCTCAACCACTAGGTCTTTGGCCTAGTGGCTACCTCTCTTCCATAAACACTTCTACCTAGGGTTCCCGTACTATGGTTCGAATTCGGGGGAAGACAGGATGTCTTTTTCGGTGCAGGCTTATAGAGGTAGGGCCTGTAGGGTCCACAAAAGTGGGCCACGGGGCCTGAGGTCCCCGCCAATAAACCTTATACTAGATCTCGACCAAAACCAAACAATCAACATGTTGGAGCTAACAGAAAGAACAAGGTAGTGTACTCAAAACATTAAGGATACTATTAATACCAATAAATAAGGCGGGGTGGTTGATTTTTTTTTCTCATTAAGCCCTGCATAAGGTGGTTGATTTTTTTTTCCTCATTAACCCCTGTATGAGTGAAGTTGCTTACAGGAACAAGGGTCACTTCATGGGAAAATCTCAAAGAAATAGAAAACTGAAGAACACTTTGGTAGTCATTCATTTGGACGGTATGCACTTTTGCATACAAGTAATTTGTAACATGCACAAGTGCATAATGCATTTTTGATAAAATCCAAAAAAAAAAAAACATAATTTACCTGTGAATATCGTCCCGATGAAAGACTACCAGAGTGTTCTTTAGTTTTCCCTTTTTTTTTAAGTCTCCTAAACCTCCCTCACCAGGATAAAGCCATAAAAAAGATACTTATTTATAGCTGAGTGAATAAGCCGTCCAAAACATTAAGCTCATTAAAGGGTCATTTACCCGAACACTTACCGGTAAGATTGAACACCCTAACTTACTTCATCAAGTAAGATTATAGTTCATCAAAACAGTATCATATACAACAATTTTCCCGATAAGCGCTTAACGGATAAGAGTCTTCACCCTCACTTACCAGGTAAGAGTAAGACTCTCCATCCTTATCATTGCTCTTACCGAGTAAGATTCTTGATCCTTGTCATGTTCATCCAGTAAGATAAATGAGTCGGTAAATGCTTACGCTTCTAGCCCGGATTCTGACTTAGAGGCGTTCAGTCATAATCCAGCGCACGGTAGCTTCACGCCACTGGCTTTTCAACCAAGCGCGATGACCAATTGTGCGAATCAACGGTTCCTCTCGTACTATGTTGAATTACTATTGCGACACTCAGTAGAGTAAAACTAACCTGACTAACGACACGTGCCTTTGGGGGCCGAGGCCCCTATTGCTGGTCAACAAACAGGCGGTGGGCACATGCGTCGCTTCTGGTCCGGATTCTGACTTACAGGCGTTCAGTCATAATCCAGCACACAGTAGCATCGCACCACTGGCTTTTGACAGTGTCGCAATAGTAATTCAACCTAGTACGAGAGGAACTGTTGATTCGCACAATTGGTCATCGCGCTTGGTTGAAAAGCCAGTGGCGCGAAGTTACCGTGCACTAGATTATGACTGAACGTCTCTAAGTCAGAATCCGAGCTAGAAGCGACGTATGTGCCCACCGCCTATTTGCCGACCAGCATTAGGGGCCCATTTAGTAAACGGCTCTAAGTTGCAAGTAAACAGCCCAAATCTAGAGCAAAACCAACCAACCAACCTGTTGGAAACTAAAGAAAACAAGGTAAAAATTTAGGAGTACTATTAACATTATGGACGCTATCAATAGGGCCAATAAATAAAACTAAGATTTATGTACGTATAGGTCTTAAACTCTCAGGATAACCAACAAAAAGATCAAGTCGAATAGTCACAAAGTAGTCGGGTCGTTGCATTCGCAGAGATTATTCTTTTTTAACTTGCTAAATACTACGCATATAAGGTTTCGTATGTATAGATATAGATATCGGTCCTTCAGCTCATTAACGACCTGGGACATATCAGACTCCCGATCTTGAAGCTCAAAGATACCACCAGAATCCACAAAAGTATGCAGTAAAACCAACTTCGAGAACTAGCCTTCCCACCTTCATGTGGATGATCGACACCTCTTTGTCCCATGCCAAATGAGAGAACAATGTTGAGTTGCGCGTGTTTCCCCAACGACAGGTCCACCGCACCCCCACCAAAGGAGACATCGCTGCTGATACGGATCATACCGGAAGTTACATGGGACGAACCCAACGCTTCAGAAGCCAGATATTTGGTAGAGAACTCTGATGCAAATGCAGGTGGAGCAGCGATGTTTCCCAGCAGCATGTAACTCGCCTTTTTCATAAACGGGTAAGCTGCCATATCTGTAAGCAAAAGGTTTCAGTTTTGAGAACAAATACCAATCGGAATGAACAACCACCAAACGAGGCCTTTTTACCTTTCTTCGAAGAGGAGGCAATATCATGGCTTGCTTCGCTCACTTGATGGGTTCCATTATTCACATTCTGAAAAATAAAAAACGATCATATCATCAGCAGAGTAGTGATCACAATGCGAGAAGAGACTCGTGTTTCAATTGTTACTCCCTCCATCCCAAAATAAATGTCCACCCACAGTTTTAGAAATGTGCAATTATTACACTTTTTACTTAACTAAATGATGATATTAGAGGGAGTAATGAATTTCTCCGTCTTATAATTAAGAGTAATTGGAAAGTAGACATTTACTTTTGAAAGTGGAAAGTTATTTTGGGACAAACTAAAAATGAAAATGTAGCCGGTTATTTTGGGACAGAATTGTTACCACCTCAAGAGTTAGGGACGAATCAGGGAGGATGTTCTTCTCGCTTCCTATTGAATCATGAGTGTACTGCAAGTTGTCGATATCCGAATTACCGAACGAGAGATACTCATCGAGCATGTCAAGTCCAGGATCAGACTCCACAGCATGTTTAAGGTCATTTGCTTCAAAGAATAAGCTATCATCAAGTGAAAAGTCACCAGTAACAGCATCAAAATATGGTTCGTCAAGTAAATAATCCATGTCAAAATTCATGGTATCGTTTGGTTCTCCTATATATTCATGGTTGACGGACCCAAGATCCAACCCATTCTGCACAGCCTGATCGAACAACGTAGATCCGTCACTTGTGTCAGCCTGAGGTTCAGATTCACCCACATGATCCAACAAGGACTTTTGAGGGTCGTTAGTCATCGTAGCAGATATATCAGCACGATTGACATTATCACCCTCATCGAAGGTTAATGGGAGAGGACCAACTTCCTGTGGCATGTCTGTGCCAAGAATCTAACATAAAACGAGAAAAGAAAAAAGAAAGAGAGCACCTTAGGATTTGAATAAGACAACTCGAAAACATATGGACATGAAATTAACAGTAACGTACAAAGGCCTGATAAGAAAACATGATACCATATATTAAACCACAAAAAGGAGTGTAGTCCTCAAATGATGTCTGATCTTAAACGATATCAAAGAATGCATTTCTCATTTGAAGTTCACAATTATGTCATTAAAGAATGAAGATAATACGAAGATCCCACGTTTCCTTCACAAGTCCCTTAAACCACCATACTGGATATGATGAGATTCAAGTATCTCACTTCATCATCATAAAGGTCAAAAAACGCTATTATCTATCTGTTAAACTTGTGTTTGGCATGAACCCTTGCCATGAACAGGGTTCATAACAACAATAAGACAACTGATCAAGAAACACGCTGGCATGAAACCTTGGAGTGATCGACTCCACCTATGGGATTGAGAGTTTCATAAATGCATGAATCATGATGATGCAATAACATGTATATTATGATTCCTAAAAGACATTATGGAAACTAGAGTTCAATCATACGGTAAGTTGACCCAAAGATGAATGATTATGGTAACTTGCCTCTGAACTCACTGTATCATATATTTCTTGTCCACTGTAAGCTTGTCACTCACCGTACGTTTGTTTGAACTATAGAACTCGTGCAAAGCAAATCCCGGAAATGAAGAGTACACAGAAACTTCAAAAGGTGAACAAAAAGGCAATGTAAATGATAAATAGCATCACTTCACGTCTCAAAGGGTACGTTTGGTACGGGACAGGACAAGACTGGACGGGGGAGAGTGAGGTGGGCAGGTGAGAGAATTTTAGAAGGTTTTGGGGTTTTAATTTGACATTGGTAGTTAAGTAATTGACCAAGCTTGTCCCATCTACCTGATTTTTGCTACATCTATTTTGGTGGGACTGGATAAATGCATTTTTGTCCCTCTCAGTTATGTCAGTTCCAGTCTAATTCGCACCAAATGTGGAACAAGAAGTTTATGTTCTGTCCTATACTGTCCCGTGTACCAAACGCACCCAAAGTGACTTCAAGCACTTCACATATTTTATGTTAAAAAAATAAACCCACAATGGCAATGTTGGCCACTTTGGATTATCTTTTCTAACATAAAATCAATTACCTAAATTACCTGGAATACAGTTATTAAGGTGAATCCATGTGCTTATGTCCCTCAAATCTCCCAAACATAGAAAATAAGCAACCAAAAATTCTGCTATGAACTAGGATAGTAGAGCAAACTAATAGCCTTACATGTCTATGTGCATAGTTTTTGGAGTCAGTAATGGCAACATTAAGATCGTATATCAGTAATCTAATGACATACCATGATGTTCCTATGTTATTTTAACCAGAATTGCCAACAAAACTAGGTTTTGCTATGAAAGCTTCTGTGTTAGGGGATGGAAATTTCATCCATAACAATGAATCTCCAAAAGAGGATTTGGAAGTCCGAGGATTCTTCTCACAGAACTCTTGAATGACTGTCAATCTTCTAAATCATATTTTGCAATATCAAACTTCATGATTCAACATAAAACAATCAACTTGAGAAGTGGTTACTACCACCAAATAAGATTATGTTTTGCCTGCTTATTAAGCCTTAAATCTTCTAATACCATTCTAATAAGACTAGACCGAAAGGCAGGCTGTTTAATGACTAGCCCACAAATACAAACTTCTAATCAGATTTCAGTTGGCTAACTTGGCATTCTGAAAAGATTAACCATTGAATGTTAAACCAAGCTTTACCAGTAACATCGAACTTTCTTCAGTGGTTTTTAATTATCTGTAGCATCCTGAAGGTAGATAAGATCTCAGGAAGACTAAATTTCACTCACCAACTTCACAAAATAATCCAACATGAAATGTTAAACATCCACTTTCTTGAGAAACTGATCGTATTTTCTTATTTCATAACTTGTGGGGACGGATAAACCACGTTGCGTTTTCATAAAGGGAAACAAAAATTAGAATGTCATGCATAAGGTGATCATATAATACGAGCTAACAAATTAGAAAAAATTCCATATAATTGAAAGACTACTAAATCAAGCAGAATTACATACACATTATATTGCATCTAAATTAGTCTCATGGCTGCAAATAGATAACAGGACCAATAATGATCGAGAGATGCATGATATATAGATAGCTATTTAAGGCATCACCTAAGCAACAAAGCACTCTTGGTCTTGAAGGCGCAAGCCATCAAAGAGCCTTGGATTGGGATGACTGGAAAAGCAAATAGTTGTCCAGGCATCACCTTTGCTGTCGTGTTTGCAATGTGTAGCTTGGCAGGGAAATTTGGATGTAAGTGTAATGTAAGTGATCACTTCTCCTTTATTAACGGGTGGCTGCCGATTCTAATTGGCAAAATAGATGGGTTGGATAACAAGTTCGGGTTTAAATGGGTATAATTTTTGGGTATAAAAAAGGGTTAGGTCGACCAGCCAACCTTTTTATTCCATTTTTTCTAATTTCATAAATAATTAGTATATTAAGTATGATTACAAAAACTATAATATTGATATTGATCCAATTTTTACGAATAAATCAATTTAGGAGCTTGTAAACACTTGAGTATACTTTAGGTGATGTCCATCCATTCAATCTGTTTCTTTCTTAGCTGATCTTTTCTAATTTTACCCACATTGACCCATTATCAAGAAATATATACCCAACTTGACCTAATTTCACATAAATGGGTTGAAATTACCCCCTTTGAAGCCTACTTTTTACTCCAAAAAACTCTTCTATATATTTATCATTGACCCCTGGTCCTCAATTTATATATCCTATTTTGTCATACTCTTGTGGTCTACGTGTAATTAGTTCATGTATATAATTTTGGATGAGTTGACACCTCATGGACAACCAAGGAGGGCATGGTATCCCCTTCTCCTGCTTGTCATGGAGCTTCAATCTGGCCACCTTATGTTAGTGGAGACAACCATAATTATAAAAAAACTGAAATACATAAAGTGTGCAAACCTGTTCAATGTCATTAGCATTCAGATAGGAATCTTTATCAACAGGCAATTCCTCATTACGATCTTCCTGCTTGGGGACCAATACTGACTCGTCATCTTCCCATTCCTCCTCAACAAATGGTGCCCCATATTTTTCACCATTCTTAGGTCCAGAACCACTCTTGTGAAAGATCCGACAGAGGACATATGCATCCTGCCAACCCAACGTCCAGAGTAAAAGAAGACACCATGATCAGCATAACATGAAGAAAAAATAAAGAACATGCAAATCATATAATAACAAGCTATACAAAATATGAAATATAAAAACATGCTACAAAGAATAACATAATTATAGCCACATCCAAGACTTCCATCTATCCACTTTTACACAGGGTAAGCCTCACCCTAAACCAAACCAAACCAAACCAACACAGTTAAATCTAATTCGTAAGTAGGGTCTGGACCTGAGATGTACGCAGAACTAACCTCTACCCAAAAGAGTAAGGTGGCTGTTTCTGTGAATATCCTTGACCTAAAGTTCAATTTTCTTCATATGAATGCTTACCATGATTTCAAAAGCACATAAATTTTCATTGACACGTATAATATTACATATTCATGATGTGATACAAAGATAATATCCTCACTTGCACATGTCCAGCATTTTGCAGCTCCTGGTCGATGAGCCTGTATTCATGCATCACCCAGTTTGTCCTCTCACCTTTTGGTGCCCGACCACTATGATAAACCAGAGTTTTCTTCATCCCAACCTGTTGAGATCTATGGTGAACAGCTCGGTCCTTCCCAGTAGTCTTCCAGTACCCCTTCTCGGTTGCCCGATTTGTCCGGGAACTATTCCCACATTTCTTGTCCAGGACACTGAAAAAGTACCATTCCAAGTCTCTTGTCTTCAGCCTGGACAAACCTATAACCCCAAAATTGACCAAATAACACAAGCAAAGATGTCAATTCATTTACATATCCTAAAATTACATGATCTATATATATACTGTTAACGTAACATCCCTTTTCGAAGGAATAATTTAAAAATACGTTTATAATGATGTTTGGGGGTAGACATGCTCTAAAGATAAACAGAAGGGTTGTTGTCTCAAATATCATCTATATTTATAAAAAAGTTAAATAGTTAAATGTTGGGGCACGATTTGACAGAGAGAAACTCTAGGGTTTGTTGTGTCAATTTCATAAACTAGTAATAATATAAATGGGGTAAAATAAAATAAAAACAGACAAGAAAAAGTTATCTAAATCATTGTTTAGAGTGTTGTATTAATATAAGAACTTTACGTGAGTTGTTTAAGTATCAAGACGGGTAAACAAGTCAAGTACCAACGGGGTATTATTAACTAAAAGGGCTAAAATGGTTTCAAGTAGTCTTAAAACTGGGTACACGTCAAACGTTTGTATTTTATATAACTGATTCATTTTGCTTATGTTTGAATGTCGTTGAAAAATGCATGATTTTAAATGTGTGATGAAATGTGGTTATTTAACGTTTTACACAAAGTAAATTTTAAGTTGAAAACATGCATGCTAAATTGTTATGAGAAACTACGTGGAAGATGTTTTGAAACTTGATGTTTATGTAGCATGCTATTGACATAAATTTTGGTGAAATACACTTTGTATAAATGAGGTATTGTGAGCTATTTGTTTGCTCACATGTGACGTATGTTTGATCGGATCTCGAGACTTAGGGTCACCCCCTCTGTTGCGTTTTGTATTGGGGCCGCTCCCTTTACAATTAGATTGGTTGCTCCCATTGGGTGTTTTATGGAGTACCGTGCACCGTTGGTGCTAGATGCTCGGCTATTAGGCACAGTGTCTATATAAGACACAATGTGCACATGGTGATTATGTCGAAATTAGCCTAACGGATGAGTGGACTGATGAGTAGTGCTCCTTTACTGATTCGGGTTTCGTTGCGGGTCTCCCCCACGTGGTGCGATGTTTATTACCTCATTATGAAAATAATAACCAGATCTTCATATATTTTCAGTGAAAAGTAATGTGTTGACTTGTATATCAATAGTATTTACAAATCATGCATTATTTGAATTTATGAATCAGTTTAGTTTTGTTGAATGTTTTATGATACAAACTCTTGAACTCACCAGACATATAGTCTGCCTTGTTTTTGTATGTCGACGTTAATCCTAGGATCAAAACCAAGTGTGTGTGGCAGTGCTAGTGGTAAGGAAAGCTAGTACTTGATATTAGTGGATGATACGTCGTGCGATAACTCTTTTGAGACCATGATTAGCTGCAAACAATTGAACAAGGTTTTAAAAAGCATAATTGTGCCTCAAGGCGTTTTCCCTCACTGAAACGAGGCTTAAGCCTCGAGGCGGTCCGAGGCATAAGCTTTGAGGCAGAAATATATACACGACAAATGTATATATATATATACACACCAATCTGCATTCAACTGCTTCTGCTCAGAAAATATATGCAATATATACACACACTTGACACTTGAGTACTAGACACAAACTATATATATCATACTAAATTACTAGACACATACTTTTTCAATCACAAGGTATAGATGTTAATGTACTAACGAAGAAAAAAAATTATTGATCTATTCATAAATATATATATTAATATGCTCACAACTCATGAAGAAAAAATATTAAATATCAACAAAGTGTGGGTAGAAGTGTAATCCGGTAGATACTACTTCTGTGAACCGAAGAGAATCGAAAAAGAAAATGAAAGAAAACAGGAGAAAACTGGAACTCACGAAGGACAATAAACGAGTAGCAGATAGGGCTTAAGAGAACCAGAGAAGAACAAGGTTTTCAAAAAAAAATAGAGAAGGTTTTAGTCATTTTTTAAATAATTTAGCCTAGGTATTGATGTGTACGCCTCTCTACCGCCTCAGTTACCACCTCAGACGAACAAGGCGTACGCCTTTAAAAGGCGCCGCCTCATGTGCGATTTTGGACCGCCTCCCCTCGAGGCGTGCCTCAAGGTGTGCGTCTCACACGCTTTTTAAAACCATGGCTGCAAATAGCATTTTGGTGGAAATTGTATTATCATCGTCTTTGTAATTAGCCATTTAAACTTAGATTTACCCATTTATGTGGCTTTTATATACATAATCTTTTGGGAAATCGTTATATACAAATACGTACAGGTTATAAAAATGGCAGAAAATGATTTTACGAATGGGTCATGCCAAATTTTCGCTAGAACTTTTAGTATAAAGATTTGGATGTTACACAGAGCAGTGGTTTAAGAGACTTAGGTGTTAATTTAGAGTACCTAAGCCTAAACCATTTGTTGTGTAAGTTATTATCAGACTAAGATATTAATTGTTCTCATGTATGGAGATGATATGGTCATAGTTTTGTTATGTGGAGACCGAAGAAGATAGTGGGTACAACCAAGTCCAAGTTATAGTTTCTCCTTATCTATCAAGTAGAGAGATATGTTAAGCTTCAGACTGTTAGTGTAAGTGATTTAGGTCTAAGTACTAGAACTCAGTCGGGATATAGGAAAAAGAGTCACAAGATGACTCAAGATAAAACAAAGAGGTATTATGAAACTGATGATAATGACTAGTATGATCAAGAAAGAAAAGTACAGTAAACTTGTGTAAGTGTTATAAACAAAATGGGGTGCACTTTGACATGATAACCTATGGTAAAACATTCAATCTAGTATGTAAGTTGATAAAACATCAACATTACAAAAATAAAAGTGATGATGATTCAAGGCTAGCTAAGAAACTGTCTGAACTCATAAGAAATTAATCAAGTTGTGGATTTGAGGAAAGAGGATACTAAAAGTATTCCGTGGATCACCATACTCAAATTTGAGAAGAGGATAAGGAATGTCGACTTCATTATGGTTGATTAGTTAAGGTTTAAGAAAATGTTAAACCTTCAACTTGCTATGAAAGCTAACAAATAATGTTATTGAGAAATGTATACATTATCCTTCACATTATGTGTTTTAGAGGAAAGGTTAGAGATGCAATGGCTTAAAATTTGTTCATTTCTTCAACAAAATACACTCTTAGTTCTTTATTTTACTAATGTGGAGTTTTGATCTTTCAAACCTCATCGACTAAGAGAGGTCTATGGGTTTCTTCTAGGATTCGTTAGGGCGGTTTAGGGGCTGTTTGGTTGGTTTTCCATTAAGTTCTTAATGGATAAAGTTGTCTGTGTGGATTAATCTGTCTGTATAGATTTGTAAGATTTTTATTTGCGAGAGTTTTTTCATATATGGAATGAACGTTTTTTTTAATGGGATGGACTGGTTTAGAAAAAACTTGGCTTTCTGCATAAAGCTCCCCCTTGAAATCTTAATGAATAAGCCACTTTCTATATTATTAAGCCACTACCAAACAATCATATATAGCTGACTAAATAAACTGAAATCTTACTGAATAAGCCACTTTCTATATTATTAAGCCACTACCAAACAATCATATATAGCTGACTAAATAAACTGTGAGTCTCATTAAGCTCATTAAGGTGCAAACAAACAGGCCCTTAGTTTACTTATTTCTAAGTTGGAAAGGTTAAAAGTATAATTAAAGCATCTTTAGGGTTCCCAATATTACTTGGGAACTTGATGAAGATAAGAGATTACAGTAACCACAATTGTTTGTCTAGGCTTAGATTTTGGGGACGAAATCTCCTTTTTAGGGGGAGGGGGGGGGGGGGGGGGGAATTGTAACATCCCATTTCAAAGAATTAATTTAAATTTTAAAAATACGTCTATATTGATGTTTGGTGGTAGACATGTTCTAAAGATAAACGAAAGCATTCTAAAACATGATCCTTAAGACTATAGAAGCCACAACAGTACAACTGCAAGAGAAACTGATCAATTATATTATATAAACCCTAAATTTGAAGGAACAATTTAAGAGCGGGAAGTGGATTGACCTGGAAGATCCCAGGGCTCGACTTTGTAAACGTCGACATCGGAAATAGCATCAAATCGGAAGGGTTTCCCGCAAACTTTGCGCCTTAGATAGTAACGTACGAGTTCCTCATCCGTCGGATGAAACCTAAATCCAGGAGCGAGTGAAGAAGCTGCGGAACCAATCGCTAATGCCATATACGAATAATACTAGGGTTCTTGATTGTATGCGATTAAGAGAGAGATTGGAAATTCTTGATTAGGGTTTCAATGAGGGTTTGGGCATTCCATTTTACGAAACGAGATGGTAAAGAATCTGATCACTGGGTTTTTTATATTGCGGGAAGAAAAGGGTTTGGGGCAAGTCGCACGTCTCTTCCTTGGCTCACAAGGGTCCAACGAGTCGACTCACATTATGACTTGGATAAAATTTAAAAAATACTATATAAAATGGTTAAAAGATTATGTTTAATTTAACAAAAAATTTAAAAAAATAATACATATTTTTTATATCTTCCTCTCATAATTGTATTTGTATTTTATTTTTAGGTACTCAAAAAATAATGTTAGCATTTATATTTTTTTATTAATTATATTTGTATTTTGGGGGTGATTTATTTTGCAATTCAGTAAAAGATTACTACCTTGTGCAACCCTCATTTAAACCGTTTATTTAGCTCAATCATTATGAATTGATTACTGGATTGTATCAATGATTACTGGTTTCATGCAGTAATCTTACCTGCAATGTATAGTATTTAGGGTTGTAAACGAACCGAACGTTCAGTGAATCGTTCGTCGGGAAGTTCGTTTATTTTATAAATGAATGAACATGAACACATTTTTATGTTCGTTTAGTTAAATGAACGAACATGCACAATGGTCTCGTTCGTTCATTTACGTTCGTGAACGTTCGCTTATTTATGTTTGTTCATTTATGTTCGTTTACGTTTGTTTATATATATAAATATATTTATATCTTATATGACATTAATATATGAAATAGTTAATTAAATTAATTTGTTAGAATTCCTTTTTATATCTTAAGTTTATTCTGTTTTTCATTTTATTATGTTATTTTTTTACGAACGAATGATGAGTAACGGTGGTTGTTTTTTGTTTATTTGTGTTTGTTCATTTATGTTCGTTCGTTTAGCTCTTAATGAACGAACATAAACGAACACAAACAAACATATTTTCTTAACGAACGAACATGAACACAAAAAAAATCGTTCGTTTACTGTCTATGTTTGTTCGTTTGTTCGGTTAAGTTAAACGAACGAACACGAACAAGACTCCGTTCGTGTTCGTTCGATTCGTTTACAACCCTAATAGTATTTCATTAAATGCATACACTAACATGGAATGCATATTGTTTCATGAAAGTACCACCTTCATCTGGTACATCGCATAAACCGTTATGTGCATCGACATGTGTTGTAGAAATTCGACGAAATCAGATGTAATCCAGTAATCAATCGAATGTTTACATAATAAATGGGCTAAATGAATGGTTTAGATGAGGATTGAACGGGGTTGTAGTCATTTTGTTGGGTTGCAAAATAACCATGACCTTGTATTTTATAGATTTAAAAGCATATTAAAAATTCTATAAAAGAGCGTTGTGTTCGAAAATCGAGACAAACATGGATAGGATAGGATAGTTGTGAAGAATGGATATTTAAGAATTGTATGTATCTTATATTTATTATTTATAATGTCATCCTTATGTAGATAACAAAAAAGAATGTTTGAAGTCGTTTACGACAAAAGCTTATTAAATTGTCAAAAACTTAGGTAAACACTATAACTTCATAATACATGCGGGAAATATTTCATTTACAATTTCAACTGAAATTATAACAACGACTTGGATAATCTTTAAAACAAAAGATACAGACTAATTAACATGTTAATAAGATCAACATGAAGGAATAAATTATATAGGCATAGCTAGACTTGACATCATGCCTTTATCGATTTTCTAGCTTTTGTGCTTTGGTGGGTCTCTGAGATCCTTTCAATGACCTATGTTGTCTTGAAATGATATTTATATAATTTGATGGATTGCATAAAGCGTACAGTCGTGCACAAGGTTTTATTTAGGGCTTTATTTTCGACATAAAATCTTGTTTTATAATTTGATTTCATCAGTTCTTTCTGCATACAAATCCTATTAAGATGTACTACAATATTATGACATACTAAAACATCATGCCAACATGCCCTACTTTGAGCATAAACTTACTGGTCACTTGTAGAAGATGAAATCTACCTCTTTTATTACTTTCATGGTATTAAGGCATCAGATTGGACCTACAATCGTTGCTATCACACTGCCCATTAACTTTAGCTTAACATATTTTTGGAATATTACATCATACATCCATTTTTCACTAAAAGATCATGAATTGCATAAATAAAAAACTATGTTTTTCGATTCAAACAACAAATCAACATGCTCTAATCTTGAAAATCTACCGTAACACTGTTGTTATGGTTATGAGACCATGTTTATAAACATATTATTTCCATTTTGACCTTTAATTATACTTAAAATACTCTAATTTAAATCGCGAGAAAAATATTTTACTTTGTAAAAGTCTTAACTCTTTTATATGTTGATTTGCAAAACACATTTTTATACAGCATTTATTTAATAGAGATACTTGTATTAACATCTTAACCACCTTCCAAATCAATCCCTCCCTCATTAGTCATTAATCACTTTCACGTATTAAAAAGTGATCTTTAAATCAAGAACACAAGACTTTATACAGAATAACATGCATCAAGCACTTGACTTGGTCGTATCTCTTCAATCAGGGGAAATCTAAAAAGTTTGTATATGACGATAACAAGTGTTAACGGCCCAAATTATATGAATGGCGGTGACCGGTGACGACTGGCAAAAGTCGAACACAATTTCAGATGAATTTCTGCAACTAGGAGCCTAGAATATTTCTTTTTGAAACCGTAGGTGTTCAGCCCAGTTTATGTATACCTCACTAATCCCATATGATCCTGATACAATGTCCCTAAGAAGACTCGAACTAACCCCCAGTGAGCTTGAAAAGAACCGAACTAATGACCCATAAGGAGCCTCAAAGTTTATTTGCTAGTTGAGCAAACCAGGAGCCTAGAAGAGCCTCAAAACCTGGCTTCCTTTATTTTGCCCGTTGAGGTTTAGCAGCCTAGAGTTGCTAACTCAAGCGAATAGACGTGTTTCACGTATTGACAAGTGACCATACAATCCCAGCAACAACATTCACTATCAACATTCACTATCGGAAACCATCTTCAGGTTCAAAAGCGAACCATGGAAACAGAATAAAGAAGCCGAACACAACAGAAGCAGTCTCGATACACAACTTTATTCGACTAGACTCGATGACACAAGCCAGTATCATTAGCCAGGCCAACAGTTTTTCCAGATGACAACAAACTACAGAACTAGAAAAAAGGCTACAAAGGTTACAGATGATAACTAGCCACCGGTCCTGAACCCGTTGTTCTCCTTGCTCAAAAGCTCGATTCGCGACTGAAGAATGTTGATCATCGCCTGGGCTCGCATCACTTCAATCTTCAAAGTCTCTTTCTCCATCGAGACGTTAAGAATCTCGTTCTCCAAGTTGTTTATGAACTTCAGATAGCCTGGCGGCACTGATTTCTCGAGAGTGGAGGCATCAAACGACGGCAGTCTGGTTGGCGGATGACATTCTCGTGCTTCAATCGACTCCAGCAGCGGGAACTCCAACAACGCTCTTCTTGAATCTTGGCTCGTTGTAGTCGAATCTTCTGAACCGTTTGCATTGCCGGAGTTTGGATCGCTTGGCTTCGATCTTTTGTTGTGGAACAAAGAGAACGTTTCGAGCTCGGGTTCGGAATTCAAAGCACGGTCTTCGGATCTTTCCCGTTTGCAGACAAACGGGATGGTATGAGGATCCTCGCTTTGATCAAGGATCTTCTTGGCAGAAGTTTCCTGTGAAAACGAGCTCATCGTTATATACGCCTGGACACGATGGGACAAGAGAGTACAAAAACTTGTGGCATTCACCAAAATTGGTGGAACAAAATCCAGATAGATGAAACGAGATTGGTAAATTATTAAACTACACATGTCAAATTAAAACCTAAAAACTTCCAAAATTCTTTCCATTCAGGTCTGCCCGCGTACCAAACACAGTAGCGGATAGAACTGGATGGGCGAGAGTCAGATAGACTGTGAAAGAACTGTGAAAGAACTGTGAAAGGTTAAAAGGTTTTTATATGACAAGGCTAGTTTAGTAATTTACATATTTTGTCCCGTCTCCCTCGTTTTGGAGGAACAAAAATACTGCATTTTTGTCCCGGTTAGTATGTCCAATATAACTGTCGCATTGAAACGTGGGACAACAAGTTTTTATTCTGTCATATCTGGCGTACCAATCAAACCCACCACCAGGAACTAAGATAATACCTGCACAATGTCATTTCCTTCGGCACGAGTCTCGTCACCATTAGCCAAATCATCGTCGGCTTCACCACCGGGAACCAAGAGGGCTGCATCATCAGCCCATTCTTCCTCGAGAAATGGTGCATAACGATCCCCATTTGGCGGCCCTAACCCGCTCTTTTGAAAAATCCTGCATAGCACAAACGAGTCCTATTCCCGACCATCCCATAAACAAGAACAATTAGTTCGAAAATCCCAAAAACCGGCATGTAAGCTAAACGAACACATATTCTTCAAACCTGTGCTACTCCGGCACGCACCAATTCTTGATCCAAAAGCCGATACTCGTGCATAACCCAATTAGTCCGCTTGCCGTCGGGGGCTCGACCACTATGGAACACAAGCGTTTTCTTCATTCCTATGGTCTCCGACTTATGGCGCACAGATCGGTCTTTTCCGGTGGCCTTCCAATACCCTTTTCCGGTGGCTCGGTTCAACCGTGAACCGTTGCCGTACTTCCTATCTACAGGGCTAAAGAAGTACCATTCTAGATCTCTTGTCTTCAATGGTGAAAAGTCTATAATACCCATAAAAATCACATCAGATCAACACCATCTTATCTTCAACATACAATATAGATATACAATTTGTAGGTCAAACAAGTGTTCTACAAAATAATTGTAACTTTAACATATTTATGCATAAATGTACCCAAAATTTACAGACCAATTTTGCTGCTTTGATTCCTTTAATATAATTGACCAGAAATTAACAAAATTATCCTTAATAATTACGGTAAAAATGATTCAATTTCAAGTAAATTACTTAAAATATACATAAATTTGATGAACTTTGCTGTAATAGACAGCAACATCTGTTTTAATCACTTAACAATCGGAAAATTTGGGCAAAAACTCGAGAAATAATCTAATTAGATCCCGAAGAACAGGAACACGAAATTGAAAAGCAATAACATCAAAATCAAACGATAAACTCCAATCACAAATTAACAAAACCTCCTGCAAAGATGTGTGTGTATGTATATATATATATAGATGTATGTATATACCGGCAAGTTCCCAGGGTTCAGATTTGTAAACATCGATCTCCGACACGGCCTGAAACCTGAACGGCTTCCCACAGGCTTTCCGTCTCAAATAATACATCACGAGCTCCTCATCGGTGGGGTGAAACCGGAATCCAGGTGCAAGCGACGTCGGCGGCGGCGGAGGTGGTGGTGTAACGGCCATCAATTCATGAGCCATGGTCTGATTTTTTTCGATCTATAAGAGAAGATCGAAGTTGAAGGGGGTTGTGTTAAAAAGGGGGATAAGATAGCTTAAAAAGAAGCCATTAAAATCGAGATTGAAGGTGAAGGAAGTGAGGGCAGAGGTAACAGGAGGGATATCTATTGCCCGTGGGTTAAGAAACCTCCGATCAATGGATACTTGCTGGACACGGAAATCGAAAAACACACAGGGAGTGAAAAGCTATACATATATATATATATATATATATATAAATATATATATATATAAATATATATTATATATGTGTGTGGTAGTGATCGTCTTTACTTCTTTGGTGGGTTTTTTCATTTGCTTCAATTTGGGGTTTTTTGATAAGATTTCTTCAAATTCATCATAATTTTCCCATCAAACTTTTTATTTTCTCATTAGAATCTTGTGTCATTTTTTTTTAATCTTTTTTATATATTTGAAATTTCCATTCTCTCTTTAATGGTTTTTTAGAGAGATTTTAACAAGGATTCCATATATTTACATGATAACAAAGTCAAGATCTATAATTATAGGGATTCGAAAATTTATATTTGTCTTGTCCAACTACCTATCTAATTAGGGTCGTTCTTTAGAATGTTAAAAAAAAATATTGGCCCAATTTCACAGTGTCTATGGTATTTCTTTGACAAATGTGGGACTATAGTCCACCTTAGTGTCTCTCTAATTTCTATTACAAGACAAATGTAATATGTCTTTTCATCGTCTCTATAATTTGTATATATGTATCTTTGTTATTCTCATTTTAGGTGTAAGAGCGCCTCCAAAAAAGAATGGAACGTCGAAGGATCGATGCAACATATACAAGGTGGAGGTGGGGGGATGGCCTCCCATAAAAAAGAAAAAACAGATCCTAATTCAGTTACAAGGGGAAGAAAGCACCAAGGAGATCGTAGAAAACAAAGTTCATGGTTTACATTTTTGGGTAAAAAGTCTAAGAAGATGGTCGGAAGGCTATCGAGCGGCAAAGAGATTAGTATGGTTGAAAATCTTCGTGGTCCCCCTACATGGTTGGAGAGAAGAAGTATTCGTCGGAATAGCTCGTAGATGGGGGCAAGTCGTGAAAACTATGCATTGTGACTGGGACGATAACGATAACTTGCAATAGGGAAAAGTCCAAATATGCACATCCATTCTTTCAACAATCGATCTGTTGTGGAACATTAAGGTTGGTAATCTATTTTTTCGGATTAAGGTGGAGGAGGAGGAAAGCTCCCTCATGTCGAGTAGCGAGGGGAATACGGAAGAAGCAATCGAGGCAGGGGTCGATAGCAGCGAGGAGGACGTCTCGCAGGCGGATTGGTCGGAGGAAGATTTCGTGAGCGAAACCGAGTGGGCGGAGGAGAGTCATTATGGAGAGGAACCACGACCAATAAACGATAAGTACGGGGAAATGGAAGGGATATGTAACACCCTAAAACTTAGAGTAATTTAAAATTTTGAAAATTCGGCAATATGACGTTTGTATTTGGAGTAAACCCCCCAAATGGGTAAATGTATAAAGCGTTTACAAAATTTGTGAACGAAAATGAAAATCAACAACAAACTAATCTAAACAGATTCTATCTAGATTACATCGATTGTCAACCCAAATTCTCAAAATAAAGAAAATGTTTAAACACCAAGACTCCAAATATCTATTCATCTCAAGAATGCCTCAAAAGCCCACGCTCGTCACTCAAACCTTCGGCAACCCATCGCTAAGGGAACCTGTTATACACATCATATGAGAAAAAAATGTTAGGCTTAAAGCCTAATGAGAATATACAGTTTATATAATGATTGAGAAATAATTTTAGCTTGCAAGGATAATAAATCATTCCCATAGAGTTGAGTTTGCAAGTGAATTAACAACCACATAGTGACCTTTCGGTCCAATAATACATCTTGTGATGACGGGGGAGACTCGATTTCCAAGGGTCATGGCGGAACACAAAAGTAAGCCACTCTCCGAGTTGTGAGCTCAATACTTGGAACCATGGTCATGAACAACGTCGGTTCGTACTCAGATGTGGGGGAGGGCACCCGAGGATCCAAGTCATACTCATTCACTAGGATTACATTTACGGTCCATGGCTAATAATCGATCCCACATAACCGTACCAAGTTGCCTCCGAGGACCCAATGTCTCAACTAGCTACAAATGGGATAAATAACCCAAAATTAAGCTGAATCAATACCAATGGATCCATTAGTATTAATCTAAGACTTGTCACAATTATATTTGTGACCAAAACTATAGTCATACATATAGTTCATGTAAACGTTCCCAAAATAATTTGCTTACTTTTACAATAATAGGTTTTCCCAAATGTGACAACAATCACGTTTAAATCCAAACAACCATTCGTATGATTTATTTTCCCAACAACACTTTTATCAAGTAAATCCCATGGTATATGAAACCATGATATGACTAAAAGTATTTATCTAGGTATTTAACCACAAATGAATAAACACGTCACATTTTATAGTTTAAAAACATAGGACGCTCAATCATTTCTCAAAATGGTAAGAAACCCTAAAAATCTCCAAATGATCAAGTTAGGTCAAAATCCTTTCAACTAAGAAAATGTAACCTATGAGATGATTAGAAGTCTAAAAAAGTAGCTTGACATGTATAAGGTTTTAGAAAGGTAAGAATGAACTCACAGTGTGGGTTTTATTGAAAACCCTAGAAAACCCAAGTTGAAGTTTGAGGTTGAAGATGGTGATGGTGAGATGGTAGATCTTTGAACCTTAGGATTCCAACTCTAGGCAAGGAGAAAAAAATCTTGGAGAGATGGAGGAATAGAGCAATAAATGACCCTTAGGTTAGATTTAATGAAGAGGGAGAAGAAGAGAGGGTTTGCTTGAGAGGAGGGTGGAGAGTTATGAGATTGGGGCCGATTTTCTTCATTTAAGACGCACAGGGGATCTGTGTGGTTCGTGGTGCGCGGCGCGCCAAGCACTGGAGTTGCGAACAAACAGACCTCTACGCGGGTCGTCGCGCGACTCAAGTCGCGCAGGCCACTGTTTGCCATTTCTCCCTTAATCTGGCTAGACCAAAAATCGGGGTGTTACAGGATCGAAGGAAAAGAGAGAAGGTTGAACTAATACCTACAGAAGACGACGTCGATGACGGTGAGACAGAGTCAGACCGTTGTAGGGGGACCTTGGACATCGTGTTCATGATGATGGCGATGATTTTTCCAAGGTTTCACCCGTGCGCAACAGTAAGGAAGGGGAAATGTCCCATGTGGATGGAAGTGTCGATCTCTTGGAAAAGGAATTGGGTCAGTTTGTAGCAGGCCAAGAGACAGCTGGGCCCAAGCCCAATTTGTCGATAGTGGAAATGGGGAAGTTAGGCTTGATGGACTAAAAATTGGAGCCCAAAGAGAAAACAAGGGGAGTAAAGTCACGGCTCAAACAGAAGGGGTTTCAGGAGTAAAAGTGAGTGACAAAGAGAGAAGAAATAACGAGATTTATGGAAGGACAAAAAATGAGGACGAAAGAAGGTAAGCAAGAGATTCGGTGGAAAGGCATAAATCTGTTGGAGAGAAAAGTAAAGGGAAAAAAATGAAATTTCACACTTGGGTCGAGCTAGGAAAGGTGAGCTTTCACCTTTTGAAACAAATGACAAGGAATAGTGGGAAGAAACCGAACCAAAAAGAAATTTGAAATCAATTCAATTCAATTGGAGAAAAGTTCAAAACGTAACACGAAAGAAAAGAAGATGGCATCGACTGCAAGCCAAACCTCGGTCTCGAACGACTTAGGGAGTAAGGACAACCACGATGGTTTGAAAGATTTTGGAGAGAAAATTGGGGTATCGTGGAAGAGTAGAAAAACCAGGAAGACGGTAGGAGACAGAAGTAATCGGTAACGTGGGCGAGCAGTTTAAAGGTTTGTTCGTTTCTATAAATTATATCCATGAAAGCAATTTCTTTGACTATAAAGGGAATGGGGTTTGTTCAAAAAAAGAAATGGGTAAGAGAGATCATTAGAAAGGAGAAGCCAGACATAGTTGGTATTCAGGAGACAAAGATCAAACAGTGGAATGTGAATCAGATAAAGAGGCCTTTGGGGAGGGGAGGACGGGGATTATGCCCATGTTGGTGCTTCGGGGAATTCGGGTGGGATTTTAACGGTGTGGGATAAGAATAAATTTTGCTGTGAATACGTGATGGAGAAACCAGAGGTCCTAGCGGTTGTGGGAATTTGGTCGGGATTAGATGGTCTCGTGGGTTTTGTAAACGTGTACGGGCCGAGGAACGTAACTACGAGGATGGAAACATGGGTGAAATTGGAAAATCTCGTGTCAAAAGACGAGGTGAGATGGTGTATTTTCGGTGACTTCAACGAGGTAAGGGAAGGGGTGAAGACTAAACACGGAGTCAAATCCGAGAGGTATGGAGGATTTCAATGACTTCATCGGTAGAAGTAGTTTGGTTGAAATCCCAATGTTTGGAAGGAAGTTTACCCGGATAAGTGACGATGGAACCAAACTTAGTAAAATCGATCGGTTTTTAGTCTCCAACGACTTTGGATCATCGTGGAGGAATTTGGGAGTGAAGGCATTGGAGAGGGTGTGGTCCGATCACGTCCCGATAGTGTTGGGAGAAGACCAATCCGATTACGGCCCAAAGTCGTTTAAGTTTTTCGACACATGGTTGAATGAAGACGGAATCGAAGAAGTGGTTAGAGGTGCATGGAGGATCGAGGTAAATTCTACACAGTCGGACAGAATTTTTAGAGATAGATTAAAAAATGTGAAAGGGGTAATAAAGGAATGGACTAGAGACAAATTTGGAAAGTTGGTTATAGAAATCAATCGGGATAAGAGTGAATTTCTTCAATTGGAGATGGAAGAGGAAATGCATCGGTGGGAGGGGTCGAGAAGAGATAAATGGTTAGATGCAAGGGAAAAATGGTTAGATCTTGAAGAAAAAAGAACCGGGATGGAAAGACAAAAGGCCAAGGTAAAGTGGATTCTCGAAGGGGATGGAAACACAAAGTTATTTCATGCGTCTTTGAAGTATAGAGAACGAACGAATTTGATTAGAGGCTTGAAAGTCAATGAGGATTGGGTGGACGATCCATCTCAAATAAAATCGCATATCTTTGATTTTTTTAAAAGGAAATTTTCAAGTGACGATAAAGAAGGTCCGACGACCGTTAGTGAAAAAATTAAAAAACTTTTTCTAGAGGATGTGGAATTTTTGGAAAGACCGTTTGAAGAAGGCGAGGTATGGAGCGCGGTTAAAGGGTGCGGTAGCAACAAGTCACCCGGACCGGATGGGTTTTCTTTCAGTTTCATGAAGAAGTTTGGGGGAATAATTAAAGAAGACTTAATCGCAGTGTTACATTGGTTTTGGGATAAAGAAACAATTAGCATGGGTTGCAACTGGTCTTTTCTCACTTTAATTCCGAAAATCCCAAGTCTGGAGGGATTAGAGGAGCTTAGACCAATTAGTCTAATTGGGGTCTACTACAAAACGGTGGCGAAGATTCTTGCGGAGAGATTGAAGGGAGTGATGGGAAAAGTTATTAGCAAAGTTCAAAGCGCATTCGTCAAAGGTCAACACATCTTGGATGACATCCTTATAGATAATGAGGTGGTCGATTATATTTGGAAAAGGAAGCAAAGTGGGCTGATTTTTTAAGTCGATTTCGAAAAAGCTTACGACTCTGTCGAGTGGGATTTCTTGCTAAAAAGCTTAGAAAGTATGGGGTTTGGGAAAAAATGGATAGGATGGACCAAGGCGGGTCTCCGGTCATCCGCAATGTCGGTTTTGGTGAACGGTGCTCCGACTAAAGAGTTCGCGATGGAAAGAGGACTAAGACAAGGAGATCCGATTGCTCCTTTCTTATTCTTAGTGGTGGCGGAAAACTTTCATGTTTTGATGGAGGAGGCGGTGGAAAAGGGGTTATACGAGGGAATCAAAGTCGGGGTTAACGGTGTATCGATATCCCACATTCAATACGTGGACGACGCCGTCTTTTTTGGTAAATGGAACTTAGTGAATCTCAAGAACTTGCTAAAGATTCTCAATTGCTTTTGTGCTATCTCGGGTTTGAAGATCAATTTGAAGAAAAGCAAAATTTTTGGTGTGGGGATTAGCGAAACGGAGATTCAAGAATGGGCGAGAGGGGTCGGTTGTGAATAGGGAAGGTTGCCATTTGTATATCTTGGTCTCCCGTTTGGTGCGTCGATGCGAAAGAAAAAACAATTGGAAACCGGTTATCAAAAAAGTAAAATCGAAACTCGCGTCTTGGAAGTCTATAATCATCTATTTTTTAGGACGGTTAACTTTGGTTAAATCGGTCCTCATGTAACACCTCAAAAATCAGAGTAAATTAAAACCTGGAAATCTGACAATATGACGTAAGCAATTCCATTAACTTCCCATAAATGGGATTAGTCCTTAAGACTATACAATCCTATACAAGGATTTCATCAAAAGAATGGGACTTAACAATGCCCAACAATAATACTAATCAATTCCAAAAACCTCGAGACTCAAAACTCGTCTCTCCAAAAACCCCGGCAACCCACCGCTAATGGAAACCTGATACACATACCATTTGAGAAAAAGTGTCAGACTTAAAGCCTGGTGAGAACATACAGTTTATGAAGCTCAAAAGATAAAACATTTGCATCAAGATAACATTTCCAAAGAGATCAAGTTTACACAATAGGTCCTTGCCACAAACGGGCTTTTTCATTATAAACATGCCATAAAAGGACCGAAGCAAAACATTTTACCAAGGATTGTGGCGAAACACAAAGTTAGGCCAACAAACCGAGTTACGAGCTAAACCAATTGGAGTCCGCGGATACGAATCACAAAGTCCGTGCTTCAACGTGAGATCAAGCCCCAAGCGCAAAACCAAGATATACTCCTTCGCTAGGATCACTATGAACCATGGCTAGTATCCGGCCTCACATAACCGTACCAAGTTGCCCCCGAGGAACAAGTGATCCATAGCTACAATTCTGGGGAATGTAACATCCCAATAATACAGTCTACTCCAAAACCTATGGATCCACTAGTAATGGTAAGGACTCGTCACAACAACGTATGTGACCAACCATAAATAAACATATGGTTACAAACACATTTTTATAAACAAAATGCTATTCCCAGTTCAATTTCCTGTAAGAATGAAAATCATTTAAAAGAAGATCCTTTGAATATTTCTTTCGCATAAACGCACAGGTAAAACATCATTTTACGTTTAAAAATAAGATGAGATCAAAAAGGTAACTTTTGATATGTATACCGTTTAAAATGATAGTAGGAACTCACCTCTGTTTCCTTCTTCTTAACGAGCGCTACCTATGATAACACCGAAAGAATCGGTAAGTCGAAATACAGATAAACCTCTCGTTACTTGAATAGGACTCAAAGACACAGAAGCTAACAACTTAACAGAACCTAATCCAGTCAAAGGCAACAACCGGTCGAACACCACCCCGGTCGAACACCTCCCCGGTCCAACACTACCCCGGTCGAACAGGCAACACCGGTCGAAGGACCATCCGGTCGAATCAACCCTTCGGTCGAACACCAGTCCGGTCGAATCAACCCTTCGGTCGAACACCAGTCCGGTCGAATCAACCCTTCGGTCGAATCAACCATTCGGTCGAACACCAGTCCGGTCGAACGACCTCCGGTCGATCGACCATCGCCTTGTTCATCAAGAACAGCGATGCAGAACCCAGATTCAACCCAGATCCAAATGAGAAAATACTCAGATCTCAAAATGGAACGGTTCAAAACCTTCACAACGAGATTCTACACGGCTAAAAGCATTTAGATCAAAGCATTAAGCTAGATTCGTACCTCGATTTGCCTGAAACGATCGACCCAAAACAAAGCTTCTCTCCTGCCTTCTCCTTCTTCTCTGGCTTCTCCAAAACAAGATCTGATCAAATGAGATATTAAAAATATCTCAGATTTGATTTCTATATATATAGCCCAAGTTACATTATACCCCCTTGAACTTTGGGTAAAGGTCAACTTCTCACCCAATCCCAAAATTCAGGGTGTTACAATCCTCCCCAACTTGGGAATGATTTCGTCCCCGAAATCCAACTATACAAAGAGATGAGGATATCTACGCTTCATATCCTCCTCGGATTCCCAAGTCACATTTGCTCCTCGGTGATGCTTCCACTGCACCTTGACCAAAGTGACTTCCTTATGACGCAACTTCTTAGTCTTTCTCTCTAAGATGGCGTTGGGTTCTTCCACACAACGGTTACCTTCGTCAACCCTTAACTCTGAGAGGGGAATGACGCTGTCTTCTACCGCCAAACACTTCCGGAGGTAGCAGACATGAAACGTGTTGTGTATTCTACTCAACTCCGGTGGCAGTTCCAACTGGTAGGCCTGCAACCCTACACGCTTAAGTACTTTGAAAGGTCCGAGGAAACGAGGACTCAGCTTCCCACGTTTTACGAACCGTATGATGCCCTTCCATGGCGATACCTTAAGCATAACGCGGTCGCCTACTTGGAATTCCATCGGTCGCCTCTTCTTATCGGCATAGCTCTTCTGACGATCTTGAGCCGCTTTCATCCTCTCTCTAATACACTTGACCTTATCGGCAGTCTCTTGCACGATTTCAGGTCCGGCGAACTGCTTCTCCCCCGCTTCTAGCCAGCACACGGGAGTCCGACACTTTCGCCCATACAGTGCTTCAAAAGGTGCCATCCCAATACTCGAGTGGTAGCTATTGTTGTAAGCGAACTCCACCAAAGGCAGGTGAGAGTCCCAACTACCCCCGAAATCGATGACACAAGACCTCAACATGTCTTCCAAGGTTTGGATTGTTCGTTCGCTCTGCCCGTCGGTCTGCGGATGGTAAGCCGTACTCAACTTAACTCGCGTACCAAGCTCTTTCTGAAATCCATCCCAGAAGTTCGAAGTGAACCGACTGTCGCGATCCGACACGATCGACAATGGTATTCCATGCCTCGAGACCACCTCATCGATATAAAGCTTCGCCAACTTATCCATCGGTAAAGTCTCGCGCATAGGCAGAAAGTGAGCGCTCTTCGTCAATCTATCCACTATCACCCAGATGGTATCGTGTCCCCGAAGAGTTTTAGGCAACTTCGTCACGAAGTCCATGGTGATATGCTCCCATTTCCACTCGGGAATCTCTAAGGACTGAAGACTCCCATACGGTCTCTGATGTTCGGCCTTAACTTGCGAACACGTCACACAACGCTCAACGTAACGTGCCACATCAAGCTTCATCACCGGCCACCAATAGTGCAACTTCAAGTCCCTGTACATCTTCGTACTTCCCGGGTGAATGGAATACTTGGACTTGTGTGCATCTTCTAGCAACAGCTCACGGTTTCCCCCAACCTTGGGCACCCACACACGACCGCTGAACAGTTTTACCCCACGGCTATCTTCCGTTAAGAGTAAACGCTGTTTTGTCATGACTTCCTCTTTGAGATTCTCTTTCAACAATGCTTCCATCTGAGATGTCTTGATCTTCTCAACAAGACTAGACACTAGCTCGATTCTTGAATGGGTAGCTTGAATACTCCCGCTATAGTCCTTCCGACTTAGCGCATCGGCCACCACGTTCGCCTTACCGGGATGGTAAAGCAATTCACAGTCGTAGTCTTTCAACAACTCGAGCCACCGCCTTTGCCTCATATTCAGCTCTTTCTGACCAAAGACATACTTCAGGCTCTTGTGATCCGTGTAAAGAGTACACTTCGTGCCGTAGAGGTAATGCCGCCAAAGCTTCAAAGCGAACACCACCGCTGCTAACTCCAGATCATGGGTTGGATAATTCTGCTCATGTATCTTAAGCTGCCTCGAGGCATAAGCGATTACCTTGCCTCGTTGCATCAACACGCAACCCAATCCCATCTTTGAAGCGTCGCTGTACACCACGAAATCTTCCGACCCTTCAGGTAACGTCAAGATCGGAGCTTCACACAACTTCTTTTGAAGGATCCGGAACGCCTTCTCTTGGGTTTCGGTCCATTCAAACTTCACATTCTTCCGAGTCAGAACTGTCAAGGAAGAAGCGATCTTGGAAAAGTCTTGAATGAATCTCCTGTAGTATCCCGCCAGACCCAAGAAACTTCGGATCTCGGACGGACTCTTAGGAGGCTCCCAATTCATCATTGCTTCAATCTTGGAGGGATCTACTTTCACTCCGTCTCGAGTGACTACGTGCCCCAGAAATTGTACTTCTTTAAGCCAAAAGTCGCACTTGGAAAACTTGGCGTACAACCTCTCTTTTCTCAACACTTCCAGAACTTCACGCAAGTGCTGCTCGTGCTCTGTCTCACTCTTGGAGTACACGAGTATGTCGTCAATGAATACAATGACCGACTTGTCGAGGAATGGTCGGCACACTCTATTCATCAAGTCCATAAACACCGCTGGTGCGTTCGTCAGGCCAAAAGGCATTACAAGGAATTCGTAATGGCCGTAACGCGTTCTGAATGCCGTCTTCGGAACATCTTCTTCTCTCACCTTCACTTGGTGATAGCCTGATCGTAAGTCGACTTTGGAGAAACAACCCGCTCCTTGAAGTTGATCGAACAAGTCGTCTATTCTCGGAAGCGGATACCTGTTCTTCACTGTAGCTTTGTTCAACTCACGATAGTCGATGCACATTCTCATTGTGCCATCCTTCTTCTTAACAAATAAGACCGGAGCTCCCCAAGGTGACGAACTCGGTCTTATGAATCCCTTCTCAAAAAGCTCTTGGAGTTGTGCTACCATCTCTTGCATCTCCGATGGCGCTAAACGATAAGGTGCTTTAGCGATCGGTGCAGCGCCTGGCACGAGATCAATCCGAAACTCTACCTGACGATCGGGCGGCAACCCGGGCAAGTCGTCCGGAAAGACATCTGAATACTCCCGCACGATCTTCACATCTTCCAGCTTGGACTTCTCTAACTTGGCATCGATCACATAGGCTAGGAAGGACGAACATCCTTTTACTAAACACTTACGTGCTTTTGCCATGGTGATTATTGCCACATCACCCTTTCTCTTTTCGCCATAGATGACCACTACCTCACCAGAGGGGTTGGGAAGTCGAATCATCTTTTTGGAACACACGAACTCGGCCTGATTGTTTGACAACCAATCCATACCGATTACAACGTCAAAACCCCCGATTGACATTGGTAGCAGATCGATCGGGAATTCCCTCCCTTCGATGCTAAGAGCACACTGCTTCAGAACTTCATGGATCAGAACTTGCCTACCATCTGCTATTTCTACCACTAATGCATCCTCAAGACTAGTAGTGGGCATAGAAATTTTCTGACGGAACAATTCAGATACGAAAGAGAAACTAGCACCCGTATCGAATAAAATACGAGCAGGTACAGAGTTTATAAGAAAAGTACCCGATACCACATCAGCGGATGCCCTGGCCTCTTCGGCCGTCATCTGAAAAGCTCGGCCCTGAACCTTCGGAGGGTTCTCCTTCCTTGCTGGCGCGCTACCCGACACAAGCTTCGGGCAATCTCTCTTTACATGCCCCGGTGCCTTACACTCGTAACAGACGATTCCACTGACCGTGCAATCTCTGACAGTGTGACCGGGCTTCCCACACTTATAGCAAACTTGAGAATTGTTGTAACAGTTACCGTGATGCTTGGTTCGACACCTCGGGCACCACTTAGCTTCCTGATAGCTGCTGAAGTTGCGGTTTCCGACAAAAGGTCGGGTCCGCTTGGGAGGTACTGAACTGTTCTCCCACTTTCTCTTTTCAGGCACCACCACTGCCTTCTCAGATTTTCCCTTCGCGAACATCTCTTCCATAAATTGAGCTTCCTCTACCATCTCTCGGAGGTTAGAAGCCTTGAAATTATGGACCATGGATTGCATGTCCGCAGGCAAGCCGTTGAGATAAGCTTTCATCTTGTCTTTCTCTGTTGGGGCAGCGTGCCCCACCAGACCAAGTTTCTCCATAAACTGACGGGTGTACTCCCTCACCGTCAGGCTCCCCTTCACCAAAGACCGGAATTCTTTCTCAATTCGGTCCATGGTCCTCTCGTTGCAAAACTCCTCTAACAGCTTCTTCTTGAACTCGGCCCACGACAACTGAGCCAGTACTTCCGGAGATAGAGTGGTTTGGATGATATTCCACCAGATGAGTGCAGTGTCCCTCAGCAATTGGGTACCAAACCGCACCCTCTGATCATCACCACATTTGGAAGAGCCAAAAGCTTGCTCAACCGCTCGGATCCACTTAACGCACACCACCGGGTCGTCAGAACCGAAGAATTCTGGCGGTCCGCAGCCCAGAAAGGACTTATAGGAACAACCCTTCCTGTTCCCCGGAGCTTCAGAACTCCTGCGCTCTACTGCCGTGACCCTTATACCATCATTACCAGAACCTACTACGACATTCTCTACCACCGTCTCGCTTCTCCGATGGTTTACGTCGCGGTCCTCCATCGCTTTAAGCAGAAACTCTTGCTGCTTCGCCATTTCTTCCCTCATCGCCAACATCACGCTGGCCAGCAACTCTGACTGGGGATTAGCATCCCCGATTACTGGGTGGGACGAAGCCAGGTCTACTCTCGGAATGACCTCTGGCCCCCCACCTAGTACTTGCTGAACGGGTGGTCGAACGATAACCTCAACTCCTTCCGGCTGACCCGCTGTAGAGGCTGTCGCTTCCTGACCATCAACACGAGCATGCGGTCTCCCACGCGTACCTACCATTCTGAACTGCTACACAGAGCAGTGGAAGAGATAAGAAAAGATAGAAAAACACGAAGGGAAAACGTACTACCACATTACCAAATGTCATATTAATAGCAATTCAAGGACTCTTACGTACAATATCCTCATAATAACATTAGCTAAGTGAAATTATGAACATACAACACATAATGATTCTTGTCACCACTACTACAACGCTTGATAAACGTACTTTCCGTTGACTCTAAGACTAACCCATCTTAGGAGCTCTACCCAAATCTCGCAGATCAATTCTTAGCATACGCAGTTTAAGTCTAGACATCTTACATTGATGCCTAGTTCGCTTAAACTAAAGCTCTGATACCAACTTGTAACACCTCAAAAATCAGAGTAAATTAAAACCTGGAAATCTGACAATATGACGTAAGCAATTCCATTAACTTCCCATAAATGGGATTAGTCCTTAAGACTATACAATCCTATACAAGGATTTCATCAAAAGAATGGGACTTAACAATGCCCAACAATAATACTAATCAATTCCAAAAACCTCGAGACTCAAAACTCGTCTCTCCAAAAACCCCGACAACCCACCGCTAATGGAAACCTGATACACATACCATTTGAGAAAAAGTGTCAGACTTAAAGCCTGGTGAGAACATACAGTTTATGAAGCTCAAAAGATAAAACATTTGCATCAAGATAACATTTCCAAAGAGATCAAGTTTACACAATAGGTCCTTGCCACAAACGGGCTTTTTCATTATAAACATGCCATAAAAGGACCGAAGCAAAACATTTTACCAAGGATTGTGGCGAAACACAAAGTTAGGCCAACAAACCGAGTTACGAGCTAAACCAATTGGAGTCCGCGGATACGAATCACAAAGTCCGTGCTTCAACGTGAGATCAAGCCCCAAGCGCAAAACCAAGATATACTCCTTCGCTAGGATCACTATGAACCATGGCTAGTATCCGGCCTCACATAACCGTACCAAGTTGCCCCCGAGGAACAAGTGATCCATAGCTACAATTCTGGGGAATGTAACATCCCAATAATACAGTCTACTCCAAAACCTATGGATCCACTAGTAATGGTAAGGACTCGTCACAACAACGTATGTGACCAACCATAAATAAACATATGGTTACAAACACATTTTTATAAACAAAATGCTATTCCCAGTTCAATTTCCTGTAAGAATGAAAATCATTTAAAAGAAGATCCTTTGAATATTTCTTTCGCATAAACGCACAGGTAAAACATCATTTTACGTTTAAAAATAAGATGAGATCAAAAAGGTAACTTTTGATATGTATACCGTTTAAAATGATAGTAGGAACTCACCTCTGTTTCCTTCTTCTTAACGAGCGCTACCTATGATAACACCGAAAGAATCGGTAAGTCGAAATACAGATAAACCTCTCGTTACTTGAATAGGACTCAAAGACACAGAAGCTAACAACTTAACAGAACCTAATCCAGTCAAAGGCAACAACCGGTCGAACACCACCCCGGTCGAACACCTCCCCGGTCCAACACTACCCCGGTCGAACAGGCAACACCGGTCGAAGGACCATCCGGTCGAATCAACCCTTCGGTCGAACACCAGTCCGGTCGAATCAACCCTTCGGTAGAATCAACCATTCGGTCGAACACCAGTCCGGTCGAACGACCTCCGGTCGATCGACCATCGCCTTGTTCATCAAGAACAGCGATGCAGAACCCAGATTCAACCCAGATCCAAATGAGAAAATACTCAGATCTCAAAATGGAACGGTTCAAAACCTTCACAACGAGATTCTACACGGCTAAAAGCATTTAGATCAAAGCATTAAGCTAGATTCGTACCTCGATTTGCCTGAAACGATCGACCCAAAACAAAGCTTCTCTCCTGCCTTCTCCTTCTTCTCTGGCTTCTCCAAAACAAGATCTGATCAAATGAGATATTAAAAATATCTCAGATTTGATTTCTATATATATAGCCCAAGTTACATTATACACCCTTGAACTTTGGGTAAAGGTCAACTTCTCACCCAATCCCAAAATTCAGGGTGTTACACCTCAGTAGCATATCTTTGTATTTTCTATCCTTGTTTCGAGTCCCAAGAGGAGTGTTAGGAGAGTTAAAGAGAATTAATAGTACGTTCTTTTGGGGGGGAGGGGGCGGTGAGAGTGGTAAGCAAAATATGGCTTGGGTAAATGGGAGAAAACTTTGGGACCTTTTACTAAGGGGGTTAAATATTGGTAGGATATATGTGATGAACCATGCATTATTGGGTAAGTGGTGGTGGCGATTCCTTTCGGAGAATGATGCCTTTTGGGTGCGTGTCATTAAGAGTATATACGGAATAGAAGGTGGGCTTTCGGGAAGAGAAGCGGGAGGTGGGGGGATGTCTCTACATGGAAAAACATTATTCAGGTGGGAAAGGTCTTGGATTCGGAGGGGAATAATTTCTCAGGATCGTTTAGGAAGATTGTAGGGGACGGGTCAGGTACGTGTTTTTGGACAGAAAAGTGGGTGGGTAATAGACCTCTTGAAGAGGATTTTAAGAGACTTTCACGGCTAGAGGTAGTCAAAAAAGCGAAAGTGGCGGAGAGGGGGGAATGGATTGACAATAGGTGGGTGTGGAAATGGAATTGGAGAAGGGATCCAAGAGGTAGAGAGGGGGGTGAATTAGAGGAATTTCTAAGGAGGGTACAAGGTTGGGAACCGACGAGAGGAAAAAGGGACGCATGGGAATGGGAACTTGATGAAGCTAAAGGCTTCAACATCAAAAAACTACGGGATGTTATAAAAGAAGGCATAGGGGGGAAGTGGGGAACACGGGAGTAACATTGTGGTGTTCGATGGTGCCTAAGAAAGTATGCATATTCATATGGAGGGCACAACTAGGACATATTCCTAGCCGTACGGTGCTAAATGAGAGGGGTCTTGACCTTGACTCTATTTTGTGCTCAAGATGTGGGAACGCAACAGAAAGTATAGACCACGCTCTCGTGGGATGTGATGGGGTGAAAAGGTTGTAGGCGCAAGTCAGTAGATGGTGGAACAAAAATTTGGATGGGATTGAGTCACTGCAAGAGTTGGTACGTGAAGATGCAGTGGTGGTTGCTTTCTTGAAAGATAACTGGTTCTGGTTGGGAGTGAAATGGTGTAACACCCTAAAAATAGGGGTAACAAAAATCCAAAAAATGGACATGTGGTATACGAAAATTGTCATAGCAAGAGCCTCCCAAAAATGAGGAAATATATAAACCTATTTAATTACAGATGTAATTTAACGAAAATAAACAACAACCAACTAATCTAATTCCTAAAATAGAAAATGGATTACAAAAAGGGTGTCGCCTATAATCCAATCAATGCCATCACAAATGTGCGCCCCAAAGCACCTTCCCCAAGCTCTCACCAAGGACCAACTAAGCCTGCTTAGAAGCGGCGCCACTAGAACCTGAGATGCACATCGACACCAAACAAGTGTTAGGCCAAAAGAGCCTAGTGAGTTTGTACAAGAAATAACATATAAATCCAAGCACAAATCTTATCAGCAGTTAACCAAAGTTCATTAAATGTGGAGTCAATAGGGGAGACCCATAATACCAATCAAGTTCCACCCAAAGAGTCGATATACCTTAATGCCAACTATCATGAGTGACATCCAAAAGGCCCGACACATCCGAGGACTACAACCATGGCATTACCCCGAATGGTGGAGGTCTAGGTACATATCATCACGGTGGCACCCAAGATTACATCCTCCTAGTGTCTACCAACTTGGTTCGTCCAACATAATTAACAGTAGGCCTCAAGGCACATTGTGACCAATAATATTTTCAATACCAACCATGGGTACAATATTACTATCCCAATTAATATATTGTCCATAACAAGACTAGTATGATCACAATCTTAATCATGTAGTTGCAATTCCACCAAATGGTGTCTCAAGTAATAAATCGTCTCAATATCAAGATATGTATTCCATCAAGTCATATCAAGTCACATATAAATATGTATTCATAAGAAAACCCCGAGAAATTAATCATTTAGAATGAATAACCCAAGTTAAGATGCAAGATAGTAGAAAGTAGTAGATTATGATGTGTATCTAGTTTTAACAAAGGATTAGTAAACTCACAATCTAGATTTTGGTTAAAACCTAGAAAATAGAAAACCCTAGATGTAGATGGAAGGGAGACTTGAAGTCTTGAGATTCTTGATGAAACCACTCCAATAAATGGCCCTCGAGGTAGATTGAAGCTCAATAAATGTTGTGTAACCACCCAAGGCCTGCAATAAATGATCTAATGGTAGAAAGAGGAAGAAAATCACCCAAGAACCCTAAAAATCGCGGTTCAAAACTAGTAGGAGTGTTTTTGTGTTTCAAAATCGGGCAAGGAGGTGTTTTGGGGACCTGCATGTAGCCCCGCGGCTTAGGCCGCGCCATAAGCCGAGCGTGTGCCCTGAGGGATTGCACTCTAGTGAGTTACACGGTTTGTGTTGCGGCTTGGAACCCGCGCAACAGCCTGCGCAACTCTCTGCTTAAAGGTGTTGATTAAGGCTTCCAAATCAACACCAATATAAGACCTTAAATAAGAGTAGCAATTAACAGATATGTCCTACTTCATTTGGCACATAAATATAAGATTAAAGAAGCTTCTATACTTACCTGAAATTCCGGGTGTTACAATCCTTCCCACCTAATTTGGATTTCGTCCCCGAAATCTCATTCCAAAATAAACAATTGGGGATAACGCTTTCTCATGTCCTCCTCGAACTCCTACGTGACGTTAGCACCACGATGGTGCTTCCATTGCATATTGACCATGACCATATCTTTATGTCGTAGTCTCTTCGTCTTTGATTCCAAGATTGCCTCCGATTCCTCCACGCAACGATTCCCATTATCCACATGTATTTCCGTCAAAGGAATCACACTCTCTTCTTCGGCTAGACACTTCCGAAGATATCACACGTGAAAGGTGGGGTGTATTCCATCCATTTCCGGTGGTAGGTCCAACCTGTAGGCTTGCAATCCAATCTTCTCTAAGATGACGAATGGTCTTAGGAAACGGGGGCTAATCTTTCCACGTTTTCCAAACCAGATAATCCCCTTCTATGGAGATACTTTCAGTATAATGCGACCGCCCACTTGAAACTCGATCGGTCTCCTCTTCTTGTCCGTGTAACTCTTCTGTCGATCTTGAGCCACCTTCAGTCTTTCCCGAATTTCTTTCACTTTATCGGCCGTCTCTTGAACTATTTCCGGCCCGGCGAATTGCTTCTCGCCCGCTTCAAGCCAACAAACCGGGGTTCTACACCTCCATCCATACAACGCCTCGAACGGTGTCATTCTGATACTAGAATGGTAACTGTTATTATAAGCAAACTCCACCAAAGGTAGTTGTGAGTCCCAACTACCTCCAAAGTCGATAACACACGACCTCAACATGTCCTCGAGCGTCTAGATTGTCCTCTCTCTTTGACCGTCCGTTTGAGGATGGTAAGCCATGCTTAAATTTAGTCTCATGCCCAACTCTTTCTGTAGACTTGCCCAAAAGTTTGATGTGAATCGATTGTCCCTATCCGATACAATCGATTGCAGGACCCAATGTCTCGACACCACCTCATCAATATAAAGCTTGGCCAATTTCTCCATTGGCAAGGTCTCTCGCATTACAAGAAAATGCGCTCTTGGTTAGGCGATCTACGATCACCCATATAGTATCATGTCCTCGCAAGGTCTTTGGTAGCTTGTTACAAAGTCCATGGTAATGTTGTCCCACTTCCACTCGGGAATGGACAACGGTTACAAACTTCCGTACGGTCTTTGATGTTCTGCCTTGACTTGAAGACACGTGATGTACCTCTCCACATAGTTGGCCACGTCAAGTTTCATCACCGGCCACCAGTAGTTTAACTTTAGATCTCTATACATCTTGGTGCTACTGGGATGTATAGAATATTTCGACTTATGCGCTTCTTCTAGAAGTAACTCCCGATTTTCACCAAACTTGGCACCCAAATTCGACCTTGAAAGAGTTTAAGTCCACGACCGTCTTCCGTCAAAATTTCCCTTTGCTTCATCATAATTCAGATTTGAGGTTTTCTTCCTTAAGAGCTTCCATTTGACATGTCTTGATGCTCTCCAACAAACTTGATACCACGTTGATTCTAGTGAGGGACAATTTAACACCACTATCATAGCTCCTTCGACTCAACGCATCTGCCACCACGTTGGCCTTACCGAGATGGTAGAGCAAATCACAATCGTAGTCTTTTAGTAGCTCAAGACGCCTTCTTTGCCGCATGTTGAGTTCTTTTTGGTCGAATATGTACTTAAGGCTCTTATGATCGGTGAATAGAGTACACTTCGTCCCATATAGATAATGTCGCCATAACTTTAACGCAAAAACCACCGCCGCCAACTCCAAGTCATGAGTCGGGTAGTTTTTCTCATGGTCCTTTAGATGTCGCGACGCATAGGCTATCATTTTCCCTGCTACATTAATACACACTCGAGACCCATCTTGGAGGATTCATTATACACCACGAAATCATTCGATCTTTCAGGTAGGGATAGGATGGGAGCTTCACACAATTTCTTCTTGAGCGTTTGAAAGGCTTGATCATGCGTGTCGGTCCAAAGAAACTTGATATTCTTTCTCGTGAGGGAGGTGAGCGGCGAAGCTATCTTGGAGAAGTCTTGAATAAAATGTCTATAGTAACCTGCCAATCCCAAGAAACTTCGGATCTCCGTCGGACTCGTTGGCAGTTCCCAACTCATCATCTCCTCGATCTTTGCCGGGTCTACCTTCACACCGTCTTTAGACACCATGTGGCCCAAGAATTGCACTTCTTGGAGCCAAAATTCACACTTTGAGAACTTTGCGAACAACTTTTCTTTTCGGAGAACTTCCAATACTTACCGCAAATGTTTCTCATGCTCGGCCTCGTTTTTTGAGTAGATCAAGATGTCGTCGATGAAAACAATTATGGATTTGTCCAAGAAAGGATGACACAAGCGATTCATCAAATCCATGAATATGACCGGAGCGTTGGTCAAGCTAAAGGGCATCACCAAAAACTCGTAGTGACCGTACCTCGTTCGGAAAGTCGTCTTCAGAATGTCTTCATTCTTTACTCTGACTTGATGGTATCCGGACCGAAGGTCAATATTTGAAAAGCATCTCGCGCCTTGGAATTGATCAAAGAGGTCGTCGATGCGAGGTAAGGGATACTTGTTCTTCACCGTAACCTTATTCGATTCTCGGTAGTCGATGCACATCTGCATAGATCTGTCCTTCTTCTTCACAAATAACACTAAGGCTCCCCATGGTGACGAGCTCGATCGGATGAATCCTTTCTCTAAGAGCTCTTGAAGTTGCGTCATCATCTCTTGTGTTTCAAAATTGGGCAAAAAGGGGTTTTGGGGACCTGTAGGTAGCCCTGCGGCTTAGGCTGCTCCATAACCCGAGCGTGTGCCCTGAGGGCTTGCACTCCAGTGAGTTATGCGGCTTGTGTCGCGGCTTGGAACCCGCGCAACAGCCCGTGCAACTCTCTACTTCAAGGTGCTGATTAAGGCTTCCAAATCAACACCAATATAAGACCTTAAATAAGAGTAGCAATTAACAGATATGTCCTACTTCATTTGGTACATAAATATAAGATTAAAGAAGCTTCTATACTTACCTGAAATTCCGGGTGTTACAAATGGTATGTCCTATACTTGATTTGGAATCACAGGAACAAACTAGTTTTTAAAGGGGAGAAAAGTTGAATCAACGAGCTATTATTCGAGTGGCAAATAATCACGTTTGAATGGACGAGTAGGAGATCAAAGTATCAACATGTGGACTGGATTGCGTAGCTGTTGGGTAGGTCAAGGATCAACAACAATCAGATAAATAGGGTTGTTCGGTGACGCTCGAGGCTAAATCAGTCCATACCAGAGGCTGAAGAGTAGCTGCACATAGTGGGTTTCGAGGGCGGGTTTGGTTTGATCCTCATGAACCAGGGCAGTTTTCTCGTCTCTCGCGATTCGTTTGGTTTATGTCCTGCTAATGTTTTGGTTGAATAAGTCCTGTATAGTTGTTGTTTATTTCCTTTTGGAAGGTTTGGTCTTATAAGGCTTGGTTTTTGGAAGGTAACTGTTTCCTTTTGTTTGGTTTGGTTTTGTAAGGACTCGGTTTTGTGGTTTTTAATTTATTGTCGTTTAAAAAAAAAACAAATATTTTTTTCCTAGCTTAGAAATACAAATTAACGTTCTATATAATTCCCCCCAAGTATTTTTTTTTGCCTAGGCCCCCACCAACCAAAAACCAACAAAAGTACTTTAAAATCAACCAAAAAATGGGGGAAAAATCCCTCGAAATCAACAACAAAAATTTAAAAATCTTTCAAAATCAACCAAAAAACTTTAAAAATCTCTCGAAACTATGGAATTAGGCTAAAAACACATTATAAGACTTTGTGGGCATTTAATCTACCTTAAATGTACCCCCACAAGGCAAAAATCCTAGATCCACCACTGGGAACGTCGCTACGTCTAACCCCCTCTCGACACTTTGAGACAATGTATCTGTCTAGCCTCATTTCAAGATGATATGTTAGAGTTTTATATCAGCTAGGGGTGAGCAAAGGCGGGTATCCGCCCAAAATTCCCGTAACCGGAATCGACGGTTCATGGAATGAAAGGAACCGGAACCGGTTACACTGGTTCTTTATATTTGGGAACCGGTCCCGAAACTGTCGGTTCCGGTTCCAATACCGGGTACCCGTTGTCTAATTTTTAATTTTTTTATCATTCATATTAATAAAAAAATAAATATTAATATATTACAAAGTCCCAACGTAGAGAAATAAATAACACAAACGTGAAAACTAATACGATAAAAACTAAAAACTAATAAATACTACAAACAATGCTTACAAAACAAATAAATATTATAAATGGTGCTTCCAGAACAAATAAAAATTACAGACGGTGCTTCCAAAACATTTCACGTCATTAAAATTAGTTGATGTTAATAAATACTATAGACGGCGCTTTCTTAAAAGGTAGTTTATTAAAGTTTTACAAATAATATATAATATATTTTATTAAAAAAATAACGGGTACCCATCGGTTCTGATTATGGGTACCCAGCGGGACCGGGTACTCGAAACCGGTTTTGACGGGTACACAGTGGTTAACGGTTCTAAAAAACGAGAACCGAAACCGGTCTCGATCGGTTCCATATTTTAGAAACCGGAACCTGAACCATCAGGTCCGAAACACTTCCGATTCCATAGACGAGTATCCGCTTCCGATGCTCACCCCTAATATCAGCTATACTTATATATTTATCCTTATAGTAATCTAACAAGAGTCGTACTCACAAATCACAAACTTATTATAAATATATCATTATTTTGTAGACATGTTGTCAATACATTTCTCTATTTTTCCATTATAATATATATACATATAAAATTAAATATTAATATGGTTATCGTTTTGTAATCATGAGTTTTTGAAGCATGATTGCATGGGCAAACCATTTATTTTTTGTAATATATTATAATGATGAGTTATTTGATATGAAATGGTACAACTTTTTTTTATCATATCCCTTGGCTTGGCTTTTAAGATGTGCACATATATTTTTAGGACGACAAATGTCTTTAAAATGACTTTATATATTGTCGTTCGGTTTGATTATTTTTGTTTGAAAAATCATTATATTTCATTCATTACTTTTTACTAGTAACATATTTATATAATACAGTGCAATGCATCTTGATATAAATAGATAACTTAAATCTTTAATGGACGTTCATGTTTTATATTATTTTATAATCCTCTTGATTTTATTTTGTGGTTTTGTATGTGATTTAAAGAGCAACACTTTGATCAGTTATCAGTTTTATGAAATATATTGTAATATTAATAGGACTTGATGTTTATCTTGTATTTGAAGGTGTTTATCAATTGATTATGAGTTAGTTATATGAAATTCAAAAATGAAGTTTTTTAATAAGTTGTGTATATATAATAATAATAAGTTGTAAATGCTTTATAATATTGTGAACTAGTGAAGATATTAGTATGAACATACTTTGATGCGAATATATTCGTGATCGGAACTTTGAAAATCAAGTTTAAATATTTGGGGAAAATATATCAATACGATATCAAATTAAAAAGAGAAAATACTCATTTTTATATAAGTTTTTCTTAAAATTATTTATATTTTAGATAACTTTGTTTTAAAAAAATAAGGTAAATTTATAGAGCTTATCAATTAATTTTTAAGAAGTCGTACGTGTATTACAATGTAACACCCGTGTTTTGTGGTTAATTGTTTAGGAGTGTTACTTGGTTTTAGCAAGCCATTTGGTGTCCACTCATTGTTGAATAGGAGTCATGGTTGAGTTAGGATGAAGAAAAGTTGTGTTGAATGTCATTCGGGGCATTAAGGAACCTCCCATGCAAGTTTGGTCGCACGAGAAGTTGTAAATCAGCTTAAACACACAAAATAAAGTGTCAAGCTAGTTGCCAAGTGAGTTAAGTCGCTTCAAAAGTTGCGTTGGACTCTGGAAGCCTGATTTTAGGCTCGGGTGACTTTCCACGCTAGTTAGAGTCACTTAGAAACTAGCGTGAAGGCCTAACCTATAGAAAAAAGCTAATGATTGGATGTTTTCTTTATTTGGCCATAACTTTCTCATTTCTAACCTGATAGAGGTGATTATGGAAGCTATGGTTTCGTATTTCGAAGCTCTTCAAGGTGGGAACAAAGAGAATTAAAGTTTCCTTGAAAATGTTGGGTCTTTATAAGTCAAAAGGTAAGCTTATAACCAACCGTTTCTTAACCTAAGGTTTTGTTCCTTTTACCTCAACCCTCATTTCTTCTCTTGGGTTCGTTTGTGTATGTTTTGGAAGTAAATGAGGTGTCCTTGAGAAGGTTTTCATCATAGATCTAGAAGTTTAGCATAGAAATCTAAAGTATCCATCTTTGGAAGTTGGAGGTGGAGGTGGAGTTTGAATCTATGTTTAACATAACCTAGTAAGGTGAGCTCAAGTTGTTTTGTGAAACCTATGTACAATACAAAAATGTGTGTTTTAAAGTATTAATGTGTTTTACTTAATATTTATCGAATGTATAAAGTACTTGGAGAAGTTTGCATATTCGGTATGTAACACCCTAAAAATAGGGATAACAAAAATCCGAAAAACGGACATGAGGTATACTAAAATCGTCATAGCAAGAGTCTCCCAAAAATGGGGAATATATAAATAACCTGTTTAATCACAATTTGTAATTTTAACGGACAATAAAATAACAACCAACTAATCTAATTTCTACATTTAGAAAAGAGATTACAAAAGGGTTGTCATCTATAAGCCTAACGGTTCAATCCCAAAAGAAGTAGCGTCCAAGTGCAAAATCCCCAAGCTCTCACCCAAAGCATCTAAACCTGCTTAGGAACGGCGCCGCTAGAACCTGAGATACACATCGACACCAAACAAGTGTTAGACCAAAAAGCCTAGTGAGTTGAACAATAATAAGCATGCATGATCAGTTACAATTCTTATCAACAGTTAACCAGAGTTCAATATATGTGGAGTCAATAGGGGAGACCCATAACACCAATCAAGTTCCACGCAAAGAGTCGATATACCTTGATGCCATCTATCAAGAGACATCCGAAAGGTCCGGCACACCCGAGGACTATACCAAAGAAAATTCATCGAATGGCGGAGGTCTAGGCACATACCATCACAGTGGCGTCCAAGACTACATCCTCCTAGTGTCTACTAACTTGGTTCGTCCAACATAATTTATAGGAGGTCTTGAGGTATATTTCAACCAACACATTTCGATACCAACCAAGGGTACAATGTTACCATCCTAACACATAAGTCCATTATGAAGCCCAAATACCAACATAATCAATACTTAGACATTAAATCACCAAAAAGGCATTCCAAGTAGAATTTATCATCTACTATAATACATATATCCCAAATCATGCCAAGATATCCAATATGTACATTCATGGAGTTAATACCAAATACCCGATCAATAAAGTAAATCATGGCATTTCACACAAAATCACATTCCCAACTTTTCTTCATAATCAAAACCCACATACTTGAACATATAGAGATAAATGACAACAACTAGAAGAATATGATGTGTGTATCTAGTTTTAACAAAGGTTAGTAAACTCACAATCTAGGTTTTGTACCAAAACCTAGAAAAGATGAAAACCCTAGATTTGAGAAGATGAGACTTGAAATGGAGAAGTTGAGCTTTATGAACCCTAGAGATTGTCCTTGAGAAGAGTTATTGCAAGTGTGAAGATCCAACCACCAAGAAGAGTTGTATTTATGAGGGTTAGGGTTTTGAGAGGAAGAGTTCGGTTTGGAAGTCTCCAAAATCGCCAAAGAGAAGATAGGGTTTGAGATAAATGAGGTAGAAATGAGATAAAATGCATTTAAAGCCCCTGCACCCCGACGGCGAGAGTGCCCGGCGATAGTGCCAAGGGCACTATCGCGAGTCACAATCGCGAGGCTCTCGACACCCGCGGTACAAACCGCGCGAATATGCCCGGCGAAAGTGACATTTGTCACTTTCGCGTGTCACTATCGCGAACTCCCCCCAAACTCTCGGTACAAACTCAGCGATTGTACCCGGCGATAGTGACAATGTCACTATCGCGTGGCACTCTCGCGCCAAGCCCAAAACAACCCGAAAACTTAACCAAATTCGAGAACGAGTGCGAGGTCTAAACACATGCATCTTTAATACTAACCAAGTAACATCATAGCATAATAACAATGACCACATGCGTATATAAAGTCTCGTAATTTCAAATAAATACAGTTTACATATTTAAGGGAATAAATACTTACCTTGAGAATTTCCGGATGTTACACGGTAATTTGGGTTAATAAATCTTGTAACATGCATATATTTGGGTTTTTGGACATTTTGATGAATAAGTGATAATAGTGTGTTCTTTTGTTGATTTGTTTTACAAATAGAGATTTATTTGACAATAATGCATGTTTGGTGTATTTGGTATGGAAAATACATATTATTGCATTATGGGACGTAATTAAAAATTTAAAGGATGTGATTTCAAATGGAAAATGGTTTGTCCCAACTAATCACGAGTTTTGAGATAGTTATACTTTTGGAACACGAGTACACCTATTTATTGAACACTTGCATTTTATGGCTTATATTGGCTTTTATTGATTAGTCAATTGAGTTATGAGCTTTTGGCTCGGTTTTGACTCAGACGAGTCCTATGGGACATTTTTCCGGTTTATTTTGCTTTATGTTAAGATTTTCGGGTTATATGCAGTTATACATATTTTTTTTGAAATGTTACATGATTTGAGTGCTTTGTCATTCCTTTGGAGTCATGTAAGTTTAGATTGTGATGCAATTGGTCCATAGGCATAAGAGTCAGATGGTTTAGAATTTACTGTTGTCCGTGTATTCTTGCTAGAAACCTTGATGTAACAGGGGACTTAAGATATTGGTCGTAGGTGTTTGATTTTGATGATTGTATGATCCGTAGCGGGTGACTCAAGCTATAGATCGTGGGTGGTTGAACTTGATGACTGTGAAGTCCAGAGTGGCTGTCGTTTCTAGCAAACGAGCTTGTCGAGGATCAACGAGTGATTCAAACTATAGACCATGAGTAATTTAATTTGATGACCGTATGGTTCATAGTTCGAGGCTCCCCAACGTTGAATTGTGACTTACTTTTGTGTCACATTCAATGGATATGGGTCTCTCCCATCACTGAAGGGTGTTATCTTCAGATATTATCCATGTTTTCGATGTTGTTTTGAGTATGGAGTGTTTTTCATTACTTATGGTTTTGGGTATTAAACCTTATCCATGTTTTGGAGTATTCTGGATAATAGAGTTTTTATCCATAGTTACAATATTTGGACATTAAAGCTTATTTACATTTTAGAGTGAGTGATGGGTTTTGAAACATATCGAATGAGCATTTTGATTTAAAGTTTTTCTCATGAAAATAGTGGGTTTTGGAGAGATGAAGGTTTTACAATAAATACATTTCAATTGAGAAAATAATGTTTTAAATAAACAGTCTTTCGGTTTTACCATTTTACAATTATGATAAAAACTGCTTGAACTCATTAGGCGTTAAGCCTAACTTTTTATTTGTCGGCATGTGCATCGGTTCCTTATTGGGGGAATGTTACTAGCGACACCTTAAAGAGTTGAGTGCTAGTTAGACACGAGAAAAATATAGTTATTCAGTGATGTCTTCCATCGCCTTCGAGATAACGACAGTTATTGGGTTTTAGTAACATTCAACCTTAACCTATAATTTATGTAAGGTTTTAGTTTATCTTTTGTTGGCATAAAATCTAGAGTTGTTATTCGAGGAAATTGAGCATTGAATATAGTGAAGTATTTATCCTTTATTTGATGCTTTATTGAAAATTTTAAATGAGTCGCTCTTTCCAAATTCGAGGGTGTTACATACAATAACTTGTAACCTTAAATTTTAAGATAGTGACATTAATAAATGATATTTGTTGTTTAATAAATTATTTTTGGGATCGATGAAAGTTGTAATCTACCACTTAGAACGGGGAGTAGCAGATAGAGTTGTTTGGCAAGGAAGCTCTAATGGGGACTACACGATCAAAAGTGGGTATCGGTTTGCTACAAAGGTTCTTGAACCGAACTCCCACTACTTTGTTAGTAGGAACCGCTTGAAGCTTTGGAATGCTAACATCCCTCATGAAGTTATAAATTTTGTTTGAAGAGCGATACGAAATGTGCTAACAAACTCGAGTAAACCTGCAGTCTCGTGGAGTTACGGTACCATGCAACTGCATTCTTTGTAAAAGAACCCCGGAAAATACTTGGCTTATATTCATCGATTGCCTTTTTCACCAAGCAAGTTTGGAGGGAAGTTGGACTGTGGGAACTAATAGATGGGAAGACCAACCAAGCAAATAATTTCTCCAATATGTTATTTTTCGTGCTAAACACTTTCCCCAAACCAATTAACAAAAAATTCCTTATGATTTTGTGGAGCATATGGAGACAGAGACATGACGTGTTGTGGGAAAACAACTTGAGAACAACGGCTCAAACCTTGTACAACGACTAAGATGTGCATGGGGATTGATTGAAGGCCAAGGCTCTAGAAACCTAACCAGGTCCATTGACGAGCTCAATGTCTTGTCCGCTATGGCACAAACCTCCCTTTGAACTTCTTGAAGTGCAACATGGATGTGGCCACCTTCCAAAACAACTTTGTTGGGTTGCTGGGATTTTTGCAGGACGCAAATGGGTTTTTCGTTGTTACTCGTATATCTACTCCAATGGGGGTCTGCTAGTAAAAGAGTGTGAGTCCCTTGCCTCTTGTAGGTTGTGCCATGGGAAATCGACCTTGGGTATCACAAAGTTATCTTTGCGTCCGACATCCAACAAGTTGTTGCCGCTGTCAATTCCGTCAAAGATGATGGAATGGAATTCGGAGATATTGTTTCGAGATGTCGCATGTTACTTCTTCAACATGGTTCTTATTCAGTTTGTTTCATTAATAGACAAGCTAATGGAGTTGCTCATGCGCTAGCACATGCAACTCGATTATCTTCTTGTCTCATCTCGTACTTTGATATGCCAAGTTTTCTTACTCGTTTTATGAAAGATATATGTCTTTTAAATGCTCATTAATATATACACTTTGGTTTGTTTTAAAAAAGAATATATATATATATATATATATATATATAACAAATTATAAAATATTTAAATTAAACTTTTAAATTTTATTAGTATAATATTTATAAAACATAAAATAAGGGGGTGTTTGGTTGGAGGTATTGAGGAGTCAGGAATGAGAATGATAATGAAAAATGTTGTTTGGTTTGACATAATATAATGAGACCATTACCCCAAATCCATTGATTTTCATTCCTGACTAAATTGGGGGGAATAAAAATTTTATTTTTGCTCAGTCACCTTTTCCCATACGCCCTTCATCTCTCAATGTTGAATGAAACATACTTTTTTATTTTCATGGTGGACGACATATATTTATATTAAAAATATTATATAAAATAATTTTTTATTGATTATATTGGTTTAACCAAACAGCATCAATGCAATGTCCATTCCTATTCCCATTCTACTTCATTCCTATTTTCATTTTCATTCTCATTCCTTAAAATGAACCAAACTCCCCCTAAAAATCAATAATACATAAAGAGATATGTTCTTTTTTGGACAATTTTTGCTGAAAAGATATTCTACATAAATGAAACAATAAAAGGTAGGATGAGATTAATGTCTAATAAATAAGTCTAAAACCTTGGTTTATAAAGCATAATCAAATACAAATTGAAGTATTTTATCTTGTTATCTTGTTGTAGAGTGTAGAAAATGTGCTTTAAATCTTGGGACAACATGAACGTATTTGGACGTGGCCTGAGCCTTTATTTGGTACATGAGATAGGAGGAGACAGAACAAGACAAAACTAACTATCCCATGTTTGACGTGACATTGGATAGGATAAAAACTCATTGTCTCACATTTTGAACGACATCATACAAAGAGTGGAATTGGGTGAGATAAAAAAAGATTTTTTTTGTTCACCAAAATAGGCGGAACAAGATGGACAAGGATGAGGCATAAACTAAAAACTAACACCCTCATTTGACATAGCCCTAATATGATATTTGTTTTAATGGTCACCATTGCCCCAACTACCTCCTCCACCACTGTTGACCGCCACCACCATCATTATCCACCATCTTCACATCCTCCGTAGTCACCATTGTCCACCAGTCACCATCGCCTCTACCCCCAACCGTCATTGTCGCTTCAACAACCTCCACCGCATCTCCGCCAATTCATAAGGTTCTACCAAACTGATAAAATATAGGTTTTTTTTTTGTATGAACTGCGTTTTTTTGAACAACCATCAAGTATATCAAAATTTTCATTCAAATTTAGTACTATTATATATGTACGTATTTATGTATATGAAAATTATGTAAAAATATTTTTTAATTAACTTATTTAAACATTATAAAACAACTTAATATACATAACCATTTATTTACTTGCGTCTTAAAGGTAGAAATTAAATTAATTAAAATTGATGAAAAAGGTTTTGTTTGTGGTTGAAGTATTTGACCATCTTTAAATAAATAATCATTTGTTTATCCTTTCTTCCAACTTTCACACTTAACCACCATCTAATCTATCACTCTCTTTCAATTTGTCTTCTCTTCTTCTCAGATTTAATCTCACCCCTTCATTATTAACTTATTTTTAATTTTCTTTGCAAAATAATTGTTTCTAAAACAAAAAGTATTTCAACTTTCTTATCTACTTTAATATCCTATTCAACAAATTTATCTTGAGTTTTTGTAAATCAACCCTCATCTAAAAAACATTTCAGATACATATTTTAAGATAGAAAAAAATAAGGGGTTGTTTGGTTCATGGAATTGGTAGGACTTGGAATGGCCAATTCCATTGACCAAATTACAATCTCATGTTTGGTTCACGGAATGAAAACGATGGACACCTTCTCATTCCATTGAATTCCATAATTTAAGAAACTCGTCATTCATTGACTTAAGTAAAATAATTGAATTTCTACCAACCAAACGTGTGGTCAAATTCCACCAAATTTCATTCCAATTCCTTCAAAGTCAAATTCTTTCGATGGATTCTGATTCCATCAAATTCCATTATGTGAACCAAACGCTCCCTAAAGGATTTTTTTTTAATAACTTTTTAAAAATATTTTAGAAAATAAAGAAAGGTATGAGAAAGCAAGTAAATTCTTCAAATTCAAAAAACTCCTTAAAAAAATAAGAGTTTTGGAAATTAAACATTTAGAAAAGAAAATTAATATTTATTAAATATATTTACTATTTTAATTACAAAAATTGTTTGATATGACACTCTATGTATGTCTGATATGATATGAAGAAGAAGCTAATTTGAATACGAAATGAATAAAAAATAAGAGGAAACTATAAACTTTGTTTTCATGGTTTGTCCAAATAACATTTGTCCTACCTTAATTTTGAAATTACAAGATAACTATTATAGTTTACAAAAACATTTGCATTTGCCGTCTTCCTATAAGGATAACAATTCATTAAATGAGAGAGATTTTTATTATTTTATCAATTGTTTTGTCTTTTATCCAATCAAAAACCATAAGGACCAAAATCGTAAAATCAATTTTAATTAGATAAAAATAAAAATAAAAATAAAAATCTATAAAAAGACAAAAATGTTTCTCATTGAATGAAAGTTTTTAATAGTCTTTAGAAGAAGGACCAAATCCAAAAAAAATTCAAAATATAAAAGTCATCTTGTAAATTATAATTTCAAAACTATAAAAATAAAATATATTATTTTTTATAAACCACATAAACCAATTTTATAGTTTACTCTAAAAATAATATATATTAAAATAATTTAAAAGGATAAGTAATAGGTTATATATACAATAAACCCATTTAAATCCATAATTAACTTTTAATATTATAATCTCTAAAATAAAGATATATTGAATTTATGTTGTATGATTTATAAAAGATGTGTTTTTTAAGGGGTGTCATAGACTATGCCTAAACTAATTCTTTGGCAAATTATAATCGTAAGACATCAGTCTTAATTAAAACTCAGTGGCCACAATTGTTATGTACGTCTGGATTCAAACCTTGGGTAGATGTGATATTCCACCACATCCCCCATGACTTTAACTAGTACGCCACAACTCTTGTGGTTTTATTTATGTCAGACTCAAATATAATTTGTGAAATGTAAGTTTGATTTAGAATTAATTTTATATATCAGAAAAATTACTTTTATGTATATATACATACATTACAGATAAATAGTTATTAGGACAGAGTTGGGTTCTGGTGAGAAGTTGAGTTAACGGTGAGAAGTGTGAGAAATAGTTATCAAACGTTGAATAAGAAATTGACGTACATTAGGATGAGATGTACCGAGATAAGATGCACCAGATCAATTATTTCATTGAAGGGCTTGAGATTAAAAGAGATAAACGGTTCAGATCAACTTCTCATACTTCTCACAATTAACTCAACTTCTCACACGATCCCTCACCTATTATGACATTCCTATTTTTTATTTTAATTGTTACTCTTTTACAATTTTTCCCAAAACGTGACATAAAATAAAGCTTAAATGATATGAATAAGGTGGGGCCATGAATGAATTTAATATAAATACTAGTAGCAAACAGTTTGGAGGGTAAGTCAAGCAACCTCTTTGCCCTTCGTTCAAGAAACCCCTTGATGTGGATATCAATGACCCTCCTCTTCATCGTCTCACTCTTTTTTATGAGATAAACCACCAAGTCTTTTATCTTCGTGTGAATGTGATATTTCTATATGACAATATAGAAATACATTCTATGTTATTTTATGCATTATATATTATAGATAAGAATAATGTATTAAATCAATAATCATTGATGTAATCTAATAATCAATTCATAATGAATGGGTTAAATAAATGACTAAGATCAGGGTTGTACGGAGTTGTAACTTTTTACTGGGTTACAAAATAACCCCCCCCCCCTCACACACATATATATAGGATAGTTCAAACGAGAATGCTAACTATTTAGGAAAACAAAAAAATAACAAAAATCAACAGATCATGTACAAAATCATATATGATTTTACATTAACCCGAAAAATTCGGACACGGGCGATGTTGGGCACGAGCGCCCAAAGTCGCGTGAATCATATGTGATTTTGTACATAATCATATATGATTTTGTATGTAATCGACCATTTTCGTGTTTTCTTAAATAAATATTGTTATCATATGAACGTAATCGACCGTTCTCGTGTTTTCTTAAATAGATATTGTTATCGTATGAACCCACATCTATATATATATATATATACGTACAAAATCATATATGATTCACACAACTTTGTCGCAACTTAATTCGCGGGCAAAATCGTCACCGTCCATTTTTTGGACGTTAATGCCGAACCATATATGATTTTGCACATGATTTGCTATTTTCTTAAATAGTTAGCGTTCTCGTTTGAATCTTCCCCTTCTCTCTCTCTCTCTCTCCCTCTTTCTATATATATATATATATAGAGAGAGAGAGAGAGAATGGGGGGGGGGAGGGGGGATGGGGGAGGTTTAAGGGAAAACCTCAAAAAATGGAAAACCGAGAAACATCCTGGTAGCCCTTAATCTGGACGATATGCAACTGTGCATACAAGTAAATTAAGTTGTTTTTTGGTTTTTATGCACATGTGCATGTTACAAATTACCTGTATGCATAAATGAATATCGTCCAAATGAAGGGTTACCAAGGTATTCCTCATTTTTTTTTGAGGTTTTTCTCTTGAACTTGTCCCTATAGAGAGAGAGAGAGAGAGAGAGAGGTTATATTGCTAACTCATCAAATGTTATATTAACTTTACAAACTATAATTGACCAATAAGAATTCATTTTCATTCTTGGTTAGTTTGAACATGTTCAATAAATTGTAAGGATATAATTGGTATTTTATGAAGTTGATTTTTTTGGGTAGCCATATTAACGAGGAGTTACAAAACAACCTCATCCATGATTCTAGCTTGTAATTATGTTTCAAAGTATACACTAGATGCTTGTTTGATGTAGCTAATTATTGTAAGAATCATGGATTATCGATGCCAGCAAACAACATTCATACCGTTTTGTTGACCGATTCTATGAATTTCGGGAGGTTGGACAATGTGGATGGAGGAGCCGATGTATATCATTGTCACATGAATGCTTTATCGCATATGTTCCAAAGTGTAAGGTGTTGTGTGCAAATGTATATTCTTAGGAGGGTCTCAATGGTAGCTATCTGATCAACATTGAACCTTCAACATGGTGGTGTTAGGGACTTCTATATATGTTATTTGTCATATAGGTGTGTCATGAACATATTTGAACTAGTATTAGTAGTGTGACTTGACCACATATGGCCAATAATAAAAAGGGTTAAACTTTCTTGGGGTTGGATGGGTTCATCAATTCACACACAAACTTTAGGTACATTGAGGTTGTGATAAACTGATAACTGTTCAATGTACCAAACATGAACAATTATGAAACCAACCATGTGTCATGAACATATATGAAATAGCATTAGTGGTGTGAGATGAAGACATATGAACAATAATATTGGGTTTCGGTTTCAATTCGATTAGAGCTTGTCGGTTTCCACGGTTTGGGGAGTATTATTGGGGGGGGGGGGGGGTTACAAAAGGCAAATGTAATGGGTCTTCCTCAATTACCCATAATCACCATTGTTCATTGCTTTCATTACTCAACGTCACATTACATAATTAATTTTTTAGGTGTGGTTCATCTCAAACGTTCGTGTTAAGATCAACGGCTCTTAATTGGGTTAATAAAGTTAGTACAATAATTTGGGATAACAAAATAACCCAACCTAACCCGATATATATACATATACATATACATATACATATACATATACATATACATATACATATACATATACATATACATATACATATACATATACACACACATATATATATATATAGGGAGAGGTTCATTTAAGAAATGGTAAATATATGAGAAATAGATAAGTAATCTTAGCCATTCATCTGGTCAACATTTGCGGCTTTAACCGCGAAGTACCGGATAATTCCTTGTGTGGTCTATAGAAGGTAGAGGTGTAATTTCGTAAAATACACGTGATGAGTTCATATATGAATCTGTATGAATCACAAAGATTCATATATGAATTTGTTAATTAGTTCAACTAATTCATATATGAATCTTTGTGATTCATACAGATTCATATATGAATCTTTCTGATTCATACAGATTCATATATGAATCACAAAGGTTCATATATGAATATGTTAGTTAGTTAGTTCAATTGATTCATATATGAATCACAAAGGTTCATATATGAATCAGTTAAAAGAGTTCAGTTGTGAATTGCATTGGTTCATATATGAACATACAGTTCATATGTGAATTATACATGTTCATATATGAATACGGCCCGTGTGTTTTGTAAAATTTACGAAATTGTCCTTCTATTTTTGGGATAGCCGCAACTTTTGACCGGTCAAAGCCGCAACTTTTGACTAGTCAAATCCGATCTTGACCATATGAATGACTAGAATTACTTCTCTATTTATCATATATTTACCATTTCTCAAATGAACCAAACACTATATATATTTACCATTTCTCTATTTTTTCGATCGAGTAAAATCCATACCCATTGACATTTGACACAAAACAGGTCGTAAACGAAGTGAAAGACCGATGAAAACGGAGATGAAACCGAGATGAACGAAGATGAAATAAAGATGAACGACGATGAATGGAGATGAACGAAGATGAAATAAAGTTGAACGACGATGAATGGAGATGAAAACATATATTAAACTGAGATGAACGACAATGAGCCGAGATGACACTGAGATGACACGGAGAACAACGATGAATGGAGATGAAACCGAGAACAAAGATGAAACCGAGATCAAAAACTTTGAAGAACAAAAAAATTGCAACACTAAAAAAATTGAAACAAAATTAAAAAACGTTGAGGAACAAAAAAAAGATGCAACATTAAAAAATTGCAACAAAATAAAAAAATGTTGAACAACAAAGAAAAAAATGCAACATTATAATTAAGGCTCATTAATGAGAGTATATAATTCCAAAACTAAAATAAAAGGATAAATAACTAAAATAAAATATTCTACTCCAAAATGACATATAAACCATTCATAATAAATAAAAAAAGAAAAAAAATTAGAAATTCAATTATTGGTTTAAAATAATTTGCAAAGTTTGTTACGTAAAGTTGGTTTTCATATGATCGCTCCCCCATATATATATATATATATATATATATATATATATATATATATATATATATATATTGGAAGGATATTTTGCAACCCTTAAAAAGGTTGCAACCCTTGCAACCCACATCTTAACCGTTGGATTAATGATCGACGGTTATTTTATTTTTATTTTTCTCTTTTTTTAATTAAAAATATTGAGCCCCATATCTTTTATAACCGTTGACTATGAATCCGACGGTTAAGATGTGGGTTGCAAGGTTTGCAACCTTTTTAAGGGTTGCAAATTAAACAAACCCTATATATATATATATATATATATTAGATTGGAGTCCAATCATACAGGGACGGATGCAGAAATTTTATCATACGGTAACACCATATAATAGAGACAAAAAATAATTACAAAATGTACGTTTTTTTACCGACGTTCAATATTGTCCGATATGTTTTTAACCTAATTCCATAATTTCGAGGGATTTTTAAAGTTGTTTGCTTGATTTCGAGGGATTTTTAAGTTATTTTTATCGATTTCGAGGAATTTTTTCAGTTTTTTTTTGGTTGTTTTCGATAGTTTATTTTGGTTTTTTGGTTGATTATGAGGTATGGTTACACCTTATTGAAGTATCCAAAATAATACGGTAACACCTTACAAAACGATGCGGTTGCACCTTTCACGAACCTATAATTTTTTACCTTTCGTCGGAGAAATAATACGATGACACTAAAAGTAGTAGGCGGATCGAATATCCTCAAAATCAACTTAAAACTATTATAAAAAATTATTGGTAAATCATAATTTATACAAAGTTCATAAATCTACTCCAGACATGCGGGTCAATTATAAGGACTACACCATCTTGTCAAAACTTTATGAAGTTGGATAGAAGACAAATTTATTTGACAAACACATTATTGTTATTATTTTGCGTTAAGTTCACTTTTGGTCCTTAACGTTTGTCATGTTCAATGGATATCGCCCCTGAACTATCAAAATTCAGATTTGGTTCCTCACGTTTGTCATTTCACTTTGGTTTTAGTCCCTCCCACTAACCGCCTAAAACTCATCCAAACACCCCCTTTAAAACTCATCCAAACACCCCCATCTTAATAAGCATTCATCCATTCATTTGCAGAATTGTTACACTCTTTCTTTGAATATGCCATAGCCCCAACATTTTTTCCACTCCCATCTTAATAAGCATTCATCCATTCATTTGCAGAATTGTATCAAATCCCTAGTCTCGTGCAAAATCCTAGTTTGCAACACCGATGGGGATACAGGGGAAGGGATTTATGGTTCTATCACCGACGTTGATGGAGATGCAGCGAGAAGGGACTACTGGTTTTGTTTGTGATATTGACGGGGACACAAAGGGAAGGGTTTCTGCTTCAATTTCGTGATCGACGAAGAAACTTGGGGAGAAGTTTTCTATTCATGACAGCAACAGGGACCAAAGGGGTATGTGGTTCTGGTCACCGACGAGGAAAGAGGGGAGGGATTTTCTGGCAATTACATCGAGTTCAGTTCTGCTTCAGAAACAGGGACAAAGGGATATGTGGTTGTAGTTCAGTTCAGATTCAGATATGCTTCGATAGAGACCTTCTCATCTTCATCTACTGCCTTTACATCAAGTTGCACATATGAATAGATGAAGATGAACATGACGATCTGGGTTTTGGTTTTAGGTTTTTAAAGATGAAGATTCGGTTTTGACTGTTGTTTGATTCAGGGGTAAGGTTTGGTTTAGGTTTTATTTGATTTTGGGTATTGATCTAGGGGTTTAAGTTTTAGGGTTTTGATTTTGGTAATTTGATTTAGGCTTTTGTTGTTGATGTTCTTGATATGTATCTTATATACTTGAGATATATATTTTGTGTTTGATGATATATATTTTGTGTATGTGTATTAATTTGGGTTTGTTTTGAGTTTTTGGTGTAAGTGTGTGTTATGTCGTCGGAGAAGATGACTGGACAAAGGGTTTGGTCGGAGAAGATGAAGGTGGATGATGGTGGTTATGAATCTTATCTGGGTTGTTTTTTCATTTTCTTGTTTTTGTATTTGTTTTCAATAATATTATAATATTTAATATGTTTCTTTAGTTTTAATAGAAATAAAATATGTAAAATGACTAAAACCCTCCTCGACTTAACGTAACAAGTTAACGGCCGTTAGTGGGAGGGACCAAAGCCAAAGTGAAATGACAAACATGAGAGACCAAATCTAAGTTTTGATAGTTTATGGACGATACCCGTTGAAAATGACAAACGGCAGGGGCCAAAAGTGAACTTTACTCTATTATTTTTGTTAATCTTGGATGTTTAGGTAATGTTGTGCACACTTCATCCAATCTCAAGGACCCTGAAGAATAACCGAGAATATCCTCAATGACTTTGTAGGACTCGAATCGATAACCTATGAGGAGGATCTCTAAAGGTCCAAGCCTTATGGCGGGTTGAGTTAACCCCACAAGGTTATTAGACACAATCAAATCATTATTGTTGTGCGCACCAGATTTTGTTTGAAATCAGTAAGAGCATCTCCAACAAATTTTTTAAAATGGAGAAAATAGGGGTTTTTGAGAAATTTTTGTTCTAATAGATCCTCCAAAACTTTCTTCAAAATGGATAAATCATGATAGAGTGTGTAAAATTCTCCAAATTTGAAGAACTGTAGAAAAATGATTACCATGATAGAGAAACAATTTTTTTACTATATTCTCACAAATCAAAACCTTGATGTTAAATGTTTATGAGATAAAAATAATATTTTATTACATGTATAAAATATTTTAATAATATGACTAGGTGTAATCTCCAAAATAAGGAATCCGTTGAAGGTGAATGTAATTTTTCTTTTTGAGTTTTGATTATCCATTTAAGAGAAATTTCGAAAAAACTGTTGGAGATGTTCTAATAAGGTGGACATTTCTTGTTCGACGAATGTAAAATATAGATATATGGTTACTTTTTAAACCCTTTTTCGTATAAGTTGTATTTTAAATATAACAAATACGTTGAAATTATGAGATCTTAATAAAAACCAATTACGACAACTACAAGATGCGTAGTTGAAGCATATAAATGAAATACATTGAGAGATCTTAGATTACAGCATAATCTCAATAATTAGTATGTCTCTCAAAAGAACTTCTTGACGACTTTGGCTTCAAGCCTATGGTCCCCTCAATCATCTTTTCAACGATCATTGCAACATTGTATGCTACTTTTTTTAATAGAGTATCAACACTCTGAAAGATTTGAATTTAGGTTTGAATTGATATTTGCAAGTTTCTCGTTTGGGTTTGTTCAATTACAACCAATTTAATATAAAATATCAGTTATATTAAGTAACTTTTTATTTTAAGTAAACAAAAAAACATATAAAAATCAAATGATCAATAGTCTTGGCCATAAATAATGGATACTAAACACTGTACATATCGATCTGTGCAGTGTAATAGCCAACAAGTTAAGTACCCCGCTTGGAGATACACTTTTCAAAATAAATTTGGTTTGTTTTTTTAAAATAAAAGTATTGAAGTTCCTTGAATACACAACTTTGTATCATGTGCATAAATGGCATTACATTACGATTTACGTCTATACATGTACTTTTTTTTCTTCTTAACTATTTTAAAACCAACATTTAATTAATGATGATACAAAGCCATGACGAAAGCCTCAACTTATTAATTGAATTCATGCTGCCGAAATTGATGATAAAAAACAACAATAAAATATATATTTTCATTTAATTCATATTCAAGATAATATAGTTTAAGAAATATACTTTTAGGGTGCATTTAACAAGTATCAACAAGATTGGACACAATTAAAGGATACTCGACAATTAAATGAGGTAGACTGATGAAAAAACAATGTAAGTTTTCCATCATCATTAAGTATTATTGTTTGGCAAAAAAAAAAAAACTAGCTTATAAGATAACTTTTTTTTTTGTACATCTTTGGATGACCATAAACTAGCTTATAAGCTAGCTTATTGAAAAGCTACTCATAGTAGCATTTTAAAAAGTTAGCTTATCAACTAGTTTGCCAAACATAGCCTAAGTATCATCAAGTATTATAGCTATTTCTCAAAATATCGGCCCTTGAATGACTTTTAAAAGATGGTTTCTCAAAATAAAAATCGAATAAAAACAGAATGTGTATGCTTGGGCCAATGGGCCAATTATTGGACCAAGACCATACCAATGGTTCAATGACTTAACCATATGATTTAGGGCCATCAACCATGCAAGTTCCAAATGTTTTGAACCACACATAGAAAGAAAGAAAGATTCCAACTTTAAAAAAAATGTTGACTTTAATGAACATATATTATTGCATTTGGGGTTGGGTGGGGTAATAAGATATATGCTCTCCCATTCTGAGACTAGTTTATAAAAACAATCATTCAGACACATCTGATCCCATTTGTGTTCATCCATGGCTTCTGAAACCACCAAAAACCACCATTATTCATCAACTTCTTCTTACACCTATGATGCTTTCTTAAGCTTTAGAACCAAAGATACTCGAAAAAGCTTCACCGATCATCTCTACACAGCCTTAACTCGATCTAGACTCCACATCTTTAGGCACGATTACGAGCTACCAATAGGCAACGACATAACTTCAGAAATACGAAAAGCTATCCAACAATCTAAGGTTTCTATCATTGTGTTCTCGAAAAACTATGGTTCTTCCTATCGATGCCTTGATGAATTAGTGAACATAATGGACTGCAAAGACTCAAATGGGCAGGTGGTTATTCCGGTTTACTATCACATTGATCAGGCTGAGGTGCGTGAACAAACTGAGACTTTTGGCTGTGGTTTCGATAGAAATGTGGAGGATCAGGGTGTGGACGTTAATAAGGTGGAAAGATGGAGGGCTGCACTAGCTCAGGCTGCAAATTTATCTGGATGGGATTTGCAAAATATCGCGAATGGGTAACCATTTTGATCTAATCACTTTCCTCTGGAGATTTTTAGGTATATGAAACCATTTTTCTTTAATAGGCCAGGAGGTCATGGATTTAATTAAAAATTCATTTAAGGTCATTATCCCTAAATGACCTGTCCCCATGAACACCAAGAATAATCCCCAAGGGTAAATGGCCTTAACAAGTTCTCAATTAGGAGCATGACCTACTTTTTTTACCTCAATGACTTTCATCTGATGTAACGCTAGTTCAAAACAGCATGCTCAAGTAAAAACTTAGGAAAATACACTAGAAGGTTATTTTGCAAAACCAACTTTTGGAGAAGGTCATTGAGCCAAATAGCCCGGCAATATAGCTGTTGGAGTCCCACATCGTCTAGATTTTGACCATTTCTTCTCGATATATTTTGGAACCTCTCTTCTATCCTTATCTTTTGTAGAGTAATCTAATGGGTTTCCACATATTCTCACAATAGCATACTCCTACACTACACTACTGCCAATTTGGCCTGCTTATATAAGGAAGGCTAAACCTTGAATTTGGAGTTCAATAGTCTAGCTTTTAACCTGTATCACCCATGAGATAAACTGCAAGCAGACATTGCTTTATGAACAACTTTAAGATTGTAAAAGTAAACTGTTAAGACCACATATCATTCGAAGAGCCAATGCAGATCAGATATTGAAATAGGCTAAAGATAGAAAAGAATAAAAAATTACATAAATAGAAAGGTGAAAAAGTTATGAACCTGAAAAGTGTGTCTAAATAACAAAGCAACATAAATGTAGTGATCAATCTTTAGGCACTTTCATTACATCTTTTTACTACACTTGTTTGTACCAGACTAGAGTAAAGGTAGGGATCTAGTTGGGAGGAAGGGAGCTGGGGAGGTAGAGGGCAGGGGATAGGTTAGTGAGTCAGTAATTAGGTTACCGTTACCCTAAGTTAGGGGCCGTTTACCCAAACGCTTACCCAGTAAGTGCTTACTGATAAAATTCAACACTCTCACTTTACCGGGTAACATTGTAGTTCATCAAAATGGTATTGTTTGCAAGAATTTATACGGTAAGAGCTTACCGAGTAAGAGTCGTCACCGTCACTTACCGGGTAAGACTCTCCATCCTTATTATCACTCTTACCGGGTAAGATTCTCGGTCCTTACCATGTTCATCCGGTAAGGTAAATGATTTGATAAGTGCATACCATGTTCATCCGGTAAGGTAAATGATTTGATAAGTGCATACCATTACCAGGTAAGCGTTTAGTAAACGGCCCTTAGACTAGGGGTATGCAGTTTGCACACCTTGGTTATGTTTTTCCCATACTTGCCACTATCTATATCGCTGCTGCTTACTCATATCTAGTTTCTCAAAAAAATTAGCATATTTATCATTCTCTCTTTCTAATTGTACTGCTATCGATTACTCACATCTAGCATTTCAAATTTTAGCATATCTGTATTTCTCCCTTTCACACACTTTTCACTAGCCGGGGGTCTTTATAGAAACAACCGCCCTACTCTTTCGGGTAGAGGTTATGTCTACGTACATCTTTCCTCCTGGGGACCCCACCTCCTGGCGGGATATACTGTGCTCGTTTGGTTTGGTTTACTAAACTTGTTTGTACAAAACATTCAGGCATGAAGCAAAGTTCATCAAAGAAATTGTCCGGTATGTTCACAAGACAGTAAAGCATACGAGACTACATGTCGCCAAGTACCCTGTGGGATTGGAATCTCATATTGAAGATTTAACTTCACTAGTGAAGATCGGATTAAATGAGGTCCGAGTTGTTGGAATCTATGGCATGGGAGGCATAGGCAAAACAACCATAGCAAAGGCTTTCTACAATTCAGCCTTACCATTTATTTGAAGGCAGCTGCTTTCTTGCAAATGTTAGAGAAGTTTCTGAACAACCCAATGGTCTAGTCCATTTACAGGAGCAACTTCTTTCCGAAATACTCTATGGACAGAAATTAAAGGTTGCAAATGACCACACAGGAATCACTTTTCTTAAAGAAAAGTTGTGTCATAAAAGGGTTCTCATTATTCTTGATGATTTAGATCAATTGAGTCAATTAGAGAGACTAGCAGGACAACACCATTGGTTTGGTGCAGGAAGCAGGATCATTATAACAACAAGAGATGAGAACTTTCTAAGCCAAGCTAAAGTTGATGACAAATATGAGGTCAGAGAGTTAACCGATCATGATTCTTTAAGGCTTTTTAGCTGGCATGCCTTTCAAAAACCCGAGCCTCTGGAAAACTATCGGAATCTTTCAAATGGGATTGTACACTATACTAGAGGTCTGCCGTTAGCTCTAGAGGTTTTAGGTGCTTCTTTGCTTGGCCGAACCGCAAGAGAACTATGGGTTGGTACTCTAGAAAAACTAAGACAAATTCCTCCAAACCAGGTGTTAAAGAAGCTGAGGATAAGCTTTGATACGCTAGACGATGATACAATAAAGGATATTTTCCTAGATATAGCATGTTTTTTCATTGGAATGGATAAAGATTATGCTACTGACATATTTGAAGGTTGTGGTTTCTTTCCTGGAGTTGGGATTAGTATCTTGATTGACAGATGTTTACTGAAAATCGGTCAAAGCAATAAGCTTAGAATGCATGATCTAGTGAGGGATATGGGAAGAGAAGTCGTTAAAGAAAAATTTCCTTGCGAACCTGGGAAGCGCAGCTGACTTTGGTTTCATGAAGATGTATCTGATGTTCTATCAAAAGAAGAGGTAAGAAATAAGAAATTATATACTTTCTAAATACTGATTCCAAATGTTTCAAGTCCTAAAAGGACTAATTTCATTACCTTAAGTCCACTTGTATCATCTAGAACTCTTCCCTTGCTCCATCCCTATAACAAAATCGGCTTTAGGACGCCAAATATGTCCAACTATCCTAATAGATTGCTTTATATGACTTCAACTTATAGGACAAAGCAATTATACGTCCTATGTAAATTTATAGGACACTTCTTTTTGCAAGACATCTTTTCAAATATGTTAAATAAAAAGATTAATACGACACTTTATTTAAAAAGCGTCCTAAAAACACTTGTTAGGATACACCCCAAAAACGCCCTATCAACTTATTGTAATACCTTTATATAGGGCACACAGTTGTTGTCCTATTAACTTAAGAGCTATAAAGCAATTTGTTACGACATTTAGACCTATTCAACCTTCTATAAAGCCGATTTTTTGTTGTAGTGATCCGACAATGAAACATGTAAAACCTGTATTTCCTTCTAATTAGCGGATACATACTTTCTCAAATTTATCTTTTAGGGTTCAAAAGCGGTTGAAGGCCTTGTCCTGAACCAACCAAGGCCAATGCATCTGAACACCAAAGCATTTGCAGTTATGCAAAAGTTAAGGTTGCTTCAAATAAACAATGTCCACCTTCATGGAAGCTTTCAAGGTTTATTCACTGAGTTAAGGTGGCTATGTTGGCATCACTGCCCATTGGAACATTTGCCATCCAATTTGCATCTTAAAAAACTAGTTGCTCTTGATATGCAGCACAGTAATCTCAAAACATGGAATGGTATAAAGGTATGATACCCCCCCCCCCCCCCAATATAACTTTTTTCCAATTTTATTTTCCCTTCTCATTCTGCATCATATTGAAATCCATGTTTGCTATTGTTTTTTTGGCAGTTTCTAACAAACTTGAAGAGCCTAAATCTTAGCAACTCGAAATTCCTAAGAACTACCCCAGACTTTAGTGGAGTACCAAAGCTTGATGAATTGTCACTTAGATTTTGTTCGGGTTTGATAGAGCTTGACCCATCAATTGGGCATCTGGGAAGGTTGACCGAGTTGAATTTGGGACACTGTGAGAACCTGAAAAATCTTCCAAAAAGCATTTGCGATCTAAGATCACTTGAACGCTTATATCTTGATGAATGCTCAAATTTAGACAAATTACCTGAGGAAGTGGGGAAGATAGAATCTTTACAGGAGCTTCATGCTACTGGAACTGCAATCAGACAATTACCTGATTCAATTGGACTTCTAAAGAACCTTAAAAATGTTTCTTTAGCGCAGCGTAACAGAAGAGATACGAAAGCTAAACCTTGGTTTTCATTCTTCCCATTTCAAATATTTTCACAAACTCCAACAGAGATCAAGTTTCTGCCACCCACTGTTTCTACTTTGAGTTCAATAAAAGACATGGATCTTAGTGACAGAGATCTGTCTGATACTGATATTCCATATGATCTTTCTCAATTATCATCACTCCGATATTTGCACCTAAATGGAAATAATTTCTGTAGTCTTCCTTCAAGCCTTAGGGGCTGTTTGGCAATTGCTGAATGGTTTAGTGCAAAATGATTAAGTGGTCTGAATGATTAAGAGGTTTTTATGATATAGTGTAAAATGAAATATGGTTGTTTGCTAATTGTTCATAATGAAATCAGGGCTCTTAATGGTTAAGGGAGGGTCAGGATACAAAATCATTAAGAGGATTTTGGAACCATTAAGAGACAACCCTTTTTTTTACCAAACAAGATTTACCTCTTAACGATTCAGAGGTTGCCTCTTAATGGAACCATTAAGAGGTAAACAAACAGCCCCTTAGTCAACTGTGCGGTCTACAACACCTTTGGTTGAATGATTGCAAGTTCCTTCAATCAATCATAGAATTTCCTCCTAATCTACGGACACTAGATGCAAGCAACTGCCCTTTGTTGGAAGGACTCCCAAATCTATCCAACTTGAAACACTTGGAGTGTTTGGATTTTAGTAACTGCAGCAGCTTGGTTGTCATACAAGGTCTACAAAACATCAATACCATAAAAGAGATTTATTTGGAAGGCTGCAGTAATCTCAATACTACTTTAGAAGAAAGTTTATTTCAGGTCTCTCTCTCTCTCTCTAAATATATATATATATATATTTATGGGGAAGTTCAAATGAGAGCCATAAATATTTTGAGAACCGTGAAAACCAGTATATGCATTGATGCACACTGTCAGAATATGTATATATACATGTATACACACTAATTTCTGTTATCACTATATGGGATTATGTGATTTAGATTATTTACTTTGTCCAGGGATACTCCGAACGGGTGGTCAATTGTAGCATTTTTCTTTCAAGGCGAGGGATTCCAGGGTGGTTTAATCATCAAAGAGTTGGGTCTTTTATCTCTTTTCATGTACCTTCAGGTATTGAAACAGATTTCTTAGAATTGACTTATTGGGTTGATTATGTAAATGAGGGTAAGCACGAGGTGGCACTTCAAGTTATCATCAAGAACAAGACAAATGATACCGAATGGACCTATGAGGCAAACTTTTTCAGGACCTTTGAAGTGAATTCCTGGGTGAGCAACGGACCACAACCGTACCCAATAAGATGTGGGGACGAAATTGAGGTTTATGCTGGAGGGGATGAAGACTTGAAGGTAGAGAAGTGTGGGATTCATCTGGCATACAAACAGCACTCACAAACAATGATGGAAATTGAAAGCAAAAATTTGGTGGACTTTATTCCTCAGAAGAGAGGTCATGTTGCAGTGCAAACAAGCAATGACTCATCTAACGAAAACAAACTCTCTAAAAGATTGAAGCTGGAGTGAAGAAATATATATAATGCAACAATAATAGATACGACATTGCTAGACATTTGTGGTTGTAAACTTGTAATTCAGACATAATATGGTAAATATTCTTCTTTCTTGTACTCAAGAATATTGTTGGTATCGTATTCTTTGAATACATCGAAATTTTGTTGAAGCTCACATGTGCAGTGGTCAAAATATGCTCAAGAAGATTGCAGCATTTAACCTAATTCAATATGACTAAAATTAGTGAAGAGCTTTGAATCTTTAACTGATATCCCCAAAATCTTCAAAATAATGTACCTGGCCATTTGCTTGTCCGGATATGTCCAGGAGCTTCTGTCTTCAGCTTCAAGGTCTACTCTTCCAGTCTCCCGTTCCACAAAAATCTTCCAATACCTCAGAAAATTTATCAACATACTCACTGTGGGGAACAACTTCGATTCCTTGACCCGTTGTTGGAGAAACAGAATCACGTTGGCCCGCCTCCTCAAAAACATCATCAAACCCGACCTTCACATCGAATAATTCACCATTAGGATCTAGTTGACCAGTGCATGAACCAGTGGGATCCTCTTCTTTGTCATTGCTTCTCCCCGCGAACAAATTGGCAAGTTGATCTCTATACTCGATAAACTTTTCATCATGTGGAAACTTTGACATTGCCTCCTCTAGTGTTGCTTCCACTATGCTCTTCTCCGCTATCAACCACGTTATTTTCTCTTGAAGTTTAAGTATGTAACCCTGCATGTGAAACAGTGTTCTAGTATAAATTTAACAAAATAATGTAAAAAATCTACATGTGAAACAACACAATGTCTGAATTGGTTTAAAGTGCGATGTTTTACAATATGGTGTTGTTACACATTGTGAAACCAGCACAATGTTCCTGATGTTTTACAGTGTAGTGTTGTTTCACACCGTAAAACAACACAACATTTCCGATGTCAAATAATGTAGCATTGTTTCACACTATGAGACAACATAGTGTTTATGATGTTTTTACAATGTAGCATTGTTACTAACTGTGAAACAACACAGTGTTTATGATGTTTCACAACGTAGTGTAATAGTGTTTAGGATATTTCACACTGTGAAACAACATAGTATTTTTTATGTTTTTACAACTTAGTCTTAATTCACACTGTGAAACAACACAACAATTATGACGTTTCACAATGTAGTGTTCAAAACACACTGTCTACACATACATTGTGTTCACATATGAAACAACACCACATTTTAAGACAACACCGTATCTCAATAAATTACCTCTCGAATGTTGTCCCGTGATTGACTGGATCCTTCAGCAGCTTTCTTCATTAATGTTTCATCACCCTTGGCACCAACATCATTTGTAGTTTCAAATTCATTTGAGTGCGGGTCCTGAAAAGTCCCAACGAAGCCCCCAAGTCCGAAACCCCCTTCATCGATCTCTGCCGCCTCTCTCCTTCTTAAAAGACTCATATTCCATGACTTTATGGCTGGTCGTTCCCTAATGACATTTACCTTTTTACATCTAGTGGCATCTACATACAACAACTGCATACAAAAATGTATGAATACAATCAATTTACATTTGACATTCATTGACCCTAATGCTGGATTTAATATGTTATGAATGTTTCTAAAAACGTACCGTCAGAAACGTGAGTGGACCTGCATAGAAGCTTAAACTGCTGTCCCTCTTCCAACCAACTTTGCTTGTTTTCACACAATCGAAAATAAATTTGCACCAATCTATTTTTCCTAAGATTGTTTCATCATGAATGTGTGAAAGGAAGCCAAGATTGCAACAGCCCATTCTATTGCAATCTGCCATTGTGTTGACAAAAAGGGTTATGAAGTTTATTTTGAAATTAAAATCTGCATCATTTGAACGCTCAATCTCCTTCATGATGTCTGCAGGACGAACCTTTACTTTGTCAAACTGTTGCCTCCATCTTTTGGTGATGTCTGCTTCCATTGTTGCAGATTCAATGGATTGTAGGTCTAAACCACCAATAGGTACTCCTAGCATTTCATGAATGGCCTGGGTAGTAATCTTTATTGCCCCATGACTCACCCTTATCTCCATCTTTTTTGTGTCTAAATTGTCAACAACATAGAATCCCAATTTCGAAGGGATTCCATCGGCCCTCATGTTCAACAGTTCACCAAAACCCATGCTTGTAACAGCCTGCATTTGAACATTGCTTAGTGATTGCAACGCCTGGTACAAGGCATTTGGAGATGTCCTTGTCCTTATTGTATTATACTTCTTCGCTACCTTCTTCACTACCTTCTTGTCCAAATCAGTGACGACATCTATTGCCTTCAACAGTGCAACATCTACCTCTATCTTATTAATTGGTGTCACAAAATCGCTATTAGAGTCAGTTGGAGGGCTTGTCAACTTGAGCTCCTTTTTATCATTCGGTGCACTGGTCTGTCTTTTTTTTCTATGTTTTTCCTCATGTAATTTGTCTGCAAAATAGTTGCTTATTTCTAAGATCAATTTTAATGTTGTTTCGTTTCATATTTGGAACTTTTATGTTTCACATATGAAACTAGTGTCTCCCATGTGAAACTCTATTGTTTAGCGGTTAAACCACATAAAAAAAGCATATGAAGCAATATGTTGTTTCACTTGTAAAATAACACTGCATTACCCTAAGTTGTTTCACGTGTGAAACAACACAATGTGTGTTATGTTTAATAATACAATGTTGTTTCACACTGCGAAACAATTTTACATTGTTTCAAATAAGAAACAATGTGTTGTTTTAATGTGAAATAGCAATGCATTATAAAACATGTGAAACCATGTGTTGCTGACTTGTTTCACATACAACACAACACTACATTATAAAACATGTGAAACCATGTTTTGTTTCACATGTAATATGTAAATAATATAATTGATTATCATTATAAGGTCATATCTGTACCCTCTTTCGTTCCATCTTGTTTCCGCTTATGTTGCTTCTTCTCACCTCCTTCATTTCCTGTTGTATAAATGTTTATTTTTATTCAACAAAACTATCAGAAGTTATATTCAATTGTGCTTAGAGTGATGGTAAATGAACATGTGAAGCCCTATTTTGTTTTACATGTGATCAATCAACAATGTATTGTACAACAGCAGAAACTACATTGTGAGACAATACATTGTAAAACATCATAAAATAATGTGTTGTTTCACATTTTTAAACATCCCTACATTGTAAAACATTAAAAACAATGTGTTGTTTCAATGTGAGCCAACACTATTTTTTGTCAATGTTTTGCTTCACAATAACCATGTGATTTTGACATGTGAAACAACCCTAATTTTTTTCTTCATATTACACATAACATTGAAGCATATAATCAATATACCTTCACCATCTTCTCCAGTCAAATTTTTTTTGCTGCCTTTGTGATGAATATTCTCATTTTTCTTCATCTGAACACTTGGCGATTGTGATTCGGCCATTTTTTGTACAGTTTCTTCTACTTTAAGCTCTACAGGAACATATACTACGTTGACAAACCTGCTGAATGATGTTTTTTTGAGCTCTTTCCCTTTTCATCTAAATGTAAATGTAAGTTCACATTAAAACCCTAACATTAGTTTTGAAAAAATAGAGTGTACAAGGTGAAATACGGCACATTTGATTTTGATTTTTGGGATTTTGTGCTCTTCTTCGTCACTTCAATCTTGAGCAGCCAATGTAGATACAGTCATACGGATTCTTCAATGACGAATGAATAAAATATCAAGATCATCACTGCACCTGAATCGTGGGATAAACAGACGATCTTGGAGAGGGGGGGAGAGAATATCGGATGACGTAAATTTGCCTAATTTGAATTCTTTTGATTTAAGCTCTTCTGATTTAGTTTTGATTCATTTGTATGTTGGTATTTCGATATGTTGTTGTTAAAGTTGGGTCTGGTCTGTGTTATTTTGTCACGTTAACTTTTCTGGGCACTTAGAATTTTGTATCCCATGTTCAAAGTATATTTGTCACACAAATTCGTATGTTTGTTATTTTTGGTGTTTGGTTCGATTATTTGTTTTGTTATATATCGTATCCAGGCACAGAGTATTTTTTGCGACAAGTATTAAGGGGAAACTATGGAGTATGGGATTGAGAATGTCCTATCTAAGAGGTTAGTAGTAGACACTTGTCATATTTAATGTTTCCGTCTTAAGTCTTGTCTAATAGTGTTCTGATTATTCATGTTGATGGATTGTTTTAGGCATGAATGTATCCTACCTTCTCGTCTAGGGAAGGGGCGAGAATAATTGTACCCTATTGATGTGGGGACAGGATTGAGGTTTATGTTGGAGGGACCAATGGTTTGAAGGTAGAGAAGTGTGGTTTCATCTAGCATACAAACATAACATGAAAACTACAACTGAAATAGACAGCAAGAACTTGGGGGCCTTCATTGATACAATACAGTTTACCTATATTAGCTATTTCAATAATCTTTTATATTTTTCATAAGTGTGGGTCACCATCTGTCACATGTGTTGCTGGTATAGGTCCCTGTTAACAAATTTGTTAAGGTAGTCAAGAAGCTTCCTGCGTAGGGTTGATGTAAGGCCATCTCCTCTTAATGTAAAGATATTGTTTGGATCATTTTTTAATATGAATATGAGGACACCATAGTTGTTCTCTGTGGTTTACACCTGTTTCACCATTGAAATCTTATTGAGCATCTATAAGTGGTATCAGAGCACAACATCCTTCACCTGTGAGTGCATGGTTGGAGCAACAAACGCCCAATTAATGGAGAAGTATGAGAAGTTAAGCCAAAAGTTAGAGAGTCACGATGAGATTCTGAAGCAGATGCAGGTAAGCATATGCAATTTGTCGGAGGCTGTGAAGCTCCTGATATCGACCCAGAAGCAGAAGCTGAACCAGGATTTTTGACCAGGAATCAGGAGTTTGGAAATTGAAACCCAGGAGAGCGGAAGCAGAGGAAACTTGCACCCCACCACCTGTGAAGCAAGAGTATCGCTCGTGAATAGAATGACGAAGCTAGAATTTCCATCATTCGACGGGAATGCTTTCAAGGAATGGCACTATAAGTGCAATCAATTTTTTGAGCTGGATAACACATCCGGGAATATGGAGATCAGTATGGTAGCCATTCATTTGAAGGGAAGAGCATTGCAATGGCACCAAGGATTTATGAAGGATATGGAGGGAAAGGCTGTCAGTTGGATGATGTACTTAGAGGAACTCAAGGAGCAATTTATTGGAAGGATTGTCTCTAAACCTCTGATCGAACTCAGAAACCTCAGACTCACCACCACGATTAGTGATTACAATTCCCAATTTAATGCTTCTCCGTAATCAAGTGGATGTGCATTCTGAGATACTGTTGGATATATATATTGGGGGACTATGTGATGAAATTATGCACACTATGCAACTCATGGACCCAAAAACCTTGAACCAGGCTATGAAATTAGCAAGAATTCAGGTGGGAGTGTACTATGCTTTGCAGGGTTTAGAACCACCCAAAATCCCTCACTATAATAATGATCCTACAAAAGCAACAAATGACAAAGTTTCACCAATAAAACAATCCAACTCCACTTCCCCTGCTCCTACTTCTCTTCCAACCCCCAATTTTCTACCCTATGTGCCACCAAATTCAATCAATTCTACTGGAGGTCCTACAGGAAACCACCCCTGAGCCAAATGCCTCATAAACCTTTGGTAGAGTCTCAATCTTCAACAGCCCAAAACACCCATAATAAGACCACTCCTTTGAAACAACTGTCAAGGAGTGAATATGAAGAAAAAATAAATAATCAGTGTTTTCTGTAATAAAAATATGTGCCAGGTCATAAGTGCACAGACAGCAAGTTGTACATGTTGATTGGTCCAAAACCCCCGGATGAGTACATGGAAAAAGAGGTGTTTAAGTTTTTCCGGGGTTCCGTCCCCTTTCCCAAAAAAAAAGAGGTGTTTAATGAAGGTAACGATGAAGAAGGAAAACAGGACAATATTGGAAGCATGAAAGCATGGGAGCAACTCGGATCCAGAAGACTACACTCTTGAAGACTTTGATGAGGACAGAAACTCAGTTTACCTATATTAGCTATTTCAATAATCTTCTATATTTTTCATAAGTGTGGGTCACCATCTGCCACATGTTTTGTTGGTATTGGTTCCTATAACAAATCTATTAGGGTAGTCTAGAAAGCTTCCTGCGTAGAGTTGATATAAGGCCATGCACTCTTGATGTAAGGATATCTTTTGGATCAATTTTTAAAATGAATATGAAGACACCAGAGCTGTTCTCTGTGTGATTTGAGTAACCCAGAGCTGTTCTCTGTGGTTTACACCTGTTTCACAATTGAAATCTTATTAAGCATCTATCATTTATCCAGAGAAGAGAGGTCATTTTGCAGTGCAACAAGCCGCATTCGTTTAACGAAAAAAAATCTAAAAGACTGAATGTGGAGTTGTAACACCCCGAAAATCTTCGAGTAAATTTATTAATCCTTTAAAACGCGCACGCTATATATATATATATATATATATATATATATATATATATATATATATATATACCCCGTTGGGTAGCAACTTCGTCTAGTTCTCATGTTGAGATTTAGTCATCCTTACCCCATACATTTATATGCTAAAGTTAAATGTCCTAAGTGTGGGTGTTTAAGTTTATTTATTATACTTGTGTTTATGTATATATGTATATATATGTGCATATGTGATAAATTTAGATGTGAAAGAATTGTATTCATGTTTACGTAAACTTGTGGTGGTTATAGATTCTTTGTATTTGGGATCGTCAAGGTTTAGAAGCAATTTTCGTAAGCAAAGGAGTAGCCGGCGACTATGCCCGGTGACCTTGCCATGGGCATAGTCGCAGGTGTCATTGTCGCGAGCAGCTACATCGGCCAAACATTCCAGTGAGCATGGGGTATGGTGCGACTGGCATTGTCGCCCGTGTGGGTGCAGGCCCTGTTTTGGAGGTGCGATTTAAGGGTCAAACTCAATTCATTTCTTCATTTATCAGCTACATATCGAACCTACTCTCTATTTGGGGGATTTCTCTTCTCTTCTCTCCATTCCCTTCCTCATTTATTGCATCAAACAAACCCTAGCATTTAGTGCTCTCAAAAGAGTTGTTGGGGGCAAGTATTTACTCTTTAAAGGTGTAAAAGCTTCAAAAAGATCAAGTTCTCTCAAAGTCAATTAATTAGGGTTTTCTCTTTTACAAACCCTAGTGGTGAGTTTTCATCTACAAACCCTAACTCAACTACTTTATACTTATTAACCTACTTATTTGTATGCTAAAAATGTGTAAGTATATGTGTACATCCTTATTTAAGATTTGACCCAATATCTAGGGTTTTATGGAAAATGATGATGAGAGTATTTAATCATGATTTCTTGTTTTTGAATGATGAAGTACTGGTTGTATTATTTGGAAATATACATGGGTGGAATATATGTACGAAATAGACCACTTGGGAAATGAAAAGATTTCATATGACATATAGTTCATGTTCAAAAGTAAAAATGTGAAACTTGGTTTGTTGTGCATATTTAGCTTGTATGTGATTATATGTTACGACTGTGGCTCCTACTTCCTTGTGCACGAGGACGTAGTTGCATAATTATTGGGCCGTTCATTGTTGGCCGATAAGAGTTACTAGCAAGTAGGCAATGGGGGACGCGAGTCCTTTAGGTGTAACTTGGCTAGGTTTGGATAGACAATAATGTCCCGTAAGTCCTTGAGGTGTAACTCGACGGAGTAGGCAATAAAGGCAATGGTATGGTTTGAGGTTGTGATGTCTTGATGGCATGGGAACTAGGACCGGATCATGAGGTGTAATCCGATAACATCATGGGTGACTCCACTCCCGTTCATGTCACCCCGATGGAAACGGGTCTCCCCCGTATTTCAAGGGTTATCTTTTGTGTGTTATGTTCAGGTTTGAGAACATCGTTACAAGTGGGAATAACATTATGAGGCAATGGAGTTCGGTACACAAGTCTTGTATTATGATATTCTTGTTTTGTGAATTGTATAATTTATGAAATCTCACTAGGCTTCGTCCTAACACTTGTTATGGTTGTTGATTTTCTCACAGATCCCACTCGCGGTGGAATCTAGGATGTCGGGCTTGTCGACCGGGCACGTAGGAGATCTTGAAGTGCCGGTCTTTTGGGGTTTTGTGTGAAGAGAGATTTTTGGTGGAATAACAACACCCAAGTTAATCTAGGTCGAATTAATTTTAGATTAAGTAGGTTGTATTTATATGTCGCCTTATTCTCGCCACTACTTTTGGTGTAAACTAACCCAACTTATTATGGGTTTTAGTTGTCATGATTTTGAGAATTGCCTAGTTGGATGTTTACATTTACAGGGGGTATATTGACCTCCGTATTTTAGATGTCATATTGCCAAATTTTCGAATTTTTAATTTACCCAAATTTTTAGGGTGTTACAGGAGTGCAGGAAAAGAAATTATGCAATAACAGACATGAATTTCAGGACATTTGTGTTTGTGATTCAGACATAATTTGGTAAAAGAATCTTTCTTGTTCTCAATAATCGTGTTACTATCATATTCTTCAAATATATTTTGAACTTATGTTAAAACTCACATATGCACCAGTCAAAATATGTTCAAGAATATTGCAGCATTTAACTTACTTCATTAAGGGGAAAATGATTAAGGAACTTTGAATCTTTAACTGATTTCCCCCAAACCTTCAAGATAATACCTACGGCCGCAAGCTTCTGTCTTCAGTTTTAAAACGTACTCTTCCGTTCAACCTCTACCACATTGCGTATGGTATAATTCTGAAGTTGACCCTTGAACAGTTGAACTCAATGCAAGTCATCTGTTTGATACATGAAAGGAAGTGATGTCATTTTCACATGTGGAGATAACTTTTAAGGAGAAAGTGGAGACAAAGAGTTCTTGTAGACATTTCGTCGAACAGCAGGAAGGCACTTCCAAAAATGATGTCATTTTCACATGATAACCTCAAAGCAAGAAGCCAAGAACAGATAGCATTTACATGACTCCCAAACTTGTTCGTTTCAACTATTCAGACCCAGTATCAAATTACACAAATATGCGATTGGATATTTGAATTTCAATTGATGGGTCATCACCAAAAAATCATAAAAAAATATGGGATCAAATCAAAAGTACCCAAATAATCAATTGACCAAACAAATCCATTCGGCAACACTTTTTTTTTTTTAATTGAATTCTGCCGCCATCTCGGATTTTCCGCAGAATGCCGTTCCGGGAACGGAAAGATTGGAAATCGGAAACGGACAAGTGAGTAGAGCCAAAACGATAAGAAAATGGCGCGTAAGCAAACGGCTGAGTATTACCTGAGTGGGTCCCGTCGATCTACAAACCGGCGCGTGTTCCGACACGTCACCACTGTCGTCAATGGTATCAAGCCATGTGTGATTTCTTCCCCTATCTACTACACACCAAACCCCTTTCTCTATCGCTTTTAATATTTTATGTGTCAAAGATTAAATACAAAAACCTTAAAAACTTGATAGGGCTGAACTTGAGATTTCGTCCTCCAAGTGTTAGTTCAGTGCATTTTTAGTCCCTGATGTTTTTGACTTTCATTTACCTGAGCGGTGCCGGCGTGTATCAGGTGGTGGGGAGAGTTTGGGTGAGCAAACCAAAAATCAATCGGTCTTCGGATATGAAAACCAAGCCCCATATTTTAGTTTTCGGGTTTCGGATTGTTTGGGGTTCTTGTTGGTCGGGTTTCTGGTTTGGCCTTGTTCGGTTCGGAATACAGTTATATTCAATCTAATTTTGATAATGGGTTCAAACGATTGTAGGTTTAGATATTAGAAAAAAGGACGGTCGACTAAGATTTAGAATTTTTAAAAGATATATTAGTATATATATATATATATATATATTACATATAAGCGAATGATCGTGAGAGAAGTTGAGGTTAACGTGAGAAACATGAGAAGTTGATCTGAATTATGAATCACTTTTAACTTCATGTCCTCCCATGAATTGCGGCTTAGAAGGGAATTGATCTGATACATCTCGGTGCTCTTATCTTGCTACATTTCATTCCAATTTGTATTCATTTCTCATCCAATGATTGATAACCACTTCTCACACTTTTCACGTTAACTTCAATTTCCCAATCATATATATATATATATATATGTGTGTGTGTGTGTGTGTGTGTATGGTTGGCAACCGATGAGAATTTAAGTTTTTTTGGGAAAGGGTATCCTGGACCTTTGGCCCAGACTAATCCCTTGGCAAAGAAACCAACTACGAAAGCATGCAGCCCTGAGGTTAAACCCAGTGGCCACAAAGTTGCAAATGCAGAGAATCGAACCCGGGTTAAACGCTATGAACTCCCCAGGTGATTACCGCTACACCACAAGCCTTGTGGTTGATGAGAATTTAAGTTAATGGTGAAAAGTGTGAGAAATGACTATCAATCATTGGATGAGAAATGGACACACATTAGAATGAGATGCACCGAGATGTACCAGATCAATTCTCTTCTAAACCACAATTCATAGGAGGGTTCGAAATTAAAAGAGATCAACGGTTCAGATCCACTTCTTACGCTTCTCATGTTGAGAGGGAGGGAAAAGAGAATAAAAAAAAAGTTTTCATGTTCTTGAGAAGGAGAAACAAGAAAAGAAATATGTTAGTTTTACAAATATACCAATATTTATCTTACATCGGATTATAATTGATTCATAGATGTGTAATTTTATAAATATTTTAATTGTTGCTATTTATTTATCTTTCATTTCATCCCACATTTGGAAGAAGAGTCAACATTATTCTTATTTCCTTCTAAAAAAACTTGAAAGCACAAACTTTTTTCTTTTCCCCATTATGTTTCCCTCACTTTCCTTCGTGTTACAGGACTCGAGAACATAGTGTTATAAGCAAACTTAACATCCCATTTGCTAACCATCTTTTCGCCTTGATAGGTTAGTTCATATACCTTGTGAGATAGTGTAAGAGATCTTCAGCAAATTCTCCAAAACTTTATTCAAAGTTAAAAAAAAACGTTTATCTCCTACAATTTCTCCATTTTGAATGCTACAATATTAATTATTTATAAAATATTTTATACATTTAATAAAATATTATCTCTCATAAGGATTTTATTTCAAAGTTTTTTATTGGTGGAATATAATAAAAAAAATATTTTTCTCATGACAACCATTTTTAGTGAGTTCTCAAAGTTTTAAGATTTTCACATTTTTTTCTTCTAATTTATCTATTTTGGAGAAAGTTTTAAAAACCATACATATATATATATATATATATATATATATTTATCAAATCTTAATTTTTATATTTTGAAGAATTTGTTAACGATGATATAAGAGACTAATATCATAGTATCATGAATTCATTATACCACATGGTTTGTTGAATGAATATATTGTTTGTCGTTATTATTTATTATTATTAATTGCTTTAAACTTGTTATCTCTATATTTTTTTTATAGTACAACGATTGTCTAAATATTATCTGTTGTATATGTCATTACTTAAGTAACTATCTTATTTTATTTTTATAAGATAAAAAGTTAATTTAATTCACATATATTAAAATATTTTAGACAAGTTAAATTTATACTTTTCGGATGGGGTGTTCGCCATGCGGTTTGGTAACAAACTGTAAACTGTATTGCATATGCTTCAAACCGCAAAAAGCTACACCACAAAATGTAATGCGGCGTGGAGCTGTTTATGCGGTTTGTACCTAACGTATTTCAATCATGATCACAACATCAAAATAAATTCGATGAATACATTTCCATCTTCCATAAAATAAAAAATTCCAACACCGCCGAAATATGTAATTAAAAACAATGTAAAACAAACTAAAACATTTCAATAATGTATTAGTCATCCTCAATTAATTAATTAATGATAATGCACATATAATATATATTTCAAAAATATATAAAAATGTGCAGTGCAGACTGTGCACTGCAATTTAAACCACAATTTGATGATTCAAAACCATAAACAACACAACAAAGTGCAGTCCATACCATGAAAATTCTAAACTAGTTGTTACGATGCAATTTAAACTGTTTGTATAGTTTGAGAGCTTAAATGAACACCCCTATTTTTTAAGAGACTATTTTCCCTTGATTTTGGACTGTTTTGAAAGGAAACACCAAACATTCTTCAGTCGGCAAATAAGTCAATAGTCGATGGGCCACAAGAGAATTAACCAATAGCTGAAGGGTAAATATTGAAAATTAAAACTTGGAAAATTGAAAATTGAAAATTGAAAAATGAAACGCTTCACCCGCCAACACCCAACAGCGTTCTCCATATGTCTCCCACCCATCCAAGTCCCAATTATAGAGAGAGAAAGACAAACAAACAGATAGAGAGAGAATTCAAATTCTGTGAATTCAATTTGGGGGATTAATAATTAAAGCATAAATTATATTAAAAAAAAAAAAGAAAGAAAGAAAATGGGTTCATCATCTCCATCAGCAACACCATATCTGAATGGAGATATGAAAGGAGGTGGAAGAAGATCACAGATTAGTCCAACCAGTTATGATTACTCCTTCAAGATTCTGGTTATTGGTGATTCAGGTGTTGGTAAAAGCAGTCTTCTTCTCAGTTTTGTTTCCAACTGTCAAAACCCTCTTCAAGATATTTCTCCTACCATTGGTAACTAATCCTTTTCTCTATAATTTTTTATTGATTTTATCTACGATCTTGTATTTTAATGGAGTAAATGTATCATTGTGCTTCAAATTTTTACTGTTTTTATTGGGTTTTTATTCATTATCGACTTCTTAGTTCTGTTTTCTTTATTTTTGATGTGTAACAGTGTCGTTTTATTTCAAATTGATAGTGATTTTAATTCATTATTGACTTCTTTGTTCTGTTTTTGATTGATGTATAGGGTTTTTTGATTGTTAACTAGTATCATTTTGTTTCAAATTTATGGTGATTTTTTATAGGGTTTTTGTATCTGTGTTCTTTTATCAGATGTATAGGGTTTTTGTTCATAACAGAGTTCTTAGTTCTGTTTTCTCTCTCTCTCTCTCTTTTTTTTTTTCTTTTTTCTTTTGATCTATATGTATTATTGGATATTTAATCATACACACTCATTGATTTTATTGGTTTTCTTAGAAATCTAATCTTAGAATCCAAGTAATTTTTAGTGGTAAATAGTATCATTTTACTTGTTAGCTTTGAATCTCTTTTATTGATATGCATATTTAAAAAAAAGTGGTTATAACTATCTTTTAAATTTTTATCAATCGGATCATGTCAATCTAACGGTTAAAATGAGTTCTTTGGTTCTTTTAGGGTTCTTTCCTGATCTCATCCCCTCTCTTTCTATATAGGATCGAAAAATCCGTTAAAAAAAGAAGAAGAAGAAGAAGAAGGAGAAGAACAACCTAGTAACCATTTATCGAAAAACAATATGGAGACAAGTAATTTATGTATAATATACACATATATATATATGGATAATATACATATATATATATATATATATATATATATATATATATATAGTGGAAGGATATTTTGCAACCCTGAAAAAGGTTGCAACCCTTGCAACCCACATCTTAACCGCTGGATTCATGATCGACGGTTATTTTATTTTTATGTTTTTTTTAATTAAAAATATTGGGCCCCATATCTATTGTAACCGCCGATCATGAATCCGACAGTTAAGATGTGGGTTGCAAGGTTTGCAATCTTTTAAGGGTTGCAAATAAAATATTTTCTGTATATAAACCAGAAAATATTTCAATTATTAAGGTTTTTATTAGTTTTTCATTTTTGTAGGTTTTTCTGAGTCTCTCTCACTATATATAATATTAAAGTATATACATTTTTTGTTTTTATTAGTCACTCTACCAATACTTTTCATTGGATTTATCCACTACCCAGTATTTGTATTATTTTGTTGGATTTTTCTTCACTTCCTACTGTTTACAATTGTTGGGTGTATGCATTTTCTTGGTTTCTTCATCACCCTGCATGTCTTGATCAGTGGATCTTGATAAATTTCAATGACAACCCAAGTTCTGAAATTTGGAAATTTATTACTTCAATCTTATCTTTTAAATTTAAAATCAATTAAAAAAGAATCTTGTAGTTATAAGTTTCATTTTCCAATTATTGAGTAGATAAAGTGAAACTGGATTTTAAAAGGGAAACATGTGTATCAATTGTGTTCTTTCAGTCATGTGATTTGATTCAATCAAAGTTCCAACATTTTGTTCACCAAATAAATTATTAGTTTGTGCATGTGGGAGATGATACAAGCCTTGGTTTTTATTATTTGATATGAGGTACAACTCACAAATTGTGCCCTAAATTAGGGTTTATGAGATTCCGCTACACATGTTTAACAAAATCCATGTTGTCTGCTTTGTTTGTTTTTGATTTGATTCGCGGGTTCAATAATTTGCATATTCGTGGATGCCATTTTCGTGTTTATCGATTAATAAGCAATGAGATTACATGAGCTTGTTGCATCATGCCACAAATATTAGGCATGCACATAAGGTGTTCGATGATATGCCAACTATGTAAATCCTTGAATATTGGTTTATTTTTGGTTTTTTATGGTGTAATTATTGGTCTTGAATCACTGTCTTTATTATAAGGGGCTGTCTGTTTACCTTTAATAGTTTCAATAAAAGGCGACCTTTGAATTGTTAAGAGGTGAATTTTGTTTGACAAAAAAAAGTCTGCCTCCTAATGGTTAACCCTCTGAATGATTTGTATCTTGGGCCTCCCTTAACCGTTCAGTGCCCTAATTTCATCCTAAACAATTACAAAACAACCATATTTCATTTTGCAGTATATAATAAAAGTCTCTTAATCATTCTGACCACTTAATCATTCTGCACCAAACCATTCAACAACGGCCAAATAGCCCCTAATTGTTATCCTTGTGATAACCGACTAAAACATTTCGGTTTGTTTCTGCCATTTCCAGGTGTGGATTTCAAGATGAAGATGCTCACAATCGAAGGAAAACGACTCAAAATGACAATCTGGGATACAGGTAATTTTGCGTCGATGAATTTGCTATCAACTTAAGTTCATGGACAAATTTTTTTCAAACCATTAAATCCTACACTTACTGAAATCGAACAAATGGTTCTTGTGACCTATAAAATTGACCTCGGGAACCGTTTATCATGGTAAAATCATGGGAAAATCTGGAAAACCCGTATGGACTTCCATATTTTGAGCGATCAAGTCCGTGGACATTTTTTTTAATGAATAAATCCTTCAATGGGTGGCTTGGTTCTCTTCATCTATTCTTGCCTGCAATTGAACAGTTTCTGATTGTTTTTTCTGTTTCCGTGGTTTAATTCGTGAAACTATTTTACTGCTGTAGCCGGACAGGAGCGGTTTGGTACACTGACAAGTTCATACTACAGAGGTGCACATGGAATTATTCTCGGTACTACACTAAACCGTTGTTGTTTTTATACCGTTGTAAGATAATGGATGAGTGATCATGATTGTATATGTCTCGTTTTTTTCAGTTTATGACGTTACTCAACGAGAAACTTTTACAAACTTATCAGAATTATGGGCACGTGAAGTTGAGCTCTACTCCACAAACCCCGACTGTGTCAAGATCCTAGTTGGAAACAAGGTTGATAGGGTAAGTCGACGCATCTCCAAGAGCATCTCCAACAGATCTCCAAAATGGATAATCATAATTCAAAATCTTCAAAAAAATAAAAAAATACATTCAACTCAGATGTCTCTATTTTGGAGATAACAAAATTAACTATATCATTAAAATATTTTATACATGCAATAAAATATTATATCTCTCATAAACATTTTACTTCAAAGTTTTTTTGTTGGTGGAAATATAATAAAAAATTCACTCTCATGGTAATATTTTTGGGGAGTTCTCCAAATTTGAAGAATTTCACTCCCTTTCATGCTTTCTCCATTTTGGAGAAATTGCTGGAGTAAAAAATTGCCCAAAAATCTCCATTTTCTTGATTTTGGAGAATCTTTTGGAGATGCTCTAAGGTCACTCTTTTCCCTTATTATTTTCGTTAGGGTGCGTTTGATAGGTAGACAGGATTAAACAATTGGGTGAAAAATTGTTGAAGTTTTTAAGGTTTTAATTTGACATGGGTAGTTTAGTAACTTACCTATTTTGTCCCACTTAGTCTTGTCCTGTTCTAATTGTCACACCAAACATGGCACAACAAGTTTTTGTTGTTCTGGTGTGTCCCTTGTACCAATTCACCCCCTTAAAGACAAAGTCAATCAAAGTAACTCATGAACGTGATGACAAATTTCAGGACGTTGAAAGGGCTGTAACGGTTGAAGAGGGAATGGCGCTTGCAAAGAAGCACAATTGTTTATTTTACGAATGCAGCGCTAGAACTAGAGCAAACGTACAACAATGCTTTAAAGATCTCACCCTAAAGGTGCACCACGCATTTTCTTGATCAGTCATATCTTTTTGTGGGCAAAATGCATCAACAAAGTTTGCTTTACTTCCTATTTGTTGCAACAAAAGAAATTTATTTTCTTCGTTAATGTAACAAAGTTTCAAAATTTCTATTTTTTACCCATTTTGGCATTGTTTGGCAAACTAGCTTATAAGCTAGCTGGTAGCTGATAAGCTAGCTTTTCAAAACACTACTATGAGTAGCTTTTCAATAAGCTAGCTTATGGTCATCCAAACGTCTACCAGGAAAAAAAGCTAGCTTATAAGTTAGCTTTTTTTTTGCCAAATTTAGCCTTTGACCGGTAATCTGCTGAACTTGTAACATTTAAAATTGTGCAGATACTGGATAAACCTGGTCTATTGGAGCAGGGATCAGTGGTAGTGAAGAGACAAATCTTGAAGCAGAAACAACTCTCCTTGAAAAAAAGAAGTGACAATTGCTGCTCTTAACCGAAAGGTGTTGCTTACAGACGGTTTGACTCGAGATGGTCAAACCCTGTGCTTGCATTCGACACAAGTAAGATGGTGATTTGATCCTGTAAACATCTGGTGTGACCCCTTTTTGTTGAACTTGAAAAGAAGGGGAGTTTTAAAGTTAGTAGCTTATAAATCACATAGGTATAGTTTTGTTGGCCAAGATATGGTGTTGTTAGGGTTCATTTTGAATGGGTCTAGACGTCCGAATGGGAACCCGTTATGGGATGGAAGTAAATAGCTTTGTTTTAGCATCCTTTTTGTAATACAACTTCTTAAGCTATCTATACGGATTCAGCTAAATTGTTTGTTTATTGTACTGAATGGTATATATCACCATTTTATCTCTATTATGACATTTTCTTTAGAGTAATGTGGTTATAGAATGTTTGATGAGAAGTCAAAGAATTCATATTGATTTTGAAGTAGAAAAATTGGTAGATTGACCCAAAGTCAAAGTGTAAATCTTCAGTATTTGCTTGAATGTGTTGTATCTTCTATAACGGTTTGACTTTTTAGGTCAAACTTTTGATTTTTTAAATAGAAATTTATCATTTTTTTATGGCAATAAATTTAGCACCAACAATTTCTAGGCCGTACTATTTCATTTAAATTAACACAAGTACCAAATTTGTTATTAAAATTTAAAGAATTCATATCAATTCTGAAGTTGAAAAGTAAAAGATTTGACTTGAAAGTCAAACTTATGAAATTGAATGGCGTTTTGCTTGAATTTGTCAAATCTTTTATAATCTTTGTTAGATGCAGCTTTCAGTTAGACGACAATAGAAGACATATAACGAAATAGATTGTTCTATCAAACATTGTTTTTTGCGTTTTGACAGGTATAAATGACGAAAAACAGTTGGTTTCTCGGATGCCACGGACCGTGTCAACTAAATTGTCGAAAACAAAGGCGGGTTCTGTTGAACTTCGATAACAGTTATGCCGGCATGCTTACAACCTTGTTACATAGCCTTTGGAGGCCCCTTTTGTTCTTTAGAGTCTCAAAATGGATTCTTTCAACCGCTGGATATGGTCGATGGCAGCGGTTTTCGTGGTTTTAGTGGCTACAACCGGTGCTGAAGTCATCGATCTACGATGGGTCGTTGCTAGTGATTACACGCTATGGACCTCATCATTGGCCCAACGGGTACGAAAACTTATAGTTGCTTCCATTCGTTTGATTTGTGCATGCTTTAATGGGGTTTGTGTGTTTGTTACAGGTTATAACCATCAACGATATGTTCCCGGGACCTCTTATCAACGCCACGACGAACGATGTCGTCAAAGTAAATGTCTTCAACAAGTTAGACGAACCTGTTCTTTTCACGTGGTATGTTATACGTGTATTGTATTCTTTAAAACTCTTTTTAGTTTAAATGTCGCTTTAGTTTTATTGGTAGAGGACAAATCTGCGTACAAACTACAACAAAATCGGCTATATAGGATGCCAAAGATGTATAAATGTCCTAATAGACTACGTGATTGGACTTACATTTATAAGATCTTTATGTAAATGTGTTACAATAAGTTAATAAGTTCCACCTGCGGCAGGGAGGTACTCGGCTCCGTTTGGTTTAACGGGTTGGTGTTGATTTGTCTGTAGGAATGGTATACAACAGAGGCTTAACTCGTGGCAAGATGGAGTTTCGGGGACTAATTGCGCGATTCAACCCGGCACCAATTGGACTTACGCGTTCGTAGTAAAAGACCAGATTGGCTCATTCAGTTACTTCCCTTCTATCAACTATCAAAAGCTTACTGGAGGGTTCGGACCCATTCGGGTTAACAATCGTATCGTCATCAACGTTCCCTTCCCAAAACCCGAAGCCGAGTTTGACCTTCTCATCGGTGACTGGTTTTTTTCGGATTATAAGGTACAAGTAGCCATCAAATTTATTAGAATGCTCGACTTGTTACCATCACTACAACAAAGTCGACTTTATAGTACGTCAAATATGTCTAAATTTCTTAATAGATTATTCTTTATAGGATTTTTACATTTATAGAACCAAACAATTGTGCGTCATATATAAAATCGTTACATCCAAACAAGTTTTTTAGGACATTTTGAGATGAAATGTCCTATTTGCTTTTTATATAACACTTTTGAGAAGTGTCTTAATTATGAACATAACTTCTTATATATGACACTTTTTCCAATAATGTTGGGTACATTTGATTTAAATTTTTCGAGAATTATAAAGGTTGTTAGGCCGGGGCTTGGAGTTTCCGTTGACGTTCCCGATATGATTTTGATGAATGGAAAAGCTCCGTATGGATACTCGAAGTCAATAAGCCACGAGTCCTTCAATGTTACGAAAGGTACGTTGTAAGACTCGGCTATGGATGATTGTATCGAACTTTCTCAACCGGTTCACGAGTTGTGCTCTAAATGTTCAGGGAAAACGTATCGGTTTAGAGTATCGAATGTCGGTACCACGTTGAGTTTCAACTTCAGAATTCAGAAACATAAAATGGTTTTGGTTGAAACCGAAGGCTCGTACACTAACCAGATCATGTTGGACTCGCTCGACGTGCATGTCGGGCAGTCGTATTCCGTTCTAGTAACCGCAGATCAAGACGACTCCGATTACTACATTGCTGCCACTCCTAAGCTGTTGAACACCACCGATGACAGCCCGCTTGTGGCTAAAGGAGTGCTGCATTACGCCAATTCGGGATCATCTGTTGGCGTTTCTCCCCCCAGCGGTCCCGATCCATGGGACATCGAGTTTTCGGTGAATCAAGCAAGATCGATCAAGTACGGAAAGAACTATTCATGATTTTTCTTTATCACCAATCTTTAAACTAATTAACGATGATTGTGTGAGAATATGTGGAACCCTGTTAGACTAATCTCCAAAAGAACTCTCGAGTCTAAAAAGGGTTCCACATATATCGAAGAGAAAATGTCAAAGTCTAGTCGATGTGGTACTCTTACAGATTCGATTCTTGAATCAGATGGAATTTGACTGCGGGTGCTGCTCGGCCTAACCCACAAGGTACATTTAACGTCTCGAATGTCACGTTATCAGAGACTATAATCCTTCACGGGTCGGAAGCAAACATTAGTGGCTTGTACCGGTATGCCGTCAACAATGTTTCGTATCTCGCTCCAGATACGCCATTGAAACTTGCTGATTATTTTGTTAACGGGTCCGGAGTGTACCAGTTAGGTGATTTCCCGATCCAGTCCGTAAAAGAAACCGCCAGTTTTGGTGTTTCCGTCGTGGGCGCGACTCACAAAGGGTGGCACGAGATCGTCTTTCAAAACGATCTATTGTCGATGGATTCTTGGCATCTAGACGGCTATGGATTTTACGTTGTTGGGTAAGTGAAACTTGCATAACAAGAAAACTCATCAACTATTACCAAAGGGTCATTGACCCAGCAACATACGTGTTAACGGTAGATCCCAACGTTCTTGAAGGTCATGGTTGTAACCATGGAATGTGTGTAAATTTTAGCATATATAAATATTATATACTAAAAGAACTCGTGAACTGTTAGCTTAAATAATTCATGCGTATTTTTTTTACAGGTTTGGTGACGGAGAATGGACCATAGGATCACGAAGTACATACAACTTGTATGATCCAGTGGTCCGCTCCACGGTCCAAGTGTACCCAAAAGGGTGGACCGCGGTCTATGTCTTCCTCGACAACCCGGGAATGTGGAACTTGAGATCGCAACATTTGAAAAATTGGTATTTGGGCGAAGAACTCTATGTTCGGGTTCATGATGATGATCCGAACCCCGCCAAAGAAAACGCTCCACCGGAAAACCTTCTTTTATGTGGTGAGTCAACCGTAATTTGATATCGAGTAAATTACGATTTTCGTCCATGTAGTTTGTTAATAATTTCGATTTTCGTCCCTGTAGTTTAAAAACAATGGTTTGATAATAATTAACCTCACTGTTTTATATTGTCACTGAATACTGATTTATTATCATTTTTGGAAGGAATGTTTGGTGAGCCGATGGCACCAAGTAGTGCACCGGAGCCTCAGAGTGGAGCGTAAGGAGAATCGCAGTGGTTGGCGGAAATCCAAGCGTTGGTTACGACGAGTTTATTTTACATTGTCTTTATTAAAAAACATTTCGAAAAATTAAAAATGTTTTTTGGGGGGCCTTGTTTATTGTCCTTGCAATGGATATTTATCGACAATTGATCCTTACGCACGTTTTGTAATCTTTTCTCTCAAAACCCAACAAAAATGGAACCACAATATTCGTAACCAACAAAATGAATTATTGTCCTTGCTTCTCTCTATTTTTTATTTTATGTTAAATTTTTTTTTGGTAACCGTGGGTTTTCGGGCCAGCTTACGCGCACCGACTAATCCCCAGGCTATCACGAATGGCCTGGAGTCATCGCGGGTGAACCTTCATGGCCACAAGGGCTTTGGCAGCGCCTGGATTTGAACGCTGGACATATGAGATCTTCCACTACATCCCCCAAAGGTTTTACCAGTGCGCTACAACCCAAGTGGTTTTTATGTTAAATTCTGTCATCGTCATCACTTTCAAATCTCTTCAACAGCGTAAGATTTCTTTTAATCGTTGGTATGTGGGTCAGTTTGTGTGTATCTCAACTAATCTTGAAGAACAATAAAAAAAAGTTCGCATTTGCCTTGTAGGGCTCGAATCAGTTACCTCTTAGAAGAATTCCAAAAAACTAAACTTAATTGTCAGTTGAGTTAATCACAAAAGGTTTAATAGCGTAGCTTTTGGTATCTCTGTTATGGGTTACTATAGAGGTTTTTAATATGGTGAGTTAACAATAATATAACAAGAAAAATATAAAAGTTGAGTTCTTATAAGTCATTTAATTGACCACAAGATCGCAATTTTTCACTTTGATTTTCTTTTTTCACAATTCTCTCCGACCAAGGCCTTCTAGAGAAAGCTTCCATTTCGGCATTCATAACATCGAAATTCTGTTTTTATTATTTTAAAAATATCATAAGAGAATGTCATAAAGACCAAATCCTGTTATCATGACAATATCGGTGAAGGATGAAAATTTTATCATCCATTCATTTACAGTAAACTATAAATTTGGTCTTTGTGGTTTGTCAAAAATAACGCTTTTTGTTTCAGCACTTTTGAAATTACAAGATGGCCATTATGGCTTGCAAAAACGGCCGGATTGGGTCCATTCCTTTAACGACCGTTAAAAAATCTGTTAAATTAGGGGCATTTTCGTCCTTATCGTTTTTGTCTTCTTTATGAAATCAAATATCACATAGACCAAAAATCGATTTTGATTAGGTAAAAGACAAAAAAAAATGATAAAACAACGAAAATTGTCCCTTATTTAACGACTGTTAGATGAAGAGACCAAAAATGAATGTTTTTTAAACTAGGATGGCCATCTTGTTATTTCAAAATTGCAAGCCTTGGACAAACCACATACACTAAATTCGTAGTTTACTCTAAGAGCATCTTCAATCATACGGTAAAAACCATACATTACCGGTGATAGGTCTCCAATTGGCCGCTAAAACAACAATTCTTTCGCCCGCCAAGGAAAGAGAAACGAGAGAGGCCACTATATATGTCGTGTGACTATTCACACGGCAAAATACAAAGGCCCACCATTTGTTTACTTTTCAAGATACAAATTTCATTTTTGAATATAATTATCTTAGTTTTTAACACGGGGTCCACAAATTTAATGTATTTTTTAGAGAATGGTCGAAACCGATTTTTTTAGTGTTAGTGGGTCCATCAAATTTTATTTTTTCATGTACAAACCCTAACTCAACTACTTTATACTTATTAAATGTTGTAGATATTAACCTACTTATTTGTATGCTAAAAATGTGTAAGTATATGTGTATATCCTTATTTAAGATTTGACCCAATATCTAGGGTTTTATGGAAAATGATGATGAGAGTATTTAATCATGATTTCTTGTTTTTTTTTAACCATAAGGGTTGTGGTGTGGTGGTAAAGGCTTGGGGAGTTCATAGCGCTCAACCAGGGTTCGAGCCCCACTAGCAGCACTTGTGGCCACTGAGGATAAACTCAGGGCTGCATGCTTTAGCAACTGGGCCTAAGGCCCTAATTGCCAGAGATTAGTATGGGCCATAGGCCCATGATACCCTTTCAATTTTTTTTTTATTTTTTGATATTTTTTTAGTGTCAACTAGGAGTGTTCAAAAAAACCGTTGGACCGCTCAAACCGGTTAAACCGGACTGTTTTCGGTGGTTTGAGCGGTCTGGTGGTCTGGTCTAGTCTGAAAAATAGCCAAACCGCTCGATATGGTCTGGTTTGCGATTTGAACGGTTTTTTGAGCGGTCTGGACCGGATCAACCGCCAAAAATACACATGTATTAATTATATTTATGTTTCATGTACGTTGTAAACTCAATCTTTATGGCCCAATTAAAATAAATTCATTTAAAACATTATGTTTTTAGTTTTCATTTCTCAAATGACCAAGTATCCAAATTGGCAAAATTCTGAAATCCGCAAAAAATAAAATCCAAAATTCCAAATCATCCTTCCACTTGCTCAATATTTGTTCGAAATTCAATTATTTTTGTTGAACTTGTTTAACTTTTTTCTAGCTTGCTCAATGTTTTTCTTTAATTTTAGAGATAGATGTTTCTTTCATAATTCGGAATATTATTTTTTAATAATGTTATATCGGTGCAAATTTATTTTGGATATAGATGTTATGTTTTTTTTAGTTTAAAACCCATAAGAGGCCCAAACCGTCTAAACATGTCAGACCAAACCGTTTTTTTGTAATTCGGTTTGACCGGTTTGGTTACTTGCTGCCAAACCGTTCGGTTTGAAAATTTCCTAAACCATCATTTACGGTTTGGTTTGTGGGTTGGGGGTTAAACCGTCCAAACCGGACCGCAAACACCCCACTGTCAAGATCAAGATGCTCTAACATTTACTTATAATTATGTTTCCAAATTTTATCATCCTTCAAAATAAAACATGGTTGAAATATCCCTTATCACCCATTTTACATTATACATATTCTTCTACAGATACCATCAATTTCCATCTTCATATATATTCACCAAACACTTGGAAAAATCAATAAAACTCATCATCCAAAATTCAATTTTCTTCCACTTAATTTCCATCATGAAGATAACATTGTCTTCCCTCTTATTAACTCTCTTCATCATCATCACCACCACATTCTCACATCTCTCCGCCACCGTCGACGTAATCTACGACTCCGCCGGCAACAAACTCCTGAACGGCATCCCCTACTACATCCTCCCCCTCCTCCGTGGCACCGGGGGCGGACTCACTCTTTCCAGCAACATCAACAACAACAACACATGCCCCTTAGCCCTCACCCAGGAGCCATTCGAGCTCAGCTATGGGGTTCCCTTCATTATCACCCCCATTGTTTTCGATGAAGATTTCATCCGTGAATCGTACCCAGTTTCCATAAAAGCAGATATCGTCGCCGACCCTTGTCAGGGTTCCAAAATCTGGAAGGTGGCCACCGGAGATGTTGTTGGTGTTACCCTCGGCGGGGTGTTGAACACGCCGGAGAGTTGTTTTCAGGTGGTGGAAGATGATATGATGCCGGGATTACGGAGTTATCAGATTCAACATTGTCCTTTTAAATGTGGGTTGAATAGTAGTACTAGTTTTAGTTGTTATAATATTGGAGTTGTGTCGGGTGCCGGCGGGAAGGGGTTTCTTGCTCCGACTGACGTCATATTTCCGGTTGTGTTTGCGAACTCGTTCGGTGGCACATCCGTCGTCCAATCTTTGTAGGGTGGAAGTGGTGGTTTCTTCACCAGCGGCGCGTGTGAATTCTTTATGGATATATGTTTGGCTATTTAGTTCGTGTATTTTGGTGATTCTTATGAAATAAATTGTCATTTATCCCCCGTTTCAAAATAAATTTTCATATTAAAAAATAAGAACGGGTTTTTCAATTAAATGGTGGGTTCCATCACAATTAAAATACTATAACACTATGCTAAAGAATGGTTTATTTTATTTAGAGTAAACTACACTTTTGGTCCCTGTGGTTTGGTGTTTGTAACACATTTGGTCCCTACAATTTAAAAAGTACACTTTAACTACTGCAATATGCATTTCAGTCCGGATTTGGTCCCTCGTTGTTAACTCCGTTAAAAAATTCAATTAAGTAAGGAGAACTTAGGTGTCGTTTGTTTTTTAAGAAGTCTAAAGTCTGAATTCTTATTTTAGTTATGATTAATAAGAGGTGGTGTGTAAAAATGTCTGAACGATTTAGACTTAAGAGTCATTAAAAGTTTTTTTTTTAAAACAAACGTCACCTTAGTCTTTTTACACTTTTTTGTCCTTTTCTATTAAAATAAAATAAAATAATTTATATTTTATATACATAATACATACATATATATATATATATATATATATATATATATATACACACTCCGATACCCTCCTCCGACGACCCCATGTACATCTATGATACCCTCCTTCTCTTAGAGGCTGTTTGTTTACCTCTTAATGATTTCGTTAAGAGGCAACATCTGAATCGTTAAGAGGTAAATCTTGTTTGACAAAAAAAAAAAGTCTGTCTCTTAATGGTTCAAAAACCTTTTGAATGATTTTGTATCTTGATCCTGCCTTAACCATTAAGAGCTCTGATTTCATTATGAACAATTAGCAAACAACCATATTTCATTTCGCACTATATCATAAGAGTCTCTTAATCATTCTGACCACTTAATCATTTTGCACCAAACCATTCAGCAACTTCCAAACAACCCCTTACCCGCCCCAACCTGAAACACACACACACACACACAGAGAGCGAATCGTCCCTCCCCCCATTGTTCCTCGTCATCCCCTCTCTTCCCTCACATTCCATACATACATATATACATACATACATACATACATACATACATACATACATACATACATACATACATACATACCCACACGACATATATATGTATGCATATATACCTGACACAGGGGCGGTATGAAACTCCGACAATTTTTGGCCTATGTGTGTATATACATTATGTGTATGTGTATATGTATGTGTGAATGTACAGAGAGATCGGTGATGAAAGGTGGTGATGTTTTGTGGCATCTGTGTCAATGTGTGTATACAGTGTGTATGTGTGTGTGAATCTACAGAGAGATCAATGATTGAGGGTGGGTTATAGGTGTATTTTTTTAATCAACACACAGTTGTGAATGGAAGGGGGAGGTTTCTGGTTCAGTTCACAACATCGACGGGGACACATGGGGGTTATGGTTTTGGGCATCAATGAAGAAAGGGGGAGGGGGAGGAGGTTGCAGTCGACGCCCTAATCGTCGGAGATGGCGTCAGTGTCTTGATATCACATATAAAAAAAGAGATTAGAGTAAATTACAATTTGGTCCCTCTAGCGGTGGCGGTGGTGACTGGTGAGATCGTCGGAGTAAAAAGAGGGGATGAGAATGGAGGTTCCGTTTCGATGAGAATGCTCCTTGGTTTTATTTTTTAAAGCAAAAATATGATAAAAATGGGAAAAGACTAAAATACCTCTCATTTAACGGATTCTTATATCGGCCGTTAGTTAGGGATCAAATCCAGTCGTTTTTGCATATTTGAATGGCCAATATGTAAATTTTAAACTGTAGGGACCAAAGGTGTTATAGACAAAAAACGTCAGGGACCAAATTTGTAATTTACTCTTTTAATTTATATCTCACCGTTTTTTTATTTTTATGTTTTCTTATATTTTATATAATAAAATATCATATAAAATAAAACAATTAATATATATATATATATATATATATATATATATATATTAGTTAGTTATTATGATTTTAATATTATAATTTTTAATTATTATGATCTTTATCGTTTTTAATTATAATAAGTAATTTTTAATTATTATAATTTTGATTATCATAATTTTTTATTATATAAACCATGGATCAATCCATAATAACGATAGAGAAAGGTTTATTTTATTTGAAATTTATATTTTATCAAAATTTTGTCATTGTTGATATTTTTTTTCTGAACTTTGTTATAATTTTTATTATTGTCTTTTAATTACAATAACTAATTTTTAAATATTATAAGTTATTGTAGCTTTATTATATAAACCATGACCCGATCCATGATTGAGGGTAAAAATATGTCTGAAAGAGAACTAATATGATAAAAAGAGAAAACTGATATGACAAAATGATAAATCTGTGGAGAGGTTCATGACTACAGATGCTCTAAAGAGTAGGATGAATAAGTTACATATACTTTTTAAATTGAATAGTTTTTAGGACAAACTAAAATACAAATGTAAAAAATTATATTAGGATGGCAAAACAACCAAATGGAAGCATCAAGAAATCACTTGAAGGAGACCTAGGTTTACTATTTATGATCTTTAAAAAATGTGTTGAGTCTTTAGAACTTTTCTTCATGATTTTTTTAAAAAATGTGTTAAGTCTTTAGAGATTTTTTTCATGATCTTTAAAAGGATGTGTTGAGTCTTCAGAGATTTTCTTCAAAGGTCGTTGGTTTGAGTTCTGAAAAGTTACTGGGGATTTTTCCGACTATTCTCCTCTAAGATTAGTTGAGGTGTATACATCCAAAATTAACAAAAAATATAATAATAAAAAATAATTTGTAAATTAATGGGATCTCTTAGAACATATTTAATCAATTACATCGGAAAAAAAAAAGAATAGAAAAAGACATTAATTAGATAAATATAAAGAAAAAAAATGAATAAATACAAGAAAAAAAAATCCATGATGGTTAAATATATAATAAAAATACAAATATGATATTAAAAATAAATATTTAATAGGGGTTGAGTTATAGTCGGAAGTTGAAGTGTGAGAATTAATTATCGACCGTTGGATACACATTAGAATGAGATACACCGAGATGTACCAGATCAATTCCCTTATGAAATATGATTCATGAATGAGTTTAATGGGCCACTTACCTAAATGCTTATCCGGTAAGCACTAACAATAAAACTCGACACACTAATTTAATTTACCGGACAAGATTGTAATCGTCACGATGGTATCATATACAACAATTTACCCGATAAACACTTACCCGGGTAAGAGTTGTCACTCTCACTTACCGGGTAAGACTCTCCATCCTTATCATCGCTCTTACTGGGTAAGATTTCATGCCTTGTCATGTTTATCCGTTAAGATAAATGCTCTAATAAACGCTTACCGGGTAAGCGTTTTGTAAACGACCCTTAATGATCAAGAGTTCATATCAATTTCTCACACACGCTTCTCATGTCAATTCAACTCCTCTCCTCGTATTTATTCCCGTATCCGGCTGTTCAATAATGCTTATCGACAAAATAATCTAATTTACGTTTATCTTTTAAATAAACCAAAATTATTTTGCAATTTTCATCAAGATGAAGTTAACTTTCCTTTACTTGAATCTCATTATCTTCGCCACCGTACACGCACATCTATACACCGTTCCCGCCGTCATACACGACACCGCCGGCGACAACCTCCATAGAGGCATCCCTTACTACATACTTCCCCTCCTCCACGGCTCCGGCGGCGGACTCATTCTTTCCGGCAACACCACCGACTCATGCCCAATGATCAACACCATCACTCAGGAACCTTTCGAGATCAACGCAGGGATCCCTTTCACCTTCAACCCAATCGTTTTAGACGAAACCCTAATTCGCACCTCCTATCCGACTTCCATCGAATCAACCGTCGTAAACCCTTGCGGCGGATCCAACATATGGAAGGTGTCGACGGCAAAGAGCGATATTAATGAAGGTGTTGCAGGTTTTCAAATTGTTACCACCGGCGGCGAGATGAACACGCCGGAGAGCTGTTTTCAGATAGTGGAAGTTGAGATGATGCCGGAATTGCGAAGCTATCAGATTCAGCATTGTCCGTTTAAATGTGGTTTGAGTAGATCCGATGTTAATTGCTATAACGTCGGAGTTAGATTAGATGCCGGCGGGAAGAGATGTATTGGTTTAAGTAATGCTATTTTTCCGGTGGTGTTTGTGGTTTCGGTAGTCACACCAAAATTTATGAAGTGATGATGGTATTTTCTGACTCCGGCGTGTTTGTGATGTCGTTTGGCCAAATATGTTAATATACGAATTTGAATGTCATTAAATTTTTAATATTAAGTTAAAATTAATATATAATAGATTGTAATTAAATTCCGAAAGAAGCTATAAACGAATAAAATAACCATGAAAACCTTATCGAAGCGCATGGGCAGAAAGCCAGAATTTACGAAAATGAATTTTATATCATACGAGCTTGGATTTATGAAAAGTTTTGATACAAAATGAATTATATATATATATATATATATATATATATATATATATATATATAGAGAGAGAGAGAGAGAGAGAGAGAGAGAGGGGAAGGTTTAAATGAGAACACTAACTATTTAAGAAAACAAGAAAACAACAATCATGTGCAAAATCATATATATGATTCGGCATTAACGGCCAAAAAATGGACACACGCGACTTTGCCCATGATTTCAAGTTGCGGCGAATCATATATGATTTTGTACGTGAATCAAATATGATTTTGTATGTACTTGATCATTCTCGTGTTTTCTTAAATATATATTGTTTTCGTATGAATCCACCTCTCTCTTTCTCTCTCTATATTTATATAATGTAAGAATAACAGTTATGATAAGAATGACGAGAACATTTCAGAGTCTTTGAATGATTTGACCTTTTAATCTAACTTGATTTCCTTCAATTATATTTGTCTACTGATCACTAAGGTGTCGTTTGTTTTTTAAGAGGTCTAAGTCTGAAATATTATTTTAGTTATGATTAATAAGAGGTGGTGTGTAAAAAGGTCTGAATGAATCAGACTTAAGAGTCATAAGAGTTTTTTTGAAAAAAACAAACACCCCCTAACTTAATTTTACATTCATTTTACAACATTTACATACATGAATCTGTTAGCATTTTGGTCATGATGATATATAAAAATAAGTAAATAAAGAAAGTTAAAGGTATATGAAGGTTTTGTGTTACCTTCCCGTTAAAATTCTCATCGAAACTCAATTTTATATACAATTATTTGTACAAATATTAATGCACAAGATATGCAGTTAAAAGTTGTACATTATGCATCACCTCCTGTACTACGGTGTGATAAATCCAAATTTTGGAATCGATCGAGATATCTCCTTGAGAATATATAATATATTATATATGTCGATATTCTTACTTAATACTATTTATTGCAATTTTAAAATAATCGTACTATTTCTCGTTTTGGATGGCCACATCCACATGCAGCTGGGGGGCCTATAAGGAATGGGAGCTGCCTTCCTAGAAGTTTCGGTTTATCCATTTCTTTTTCCAATATTTTATTAAAAATATTTACATTATACATATAATTGTATAAGAGCTCAAAAGATAATAATTTCGGTTTTCGAAAACATGAGAATATCTCTTTATTGTAGTTCATCACACGTGATACTAAATTAGAGATATGAACAACTTTTAGCATGACTTAGGTAGTACCTAAGTTGTTGCACACCACTAGCCATCAGGTTTCCTCATGTACAATGTCACATGTGATAAAGATGTTCACAAGTTTTCGTAAGTTGAAGGTGTTCTCGCTTGAATCTCTAATTATATAGGTTCAAACGAAAACAAGGTCCCACGAATCACATGGTACATGGGATTATAAATTATAATCACATATAATTTAATTGTTCTCACCTTTTCTTATTAGGTCACTGTTATTGTTTGAACACATACACTTCTATAAATACCGGTAACCAAACACGTTGAAAACCAACATAATTGAACTAAATTTAATAATTTATATTTTTATCTATTTCAATCGTTTTTATCATCATGAAGATAACATTTTCTGTCGTCTTCTTCAACCTCATCATCTTCACCACCACCGCCGTCGCTACCGACATAATCTACGACTCCGCCGGCAACAAACTCCTCCGAGGTCTCCCGTACTACATCCTCCCCCTCCTCCGTGGCACCGGCGGCGGCCTCACCGTCTCCCAAAACACAAAAGACTCATGCCCATTAAACGTCACTCAAGAATCATTCGAAATCAACCATGGAGTTCCCTTCATCTTCAACCCCATAATTCTCGACGAAGAATTCATCCGCGGATCCTACCCGACTTTGATCGAAGCCGACGTCCAAAACCCTTGCCATGGATCCAACATTTGGAAGGTTTCGACCGCAGTCTTAACCAAGAACGACGATGACGATGACGACGACGACGATGCACACTTCAGGGACCATAAAGATCATGACAAGAAAAAGAAAGATGATGATGATAAGAAAGATGTTACTCCGGTTTCGATCGTGACCACCGGCGGCGAGTTCAACAAGCCGGAAAGTTGTTTTCAGATCGTGGAAAACGATATGATGCCGGGGTTGCAGAGTTATCAGATTCAGTATTGCCCGTTTAAATGCGGTTCGAGTAGTAGTGTTCTTACGTGTTATAACGTCGGGCTTATATCGGATGCCGACGGCAAGAAGTATCTTGCGCCGACCGACACTATATTTCCGGTAGTGTTTACGAATTCTTTTGGCTCGGTTAAATCGGCTAAAACGTTGACGACGTTTAGCCAATTATCGGCCAAAGTCACCTCATTTAGCCGATCGGCTAAATGAGGTTTCATTGATTCTTTTGTGTAAAGTTGTATCGAGGAAAATAAACTTGTGATTTTGGATTAAAACAAAATAGTGATTGATAGGCACATTGTTTGTGAAAAACAGTTAAGGTGATATGGTAAGAAGAGATCTAGATCCTTATCATTTTTAACCTCAAATTCATTCATGAATCGTGCTTGATACGAGAATTGATCCAATGTATTTTGGTGTATCTCATGTCATTCAAGGATGGAAATCTGTTTTTATCTTTCTCAACATAACTTTCATTCTTATTAGAACAAAACCCTGGAATATGATAAGTTGATAACTTAAAATTATGAAATTGAGGCTTATTTCCTTCAATTAAATTTTTACACATTTTTTTCCCTGTCTTCTATTACTATTTAATTAATTTATATATGTATCCCTTTATATTTACATGATCGATCGATCATTCACGACAGTGACCATTAATATCGTATTTTTATACATGTTGAAACTTTAATTGTAAAATTAAAGAATGGGGAAACAAAAAAGGAGTAACATGTGATATTTCTTTTCATTCCAAGGGCATCAATAATTGAACAAAAGTAACACTGATCATTCAAACTATTATGAATATTTTTTTTTGAAATGGTATCCTGGGCCATAGGCTCAGACTAATACCTGACAAAGCAATCGATTGTGAAAGCATGCAACACTGGGATTAAACCCAGTGGCCACAAGGCGAATGCAGGGAAGTATTATGAATATTTGTTGGAGAATTAGGTGTCGTTTGTTTTTTAAGAGGTCTAAAGTCTGAAATCTTAATTTAGTTATGATTAATAAGAGATGATGTGTAAAAATGTCTGAACGATTCAGACTTAAGAGTAATTAAGAGATTTTTTTTTTTAAAACAAACAAGCCCTTAATGGTATGGTGTAGGTAATTAAATTATATTAATAAGAAAAATGGTCTACTAGAAAACCAATTAAAGAGTCAATAAGGACGATAGTTTTTTTTTTTAATTTTTGGTGTTTGAGTCAGTTTGTGTGTGTCTCAACTAATTTCAGGGTCCTGAAGAATAGTCACAAAAATCCTCGGTGGCCATACAGGACTCGAATATGTTAAGAAAGATAGTTTGGTTATAATAAAATTGGCGTGTATATGTATATAACTCACTATAACAAAATTGGATTTGTAGGACGCCAAAAATTTATAAATGTCCTAATATACAACTTTATAAGATTTAATCTTTAGGACCAAAAAATAAAACGTCATATCTAAAGACCTTGTAATAAGTTTATATGAAACACTGTTTGAAAAAAATATCTTATAAAAACAAATGTCCTATAAAAAGATGGATTTATAGGAAACTCCTCAAAAGTGTCCTACAAAATAGCCAATGTCACGTTTTACATTAAAAACATCCTAAAAATTTGTTAAGACGCTTAAAAGCGTCTTATAAACTTATTACAACGTATTTAAATAATACACTTTATTTTTAAGTCATATAATTAAGTCTTATAAAACAGTCTATTATGATGCTTAAAAATTGGTGGCATATTATAATCCCGGTTTTGTTGTATTGACTAGTCAAATTAGAATATTTAATGATATTTTTGTGTTTATAGGATCGGTAGTTCTCACAAGAATAGATCCAGTGTTGATCTACAATTAGGATTGATTCAAGAATCTAGATCTCTTCTTACGTTTCTCACCATAACTTTTATTCTCATCAGAATCCAACCCAAATATATATATACATATATATATATATATATATAGAGAGAGAGAGAGAGATAAAGTTCAAATGAAAACTCATTTTTCATTGTGTACGTGATAACAAATCTCAGTCACTCGATCTCTTTTGATCCAACAACTCATATTAAATATAGTTTTTAATTTTAAAATGGTTAGGGTAAAAATGAAATAAAATTTAAACACGACTACCATATTTGACTTTTTATTTTTTTTAATTAAAAACTTTTTACCCAATTAAAGTTTAAAATAAATTATCTTAAAAATTACTAATATTTTAATCAAACAAATTACATAAAAAACGAGAATTTCGTGCTCTTCGATATGACATCCATCTCGATATAGTTTTTTTTTCTTTTCGTTTTAACCGTTTTTTACGTGAAATGCTATATATGTGTTATATTCATTATGAATATTTATGTACGATCAAGTTTGTACAACGCCTCGACACCGTAAGTATGTAACTCGACATCACCTTCTTCAACACTTTCTTCAACGTCGTTAGACATCACGTTTCTTTAGTACCGTAACCCAACACCCATCAAGACAAATCGAGAACCTATCGAGTAATTATGTTGTGAATCGGGGAACAAAAGAGAGCGCGTCACGTCTCCACATCTTCACTGGTCATTCATGTGTTATTCATCATGAATAATACAACATTCAGGGTAAATAATTCACGATTCATGAATTCGTGTATTATTCGTGTAATTCATTCTGAATACTATATTATTCATCATCAATAATGAATGAACGTTCATATTTGTTATTCATACTGAATGTGGGACATCCGGGGATGCGCATACATATTCATAATGAATTAAACCAAATTCGGTTGTGAATTAGGAAACAAAAGATAGTGCACCATGTGTTTACACCTTTACGGGTCATTCGTATATTATTCATCATGAATAATGTATCATTCAAGATGAATAATAAACGATTCATGATAAATAACATATGAATCATGGATTCGTGTATTATTCATCCTGAATATTGTATTATTCATCCTGAATATTGTATTATTCATCCTGAATAGTGAATGAAATGTTCACCTTTATTATTCATACTGAATGTGAACACCCGAGGACGTGCATGCATATTCATAATGAATATAACACATATATAAAATTTCACATAAAAAACGGTTAAAACGAAAAAATTCTGAATATTGTATTATTCATCCTGCATACGGTATTATTCATCATGATTAGTGAATGAACATTCATCTTTGTTATTCATACTGAATGTGGACACCAGAAGACGGGCATGCATATTCATAATGAATATAACACGTATATAGAATTTCACGTAAAAAACGGTTAAAACGAAAAAAAATTATATCGAGATGGATGTCATATCGAAGAGCACGAAATTCTCGTTTTTTTATGTAATTTGTTTGATTAAAATATTAGTAATTTTTAAGATAAAATATTTTAAAGTTTAAGGGGGTAAATTTTTTTTAATTAAAAATAAAAATAAAAAGTAAAAGAAGGTAAGCGTTGATTCAAAATTACAATTTTGTTCTTAATCACTTTCCAATTAACCTTATTATGTATTAATCATTTATTAGTTTTCTAAGTTTGATCAATGGTTAAGATTTGTCCTCATGTGCACAATAAAAGATGACTTTTCATTTGAACTCACCCTATATATCTATACATATAATAATTAAGTAACGGAAGTGACATGTGTCATCTCTGGTGAGTCCATTTTTCATTTTCCCGCCTAAACATGAACCTGGACGCATTTTACACTATAAGTTCATTTAGGGTGCGTTTGGTACGCAGAACAGGGTGGAACATGACAGAACAGAACAGACTTGTCCCATGTTTGGCATGACCATATGTGGGACACGCTAGAACTAAGTGGAACAAGCATGGGGCACACTTGTCCCACTCCAACCCCCTAGAACTAAGTAGAACAACAATATTTTGACTAATATACCCTTTGTTAAAAACCAAAACCTTAAACCCGAATAGTCCAAAATCCGAATCCAAACCGAAAATAAGATGTTTTTGCAAAACCCGAATACCCCGAAATCCGATAATCCGAAACCCGACATTTGGGAGGATATCTAGGCTCGGATTGGGTTTGATCGTTGGCTACCCGACCCATCCGAAAACCCGAAATAACATACATCTATATTTTAAATATGTTATATATATATATATATAATTATCTTTTGAAAATCGTAAATTATAGTCTGTTGAAATACTTTCTAAATTTTAAACTTGCTATCGATTTCATCAATCTATCAATCGATTGTAATCATCCTAAAAAACGATTGAATTCATATCTAACTTTTGCATTATATAATACCCGAACCCGACCGACATCAATCCAAAACCCGACCAACCCAAACCCGAAACAACCTAAAATACGAAACTTAAAATTTGGATTTTGATTTCCATATCCAAAATCCAATCGTGATAAATTAGTTTTATATTTTTGATAATCCATTGCACTATGTATTAGTAATGTAAATTAGTTTTATGTGATGTAATCTATGATTTTTCATCAGGGGTAAATTCGTCATTTAATTAGTATAGTCATGTTCTGTCCAGTTCTGTCATGTCTTGCCAAACGCTGGACAGTTGTCCTGTTCTGTTCTGTCCCGTCCGGTTCCATCTTGTCCTGTCCTGTCCTGTCTGTGTACCAAACGCACCCTTAGCAAATCCACATTCATTCCTTATTTAATCTTTCCTTAATTCAATTTTTTAATTTATACTTTACATTTACTACCCTTATAATTAGATATGTAGTTTATTTTGAATCTCTTAGTTTTTTATTTTTCATTTTAAACTCTTATCATATAAACATAAATAATGTATATGAAATAAATTGCATTGAAAAAACATTTTTATTTTTTACAAACTATATCATTATAATCGTTTCGTCAATACCTTCAAAATGAGTCCAACATTGAATATTTTTGGATTTAATTATATAATTAAATATCATAAATATATACGAATTAATATGTCGTGATTACTATGGAATTTGTCGAAATTAGTATGAGATAAAAGTTGAAAATGAGATTGCATATATTCGGAAATCCAATTTAGAAATCAAAATTGTAATATGTATATCTTTTATTGAATTAAAATATATTATATTTTCTAAAAATAAAATAGAATATATTATATTTTAATACAAATTGAAAATCAAATATTATTTCGTATTATTTTTTTTGTAATACAAATTGAAAATCAAGTATTATCGAACATATGCAAATCATTTTACAAAATTCATTACAACTTTTATCTCACAAATTTTAATAATTGATTTTTAAAATCAATTATTAATACAAAATTTTTTTTGGCATGATTTAACCAGCTGCAAAAAAAACAACTTTGAATGGAAAAAAGTTTGAAAAAATAACATTGTACTTTCAATGACCATTCATATTTGTAAGATAAGTTTTTTTAACATAATTTAATTTTTTTAAATTATCACGAGTAATACTAAAGGACGAATCTAGTATATATATATATATATATATATATATATATATATATATATATATATATATATGAACCTAATCATATCAAAACTCCCAATTTTATGACATCTGTGAGATTTATTATAGACCACATAAATTAATTAATTTCTTTTAAATATCTATTTAATTAATTAAAGGTTGTTTAGTAACTTTCGATGCAGTGGCGTTATTTTCGGGATTGTAAAATTAAGGGAAAAGTCCAAAAAAAACCAATGAACTTTAGTGTTTTGAGTTATTAAGTCATTGGACAATTTTTTGGAACAAATAAATCATTGGACATTTCAAAACCTGTTAACTAAATCCTTGGACTTTTGATAACCTGTTGAATACATCCTTATTACTTGAAAACTTAACTTGCAACCTATATAGCAGATAAAACTACAAATTAAAAATAAAGTCACCTACTTTATCCTCCTATAAATTAAAAATGTGAAAATTAAATAAAATAGTCAATCTCATCAACCATATTTATTTTTCTTTTACCATTTTTCAAAGTTTTTTTCCTAAAATTGTCAAAGTTTGCATATAATGTTTTTTTTTCCTGCGTAAGGATTGTTTTTTTTTTCCAAAAAATAAAAATAACAAACATTCTCACGTAGAAAATTTTATGTATAAAGATTCACTTTCTGCTTATAGTTTAGAAAAAAATTACACTTTGCATTCTTATAAAGTTATAATTAGTTATTTAATTTATTTTATATCAATTACGTTTTTATTTACATTTTTATTTTATTAACATACACAATCGGATATTAACTAAAATATATAAAAAAAAAATAGTTTTTTTTTATTACAAATTACACCATTATAGTCGTTTCGTTAATACGTTCAAAATGAACTCAATATTGTTTTTGAACTTTACCTTGTATTATTCAATATCATAAATGCGTACGAATTATTTTTAATATTACCCTTTATAATTACAAATTGATCTTATATTATTAAATAAATAACTTAAAGAATAGAAAGTGTAAATATTAAATATAATTAGTACGTATTTATGATATTTAATAATATGAGATTAAATCTAAAAAAATCAATATTAGACTCATTTTAAACGTATTGACGAGACAATTATAATGATGTAATTTGTAAAAAAAAAACGTATTTTTTTGATAATTTTAGTTAACTAGAAATGTACCCTCGCAATGCAGCGGGTTTCTGAAATCTAGAACTCGAACCCTCAATCATTATTCATACTTTTTGTTAGTCTTTTTTGATTTTATTTTACGATTTTGAGAAACCTAGATTTAAAACAAAAATATATTTTAGTTTAGTTTAATTATGGTTTTTTATAAAAAATAATAATAAAGTATTTTGTTACGGGTCAAAAAATGTTTAATTTAAATGATAACTATATTTAAGATATTTTATATTTAAAATTAAAAAGATAACATAATTAAAAAAAAAGGTGTTTTATCTCGAATTTTCTTATATTTATCGGTTAGTTATATCAATAGTTAAATTTTTTACATATTTTAGAAAATAAAAATAAGTGCTTATCTGCAGTTAGTTACACGAATTAAAACACCGAGCTTTTATAAGCTGTACTTATGTTTAATAATTTTGTACTTTTGGATTTTAAGTAATATGCATTAATAAGTGGTACCTAATGCATAAAAATTAGTTTTTAAGAGTTTAACTTAAATGTTTTATAATATAGTATAGATATATTAGTTAAAATTCAAAATTACAAGTTAATGAAACATAATTATAATTTATTAAAGTTCTATGTTTTTATTTGTATAACTAACTGTAAATAAACATATTAAATACATGATAAACACTATGAGATAAACTACTTGTTTTATTTTTTTATTAAAGTATATTATCAATAATTTTAAATATAATAACATAACAAAATAATGTATCATTATCTTTATAAACCGATCATAATTAAAAGTAAAATAAATTACATCTTTATAATAAAATATAAGTTGTACCAAATCATTATGAAATTGTAAATTAAGTAATTGACTTTAATTAGTGGTATTTTGTGCTTAAAATGTTGTAATTAAGAGTTTTTTATGTCTCTTTTATAATATAGTATAGATATAGATATACGATTATGTGTGTTAATATAATAAAAGTTAAAATGAAAATAAAAAGGTAGAAGATATAAAGTAAATTAAATAACAAATTATAAATATGTTTTCTATTTTTTTTTTGCCAAAAACAGTTTTTAGGCAAAAAAAAAAATAATATGCTTTGACTATTTTAAGAAAAGATTTTGAAAAGTGCTAAAAAAATTAATTTTTTTGATGAGATTGATTATTTTAGTTAATTTTCTTATTTTTCTTATTTGTAAGGTGAAAAAGTGGGTTACTTTTTTTTGTTTTTTCTTTTAATTTGTAGTTTTACCTGTTAAGTAATAAGGATGTATTTAACAAGTTTTCAAAAGTTCAATGATTTATTTAGTGTGTTTTGAAATGTCTAAGGACTTATTTGTTGTAAAAAATTATTCAAGGACTTAATCACTCCAAACACTAAAGTCCATTGTGTTTTTTTGGACTTTTCCCTAAAACTAAAGGCATCAAAGCATATATGTTGTTTTCTTCCCTCATTTTATGGAATTGTTTAACAAATTAAGATTAGAATGCATGTTTTTTTTAAGAAACAGTAGAAGTTATTTATTTTTTATTTTTGAAGAAGCAGTCAACAGTAGGTGTAACACTAGAAATCTCGATAATCATTTACAGTAAATTATTGGTTATCCCTGATGATTCTCAAGTATTTTTATAACTCTAGGTTGCTAGGAATTAAGTCCCGAGATGTAAATTTAAGGCTTGAGCGTTTAGGACGAATAACAGAAGGAAAAATCAGGTCCTGGAAGGTGGGGGCGACAATGCCCGAGGGCAAAGTCGCCTGGCATAGGCGCCATAGGCGTACCGAAGGCTGGATTTGGCCAGCAACATTGCCGGCGACAATGCCCATGGAAAAGTCGCCCGACATTGTCGCACCGCGACTCTGAGGGTATAAAAACTTGCCATGACGGGTTTTCAGCTTATTGTTCCAATTCCATATTAGTCTTAGCATTTTTAGGAGAAGTTTGGGGCAATTTTTCTCCTCTTAAAGCTCTTTCCTCTTTAATGCAAACCTAGGGTTTGGTTAAGGACATTTATTGGTCATAAAAGGGTTATTCTAGGAGCACTTATTGCAAGGTTTCTAGCAAGAATTCAAGCTTCCAAGTCTCAAGCCTCCACCTCCAAGTTTTCTAGGGTTTTGCTACTTTTTTAGGTTTTGTTCAATAACTTAGATCGTGAGTTTCTTAAACCTTTGTTAAAACTAGATATATGTCTTGTGCTCTTATGATCAACTCTCACCATTTGGTTGAAACTCTTTGAAAAGCTTGAAAGTCCATTTTATCCATATTTGAATATCTTATGGGTTTCTTTATAAAGAATGTTTTATTTGGCATTTTGAAGGTGTTGAAGGTGTTTCTCATTAAAATTATTGATATCTAACCATTCCATGAAAATACCTAAATTCTAGGGTTTTGATCTAACTTATGGATTTGGTCAAATATGAAGTTTGTTGATAATTATATGTTTATGCTTTTGGGTATTGAGATGTTATGCACGTGGATTGTAGTTGTATGACTTGGATTTCTTGCGGTATTATATATATGCCTTTTTGGCTAAATTGGACATGTTGGAATATCATGTAAAATACAACTATGATGTATGTGGTATGTAAATCACAAGTTGCCTATGATGGTATTGGATATATGTCCCATGGATTTTATGAGCCTTATGGCCAAATTGGACGAACTAAGTCAAGTAGACATTAGAAGGACATAGTCTTGGGTGCCACCGTGTGGGTATGCACCTAGACCTCCGTCATTCGGGGCAATGCCTTAGTTGTAACCCCCGGATTTGCTGAGCATTTTGGTGTCACTCATGGTAGTTGGCACCAAGGTATCTCGATTTTTTGGGTGAAACTTGATTAGTGCTATGAGTCTCCCCAGTTACTCCAATTATTGAATTGCTTATTGGTAATGTCTTATTGGTACCTTGCACATTGTTTATTATTAATTGTTTAAACTCACTAGGCTTTTTGACCTAACATTTGTTTGATGTCGACGTGTATCTCAGGTTCTAGCGGCGGCGCCTCTAAGAAGGTCTAGACGAGATTGTGTGAGCTTGGGGAGTGCATTTTGAGGCACCAAATTGTGAAGTCTTTTGTTGGAGTAGAGATGACAACCTTTTTGTAATCTTATTTCTATCTAGAAATTAGATTAGTAGGTTGTCATTTATTTCTGTTAAATTACAAACTTGTAATTAAACAAGTTCTTTACTTTCCCCAATTTTGAAAGACTCATGCTATGGCAATATATACCACATTTGCATTTTTGGAAGTTTTGTTTATCCCAATTTTTTGGGTGTTACAGTAGGAGGCTTTTGTCTTTATGCTCTGTTCAGTTGATTTCAATCCCTACAATGATAAAGGCTATGAATTTTTATGCTTTCTTAACTGTAAACTATTTTTTTTCTAACATGATGCTCAAATAGGATCCACTTTTTCTTGTGCTTTATCACATGGTGCTAATGTGTGTTGAAGAACTTTGATGCATAGATAGAGGGTGTGTGTAACACCCGGATTTTTAGGATATTTGATTTTCTGAATAACCCATATGTCTAAATAAGAACCTTATTATGGATTTGATGTCCCTTTCATTTTATATTTAAAGTGTTGAATTTCGGGTTACCTTTTTGTAATCAAAATACAGTTCGGGACGAAAATTGAGCTGCGGTACCACCTGGGTGATAGTGTCCGAGAGAGTGACAGGGTGTCACAATCGCGAGGGCACTGTCGCGTGAGAGAGATAAAACTCTCGGCACCAACTCGGCGATAGTGCCAGACGAGATTGCCATTGGTCACTATCGTCGGTCACATTCGCTGAGAATGTACCGAAGGGTCATGGACGCGGGCGGTTGTGCCGGCAAAAGTGACAAGTGTCACAATCGTTGGAAAGTGCAGTCGGGTATAAAAAGCCCAAGTTGCGATTTTAATTCATTTTATCAGATTTCTAGAGTTGAGAGACATTTTTCTCAGCTGTGTTTGGTAAGTCTTCATCCCCAAAACCTCTCCCTTCATTTATGATGCCCTCATAGTCATTAATGGTGATCCTTGATACTTTTAGGAAGTGGTATTAGGGAGCTTTCAAGTGGTCTAGCATCTCATCTCTCATCTCCTCCATTCTAGAGTATGGTTTTCTCTTTGAAAACTACCAAGGTGAGTTCATTCTCTTTTATAAACCTTATACATGTTAAAATGTAGATTTTGACCTTCTAAACTTCTCCACTTTGAAATACTTGACTTGGGTGAGTTTTCACCAAAAACCTAATTTTGAAAATTTTAGGGTTTATGTGAATGGGTAGGATTTTAAAGCTATTGGACTCATATCTTGGTAACATTTGTGGATTTATATATGGAAAACTTTTTTACCTCAAATTCTATGTCTACATACTTGAAAACAAAACTAGGGTTTTGTGATGTTAACGTGCATTTATTGATTGGTGACTTGGGTACTTGGACTTAAATGATGGAAATACTACCCAAAACATTATTTTGGGACTCTATGGATAATTATGTGAGTAACCATATGGATTTTGATCTCTACACAATTGTTGACTTATTAACTGGTAGAATTATTGGTTGGACTTGACGGCATTGTTTTGGCTTACTTGATTGTATTTGGACGTCATGAACCCACAATTGCTTATATCATTTTGTTCGATGATGGAACGTTAGTTTTCCACATCGAGGCATGTTTAGGCATCGGATAGGGTATAAACCCTACGTGCTAGTACACGATATTGGATGAGGATCTCAATGTAAGGACCCTATGTGGTTGAAGTTAACTTTCCGTGGGTGTACGTTTAAAGCTACCGAGCCTAACATCCCTTGCGTCAGTTAAGTGTACTTTATTATGTGTGTTGGTTTTACTAACTCGTCAAGTGGCTTACTTTTGTGTTCCGTCACTTGTGTTAATAAGCGGGTCTCCCCCGTTAACCCAAGAGGTATTGGTATTTTGGTATAGAAGTATATAACTCATCATTCTCCACTTTACCTCTTTTAATTCCGCTTGCAATTTATTGTTTTCTTTCAATATAATCGTTTGTTCTCACTAGGATTTAGTCTAACAGTTTTTCTTAAAATGACATGTATACCAGGTCATTCTAGTGGTGGGACTCATCGGGCTTGAGCGGAGAGTGATCGAATGATAGTAACATTTTTGGAGGATATAGAGACGCACACCCAACATAGTCTTTTTTTTTGGTAAAGGAGTATCCCAGACCACTTTGGGCCCGGACTAATCTCCTGGAAAACAGGCCTATGGTCCGCGGACATTCATCCCGTGGCCACAATGCTGCGAGTGGGGCTCGAACCCGGGCAACCGCTATGAAGTCCCCAGGCTCTTACCACCATGCCACAACCTTGTGGTAGTCTTGGTATACTTTTGGGAAGAAAAGTGTCAACACCCGATTTTAATCTAGATTTAATTATGTCTAGATTAGTAGGTTGTTGAATTAAACTTGATTGATTCTTTGGGTTGTAAGCATCATACTTTGTTCCCGTAATGGGATAACATATTTTGGTTGAAATGTCATTCTCGTATTATTCAGGTTTTCTCCAATTATAGTCGTCATATTGCCGAATTTTCGAATTTTAAATTTCCTCTAAAATTTAGGGTGTTATAGTGTGATTTTTTTAAGTTGCATATACCTTGTTTGAGTCTACAGTTGATTAGAGGTGGGGTTTTATGAATTGGTAGTGTTATTAGTGTCTGCTTTTTCTTCCATTCAACCCAAGTTGTCTGTTTCTATTAACATGACCAGAGAGGGTGAAATCTTGTTCCACCTTGTGTACACATAGATCACATTGTGTACACATATTTTAATTATACAGTTAACAACCTACTCATAAACCTATTCACCTTTAGAAGTATATATGCAAATTTGTGCACTCAAAGAGTACAACAATGTGCACACATATGTTACTTAAACAATCAATAACCTAATCACAAATCTGTTAACACATTGGAGTGAGGAACTAAATAGGTACTAAACAGCCCCAATGGAAAAGTCTGTTACCACAATGTGCACACATATGTTATTTAAACTCTGGCTTTTCCAACAATGAACTCTAAACATAAACTAAACAACCCTCATGGAAAACTCATATAAAACCAGAATTGAAGCCATAAAGATAACACATTGTTCATTAAAATTTTTCCGGGGGTTCTGTCTCATTTTCCCAAAAAAGATAACTCGTTGTGCACACAAAGATGAGAACTCGTGATTGTGAAAAAATGGCCCCCGTGTGTTTTCTTCCTTCTATGGGTTTACGAGAAAAACGGGTTACAAATATTATGACATTCATGATTGTGTAAGAGATATTCCCAAATTTCCCTTCAAAATATAGGAAGTGACTTACACGAGATTTGATTTGATTTTCGATAAAAGATTTTTATTTTTTTTTCTAATATTTTAAAAATAATTTTTGTGGTTTTCAATGGTCCTCACGGTGACGTCAATTTTTTTTAAGAGCAACTAATTAAAATTTTCGATATAACATCAAGTAAATGATAAAACTTCTTCCTACAAATCAAAACTTGATATACCTCTAATTAAAATTTTATAATTAACCTCAACAATTATCAACTCCAATATTATACAAAGACTAAACCAAAGTCGGGTGCTACTTAACCCCAATACAAGTTGCTCTTCACAAAGCCAATGAGGAAGACTTCACCAAGTCACTCACTTCTCGAGCACACAATGAGCACTTCTCTCTTTACAGTGTCACTAGAACTATTCCCAAACGAAGTCTGTTGCACATGCCGACAAAAAAAAAGGGTTAGACTAACGCCTAGTGAGTTCAAGAGTTTTTCATGAATAAATATATCTTTAAGATGAATAAACTCCACTTAAAATCATAATCTTTCAAATGATGTACTTTAAACTTGGAGACGACTCTTTTCCAATATCATGCAATTTCAAAGATGAACACTTAATTACAAAACATTCTTTATAAAATGATGCAACCCAACACTCACACACAACGAGAATGGGAATTGACTCCCAATTTAAGAAACGTGAATAAAACGTTGTATCTCAAAACACCCAAGCACGGGTGGGGTAAAATGCTCAACCCATAAATCATGGTTAATAACCCGCATATACAACATGTCAGCAAAAACACGGACACTAGGCCCAATACTCACGCGACCATAAAATGGAAGGAATCCAAATATCAAAACGTGGGAATGGCATATTTCATTCAAACCTTAATATACGTGGAGGGAATCCAATATTAAGGTCATCATTTACAGTCAACCACACAAACCAAACGATAATGAAGTAAGGCGTTAATAATTACAATGTTATTAGCCGACGACGGGGGAGACCCGTATCCGTTGAGAGTGGAGGAACACAAAAGTATGACACTCTTGCAACGTTAATCGCATGACACCTCACGACATAAAAGCCCAAGTGTCCCTATGACTTCTTAACAAGTTTCACCTCAAGAGTCGGTTGACCTTGGTGAACATTACAATGAATTCCACCTCGAAGGACCGACACACTTAAAGACTATCTCCAAGGCATTACTTCAAGCGGTGGAGGTCCTAGTGCCTACCTCACCGGTAGCACTTCCACACTCAACCCTCCTAGTGCCTACTTGAATAGTTTCAGGTCGTAAAACATAGGTCCCAGAGTCTAACTCCGTAATACCCAATTGACCCCCAAAACAGGATGACTTACGTGCCTATGGATCCAATGCAACACAATCTAACATTACATGACTACACATGAATGACCAACACACTCGAGCATGTAATTAACATCAATATGCAACAAGGTGCATTAGTATGTAAATCATAATTGGGCTCTACACTGAGCCATTAAAACAAGCCAGTTGTCCCCAAGACTCTTTTAAGTCAACACCGAGCTAAATTGTTCAAAACCCTTTTTGACCAATGTTTGGGTAAAAATTTCAATAGTACATTGTCGTACGATTAACGCTGGACAACAGGTAAGGAATTCCAACAGTCAGAATTTACTGTGTCGCACGACCAAATAGATAATAGACGCCCTTTCTTCAAGTGACCTCAATTAAATTATCAGAACCTATCCGCAGTCTCTGTCGTACGACATAATTTCAGTTACTAATCTACAATATACATTATACCATGTTTTAATGCAGGATTCAAGGATATTTATGACTAAAGATCATAACGGAAACCTTCATCAATAGCAACGGACATAACGGACATAACGGACGCTATCATCAATGTCAAAACGGTCATCTCATTAATGTGTAAGATACACATTAAAGATATCCTAATGGAAAAATGCACTATAAATACGAAGAGGAAATCTCACTCGGGGACATCTGATTCTCAGACCTTAGAAGCTCACAAATGATACTCTCAAGCTTGCTTAATCTCTCTTGAAGTTCATAAAGCCTTCTGCTGTTTGTCGTACAACGCACGACTGAAGTCTAAATACACACGACGCACGACCGACTTTACTTTATCGTATTGTTCTACATTGTATTACACTTGTAACACTTGTTCTAAAGGACGACGTCCCTAATTGACGTCCATAGTGCACGACGACTCACACTCGTCCGCGGTTTTTACCCATTTTAGGGGTTTTCCGCGTCACCAATTCTCTCGTCTTATTTACTTTATTTTTATTATAGTCGTACGATTATTGTTGTTACTTTCTTTGGTTGGATTAAGCTCCACATTTACCTTAAATTTTCCTTGAGAGATTTTTGGCATAAACAGTTTGGCGCCCACCGTGGGGCCCCATCCAAAGAAAATCTTCGATAATCTTACGACGTACTAACATTTTCCTTCGAGTGTTCTCTTTTTTCAGGATAATGGCATTCTAAGAAACTCAAAATTTGAGATCACTAATCGAATCATTGAAGCCAATAGTATCCCCAATTCCCCTGTGAAAGCAATGGGAATCGACAAATCCGAGATTACACGACGTTCGACTACACATGTTGGATTTAATGATGGAATTACAAGTACCATGGGGGAAATCACACTACCAGTATATGCTAAAGGAATCAACAAGACAGACGAAGTTCAACGTCGCCGACTGTTCATCAGCTTATAACGTCATCCTTGGGCGACCATGGATCCAAGAAATGAAAATTGTACCTTCGACGTACCATCAAACCTTGAAATTCCCCATGCAATGGGGAGTACAGGAAATCAAAGGCGAAAGAAAGGTTGCTAGGGAATGTTACAAAGTTTCCTTGAAGCCCCCGAAGCAGACAGTATAGCAATTACAGAACCAGGACGTTCCTGGGACTAACGACGATTATCGCTTAGAAGTTGTCGTCTTAAACCAGGATAAGCCTGACCAGATGGTTTACATAGGTTCTACGCTCGACCCTTCCTTTAAAAAGCAACTAATTTCTTTTTTGCAGGACCACTATGATTGTTTTGCTTGGACGCACGAAGACATGGAAAAATACAAGAAGTCAAGTATCCAGATTGGCTCGCTAATGTTGTAGTTGTACAAAAGAAAAATGGCAAATGGCGAGACTGCATCGATTTCACAGACCTTAACAAAGCATGCCCGAAAGATCCATTTCCATTACCACATATCGACTCTATGGTCGACGCTACAGCAGGACATGAGTTACTCACGTTCATGGATGCATATTCTGGGTATAACCAGATATTGATGCATTCAGACGACCAGGAGAAAACAGCCTTCATGACGAATAAAGGTATTTATTGTTACAAAGTAATGCCTTTTGGTCTTAAAAATGCAGGTTCAACGATTGGTGAATATAATGTTCAAAGAACATTTGGGTGATACTATGGAAGTATACATCGATGATATGCTTGTTAAATCAAAATATGCGGACGATCATATCAGACATTTGAAGCAGTCGTTCGACATCTTGCGTGAATACAAGATGAAGTTGAATCCGACGAAATGTTCCTTTGGAGTTCGAGCTGGAAAATTTCTCGGTTATATGGTCACACGACGAGGAATCGAAGCTAATCCAGAATAGATTAAAGCAATTGTCGAGCTAAAATCGCCCAGAAATTTTAAAGAAGTCCAACGTCTTACAGGACGTGTAGCAGCGCTGAACCGGTTCATTTCTCGGTCGTCTGACAGGTGTCATTTATTCTATAATGTCCTACGAAAGAATAAAGGGTTTGAATAGACGGACAAGCATGAAGAAGCGTTGCAGCAACTCAAAAAATACATGATGTCGTCTCCTTTTCTCTCTAAACCTGAGCAAGGTGAAGTCCTTCAACTTTACCTAGCCGTCAGCAATAATTCGGTAAGTGTAGTTCTTATACGAGAAACCGACGGACGACAATTAGCAATTTATTATGTAAGTAAAACTCTATTAGACGCTGAAACCAGGTATGCGTCTATAGAAGAACTTTTACTTTCGTTAGTCATGGCTGCTAAAAAGCTACGACATTATTTTGAATCACATCCTATAATTGTGGTAACTAACTTTCCATTAAAGTCGGTGTTAAGGAAACCTGAACTAACAGGACGACTAGCTAAATGGAATTTTTACCTCATCAATTTTGATATGGATTTTAAGCCCAAAACGGCGATCAAGTCACAGGTCCTGGCAGATTTCGTCTCTGATTTTAGTCCAGAAATGGAAAACACAATGACATCCGACCAGTTAATTGTGGCGACTTTGCACGACACCACTTGGACACTAGACGTTGATGATTCGTCGAACATACGCGGAACAGGCCTGGATGTCGTCCTACAGTCCCCACAAGGGGGCAAAATAGTATACTCCATACGGTGCGATTTCAAAGCTACAAATAATGAGGCAGAATATGAAGCACTAATTGCAGGAATCAAAATTGCTCACGACTTGGGGGCAACGCATTTGCACGTCCGGAGCGACTCGTCCTTAGTTGTTAACCAAGTTAATGGAGAATTTGCAGCAAAAGATGCAAGAATGATTGCTTATTATAAAATAGTGAAGGAGAAAGCAAAGAAGTTTGGTCGCTTTGTAATCGAGCAAATACCAAGAGATCAGAATACCCAAGCTGATGCACTAGCCAATTTGGGGTCAACACTTAATCAAACGACGTTTGACAATGTCCCAATAGTTCACCTTATAATATCATCCATCAAAGACGATGATAATATTTTGGTCGCACCAATCGAAGAAAAAACTCTTGGTCGGACGACATTAGAAAATATCTGGAGAACGATCAACTACCTGATGACAGAATGGAAGCAAGAAAGTCAAGCTAACCGGATATCACGACAAGGTTATTATTGGTCGTCATTAAGGCAAGATGCTATCAGGTATGTACAGTCGTGCGACGCATGTCAAAGACACGCAGGTATGTCTCATAAACCCTCTGAACCTTTGCACTTGACGTTGATCCCATGACCCTTTATGAAGTGGAGAATGGATATTGTTGGGAAATTACCACCTGCCCCCGGGCAAAAGGTATTTATTTTAGTTTTAACAGATTATTTCTTTAAATGGGCCGAAGCAGCGGCTTTCTCCCAGGTTCGGGACAAAGAAGTCGTTTCTTTTATTCAAACTAACATCATTTGTAGGTTTGGAATTCCATCTGAAATAACGTACGACAACGAGACACAACTCATCAGTGATCGAACGCGAAGATTTTGTAAAGAAAGGAACATCAAGTTGGTAATATCGACGCCTCGAATATCCATAGTTGAATGGTTTAGCCAAGTCAAGTAATAAAACTATCATCAATTCAATCAAGAAAAGACTCAAAGTTGCCAAGGGGAAGTGGGTGGAAGAATTGCCTTCCGTTCTATGGGCTAATCGTATGACACCTCGTACGTCCACAAGATAAACCCCCTTTTCCTTATGTGAAGTTGTGTTACCTATTGAGGCACGACTACCGACTTTAAGACATACGTCTATTAAGCATAACTTGGTCGACCTAAGTTATGACCTTGACGCTTTAGAAGAGCTTAGAGAAGCTGCACACATTCACATGGCGGCACAGAAACAAGTGGTTGAGCGACATTTCAACAAAAATGTCCAGATCAAAGTTTTTCAAAAAGGTGATTACGTTCTACGTCGAGTATTTCAAAATACTCAAGAGGTCAATGCAGGTAAGCTTTCCATTAAATGGGAAGGTCCTTATCAAATCTCTAGCATCATGGGTAAGGGAGCTTATAAAATCCAAACCCTCGATGGTCGAGATATCCCACGAAGCTGGAATACAGTTCATTTAAAGAGGTATTTCTCTTAAATTTCATATTTATTTCCTTCGATTATTTCTTAAGAAAGATTACTGACTTAAGCATCGGAGGATCGTTGGTCAAACCAACAACCACTTCATTAATGTTGTTTTTCGCAGGGACGCACGACTTATTTAAAACTCATATGATCACACGTATATGATCGATCGTAATTAATGACAAAGATTAATTTCTGCATTTGATGCTCAGTACTTAGAATCGAAAATCATTATTACAAACTGCCTTTGGTTGATCTAGGACTTCAGTGGATTACTTTATAAATAGTGATGTGATTGGATGTCTGATGGTCGTTGGTCAAACTAACGACCACCCCACTAATGTTGTTTTTCACAGAGACGCACGACTTAGTTAAAACCTTTATGTCGAATAATACTCACACTATCGCAAGTATACGGTCAGAGTCAATCTTTTGCATTTGACGTTCGATATTTAGATTGCCTTTGGTTGGTGATAAACCTCAATCAAAGTCATTACAATGGGTGATAGTATGGTTAAACGTATGATATGCTATGACTATTTATCTTCTTCGATTACTCGACGTACAATAAAGTATAAACTTAAAGCAAAACAATAAGCTTCAGTGGGAAAAATGAGTTCTTTCATTAGTCGTTCAAAAGGTAATTATAAAAAGGAACGACCATAGACGGCCGACCCCTAATAAAAGATTCAAAAGACAAAACTATTTCGAAGATCGAGAACAGCGACACCATCTACAATAACAAGGCCAAGATTCAGAACAAGGAAGGAGTAACGTCAGATCGTTACTGCACGACCGCCGTCCCTGCTGCCGCCACCTCTCCTCCGCTGTCGCTTCCCTCCAGATCGTCATCCTCGTCGAGATCCCTTTCAGTTCCCACAGTGTCAAGATAGGTCTTGAGCTCCTCGGCGGCCGACACCATGGGATTCTTCCCACTCAGATGACGTCTCATCAAAGCAGCTCGGGCTGTGAGACGAGAGAAAGCTTCAATCTGCCTATTCTCTTCCTCCAAATCCCTGATATCACCCTCCAGCTCCTCGACCTTCTTCTTAAGGGACGTAACTTCATCAGCAGAGGCAACAGCAGCAGTAGTGGCCTTTATCTTCTCCACCTCCATCTTGGACGTTAAGGCCTCAAGTTCAAGGACATGGTCCCTGAACTTGATCGTCTCACTTTGAGCTTCGACAAGTTTGGTCTTGAGACTCTCGACCTTCTTCTTTTCAGCTTCGACCGCCTCTAAGGCGACCTTCTCCCTCTCAAGAGCCTCGTCAGCCCTTTTCTTGACGTCGGGGAAGGACGCCCTAAGACCTTCTGTCTGAGCGTAAAAGCTCAGACAGGCTTGAAAAGCCTGCACGACAACAAAGAAAAGGTTAAAAAATCATAACAAATAAGTAACAAAGAAAACAAAAAGTAATATAGGCTTACCATGAAGGAAAGACCAGCGGCATGTGCTCCCGTATCTTCGACCCGAGAATCCTTATAACGATCGTAAAAGGTTGGGAGGAGGAACTTTGCCAAGTGTGGAAAAATAACGTCTCTTTCGAGAACGTCATTTACCATGAAATCAGCTGGGAGAGTGGCTTTGAAAGTCATTTCTCCCACCTTTTCTTTATTCTTTCCCTCACCTTTAGAGGAGGAAGAAGGCTTCTCAACGCCCGATACCCCCGACAAGGGAACATCCTTCGTCGCCTTGGTCGAGCCTTCAAGCTCGACCTCAGCAACGGTGTCCTTCGCTAATGTCGCCCCTGAAAGGGACGACAGAGTGGTATCGCCCGTCTTCTTTGGCGAATACCGAGGCTGCTTGCCTCGGACACGTCTCGGATCTACCCCCGTGGAGGGAGTAGATCTTTTCCTCGCTTTCTCCCTCCCTTGACGAGCGAGCTCCAGTTGCTCGGCTCGCTTAGCGGCGACCGACTTTACAGCTACGTCTTCTGAAAAAAGAGAGCAAGTTAAAAATATAAAGACGTACGACATACTCGAAAAAGGTATGGTCAAGCGACTTACTAGTCATGTTTTCTTCTCTCTCTTCTTCCCTCTCCTTCTCTGCCTCTTTAGGAGAACCCTCGACAGACGTCACCTCAGTTACAAAAACAGCCTCGTCTCCTTCGTCGTTTGATCGAGAGGAAAACGAGCGATCAGTAATACTTCTATCTAAGATTCTCTGAATCTTATCAAGAGAATCTTTCCTTGGCTTCACTCTGCTGAAGTCGATCACTGTCAAACAAAGAAAGACGTCAGAATAAACGCACAACAAAAACGCAGAAAGACGTTAAAACAAAACGCACGACAAAACAAGAAAACCTACCCGACTCATTCCATCCGGACGATAGCCATTGGATGTCCTCGTCGCTCACAGATGCTACCTGGATGAAAACGTACTGGCGTTTCCAACCACGGTCGTTCACCGCAGTATTGTGCACCAGTACGGTATCCCCTTTCGTTCGAGGGAATAAACTATATCTGTGATAGTTATCCGCTCGAACGCTATAAGCAGTTAAGAGGTCGTTCAAGTTAAACGGAGCCCCCCAGTCGGCTGTAAGACGATCGACCACCTGGACGATCCGCCAAAATTGAGGCATCAATTGTACAGGCGTTAAATCAAACGCATCCAAAAATTCCCTGACTAAAGGACTAAATGGCCAGGAAAAACCTATCTTAAAAGGATACGCGTATAAAACACTGTATCCCATCGGAACTTCATCCGGCTTTAAATCCTCCGGCGTCACCAGATTGACCCCATCAGGAATCTTAGCTAATTTTTTGAAGTAATCTAAATGTTCATCTTCCTTAAACATGCTCACAGGTTCACTCGACATTTGGAAATCAGGAATATTCACCGTCGCTCGCCAATAACTAAGAAAATCCCAAGCTTTCCTAGGCTTTTTCGCTATGGATTTCTTATGCATAAATCGACACAGAGGGAAAAACGAGAAATCGTACCTTAAATAATGTTCTAAAACCTCAAATTTAGAATGAAAATGATTCTCGTCACTCGGAAATCTCGTCGTAGATACGTATTCTTTAGTAGGACAAAACGTAAAAAAGGAATGGATTGTGGGCAATCCTTATTTATACTGAAAATCGGAAATCGAATCGCCAGAAAATCGACGGTCAATGATATTGACACGTGTTGTTCGTATTTGGCAACCACTCGAGTATACTCAACGAGGGCATGACACCTGTCCTTTATTAGCTGTAAAATTACTAACTTTGCAGGAGATGACGTCATTATCTGGTCGAAGATGAACCGATTCGGTTCTATGCAAAGTTTCCGATTTCTCTTTTGTGACACGTGTCTTAATTTAAAATTCAAAAAGTTGCCGCTTGAACTTTAAATTTGGGGGCAAACTGTTTGGGTAAAAATTTCAATAGTACATTGTCGTACGATTAACGCTGGACAACAGGTAAGGAATTCCAACAGTCAGAATTTACTGTGTCGCACGACCAAATAGATAATAGACGCCCTTTCTTCAAGTGACCTCAATTAAATTATCAGAACCTATCCGCAGTCTCTGTCGTACGACATAATTTCAGTTACTAATCTACAATATACATTATACCATGTTTTAATGCAGGATTCAAGGATATTTATGACTAAAGATCATAACGGAAACCTTCATCAATAGCAACGGACATAACGGACATAACGGACGCTATCATCAATGTCAAAACGGTCATCTCATTAATGTGTAAGATACACATTAAAGATATCCTAATGGAAAAATGCACTATAAATACGAAGAGGAAATCTCACTCGGGGACATCTGATTCTCAGACCTTAGAAGCTCACAAATGATACTCTCAAGCTTGCTTAATCTCTCTTGAAGTTCATAAAGCCTTCTGCTGTTTGTCGTACAACGCACGACTGAAGTCTAAATACACACGACGCACGACCGACTTTACTTTATCGTATTGTTCTACATTGTATTACACTTGTAACACTTGTTCTAAAGGACGACGTCCCTAATTGACGTCCATAGTGCACGACGACTCACACTCGTCCGCGGTTTTTACCCATTTTAGGGGTTTTCCGCGTCACCAATTCTCTCGTCTTATTTACTTTATTTTTATTATAGTCGTACGATTATTGTTGTTACTTTCTTTGGTTGGATTAAGCTCCACATTTACCTTAAATTTTCCTTGGGAGATTTTTGGCATAAACAACCAACAAGTAACGGTCCCCAAATAATAAAACGCAATCGACTCCCGTCATGCAAACACACGCTCCAAAATACATGAATAAACTCCAACACGGTTTAGATTGGGACAAATTACTTTCCAAATGAATTTATACCATTTAATCCTTCAAAACGCCCCGTAACACAAAATTAAGCATTTATCCAAAACAAACGCTAAAAGTGCTTTTTAACCAAATAATCTCCATTTATGCAATAAATCATCAAAACATTTTCATTTATGACTTATTTATCAAAATGCCTAAAAATCCCAAATATGGTGTTTCACAAGATTTATAAAATCTTATTGTTCAAATAGCAAAATTCATCAAAAATTTCAACATTTTATAATAATCATGTAAAACATATAAATACTCTAAAATAGACATTTTTGGCATGTACAATGTTTTCACAAATCAACTTGAACTCACCTTGCTAGATTTAGGCTAAATCTAGGTTTTAACCCCAAAAAGTGAGCCTCCTTTGATGAAGACTAGAGATCTTCAAGGGACCTCTCTAGATTTTAGATCCAACATTCCCACATGGTTTCCTTCATCACCAAGCTACCAACATACACCAAAGTCGAAGGATGTAAGGGATAGAATGATAAATATCAAACCCTAGCTTTTGATTTGAGATGGAGATCTTATCTTCACTTTGCTATATCATAAACCTTCAAGAAATGTTCCCAATGGCTTCCAAAGTCGGTCCCCAAGCATCCCCAAAAACCCTAATCTAGAGAGAGGGAGATGAAGAAGAAGGTTGCAGGAGAGGGAGTGAGGAAAAACCCCAAAATCGCTCATTAAATTTGCAGGTTGCCTTCCCGCGGCCTTTCCCGCGACCTAAGGTCGCGTGGGAAGCCGCGCGTGTACCTTGGCCAAACATCTAGCGACTTACGCGGTCTAAGCCGCGACTCAGGGTCATGCGCCAGGTCGCGGGCACAATTTTCGTCCCTTTCTACCGTCTTTCGCACCCGATTCGATCCTCGATGGTTCCACTATTATTTGATCACAAAATCTTATTAAATTTTCGTCCTAGAGGTCAAATGACTCCCGAAATTATAGAGGAGAAACTCCATAAATTACGGGTGTTACACATATATATGAAAACGATTTTTCTGCATATACACGAATTATATAATTGGCATGATTTTATTCTTGCATGCAAAGTCGGGTTGCACAGTGGGGCTTGAGTACTTCGTATTGTTGAATGAATGGTTAGTTGAACTGTGTGCCTTGAATCCGTTTCTTGCGCACACGGATATGGCATCTACTGGAGAGCCGTGGGGATCTATATGGGGGCCCCGAGTGTGAGCATCACAAGGAGGTGATGGGAGTCGACACCAATCTCAATTTTATTGTTGTAACTATTTAAGTAGAACATTTAATGATATTTTTATGTTTATGGGATCGATAGTTGTGTGTCATATATAAAAAAATTACAATAAGTTATTGGATAACCCAACAAGTTACACTGTTATGGAACAATAAAATCATTAGGACAAATTAAATAACCTAATAGGACTCGAGAAGTAAATATCATATTAATTTTTTCTTCTAACACATTTATTGAAAAGTGTCATAAAATTCCAAGTTTCTTAGTATTGACTATATGTTACCAAGCAAACCTAACAAACACAATAGTCGTCCCAAATCAGAGACCAAAACAAATAGCAACCGTGAAACTATCACACAATAAGAATTGCAGTGAACCGAGATGGAAGTGGTCGTGTAGTCCACAATTGGTGGGATGCTATATACTCTCGACAATTGGCGTTAATTCTTAAGGTTGTAACTTGTAAGGGTTTAGATTTCACCGAGTAACATGTGAAAACAATAGAAATTGGATTCGCTTTAAAAGAACTTACAAACGAATTGCCACATATTCAAATATGTCAGCATTATATATTTAACGATAGTATGTCTGTAGGATATCCTCGACAACACTTTATTTAGTATTTGTCGTTGAGTGTGCACATGATATTAGTAAAAGTTAAACCATCTATAATAATTTATATTTTTCAATATCTTAGATCAATAATGAAATTTTGTTTGATTCTACAGGAGACATATTCAAAGAAAACGATAGAAGGTATATATGATCGACCATTTGTGACACTTGTTAATGGACCATAAATTCAATAAGGTAGTAGGACCTATATGCATTAGAGCCACTCGTTTACAACTACCCTTCCTATTTTAAATTGTTAAAGATATATATATAGAGAGAGAGAGAGGGAGAGGGAGAGGGGGAGGTTCAAGAGAAAACCTCAAAAAAATGGAAAAGTGAAAAACACTCTGGTAGTCATTCATCTGGACAGTATTCACTTGTGCATACAATGAATTTATAACATGCACAAGTGCATAATATGCACATGTGCATAAAAACCAAAAAACTAATTAATTACTTGTATGCACAAGTACATACCGTCCAGATGGAAGACTACCAAGGTGTTCCTCAGTTTTCCGTTTTTTTGAGGTTTTCCTTGAACCTGACCCTATATATATATATATATATATATATATATATATATATATATATATATAAACCTGTTTTTTTTATATAGAAATTATTCGTCTGTAAAGTTTATTGTTTGCTTATTAGTTTAAATTGCGGTAAGATTGAATGTCGTCGATAAACTTTTTAACTTTAGGTATTTTCGTCATTTGATAAATAATTATAAACGTTTTAATGAATCACGTGTGGGGTCAAATATCGATCGTGTATTTAAGGGCACATATGCATACCTACATATCATGGTCATCACAGCTTTGATTGATGTTAAATCACCATGTGCATATGACGTGTGCATATGGTTGGGTTATGATAAGAAAGAAAATTATAGTAAGAAGAGTAAAAATGGATTTTGATCATTGGATCAATTTTAATTGAATATCAAAAGAGTTAAGGTATACCAAGATGTACCGGATCAACTCTTGTGAGAAGCGCAATTCATGGGGGGTTAAAAGTGATGAAGGGTCCAAATTCCTTCTTACGTTTCGCACCTAAACTTTTTTTTCTCTCACACCATCGTCTATATATCGTGTGAGAAAAATAGTTAAGGTGAGAAATGTAAGAGAATTTGAACCTTTGATCACTTTTAATATCACTCTCACCCATGAGTTGCGCTTCTCACGAGAATTGATCTGGTGTAGCTCGGTGTATCTCATTAGTGTTGATCTTCAATTATGATTGATCAAAAGGTCCAGATCCCTCCTTACACTTTTCACCATAACTTTCATTCTCACCGGAACCCAACCCTCTCTCTCTCTCTATATATATATATAATATAGGGATTATGTTCATTTGAGAAATGCTAAAAATATGAGAAATAAAGAAATGATCCTAGCCCTTTATCTAGTCAACATTTGCGGCTTTGACCGTGAAGCACCGGATAATTCTTTGTGTGGTCTGTAGAAGATAGAGGGGTAGTTTCGTAAAATACGCGGAACGAGTTCATATATGAACCAGTGTAATTCACATATGAACTCTTTTAACTGATTCATATATGAACCTTTGTGATAAGGTGCTCAAATTTCCGACCAACCCGGCCAACCCAACCCGAAAAAACGCTAAAAATCTCAAACTGAGGTAACCCGATACACAATCGATACAAATTTTGCCCAAACCGCATCCATTGGGGTGGAAACGGATTGGGCCCAAAGTAACCCGACCAACCCGTCAACCCGACCAAAACTTGTACGTTTTTTATTTACTTATGGTTTTAGAGTTTTAACGGCTCTTTTTTCTATCAATTCTCAAGTTCTTCCAAGATTAGCCGTAGTTTAGATTTGTCTACGAGATTACGCCGATTAAAATCGTACGAATCTAACCTTTAAGTCTTCAAAAATCTTCAACATCGATAGAATCAAGAGGCAAGAGATACTCTTCTTCTACTCTTCTTTTCTCTTATTAGTCTTATTTTTATATTTCCATTTTGATTTTAGTTTTTTTAAACGGAATCACTTAGGGGTTGTTTGTTTACCTAACCATTAAGAGGAACCTCTGAATCGTTAAAGGTGAATTTTGTTTGGCAAAAAAAAAGTCTGTCTCTTAATGGCTCCAAAACCCTCTTAATGATTTTGTATCTTGGGTATTCCTTAACCATTAAGCGCCCTATTTTCATTCTGAACAATTACAAAACAACCTTATTTCACTTTGAATTATATCACAAGTGCCTCCTAATCATTTTAACCACTTAATCATTCTGCACCAAACCATTCAGCAATTGTCAAACAACCCCTTAGTTATATTGTAAAAATGGTGTATTAAAGTTTCAACCCGACCAATCGAACCCAACCCGCACGATTTGGGTTGGGTTGCACTTTTGATTGGGTTGGGTTGGGTTGAGATTTTTCAAACAACAAACATCGGATTGGGTTGTTTAATTGCCTTCAACCCGGCCAACCCAACCCATGAGCACCCCTACTTTGTGATTCATAGATGAACTATACGTTCATATATGAATCAGTTAATTAGTTCATATGTGAATCACAAAGGTTCATATATGAATCTGTTAATTAATTCAACTGATTCACATATGAACCTACAGTTAATTAATTCATATGTGAATCAGTTAATTGGTTAATATATGAATCACAAAGGTTCATATATTAATCAGTTAAAAGAGCTCATATGTGAATTACACTGGTTCACATATGAACATATAGTTCATATGTGAATTATACAGATTCATATATGAACTCGTCCCGTGTATTTGTAAAAAGTACGAAACTGTCCTTCTATTTTTGGAATAACCGCAACTTTTGACCAGTCAAAGCCGTAATTATTAACAAGTCAAAGACGCAATTTTGACCAGTTAAAGCCAATCTTGACCGAATAAAAGGCTAGAATTACTTTTCTATTTCTCATATATTTAGTATTTCTCAAATGAACATCTCCCTATAATATAGAATGCAAATGCAACCTTTTTCAAATTTTGCAACCAGTGCAACCCAATGAAATTTAATTATAACAGTAGATCATCCACTTTTAAGGAGCATTTATCGTTTTTAATTTTTTTTAAAGTGTAACCGTCTTATCCCAACCGCGACCACCTTATCCCCAACCGTTGATTGTTTAATTGTGTGGTGTATATGAAGTTGCATTGGTTGCAACATTTAAGGGGGTTACATTTGATGATATAGATATAGAGAGAGGAAGTTTAATGAGAAAACTCTAAATAAATGAAAAACCGAAAATCACTGATGTGATTAAAAAGACAGTTACAACTTTAGTTTTAAATTAAATAATATCTCACTCTTATTCTTTAAATCCAAAAAAATATGAGATATGATCAAAATTCAAACGAAACAAATCACACCAAAAAATCTATCATATTTTTCTCGTTAAATTGATATCCATACTGATATACCTTTTCATCTGTTTTTTCGAGGTTTTTCGGTTTTTCATTTATTTAATGTTTTCTCCTGAACCTGACTATATATATATATATATATATATATATATAGGGGTTATTATACAACCTTTTACATGATGCAACATTTGCAACCCCTTTATCCACCACACATTTTACTTTTAGCTTTTTTTTAATTACATAAAATGTGTGGTGGATAGATGGGTTGCAAGGATTGTATCATGTAAATTGGTTGCATTTGAACGTCTCTCTCTCTCTCTCTCTCTCTCTCTCTCTCTATCTATCTATCTATCTATCTATCTATCTATCTATATATATATATATATATATATATATATATATATATATATATATATATATATAGGGGGACATTCAAGAGAGAACTGAGTTGTTTGTGATAACCGTGAGATTCATTCTCAACCACAAATCAAATGATAAATTAGGAAACTAATAATTTTGTTAATGTTGACTTAAAATTTTAATTAAATGGCATTTTATGTATTTTAGAAATATCCTCTCTCCTATCTCATCTCCTCTCTTCAGCAAACTTTATTCTGGAAAACACATGATACACACTGTGATACCCTTAATAAAAACAAACGAAAAAACATAGTGTGATACACTTAGTAAAGCAACATTACATGATACATTGTGATACACTTCGTAAAACAACAAAAATACATTGTGATACACTTCATAAAACAACGAAAACATGTTGTGATACACTTTGTAAAACAACGAAAATACGTTGTGATACACTTCATAAAACAACAAAAACATGTTGTGATACACTTCGTAACACAATGAAAACACGTTGTGATACATCGCGTAAAACAACGAAAACACACTATGATATACTTGTAAAACAAGATGATGGTGATTGTGATTTCACCCAAAGAAGCAAGAGTCTCGATGATTTTCCACACGAGGCCATGGAAATATCCATGAGGTTGAATATTTTTTTTCAAGGTTTAGAAAGAGAGATGAGAGAGAAAGAGATACACCTAAAATCATGGAATTAAAATAAATAAAATTATTTATGAGTTGTCCAATCATAACAATTTACTAAATTAACTTTTGGTATTTAATTAATAATAAAATAAATAATCTCAAATGAGTGGCTTATATTGGATCTCGCCGTTATCACAAACTACCGAGTTCTCATTTGATTATGCCCATATATATATATATATATATATATATATATATATATATGGGGGACCGTAATCAATGTTGAGAACCTTGAGAACCAATCACAATCATTAATTGAATTTAATCTACGACTATGAAAGGCAATGACATTTTTATAAATTTTTTGAAATTTGAATCTAATTCTTGGACAATGGCAAGTTGAAAGGGGTATTCTTGTCATTTGACATTTGTGTAACAACCCAAACTCATGACATAAAGCAAAACCAACTTTATTAATTAACAACGCCAAACGGTCCAAAACAACATCTAAAACTCAAGGTTTGTGGAAAGACAACCTAATACACAACTGAGAATACAAGGAACTAAAACTAAAATGGAGGTATTCTGACCCAACTCCAACTCACACCTTCTCCTTACCCTTGCTCGATCTTCCTACCTCACGCCTGCCTGAAAAGGTTTTAGTTTTGAAAGAGCGAAAGTTAGACCGAAAGTCTAGTGAGTCCCCTCTAACAACAGTTTAACAACAGAAATATAGAAAAGATTTATAATAACATATCAATTCAGTTATAAACAATTCAACACTTATAACCATATTTCTGGCACACACTACTGTCATCCGAAGGTGACAGTGTGTCTGACTCATACTGCCTTAACTGGGACCCCCCCCCCCCCGACTTTGGCCGTAACCGCTCACAATAATGTATGCATACATTTAATCAACAACAAAAGTATAAACCACATTTATAATAAGTCTCGAATGTATAACGTTCGCATAGTAATAATAAAATGCTTTTAAAATAAACTTCCACGTGTCTTTAACCACTTTAACATCGAAAGCATTTCGTTAGAAAACTCACCTTGGGTCCTTGCTTATTTCTTCACTCTAGCGATCTCACAACCTACGATGGCATCGGTAACATGGTAAGGCACTCCTATTAAACTGATAACTAGAGATAGCAGGTTACTCTCTCTTACGAATCTCAAGACCTCTCACACCCGAACTATTTATACTCCAAGAAACACAAGTTTTCCCATGCTACAGGATAGAGTGCCCCTTACTCGATCCCAACTGATTCCTGGTTCGAAGGAGGTCTCGGGTAACTCCCGGTTCCACCCTGTTCACTCTCGCCCCCCGGCGCCTCGACTCCCGGGTCCTCCGCCCAGTTCCACTCACGCCTCCCGGGGTCACGGTTCGGTTTCACTTCACTCTCGAGATCACCCGGTTAGTCAGACCCGGGTTCACCCGGTTACCAAAACAACCGGGATCACCCGGCCACACACAACACCCGGGCTTCCCCGGTTGAGAGTTCCCGGGGTCGCCCGGTGGGGAAACTCCCGGCGATACATACCACGGCGGCGTTGCAAGCGCAACACCCCCACGGCGGCACGATTTCCAGGCGACGAAAACCGCCACACCTTAAATAACAAGCGATACATCAAAGTCTCTTTAATCCCCAATGATTTGGCAAAGAAAAACGATCGAATCCAAGGGTTTAGTCCTCAAAAGCTCAAAACTAAACATTAGACGACTTCCCCCCTCCCTTATCTAATCGAGCTCTAACCAGGGAAGAAACCCTCCACCATTAACAAGCATCAATAAAAGAAAACTTACCTTGAAGATGATTGCTCTAATTTGAAGATGATTGCTCTAACTTGAAGAACGATTGCAGTCTGCTCCTTTTATTTATTTTCTCCAAAAAATCACCCAACCAAGCACCCACTCCTTTTCTTTCTCTGATATTTCCTAGCTGCCACCAAACAATAATAAGGAAAGGAAGAGAGTGGTAGGGTTTAACCCCTTTTTCTCAATTTTACAACTAACCCCCTCCAACTTTGGTTTTTGGTTCCCCACCACCAAACTTCCTTTATTTACCCCAAAAGCGGTTATTACAATTTGGACCTTCCTTCCTTTTATCCAGATCTCTCTTTTCTTCCTTTTAATCCTTTTTATGCAGATCCACGACAATGGTTCTTTCTTCCATTGTGAAGCTCCGACGACCCCTTCCCCCCACATTTTATTTTTCGGCGACGATTTCCCCCACATTTCATTTTCCGGCGACCCCTTCCCCAAGTAACCTTGTTCACGGGGAGACTCCAGAGACATTGATTAAGTAGAGGAGCAACGAAAAAAAAGTGACAAATCTATGGCGAAGAAGTTTAGAGGTGTTCGTCGGAGGCCGTGGGGTCGGTGGGCTACGAAGATTCGTGATCCTCATCGTAGGAAACAAGTTTAACATCACCAGGTGAAGTTGCGATGGTATACGACGAGGCTGTCGTGAAATTGAAAGGCATTGCCGTAACCATCACCAGAACTGTTACCATCACCAGAACCGTAATGTCACCGAGAGCCAAAGTCAAACAACCACGACCACCGGTAGCAGCGACAACGAAGAACTATTAAACGACACCGTTATGTCACCGATCTATAAGTTTTGATTTGTAAGTTTGAATTGAGAAAAAAAAAGTTAGGGTTTAATTTGGGGAAAATGTGAAATTTGGTTGATTTTATTATCAATCTGTAAGGTTGGGTTTTAATTAGGTTTCAGATTTGAGTCTTAGGTTTGATTTTGATTGGGTTTTCTTATTATTGATCTCCTTTCGAAGACGGTGCCAAGATCGTTCTATCCGATATGAAGATGGTGTATACAACAACTCGTATGAAGACATTATGAAGACGGTGCCAAGATTGTTCCTTCGGCGGCCGGAGAGTACCTGTGCGCTGGTGATTATGAAATCGGATATGAATCGATGATTGTACATATAAATTGTATTTGATTTCATTAGGTGAAAATAGATATAGATGAAATTTGTGTTTGATTTGATGTTGTGAATAAGATGGTATGTGTTTCATCTGGTGAATTAGTGTGTTTCATACGGTAAATCAATGTGTTTCATATGGTGAATTTCTCTATTTTATATGGTGAATCTGTCTGTTTCATATGGCGAATCTGTGTGTTTTATCTGATGAATGAATCTATATGTTTCAATTCATCTGGTGATTATACCATTTTCATGTGGTGAAACAACTTTTAATTAAAACCATAGGATTAAAATCAAATTACGGCTTAGATCAGTTCTCACGGTTCTCAATATATTTTTGGTTCTCACATGATTTAACCCATGTGTGTGTGTGTGTATGTATATGTATGTATGTATGTATGTATGTGTGTTTGTGTATATGGGGCATAGGCCTACAACTTGTCAGAAAATTTAACCCGTATGTTTGAAATATCACAACCATTTCATTATTATGAGCTCAAAATTTTAAAAAATAAGGAGAAATTAAAGGACACTATCAAGACAATTAATCTTATGAACGATATAAATATAGAGATACAACTGCTAAAGAATTGTCGAAAGTGTTATACATATTAATTTAAAAAGCTTGATTAAAATGTAGTTATTGTTTCTGGTTGTTTAAAAACGATGAGACGAAAATAATTAAGTGTTGGAAAAATAATAAGTCTAAGATATTATTTAAAATCATAAACATGTTAAAAATATTGAACGTTTAGCCTTGGTGATGCATATATAGAGATTTAGTAGCTCAAGTCAACAACCTATATAACTATGCTCTTTAATTACTTAAAATAAATATAAATTTAACTTAACACGTATTCTACTTATTTGATAAAATATTGGATAAAATTCTAAAATGTTATTAAATAAAAGAGATTATAAAATAATTTAATGTTTACATAAAATAAAGATATTAGACTTTTCATAACCAAAAAGATGTGAACCTCGTTTTGTCATTACTCGGTTTCTTGTAAATGAATGGAGCGGCATCCACATTTATTAAAAGATATAAAAGACACATAGGGTGTTTGTGGCGCACTTTGTGGTTAAATCGTAAACCGTAACGTATATATGGTTCAAATATTTTCTTAAACTGTAAACTGCATCGCACTAAATCGGGTTTATTTGATTTGTCCCTATCTCAGTTTATGTCTACAATCGAAAAATTATAAGTTTAAAAATACAATATAATATCAACGATAAAGTAACCGTAGTTTAAATAAATAAAGAGTTTCAATACATCCGATTCCCAAATATATATTGTATAATTAACAATAGTCTAAGAAATAAAAAAATAAATAAACTTCAAACTAAATTAGACGTGTGAGTTGTGACATGTTCAACTTTTTCTTTCGTCTTGATCCTTAAGCCCCGACTCCAATTGGCCAATTATTTATTCAAGTCCAAAAATATTACATAAAGTCATAAATAATTAAATACTAAATTATTCTCTATATATGATATCTATAAAATAAAAAATATACAATAAATATGGTGCGGTGCGTTTTGAATCGCGGTTTGAAAACTCAAAACCACTAACCACATCGCATATTGAGGTTTGGTAAAAAAGCAACACCGCACACCACACCACAAAAGTTATAAACCGTGTTTTGATGTGCGGTGTGAGCGGTTTGTGTAACAGCCACTAACTCAAAATAAAACCATCAGATAGATAGATACCGAAATGGTTCAAAATACCGAATATAACACGAATTACAATCCCATGGTCAGTGACGGATCCAGAAAAAATAATTGATGGGGGCTCATATAAATTTTTTTTGCCAAAAGATACGATTTCATTAAAAATGGTAAGAAGTTACCTTTTACAATTGAGTCATGCGAGTCTTCATCTTTTGGAATTGGCTAATTACATCGTCACTTGTAACATCGAGAAGTGTTTCTTTTTCGATTTCGCAGGGCATTGAAGGAGCAGAACTCGATTCAGGTGTTGATGCTTTCCTTTTAAAAAAACCTTTCCATTTTTTCTAGCAATAACAATAGCAAGATAATTACATAAACAAAATCGCAATTTACACAGTTACTTTGAACTTTTAAGTATAAAATTGTACCTAGATATAACACATTTAGTTTGAACTTTAAACAAAATTGCAATTTACAAAATTAACCTAAGTATAAACAAAACACATTAGTTTAAAACTTACAGAATCAATCCCAAATGCCAAATTGCAAAATATCAAATAGGCAAATACCAAATTGCAAATACCAAATATCAACTAAAATCAAGAATTCAAGAATATAAATCAAATTAGGTTTTTACCCAAATCTGAAATAAGGGGTGCAACAACCAGCAGCAGCGTGCAGCGAACCAGCAGGCTGCAGCGATTGAGCCTGAACGAGAGAAAGCAGCGAAGGGAGCGACGAGCGAGAGAACTGAGAAGGAACAACGTCAGTAGTGTCAGCAGACAACAGCGATTGAGTCGGTCGGTCTCAGTGTCTCACGGAGGAACATGCGAAGGACTCAAGGAGCGTTTTCTGTTTTCAGAAATTGGGAAAGGGCCTTTGATAAATTTTGTTGGGGGCCCATAAGCTATACCAAACTAAAATACAAGTAAAAAAAAAATTAGTTGTCACGTGCAGGGCTGGTTGGGGGCCCAGTACCCCTACCAGCTCTTACTGCATCCGCCCCTGCCCATAGTCTAATGTAAATGGCCAAACACAATTGAGAATGGTTTTCAGTTTTATAAAAAGTGAGGGTGGTCTAATGAGTTCCCTCAAGTAATCAACATCATGCCACAATGTAATTCAACGGGTTATAAAACATCTATAACAATTTACATCATTGATATATTATGCACACACACACGCAGCATATGTAGATGGCACACGCTTAAGTCACGCACACCTGTGACACGTGTTCGGGCTCACACCTGCCCTCAATCGGATCACACGAAACAGATTCATGCATCCCCAATGGGTCACACCTCCCATGAAGCCATCACATGCCCCTCCCCCAATGAATGCACACTTTAATCTATTAAAGAAACATAATATAAAACAAACGTAATTTGTAAAACAATTAATTCAATCACAATGTGCATAGTAAAAGCTTTCCTGCAAATAGGGATAAGTAAGAGGAACTCACCTTCCGTCCACGCTCAACTTTCGCACTCGGAGGTACGGGATCAACCGAACACCTATTCACACGACACACGCAAGGGTATTAAACCACTCGAAAAAACTCTCTAAAGGCATCCCTTATCAAAACTCAAAAAACTCTCTAAAAATCACCTTTGCTAAATGTATCCTTATATATTGCTAAATTACACCCTTAACTACTAATTTATTTTTTCACAAACATCGATATCAAAACTTACTTTTTACATTTTTAATGCATGATTTGACATGATTCTAACATTGATTGAGGTGCATATAACAACATTCATATCAATGAAAGTCTTTTGGTATTTCTAAAGTGTCACATCAACTTTACAATAAAAGACCAAACTACTTTCAAAAGTGGTCATCACAGCCACATCATCAACTACTTTATAATTTATATTTACATATTTTAATAATTTATAATATCACAAAAAAATACTAAATATAATTTATTTATAATAATAAATAATATAGTAAATTATAATAGAAATAATAAATTAATTATAAAATATAAAACACGACTAATTTTTTTTTTTTGTTTTATTTAACTAAATTTTATGTAAATATAATTCAATTGACAATAAATAAAACACATATATATTTTGTGGATATAAATTTTAATGAAAATCAATGTTCAAACAAATTAAAAATGAATTAAATTTTAATAATTAATTAATGTTCAATTAAATTATTAAAATATTAATAAATGATATTTAAACAACATGATAAATGAATGAATTTAAACAAAAATGTAATTGTTTTATCTACCTGACCTTTCAAATGGTATTAAATTAACAAGTATAAGAGACCTTACAATCTACGTACATATGTCATGTCATCTTGTAAGGCAATTTGCAAGATGGATATGGATGCCAACACCTAATTATTATTAGTAATTTACCTTTTACTTTGTGCTTTATATATATATATATATATATATATATATATATGGTGAAATCTAACCATACCCCCTCCTATAGGGGGTATGTGAGTGAAGTAGGAGGGGTGTATGTGAGTGAGATAGGGGGTATGGAAGTTTTTGTGAGTGAGGAAGGGGTAGGGATAACAACACCCATATATATATATATATATATATATATATAGTGTTTGGTTCATTTGAGAAATGGTAAATATATGAGAAATAGAGAAGTGATCTTAGCCATTCATATGGTCAAGATTGGATTTAATTGGTCAAAAGTTACGGCTTTGACTGGTGGTCAAAAATTACGGCTCTTCCAAAAATATAAGGGTATTTACGTAACTTTGACAAAAACACGCGCGTGTTCATATATATGAAGGCATGCAGTCATACATGAATGCATGCGTTCATATATGAATGTTCGTAATTTTAAATAAACACTGACTGCATGCCTTCATATATGAATGCATGCGTTCATATATGAATGCAAAAAAAAAAGGAGTGACATTCATATATGAACGTCTGTTTTTTGCATGCCTTCATATATGAATACATGCGTTCATATATGAATGCATGCAAAAAAAAAGAGTGACATTCATATATGAACGCCTGTTTTTTGCATGCCTTCATATATGAATGCATGCGTTCATATATGAATGTTCATAATTTTTACATAAACACTAACTGCATGCCTTCATATATGAATGCATGCGTTCATATATGAATGCATGCAAAAAAAAAGAGTGACATTCATATATGAACGCCTGTTTTTTGCATGCCTTCATATATGAATGCATGCGTTCATATATGAATACGTACAAAAAAAATAGTGACATTCTACTAACATTCATATATGAACGTCTACTAACATTCATATATGAACTTCTGTTTTTTGCATGCATTCATATATGAACACACACGGCTAAAAAAAAAGAAAAAAAAAGTGATATTCATATCTGAACGTTTGGATAATTTACAAAAATACCCTTCGAATAATAAACAATGTGAGGAACACGGGAGTGGACCATGGGAGCAATTATCCCCTAATTATCGGTCAAAGCCGCCGATCTTGACCGAATTAATGGTTTAAGATCACTTCTCTATTTCTCATATATTTAGTGTTTCTCAAATGAACCTTTCCCTATATATATATATATATATATATATATATATATATATATATATATATAGGGAGAGGTTCATTTGATAAATGGTAAATGTATGAAAAATAGAGAAGTAATCTTAGCCATTCATCAGTTCAACATTTGCGGCTTTGATCGCAAAGCACTGGATAATTCCTTGCATGGTCTATAAAAGGTAGAGGGGGTAGTTTCGTAAAATACGCGGGATGAGTTCATATATTAACCTATATGATTCACATATGAACTATACGTAGGGATGACAGAAAACCCCGAACCCGACGGGGAAACCCGAAACCGGCTAAGTTCGGGTCGGGTTAGACAATTTCGGGTCGGGTAACGGGGAAAATTTCGGTGATTTTATCGGGTTCGGTATCGGGGGCAAGGTATCCCCGCCCCGCCCCGATATATATATATATATATATATATATTAATAAAAATAAAATTATATATATTATTAATAATTAATATAAATATGTTTAGTTTTTTTAGGGTTGATTTATTAATGGATTTCTTGATGTAGGGAGGTACTAAAGAAAGTAGCACGACGTCTTTGGATGAGTTGATGTGATGAAGTATTTTGTTTGTGTCTTCATCGGAACAAGTTTATGTTTGGTTGTGTTAACTGTTAAGTGTTAACAAACTTGATTTTGGATTGTGTTTGGACTCCAATTTGGATTGTGTTTGGAGCAACAATTTTAATTAGATTTTTGGATTGTGTTTGGAGCAACAATTTTAATTTACATCGCATTTCGACATGATTTTCCAACCATTTTTATTCTTGGATTTTTTCTCAATGTTCGGGTCGGGATCGGGGATTCCCCATCGGGTCGGGGACGGGGCATAAAAAATCCCCGACGGGGAACGGGGCGGGGACGAGGATGCATTTCAGTTTCGGGGACGGGGGCGGGGGACGACAAACCCGCCCCGTTGTCATTCCTAACTATACGTTCATATGTGAATCAGTTAATTAATTTATATGTGAATCAGTTAATTAATTCATATGAGAATCTGTTAATTAATTCATATATGAATCTGTTAATTAGCTCAACTGATTCATATATGAACTTACAGTTAATTAGTTCATATGTGAATCAGTTAATTAGTTCATATATGAATCAGTTAAAAGAGTTCATATGTGAATTACACTGATTTACATATGAACATATAGTTCATATGTGAATTATACATGTTCATATATGAAAACAACCCGTGTATTTTGTAAAAATTACGAAAGTGTCCTATTTTTGGAATAGCTGCAACTTTTGACCAGTCAAAGCCGTAACTTTTGACCATTCAAAGCCGAAATATTTGACCAATCAAATCCGATCTTGACCGTATGAATGGCTAGAATTACTAATCTATTTCTCATATATTTACCATTTCTCAAATAAACCTAAGGATATATATATATATATATATATATATATATATATATTTTGTATTATTAAAAAAAACCATTAAATTTTTCTTGAAACCAAAATTTATTTGATATTTTTGTTTGGGATGGGCTAATTGCACCACTATATGTTGTTAAATACACTTAATTACTTATTAATTTTTTCCTCACACAAATCAATATTAAAATTTATTTTTTACATTTCTAATGTATAATTAATAATTTAATCTGATTTTGACATAAAAATAAAAATAGATATATGCAACATTACCTATAATAATTTCTGGATTAGTTATGAATTTAACTAAAATATAAAGTAAAGTAGATTGATTATTTAATTAATTAAACAATTAACATATAGTAAAAATAATAATATCTTGACCCAAACAAAAATGTTTGGACTGCCATTAATGGGCCAATAAAATAGAAGAAGAAATGTGGCCCATATTAGAGGATTAAATGACTGCCCACACTCACAGAAGGCTGAAGCCCAACAACAACGACCAGCTGAATTGAACCTCACCCGCATCGGTCCAACCTGCTCCGCCCCGGACCCAGAAAACCCGATCCGGGTTGGGCTTCATCTATTTGACCCGACGGGGCAGCAGCCGTTGTGGCGGTTTTCGTCCAAAATCATTCGATTTTTTTAACCAAATTCGGCCGTTTATTTTGCAACACAATCTTATCATTAATCAACTTTAATCTAGGGCATGAAGAACAACCCTTATTCGAACTCCCAAGGGTTTTGCTCGGAATAGGAAAAGGAAATTGGTACGTAGATGGGAGTGGACATGATTGGTTGGATTAGACGAAAGTGGAATGTACGACCAGAGTGATTTAGGCGGATGAAAGATTTGTAATTTCACGTCAAATATAGTTTAATAATTTATCAATATTGTCTCATCTTTTGTTCCACATATTTTGGTGGGACCAGAAAAAAAATGTTTTTTTTTGGTCTTATTTCAAACTTAGGACAAGAAATTTTGGTACTATCATGTTGTGTCGTATGTAAGTTTTATATGGTTGTAAGAGTATACATATGTAACTGATGAACTTTCTTCTTCAAGTATATAATTGAACATAAAGTGAAAATATATTAAGGGGGCGTTTGGTTCGATGGATAGGTTTTGAGGGATTTGGATTTTGTGGAAAGGTTTGGAATTAGTGGGATTTGGATTTGGAAGAATTTGAAATCTTTGTTGTATTTGGTTTGTAGTGTTTGGAATAAAATTGAACATTCTTTATAAAATATTTATAAAAACAAATTATAAATAATTATAAAAATAATTAATTATCAATTTGATTAATTGATATTATAAAACAAATTATTTTAACATATTTTAAAACATTAATTATTACATACAAATTCTACGAAATTCCGTAAAATACCAACCATCCTCGTGGAGTTTCAAAATCCTATGGTTGTGGAATTTCAAATTCAGGAAACTTTGAAATCAAACATATGAATGAAATAAAATTTAATTCTAAATCTCTCTAAATCCAATCAAACACCACAAATCAAACGTGATCTAATGTTCATATTGTAATTCATGAAAGGACGTGGAAAACGAGAGACAATTTTAGTTTTCCATCATATCCTTTAAGCCGGAATAAATCACAACCCTAAAAAACGAATATTTATTGCTTCAAACCAAAAACCTTTAGATTATAACGAGTTCGATTCAAAAGTCAAACCAACTGAATTCAATATATTTTACACGAAGCATGGTTTAAAATTTAGGAAGCATAAGGTACATACAGACAGTTGTTTCTTCTTCACAAGGGACAGATCTGAGTCTCTTAATTTCTAAAAACAATTTTAATCCATCCAAGAATAATTAAGACAATAGGTTATGAGTATTAATTAGTATGTGTCTTTACATGCTCTTTATGTTGAGGTCTAACATATGAATATGATAGGGAAGATTGGTATAGATAGATAAATAAATTTGTGAGTTTAATTTTAAGTTGGTTTGCTAATAATTATCACCATTATTTTAAGTTAATTTAAAGATTATTTGACCATCTCTAATGCAATGTTCTTATAAACAAAAAGTATAGTGATTTGTAGAAATATCATTGTGAAAAGTTCTTATAAGAACTCAAAATCCTTTAGGTTCTTAAATAAGAATTTTGATTTTTACCATAAAGTTTGTGAGAAACGACATTTTTCTTATTTTTTATTTTATTTTCTTGATTTTTATAACTATTAATATATATTAATATAACTTATTTAATTATTATTGATATTAAAAAATCACTGTGACCCATAATAAGAAGGTTCTTATAAAAACTATCACCGTTGACTTTTAAGAAAATTCTTAACTTAACAAGTTAGAGATGAGTTAAAAACAAAAAGTACACAAAAGAGTTCGAGATGCTCTTAAGGGCCTGTTTGGAAATAACTTAATGAGCTAAATGAGCTCTTGAGCTTATTCGCTCAGCTATACTATGGTGTTTGGAAGCAGCTTAATGGTTTCATGATGAGCTTACCGATTAAGCTTTGGGAGGTCACCTTTATGCAAACAGACACCACATTTCCACCTCTACCCTTTAAAATTAAATAGAGAAAAAACCTAATCTCCTAAACCCATTTCCCATCGCTTTCCTGCACCTCTCAATCGAAAAACCTAAACCCATGATTTTCTACGCCGCCTTCCTGCTCCTTCACATTGATTGCTTTCTTGCTCCTCCACGTCGATCGCTTTCCTCCTCTTCCACATCGCTGCTCTACCACTTATTCCTGTTGCGCCTTCCTAGGTTAAATTCTTTTTTGTTGATGTACCAATCTCTCCTCCACGTTGCAGATGAAATGTTTAAGATATGGTTTTTGGTGGAGGTTTCAAGAAGGGTTTCACAATTGGTGGAGGATTTTTCATTATATTTTATTGAGGTTTTCAATGACAAATTCATGTTGTGTTTAATTCATTTTCATTTTTTTTTTATGTTCTTGAGATTTTTTTTCATTGAATTTGTGTTTAGATTATTATGTTTGAAGATGTTTAATAAATTTTGTTTTGGTTTTCTTAACCTATAATTTAATGGTGTGTGGAGATCAATAGAAAAAAACAAATAGAAGGGTAAAATGGTCATTTTTAATGTTCAGACAGTTTATTCAGCACCATAAACAAACAACAATTTTATTAATACATACAGACAACTTTATCTAAAAAGTCAACTTTATCCATACAGGACTTAATAAAAAAAACAGCCAAACAACCCCTAAGTCACCTTCTTCAAAATATATATTATAAAGTTAATTATAACAATTGTGAGATTAATTAATAACTTGCATGGGAAGCCCTTATTTATCATTATTATTAATAACTAGAAGTGTACCCGCGCAATGCCGCTAGATACATCACGATTTTAATGTTTCATTTTTTTTTTGTCGATTTACATTACGATTTTGGTTGGTTGTGAGAGAGTGATAATGATTTTTTTTTATATAAATTTGTGTAATTTAGACTTAATAATATAATATAATGTAATTTATTTTGGTTTAATAATATAATTTTTTATAAAATATTTTATTAGATTTTTTTAATTATATTTTGTAACTTTATATTTAAAATTTGATTTTTACTATATATTTAATTATGCTGAAAGTTATTTTAGGGGAGTTAAATTGGGAAATGATTTTAGTAGAGTTAAAATGGTTAGAGATAATGATTGAAAATTAATAAATATCATTAAATGTAGTACATACAGGCCTGTCTGAGCTTCTTCGCTCAGATGGAAGGTCTCAGGACGTCCTTCCCTGAGGTCAAGAAAAGGGCTGATGAGGCTCTTGAGAGGGAGAAGGTCGCCTTGGAGGCGGTCAAGGCCGAGAAGAAGAAGATCGAGAGTCTTAAGACCAAACTTGTCGAAGCTCAAAGTGAGACGATCAAGTTCAGGGACCATGTCCTTGAACTTGAGGCCTTAACGTCCAAGCTGGAGGTGGAGAAGATAAAGGCCACTACTGCCGCTGCTGATGAAGTCACGTCCCTCCTCAAGAAAGTCGAAAGTTTAGAGGGCGACGTCAAAGATTTAGAAGAGGAGAATAGGCAGATTGAAGCTTTTTCTCGTCTCACAGCCCGAGCTGCTTTGATGAGACGTCATCTGAGTGGGAAGAATCCCATGGTGTCGGCCGCCGAGGAGCTCAAGACTTATCTTGACACTGTGGGAACCGAAAGGGACCTCGATGAAGATGATGACCTGGAGGGGAGCGATGACGGAAAAGAGGCGGCAACAGTAGAGACCGACGTCGTGCAGGAACAACTTGACGTTCCTCCTTCTTAGCTTATTTTCCTTTAGATTTACCATTAAGGGTCGGCCGTCTGTGGTCGTCTCTTATACTTGTAATTTTTTGGAAATGAAAAAAGTTTCTTTTGTTTATCAATGCTCGTCACTTGTTTTGTTTTTTCAAAAGTACGTCAAGTAAGTTTAAGAAGATACAAAGTCACTATATATTATACATTCGACCAAACCATCATTCATTAACATGCTATAATGAAATCAACTGAGTTTTACGATCGAACAAGTGCAATCGTAATAATGGTTTTCGTATATATATATATATATATATATATATATATATATATATATATATATATATATATATATATATACATACTGGGAGTCAAGTGTAAAAAATTAATCTTTAACAACAATTACAACCAACCATATACATGCGATCGTATGAGTATTACTTGACATGAAAATATTAGTTAAGTCGTGCGTCCCTGCGAAGAACAACATTAGCGGGGTGGTTGTTGGTTTGACCAACGACCCTCTGATGCTTAAGTTAGTAATTTTTCTTAAAAAATAATCGAAGGAACTAAATATGGAATTTAAAAGAAATACCTCTTTAGATGAACTGCATTCCAACTTCGTGGGAGATCTCGACCATCGGAGGTTTGGAGTCTATAAGCTCCTTTACCCACGATACCAGAGATTTGATAAGGCCCTTCCCACTTAGTGGAAAGTTTACCTGCATTAGGTTCTTGAGTGTTTTGAAACACACGTCTCAAGACGTAGTCGCCTTCTTGAAAAACTTTGACCTGGACATTTTTATTAAAATGTCGCTCGACAGCTTGCTTCTGCGACGCCATGCAAATGTGAGCAGCTTCCCGAAGTTCCTCTAGGGCGTCGAGATCATAACTTAGATCGACTAAGTTATGTTCAACAGACGTATGTCTTGAAGTCGGTAGTCGTACTTCAATAGGTAACACAGCTTCACATCCATAGACTAAGGAAAAGGGAGTCTGTCCTGTGGACGTACGAGGTGTCGTACGATTAGCCCATAGAACGGAAGGCAATTCTTCCACCCATTTTCCTTTGGCAGCTTTAAGTCGTTTCTTGAGTGAATTAATGATAGTTTTATTGCTCGACTCAGCTAAACCATTCGACTGTGGATATCGAGGCGTCGATGTTACTAACTTGATATTTTTTTATTCACAAAACCTTCGCGTTCGGTCACTGATAAATTGTGTCCCATTGTCGCATGTTATTTCAGATGGAACTCCAAACCTACAAATGATGTTAGTCTGGATAAAAGAAACGACTTCTTTATCCCGAACTTGGGAAAAAGCCGCTGCTTCGACCCATTTAGAGAAATAATCAGTTAAAACTAAAAGGAATACCTTTTGCCCGGGAGCAGGTGGAAGTTTCCCAACAATATCCATTCCCCCTTTCATAAAGGGCCATGGGATCAAAGTCGAATGCAAAGGTTCAGAAGGTTTATGAGACATACCTGTGTGTCTTTGACAGGCATCCACGACTCAAGCCTGTGCCACGTATATTTGCCGAACCATCCACGTCGAGCATCCACGTAGTGTCGTGCAAAGTCGCCACAATTAATTTGTCGGATGTCATCGTGCTTTCTAGTTCTGGACTGAAATCTGAGATGAAATCGGCTAAGACCTGTGACTTGATCGCCGTTTTGGGCTTGAAATCCAAATCAAAGTTGCTGAGGTAAATGCTCCATTTAGCTATTCGTCCTGTTAATTCGGGTTTTCTTAACACAGATTTTAAGGGAAAGTTAGTTACCACAATTATAGGATGTGACTCAAAATAATGTCGTAGCTTTTTAGCAGCCATGACTAATGAAAGTAAGAGTTTTTCTATGGACGAATACCTGGTTTTTGCGTCTAATAGAGTTTTACTTACATAGTAAATTGCCAGTTGTCGACTGTCGGTTTCTCGTATAAGAACTGCACTTACCGAATTAGTGCTAACAGCTAGATAAAGTTGAAGAGTTTCACCTTTCTCAGATTTAGAGAGGAAAGGAGGCGACATCATGTATTTTTTGAGTTGCTGCAACGCTTCTTCATGCTTGTCCGTCCATTCGAACCCTTTATTCTTTCGCAGGACATTGTAGAATAAATGACATCTGTCAGATGACCGAGAAATGAACCGGTTCAGCGCTGCTACCCGTCCTGTAAGACGTTGGACTTCTTTAAAATTTCTGGGCGATTTTAACTCGACAATTGCTTTAATCTGTTCTGGATTAGTTTCGATTCCTCGTCGTGTGACCATATAACCGAGAAATTTTCCAGCTCGAACTCCAAAGGAACATTTCGTCGGATTCAACTTCATCTTGTATTCACGCAAGATGTTGAACGACTGCTTCAAATGTCCGATATGATCGTCCGCATGTTTCGACTTGACAAGCATGTCATCGATGTATACTTCCATAGTATCACCCAAATGTTCTTTGAACATCATATTCACCAATCGTTGATATGTCGAACCTGCATTTTTAAGACCAAAAGGCATTACTTTGTAACAATAAATACCTTTATCCGTCATGAAGGTTGTTTTCTCCTGGTCGTCTGAATGCATCAATATCTGGTTATACCCAGAATATGCATCCATGAACGTGAGTAGCTCATGTCCTGCTGTAGCGTCGACCATAGAGTCGATATGTGGCAATGGAAATGGATCCTTCGGGCAAGCTTTGTTAAGGTCTGTGAAATCAATGCAGACTCGCCATTTGCCATTTTTCTTTTGGACGACTACAACATTAGCGAGCCAATCTGGATACTTGACTTCTCGTATTTTTCCTGTTTTAAGTAAATTATCAACTTCGTCGTTGATAACCTTATTCCTCTCAGGAGCAAATTTTCGTCTTTTCTGTTGAACGGGTTTAAATGATGGATCGATGTTGAGTTTATGAGAAATAATACTCGGATCGATACCCACCATGTCTTTGTGCGTCAAAGCAAAACAATCATAGTGGTCCTGTAAAAAAGAAATTAGTTGCTTTTTAAAGGAAGGGTCGAGCGTCGAACCTATGTAAACCATCTGGTCAGGCTTATCCTGGTTTAAGACGACAGTTTCCAAGCGATAGTCGTCGTTAGTCCCAGGAACGTCCTGGTTCTGTAATTGCTATACTGTCTGCTTCGGGGGCTTCAAGGAAACTTTGTAACATTCCCTAGCAACCTTTCTTTCGCCTTTGATTTCCTGTACTCCCCATTGCATGGGAAATTTCAGGGTTTGATGATATGTCGAAGGCACAACCTTCATGTCATGAATCCAAGGTCGCCCAAGAATAACATTATAAGCTGATGAGTAATCGACGACATTGAATTTCGTCTGTCTGTTGACTCCTTTAGCATATACTGGGAGTGTGATTTCCCCCATGGTGTTTGTCGCTCCACCATTAAACCCAACGAGTGTGGTCGAACGTCGTGTAATTTCGGATTTGTCAATGCCCATTGCTTTCACTGCATCAAAAAAGATAATGTTAGCTGAACTACCTCCGTCGACGAGTATCCTTTTGGTCAGACAATTCCCAATGCCCAATTGGATAATTAGTCCGTCATGATGCTTCTGATGTACGTCATCAAGATCCGCCTGATCGAACGTCAAGGGCATAGCTTCCAGTTTGGCGTCCTCTTTGAGTCGTGCCTCCTTCGGAATTGGTCGATCATCAGGACCGCGACTGGCATGTCTTTTAGCGGCTGAATAGGTGGTCCCACAGATATCAGAACCTCCGGTGATACAATTAATCACTTTGGCATGCTCTGGAGATGCGGGACGTGCATCTTTCTTTTCCGTCAATTCTTGCAAGTAACCTTTTGAATTGAGCCAGGACAACTCCTTCTTAAGGGCGATGCAATCATCCGTTATATGACCGAAGTCATTATGGAAGTCGCACCATTTGGTTTTGTCCTTCTTGTCGGTATCTTTGTCATTTTTCTTTGGCCATCGTACGTTTTGTTGAAGCTGCTTCAAGGATACGACGACATCTTTTTTGCTGAAGCTGCTTCAAGGATACGACGACGTCTTTAGCTGATCCAGGGAAACCATAAGATGACACCTTAGGATACTGGACAGATTTAGAAGTCGCCGGTCCTTTCTTTTCAAATCTGACATTTGAAATCTGCTTAGTAGGTTCCAATCGATTGGACGACTTTGATTTAAAGTCAGGCTTTTTAACACCTAAGCTTTTCCGGTCGGCCCGAGTGTTTATTTCTGAATGCAAGATCATCCTCGACCCTCATATGGGCAAGTTTCCGTGCTAGTACGTCTTCAAAGGTTTCCGGAGGATACTTTGTAAGATCGAGATATAATCCGGAACTATCGTCCATACCTTGTTTGTATGCTTCGATTGTTGTTTTTACATCGCAGTTACGGATACTAATCATCTCCGCGTTGAACCGATTAAAGTAGCCCCGGATAGACTCTCCACTCTTCTTCACGACGTAGTAGAGGTCGCTTGTTTGCTTCTCCATTTTTCGGCTGCTAGCGAATTGTTGAGTGAATTGATTCACCAGTTCTGCAAAAGACCCAATAGTTTTAGGTTTGAGATTTATTAACCATTGTAAAGCTGCCCCGGTCAAGGTCGCCCCAAAACTTTTGCACATGCAAACTTCTTGGAATTGGTGCGGTATTGAGACAGTCCACATAAGTTGCTTGTATTGGGCGACGTGTTCCGTTGGATCAGTGACGCCTGAGTACTTTGGACTGAAGGTTGGAATGCTATACTTCTTTGGGACGTCTACCAACGCGATCTCGTCAACGAACGGTGACGCCTGAAATCCTGTACGTGGCTCGACATCAACTGGAACTGCTGCCCCCGGCAATTTGGCCAACATTGATAGGACACGTTCATTTTGCTCTTCCAGAAGCTTTAATCTTTGTGCAACGGGATCTAAAGGAACACCATTTGAAGTACCCAATGGAATATGGCCAGACCTATTGAAGCTAGTTTGCTGTGAGGCATCAGAGGCATATCCATTGAATGGAATAGAGGCCATAGGCATGGTTGGAATCACAAAAGTCGCAGGGTTAATTGATGGTGGACGAGGATAATTTGGTAATGGAGGGGGTACATTCCAAGTACCAACGTAAGCATTCGTGATCCCTGTCACATTGTTCCCATTTTGATTTCTCAAATTCTCGATGGTTTCAGCTGCTTGTCGAGCTTGAGTTGTTAAGGCGTCAATACGAGCACGACTATAATAAAAATAAAGTAAATAAGACGAGAGAATTGGTGACGTGGAAAACCCCTAAAATGGGTAAAAACCGCGGACGAGTGTGAGTCGTCGTGCACTATGGACGTCAATCAGGGACGTCGTTGTTTATGCCAAAAATCTCCCAAGGAAAATTTAAGGTAAATGTGGAGCTTAATCCAACCAAAGAAAGTAACAACAATAATCGTACGACTATAATAAAAATAAAGTAAATAAGACGAGAGAATTGGTGACGCGGAAAACCCCTAAAATGGGTAAAAACCGCGGACGAGTGTGAGCCGTCGTGCACTATGGACGTCAATTAGGGACGTCGTCCTTTAGAACAAGTGTTACAAGTGTAATACAATGTAGAACAATACGATAAAGTAAAGTCGGTCGTGCGTCGTGTGTATTTAGACTTCAGTCGTGCGTTGTACGACAAACAGCAGAAGGCTTTATGAACTTCAAGAGAGATTGAGCAAGCTTGAGAGTATCATTTGTGAGCTTCTAAGGTCTGAGAATCAGATGTCCCCGAGTGAGATTTCCTCTTCGTATTTATAGTGCATTTTTCCGTTAGGATATCTTTAATGTGTATCTTACACATTAATGAGATGACCGTTTTGACATTGATGATAGCGTCCGTTATGTTCGTTATGTCCGTTATGTCCGTTGCTATTGATGAAGGTTTCCGTTATGATCTTTAGTCATAAATATCCTTGAATCCTGCATTAAAACATGGTATAATGTATATTGTAGATTAGTAACTGAAATTATGTCGTACGACAGAGACTGCGGATAGGTTCTGATAATTTAATTGAGGTCACTTGAAGAAAGGGCGTCTATTATCTATTTGGTCGTGCGACACAGTAAATTCTGACTGTTGGAATTCCTTACCTGTTGTCCAGCGTTAATCGTACGACAATGTACTATTGAAATTTTTACCCAAACAGTTTGCCCCCAAATTTAAAGTTCAAGCGGCAACTTTTTGAATTTTAAATTAAGACACGTGTCACAAAAGAGAAATCGGAAACTTTGCATAGAACCGAATCGGTTCATTTTCGACCAGATAATGACGTCATCTCCTGCAAAGTTAGTAATTTTACAGCTAATAAAGGACAGGTGTCATGCCCTCGTTGAGTATACTCGAGTGGTTGCCAAATACGAACAACACGTGTCAATATCATTGACCGTCGATTTTCTGGCAATTCGATTTCCGATTTTCAGTATAAATAAGGATTGCCCACAATCCATTCCTTTTTTACGTTTTGTCCTACTAAAGAATACGTATCTACGACGAGATTTACGAGTGACGAGAATCATTTTCATTCTAAATTCGAGGTTTTAGAACATTATTTAAGGTACGATTTCTCGTTTTTCCCTCTGTGTCGATTTATGCATAAGAAATCCATAGCGAAAAAGCCTAGGAAAGCTTGGGATTTTCTTAGTTATTGGCAAGCGACGGTGAATATTCCTGATTTCCAAATGTCGAGTGAACCTGTGAGCATGTTTAAGGAAGATGAACATTTAGATTACTTCAAAAAATTAGCTAAGATTCCTGATGGGGTCAATCTGGTGACGCCGGAGGATTTAAAGCCGGATGAAGTTCCGATGGGATACAGTGTTTTATACGAGTATCCTTTTAAGATAGGTTTTTCCTGGCCATTTAGTCCTTTAGTCAGGGAATTTTTGGATGCGTTTGATTTAACGCCTGGACAATTGATGCCTCAATTCTGGCGGATCGTCCAGGTGGTCGATCGTCTTACAGCCGACTGGGGGGCTCCGTTTAACTTGAACGACCTCTTAACTGCTTATAGCGTTCGAGCGGATAACTATCACAGATATAGTTTATTCCCTCGAACGAAAGGGGATACCGTACTGGTGCACAATACTGCGGTGAACGACCGTGGTTGGAAACGCCAGTACGTTTTCATCCAGGTAGCATCTGTGAGCGACGAGGACAGCCAATGGCTATCGTCCGGATGGAATGAGTCGGGTAGGTTTTCTTGTTTTGTCGTGCGTTTGTCGTGCGTTTTGTTTTAACGTCTTTCTGCGTTTTTGTCGTGCGTTTATTCTGACGTCTTTCTTTGTTTGACAGTGATCGACTTCAGCAGAGTGAAGCCAAGGAAAGATTCTCTTGATAAGATTCAGAGAATCTTAGATAGAAGTATTACTGATCGCTCGTTTTCCTCTCGATCAAACGACGAAGGAGACGAGGCTGTTTTTGTAACTGAGGTGACGTCTGTCGAGGGTTCTCCTAAAGAGACAGAGAAGGAGAGGGAAGAAGAGAGAGAAGAAAACATGACTAGTAAGTCGCTTGACCATACCTTTTTCGAGTATGTCGTACGTCTTTATATTTTTAACTTGCTCTCTTTTTTCAGAAGACGCAGCTGTAAAGTCGGCCGCCGCTAAGCGAGCCGAGCAACTGGAGCTCGCTCGTCAAGGGAGGGAGAAAGCGAGGAAAAGATCTACCCCCTCCACGGGGGTAGATCCGAGACGTGTCCGAAGCAAGCAGCCTCGGTATTCGCCAAAGAAGGGGCGATACCACTCTGTCGTCCCTTTCAGGGGCGACATTAGCGAAGGACACCGTTGCTGAGGTCGAGCTTGAAGGCTCGACCAAGGCGACGAAGGATGTTCCCTTGTCGGGGGTATCGGGCGTTGAGAAGCCTTCTTCCTCCTCTAAAGGTGAGGGAAAGAATAAAGAAAAGGTGGGAGAAATGACTTTCAAAGCCACTCTCCCAGCTGATTTCATGGTAAATGACGTTCTCGAAAGAGACGTTATTTTTCCACACTTGGCAAAGTTCCTCCTCCCAACCTTTTACGATCGTTATAAGGATTCTCGGGTCGAAGATACGGGAGCACATGCCGCTGGTCTTTCCTTCATGGTAAGCCTATATTACTTTTTGTTTCCTTTGTTACTTATTTGTTATGATTTTTTAACCTTTTCTTTGTTGTCGTGCAGGCTTTTCAAGCCTGTCTGAGCTTTTACGCTCAGACAGAAGGTCTTAGGGCGTCCTTCCCCGACGTCAAGAAAAGGGCTGACGAGGATCTTGAGAGGGAGAAGGTCGCCTTAGAGGCGGTCGAAGCTGAAAAGAAGAAGGTCGAGAGTCTCAAGACCAAACTTGTCGAAGCTCAAAGTGAGACGATCAAGTTCAGGGACCATGTCCTTGAACTTGAGGCCTTAACGTCCAAGCTGGAGGTGGAGAAGATAAAGGCCACTACTGCTGCTGCCTCTGCTGATGAAGTTACGTCCCTTAAGAGGAAGGTCGAGGAGCTGGAGGGTGATGTCAGGGATTTTGAGGAAGAGAATAGGCAGATTGAAGCTTTCTCTCGTCTCACAGCCCGAGCTGCTTTGATGAGACGTCATCTGAGTGGGAAGAATCCCATGGTGTCGGTCGTCGAGGAGCTCAAGACCTATCTTGACACTGTGGGAACTGAAAGGGACCTCGACGAGGATGACGATCTGGAGGGAAGCGACGGCGGAGGAGAGGTGGCGGCAGCAGGGACGGCGGTCGTGCAGTAACGATCTGACGTTACTCCTTCCTTGTTCTGAATCTTGGCCTTGTTATTGTAGATGGTGTCGCTGTTCTCGATCTTCGAAATAGTTTTGTCTTTTGAATCTTTTATTAGGGGTCCGCCGTCTATGGTCGTTCCTTTTTATAATTACCTTTTGAACGACTAATGAAAGAACTCATTTTTCCCACTGAAGCTTATTGTTTTGCTTTAAGTTTATACTTTATTGTACGTCGAGTAATCGAAGAAGATAAATAGTCATAGCATATCATACGTTTAACCATACTATCACCCATTGTAATGACTTTGATTGAGGTTTATCACCAACCAAAGGCAATCTAAATATCGAACGTCAAATGCAAAAGATTGACTCCTGACCGTATACTTGCGATAGTGTGAGTATTATTCGACATAAAGGTTTTAACTAAGTCGTGCGTCTCTGTGAAAAACAACATTAGTGGGGTGGTCGTTAGTTTGACCAACGACCATCAGACATCCAATCACATCACTATTTATAAAGTAATCCATTGAAGTCCTAGATCAACCAAAGGCAGTTTGTAATAATGATTTTCGATTCTAAGTACTGAACATCAAATGCAGAAATTAATCTTTGTCATTAATTACGATCGATCATATACGTGTGATCATATGAGTTTTAAATAAGTCGTGCGTCCCTACGAAAAACAACATTAATGAAGTGGTCGTTGGTTTGACCAACGATCCTCCGATGCTTAAGTCAGTAATCTTTCTTAAGAAATAATCGAAGGAAATAAATATGAAATTTAAGAGAAATACCTCTTTAAATGAACTGTATTCCAGCTTCGTGGGATATCTCGACCATCGAGGGTTTGGATTTTATAAGCTCCCTTACCCATGATGCTAGAGATTTGATAAGGACCTTCCCATTTAATGGAAAGCTTACCTGCATTGACCTCTTGAGTATTTTGAAATACTCGACGTAGAACGTAATCACCTTTTTGAAAAACTTTGATCTGGACATTTTTGTTGAAATGTCGCTCGACCACTTGTTTCTGTGCCGCCATGTGAATGTGTGCAGCTTCTCTAAGCTCTTCTAAAGCGTCAAGGTCATAACTTAGGTCGACCAAGTTATGCTTAACGGACGTATGTCTTAAAGTCGGTAGTCGTGCCTCAATAGGTAACACAACTTCACATAAGGAAAAGGGGGTTTATCTTGTGGACGTACGAGGTGTCATACGATTAGCCCATAGAACGGAAGGCAATTCTTCCACCCACTTCCCCTTGGCAACTTTGAGTCTTTTCTTGATTGAATTGATGATAGTTTTATTACTTGACTTGGCTAAACCATTCAACTATGGATATTCGAGGCGTCGATATTACCAACTTGATGTTCCTTTCTTTACAAAATCTTCGCGTTCGATCACTGATGAGTTGTGTCTCGTTGTCGTACGTTATTTCAGATGGAATTCCAAACCTACAAATGATGTTAGTTTGAATAAAAGAAACGACTTCTTTGTCCCGAACCTGGGAGAAAGCCGCTGCTTCGACCCATTTAAAGAAATAATCTGTTAAAACTAAAATAAACACCTTTTGCCCGGGGGCAGGTGGTAATTTCCCAACAATATCCATTCTCCACTTCATAAAGGGTCATGGGATCAACGTCAAGTGCAAAGGTTCAGAGGGTTTATGAGACATACCTGCGTGTCTTTGACATGCGTCGCACGACTGTACATACCTGATAGCATCTTGCCTTAATGACGACCAATAATAACCTTGTCGTGATATCCGGTTAGCTTGACTTTCTTGCTTCCATTCTGTCATCAGGTAGTTGATCGTTCTCCAGATAATTTCTAACGTCGTCCGACCAAGAGTTTTTTCTTCGATTGGTGCGACCAAAATATTATCATCGTCTTTGATGGATGATATTATAAGGTGAACTATTGGGACATTGTCAAACGTCGTTTGATTAAGTGTTGACCCCAAATTGGCTTGTGCATCAGCTTGGGTATTCTGATCTCTTGGTATTTGCTCGATTACAAAGCGACCAAACTTCTTTGCTTTCTCCTTCACTAGTTTATAATAAGCAATCATTCTTGCATCTTTTGCTGCAAATTTTCCATTAACTTGGTTAACAACTAAGGACGAGTCGCTCCGGACGTGCAAATGCGTTGCCCCCAAGTCGTGAGCAATTTTGATTCCTGCAATTAGTGCTTCATATTTTGCCTCATTATTTGTAGCTTTGAAATCGCACCGTATGGAGTATACTATTTTGCCCCCTTTTGGGGACTGTAGGACGACACCCAGGCCTGTTCCGCGTATGTTCGACGAATCATCAACGTCTAGTGTCCAAGTGGTGTCGTGCAAAGTCGCCACAATTAACTGGTCGGATGTCATTGTGTTTTCCATTTCTGGACTAAAATCAGAGACGAAATCTGCCAGGACCTGTGACTTGATCGCCGTTTTGGGCTTAAAATCCATATCAAAATTGATGAGGTAAAAATTCCATTTAGCTAGTCGTCCTGTTAGTTCAGGTTTCCTTAACACCGACTTTAATGGAAAGTTAGTTACCACTATTATAGGATGTGATTCAAAATAATGTCGTAGCTTTTTAGCAGCCATGACTAACGAAAGTAAAAGTTCTTCTATAGACGCATACCTGGTTTCAGCGTCTAATAGAGTTTTACTTACATAATAAATTGCTAATTGTCGTCCATCGGTTTCTCGTATAAGAACTGCACTTACCGAATTATTGCTGACGGCTAGGTAAAGTTGAAGGACTTCACCTTGCTCAGGTTTAGAGAGAAAAGGAGACGACATCATGTATTTTTTGAGTTGCTGCAACGCTTCTTCATGCTTGTCTGTCTATTCAAACCCTTTATTCTTTCGTAGGACATTATAGAATAAATGACACCTGTCAGACGACCGAGAAATGAACCGGTTCAACGCTGCTACACGTCCTGTAAGACGTTGGACTTCTTTAAAATTTCTGGGCGATTTTAGCTCGACAATTGCTTTAATCTGTTTTGGATTAGCTTCGATTCCTCGTCGTGTGACCATATAACCGAGAAATTTTCCAGCTCGAACTCCAAAGGAACATTTCGTCGGATTCAACTTCATCTTGTATTCACGCAAGATGTCGAACGACTGCTTCAAATGTCTGATATGATCGTCCGCATATTTTGATTTAACAAGCATATCATCGATGTATACTTCCATAGTATCACCCAAATGTTCTTTGAACATTATATTCACCAATCGTTGATATGTCGAACCTGCATTTTTAAGACCAAAAGGCATTACTTTGTAACAATAAATACCTTTATTCGTCATGAAGGTTGTTTTCTCCTGGTCGTCTGAATGCATCAATATCTGGTTATACCCAGAATATGCATCCATGAACGTGAGTAACTCATGTCCTACTGTAGCGTCGACCATAGAGTCGATATGTGGTAATGGAAATGGATCTTTCGGGCATGCTTTGTTAAGGTCTGTGAAATCGATGCAGTCTCGCCATTTGCCATTTTTCTTTTGTACAACTACAACATTAGCGAGCCAATCTGGATACTTGACTTCTCGTATTTTTCCATGTCTTCGTGCGTCCAAGCAAAACAATCATAGTGGTCCTGCAAAAAAGAAATTAGTTGCTTTTTAAAGGAAGGGTCGAGCGTAGAACCTATGTAAACCATCTGGTCAGGCTTATCCTGGTTTAAGACGGCAGCTTCTAAGCGATAATCGTCGTTAGTCCCAGGAACGTCCTGGTTCTGTAATTGCTATAATGTCTGCTTCGGGGGCTTCAAGGAAACTTTGTAACATTCCCTAGCAACCTTTCTTTCGCCTTTGATTTCCTGTACTCCCCATTGCATGGGGAATTTCAAGGTTTGATGGTACGTCGAAGGTACAATTTTCATTTCTTTGATCCATGGTCGCCCAAGGATGACGTTATAAGTTGATGAACAGTCGGCGACGTTGAACTTCGTTTGTCTTGTTGATTCCTTTAGCATATACTGGTAGTGTGATTTCCCCCATGGTACTTGTAATTCCATCATTAAATCCAACATGTGTAGTCGAACGTCGTGTGATCTCGGATTTGTCGACTCCCATTGCTTTCACAGGGGAATTGGGGATACTATTGGCTTCAATGATTCGATTAGTGATCTCAAATTTTGAGTTTCTTGGAATGCCATTATCCTGAAAAAAGAGAACACTCGAAGGAAAATGTTAGTACGTCGTAAGATTATCGAAGATTTTCTTTGGATGGGGCCCCACGGTGGGCGCCAAACTGTTTATGCCAAAAATCTCCCAAGGAAAATTTAAGGTAAATGTGGATCTTAATCCAACCAAAGAAAGTAACAACAATAATCGTACGACTATAATAAAAATAAAGTAAATAAGACGAGAGAATTGGTGACGCGGAAAACCCCTAAAATGGGTAAAAACCGCGGACGAGTGTGAGCCGTCGTGCACTATGGACGTCAATTAGGGACGTCGTCCTTTAGAACAAGTGTTACAAGTGTAATACAATGTAGAACAATACGATAAAGTAAAGTCGGTCGTGCGTCGTGTGTATTTAGACTTCAGTCGTGCGTTGTACGACAAACAGCAGAAGGCTTTATGAACTTCAAGAGAGATTGAGCAAGCTTGAGAGTATCATTTGTGAGCTTCTAAGGTCTGAGAATCAGATGTCCCTGAGTGATATTTCCTCTTCGTATTTATAGTGCATTTTTCCGTTAGGATATCTTTAATGTGTATCTTACACATTAATGAGATGACCGTTTTGACATTGATGATAGCGTCCGTTATGTCCGTTATGTCCGTTGCTATTGATGAAGGTTTCCGTTATGATCTTTAGTCATAAATATCCTTGAATCCTGCATTAAAACATGGTATAATGTATATTGTAGATTAGTAACTGAAATTATGTCGTACGACAGAGACTGCGGATAGGTTCTGATAATTTAATTGAGGTCACTTGAAGAAAGGGCGTCTATTATCTATTTGGTCGTGCGACACAGTAAATTCTGACTGTTGGAATTCCTTACCTGTTGTCCAGCGTTAATCGTACGACAATGTACTATTAAAATTTTTACCCAAACAGTCGTCCTTTAAAACAAATGTTACAAGTGTAATATAATGTAAAACAATACGATAAAGTAAAGTTGATCGTGCATCGTGTGTAGTTTAGACCTCGGCCGTGCGTCGTGCGACAAATAATAGTAAACTTTATGAACTTCAAGAGATAATGAGTGAGCTAAAGAGCGTAATTCGTGAGCTTGTAAAGTCTGAGCATCAGATGATCGAATATGAAGTTCAATCTTCATATTTATACTCTGTTTGTCCGTTAGCAAGTCTTGAATGCATATCTTTAATAGAGTAACCGTTTGATATTGATGATAGTATCTGTTATATCCGTTGTTGTTGGTAACGTCTTCTGTTATGGTCTCTCTTCATAAACGTCCTTGAAATCCTGCATTAAATATAATATAAAGTATGTTGCAAATTAGTAACTGAAATCATGTCGTACGATGATATTCGCTGGACGGATATTTAACCATTTTAGTCGAGGTCGCCTGAAGAAAGATCGTCTTTTACCTTATGTCGTACGACCATAGTCTGTTGGACTTTTTACCCAAACACTCCCCAAAAATCATCTTAAAAAAAAAGTAAAGAAAACACCCAAATATTATCATCATCTTCATTAGATTGATTCATCACACTCCCTATCCAAAAACCAATTAATTTGCTATTTTATCCCAATATATGAACAAACAATGGAGGAGACTCACTGGATAATACCAAACACCCTAACATTCCGGTATCATATCGCCATCCTCTCCTCAAGAAATCCATAACCATCTCCGATTCTACCACCGCTCACTTCCCCGGTCCATTCTTCCCAACCGTCTGCCGCGATGACTCATCTCCTCCTTTTCCACCGTCTTCCTCCTCCAACTGGTCTCCCAAAAGATCATAACTAATTATAAACTCGCCACAAACCCTAATTTTTCCAATCATCTACACTCTCATTCGTCTACCTTCTCTCACTTTGTGCCCTAGCCACAATCACTCACAACACACACCATGGCTTCTATGGCAAATCCGTGAAGTTGTTCTCCGCTATCAAATCGATAGTATTCTCATTCTTCCCTCTCGTTTTGACCGCAATTGCAGCTAAGTTTATCGTATTTCTTATATCTTTCGGCTTCCTTATGTTTGTTGTGGTAATTGTCAAATTAGGGTAAAACCGGGTTTGTAATCGATTACGACTTGAGTTATTTCATCTAGTTTTGTTTATTTCTCGGTGTGGTTTTGAGTTTGGTGATGGTTTCGTTGTCGTGGTTGTTTGTTTTTGGAGTTTTGATTGTGTTTCTGGTGCATATGCATTGGGGATCGATAACAGCTTAAGGTAGGATGAATTCAGGAAAAACTTTAAAGTTAAGGTGATTAAGCTTAATGAAGATGATATGGAGTTTCTGCATTTGGGAACCTTTAATCCAGAGGAAAAAAGTGAAAGAAATTAACCTCAAAGAGCCAAGTTCATAATCAGATTTAAACAAACAATAAGTTTACAATCTCCTTTATTTGCAGATTTCAACATGATAAAAACAAGAACAAAACTCAGATGAAGTGAAGATGAACAAGAACAAAAACATAACCCATAGCCAACTACGATACATACAAATCAGATTCATACACAAGAACCTAAGTCTAATTCTAAATTCAAATAAAAACAAGGAAAACCTCTAAATCAGAACCTTATTCTAAATAAAAACAAGAAAAATGCTAAATTAGAAGATGTTAAGAATCATATGTTCTCCTATAAACAAGAAGAAACAAGAACGAATGCAGAAGAAGATGGACGAATGAATGAAGAGGCGATGGTTGCACGAAGAAGAAGAAGGAAGAATGAAGAAGAAGATGGAAGAAGAAAATGAATGAATAAATTTAGAAATTGGTCCCTAAGTTTTATGATTTTACTCAATAAAAAGAAGAAACAAGAAAGAGTACAAAAAAAGGACAAAAACATGGTTGGACGAAAATACCCCTGGCATTAACTGACCATTTTGACGTCGTTAGGGGTCAGGGACCATTTTCAGAGCAAAATCCAAACCCTAGGGATGTAAACTTGAATTATGAAACCATAGGGACCTTTTTCAAAGAAATCACTAAACGTTAGGGACTAAAATTGGAGTTTACTCTAAAATTTAAATCTTAAGGATAAAAAGGTAATGATTTATAAATCATAAGGATGAAAAAACGTAGTTTTAAACCTTAAGGATGAAAATCGTAATTTTAAACCTTAAGAATGAAAATATGAACTTTTAACAGACCACATGGACTAAAAATGTAATTTACTCAAAAAACTATGATAACTAATAAGATGTATTCAATTAATTAGGTGTTGTTCGGTTCGTTTTTTTGTTAAGACCTGCATGGATATAGTTGTCTGTATGGATATAGTTGTCTGTGTGTTAACAGCTAAGTTGTTGTTCGGTTGTTGTGCTGAATTAACAGTCTGAATGTCTGAAATGACCATTTTACCCTTTTGTTTTACATTAAACATTTACTGATGAAATTTTACAAAACAATAACAAAATATAGATTAAACAAATAGTAATCAAATTTTGTATTTACAACTCAAACCTAAAAACTGACTTCTACAAGATCAGCCAAAAAACTAACTTTTGTTTCTCCATCGAAGCTGACTTTTACAAGATTAGCCCAAAAAGAAACAATAAAAAATAACATAAATCAAACAAATTGATAAGCTTCCTGTCATGAACAGTAACCAAATATGTTCATTCAAGTTCTACAAGAAATGAAGGAAACCCAACAAAGACATGTTCATTCAAAGTTCTGATCTGTTCATTCAAGTTTCGATGGGGAGGAGCTTCGATGGGGAGGAAGGCGCTGTTGGAGGGTTTTGCTTCGATGGGGAGGAGCTTCATTCCAGCAGCTACAGGCGGTAGTGGTGGCTTTAACGGCATCGCTGGTGGTGGCTCTGGCGACGACGACGCTGGTGGTGGTTCTGGCCGGCGAGTGGGATGATGATGGTGAGGTAGAGGGTGGGAAATGGGGTCTGTGGGTTTTGATTTTCCAGAGAGGGTGAGAAATGGGTTGAGGGTATGATTTGTCTTTTGGATGGCTGAATGTAGAGGAGAAATACATTGTAGCTGACCGATTCAGCCATGGGCTGACCAATTAAGCCAATACCGAACACCTGGATATGGCTGTGCGAATCAGCCATATCCACTATACAATTCATTAAGCCACAAGCGAACAGACCCTTAGTGCCGCTTACGATTTTTTATTAATAGGAAATTGGTTTTTGACAATTGTTACGGTGAATAATATAAGAAATTATAGGATATAATATGTGAGTAAAGTTTACTTTTGGAATGGTTTTCGTCCCTAAACTATCGAAACTCGGATTTGGTCATTCACGCTTGTCATTTCGCTTTGGTTTTGGTCCTCCTCCTAACGGCCGTTAACTTTTCTGTTAAGTCCATTTTAATGACCATAATACCCTCATTAAAATGGACTTAACGGGAAAAAGTAACAACCATTAGGAAGAGAGACCAAAACCAAAGTGAAATGACATTCATGAGAGACCAAATCCGAGTTTCGATAGTTTAGGGACGAAAACCGTTGAAAATGACAATCGTTGGGGACCAAAAGTAAACTTTACTCTATAATCTTTTGATAAGAAATGGTTTTATGTTACATCATATTTTTTTTTTATGTTTTGTAAAATGTATTTATAAAAATGTATGAGTAATTTATTAAATGAGATTTTGGTTATAAAAGAAATACAAACAGTCTAGTCTTTATTTAATATTGATACAATTTTTTTTATTAAATTATAAATTTAATATTTTATTTGATTTTTTTTTAATAAATTTGACATTAATGTATATATTAACGAATATAAATAGTCAAATAATTAATTATAAGTTTAACATTATATGCATAACATAAAAATCGTTGCAGATGAATGTCATGTTTATATTCTTAATTGATGATATAGACTATGACGTTAAGTTTACTATGACTATGCCTCAAATCTCTCACAAAATATTATTGAGTACGAAAATTATCTCCAAAGTCACATACAAGTACATATATAATAGGTCAACGAGTCATTGGTTACAATCAAATTTGGTTGATGAGATTTGACAAAAATTCGAAGAAGAAGAAAATGACGATTAATGTAATGTTTTTACGTTAATTTCATGTTTTAACATTTAGTAAACATCATTTGCTTAAATTAATGTTTTAACATTTATTAATTGTTGTGTGTTTTCTATAAGTTTTTGTTTTTTATCAATAAATTAAATAAACATAAATAGATTAAAACCATACAAAGCATTAAAAAAATTAATTTTTTAATGCATAATTATAAACATTTTATTTATTGAATTAAAATAAAACATCTTATTTTATTTTATTAATTTATTTTATAATAATTATTTAATCAATAAATTATTTGGTATTGAGTTATTGTAGATAATATTTAATTGTAATTTTGTTGTTATTTGATTAAAATACATTTTTTTATGATGAGGTGTCACTTAATAAATTGGTAATAAATCATTGTAATGGTCTAATGGAGAGTAATTTCTAGATAATTTTAAAAGTTGACGTGTCACTTAAGAAATTGTGTTGTAGTAGATAGTCTCATAATCTATTTGTAAAAATTAAATGTCTACTTTCACATTCATCCTTTGATTATGAGATGAAGAAATTCGTTATTCATTTTATTGTTAAGAGTAAAAAGCGTTATTCAGTTAATTAAAAAGTGTAATAATTACATATTTCTAATTAAAATCGTATGCCTTTTCAGTATGAACATTTATTTTGAAACATAACGAGTATAAATCAAATCTTTCTGATCTAAAATCACAAAAAAGACAAATCGTCATCACGAATCGATGTTGAGTAGGAGAACCTTGCCTCGAACGTAATGCAAGAAGCGAAAACGGCCATGTTGGAATCAGGTTCTACATGTACGCTTGATCTCGTAATTGTTTATTTGCTTTTGGAATATCATATCATATCCGAGCGACATTTGAATGCAATAACCTAACTAAACAAACTTAGTATATCTCACCTAAAGGTGGTTTTTAAGAAAGGTAAAATGTACACAAATCAAGTTTTATTTTTATAAACTTATTTTATGAAAAAGAGTTTGAGGGTTGAAATCCTTAATTTCACCTTTGTTGTTTCAGAGTAAAGGGATGGTTTGATATACGTTTTAATTGATTATTGTGAAATGTTTGAATAAAATGATTTTAATTCTAATTTCTTTTAAGTACTTAATTAGGGTTAATATATAGGGAATTTAATTAAAATACCCTTTTTTGAAAAATCAATACCCAAAGTGTCCCAAATCTTGTAATTTTTGCTAAAATACCCCTTAGGTCCGCGTTTTTTTAAAAAACGCGGACTGGTACTGTTTGGGTCCGTGTATGGGTCAAAACGAGGGTTGGGTCCGCGTTTCCACTGTTGAACGCGGGGTTAGTCCGCGTTTGGAAGGATATGTCCGCGTTTGAAGGATTACAAGCGGGAGTGGTTGGTGATTGAATTGGGATATTTAATATATATTTACAGTTTATACCCCTATAATTATTTAGTTAGTTTACTTTATACCTTTTAATTTTCTATTTTTCATTTTCATCATATTAACACATAAAATCGTATATTAACTAAAATACGTTAAAATAATACGTTTTAATTTTAACAAGTTACACAATTATAATCGTCTGTTCGAAACCTTCGAAATGAACCCAATATTGAATATTTTTTGATTTAATTATTTAATTATATATCATATGTACTACATAAAACGTATGAAACGTATGCATATGCTATTTTTCTTTTTACCATAAAACATAAAACGTATTATATATCATATATACTACATATTTTTGGACAAATTATTCATAATATATGTTATTCTTCTTTTTTTCATTTTACTAATAACGATATTTTTAGTCCAATGGTAGGATATCGTTATTTTTACTAAAATATCGTTATTCTACCATTTTAGTAAAAATAACGATATTCTACCATTGGACTAAAAATATCGTTATTCTACTAAAAATATCGCTATTCTACCATTTTAGTAAAAATAACAATATTCTACCATTGGACTAAAAATAACGATATTTTATAAAAATAACGATATTCTACAATTTTACTAATAACGATATTTTAGTAAAAATAACGATATTCTACCATTGGACTAAAAATATTGTTATTCTACTAAAAATATCGTTATTCTACCATTTTAGTAAAAAAAACGATATTCTACAATTGGACTAAAAATAACGATATTTTAGTAAAAATAACGATATGCTACCATTGGACTAAAAATAACGATATGCTACCATTGGACTAAAAATAACGATATTTAAGTAAAAATAACGATATCATACCATTGGACTAAAAATATCGTTATTAGTAAAATGGTAAAAAGAAGAATAACATATATTATGAATAATTTGTCCAAAAATATGTAGTATATATGATATATAATACGTTTTATGTTTTATGGTAAAAAGAAAAATAGCATATGCATACGATTCATACGTTTTATGTAGTACATATGATATATAATTAAATAATTAAATCCAAAAATATTCAATATTTGGCTCATTTCGAAGGTTTCGAACAGACGATTATAATGATGTAACTTATTAAAATTAAAACGTATTATTTTAACGTATTTTAGTTAATATACGATTTTATGTGTTAATATGATGAAAATGAAAAATGAAAAATGAAAAATAGAAAATTAAAAGATATAAAGTAAACTAACTAAATAATTATAGGGGTATAAACTGTAAATATATATTAAATATCCCAATTCAATCACCAACCACTCCCGCGTGTAATCCTTCAATCGCGGACATATCCTTCCAAACGCGGACCAACCCCGCGTTCAACAGTAGAAACGCGGACTCAACCCTCGTTTTGACCCACACGCGGATCCAAACAGTACCAGTCCGCGTTTTTTGAAAAAACGCGGACCTAAGGGGTATTTTGGCAAAAATTACAAGATTTGAGGCACTTTGGGTACTGATTTTTCAAAAAAAAATATTTTAATTAAATTCCCTAATATATATTTGAACAGCAAATAAAAAGTATAAAAATCAATATAAATGTTGGATAAGGCTGTACATAATATATTTTGGAAAATCCATGACCATGTGTTGGTGATAAACTGATAATTAATGAGTACGAGTACCTTTTAAGAATGATACACAAGAAGATCCATTTTGGGATTTAATTGCTTATGGAATTTCGATCGATAATTTTTTGTAGATGTTACAAAAATTATTTATAAAAGTTGTGTAAATCATTTATTAAAATAGATATATAAAACATTAAAATACTTTGATATTTAACAACAATATAGTTATTATTAAATATAATGTTTTATTTATTAATTTCGCACTCAACTAAGGTACATGCATTTAAGTCGAATAATTTCTTTCTTGTAAGAAATTGATGTTTGTAATAGTATCAAAAGATTAAAACTTGAGTCTTTTGTTATGTGTCAACTTTTTTTTGTTAATGAACTACAAAACAGATGTAAATTTTAGACGGAAAAATTCGTCAAAAATGGAGGTTTTCGACCGATTTTCGAAGGAACTACTCGTTGGCTACATGTGTACCTAACGTTTCAATAAAAGAGTAATCATTTAGAGCATAGGTTTCTAGCTCATTCTATTTTGGATCACTGTCAAAGCACATGTATCATGTGTTGCATCTTTTCTTCTGATTTGTGGCCAATTTTCGTCTAAAATTTGTTGTCGTTTATATTTAGTATGAAAAAAGCTGATGAGAATGGACCATTTTAGATACGAAGCAAGACAACACCTAACATTTTTTAGAGTAAATTATGGATTTGGTCCCCGTGGTTTGTCGTTTTTTACGGAGTTTGTCCCTAGGCTTCATTTATTATGGATTTGGTGTCAGTGACATGCAATTTCTGTTGGATTTGGTCCTTCAGCCTAAAGACCGTCTACCAGATCTGTCAAAATCAAGGGCATAAAGGTCTTTTTCCATTTTTTTAATTGAACCTTTAAATTCAGTGTAACACCCGTAATTTCAGGATTTATCCTCGACGGTGTTACGAGAGTCGGTTGACTTTTGGGACGTAAATGTATCGGGAAATCAAGTAAGTTTCATAATGGAATCATCGGGAATCGAATCAAGTGCGAAAGACGCGAGAAAATGGGATTTTGGGTTGCCGCGGGTTGCTACGCGACTTAGGGTCGCGGCACAAGCCGCGTAACTCATTGAAAGTGAGTTTTCAGGAAACGAGCGACTTGGTCTGTCTGGTGGTTTTTAGTCGCGATTTTAGGGCTTCAAACCTCATTTCTCTCATATCTTCTCTTTCCTAAAGCCGTTTGGAGCGATTCTTGAACCTAGGGTTCGTCTTTTGGAGCTTTTCAAGTAGAGAAGGAAGTAGATTGAAGTTATTGGGTGAATCCAAGAGTTTATAACCAAGGTAATCCACCCATCTTTCCATCTATAAAGTTAGGATTTGGTGTACTTCACCTTGTTGTGCATTTCTAGGGTTTGATATGCCTTTGTGAATGTTTGTGGTAGTGGATCTATAGAGAGCTTGGAGCTAGTGTAAGAATCCAAGATCTCCTCTTCAAAGGAACTCAAGGTTTTGGGTAAAATCTAGATTTAGCCTAAATCTAGCAAGGTGAGTTCAAGTTGGATTGTGAAAACGTTGTACATGCCAAAAATGTTCATTTTAAAGTATTTACATGTTTATATGAAGCTTATTAAAAGTTGGGTATTTGAAGAGTTTCACTCATTGGGATTATTTGGTTTTATAAAATTTGCGAACCACCCACTTTTGGGATTCTTGAACATTTTGGTGAATAAATCATGTTAATACACTCCCTAGATGATTTTATATATAAATGGAGTTCCTTCGATATAAATGTCCTTTTGTGCATTCGATTTTATGAATCGTTTGGTAAATGCATGTTATTGTGTTATGAGGCATTTGGAAAATATAAGGGTATAAGTTCATTTGGAAAATGGGTTGTCTCAACTAATGTTGAGTTTTGAACTAATCTTACTTTTGGTCGTTGTGTTTGCATATCCGTTGGTCAAACGTGGTTTAATGTTTACACTGACTTTCATTTGGAGATTTAAGTAAACTGATGAGCCTTGGCTCGATTTTAACTAAAACGACTTTTAATTCAATTGACCAGTTGACTAGCCTGGGGTGGAAGCTTTTAATTCAATTGACCGGTTAACTAGCCCGGGGTGGAAGCTTTTAATTCAATTGACCGGTTGACTAGCCCGGGGTGGAAGCTTTGAGTGCAATGGCGTTTATTACGTGTCAATTGAGAGTTACATGTTTTGAGTGTGTGGGTCATTCATTTGAAGTCATGTAATGTTTTAGACTGTAATGCAGTGGATCCATAGGCATATGAGTCGGTATTTATTATTTAAAAAGAAAATGGGCTATTATTTATATGTTGGTGTCAGAATTAGTCTTGGGATTTTGAGGACTTGTCGGTGAGGGCTCTTGGAGACCAATAACCGGACCTGCATCCGTGAGTTAATTTCTGAGCCTGTTTTTATGGGATAGTCATTTCCCATTTGTAGCTAGTTGAGACGGTTATGTGGGACCGGTTACTAGCCATGGACCGTAAATGTAATTCTAGCGAATGAGCATGATTGGGAATCCTCGAGGGCCCACCCCCACATCTTAGTACGAGTCGGCGAGCTCGTGGCCATGGGTTCCTAATATGGTGAGCTCAATAACTTGGAATGTGGCTTACGCTGTGTTCCGCCACTAGCCATGGAATTCGGGTTTCCCCCGTCATCGAAAGGTGTTGTTTTGGGTATTTAACTTTATCCTTGTTTTCAGTGACGCTTTGAGTTTGGGTCTTTCCCCTTATGCCTTAATTCTGGTCGTTTGGTTTATAAAGTTTTATTCAAACATCATCATTGGATCATTTACAACTATTCACGTTTTGAGTAAGTGTTGGATTACATTACTTCATGAAATAATGTTTGGCGTTGAGGCGTTCATTTATAAATTGCTTAATTATTGGAAAACGAGTCATTCTCATATTTAAAGTAATTCATTTTAAAGGATCATGATTTAAGTTGCATTATTTCCATTTAATGGTTTTTATATTCTTGATGAAAACCCATGAACTCACTAGGCGTTAGCCTAACCCTTTTTATTTGTCGGCATGTGCAACAGGTTCCGGTTGGGAATGGTTCTAGTGAGACTGTGAAGAGATGAGTGCTAGTGGTGTGCTCGAAAAGGTGATTAGCTTGTTGAAGTCTTCCGCACTTATATCAGAGATAGCGATTGGTATTGGGTTATAGTAACACTCGACTTTAGTTAGTCTTTATGTAAGACTTTATTTACCTGTTGATGGCTCAATCTAGAAATGTATTGCATTTACGGATTTGTAGTAAGAGATTTTATCCCTCTTTGAGGTGTTATTGAAAGTTTTAATTTAGTCGCTCTTTCCAAATTTGAGGGTGTTACATTCAGGGGTCAATATGTAAACAATAAAACTTGGAGGATGTACACTTTAAAAGTTAGAGGACCAAAATGAAACATCTTATTCTTCTTCTCTTAGGGGTTGTTTGTTTTTTTAAAGAAAACCTCTTAATGGCTCTTAAGTCTGAATCGTTCAGACCTTTTTACACACTACCTCTTATTAATCATAACTAAAATAAGACTTCAGACTTTAGACCTCTTAAAAAAACAAACGACACCTTACAGTCCCGACCATGGAACCATTTTCCGGCAAAACCATTTTCCGGCGAGAACCCCTTTCCCTCCATCTCCTTCACCAACAGCGATGAAATTCATTTCTCCATTTTTTTCCTTGTACCACCATCGAGCCCCCTATCCTCTAGCATCGTCTTTATCCCTCTTCACGGCCACCCCATTTCCCGACGATACCCATTTTCCCGGTGAACCTTCCTGCACCATATATATATATATATATATATATATATATATATATATATATATATATATATATATATATATATATATATATACGAGGATGAGGGTCACCCTCTTCCCCCTTCCCCTCCTTCTGCAGTTTTGGTCCCTATGATCATCATCTCCCGACTGCTCCGATCAAAGATCTCATCGTTGATGTTGGTGATACAAGGAAAAAATGGTTTCGTCGGAAAATGGTTTCCATGGCCGGGATTGTAAGAGAATAATAAGAATAAGATGTTTCATTTTGGCCCTCTAACTTTTAAAGTGTATGCCCTCCAAGTTTTATTGTTTACATATTAACCCCTGAACTAAAAGGTTAATTAAAAAATGAAAAAAGACCATTATGCCCTCGACTTTAATGGATTTGGTAGACGGTCGTTAGGTCGAAGGACCAAATCCAACAAAAATTGCATACCACTAGCACCAAATCCATAATAAATGAAGCCTATGAACGAAATTCGTAAAAATCGACAAACCATAGGGACGAAATCCTTAAACATCGACAAACCACAGAATGATTTTTGGAAGGAATGAAACATGTTAAAGGAAATTGATGGTGATTGGATGAAATCATTAGGTTATTTTGTGTAACTGGATTCACTAGAAAATGATTTGGTTGTCAGTAAAGCTATAACACGGGTTATTAGGTGCGGAGTGTGCACTTATGTAAGCTAGGGGTCGTTTATCAAATTCTTACCTGGTAAGCGCTTACCGGGCATCACTTACCATTGCAACTTGCAAGAACCAAAAATCTTACTAAGTAAGAGGCATAGCAAGAATCGAGAATCTACCCGATAAGTGTGGGAGAAGACTTTTAGCTGGTAAGCGCTTACCGGGTAAAATCTAACACCCCTAAAATAAGAGTTAATTTAAACCATAAAATTGATATGAAATAAACATCTATATAATTAAAATCACCCAATAGGGGGAAATAGTGAAGCGTTTACAATGCAAATAAATAAGCGGATAATCAAAAACCTACTAACCTAAACTATTTTAAGCTTAGATTAAGGACGGATGTCGCTATTCTCTTCAAAAGAATTATAATGTATATAATGTCAAGTTAACCAAAAGTCAACAATCCCAAAATGAGCCTCTATCGGCATCCAACACTCCGCTCGAGACTTTGGAGCCCCACTGCTAAGAGAATCTGATATACATGTCATTTTAAGAAGAAAAAAATGTTAGGCCTAATGCCTACTGAGTTCAAACAGTTGTAGAATAAAGCTATAAAATATTGAAGCTAAAAACATAGTTTTAATCAAGACATTTTATGCATTTGAACCACCTTTACCTTTGAAAGGATATAGAACATCATAAGATGATAGGGGAGACCCGATTTACCATTGACAGTGGCGGAACACAAAAGTAAGTCACTTTATAATGTTATAGAGCTTCTATTATGGAACATTGGTCATCGATTTCAATCACCCACTGTCTATAGTTCGAGTCCCCCAATGAACTAAAATGCTCTTTCGCTATAAATAAATTGTTACCATTTACACCGTCATCGAGTTCAACCACCCACTATCTGTAGTTCGAGTCCCCAAGTGATATAAACCTTGTACCTAGCCAAGGTGTGGGAATCATTGTCCCATTTTACATTGTAAGTCGACTTTTATGCCTATGGATCAATTACATTACAGTCTAACATTTATAAACTTTCAGATACAGTAAATCATATCCATCATAGATTCATATAAACATTTAGAGTGAATTATACTGGTGGTCCCTATGGTTTGTTGAAATTTTGGATTTGGTCCCTAAAACAAATTATCTATGCTAGTGGTCCTTAACTTTTCATTTGCATAACATTCATGGTTCCTCCACTTAACAACCTTAGTTAACAACCGTTATAAAGGATTAATTAGTATTTGAACAAACAATATGGACCAAAAATGTGGCTACTCATACATTTGACGTGACTCACGCTCTTTTAAATTTTTTATTAGTTTTTTTTATATATTTAATCATAAATCTAATTTCTTAAAATAAAAAGCATATATTAAATAAAAAATTATATTTATTTAAAAACTATTAAAATTCACAAAAACATTTAGCGGTTAAAAAATCTCAAGTTAAGAAAAACAAATGAAATCAAGATAAATTCAGATATATTTTAAGTTGGAAACTGAAATATACGAGCGAAATATTAAAAGTTAAGTTCGGTCAACGTAGATTATAATATATAGTCAAACAACAAATAATTAAAATAACAACAAAATAGAAACTATAATTAAGATTAAAAAACATTGATTATTTAAATAATTAAGAAAAACTATCACTACAACAAAATTAAGCACCCTAATAGGTTACATTATAAAACTTAATTTACAGGACAAAAAATAAAGCGTTGCAAAAAGTTTATAAAACGCTTTTGGACGTCCTAACAAGTTTTTAGAACACTTATAATACAAAACGTCGTATTAGTAACTTTATATGACACTATTTAAAAAAGTTTTCAATAAAAATAAACGTCTTGTAAAAAGATGGGTGTTTAGGACGTTTAAATTTTTTTGGTATCATATAAACTTAATTTGGTTGTAGTGATAGTTTTTTTTTAATTGTTTGATAACTTTTCTTATTTTGGTTGTAGTGACAGTTTTTTCTTAATCAATGTTTTTTAATCTTAATTAATAATATTTTTTTTGTTGTTGTTTTAATTATTTGTAGTTTGACTATATATTGATAATAGGGAATTTAATTAAAATACTCTTTTTTGAAAAATCAGTACCCAAAGTGCCCCAAATCTTGTATTTTTTGCCAAAATACCCCCTAGATCAGCGTTTTTGGCCGCATTTTTTCAAAAAACGCGGGCTGGTACTGTTTAGGGCCGCGTTTTGGTCTAAACACGGGTACGGTCCGCGTTTCCACTGTTGTACGCGGGGTTAGTCCGCGTTATAGCCCTTATGTCCGCGTTTGGAAGGATTACACTAGAGTGGTTGGTGTGGTAGGTGATTAAATATATTGATATTTAATATATATTTACAGTTTATACCCCTATAATTATTTAGTTAGTTTACTTTATACCTTTTACTTTTCTATTTTTCATTTTCATCATATTAACACATAAAATCGTATATAACTAAAATACGTTAAAATAATACGTTTTAATTTTAACAAGTTACACCATTATAATCGTCTCTTCGAAACCTTCGAAATGAGCTCAATATTGAATATTTTTGAATTTAATTATTTAATTATATATCATATGTACTACATAAAACGTATGAAACGTATGCATATGTTATTTTTCTTTTTACCATAAAACATAAAATGTATTATATATCATATATACTACATATTTTTGGACAAATTATTCATAATTTATGTTATTCTTCTTTTTACCATTTTACTAATAACGATATGTTTAGTCCAATGGTAGAATATCGTTATTTTTAGTAAAATATCGTTATTAGTAAAATGGTAGAATATCGTTATTTTTACTAAAATATCGCTATTAGTAAAATGGTAGAAAGAAAAATAATATAAATTATGAATAACTTGTCCAAAAATATGTAGTATATATGATATATAATACGTTTTATGTTTTATGGTAAAAAGAAAAATAGCATATGCATACGTTTCATACGTTTTATGTAGTACATATGATATATAATTAAATAACTAAATCCAAAAATATTCAATATTGGGCTCATTTCGAAGGTTTCGAAGAGACGGTTATAATGGTGTAACTTGTTAAAATTAAAACGTATTATTTTAACGTATTTTAGTTAATATACGATTTTATGTGTTAATATGATGAAAAATGAAAAATAGAAAAGTAAAAGGTATAAAGTAAACTAACTAAATAATTATAGGGGTATAAAATGTAAATATATATTAAATTTCACAATTCAATTGAGCCATGTCCGCGTTTTTATCCCATGTCCGCATTCTCTACCTCATGTCTGCGTTCAACAGTAGAAACGCGGACCCAACCCGCGTTTTGACCCACACGTGGACCCAAACAGCATCAGTCCGCGTTTTTTAAAAAAACACGGCAAAAAACGCGGACCTAAGGGGTATTTTGGCAAAAATTACAAGATTTTGGGCACTTTGGGTATTGATTTTTCAAAAAAGGGTATTTTAATTAAATTCCCTTGATAATATCACATTAACCGAACTTAAGTTTCAATATTTTTCTTGCATATTCAATTCCTAAAAGATATGTTTATCTTGATTTCATTTGTTTTTCTAAACTTTAGATTTTTTAAACGCTAAATGTTTTTGTTAATATAATAATTTTTAAGTAAATATAAAATTTTTTATTTAATATATGCCTTTTATTTTAAGAAATTAAATTTATGATTAAATATAAAAAATATTTTTAATAAAAATTAAAAAAAAAACATGAGTCACATCAAATGTATGAGTAGATTACATTTTTGGTCCATATTGTTTGTTTAAATACTAATTAATCCTTCATAACGGTTGTTAACTAAGGTTGTTAATGGAAGGGACCATGAATGTTATGAAAATGAAAAGTTAGGGACCACTAATGTAGATAATTTGTTTTAGGGACCAAATCCAAAATTTAAGTAAACCACATCGACCACCAGTATAATTCACTCAAACATTTATGTCCAATTAGCTATCGTGCAAGTGAAATCCCCACTTTATCAACCAAATCAAAATATCACCATATGCATTCAGATTCTAAAACTCATCAAAAATCTTGAAACAATTTTCACTCATGTATATAAAACCATTCCCCACACTTGTCACATATCAAAATCCATAAAGTTCTCAAAATCTAGGGGTGTTCGTGGTCCGGTTTGGGCGGTTTAACCCCTCAAACCACAAACCAAACCGTTAGTGGCGGTTTGTTGATTTTTCAAACCGAGCGGTTTGACATCAAGTGCCCAGACCAGTCAAGTCGGACCGCGGTTTAGGCGGTTTGGTCGACCAGTTTAGGCGGTTTGGGCCTTTTAGTGGGCTTTAAAGTTTAAACATAAAAAACATATAAAAATTTAAACTTTAAAGGTTCATTAGCTTGAGTTCATTTGAAATAAATAAAAGTCTACAACAATGTTAACAAAGTCCACAAAATTTAACAAAATATCTCAAGAAAAAAAAAAGTAATATGCAAAGTGCAAATAAAATCCACGACGATTTAAAATTATCTTTGGGCATTTTTGTATATATCTAAGTCTAAAGATAAATTGGATATTTGGGCTAAACAATAGATGATATAAAGATGTATATAATATATATATATATATATAGATATATTTGGCGGTCGGTTTGGTCCAAACCGCCCAAAAAAACCTCCAAACCGCAGACCAGACCGGACCGCCCGGTTTGGCGATTTTCCAGACCAGACCAGACCGTCAGACCGCCTAAACCGCCAAAAACGGTCCGGTTTGACTTGGTTCGACCGGTTTGAGCGGTCCAACGGTTTTTTTGAACACCCCTATCAAAATCCCATATTTGACCTAGTTGATCCAAAATCATCCAAATGTGAAATACGTTAAATAAAAGCTTTGAGGAACTAAAATAAGACATTTTAACATGTATATAGTTTTGTAAATGTGTAGGATGAACTCACAATGCTAGGTTTTGGGTGAAAACCTAGAAATCAAGAAAAACCCCAAAATGGAGAAAAAAACACTTGAATCCTTGAGTCGTAGCTTGAATCCTAGCTTTGATGTTGATAAAACCTTGGAAAGTTGTTGGAGAAGTGCTTTAAATGCTCCCGAATCGAATTTAATGAGGAGGGAAGGAAGAAAAACGTGGAGGAAAAGTGTTGGTGAAGAGAATGTGGAAAAAAGCCAAAATCGAGACTTTAGTGTGCAGACCAGAGCCGTAAGAGACCTGGCGTGCGACATCACATGCGTGTCAGGGACCAAAACCACAGTGAGTTACGCGACTGTCCGTGTGACTTCACGTAGCAGGACAGGTCGTGGGGTGCAGCTTTTTGACCAATTTTGCTCGATTCCTTAGTTTTTCTTGCGGAGCTTTTCACCGAACGTAACCACTAAATGAAAGGTTTGATAAACAATATTTTAAGACCACATAAAAGGAATTTCAAGCTGCACATTAAATTAAAAATTCTGGGTGTTACAAAAAGACACTTACCATAATCTTTTTTTATGACCGAAAATGTTACTCGAAAAGGTAAATGAGGGTGATAATTTTTCCTGGTAAATGATTACCTAATAAGAGTTTGACATGTACAAAGTTTTCACAAAACAACTTGAATTCACCTTGCTAGGTTAGCAGGCCGGCCTAAGGTAGGGCGGTGAGGGCAATCGCCCTGGGCAACAATTAACCAAGGGCATCAAATTCTTAAACCATGCTCATGTGAGAGAATGAGTGTTCCATGAAAACCCAAACAATCTATAATAAAACGTGGTTGAAAAGAAAGTTTTTCACACCTCTATTGTTGTTATATATATATATATATATTTTGATTTTATAATATAATTTTATTGATTTTAATATTTTGTTTTATTTGTTATCAATTTTATGATACAATTTTATGTGGTTTTGAGAAAGAGATAATGTTTTTATGTTATAATAAAATATGAATTTGAAGACTCTGTCAATGTTTTTAAAAAATCGATATTAGTATCAAATTAACAATTTAAAAATTATCGTTTTATATAATTTGTTTAATCTGATTTTTATTATAATTTAATTTAGGTGTAATAACAATGTAATTTATTTTTGGTTTAATAATTATAAGATAATATTTAGTATTTTGTTAGAACTCCATTCTTATCCAAATTATATTTTAACTTTATTATATTTCAAAATGAGATATTTATCTTGTATTTGATTATGTTTATCAATTGGTTATATGAATTCAAACATGCAGCTTGGAAAAATTATACTCATGATTTAAACATGTTATGAAGTATTATTCTTTTGTTTTTTATTTTATTAACATGATATGATTATAGGTAGTTAGTTCTTTTTTATAAATATAACAATCTTTCATATTCTTTTACATTATAGTACTTTTTTTATAATAAAAAAAAATCGTGTAATCTTAAAGTTATAAAATTAAGTTGTTAAAGTCGTATTCACAAACTATTATAAGTCAATATAGTCTAAACGAGTTATTATTCTCAATATCGAAAATAAGTTTTTAGCAAATATTTATTATGATAAAATAATTAATGTTTTTGCTTTAAAAGTTGTACAAAAACATGTTTTAGATTATATATGTTTACGTTGTGTCGTTTGGTCGTTTTCACTTGACTCCCATGTATTATTTTATTAAATTCAATAAAAAATCGTCGTGAGAATGTTTGCTTGTGTTTAGTTTGTTTTTTTATATTATGGGGGCAATTTTTAACTTTTCCGCCCTGGGCATGAAAAACCCCAGGACCGGCCCTGTAGGTTAGGTTAAACCTAATTTCCAAACCTATCTCTAGCTTCCTAAAAGTAAAGACTTGAACCCACAAGTAAATCCTTTAACCTCTCAAGATCACTTTCCATGGCTAGAAATAAACCAAATATGAGCACAAACTTTAGATCCACAAAATGGAGTTCAAAGCACCCAATAAACTTACCTCATCAAGATCTTGAAGTCTCCCATCATAGTTCTTCAATTTCCAAGGTTCTCTTCTTCATTTGCTCCAAAAAAAAATGTCCCAAACACGTCTCCAAATATCCATAATCACCAAGAGATGGGGGGAGGAAGGAAGATAGTGGAAGAAATGGGTGAAAACCCCTAAAAAGCGGGCTTAAAAGATGTTACAGAGGCTTCTTGCTGCCTAAGTCGTGTTGTAAGTCTCTTGTGTGCCGAAAGTTATTTTGCTGAAATAATGAGTTGCACGACTTTTCCCGCGACCAAGTAGCTGGATTTTCTGTTTCGTTCCCGATGCTACTTTTTTCTACTAGAACTTGCCCATATCACAAGCTCTTATGACATAATGCATTTCACTCATGGTATGACCTCCAAAGGCTCATTAGAATACATCAATCTCAAAGGGACACTCATAAAATACGGGTCTTACAATCCTCTCAACCTTCAAAGAGGTTTCATTCTCGAAATCTAGCACAGGTCAAACGCTTGATCGCCATACTTAATGGGAGCCCTTGGTTCTCCATAGATCGATCCTTCTCGAGTACATAAACTTCGATCCGAGTGTTTTCTTGACATCGACATCATACGATTCCTTTTTCCACAAAACACCCTAACCAAAAGAGTCACAAGATTGACAGATAGATTGTCTTCCACATGTCATAAAAAGGATAACAATCCAAGGATGCAAACCTCAATTGACGACACTTTTCACACATCAACTAGCTCCTCTTCCAAGGGAGTGTCATGACATAACTTGACCTCAATAAATGATTCATTTACCTTCAAATCAAAATTGTCATGCCGATTCTCATAACGAACCATCAATAACCCAATCTCAACATTCAATACGTCAAACTAATATCGTGATGAACATTGAATCCTTGCTTAATCATTTTCGAACACTAAGATCTCGGCTGCCTCCCAACCTTAGGTGGTTCATACTGCTTGAAGAATAGCTTACGATCTTAACTAACCACTTCCACAAATAATAGCCGAAGAGAATTTACTCTTAAATGCTTCTGATCGACCTATATTGGAATCGCATTACACTCCTTTCTTGCCTTCAAAACTGCAACGACTTTTGCAAAAGTGATCAAACCATAGTTGACCATACTCCTTTCATTTTCGGGTACCCGGCAACCCTGTTGACTTTACCTAAGTGGCAAAGGTGTCTGCATAAAATTGTCGAGCTTATCACCCGTTGCCACTACTGAATTGGTATTTTAACCTCGACCAATCAAAGTCTCATCAATAAAAAGACTTCCACTTAAGGTTTACCTCAGATATTCACACTAAATTCCTATAACTCATTACCATGAAATATTTATCGTCCTTTCCTTGATGAAATTCCTAACCACTAGCTTGGTGCATTCCCACACAACTTTGAATTTGTACCCCAAATTGTCACTATGCACGTCAACTGTAAGGATTCCCAAAAATTTCCTTAATCAAGCGATTCTTGCCATTAGCTTGACATTATATCCAGAAACGTATCGATGCACTCTATAGAAAGTCGATTATCCCAAACTCTATGATTACACAACTCTTAGAATGCATTCCAACATTGAATCAAAATGGAATCCTTGACAAATCTAAATGGTCGCAATCATCAATCACTAATTATCAAAAATAAAATCTCATTAGGATCACCACATATTTTGTGAATGCTTCTTAGAATTCGGCTGAAGTACCCAAAATACTCCAATGGTTCTTGACCATAAAATTAAAAGTCGACCCCTGGGATGGCAAATGACCGTACCACAAATATGGGTATGCTCACAAGAACTTCTTTCCTGATTTACATTGTTTCGACTGGCAATGTCATTTTAAGGTTAACACCTAATATGAGAACTTGAATCTCTTAACTACAACACTCTAGCGCCTGATTCCACAATTTTCTCTGGTCTCAAAGAATCACCAAAATGGTGTACCACTTATAATCAACATGACATCAACTAGAAAAATCATCAAATCAACTCAATCAACGCAAACAACCACATAAATCTTCAACCCGGAGATTACCGAAATGGAAAGATCAATACTTTAATAATCAGGATGACTTATACGTCTAGCACCCCAAAATTTAAACCGGTACCAACTTTTTAAGTTGAAAACCTCGCAAATCGAAATTAATCACCAGTTAGATCATCCTACACTTCAATTCTCAAGGACTTCTCTAGTCCTCAAATACAATTCCTTCGACAAAAGGGTTTCAATCTATGGTTCTAATAAGTTCTAGGTTTCTTTTTTCAAGTTTGTGACTCAACAAATATGCCAAAAAAATTTGCAATCTTAAGATTTCCCGAGCATAAAATTCTTTATAACAATTCTTACGCACGCTCAAAATTACTACCGCTACTAGGTATCGTGCAAAGTGACCATAAATGCTATGCTCATAAAATCGAACAATAAAGTGCATTTCTATTGCCCAAAATCACAATGACAACAAACAAGGATGCACACAGCTAACCAAATCAAACGGACCATTTTAGTCCAACATACACTTACCCAAGCCATGTATGTAAATCACTTCATGCACTAAAACAGTATGCAACAAAATATGTTTGCACAAAACTCAAAAGAGAACTTACACGACTCCAAACTTCCAAAATTTTCTCTTTTAGCCAGAAAACGACATGGAATAAAATTCCCCAACAAAACTCGCATACGTCACTTTATTTCGCAAAACTGGTAAAACGATCTATGCGTGTACTTTGGTTAAAAGATGAAATCATTTATGTCGGTTTCAAGTTTAAAGCCAAATAAAAAATCTAATTACATTTTCAAATCACTTGTATTTTTAGTTAACAAGTCTTATCAATATAAGTGATTTATTTGAGTATGTGTAAGATCCATTGTTGAAAAACTGGGTTTAGTGGTTAAAGTCATTTGGATAGTTCTTGGATCATGTATGTATTGCATTTTTCAAATACTATATTTTGACTTTTATGCCTTAGGGTTCATGAAATCGGTATTGGAATAATCGAAGAATTCACTCTCGTTTCAAGACACAAACTCGAGTATATATCTGCACTAGATTAACCTTTTTATGTACTTATAAGATAGATCGACGATTATCGACACACTGTTTCCCCATATTCCCATCCCGGTAACACGCTCAATTACAAAAAATCTTGAAAAACTGAAGTTGTCAACTAAACATTGCGGAGTAACCGGGGAATCCACCCGTGGGTCTAATGACATGGCTCGTCAGTTATCGACAGATACAAAGCAAAGGGGTAGGGGGAAAAGGCCCCAAGAAACCCCCAACAAAAGCATGACTTGTAGGTTTAAATTTTTTACCTAAAATTACTAATATAGTCCCAACACTTAGAAGGTAAGAGCCCCAAAATCTAATTCCCGCAATCTCGTTTACAACTTTTACCTCAAGTAGTCACCAATTTAAACATCACTTATACTCTAATGCTTCTAAGTTCTAACTTCCAAGTCATAAACCATGAAAAATCATCTTATATCTTTTATGTTGTTTGCTATAATGCTAATGATTTGATCAATCACTATTTTGTTTTTACTTTTTTCCAAATTTCTATTTCTATTTTATTGTTTTATAATTATTGTTATTTAGTAATTATTAATCTTCTATTTCTCAAATGTTAATTGATTTAGGGTTCTTGAGTTTGTTATTTAATTTATGTTTTTTTCTTTTGGTTTAGGGTTTGTTACTAGTTTGTCTTTTGTTTTTGATTTTTTGGTCTTTTATTATCTGATTTCTTTCTAACTAAATCTAAACTTTTGACCCTTTACCCTCTCATTTCTTGCTACTAACTACTAATTCTAACTTATATTTTTATTAACTATTAAGTATCCTGATTTATCTTTCACTAGATTTGTTACAAATCGGTTTACTGTCAAGTATCAACATGTTGTTTTGTTACAAATTGGTATAGTGGCTTGTTCCTCTAGCCAATTAGTCCATTATGAATCAACGACATTTTTTTATTAATGTATAATGTGTTCATTTGTTTTCAATTTAATCAAAATAGTAAAATATGTATGTCCTGGTTTAACTAAAATAGTTATAAAAAAAACGAACCAAATAAGTTATATTTATTCAATTAACTAAACCATTTAAGCCAAAAAATGAAAATCTCGAAATCATCTTGGTTCATATTTGGTTTCAGAATTTTTCTGACATCCCCAAGTGCGCCTCCGATAATAGAAGTTTTTGGATCCCCAACTAACCTCGGCTGCCATATGTTAATGCCCCTGTTTTAGTTTCTTTTGGTCAGTGAGCCCCTCATTGTGCATCCGCAAGGGATTCCTCCCCTGTTCGTCGTACTCCCCCACCACTAAGTTCTCACGACAGAAAGGAAGGCAAAGATTCACGAAGATCTCCTACCCGCCATCGTAGCCAAAGTCGTGATTTATTTGATCGAGATTATTTCGATAGAAGGGTGGAGGGATAGAGACAGAACGAGACCATGGAAGGTATAGAGACAGGAGGCATGAGTAGTTGAGTACGATACACGATCCTAGGAAACCAGCAAAGGAGACTACCTTAAAGAATCAAATTCGTGAGAGCATACAGGCATGAAAGCTCACGGTTGGACCATTAACCAAGCCCAAACCAAGAAGAATCGAAAGACGGAACATCTACATCCAACAACCTAGCCAAGCTTAGAGACATGTATAGTGATCGCCACAAGAGGCGTTGCTCCTTGGACCCCGCAAGGGGGCACAACCCCCTCGACCTCCGCCCTGTGGCGATCTAAGGTGATAGGAGCAACAATCGTAAGTGCAAACTTCACATCTCCTAACTCACATTATGTTTGCCTTGTCATCTACTCAATCCATAGTAAATCACAATTACACCAAAATGATTGATGACACTAAAATCACCAACATCTATTACATCTTTTATTTATTCAATTGAAGGGATTCCTATTGATTCTATAAATAGTTGATCATGACCTCCAAATAGGTTCGAGAAAAGTAGTATTAGCACAGATAAAGATCAAACTTTGTTGATCATAATAAGTTCCTAGATATAGAGAGGTTGTTTCGATAAAGAAACCCAACCGGACGGTGAAACTAGATTCCGATTGGTTAAGCAAACAAAGACCATAATGACCACCTCTTCTTCTTCTTCCTTGATAGTTGATACAACAAATAGGCTAGGCCTAAAATGGGTAGTAATGACTTCAAGGAAACTAGAAAGTAACAGAGTTTGATCAGTAGCATACATTGTGCAAGTATTACAGAAGCCTCAATTGAACCCCAAAGAAAGCAACACATATCAATCTCCTCAGTAAATTATACATGCCACCCTCTCCTAACCTTACCATACCATACCATACCTGCCATACATCCATTCATAGTCATCATGAATGAATGTATGTATGTATGCATGTATGTATGTGTAGATCGATGACAATGGAAGACATGGTCCGTTAGGTTTACCTCCAAGAAGAACCACCGAGCCGAATAACCTCTTCAGCACCATTGCTCCTACCGGTACCCCGACCATCGGTTGCATCACCCTTTTCGGTGCTCAAATCACCGTACATGTCTCTAAGCTTGGCTAGGTTGCTAGATGCAGATGTTCTGTCTTTTGATTCTTCTCGGTTTGGGCTCGGTTGATGGTCCAGCCGTGAGCTTCGTGCCTGAATGCTCTCACTTTGGCTTCTGCTCCTACTCCTGCTTCGGCTCCTGCTCCTTCGAGAACTTGATTCTTTATGGTAGTCTCGTCTGCTGGTTTCTCTGGAGCGTCTATCGTAGTCGTCCCTCCTGTCTCTATACCTGTCTCTGTCTCTATCTCTATTTCTATCCCTTCCGTGGTCTCGTTCTCTGTCTCTGTCTCTATCTCTATCCCTCCCTCTTTCCCTCTCTCTGTCGGAATAATCTCGATCAGACAAATCACGGCTTTGGCTACGATGGCGGGTAGGAGATCTCCGTGAATCTTCACCTTCCTTTCTGTCATAAGAAGGCAGTGGTGGGAGAGTACGACGCACAGGGGAGGAATCCCTTGTGGATGCGCGATGAGGGGCCCGCTGACCAAAGGAAACTGAAAGAGCCGCTTTAACAGACGGAGGCCGGCGGGCCATGTCATCTGACCCACGAGTGGATTCCCCAGTTACACCACAATGTTTAGTTGGCAGCTTCAGTTTTTCGAGATTTGCTGTAATTGACCGCATTACAGGAACAGGAATGCGGGGAAACAGGGTGTCGAAGTAGTACTGCAAGAAAAGAACAACTTGTGAGGGTTGTTAAAGGACCACAAAACAAGGATCAAACTCAAGAAAAGATGCAAGATAATTCCCGGATGAATAATTGCCAGCATAATACTATGACAAGCTGCAGTTTTGAGTTCATTTTATACAAACCACCCAACGGTTCAAGAAAAAAGTTCTTAAATCCAAAATTATCAAGCAAATCTACACATTTAAAAGAATAGTATCTTTCTTCTCACCCAGAATATTGGGTTATGATTACCGAATGTCGCAACAGATTCTAATACCAATATAGATGCCATATACAGTGGACATGTCTAGACTGATGCTTTTCCGAGGTTGGACCGTTGGACATGGCGGCTTTAGGCATTTCCAAGGACATGAACTCTGGCAGGAGTTCATGGAGATGCAGGACTAGGATGGCAGACTAGAAGATTTAGATGGGAGAAAGGGAGCAGGAGAGGTAGAGAGTATTAGTTAGGGTTAGTGAGTCGGTAGTTAAGTTTTACGTTTTCTTATACTAGCCTCTATTTCTATTGCTATTGCTTACTTATATCCAGCTTTTCAAAATTTAAGCTTCACCTGCTTTTCCCTTTTTCACACACTTTTCATAAGCTGGGGCTTTTGGCGGAAACAGCCGCTCTCCTCTTCGCGGTAGAGGCCAAAGTCTGCATACGTCTTTTCCTCCCCAGTCCCCACCCCACCTCTTGGTGGCATATACAGGGCTCGTTTGATTTGGTTTGGTTTGTCTTGGTTTGTATTGTTTGGTTCGGTTTGGTTCCGTTTATGTCTAGACTGATGCACAAATCAAATAGGAGCATACACCCAGTTCATATGATATCATGGTAGTGGTTCTGGCATAAGTCAAGTCAACAAAAAAAAATTTAAATAAATAAATAGGAAAAGATATCACATAAGGGGAGAAGATGTGGAAATGATAAAAATGAGCAAATAAAATCAGAAGTATGACTGGCACCTGACCTGCCCAAGAAGTAAATCTCGCACATATACGCCCATTGTTGTCATCCTACCATTAGATCCAGGTGAGAACTCCTGACAAAAGAAAACTATATAAATCAGACATCAAAACAAATGCCCTTATAATCTATCAACAATAGAAGCTAATGGTGCTATGAGGCACCAAATGGACCCGATGCGCAGTAAAAAGCATCTCTAATTACGCTAACATATAACCGCCTCCAAATAAGACTCCTAGGACCACGGTTAAGTAAGCATCTACCATAAGTAATGCTACCTATGTAAGCTGAAAGAGCTGCCACGGGTCAAACTGGGGACTTGTAGATCTAAAGAACTAAACTTCCAGTTGCACCACAGCCTTGCTTTATTGCCCGAACTCTTGAACGATTACAAAAGAAAAGAAATAGTTAAATGATCCAAAATTATCATTTAATAACGCATAGTAAAAAGCAAAGAGAGTCTATCATATACTTGAGAGCACATAGTAAAATCCATGCTCATCGGTTCCTCAATTGCTTCAATGAATTAAAAATGGATTGGAGACAAGTTACAAAACCGAGTCCGATCCCCATCTTCAACATATTATATGAGAAGGTTCAAACAGGTCAAAGAGCATGAAAGGTATACAATCATATCTATATGCAATGCGTTTAAAGGTGTATGAGCAGTCAACGGGCATTTGCGGCTGTTCTAACTTACGATACTCCAGACAAGCTGAAAAAAACACGAGATACCAAATGTACATGCAACTATTTGTCAATTCCGGAAATAAACCAAAAGTCACCATACTAATTTCCGGAATGAACTAAACTGAGAATCTATACTACCTTAATTAGTTGTGCACCGAATCAAGCCATACATGCACCTCATTTTTTCTAAATCAAATGTGTATAACATGTAATCATGTCTGCATTAATCACGATAGAATTGTATTGTCCACTCAATATTTTGTTATGATTTCACAATATACCAACAAAAAAACCTTGACTTTACCATGTACCAACAAATAAATCTCACCACTCAAGTGGCTGCTAAGGTGTTCTAGATCTATATAAAACTATATGGCAGGCATACCACGTAGATCCAAATCACTTAAAAAACACTTCTGGAAAGCCCTCAATCTCATTTCCATCATCATCACCAAGTAACTGATCTCCCTTTGGGTTCTGTCATCTTCATCCTCCCATTCCCCTTCAATCTATATCTTCCTTGTCAATGAAAACATGAGTTACAAAGCAAGTTGGGAGCTTACAAGCCAGGGGTTTGCACTGGATGTCTAACCAAGGGTTTGAGAAGTCAATGCAGGGTTTTTCTTTATGAATTTTACATAAAAATAACTCAAATCTGGACTCTCCTGCCATACATATATAGTATTTAGAAAAAGGTTTATGGATCTTAAGAAAATCTTGTGCTTGGGTCCAACGGTCTGCCCAGATTCGTGAAGCAACAGCACATCAACACTTCTGTATGATAATATAATTAGTTGCTTCAACTGAGTGAATCATTGATTCAGATATGATTCTGTCATGTACCCAACTTAGGCCCAAGCCCATCCATAGTTGGTATTCTAGGAGGGGAGAGAAAGGGTATTTTAGGTACTTACGGGTAAATGTAGGTGGTGTAGGCCATCCAGAATTGTTCATTGTTTTGTTTAGAAGATACTAGCCTCTCGAATGCTAGATGTTCCCAGTTTACTCTGCATTTAATCATACATCTGATTACTTCTTTCCTTTGATCCCTTTGTGAGTTTGGTTCATAACAGATTCTTGGTCAAATTTGATTCTTCTATTTGGTCCATATCATTTTTTTGCTCCTCATAAGATTCACCTTCCTCATGCTATGAACTCTCTTGCTCCCTTACAAGCATTACTCGCATACACTCATTCATTCCTTTGATGTTCCTGCTACAGGAACCATTCTAAATATGCAATGGAAAGGTCCCCATGATGAAAAACAGTTACTTCATGTTGATTCTATTACAGTCAACAAAGGAGGTCCCTATGTGTTGCCTCAGCACTTGTTGCTTCAGCGGTAGGACGGTGGGCATCCACAACGGAGGTCCCAGGTTCAAACCCACACACCACCACTTACTGCTGACTCGCAGTGGTTTACCACCCATCCACCTCCATAATGGCTGTGGGACCGGTGCAGTGGGGACGCTCGAGAGGGTGGCGTCTACCCTTTTTCCTATTACACCTGCCAACATGGTGGTTAAGCTCAAGATTTTAAACCAGCCTCTCTTCCATATTCTAGGAACTTTTAGCCTTAACTTGACATCCAATTTGGTGGCTGTGGTTGCTAGTTGCTACTTGATTTTGAAATGTCATATAACTTCGTTAGCCTCCTAAGCTTATATGCTCCATAAAAAATAAAGAATTTTCTGGTTGAAGACACATTACATTCTGCCTTAAAAGAATAATATTTTGCCAAGTAATAATCTGGTATATATACATGCATACAATTTAACAATTTAAGTAACTAATAAATAATGCACGGTCCCAAAAAAATCACTAAACGTCTAAAAGAAAACCTAAATCTTGTTTCAATTACAACAGTTCAAACCGCTGACGTTCTTCTTCTCCGCTATTTCCTTGCCACCTTGGTTAACTCATTTAATTGGGAGGAGGGTCACCTACATCCACTAAGAATCAGCTGGCAGCTATCAGAAGTGTATCTGTGTAATCAACCTTCCCAGACTTGGGCACAAAGGTTTTCTCTATAATATATCAAGTTGTGATTGTAAATGGAAATTAGAAGGGGAACCCATCCTTAAGACATGCTACCTGCTGGCCCTATAAGAACGACTACAGTCGTACACCTCAAAAACAGCATTTCATAAAATCATGATTGTGAGTTCCCAAACTGATATTATGCTTCTAGCAATATTTTTTTATCTGATATGCTGGACAACAGAATAGTCACATGTATAAACCTGAAAGGTCCCTTTCCTATATTTTCTTCTTCTTGGATCTGGTACTTAAATCACTGTTCCTGTGATGCGGTGACATAGTTAAAGGTTCAGAGAGAATAAGTCAACAACATGACATGTTCATAGCTTTAGAAACTAGACTGCCATAATAGTAAGAACCAAGTGGAGAGAAGAAGCTGATATGAGTGGTCAGTGAAGAACCATCTAGTGCTTGTTCTTTTCAAACCTTGACAACGAAACAAGACAAGGGAACAGAGTATTGCATCTAGTAATCTTCATATACAACTATACAAGGGTGTGCAAATTCATTCAGTGTATCAAAACAGCTTAATCCTCCAAAGGGCCTTTGGCCTAGCAGTATCGGAACCTTTGGCATCCTATCCTAGGAGGTCAGGGGTTCAAACCTCACCAAAGGTGAGGAGGGTGTGTGACTGAGTTAATTTATTGCATTTGCTATTTTGCTGTATATAAATATCATATACTTCAAAAAAGGGGGAAAAGGAGCTTAATCCCAGCACCTCATACCTTGTCATATATCCCTATCAAAATGCCGAAAGGAACTATGCAACAAGACATGGCATGCAATTGTGAGGGAAACAAAAAATATAATACAAGTATGTCGCATAGAAAGAGAGTATGGATCAGACCTACTGACACCTAGACATTGACCGATGCAACCACAATAATCAAAAGCAAAATATATAGTCACTTTCTGTAAGCATGGTCTAAGTTTCGGACCATAATAAGTAAAATGTCATGCAAACTCCCAAAGATTGGGAAAATATGCCCATCAAACAACAAATGCAGCAAACCAAGTGAAAAAGGTTCAAAGATGTTAATATCTTATATAGAAATGTGCATCTTAGACGTATATGACATCACCAATGTGTACATACGATATGTGATACTAGCAAACTTGCAAACAAGCGGCTTCACAATAACCTATAGTGTTAAGAGGAAATTATGCAACAAAGAAAGTACCTCGTCATCCTTGACATATTGTTCAAACCAGCCCCACAAAGTTTTTGGATCTGCAGCATATCTCAAGTATAGAAATCCAACCTGCATAAACAAATGGGATATCAGTACCTGCATATAACTATTCTGTAACCCGGGTGTCTAAAAATCTAAAAGCCAGGTATGTGAAGAACTCAACTGAACCACCATGTAAATAATACATAAAACATTTAGTCAGTAACAATCAAGTCAGTTTACAACAGCTTTCCAAAACCTTGATGTCAAAACTTAAAGTTCCATTTCTATAAAATGATTCTCAACTACAAATAAACTTCTAAATTAACCCTTCTTATTATATGGCCTTAAACTGTTCCAGCTTCAAGTTCATTTATAAGTTAGCAAATAAGATGCAGGCCCCTAACTGATCAAATACCCACATCTTCAAACAAGTCTGGAAAGACAAACAAATTAAAAGGGTAAAAAGACAAAAAAAACTACAAATCAAACAGCCTTTTTTTCTTGGAGATAGCATGTTTTCTCAACAAGCTAAAATAACAATTTTCTGAAACATCATATTGCAAGAAATTTGGCTGTCTAAATCTATAGCATTGCTATGGTTTTGGGATCATATTGTGAGCTGGAATTTCATGTAATGTATAGCATCGCAAGATGGAAAGTTATGATCACTATACACAGAAAATACAGCAAGGGCATAGCTGGGGATCTAAACAGTGAATCCCAAATCACGATCCTTGCACAGCTACACTTGCACCACTAGTTTGAAAGTAAGAGATAGAGGTGAAAGAGTAAGTCTAGAATTTAGACAATAATGAGAGGTTGTTACACCTTTATTTGACTAACCCTCAACCTTCACTTTTCACTCAACTTCCTCCTACATCATTCTTTGCTTCATTTCTTCTTCATACCACCTTCCCAAAAGTACTGCTATTCACTTCTCCTAAATTCTATTATGCTTTACTTCCTTCTTGTTTGCTTCTCGTGTTTCCAATCATCTCCTGTGTTATTCACAATGTTCACCTTCCTCTCTCTACATTTCTCTTGATATTTAGGCGGTGAGGTAATAACTGATCATGCCCAGTCCTTGCATAACTTGTAACTATCTGTCTGTAACGCTTTCCGGAAGCCTTGGTAACGAACCAAAAATTAGATGGGAAATAGTATATGTTCATCAATAGTCACACTTCCAAAATAAATGTTATCCTTGTTTCCATTGACGGGTCTCAGGTTTACCTACTGCATTAAGTTTTGATAAAAGGCTTGCTACTCCAATTAATTTGGTATATTTTTTTGTTTCTGAAGATTATATATATATTGACCTGCTCTCCCTTGCAACTTGATGAGTCTGCAGGTCAGTGATGTATTGACAAGGTTCCGATCCACGTATTGCATATATTGTATAACCTCTAGCCGACAAATGATCTTTTGAACAAAATATAATCTTCTTACTAAAAAACAAAGGGAGATTCTGAAAGATTAAGACAAATAAGAAAATTTATGTTTCTTGCATAGCACATAGTATTTTCATTTAAGCATGTAATCTATTGCAGCACTGCCTATAAAAGGTTTTCTATTGACTGAAAGTGAAAGTTAATTGTTGTCCATGTGAAACATCCAGATGCTACAAAAGCTTAACAACTGAAGTCAATACATATATTCAACAAAGCCACAGAAATGATCAAGTAAAGAAACTCATAAAATAATGGCTACACTCTGCTAACAGTCTAACACAACTAAATTATCTTCAAGAAACATTTTCGGGCATATTAATAATTCTTGATTGTTGATCAAAGAAGTACTAAACAGCATATGTTGGAGCTTACCGCTCTAATGTACGGAGAATCTGGGTGCTTCAACAGGCCATGCATTTGTTTCACTGTAAGCTTCATGGTGAAGAACTTGTATAGAAGGCAAAACGCAGTTGAAGGGCCGCGACAATTCCCAGTCATCCATGGCTCCACGTGATCCACTTGATTATATATCTCATCAACCACTTCATGATACGTTTTGAAACGGTAAAGCTCTTTAAAGTAGTCCGATGAAAGAATATTCATGCAAAGGACCCTCTCCAACAGTTGATCTATTGGCTTAATAGGTATCTCCATATCTTAAACCACACAGATACCCCACTCAAGAATGCCCAAAAATCAGCTGTTTCTTGCGTTTATACTTGACTTAGAACAGGACAGCTTTCATCCCTAAAAGCAAAAGATTGAAAAACCCAAAGACAATCAGAAAAATGATAAAAAGAAGTTGTTAAAGCAAGCATGGTTTCTTAATTCTTTCTAAAATCGCTAAACATACGACAGGGTTAATTATAAGATTTACTTCAACATCCACAATTATATTCCTTTAACGTCTATTAAAGTCATGTTCGCAGAACAATTTTATCCAAAATATAAATTCAACATCAAGCTCGCAAAACCATATACCCTCATTCTAGTATTATTTTGGGAAGTTTACTCCAATTGTTGATTGATTGCCGCACCATTTTACAGATATCTTCGTAAAAAAATAAAGACGGCGTAGAATAGGATTAAGATGATTCAATTACCGATAGGGAACTCTATAGAACCAAAATAAAGAGCAATAATACCTTTTCGTTGCGATGATTACGGCACGCTGAGCTGCTATGTGAGAAACCGAGTCGCGAAACGAGCGATTTGCAGAGTGATTTAAGAGTTTTTGTGTTCGTAACCTAACCCTAGACCCAAATCTCTCGACAAGCATATGATTTTACTGCTGCAAGTTCATTGACGGGAGATATACGGGGTTTCATTGGTTCCTAAATATACGGGTAAGACCCGGTTCCACCCGAAAAGATTTGGGAATTTGCAGTTTGGCCCCTGTATTTTAGTTTTTGTTTTATATAGCACCCACCACATTCTAAAATATACTCCCTTTTTCCCTTTGTCCAAAGATAAATACAACAATTATTGTTAGTGGCGTTTGGTTCGAATAATGTTTTTATTTTAATCTCATGTTTGGTTTGAAATAATTCATGAATTTGAAATTACACAAACATAGGATTTTGAAATCTTATAGGAGGGGTTGGTATTTCAAATGATTTCATAGGATTTTTATACAATAACATTTGAAAATATGTTAAAAACATTTATTTTGTAATAATCATTTAACAAAAAAATAATTTAATTATTTTTATAATTTTTTTTATAAATTATTTATATAAAATGAATTCAATTCTATTCCAAATCTTACAAACCAAACACAACACACAATATATTTTAAATTCTTCCAAATCCAAATCCTATCAATTCTAAATCCCTCAAAATCATTTCATCAAACTAAATACCCCCTAAAAGTACTCGGTAATTAGAAACATTTAGGGTCCGTTTGGTTTGAAGGATTGTTTTTTAGGAATTTGGATTTCATGAAAGGATTTGAAATTAAAAGATTTGGAATTTTTGGTGTGTTTGGTTTGTAATATTCAAAATTAAATTAAATTTCATTCTTTATAAATAATTTATAAAAACATGTTATCATAAAATAATTAAATTACATTTTTATTAATTGATTATTACAAAACAAATGTTTAGAATGTTGGAATCCTATTAATATATGTCATTGATCATTTGTATATTTATTTCATGTATATGTTTTATTAATATTATTCAAATATTACATATTGGTCCCTGTCATTTCTAGAGGGACTTAAGTGCAAATATAATGGAAAGTTGCACCTTTTGGATTACAAATAAATAGTGGTGGTTATCTGATTATTTTCTCACGTTGTCTTTCTTCCCTCAAGAATTTCAATGAAATTCTCTCATCTCCATAGGGAATAAAACATACCATTAATCAATCCATCAGATTAGGCAACGAAGAGAAACAATCAAGGAAATCAGAATCGTTTCCCCATGGCATCTTCAAGTGGTACAAAGCCAAACACTACACCAAGTAAGATCTTATGAATTTTTGTATTTATAGAGATTTATGTGTGTTTTTGGGTTTTGAATGCATATATTTTGGGATAAATTAACATAGAACATTATTACAAATAAATCCCATGAAATACCAACTAGCTCATAGGGTTTCTAAATCTCATGTTACGGGATTTTATTGAAATCCTATGATTTTAATTCAAACTTTCCTTTAAACCATTCATGTACATTCTCAAAACCAATGTTTTAAAAACCGGTTTTTTGGTTGACCCGGTGTGGTGACCGGGTCACGGTTCAACCACCGGGTCAACCCAGTTTTAAAATTTTCAATGTAATTTTCATTTTCCTGCATACATATATATATATATATAGTGTTTGGTTCATTTGAGAAATGATAGATATGTGAGAAATAGAGAAGTAATTATAGTCATTCATATGGTCAAGATCGGATTTGACTAGTCAAATATTGCGACTTTGACCGGTCAAAAGTTGCGGCTATCCCAAAAATAGAAGAACAATTTCGTAAATTTTACAAAACACACGGGTTGTGTTCATATATGAACATGTATAATTCACATATGAACTATATGTTCATATATGAACCAGTGCAATTCACAATTGAACTCTTTTAACTGATTCATATATGAACCTTTGTGATTCATATATGAATCAGTTGAACTAACTAACAGATTCATATATGAATCTGTATGAATCACAAAGATTCATATATGAACCTTTGTGAATCACAAAGATTCATATATGAATCTGTATGAATCACAAAGATTCATATATGAATCAGTTGAACTAATTAACAGATTCATATAGGAATCTTTGTGATTCATTGTAACACCCCGAATTTCGTTATGTAACCTTGGTATTCTAGTGTTAAGCTTTTGTCGTTAGCACCGCGTTTGTTACCAAGTTTGAGTTTGGCCTTTGGTGGTTTTGGACAAACCACAGTGAACTACGCGAGTTATGCCGCGGGTTGAGGTCGCGGTATAACCCGCGAAACCCACTGGATGGTTTAGGGTTTTTGGACACGGGCGAGTTATGCCGCGAGTGGAAGTCGCGGCATAACCCGCGAGATGCCCTGGCCGACTTATACACTTTTCAGTCTAAATATCTCTCACTTATCTCATTTGAGATTCATTTTCTGAAATCTCAATCTCTCTCTTCTCTCTCTCTAAATATCATTCTCTCTTTTCGCTCTCTCTTTAAGAGTTGGTATTTTATATCAAGTGTTTGATCCGAGGTTCCGGTGTAGAAAGCTTCGTCTTGTCTAAAGGGTCGATATCTGGTTCTTCGGGTTTTTCGTATAAACCTATTGGGTGAGTTCCTACTACCTTTCTAAAACTTTATACATGTCAAAGGGTTACATTTTGAACTCCTATGTATCTCCCTAATTTCAGATTTCAGATTCATACATTTTGGATATAAGTTAACTTTTGGGAGATTTTAGGGTTCCGATCATTTTATGAAGGATTCTATAGTATTTGAAGTAAAATGATGTTTTACTTACACATTATGTGGACATGTGAAAGAATGTTTATAGACTCATTTTGATAATTTTCATTCTTACCGGAAGTTGAACTTGAGAAGGCATTTTGTTTATAAAATGTTTTATACCATATGACTACCTATGGTTGTTTACAAAGTTATTGGGATGTCTATTCCCCATCAAAGAAAAGGCATTTTGTTTATAAAATGTTTTATACCATATGACTATCTATGGTTGGTCACATAAGTTGCTGTGACAAGTTTGTACCATTACTAGCGGATCCCTAGGTTTTGAGTCGACTTATATTTCATTATTTGAGATTACCAAGTAATGTAAATATAGAGCTACATGTGCATTAAATTGTGAGGCTCTGGTCGTTAACAAATATAGAGCTACATGTGCATTAAATTGTGAGGCTCTGGCTGTTAACAAATATAGAACTACATGTGCATTAAATTGTGAGGTTCTGGCCGTTAATAAATTATGGAGCTACATGTGCATTAAATTGTGAGGTTCCATAAGGTAATCAAAACGAAGAACTACATGTGCATTAAATTGTGAGGTTCTGGAAAGAAGGTTTATGACCTTATTTTAATGGATTTTATTCCTAACATCAGTTAACTTGGAAATGCTTGTTTGAAAGGTTTCCTTTTTGGATGTAAATGTTATATCCCCTGAAATTTATAAACTGTATGTTCTCACTAGGCTTTTAAGCCTAACACTTTTTCTCAAATGATATGTATATCAGGTTCTCGTTAGCGGGGGGTTGCTAAGGGCTTGAGTGCCAAGATTGATCTCAAGGTTTTTTTGAGATTGTGTAGTATTGGATTGTTGGGCGTTGTTAAGTCCCACATTTTTAGATAATTCTGGATCAACAACTTATGTAATCTAGATAGTATATGTTTAGATTAGTTGGTTGATGAATTCTATATTCGTTCAGATTTTGTATAGTCTTAAGGACTGATCCCCTTTATGGGAAGTTTATATCAATACGGATGTCTTATTGTCATATTTCCAGGTTTTAATTTACTCTGAATTTTAGAGTGTTACATTCATACAGATTCATATATGAACTCATCTCGTGTATTTTACGAAATTACCCTTCTACCTTCTATAGACCACACAAGGAATTATCCGGTGCTTCACGGTCAAAGCAGCAAATGTTGACCAGATGAATGGCTAAGATTACTTCTCTATTTCTCATATATTTACCATTTCTCAAATGAACCTCTCCCTATATATATATATATATATAGTGTTTGGTTCATTTGAGAAATGGTAAATATATGAGAAATAGAGAAGTGATCTTAGTCATTCATATGGTCAAGATTGGATTTAATTGGTCAAAAGTTACGGCTTTGACTGGTGGTCAAAAATTACGGCTCTTCCAAAAATATAAGGGTATTTACGTAACTTTGACAAAAACACGCGCGTGTTCATATATATGAAGGCATGCAGTCATACATGAATGCATGCGTTCATATATGAATGTTCGTAATTTTAAATAAACACTGACTGCATGCCTTCATATATGAATGCATGCGTTCATATATGAATGCATGCAAAAAAAAAAGAGTGACATTCATATATGAACGTCTGATTTTTGCATGCCTTCATATATGAATGCATGCGTTCATATATGAATGCATGCAAAAAAAAAAGAGTGACATTCATATATGAACGTCTGTTTTTTGCATGCCTTCATATATGAATGCATGCGTTCATATATGAATGTTCATAATTTTTACATAAACACTGACTGCATGCCTTCATATATGAATGCATGCAAAAAAAAAGAGTGACATTCATATATGAACGCCTGTTTTTTGCATGCCTTCATATATGAATGCATGCGTTCATATATGAATACATACAAAAAAAATAGTGACATTTTATTAACATTCATATATGAACTTCTGTTTTTTGCATGCATTCATATATGAACACACACGGCTAAAAAAAAGAAGAAAAAAAAGTGATATTCATATCTGAACGTTTGGATAATTTACAAAAATACCCTTCGAATAATAAACAATGTGAGGAACACGGGAGTGGACCATGGGAGCAATTATCCCCTAATTCTCGGTCAAAGCCGCCGATCTTGACCGAATTAATGGTTTAAGATCACTTCTCTATTTCTCATATATTTAGTGTTTCTCAAATGAACCTTTCCCTATATATATATATATATATAACCAAAAATTTGATGTCCACAAGTTAAAACATTAAAAATACACATAATAACAAGTTTTACATTAAAAAAAAACACATAACAACAAGTTTTACATCACTCCAAAAACATTAAATAAACACACATAAGCATAAGTTTTTTATCAATCCAAATACATCAAAATGAAACAAAACGATCAAATCAAATCAAATCATGGATCTTGAGACATTGGAGTGTTGGTTTTTAACGCCAATACGTATTGCCTATTGGAATATTGGTTTTTAACTTTTGTTACCAGGTCAACCGGTTCGATACCGGATCGTTATGACCGATTCAACCGGTTTTTAATAGAACCGGTCGGTTCAATCCAGGTCATAAAATGGCATCAACCCGGTCGCAATTAACCCGGTCTCTTCACCGGTTACCGGTTCGACCGGCCGGGTCGACCCGGTTTTTAAAACATTGCTCAAAAGTTGAATATTCAAAAAATATATATAATTAATGCATAAACTCAAGAGTTAATTCTAAAAATATATAGTCCTCAAACCATAAACAATTTTCATGGGCATCCGCAATGGTCAAGTCTTTTAAAGACTTGATCTATTTGCCACCATACCAAAAAGCCGTCTTCAAATGGTTACTCCAATGGTTAAGTCTTCTAAAAACTTTTTTTTGCATTTTTTAATTCATTTTTGCACTCTTGCCTATTCTTCAAGCTTTTGCTCAAACACTTGACATTCACCAAGCTTTTGAAGATCAAGTCATTCTTCAAGTCATTGCTCCAATGGGTATTCTCTTCATCAAGTGGTTGTCAAGCTTTTCTTCAAGTCATTGCTTTGTTTTGATCCCATTTTTTCAAATGCATTAAAATTTCAGGTTTTTGTTCTAACCAAACCAATAATTACATGTGATAAATTTCTATCTATAAAAAGACGAAATATAGAATTAATCACTAAACATGTTTCTTTAAATGCAAATTTTAACTTGGGTCCTCAAAAATCAAAATGACACCAACAACATATTTTATATAATTGTGATTTATTCAAAAACTTCATCTCTCAAAAATTAAAATAAAAGCATGTGTTTTAGATTTCAGTAGAACATTTTGATAATTTTACGTTCATTTTCTTAGTTTTGACGTTGAAGTAGAATATAATATCCTTAAAACTAGTATTACCGATTATAAAGCCATTTACGGAATCCCGAGTGTTTTTGCTACCTTTGTCTCTCTTTGTTTATAATCACCCACTAAATACAAGAGGGTTTTATGTAATGTTGGTACTCGTGTCGTGTTCCATATATAGAGAGAGAGGTGAGTTTAAATGAAAACTCATTTTTTATTGTGCACATTAGGACAAATCTTAATTATTGATCAAAACTTAAAAAACTAATCAATGATTAATACATAATAAGGTTAATTGAGAAATGATTAAGAACAAAATTAGAAATTTGAATCAGCGTCTACATTGTTTGACCTTTTATTTTATTTTTTAATTAAAAAAAATTTACCCCTTAAACTTTAAAATAAATTATCTTAAAAATTACTAATATTTTAATCAAACAAATTACACTAAAAAATTACCTTCTACCGGTATCGTTTCTTCTTCGATTTATCGGCCCTGTAAATCCCAAATTGACCTACCTGGAATTCGATTTACAGTTCTATATTTTGACCAAGTGATCGACTTAACCAACTACAACAACACACAACCTTTTGATTTCGAAAACAACAACTGTTTTAATGATTTTAATTGATAGCACAGTGTTTGAAAAATGAATAACACAGAGAGTTGAAAATTTTTGATTTTGATTTGGTTAAGGCTCTGATACCAATTGTGAGTCCGTGATCGTTACCAGATAATCAAACAACAAACATATAGATGATAAACCAACCTGATTCGATAACAAACGATGATTACAATGTTGATGTTCTTCACTGTTTAAGCTCTCTCTCTTTTACACCTTTTGTGTGTGTATGTTGTATGTGTTCTTATTGTGTCTGATAACTTACCATACACACTACCTTAACCAACAAACATAATAATAATAATAATATCTGAACTAAATATCTAAACTAATATAATATCTAGATATTTAGGATTTAAACTAATATTAATTACTAAAAACAAACTTTGACTTTTATTACAAACGACATTAGACTAATATTTAAGAGTGGACTTTCCGGCTTTAGCTTCAGATTGGATTTTCAAATTAGATGATCTTGAATCCAATAGATCTGTGCGCTAACAATCTCCTCATTTGGATCAAGATCATTACTAAAAAGATTTAGCAATTCAGTCTTATTTTTCAGCTCAGAAGATGCAATCATCTTCTTTCTCTTCAGAATATAATAATCTACAGATTTAGCTCAGAATTTTTTAGCAATGTATCGTCAAAGAAAGTTTCTTCAAAATCAGCATGTTTTCAGAATACTTGCTCTAAACTTGTGTTGTTCCACATTTCTTGTGTAGCTGTTCTCCCCCTTTTTGATGAAAATAGCAAGGATTTCATCAAAATCTTGTCCTCAAGAAATGTCTTTCTTACAGAGCCTCTGATCCGTCAATTCAAAAGATATTTATCCAAATCTTTGCAAATCTAGACAAAATAATCGTGTAACACCTGAATCAACAAATGAATCAGTTAATATGTATGTCAGTAACACTAAGTCACTGTGTGTAACAAATACACATTGGAAAGGAGCTTTGTGATGTTTACTCCCCCAGGGCTTCCATTCAATCATCGAAACACCACAAAGGCAATTTCTATGAACGTTATGACAAAGAAACAAATTCCTTGTGTGTTTGTGCTTGTGATAGAAAGAATTAAGCACGAATGATTGCTTATAAGGCTCAAAGATTATATAAACCACTGAGACAACAGTAAGTTAAACACAGACTCAATGTGCATGAGTGAAGTGTGAAGGAGGGGCAGACTTCCTTCTTTTCAATATCCAGATTTTCCAAATGAAAATTAGATAGCAAATGTGTTGCATCCCCTTTGAAAATGTGAAACACTTTCCTTTTAAGAAGAAAATGAGTGGTTGGTGGGGTTTGATCAAGAGTTAGCATGGGCTAGTTGCCTGCTTCAATAATGATCACCAAAAAGTTATGAAACACTAGAATTGTGGTTGCCCGACTCAGAAAGTAGTTGGTGCAGAGTTGTGATATTCTTTTAACTCTGTTCTCACACCCTCTTTCTTTTAAACATATAGCTCACTCTAACCACACTCATTTCTTTTGACTTCTCACACTCAATCACTTATGGATTAACTTCGTGAGTAGAAATCACTGGTTAAGGTGATTCCATAGAAGTTGTGTTAATTCCTAGCACAATGAAATCCTTGTTTTCTTATGATGCATATGATGCTTAAATTGGTTTAACTATTTCAGTTAAAGCACAAAGTAGATCTTGAAAACATTTAAAATCACACTTCCAATTCATGAAATCGTTTGAGAATCGGGAAGTGGTTTGAACATTTAGGAACAATGTTTTCTATGATTGAAAGTTGTCCACTTTTCAACCATATATGAGATTAAGATAAATGATTATACCTTTACGTGTGATCTTACATCTCATGAAGTTAAGCTTAAAGTCATAAAGATATGATCTTGTAAGCATCTCTCAAAAACTGCAAAAGTCTTATGTCATAGTCAAAGTAAATTTATTCACTTAAATTAAAATGACAAAAAGCAGAAAAACAATGAAAGTACGTGTTCTGATCAGAAATAATCAGAAGTCTTCACCTTTTACTCCCCCTGAAATTATGCATTTGAAAATTATCATTTAAAAAGATATGCATTTAAAATTTCAGACAAATATGTACTCCCCCTTGATGGTTGATTTCCTCATTTGAGTATTGGAGTACACTCTTCATATCAACACTGGAGTAAGGTCTTTTGATCTTTGAAGAACGAGTCCTGATCTGTAGATAATCAGAAGTCGTCATTCTTTGAAGTTTGGGTTCTGAACTGAAGTATTCAGAAGCCTATTTGACTTTGATGTCCGGGCCTTGAGCTGATTTACTCAAGAGCCATTCTTCTTCTACTCCCCCTTGACAGTAGGTGTCTGCAACACATAATCATCCTTTTTCTTTGGTACCCACTGATATTTGGGTCCATGAGTGTTAGTTGCAGTTCTTGTGGGGGTTACTGAGTAAGAACCATACCAGTAATGGTCACTCGTTTTATGAACAGGATCATGTGTACGACAATAAGAACAATAGAGTTTCTTACCTGACAAACTGATTAATTTATCTCTCGTGTAGACAAAATCAGGTTTACCTTTCAACGCATTGTTCTTCTTGGCATTCTGCGTATGTACACATGAGTTTTTATATTTCAGCTCATATTTCTTCTTTGCTTCAACTGGTTTCCTGTTCCAGACCAGTTCAGCTTCTTTGTAGCTGTTTCTCCTTTTTTGATGTGTACCTGAACCATCTGTATTTCTATCATTGAAAAAGGTTAGAACTGCGAATTTGATTAGAAGATTTAACTGACCTTTTGGAAGAAGCAGTTTTGGATGTTGAACTTGTAGCTGACTTGAATGAGCATTCTGAATCAGCTGAATCATCTCGAGGTGAGTGGACAATTGACTCTGGAGTCTTGCGCAGTCACCACCACCATTGAGATAGTCTTTTCAAACTCATTAACCTTTGAAGAATAACTGTTTCTTTCTTTGACAAGAAGGTCAATCTTCGTCTCAAGCTCACACTTCTTTTTCTTCTCTTTCTGTGCATTCCTAGAAAGTTCAGATAGCTTTGCATTAATCTTCCTAATTGCATATTCAAAGGTGCTTCTCTCTTCTTCAAATTCCTTCTTAGAATCATTTCTTCCATCTGATATCTCTTTTAAGTATCCAGCAATCTTCTGATCAAATGCCTTCTTTTCCTTGGCAAACTGATCTCTTTCCAAAATGATTATTTTCTCAAAGTTACTAACTTGTTGAGAAAGCTTTAAATTCTTAAGCTTAATCACCTTCTTCTCATCAACATTCTTCTTTGAATGATCTGAGAAATTCTTCTCAAACTCAGATATTTTCTTTTGAAACTCAGCATTTGTACTCTCCAAGTCCTTTGATTTCTTCTCATTGCCCTCAACAGACTCTTGCTTCTGTATTTGAGCATCAAGACCAAAAATCTTTCTTTTTAGCTCAGAGTTCTCAGCTACCAAATCTTTTGCTTTTAAGAAAACCTTTCGGTCTGAGATAATCCATTCAGAGTATAATGCTAGATAGTCCCATATCTCTTTCCCTGAACCTTCGGGAATCTCCATTAAATCATATATTTCTTTAGAAATACTCTTTTTCAGATAAACTCTAGCTCTATTATCAGCTCTCTCTCTTTGCACCTGTGCTCCTTCAGACAATGATAATCTCATGTGGTGACCCAGATCATTATTATCTACAAAGCTGAAAAAATTAATTTTCCACTTTTCGTATTCTCCTTTATTCAACATAGGAAAATAGGAAGTCATTCTGTTTGATAAGAAATAAAAACATGTTTCGAATTGTTAGTTTAGATAAAATGAATACATGTTAAAACAATTCAGAAATGACCAAGTCAGGTACTGGCGCAAAATCACAGGTTTGCTCTAAAGGATGGTGGCGCAAAAATCAGATTTGCGTTTGAAGTGGGTCGCGCAAAAAGAACTTTGCGTGATACGTGTATGGCGCAAAGTAGATATAGACGACCGGACTGTTTCTACGACCGGACCCTCGATACTCGACCGGTATGATGTAGGACCGGAAATATGGTGCGATCGGTGTTAAATAGTATCGATCGGGGTCTTGACACTCGATCGGACCTAACAGTGTCGACCTAGTAAATAGTGTTGACCGATATGATGACTTGCAACCGGATAGAAATTTGAGTGTGACGGTGTTAAACTATGTGAGAGGACCGATAGAATGCTTGGACCGATAAGATGTTATCGACCGGGACCGGTATTAAGGTTTCTCTCGACCGGACCCTTGTTGAAATCGGTCGACCGAGACTTACTTTGACCGGAGGTATGTACTACCGGTAATTAGGTGACTGGTATTGAGATGTGTACCGGTATAGAGAAGAGAGATTTTCGACCGGGGAGCTGTGAGGTGACCGGTGAGAATAGTGAAACCGTGAACAGTTCGACCAGTGTGGTGAAAGTTCGACCGAGCTTGGTTGTTACTTGACTGACCGGTATGTTGTTGCTCGTATGGACCGGTATTGAGTAGTGAGACCGGGACCGGGGTAAAACTTTTCAACCGGTACTAACCTTCTACCGGTATCGTTTCTTCTTCGATTTATCGGCCCTGTAAATCCCAAATTGACCTACCTGGAATTCGATTTACAGTTCTATATTTTGACCAAGTGATCGACTAACCAACTACAACAACACACAACCTTTTGATTTCGAAAACAACAACTGTTTTAATGATTTTAATTGATAGCACAGTGTTTGAAAAATGAAGAACACAGAGAGTTCAAATTTTTTGATTTTGATCTGGTTAAGGCTCTGATACCAATTGTGAGTCCGTGATCGTTACCAGATAATCAAACAACAAACATATAGATGATAAACCAACCTGATTCGATAACAAACGATGATTACAAGGTTGATGTTCTTCACTGTTTAAGCTCTCTCTCTTTTACACCTTTTGTGTGTGTGTGTTGTATGTGTTCTTATTGTGTCTGATAACTTACCATACACACTACCTTAACCAACCAACATAATAATAATAATAATAATAATATCTAAACTAATATAATATCTAGATATTTAGGATTTAAACTAATATTAATTACTAAAAACAAACTTTGACTTTTATTACAAACGACATTAGACTAATATTTAAGAGTGGACTTTCCGGCTTTAGCTTCAGATTGGATCTTCAGATTAAATGATCTTGAATCCAATAGATCTGTGCGCTAACAGGTTCTCGATTCGTCTTGATGGGTGTTGGGTTACGGTGCTGAAGAAACGTGATGCCTTACGACGTTAAAGAAAGTGTTGAAGAAGGTGATGTCGAGTTACATACTTACGGTGTCCAGGTGTTGTACAGACTTGAACGTACATAAATATTCATAATGAATATAACACATATATAGCATTTCACGTAAAAAATGGTTAAAACAGCAAAAAAAAACTATATCGAGATGGATGTCATATCGAAGAGCACGAAATTATTGTTTTTTTTATGTAATTTGTTTGATTAAAATATTAGTAATTTTTAAGATAATTTATTTTAAACTTTAATTGGGTAAAAGTTATTAACTAAAAAAGAAAATAAAAAGTTAAATATGGTAGGCGTGAGTTTAAATTATCTTCCATTTTTACCCCTAAATATCTTAAAATTAAAAACTCTATTTAATATGAGTTGTTGGATCAATAGAGATAGAGTGTCTGAGATTTGTCCTCACGTGCACAATGAAAATTGAGTTTTCATTTGAACTTTCATCTATCTATATATATATACATATATATATACATACATATATATATATATATATATATACATACATATATATATATATATATTGTTTTGATGATTACAAACAAATTAATGTATAATGGATTAACAATTCTACTTGATATGCATAATTATGATATATTGAGAATCAAGTAAAGAACCAGATCTGGTCAAATAATCCATGAAAGTTGTTGTCTCGAAAAACATATGTCATTGCCTCAAGATCCATGCCAAAGGACGAAAGTCGAAGATTGCATTGAAATGTGTGCATTCGAATGTCTGAAGATCACATCCGAGCCAAGACAAAGTCGTTATCCGAATTTTACATGATATTCAAGTGATAAATCACTTATTCTCGATTTGGATGAATTAATTTTGAAATGTCTTTTAAAATTTAGAGTTAATTACGAATTTGGTCCCTGTGGTTTTGTGGTTTTTACAGATTTGGTCCCTATACTTCACTTATTACAGATACAAACTCGACGTATATCATTTTGTAACAGAATGGTCCCTCTTGCAAACAGTTGTCTATTTAGTTCCGTTAGAGCCACCCACGTGCTTTGCACGCGAGGGTATTTTTGTTCAACTATGTTTCCCCCAATTTCCCTATCTTTTATATCGATTTGGTTAGAAAAACCCTTAAACATATATATTAAACATGGGTTTACCATTTTGACAATTTACTTCAAGTCCCCTAAGTATAGTAAAGTTGATATTGAAGAAATCTCTGATGATGGACCTCGTGAAATGAATACAACTAGAAAAACATCATCTTGCAAGAAAAAACTCTTTCTTGAATGGTATGAAACAGGGGAGGAAGTAGTTAAACATGAACATGGAGTGGGTGATACCAGTCAGGTTGAATTCCATATTGAAGATATTGTGATGGGTGAGCAAGGGTCTGTGATAGGTGAGCAAGATACCGTGATGAGTGATCAACATATTGTAATGGGTGATCAAGATATTGTGATGGGTGATCAAGATACTATGATGGATGAGGAAGAGCATGTGATGGGTGAACATGGGTCTAAAATGGGTGATCAAGAGCCTGTGATGGGTGAACAAGAGCCTGATATGGTTGGTTTAGTTAAGTTCATGGTTGATAACTTAGAGGACTTTGATCCTTTATTTGGGGATGAGGTGGATATTCCCACACCTGCACCACAATGTGGAACACATGACAACAGGGATGGTGATAACTTAAGCAGAGTAGAAGAAAGTGGTGTTGACAAGAACAAGGACAAAGTCAAAGGTAGGTGATGGTGATACAGTAGTTATGGAGCAAGATACTATGGAAGGATATGATGTAGATATAATGGATATGGAGGAATTTGAAAGTAGTGAAGATTATGATTTTGAGAGTGACAGGAAAAGAATTTTGCACAAGCTTAGAAAGTGTCAACAACTGACACGACAACCAACTAAAACTAATTTCTATGTTGGGCAACATTTTGGAACCAAGAAAGAGGTAGAACATGCAATTACTTTACATTCAATTGAGTCAAGGAGGGATATGTGTACAATAAAAAATGATAGGCAAAGGATCAAGGTTATATGCAGGGGTAGAAGCCTTGAAATTGGTAGCACAAGTACTGATGGGCCAATACAGGATGGGCCAAATTGTCCTTGGATTTTGTTAGTTTCCACAGTCAAACTAGATCATATCTGGGTGGTCAAGACCTACATCGATAATCACACTTGTCTTTAATCAAGAAATGTGAGGCATTGCACAATAACTTTCATGTAACACCCCAAAAATTGAGGTTAACAAAAACTTTCCAAAATGGAAAGTGCGGTACTTGGCCGATGCATTTCGAAACTGCATACTGAGCGTTCGATCCTCACGCAGCTTTTTAATATAGTCATAGTTGTGCGGGGGCTTGGATGTCTGTGGATCAGGATCCACACAAGGAACAATCCCCGTATCGTTACGGGGATCAGGCAGGTTGTTCATTCCCGACTGTTGCTCTAATTTATGTGGATTGCAGGAACGGAATCCGCTCATTCTCATTCATTGTTTAGGACTGATCCACCTCCCGGTTAAGGGAGAAGGGCGTCTGACTGATATTTTTCTTAGTTTCGGTAAAATGTCGAAGCATGGAGCCTCCCAAAAATGGGGAATGAATAATCACCTATTAATTACAAGTAGTAATATATATATATATATATATATAAGCAAATTGTGGAGTTGCTTAGGTGACACAATGAGAAACCTTCATTCACATTTTTCTAATTTCTCATGATTTTGAATTTCTTTTAAATAAAAAGTTTCTCATTAAATGAGTTTTAACCTTTCATTTTCTTTAGAGTAAACTTCACTTTTGGTCCCTAACATTTTTCAATTATAACGGATATCGTCCCTAAACTATCGAAACTCGGATTTGGTCCCTCACGTTTGTCATTTCCCTTTGGTTTTGGTCCCTCCCACTAATGACCCTTAACTTTTTCCGTTGACCAAGTGAGCAAATCTGCATCCCACCACGGCACAACGCCACCATCAAATTTGCATCGAACTTCTACTCCATCACGAGGCCACCACCACCAGATCTACGATCAGACTCCCACCATCGCTGATTTTTTTTTTCAGTACCTCCGCCTTGGATTTGTGGTGCGGCCACACATCGGTCTCCGACTCCCCCTTCAACCTCGATCTCTTTCCCTTATCTCTGACGTGAACAAACCATATACGTGATGTAATCACATCCATGAATAGCTTGAACCTAGATCTGTGCCAAACTAGATTTTTGATTTTAAGGGTTATTATTCAGGTTATGATTTTATGGTTTGATTTATGTTATATAGTTTGTATACATCTCATTTTCATCTCTATCTCAATCTCCATCTCCATCTCCACTTTCATTTGATTTAGTTTTTGTTTAATTTATGGTTTTGGGAAAAAATAGGTTTAGGGTTTTATGGTATTGATTTAATTTAGATTTTGTATATCTTTGAAGAAACTTTTTTAGGTTTTATTAAAAAAATTTAAGTTTGGACATATGTTTCAATTACAACTTTGAATACCTATTTTTTGTGTTTGGATTTGTGATTGTGGTATATGGTGGTCCACGACGGTGGACGGTGGTTAATGTTGGTCAACGGTGGTGGATGGTAGTCAATGATAATGGTTGGTGGTAGGAATGGCAACGGGGCGGGTTCGGGGCAGGTTTGCCGTCCCCCGTCGGGTTTTTATTCGGGGTGCCCCGTCGGGGATTTTTTATGCCCCGTCCCCGACCCGACGGGGAATCCCCGACCCCGACCCGAACATTGGGGAAAAAAATCCAAGAATAAAAATGGCTGGAAAATCATGTCGAAATGCGATGTAAATTAAAATTGTTGCTCCAAACACAATCCAAAAATCTAAATTAAAATTGTTGCTCCAAACACAATCCAAATTGGAGTCCAAACACAATCCAAAATCAAGTTTGTTAACACTTAACAGTTAACACAACCAAACATAAACTTGTTCCGACGAAGACACAAACAAAATACTTCATCACATCAACTCATCCAAACATATTTATATTAAATATTAATTAATTATATATATATATATAATTTTATTAAATATTAATAATATATATAATTTTATTAAAAAAAATTCTTCGTTACCCTACCCCGATCCGAAATTGTCTAACCCGACCCGACCCAAACTTAGCCGGGTTTTCCCGTCGGGTTCGGGGTTTTCTACCATCCCTAGTTGGCGGTGGTTTTGGATTTATATTATATAATATATTTTAAACTTTAATAGGAAACTAAAAAATATGGAAAATGACCATAATACCTCTTATTTAATTTGAGTTAACGAAAATAATTAACGGCAGTTAGTAGGAGGGACCAAATCCGAGTTTCAATGGTTTAGGGACGATATCCGTTAAAATTGACAAACGTTAAGGACCAAAAGTGAACTTTACTCTTTTCTTTATTATTTTATTTGCACAACATAAATACATCAACAATTATTTTATTTTATTTTTTATCGGGTTAGCCATATACTTCACATATTTCCAGCGATTCACATGGTATCATGAAATGATACAAATATTCGAAAGAGATAGTTAGTATATGAAATGAGGGGATATACCTTGAAGATGGTTGTCTAAAAATGTGACACTTGTCATTTGATTAAATGACAATTTTGAAGTCATGTGATAAAAATATTTTATTTAAAAAATAACACACTTATGAATTCATTAAATATAAAATGTTCATTGGAATCGAATCAATACAATTATGAATATAAATATAAATACAATAAATATCAATATGAAAGAAATGTTGGCTAGAAAGTGTTGACCTGATACAATGAGAATTTTGTATATTCTCAAATAATGAATTGTAGTTGAGTTTTGTTTATCCCACCTTGATGAATATATGAAAGGGGAGAGATGTCTTGATATATTAAAAGGGTATTGACAAATGTACGGCAAGAATTTAGTATTCTCAAGTTTTGGTTGATGTAGCATCATAACATTTTTATATCTTATTTAACATGTGTTTTGATCATCGCGCAACACGCGATGTTGAAGACTAGTTCGAAGTAATTGGAAGAGAAAACCTACTAATCTAATTTCTTGAGAAACAATATTACAATTCGGGTGTCGTCCAAAACTTCCAAAATAAAAATCTACTATAATCTGGTGTACCAAAAATCACTTCCCCAAGCTCACTCTACCCTCGGCTAGTTCTTCTTAAAACGGGCACCGCTAGAACCTGAGATACACAACGACACCACAAGTAGTAGGCCAGAAAGCCTTCTGAGTTTGAACAAGGTATAATACAAGCATGATGGTTTAATAAGAACAATTCCATAGTCGGAGAATATGGGGGAGACCCATATCACCAATCAAGTTCCACCCAAATAGTCGATACACCTTGATGCTAAGCTACCATGAGCAACATCCAAAAGGCCCGACACATCCAAGGACTACAATCATGACATTACCTCGAATGACGGAGATCTAGGTACATACCCATACGGTGGCACCCAAGACTATATCCTCCTAGTGTCTACTAACTTGGTTCATTCCACAATGCCATTTATAGACCTCAAGGCACTTTATCCTACATGAAATGTATACAATACCAAACATAGGTAACATTATGGTTTTAACACCATGTACATCATGTGTAAGCTTCATATAAGATTTATACACATTTAAACTCACCATAATGCTCATATTTCCATTTAGGGTGTATGCAAGTATGAATTCACTAATTTCTATGCCCCTTTTGCCCAACAGTAAAATACCAAGGCAACCCATGATCATTCATGTATCATACAAAACCATTTACCAAAAATAGGTCAAGATCCACACATAGGTTATACCTTCAAACTAGTCACATAAAGACATCCTTATCAATATGGTTTTTACAAAGGTTTTTCCACCAATATATAAGACAACTTCATTCATAAACTCATACATAAATGAACACATATTGTTAAATAGAGAACATTACAAAGAAATGCAAGAATGGTGACAAGGAACATGTATAGTTGTGTATCTAGTTTTAACAAAAGTTTAGTGAACTCACGTCCTAGGTTTTTAGCCAAGCACCTAGAAAAGAAGATAAAACACTAGAAGTTGAAGAAGATGAACTTGGTGAAAAAGAGTGCAGATCTTGCTAGGAGTACTTTAATATATGATCTTGGATGAAGTTTGATGACCAATAAATGTGACTACCAACCCAAAAGCTTAGAGTAAATGAGGAAAGATGTTTGGTGACCTCAAAATCGCACTAACAGCTCCCTCCCACGATCTCTCAATAGATTTTAGGTTAGAAAGGAAAGGAACCGGATTTGGCTTCTATTTAAATGCACAGACCATGCGGGCGACCATGCCCAACGACTTTTCCATAATGCATTGTCGCTGGCATTATCGCCGAAGCCCAGCACCCCTCGGTACAATCTATGCGATTATGATAGGCGACAATGCCAATGTCACAATCGCGAGTCACAGTCACCGAGCATGTATCACGGCTACTCCCCCGACCACGAGATTGACAATGTGACTATGATCAATGTCATAGTCTCCGGTCACTGTCACCCGACCCCTTCTAGCTTATGAAAATCCAACGATTGATCGATCTAACAGCCTAACTGAAATGCAAGGATTCTCTAAGACTGAGTCAACTATACCATGACTTTCCTAGTAACGAAAAGAGAGAATGAGGGTCAACTTTCTTAGAATACTTACATGAAATTTATGGGCGTTACCCTTCTTGTCTCAAGAGGTTGAAGAAACCATTGTTCCAAACCCTGAAACTCCACTTAAAGTTTTGGCAGAGGGACTACAAAGGAAGTTCTTAATTGGTGTTTCTAACATGAAGGCTTACAGGGCAAAGGTTATTGCACAACACAAGGTCAAAGGTGATTACACTGAGCAATATAAGGGATTGATGGACTATATCCTAGAGCTTCAGAGGGCTAACCCATGCACGACAGTGAAGTTTGAGGTTGAAATTGAGCGCAATCCAGACATATCCACAAAGGCAGTTCAAACGAATTTACATTTGTTTGGGTGGTTTAAAGCAAGGATTCAAAGTTTGTGGGAAGGATTTACTTGGTTTAGATGGAGCATACATGAAGGGCCCTTATCCAGGCCAAATTTTAACAGCTGTTGGGGTTGATCCTAACTAAGGAATTTATCCACTGGCATATGCGATTGTAGAGGCAGAGACAACTGACTCATGGACTGGTTCCTTGAATGCTTTGGAGATAGCCTTGATTTGATGAGCAATTCTAATTTCACTTTCATTAGTGACAGACAAAAGGTACAACCAGATCAGTAATTTCACTTTCATTAGTAGCAATTCTAATTTCAATTTCATTAATTGACCTTGATTTAATGTTGATTGTTATATTTGTAGGGGATTATACCAGCTTTGGCTACGGTATTTCCTTGTGTAGAGCATAGATTATGCCTCAGACACATACATGACAACATGAAGAAGCACTGGAAAGGAAAATTGTACAAGGACTTGTTGTGGAAGTGTGTCACATCAACAACAGTTGCAAAGTTTGACAAAGCCATGGAAGACTTGAAAACTATCAGTAAAGAAGCTTATTTGTGGTTAAAATATATACCTCTTACTCATTAGGCTAGAGCCCATTTTATAGGTACTTATTCATTGTTAAAAGAAATACTTCCTGAGCCATATGGTATGTTGCTACATGTAGAGCTCACTGTCATGGTTGTGGTGTTTTGTTACAGTTAGAACTCATTGTGATGTTTTGATAAACAACATGTGTGAGGTTTTCAATAGGCAACTTGTAGATGGTTGTGACAAACCTATCATAAAGGCAATGGATTACACAAATGAATATCTGATGAATAAGATAGTCATTGTGCAAAAGGTGATTGCAAAGAGTGATGGCCCTCTAACACCTGCAACCACCAATATATTGGACAAGGTTAAGATGGATGTCACACAATATGTTGTAAAGTGGAATGAAGGGGACAAATATCAGGTCAATGGTCCATGGCAAGATCAATGTGTTGTTGATTCTTTTAAAAAGGTATGCTCATGCAGGAAGTGGGAGTTCTCTAGCATCCTATGTAGGCATGCAGTGGCCACTTTATGGCATATGGATCTTAATGGAGAATAAGTTGGTCTTCTAGAAAATTGGGTACATGCTAGTTACACAATGGATAGCTAGAAAGTTGTGTATAAGTACAAGGTTTGCTCTTTGAATGGGAGGGAGGAATGACCAAAGAGTGAATGCCCCCTCACATTGACTCCTCCAGTCCATCATACACAGTTTGGCAGACCAAAGAAGAAGAGAAAGATAAGTTTTGAAGAAGTAAGTGAACCACTTGTAAAAGGCTCAAGACTGTCAAGGGCTGGCAAGAATGTGACTTGTGCAAAATGAAAAAAAGAGGGCATAACTCTAGAACCTGTAAGGGACAAGAGGAAAGGGCAACATGAAGGGGAAGTACATAACTTTTGGTGTTTTCATGGGAATAACATGACTTTTGGTGTTTTCTGTTAAAAAAATTGCGCCCAATTGGTTCTTTTGGCTATGTTGTTTGATGTATATGCATATCCCATGAATGTAGCTGTGATTTATCGGTATTAATCTATGGTTGATGTTTAAAAATGGATGTTTGAATTTTGGTCATTTTGTTTGATGTAAAAGTTGTCTTTTGGTTGTGTTGTTTGTGATAATAACCGAACTTGCAAAAAACAGGGATATGTCATTATGTAAAAATTGTCTTTGATGATACAATCTTGTCAAACCTACAAGAGACAAGCAATAAATCAAATGAACTTGCAAAAATAGGGATATGGCATTATATTAAAGTCAAAAGAAGTTACATTAAACATCAAAGTGTATACCAGATTAGGTCAAAAGGTTAACTGATAAACAACAAAGTGTACACCTGATTTGGGCCAAATACAACTATTGACCAACAAGGCCTTACATCAGCTTAATTCAAAAGAGAAGAAAATTGAATAAAAACATAATCCAACTGATGACTAACAAAGTCTTCAATTTGTGATTTTCCACGACCGTTGTCCTCATTTGCTCTTCAATGGCGTTCATTGGCCTCAATAATCTAGGTATAACAGTTATAGCTCGATGACACAACGGTGGTTCAAACCACTCAACAAACCCATAATTTGATCCCTGTACAAATCGATGGAGTTTAGCTTAGGGCTAATTAATCAAATTGGTCCAAATTAATATAGAAACTTACACGTCTTGAACAACTGTAGAATCTTCTCCCTGGATTTGAGCTAGTTCATGATGTGCGCACAACCATAAAATCCCCACAAGAATAGGTACGATGAGCCATTGAAGAAGGAAGAAGAAACGATAGAGGGGTTTTTGTGAAATAAGGGTTTTCTAACCAAATCGGTATAAAAGAGAGGGAAATTGGGAAAAAATAAAACTTGGATTATGAAATTTCAAAACAAAATTCTTAAATTGGATCAATACTTCCAATTGAATGAGTATGAATAAACAATCCATGGATGAAGATAGAAAAGTAGATTTCTAATTTCTAATCGTAACTAAATCTTCAATTTTTGTTTTGATTTGTAGCGAATAAATTGAAGCAAAATAACTATTAAATAATGTCTTTAGTTTACTAGAGACATCGACATATTATTTTAGCTCGGTGGAAATAAAATCCTTTTCCTTAGGACCCTCTCAAATAGAAATAGAGAACGAAGTAACTAGATAGATTGTTAGAATCGCCTTCTTCTAGAGGGATCATCTAGAAAGAGAGTCGTTTTGAATTGAATATATTCAAACAAAAAATGACATAGATGTTATGGGTATAATTTTTTTTGTAAGTTGGTTCACATCTGAAATCTAACAGATTGTGGCACCGTTCGAGGTATTTCTGTAAGTCCTCGAAATGGGATGATGACGGACAAGATTTTTATCCAAACATTAATTGGGTGTGTATTAGCAGATGATATATATATATATATATATATATATATATATATATATATATATATACACACACACACGTTCGCGATGCATTGCTACTAGAAATCAAGATATTAGGGTTGGAATTGTCAATAGATTCATAACTTTTAAAGCACAACCAATCTCTATTCGAACCCCCTTTACTTGTAGGAGCCCATCTTGGATTTGTCAATTATGTTATGGCTGAAGTCCAGCTCATGACGACCTAGTCCAATTGGGAGAAGCTGTAGGTATTATTGCAGGTCAATCTATTGGAGAACCGGTTACTCAATTAACATTAAGAACTTTTCATACCGGCGGAGTATTCACAGGGGATACTGCATAACATGTGCATCCAAGGAGGTAAATCATGATTTCTAAATCAAATAGATTTTTGATTCGATTTAGAAAGTAGGAAACAAGATATATATATATATATATATATATATATAGAGAGAGAGAGAGAGAGAGAGACTCATTCATTTGCTAACCAAGACATTAGTGTTAACCGTGCTAACCAATCTCGACCGTTAGTTATTTAGATCAATGGTTCACAATTAATTATAATTTTAATTTTAGAAATATTAAATTAAAAGATTAGAAAATTACGGTGCATAAGAGCATAGGGTTAAAATTGTAAAAATACAAATAATATTTCTAAAACATATGCACACGTTACCAAAAATATTAGGCACCAAATTAGGAATTCCTCTCATCTAGATTATACTAAATAACAATACGATTGCTTCATGATTTCGTAATCCGGGCAAAAAAGATGGAATCGTTGATGGGAAGAAGAGGGAAACTTAGAATTCATCCACCGATTGCTTCGTATAATCGAGAAAAACGGAAACACAATCTCAATCGAGGTTGAAATAGGCGCGCTACAAATGAAATTGAAGGCGGGAATCGACGAATGTGAGGTAAAAACCTAATTTTCTAGGGTATATAAAAGGGGTTTAAACTTATATCTACCTTGTTGACACCATTCTTGCAGTACGAAAGCCTAGAGAGAGGATTTTCAAGAAGTGTGGTCTTTCAAGATTCAAGAACATGATGGAAACTCCTGTTGAGGTCGACCTAGAATACACATAGATAGCTACTTTTATAATTTTGGATGTGCATATATGCATTATTCTGGAGTTGTGCATATGGGTATATGGTAAGAAATGGTCATTTGTAGTTGTGAATATGAGCATATGGTAGTAGAGATCAGTATAGACCTGGGAAGTGTACATCTTTATGGGTAAAATGTTTTGCACCTTATGTGCATTTGTGCATTGCAGTATATGCATTTTAGTTCTCTATGCATTTTGAATACACATAGATAATTACTTTTATAATTTTGTATATGCATATGTGCATTGTTTGGTAATTGTGCATACGGGAATATGGTAAGAAATTATTATTAGGAGTTGTGCATATGAGCATATGTTCATGCTGTTAGAAAGTTATTGGATGCTTAAAATTAGGTAGAAGATAACTTCCATATTAACTTAATAGACATCAAATTAATTTTAATATAAAAATATTACATTTAAAGAATATATAATTACCATAACAAACTTCTCAAAATATGGAATGAGATTGGATGGGGCGTGAATTGGTAAATACCAATATTGCCCTTTGATATTTAAAATCATTAATCGCATGACATAATCTTTAGGAAGCTTTTGATTGGTCGAAAATTGGTTAGCACGGTTAGCACCAATGTCGTGGTTAGCAAATGAAGGGGACCCTATATATATATATATATATATATATATATATATATATATAAAGAGGCCCATCTTGGATTTGTCAATTATGTTATGGTCGGAGTCCAGCTCACGACAACTTGGTCCAATTGGGAGAAGTTGTAGGTATTATTGCAGGTCAATCTATTGGATAACATAACAGTTTGAAATAACTTCTACTTACAAAAAAAAAAAGATTTCTTTAAAAATAGGAATCCTTTATGATATAAAATAGATATATTACCACTTGGTTTTTTTAAACGGAGCCTGGATACTTCGCTTCAAAGTGAATTCTCCCTAGAAACATCTAGTCAATTAAATTATGAATCTATGTTGTAATAACTCTAGTTTTGAAAAAAATAAAAAATAAAAAGAAAAAAATGAAATGTGATCTTTATGGCTTGCAAGTGAAAGGCCTTAAACGGCCGGTGACATTACTAGCTCAAGATCTTGGCTCTTCACCTAGCCAAAACCGACGATAAAATCATGTATATAAAGGAGTTAGACTTGCAAGCTAGATGCAAAAGCAACCGAGAGAAGAAGCTCGTATAAACGAAGTAAAGGACGACGACGGTTTGGTGAAACGTAAAGAGTTCAACGCAACTTCGGTAAGTGTTTCGTACCCGTCGTCTCTAAATTATGTTTATTAGATAGTTACGTTAGTCATCCGATTATTCGGGCGGGTCCTCGTAGGGCAATGGTGACCAACAGTCACCGCTAACACCCCCACCGTTATTCACAATTGTATCTCGGTGACACCGGGTTGTCAAACCATGCGCTCGTTTCAGTTCGAAAAGATAGAGCTTACGCTTCATATGGTTGTCGTTAATACATGTACACAACGGATGGTCGATGTTTCACCGGTGTGATAAATAGAAGGTTTCAGAACTCATTATGACGAGAGTTTTATTGGTTCAGTGTGTTCATTATTTGGAGGTTGATAGCTACTGCTCATCGAAAGTCTGTCTTTGATTGCTTAGAAAATTCACACACGGAGATGTATATATATATGTACATATGTATGTATGTATATATATATATAGTAAAAGTTTACATATGTATATATAGTAAAAGTTGTCATCCATTACTAGTAAGTTATGCATGAAAAATGGCTGCACTGTATATTTGAATTTATGCATGCATAGTCATGCAAAGGTTTTATGTGGATGGCTTAGCATATATATATATATATATATATATATATATATATATATAATTATTTAAAAGAAATGTGCATACATATTTATAAATTAAGGTTGGCTTAATGTGTATATATATACCTATACCTATATATATATATGTGTGTGTGTGTGAGTGAGGACTAGATCTCATGGATTATTTATAAGAAAAAAAGGGTGTCAAGAGGACTATTTGATCATCTCTAAGGGTGTCGTATTATATTAAAGTTCATGACATTGGATTTGTAGGGAGACGCTAGCCACTGCGAAGATCGGTTTGGGCTACAACGAGTATTGTGAGTTATACGTGACTTTTTATAAAAATGGTTGAATGTTTTATTAAAAACTATTTACGAGCTTATTGATATTTTTATGTCGTTTATGCATTAAACGTGAAATATTTCCATGATATGTGTTTGTGATTTGTGTGGCAATGGGGGAGTATTACGGTGTAAGTCCGTAAGGCGAGCATGATATGTGAGCTCGTTTAAGTCGTAAGTGCGAACATGCTGTGTGAGTTCGCCAAGTAAAGTTGTGTGAATTAAATACCTCCCAAAATGTCGTTAGATTTGTGCTTTAAACTGTTTTACCGCATGCATGATAAATTATGATTCTTTGTGAAAATCATTATTCATATTATTAATGCATAAAAACCGTGAATTCACTGGGCCTAGGCTCACCCAACTCCTTTTCAAAATAATTATGCAACCAGGACGTCACCCACTCGGGAGTAGTAGCAAAGGGAAGGAGAAAGCTTAGAGTTGGGCTATCATTGGAATAAAGGCACGACGAAAAGTGTTGATGAAGATTTAGACAACTTTGCTTTAAGTTTTATTATCTTGAACTATTTCGTTGCGTTGAACTATTTAGACATTATGGCTTTATTTATATATATGGATGTTTTGTTTTAAAAAAAAATTTGGGACGTTACAAGTGGTATCAGAGCCTTAGTTTAAGAGAAATAGGTTATTAATTTTAGACTAAGATTAAACTGAGGGGAGGTATAAATGTTAGAAATGAGAGAAACGTGTTAGTCAACGTTTAAGTTTTGACAATGTGCCGAAAAGTGATAGGTTTATCATTGTGGTTTTGTAGGAAAATGGTTTACACAAAGACGACTAGGCTCATTGGTCGAGGAAGAGGCAGGGCCGGAAGTCGTGCGGTAGCTGCCAGATTAGGTCCAAGAGGTGGAGTTGGGTTACAAGACCGCGCGAGTTCTAGTCGCTCTAGCAGACGCCCTAGAAGTGTGAGGAGCAATTCCAGGGGTAGTGCGAGTGTTCCGAGGGTCGAATCATCTCAACCCAACCCGATGGAGGATTCTTCCTATGATCCAACAGAGGAACCTTACGAGGAATACACTCCACATACGCTTACCTGTGAAGACTTGGAAGAGAATATAGCAAACCTACATAGAGAGAATACTGAATTAAGAACTGAATTGTCTAAGGTTCAAGCTGAAAAGGACAAAGTAGGAGGGTGATTGAGTAACTTGCAAGGAAAGCATGTTAAGTTAGGAGGTGAGTTGAACAAGGTGTTGAAAGAAAATGATGAACTTTGGGAAAGCAACCACGACATGTCATGGAAATGTGTGGCGTTAGAGTGGGAGAGAAGGATCGTTGGCCGTACTTGGAAGATGCAATTGGGAGATCGAGCTCGCTACTATTGGGGAGCGGCCTCATATTATGTAGGTGTGATCAAAGGGTATTTCTCTGACTGGGCATGTCAATTCTGTCCGGGTCCAAGCTTGGGATTTATCTGGAAATACCGCCTAGATAACACCTTTGAAGAATTCGTGAGGATTACTTACTACCCTACGGACATGTCATGAGAGAAAGAGTGAGGAGAAAGAGAGTTCTCTTTTAAGTAATTTTGTCTTAATAAAGTGTTTTAAATGTTTAGTAGTCTTGAACTTGGTTTATTTTGAGTTTTATTTTGGAATATTTACGAGCCGGTTTGGCGAAATATGCAAAAGACTTATGTACTAAATCGTCTTTTGAAATAATAATATTTTGGTGTTAATCTTATTATGCAAATATTGAACTTATCGGATAATTAGGTTATGTATGGATTAAGTTATACTTATAAATGTAAGTTTTCATCGCACACTGCAAAAATGTCACGTCGGTCAGGAAGGACGACATCAGTTACACCTAATGCGGTAGACCCTCCGCCAATAGGGGCAATGCCAAATGTACAGGAAACCCGACTTGTATCTGTTGCGGCTGCAAGGACCGCTAGCACGTGAGGACGAGGTCGGGGAAGGGGACGAGGTAGAAGTCAAACAACACCAAATGAACCTGAGCCCTCTGTGCAAGCAAGTTCTGCATCTGGAAAAGGTCGAGGTCGAGGTCGAGGTAGGGGACGAGGGCATACCCAAGCAACCACGACAACCCCTATAGATATCATTGCTCAGGAGGTAACGAAAGTTTTGCAAGTTGCCTTGTCCATGGTTATAGCTCAGGTGCGAGAGGCGGAATTGAAAAATCAAGAAGATAGGGTGATAAACAGCAGAAGGGAGGATAATAACAATTCAAGCAACAGGGAAGACCAACATGTGCGGTTAAGACCATCGAGTCCTCTCAGCATGAGTTCAGGACAAAAAGGTTGTAGCTTTAATAACTTTATGGCTTGTAAGCCTCAACCTTTTCAAGGTGATTGTGACCCAGTGATGGTGATGAGGTGGATAAGAGAGACATAAGTCATATTCAGAATCAATAAATGTGCAGAAGAAGATAAGGTGACATATGGGGAGGCGATGCTCAAATCAGAAGCCCTTTTCCTTGTGGGAAGTAGTCTCTAACCTAAAAGGTGATGAGGCAGTGACAAGAGTGACATGGGAAGAATTCAAGGTACCATTTACGAGAAATTTTGTCCACGCATCGCAGTAAAACAGTTGGAGGAGGATTTTTTAAAGTTGGAGCAGGGAACAATGACGGTGAGGGAGTATACAACCAGTTTTACTGAGAAGGCCAGGTTTACCGAATACTATGTTTCGACAGAGGAAAGACGAGTAGAGCGGTATATCGGGGGATTAAAAGCATACATCCGAGAATTCGTACTTACTATGGAACCAACCACATTCCAGGCTGCAGTAAACGCGACAGAGGTTAGAGAAAAAGAGAAGAATCGCCAAGAGGCTGAGCGAGGCAATATAAAAAGGAAATGGGAAGGTCTAAGCAGTGAAACCAAAAAGTCAAAGTTCTCGAGTCCAGAAAGGAAGACATGGCAAGGACAAACTAGGGGTGTTCAAAAAAACCGAAAAACCGAGAAACCGAGCCGAACCGTTTGATCCGAAACCGAAAAAACCGAAAACTGAAAAAACTGAAAACCGAAAAAACCGAAAACCGAAAAACCGGGTATTCACGGGTCGGCTTCGGTTTTAAATTGTAGGTATCCGCGGGTAACCGATCCGAACCGGTATATATAGAACACTTAATAATATTATATTTAATATCAACCATTTAATTTTTAAATAATCATCAACTAAATAGTGAATATTTTTAAACAATAAAACTTATTTCAATCTCTTCTTCTTGGATTATTTTTATGTATTTGTTATGTAATTGGTTAAAATTTTCTATTTTGGTATTATTTTTATATTGCAAATACTATTTTTCTATAAATTCGGGTAACCGTGAACCGAACCGCGGGTAACCGACTAATTTCGGTTCGGATCGGGTCGGTTTGGTTCAGCCCGCGGTTCGGTTTCGGTTCGGGTAACCAAGTATCCGCCTCATGCGGTTCGGTTTACATTTTTCTTACTAACCGAGCCGAACCGAACCGTGGACACCCCTAGGACAAACTGTAAAACCATGTCCTAGATGCAACCGTGTGCACAAGGGAGAATGCTTGATCAAACCAAGGGTGTGTTACCGATGTGGGAGGCCATGACCTAGTCTCAGGATTGCAAAGTTGAGAGGAGAGAACGACTTTGTTTCATCTGTAAGTCACCCAACCATATACAAGCAAATTGTCCTCAACAAAAGAATGAGTATGCCTCTGGTCAGGGTGGAAGTCGAAATGGCAAATGGGAGGAAAAACGGCCTGAAGTATCAACACCAAAGGGAAGAGTCTTTCAAATGACGACAACGGAGGCCGAGGAGACACTAGATGTGGTGACAGGTACCTTTCTAGTCAACTATGTGGATGCTAGAGTATTGTTTGATTCTGGAGCAAATCGTTCTTTTAAATCTACTGCATTTTGTGATTATTTGCATAGAGTGCCCAAGCCTTTAAACTCGGCCTTAGAAGTAGAAAATGCCTAAGATAATCGAGTGACTATTAGAGAGGAGTATGATGACTGCAATATTCAGATAGATGGTCGTTCGATTCCATTGAGACTACTCCCTATGACCCATGGGGAATTTGATGTAATAATTGACATGGATTGGTCAGCTGAAAACCAGGCCATAATTCTGTGCAGAAAAAAGATAACTCAAATTGAATTACCTGATAAAAGGAACCATAGTTATTTACGGAGACAGAAGAAATAGGAAATCCAACATGATCTCTATGGCAAAAGTAAGACGATGTGTGAGAAAGGGGTGTCAGAGTTATTTAGCATATGTGATAGATGCTAAGAAAGAGAAAAAGAGTATGGAAGACATTGCCATTGTAAGAGAGTTTGCTGAAGTCTTCCCAGATGATCTGACAAGTCTACCACCTGAAAGACAGGTAGAGTTTCAGATTGATCTCGTACCTGGAGCCGCACCCATCGCTCGGGCACCCTACCGTCTTGCACCGTAAAAAATGAAGGAGTTGATGTCTCAACTACAAGAGTTGTTAGACAAGGGTTTTATACACCCTAGCACCTCTCCTTGGGGAGCGCCTGTGTTATTTGTTAAGAAAAAGGATGGTACGATGCGAATGTGCATTGGCTATCCCGAACTTAACAAAGTAACGATAAAGAATAGGTACCCTCTTCCAAGGATTGATAATCTCTTCGATCAACTCCAGGGTGTTTGTTATTTCTCGAAGATCGATCTACGATCGGGTTACCATCAACTGAAGGTTCGAGAGGAGGATGTGCCTAAGACCACTTTTAGGACTAGGTATGGGCATTACGAATTCCTGGTAATGCCATTTGGAATGACAAATACACCCACAACCTTTATGGATCTGATAAATAGGGTATGCAAACCATACTTAGATAAGTTTGTCATTGTTTTTATTGACGATATTTTGATCTATTCACGCACCGAAAAAGAGCATGAGCAACACCTTCGGGCGGTTTTGAGTTTGCTGAAACGAGAAAAACTGTATGCAAAGTTTTCTAAGTGTGAGTTATGGCTTCGTGAAGTTCAATTTCTAGGGCATGTGGTGACCGAAGAAGGAATAAAAGTAGATCCGACCAAGGTGGATGCTATAAAAAGGTGGGAACCACCGAGGACCCCGTCCGAGGTATGGAGTTTCTTGGGGTTAGCAGGGTATTACAGAAGGTTCATTCAATACTTTCCACGGATTGTGACGCCGTTAACATCGCTAACAAAGAAAGACGTAAAGTTTAAATGGAAACCAGCTCAAGAGGAGGCATTTGGAGTCTTGAAGGAAAAATTGAGCACTGCACCGATATTGACTTTACCAGAAGGAACCGAAGGATTTTTGGTTTACAATGATGCTTCAAAGCTAGGACTTGGTTGTGTATTGATGCAGAAAGGGAAAGTTATTGCATATGCCTCTCGTTAGTTGAAGGATCATGATAACCGATATCCAACTCATGATTTGGAACTGGGAGTTATGGTGTTTGCACTGAAAATCTGGAGACACTACTTATATGGGACGAAGTGCCAAATTTATACTAATCACAAGAGCCTAAAGTACTTATTCGATCAGAAGGAACTGAACATTAGACAACAAAGGTGGATGGAATTGCTGAAAGACTATGACTGTGAAATTTTGTATCATCCCAGGAAGGCAAATGTGGTGGCTGACGCGTTAAGTCGCAAAGAAATGAGTGATCGAGTGAGGATTAAAGCAATGCGGATAGAGGTAACTCCTAGTTGGACTGATGGACTCAAGAAAGTTCAGGAAGAAGCTTTAACAGAAGAAAACTTGAAGGCTGAGAGGATGGTAGGGGTTTTTTCGCTTCTTGAAGATTACAATCAAGGGTTAAAGTACTACAAGGGTAAAATTTGGATCCCTCACTTAGGCAACTTTCGTAACTAAATGTTAGATGAAGCTCATAAATCTGGGTACTCTATCTAACCGGGAAGCAATAAGATGTATCGAAATCTTCGCCAATCTTAGTCATGGCCAGGGTTGAAGAAAGACATAGCCCATTATGTCGAAAGGTGTTTGACGTGTCTACAAGTTAAAGTTGAACATCAATGACCGTTTGGTAAGTTGCAACCTTTAGAAATTCAGATGTCGAAGTGGGACCACATCACAATGGATTTTGTGACAAAGTTGCCAAGAACACCAAAGGGTTATGATGCTATATGGGTAATCATTGATAGACTCACCAAGTCAACACATTTTCTGCCAATTAAGGAAACATACCCGATGGAAAGACTAGCTAAGCTCAATATAGACGAGATCGTGACTCGTCATGGTGTTTCATTATCAATAGTCTCTGATAGAGACAACCGATTTACCTCTACATTTTGGCAAAGCTTTCAAAGGGAACTAGGGTCTCGAGTAAAGCTAAGTGCAGCCTATCACCCACAAACGGATGGTTAAAGCGAGATGACCATCCAAACTCTAGAAGATATGTTGCGGGCATGTGCTATCGATTTTGCAGGGTTATGGGAGAGCCATCTTCCATTGATAGAATTCGCCTATAACAATAGCTATCATGCTAGCATCCAAGTTGCACCCTATGAAGCTTTGTATGGAAGGCAGTGTCAAACGCCATTGTGTTGGAATGAGGTAGGTGAAAAACAATTGGATGGTTCTGAAATAGTTCAGCAGACTACCGATAAGATAAACCAGATAATGGAAAGATTGAAGATATCTCAAGACAGACAAAGTTATGCTGATAAAAGACGGAAGCCGATAGAATTTCAAGTTGGGGACAAAGTTATGCTTAAGATATCAGCATGGAAAGGTGTGGTTCGTTTTGGAAAATGAGGGAAGTTAATTCTTCGTTACATTGGTCCTTACAATATAACTGAAAGGGTAGGTGAGGTTGCCTATAAGTTGGAGCTTCCTGAAGAACTTCAAGGGATTCATAACACGTTTCATGTATCGAATCTAAGGAAGTGTTTGGGTGATGAAAGTACTGAGGTAACTATTGTTGTCAGATTTATGCAATCCAATATGAGATTCACTTAAAATAGAACTTGGCGTAAGTATACACCTTGAACTACTATCGTCTCGTAACAAGTAATAATGGTAAAAGTACCAGATATCGATCCCACATAGAAGGCTGTGAAAGTCTTTCAAAAGTCCAATATTTAAAAAATTGATTTCAAATGGCGAATTCGAAGAAAAATCTTTTGATTGGTTTGTTTGAGTTATCAACTAGAAAATCAGTCTTAAAAGAGGAACCAAAGGGTGCAAAGGTTTGTTAAGATTTAAAATAAGTGTTTTGACAAAAAGATGATATAGCAAGCTGGACAGTCCGATAATACCATATGAATGATTCTATAGTACTGTCACAGTATTTAACTATCGGTTCAGACGACCTCCAAAGAGTGCACACCGGCCCACTTTGGTACTTGGAAGGAGACTTTTTGGTACTTGGAAAAACAATTTTGTATTTGAGAATGAACTAAACTTACAAAGGAAGAAATTCCAAAGTAAGACTAGTAATTAATTCCAAAAAATTTCTTTTTCTAAAAAGTGAAGTAACCTTGAGATTATAAATCCTTGCTTTGAACACACTTATAAATTTGAAAGTTGAGAAATTTGGAAGTTGGTTTGTGTAATTTAAGAATCAAGGTGCAAAAAGACTTGTGAGAATCCTTTGCAAAATCTCGAAATTTTAAATCACACAAATTGATTTTTAAAGAAAATGACACTTGAGAAAGCAAAGAACAAGATTATGAAGATGAACTTGAAATCCAAAATACTTAGATTAATACTTCCAAAATAACCAACTCTTAAGCTTAGAATATTTTAGTTCTTGAAGGACAAAGAAACCCAAAATATTTAAGCTTAAGATTGCAAAAATAAACTAGAGAATACTTAAACCCAAAGGTTGTGTCTTTAAATGGTTACAAAAGATGCATATATATAGAAGCTAGAAAAGTATCTAATAAGCTAAAGGGTACAATAATGATGTAAGCCCTTTTCTTGGCCATAATGTCTTCAAAATGAGGCTTCCAAGCCTGGCCCAAGCTGTATTCTCGGCTGCAAAAATAATCAGTTACTCCTACAACATCAAAATCCAGCTTCTGCAGTGGTCCTGTAGCACTGCCAAAAAATCAGAAATCTGCAAAAATGCTCAAGTTAGCATCAAAACAATGAAAATGCATACTAAAACATAAAAACATAATAAAAGCTATACTATGGACTAAACCATACTAAAAGTGGACTTTGGGCAAATAAAAGAAAGATAAAAATACTAATAAAATAAAGAAATAGGGTTAATTTATTAACACCTATCACATCCCTAAACTTAAACTGTTGTTTGTCCTCAAACAACTAAAATAAGAAAAATAAAGACTCAAAATACTAACAAACTAAAAAAAATTGAACATGCACACCACATAGCCAACATATACTTTGATTTTGCTATTTTTGAAAATTTTTGCTCATATCTTACTTGATACTTGAACTCCATAGCCCTTCATAAGCCAACTTCCCCAAACTTGGTCCTTTAAGTATGCCAAACCAAAAATTAGCCAAACATTTTCTTTGCTAAACTAGACTTACTATTTGTGTTGGGATTGCTATTTTTTTTCAATGCTTAGCCTTTTACCTCATCTCTCATTTCACTCCATAGCACCATTTTTCTGCTATGCATCTCATATTGAGGTATGTTTGGACCTTTTGGTCTTTTTCAAACAATTGGTGCACATTGGTACTCTTTTGTGCACAAGACATGGAACTTTGTTCTTGGATTTTTTTTTTGGTCTTAAGTGCATGTGATTCAAGTGTATGGATGTATTTGTTTGTGGCTTTTAAGACACCCATCCCCAAACTTTGAAGGAAACAATGTCCTCATTGTTTAGTTATGTAAAATAGGGCTGCAAATTGGGTATTTGAAAAGAAAGTCCAAATAAGATCTAGTTAAGTTTTAGCCCAAAAATAGATGTCTAAGTCTTAGAGGTAACTAAAAAGAAAACAAGTGAATGACACATGGATTATTGTGGCTATAGTATCAAATTAAGCAATCTAGGAGCAAATTTATTGTATTTTTTTTGTGTATAAGTGGCTAACATAGTGAATGTTCAGAAAATCAGTTCCTAAAATGACATTGAAACAAAAAAGCAAAGATGAGAATGAGATCCAAAGATATGTTATCTTATCTTTGTGAAATAAAAAGACTCAAGACACTCTTCTACAACTTTAAAGCAACAAAGCCTAAGTAGGAAAATTTCAAAATGACTCAAAGACTCGTGGAAAGGACTCAAACAGGAAAATGGGAACTGCCCATTTCAGAGAGGGACTTCCTCTTTTATGGAATCACAATAAGATTTCCAAATCAAACAGTAATGGATCCTCAAAGGGAATGCTTGAATCAATATAGGGACTACCTCTACACAAATTGGTTCATAAAGGTTTAGAGGGAATGCCTCTAATCTGGTCCATGTGTTTAATAGGGATAGGCTTAGACATCTATTTTTGGGAATGCCTCTAATCTGGACCATGTGAAACATAAAGAGTTCGACGCAACTTCGGTAAATGTTTCGTACCCGCCGTCTCTAAATTATGTTTATTAGATAGTTACGTTAGTCATCCGATTATTCGGGCGGGTCCCCGTAGGGCAACGATGGCCAACGGTCACCGCTAACACCCCCACCGTTCTTCACAATTGTATCTCGGTGACACCGGGTTGTCAAACCATGCGCTCGTTTCAGTTCGAAAAGATAGAGCTTACGCTTCATATGGTTGCCGTTAATACATGTACACAAAGGATGGCCGATGTTTCACCGTTGTGATAAATAGAAGGTTTCGGAACTCATTATGACGAGAGTTTTATTGGTTCAGTGTGTTGATTATTTGGAGGTTGATAGCTACTGCTCATCGAAAGTCTGTCTTTGATTTCTTAGAAAAGTCACACACAGAGATGTGTATATATATATATATATATATATATATATATATATATGTACATATGTATGTATATATATAGTAAAAGTTTACATATGTATATATAGTAAAAGTTGTCATCCATTACTAGTAAGTTATGCGTGAAAAATGGTTGCACTGTATATTTGGATTTATGCATGCATAGTCATGCAAAGGTTTTTTGTGGATGGCTTAACACACAAACACACACACACACATATATATATATATATATATATATATTTAAAATAAATGTGCATACATATTTATAAATTAAGGTTGGCTTAGTGTGTGTATATATATATATATATACCTATATACATGTGTGTGTGTAAGGACTAGATCTCATGGATTATTTGTAAGAAAAAAAAGGGTGTCAAGAGGACTATTTGATCATCTCTAAGGGTGTCGTATTATATTAAAGTTCATGACATTGGATTTGTAGGGAGACGCTAGCCACTGCAGAGATTGGTTTGGGCTACAACGAGTACTGTGAGTTATACGTGACTTTTTATAAAAATGGTTGCATGTTTTATTAAAAACTATTTACGAGTTTATTGATAATTTTATGTCGTTTATGCATTAAACGTGAAATATTTCCATAATATGTGTTTGTGATTTGTGTGGCAATGGGGGAGTATTACGGTGTAAGTCCGTAAGGCGAGCATGGTATGTGAGCTCGTCTAAGCCGTAAGTGCGAACATGCTGTGTGAGTTCGTCAAGTAAAGCTGTGTGAATTAAATACCTCCCAAAATGCAGTTAGCTTTGTAATTTAAATTGTTTTACCACATGCATGATAAATTATGATGCTTTGTGAAAATCATCATTGATATTATTCAAGCATAAAAACCGTGAATTCACTGGGCCCTAGGCTCACCCAACTCTTTTTCAAAATAATTATGCAACCAGGACGTCACTCATTCGGGAGTAGTAACAAAGGGAAGGAGAAAGCTTAGAGTTGGGCTATCATTGGAATAAAGACACGACGAAGAGTGTTGATGAAGATTTAGACAACTTTGCTTTAAGTTTTATTATCTTGAACTATTCCGTTGCGTTGAACTATTTAGACATTATAACTTTATTTATATATATAGATGTTTTATTTAAAAAAAAATTTGGGACGTTACAATACTCTCGCCTGCAAATCACGTGGGTGGCTCTAACGGAACTAAATAGATGGCCGTTTGCAAGAGGGACCATTCTGTTACAAAAATGAGATACGTCAAGTCCGAATTTGTAATAAATAAAGTTTTGGGACCAAATCTGTAATCAACTCTAAAATTTAAATCTCAAAAGAATTTCATAACACTTGTTTTCGTAAATAACTATGGATTTTAGATTGAGAATGATTTTATAAAATATGTTTTTGTAAATGGGGACAATTTTCTTATATTTGTTAGCTTTTATAAAAGTTTTCTAATAAAAACATTAATTTGAATTATTTGAATTCAGATTACAAAAAGTCAACAAAATCTAGCAAGGTCGGTCCTTGCGGAAGTCCACACCCAACCACATCTAACAAGCCAACAATGCAACAACTCTTTTTTGAAAGGGAAATTGGCTCAAATAGCCACATTACATAGGCATATTGGTCTCCTAGCAACTTCTCTCCAACATTTACCAAAATAGACCTAGGTCCGCAATGGCGGACCTGCAGGTCCTCTACCTCCGCCATCGACCTCTGTTGTCGTTGAGTGAGATCGTGACACGTGACGAAATGGCGGACCTGGGTCGGGTGGCGGACCTACCCGTTGCGGACCTGGCTTGGACCAACAATTTTTTTTGTCTTTTTCTGGAGGTAGCGGACCTGCAGGTCCGCCATTGCGGACCTAGGTCTATTTTCGTCAATAAGGTATAGAAATGGCTAGGAGACCAATATGTCAACGTAATGTGGCTATTTGAGCCAATTTCCCTTTTTGAAACGTTGCACACAGAGTTCCGTACAGTCCTTGGTGTTGAAGACCGCATCGACCAAAATTTGAAACTTGTGGTTTAAAAATAGAGTTTTCTTCATTCTTCAAAACAACTTTTTAGGCAACATAAAGATCAGAAAAATGAAGACTCTCTCTCTCTCTCTCTCAAAACTCTATCAAAACACCTCAAGGAAATGTTAATGTTTTTTTATTTTCTCAATCAATATTCATCCATTGAGAGTTATTTTGTTCCACAACTTGAACATCTTTGTAAGTCTTCATATTGTAAGTGATATGTGATGTGAGTTAAACACTTTTTATTTTCTAACATTTGGATTAAAGTTGTTCATCTTTTTGAAAGTGTTTAAATATTACACTAATCCTTTGAGATTTATTATATTTGTGTTAGCTAGGTTTGAATTATATCTCCCTGCACCTATCATCTTTGAGTGATTCTCCCTTTAATAAAAGGTAGAGTCTTTCATATCTTTGTTGTAAGATCACTGTATACGGTTTTGTTCTATCATTTAAAGAACAACAATATGAAGTGACTCGCGACAAAATATATATAATTTAACAGTTCAAATAGAAGTGTCTCGGTGTGACTCGAGAAGTAGCCAACTTGGGTGAACTACAGTAAAACTTGTGTAACTTATGTCTTCCCTAATCTCTTTACTTTCTTGCAATATTAATTGTGTGTATGAGATTTGTAGGTTTTAGTTTACAAACTTGTGATTGGGTCTTGAAGTTTTAGGGGGCGTTTGGTTCGCTGGATTCCGCCGGAATCTGGTGGAATTGGAATGGTCAATTTCATTGACCAAATTTCGTCGTGCTGTTTGGTTGCCAAGGGAATGGAATTGAATTCCATGAAATCCTTAGATTAAGGAATTGGTCATTCCATTTGAAAATGGATGAAATTGAATTCCATTCCATCATGGTTTTTCAAAAAGACAAAAATACCCTCCAAACCTTTTCTAACAAAATTAAAACCAATCAGATGTGGATTTGGTTTCCTCTCTCTCCTCTCTCTCTCCTCTCTCTCTCCTCTCCCCTCTTTCCCTCTCCTCTCTCTCTTCTCTCTCCTCTCTCTCTCCTCTCTTCTCTCTCTCCTCTCTCTCTCCTCTCTCCTCTCCTCTCCTCTCTCTCTCCTCTCTCTCTCTCTCGACATTTAAAATAAATAAATAATTAAATAAAAATAAAAGAAAAGGTATTTTTGTCATTTTTCAAAATTCCATTCCAATTCCTTTGTAAACCAAACAGACATATTCCAATTCATTTGACTGATTACATTTCATTCATGCCAACCAAACAGTTGGTCAAACAACCTAAAAACATTCCATTCCAATTCCTTCCAGATTCCAATTCCATTGACATATTTCATTCCATCAGAAATCATTCTGAAACACCCCCTTAATCTCTATATTCACACAATTGTTTCCACTTTATGATTGTTTGAATCAATTAAAACTTTGAAAAACAAAATTGAACTTGGAGCAAAGAAAATCACAATATTCTTATGGCTAATTTAAGATTGTTTAAGTGATTAATTGGAAGTTGTTTAAGCAAACATAAGTATTAAGGTTCAATATTACATTTATGTGACGTTAGGTAAATTATCAAATAAATGTCACTAAGTGCATCTCCAACAGCTATGCTAAAATAGAAAAAAAATAAGATTTTAGCAATTTTGTTGCTCCAACAGCTATGTTAAACCATATGCTAAAATAGAAAAAAGAAGAGAAAGAAGATAAAAATCTCCAAATTTGAAGAAATCTCTAAGGAGGCGTTTGGTTCGCAGATTCTGATGGAATTGGAATGTACAATTCCTTTGACCAAATTCAATTCCCTTGTTTGGTTCATTCTTTTCTATGGAAGGAATGCGTGAATTCCACCAAATTCCACAAATGAAGGATTTAAACATTTCATCCTAAAACCCATGGATTTCAATGGAATGAAATCTTATATTTTGATAATTCCAAATTTACCCTTTACTCCAAACTAAACCCTACTAATATTGATTATCAGCAAACACCAACTATCTCTCTCATCTCTACCTCCCTCTCTCTGCTCTCGCTATCTCTCTCTCCTCCCTCTCTCCTCTCTCTTTATCTCTCCCCTCTCTCTCTTCCCTCTATCTCCTCTCTTTATCTCTCCTCTCTCTCTCACCTCCACTCTCTCCTCTACCTCTCCTCTCTCCTCTCTCTCTATCTCTCCTCACTCTCTCCTCTCTCTTTCTCTTTCCTCTCTTCCCTTTCTCTTTATCTCTCCTCTCTCTCCTCCACTCTCTCCTCTCCCTCCCTCTATCCCCTCTCTCTCCTCCACTCTCTTCCTCTCTCCTCTCCTCTCTCTCTCCCTCTCCCTCTCTCTCCTCACTCTCTCGGCATCATTCATGTGCTAAAATAATAAAAACATTTTTTGTTAAAAATTAAACTATTTAATGACTATTTTATTAAAGTAATTTTTGTTTAAAAAATTAAAATAATCAAAAAGGGTATTTTAGTCATTTACCAAAATTCCATTCCAATTCCGAAACTACAATCTGTGAACCAAACAGAAAAATTCAAATTCATTTAACAGATTCCATTCCAATTTTGTCAACCAAACAGGTGGTCAAACCTGACAACATTCCATTCCAATTCCATCAAAGTCAAATTCCATTCCATCCAAAAATATTCTGCGAACCAAACACCCCCTAAAACTCTATTTCTAAGAGAGAGAAATAATATTTAATTCTTTCCACCAATAGGAGAAATTGAAGTTGTGTGTTTAGGAGAGAGAAATAATATTATATTAAATGTATTGAATATTTTAATAATATAATTGATGATAGAATTGCTAAAATAGAATAGCTGTTGGAGTTTGATGTAATTTCTTTTAGAGATTTTAACTTTTTATACTCTATTTTAGAAAAAGTATAGCATAGCTGTTGGAATATAATATATAATTTAAAAAAAATAAAATATATAATATTTTAGAAAAATTATAGCATAGTTGTTTAGAAAAATTATAGTATAACGGTTCAAATAGAATATATAATTTAAAAAAAAATCATAATTGTGTCACAACAATCCATGTACTAAAGCATTCAAGTAAACTTAACCGAGTCATAAAATGTTCAAAGTAAAAAACTTTTACCTCACTAAATTTACAATATGATCATGAAATAAAATAAAATAAAATAAAGATAGAAGGGAAAAGGGAAAACTTTCAATTAAATATAGAGATTAAAAGGCTTGAGTTGTGCCCTTTTTTCCAATAATAGTTAGGATAATTAGACTAAAAGCCAAACTAAGCAAAAGCAAAAGGAGTGGTACATCCCATATGGAAGTAGGGTTGGGGAAGAGAAACAAGGAGGGTGCATCTTAGTTTACATTTCTATGCCCCAAAGGTAAGAAAATGATGGAAACAACATATTTAGTAGCTTAAATATATTTCAGAGGGAATCATAACACTAGCCACAACTCGCATGATGTTGCTCAGTGGTGACCGATGAACACTTTTTTGATTCTTGGTAGTAGGAGAGAAAATTGTAGTCGTATACTTCATAGCCATCTTCCAAACATCGTTTCTTACTAAATCACCTATCATCACTGATGATGATTATACAAACTGATAAATTTTGATGGAGGAACATTTTGAGGATTAGTGGCAAATGCCAATGAAATATCAATTGAATTGAGTTGTGGTGGTGGGTTTCGCCATTGAGGAATTGGACCTGCAAGAAGAATGGTTTGGAGTAGAGGACCTGCTTCTTTCATGGCCTGCAAGAACTTGCCATTCTTGGGCAACCTTTTTGTCAATACCATGTTATCAATGGCATGTGGTGTTAATGATGATGATGGCAACAATGGTAATGACATTTTATCAAATTTTTTGGTTTTAGCAAAAAATTCAGTAGACTCTGATGATGAAGCTGAAGCAACCCCAACAATAGGGTCATCTTTTATATAACTAGCGGGAACTCTTGCAAAAGAAGCACTGGCTTCAAACTTTTGAACTTTTTGTTGGAGAATGAGGTTTTCCAGAACTAGTCTTTGACACATGAACTGGGATTCATCTGTTTCTTTTATGGCTTTTGCCAATAAACATTTCAAATGCAAAACCTCATCTCTTTTTCTAGCATTTTCTTCACGAGCATATGCAACTCTAGTTTCCAACTCTAATATTGAGTAAAATGGAGCATGCTTCTGCTCCTCAGTCAGACGAACCTAATAACAAGCACAAGAAGCAAATGTTACACATTGAATCCTAAATGAAAGAAAATATAGTCGATAATCAATCAAAATATCATCTCTTTGCTTTGACAAATATTACTAATGATGAAATGAGAATACAAGAAAATCCAAAGAAGCAACTTGTCTTCTTTCAAAAATGAGATTGTGCAAAGAAAATATTCATACTTCTTCTTGGTAATCCCACTTCCAATTCCAAAGACTAGATGATGCCTCCATGGTGTCACACCAAAAAGAGATCAAGGGTTTGTGTATGTGTGTTTTGCACTCGTGGTGAGGGGTTTGATTACGGAACAAGTGCTTTCTTTTATAGCTTCTAACTTTGGTTATTGTCAATGAAGGCATAAGGTTGGGATATCCCAAAGTGAAAGCAAAAAGCAAGTAGAAAAGAAAGCTCAAGATGATAGTGCTTGTCTTCATACTAGAATGTGACATTTGAAGCCTTGCTTATAGATATCGTGGTCTAGAAGGGTAGAACATTATTGCATAAGATCAAAATTACAAAACTTTGTTTATAAACGCTATTTCATAAGCTAGACCACAGGTCCAAAAGACTTGGCCATTGCCGACCAAGATGGATGAACCTACTCCAAAAACTCGTCTTGAACTTCTCCTGAACTAACTATTCATGCAACTACGTACAATACTATATTGTAGATATTTCTTTGTTTTTTAATAGAAGATTTTGTTTTAAGGTGCTCATAGAGAAAATACCCCAACAATTTATTATTAAAATGAGTATTATATTTTTTGTTTAAAAATCAAACTCGTTAAAGAATAATAATAACTAAAAACAAATTAACCTTAGAAATTATTTTGTTAAAATGGTATCATTATTTTCAACACCTTTTTGGTTTGTTTGGCATGTAACTTAAATAGTGATTCCCCTTTCCATATTCACGTTTGTTTAAGGATTGATAGATATGGTTGCTTTGCTTTTGGTAAACATAGACCGAAAATAAATCAAAGAAAGCATCAAAACGTCAAACATCAGGAATGCTTTATCATATAAAAGTGATTGATTATGCACGCATAATAATTGTATAATAACTTTAACGGTACGGAGTTACCTCCTATAACCTATTTTATTGTTTATATTTAGTAGGATAGGAGGGTTAGATAAAAAGTCTAATTATTGTTGTTTTATCTCTCTCTCTCTCTCTCTCTCTCTCTCTCTCTCTCTCTCTCTCTCTCTCTCTCTATATATATATATATATATATATATATATATATATATATATATAGTTGGTTTCAATTGGAAACCATATTAAATTGACAACTTTAGAAATCGTCAATTTCATTGGTTAAATTAATGAAATTGGTTTATAAAGTTGTTTAATATGATAAAGTTGTTTCATATAATTTTTTTGTTAATGAAATTGTTTCATATATTTATGTTTTTTTTATGTAGTTTCATCTATTTTTTTCATTCTGATGAAATTGTTTCATGTATTTTCGTAGTCTGATGAAACCTTTTCATTTTTACATAAAAAAACACAAATATATGCAACGATTTCATCAATAAAAAAATTATATGAAACGATTTCATCAATAAAAAAATTATATGAAACGATTTCATCAAATTAAACAATTTTATTAACTTGACCAATAAAATCGAGGGTTTTCACGGTTTTCAAAATTAGAGTGGTTTCCATTTGATCACTCCCTATATATATATATATATATAGAGAGAGAGAGAGAGGGGGGGGGAGGATCATGCGAGAAACAAACTAATTTGCGAGAAGGCGAGAAGGAATGTGGGCCACATAATTTATTAATTAAAAAAACTATAAATAAAAAATAAAAAATAGTTTTAGAAATTAGGATAATTATCATTTTAAATTGGATAAATCCTTAAAATTATCATTATATCTTTTAGATTTATTTATTTTGTAATTTCAATTATTTATTATTTTTTTTTCTAAATATACTTTTAATAAAAAAAATTCACAATTTTAACCAAATATCACACGTGATATCATTATATAAATATTTATGCATATCATATATCATATTATTAGATGTGATAATTGTATGTATTTTAGTTAATCATATGTGATTATGTATACTTCTATTTATAGATCTTTTTGTGATGTAAATATTATCACATGTGATAATTGTATATATTTTAGTTAATCATATGTGATTATGTATACTTCTATTTATAGATCTTTTTGTGATGTAAATATTATCACATGTGATTATTGTATATATTTTAGTTAATCATATGTGATTATGTATATTTATATTTATAGATCTTTTTGTGATGTAAATATTATCACATGTGATTATGCGTCATTTATATTCAGACATATATTATCATATGTGATATTTACAAAAATTCACCTAGTGGGATCATATGTGATACATAATAATATATCACATGTTAAATGAAGTTAATCACATGTCATTCAAAACGTAAATATGAAAAATAGAAAAAAATGGTGAAATAAATAATGAATTAGCTATGGATATCACATGTGATATTTGATGAAAGTTATGATTTTATCTAGAAATTAATAATATAAATTTGATAAAAAAAATTATGAATTTATTAAAATTAAAAAATAAATAAATTTAAAAGATATTATGAGATTTTTAAGAATTTATCCAATTCAAATTGTAATTATCCTAATTTTAAAAAAAATAATTTATTTATGCTATTTTTTAATTAATAAATTATGTGGCTCTTATTCCTTCTCGCCTTCTCGCAAATTGACTACCTTCTCGTTTGAACCTGCCCCTATAATATATATATATATATATATATATATATATATGAGCGATCATTTGAAAACCACTATTATATTGCAAACTTTGCACACCAATTCTAATCAATCAATGAATTTCTTCATCTTTTTATAAATTTTAATTATAAGGGTAAGGTTGTCTTTCGCTATTTTATCCATTTATTTATGGTAATTATCTTCTACCGTTATTTTTGGATATGTTTAAATTAATAACCAACTAATTATGGTGTTTATTTGTTTAATTAAAAATCAATATAGCAAACAAAAGTGGATGAATGAAGTACTGCTCATATCAACATCTTGAAGTTGTGTCTTTCATGGATGCTTCAGATGGATACATAAGTATATATGTTGTTCAACTCGATTAATGCCATCACGATCAACTCTCGACTTATCTACGGTTAATTTATGTTCATCGTCGTTCATATTCGTTCATCGTCGTTTCATCTCCGTGTCATCTCAGTTTCATATTCATTTTCATCTCTGTTCATCGTCGTTCATCGCCATTTATCTCCGTTCATCGCCGTTCATCTCCGTGTCATCTCGGTTTCATCTCCATTTTCATCTTCGTTCATCGTCGTTCATCTCCGTTCATCGCCATTCATCTCAATTTCATCTCGGTTTCATATCCATTTTCATCACAACTTCACTTAGTTTTCATCACGATTTTCATCACAATTTTATCATGGGTTTATTATAATATACATCATGGCTTCTAATTAAATATATTAATTTTTCATTTTAATTATGTTCCAAAAAATATCATGATTACATCACCGGTTTTATTAATTAATTAGATATATTAATTTTTAATTTTGGTAACCAACTACAATCTTGACCATGTTCCTAAAAATATTACAGTTTTATCATTTTTCCTTAATTATGTCTTGAAATTACAATATACGATTTTGCCCTCACTCTCTAATTTTATTAATCAAATATATTAAACTTTAATCTTAATTACCATAAATAACTCAATTTAATCTTGACCATTGATTGATGAAATCTACGTCTAGGAAGTGGGTTGCAAAGTTTGCAATTTTATGGTGGTTTGCAAATGAAACCACCTCTCTCTCTCTCTCTCTCTCTCTCTATATATATATATATATATATATATATAGTGTGTTTGGTTCATTTGAGAAATGGTAAATATATGAGAAATAGAGAAGTGATCTTAGTCATTCATATGGTCAAGATCGGATTTAATTGGTCAAAAGTTGCGGCTTTGACTGGTCAAAAATTACGGCTCTTCCAAAAATATAAGGGTATTTACGTAACTTTGACAAAAACACGCGCGTGTTCATATATATGAAGGCATGCAGTCATATATGAATGCATGCGTTCATATATGAATGTTCGTAATTTTTACATAAACACTGATTGCATGCCTTCATATATGAATGCATGCAAAAAAAAAGTGACATTCATATATGAACGCCTGTTTTTTGCATGCCTTCATATATGAATGCATGCGTTCATATATGAATGTTCATAATTTTTACATAAACACTGACTGCATGCGTTCATATATGAATGCATGCAAAAAAAAAGAGTGACATTCATATATGAACGCCTGTTTTTTGCATGCCTTCATATATGAATGCATGCGTTCATATATGAATACGTGCAAAAAAAATAGTGACATTCTATTAACATTCATATATGAACGTCTACTAACATTCATATATGAACTTCTGTTTTTTGCATGCATTCATATATGAACACACACGGCTAAAAAAAAAAGAAAAAAAGTGATATTCATATCGGAACGCATGCGTTCATATATGAATGCGTTTGGATAATTTACAAAAATACCCTTCGAATAATAAACAATGTGAGGAACACGGGAGTGGACCATGAGAGCAATTATCCCCTAATTATCGGTCAAAGCCGCCGATCTTGACCGAATTAATGGTTTAAGATCACTTCTCTATTTCTCATATATTTAGTGTTTCTCAAATGAACCTTTTCCTATATATATATATATATATATATATATATATATATATATATATATATATATATATATATAGGGGTGGTTTCAATTGGAAACTAAATTTTATTGGAAACTTTGAAAACCAAATGTCAACCATTGATTTTTTTAATCAATGGTCAAGATTCATTTGAATTATATATGGTAATAAATTAATTAATTTATTAATAAAAAATAATAATAATATGTCAAAAGGGTAAATGTGTCCTTTTCTTTTGTGTTTCAAAATTGACAACAAAGATGAAATATGCTTAAATATAGAAAAACGTATATTTCTTAAAAAAAGAGAACATATCAAGACTACTTTATTATTACTTGTTCATCAATATGCAGTATGTAAAAACCCAAATAAGTTTCATTACCATTATTGTTTCATTAACTTTTCATTATGTTTCACTATATCAAATTTGTTTTATTAGGTTTCACTATATTAACATTTTATGTTTCATCAGGTTTCACTATATTAATATTTTGTTTCACTATATCAAATCAATTATGTTTCACTATATTAATATTTTGTGCCTGAAAGTAATATTGAATATTTCATATGAATATCAACTTTCATTCATTGGATGAATCAATCACTGATTCATAAGAATAAAAAAATTGATTTGTAGCTTGTGTATGAATCAATTTGTGTTTACCTAAATTAAATGTTTCATGTTTAAATTAATAAATGATCAATATTACCATATATAAAATACATTAAAATTAAATAATTAATATTATAATAATAATAACACTTACCATATATATTATGAAATTATGTAAAAGACTAAAATAACCTTATTAATTAAAAATAAAAATAAAAAAAGGAAATTCAATGATTGGTTAATTTCGGTTTCCAAAGTTTCCAATGTAATATTGGTTTTCAATTGATTCATCCCTTATATATATATATATATATATATATATATATATATATGTGTGTGTGTGTGTGTGTGTGTGTGTGTGTGTGTGTGTAAGTGTGTACGCGGGTTGGGTTGGGTTGGGCGGTTTGGGACATTTTTACAACCCAAACTAAACCCAACCCAACTCATTCAAAAGTATAACCCAACCCTTGCGGGTTATGGCGGGTTGGACGGGTTGGGCGGTTTAGTAGTTTACATAAAATTGTAAAATGAATTACGATAAATACTACTAAGAATACACAAACGTTTAGTGAACCAAGAGGTTATTTGGTTAGCATTTAACAGTGCTAGGGTTGTAAATGAACCAAACGTTTGGCTAACCGTTCGGGAAAATTTCATTTATATTCGTTTATTTAAGAATTGATCGAACATGAATACATTTTTTTGTTCGTTTAGTTAAATGAACGAACATGAACAATGAACTCGTTCGTTCATTTACGTTCGTTTATTTATGTTTGTTTATATATATATATATATATATATATTATGATATTAATATGTAAAATCATTAATTATATTAAAATTTAAGAATTCCTTTTTTATTATTCATAAATTTACCCGATTTTTCATTTTGTTATGTTATTTCGGAACAAAATGATGATTAATGATGTTGTTTCTTGTTCATTTGTGTTCGTTCGTTTATGTTCGTCTGTTTACGTTCATTTAACATCTTAACGAACAAACGTAAATGAACTCGAACAAACACAATTTCTTAACGAACGAACATGAGCACAAAAAATTACGTTCTTTAACCGTTCGTGTTGATTCATTTGTTTGGTTAAGTTTATTGAACGGACACGAACAAGCCTCCATTAGTTTGTTCGGTTATGTAAAATGTATTATATATATATATATATATATATATATAATGTATATAATATATTTTGGGCTATAAATTTGCTTAAATAGACTAGTTGTTTTTTTTATTATTGTATTATTTATATACATATATATATATAGACGGAGGTTCAGGGGAAAACCTCAAAAAAACGGAAAACTGAAGAACACTCTGGTAGCCTTCCATTTGGACAGTATGCATTTGTGCATATAGGTAAATTATGTTGATTTTTGGTTTTTATGCACAAGTGCATTATGCACTTGTGCATATGCACGTGTGCATGTTACAAATTACCTGTATGCACAAGTGCATACCGTCCAGATGAAGGGCTACCAGGGTGTTCTTCAGTTTTCCATTTTTTTGAGGTTTTCCCCTGAACCTGAACCTGACCCTATATATATATATGTATAATTTTATAAAAATTATATATTAGCGGCGGGTTGAACAAATCGTAACCCAATTTCAACCCTCTTTATTTGCGGGTTGGCGGTTTGGCGGGTGGGCGGTTTAGCGGTTGGGTGGGTTGGGTTTAATTGGGTTGTTAGCGGTTTGGGTTTCGCGGGTTGAAGGTTTTTTATATTTACTATATTTTCTTTTTCTATATGTGTGTGTGTGTGTGTCAAATCAAATACAAATCGTGTATTTGTTGCACCTCTTACAAACCAATCTCAACCCTTGATATGGATAAGAAATATATAATTGCATATGAATAAATTGCATTTTCACATATGCAATTCCATAAATGGGAATAACATATGTGAATAATATGTATAGTCGTAAGTTGAAAAATATAAATAATGCATGTATGAAACCTTTGAAGTATATATATATATATATATATATATATATATATATATATATATATATATATATATATATATATCAAGAGTTGAGATTGGTCTGTGAGGGGTACAACATATGCATGGTTTGTATTTGAAGGGGTCTCTCTCTTTCTCTCTCTCTCTCTCTCTCTCTATATATATATATATATATATATATATATATATATATATATAGTCTGTTCTCGTGAGACCATGTTTTTACACTTGAAACTTTACATCAAAACATTGTGAAGATTCAGATTTTTTTACCTTAACAATATTTTGTTGTGAAGTTTCAAGTGTAAAATCTTGGTCTCACGAAAACAGGTTGGTCTCACGTGAACCCAAACCTATACACACACACACACACACACACACACATATATATATATATATAGGACGGTAATCAAATGAGAACCACAAAAATATTGAGAACCTTAAGAACCAATCTCAACCATCTAATCGTTACAATCTAACAACCTTAATTAATGTTTCATATATAATTAAGGAAGGACACGATAATAATTTTTCATTTTCTTGATTATTTTCTATTTCCCTTTTTTTTATAGATATCAAAATTTAGAATTATTGTTTTATTATTATAATCTTATACGATGTAATTTATATGTAATAATAAAGTATTTTAATTTTCATTAATTGATAATAATATTTTATATCTCATTAGTTCATTGTATTATTAATTTAATTTTTTAACCGCTTATTTTCTTACATATACATTATCTAATGGTAATGTATATAAAAACATACATCTTTATAAAATATTTTTGACTATTTATATAATAAAAACATCATATAGAAAAAGAAAATATAGTAAATGTAAAGATATTGTAATTAAAACAATACCTTTGTATTCTGAAAACACCAAATTTTAATTTACACAATGAATAATACAATGTGAAACACACAGTTTTAATTCACACAATTTAGTGTTGTTTGAGATTGTGAAAACAAAACATAGTTGATGTAAAATGTAATGTGAAAGTGAAACACTAAAGTGTTCTTTCATATTGTAAAAAAAGATAATGTCGCTAAAATGAAGCAATAAAATGTTGTTTCACAATTTTGAAAACAAAAGTTGACGTGAAATATGATGTGAAACACTAAAGTGTTGTTTCATGTTGTGAAACAACACAATGTTGCTAATATGAAACATTGTAGTGTTGTTTCACATGGTGAAACAATGTAGCGTTATTTGATATTGTGAAATAATATAATGTCGCTAAAGTGAAACAATATATTTTTGTTTCACAATAAGGTGAAATAATGTAGGGTTGTTTCACAAATGAAAACAAAACAAAAGGTAACGTGAAATGTGATGTGAAACGCTAAAATGTTGCTTCATATTGTGAAACAACACAATGTTGTTAATGTTAAACAATGTAGTCTTGTTTCACATGGTGAAACAATGTACTGCTGTTTCACACGGTGAAACAATGTAGTATTCTTTCATATTGTGAAATAATATAATGTCGTTAAAGTGAAACAATAAATTGTTGTTTCACAAGGTGAAACAATGTACTATTGTTTCACAATTTGAAAACAATTCAAAACAAAAGTTGACGTGAAATGTGACGTGAAACACTAAAGTGTTGTTTTATATTGTGAAACAACACAATGTTGTTAATGTGAAACAACGTAGTGTAGTTTCATTTGGTGAAACAATGTATTGTTGTTCATAATGTGAAAAAAAAACCAAAATGACGTTAAATGTGATGTTGAATACTAAAATGTTCTTTCACAAGGTGAAACAACATACGAGTTAAATCATTTTTATTGTTTCATCTAAAAACTGCAATTATTAAAGAAAATGTAAAAAAAATTATAATGATACTCGTGTCAAATTAAAGAAAATAAAATGTTCATTTTTTATATAAATTTTTGCTTAATTTTTTATTGTAATTAATATAATTTTGATTTACAAAGGAGGTGATGTTTAATTTCAATTATATAATTTCAATAAGAGATAAAAAGTGAAGAGATTTACTTTTATGCCCTTTTAAGAGTTACGTGTAACACCCGTAATTTTTGGTAAGTAAAAGTCACCCAGTGATCTATTGATGCTTTCAATTTATGATTTTGTACTTTGGGACATACTGCATTCGATCCCTATCAGTGTCGAGAGCGTTGCGGTTGGAAGAAGTCAAGTTTCGAGGCTCGAGGGAGGTTAGGCGATAGTGCTCACGACAGTGACAAGTGTCACTGTCGCCGTGTCACTCTCACGGGAGTGGTATCGCGGGCTCATGGAAGCGGGCGACTATGCCTCGCGACTATGCCAAGGGCATAGTCGTCGTGTCAAAGTCGCCGAATTTCAGCCACTCTCTTCATTTTACCACTTCTTACCTCTCCCATTCTCTCCCAAACCGGTTCCCCTCTCTTCCTCACGAACCCTAACCGATTTTGGGGGTTTTCCATGAAGATCAAGGTGTTCCCTCTCCATATTATGCTAATGGCTTCATCCCTTGATGCAAAGTTGAGTTCTCATCTCCAACACTAGAAATTTTGGGGGTTTTCTAGGTTTTCACCAAAACCTAAGTAGTAAGTTTATACTCTCCATTTCTAAACCTTATTATAGGATATAAATGCTCTCTTGATGATTTCCTAGTGTTTGGTTTCTCAAATTTCGGGTTTGATGGTTTTGGATAAATTAGGTCAAAAATTAGGGTTTTGGTTAAATTGGGGATTTTGATGTAAAATGTTTGGGGATCGATTCTTAATGGTTGGATGAGTATATTCATGGTTGGAAACTTGTGAACATAGGTTTTGGAAGGATTTGATTACGGATTCAAGTTTCTTTAAGGAAGCTCAAGTTGGGGTAAAATCTAGATTTAACCTAAATCTAGCGAGGTGAGTTCAAGTTGATTTGTGAAAACGGTGTACATGTCAAAATGTTCATTTTAAGGTGTTTATATGTTTTGCATGAAACTATCATTTGTTGGAATATTTGGTGAGTTGATTATTTGAAGTATTTGACTTTATAAACCTTGCAAAACACCCACTTTGGGATTCTTTGGGTATCTTGATAAATAAGTCATTTTAGAGTATTTTGATGGTTTAATGCATAAATGGAAATCATTTTAGAGTATTTTAATTGGTAATTGTTAATCGTTGGTCAAAAAGGGGTTTTGAGCATTTTGGCTCGGTGTTGACTTAAAAGAGTCTCGAAGACACTTGTCCGGTTTTACTGGCTCAATGTAGAGCCCGGTTATGGTTTACATACTAATGTAATGTGTTGTATACTGATGTTTATTACATGCTCGAGTGCGTTGGTCATTTCTGGATAGTTATGTAATGATAGACTGTGTTGCATTGGATCCATAGGCACGTAAGTCAGTCTATTTGGGAGGGTCAATTGGGTAATACGGGGTTGAACTTCGGTACCCATGTTTTACGACCGGAAACTTACAAGTAGGAACTAGAGGGTTGAGTCTGGAGGTGCTACCTGAGAGGTAGGCACTAGAATCTCCGCCGCTTGAAGTAATGCCTGAGAGGTAGTCTTTAAGTGTGACGGGCCTTCGGGATGAAGTTCATTGTAATGTTCATCAAGGTCAACCGCCTCTTATGGTGTAACTTGTTAAAAATTCGTAGGGACACTTGGACTGTTATGTCGTGAGGTGTCATACGATTAACGTTGCCAGAGTGACTTACTTTTATGTTCTTCCACTCTCAACGGATACGGGTCTCCCCCGTCGTTGGCCAACTGTATCTTATATGTTGACGTTTTACTTTATTGTCATTGGGCTTATGTGGTTGACCGTAAATGAGGACCTTAATATTTGATCTCCCTCCACGTATATTAATATGAAATACGTCATTCCCATGTTTGAGTATTTGGTTTCCCTTCCATTTCATGGTTGCGTGAGTATTGGGCCTAATGTCCATGTTTTCGGGGACGTATCGTATATGTGAGTTATTAACAATGTTGTATGGGTTGAGTATTTTACCCCACCCGTGCTTAGGTGTTTTGGGATATAACGTTTTATCCACGTTTCTTAAATCGAGAGTCAATCTCTATTCTCGTCTCGAGTAAGTTTGGGTTGCATCATTTTATAAATAATGTTTTGAAATAAGATATTCATCTTTGAAAATGCACGATTTTGGAAAAGAGTCGTCTTTGGGTTTAAAGTAAAACATCTGTAAGGTTATGATTTTTAAGTGGAGTTTATTTCTTTTAAAGGTATATTTACTCATGTAAAACTCTTGAACTCAGTAGGCGTTAGTCTAACCTTTTTATTTGTCGGCATATGCAATAGGTTTCGGTTAAGAATAGTTCTAGTATCACTGTGAAGAGAGAAGTACTAGTTGTGTGCTCGAAATGTGAATAGTTTAGGGAAGTCTTCCGCTTGGGGTTTTGTGAAGAGCAGCTCGTGTTGAGGATAAGTAGTACCCGACTAAAATTTAATTCTTGTATGTTATTGGAGCTTTTAGTTGTGAGATTAATTATAGGATGTTGACTTGGAGTATATTGAGTTTTAATTTATAAAAAAGGATTTTTACCCTTCTGGTGAAAACCTAGAAATCAAGAAAAACCCCAAAATGGAGAAAAAAACACTTGAATCCTTGAGTCGTAGCTTGAATCCTAGCTTTGATGTTGATAAAACCTTGGAAAGTTGTTGGAGAAGTGCTTTAAATGCTCCCGAATCGAATTTAATGAGGAGGGAAGGAAGAAAAACGTGGAGGAAAAGTGTTGGTGAAGAGAATGTGGAAAAAAGCCAAAATCGAGACTTTAGTGTGCAGACCAGAGCCGTAAGAGACCTGGCGTGCGACATCACATGCGTGTCAGGGACCAAAACCACAGTAAGTTACGCGACTGTCCGTGTGACTTCACGTAGCAGGACAGGTCGTGGGGTGCAACTTTTTGACCAATTTTGCTCGATTCCTTGGTTTTTCTTGCGGAGCTTTTCACCGAACGTAACCACTAAATGAAAGGTTTGATAAACAATATTTTAAGACCACATAAAAGGAATTTCAAGCTGCACATTAAATTAAAAATTCTGGGTGTTACAAAAAGACACTTACCATAATCTTTTTTTATGACCGAAAATGTTACTCGAAAAGGTAAATGAGGGTGATAATTTTTCCTGGTAAATGATTACCTAATAAGAGTTTGACATGTACAAAGTTTTCACAAAACAACTTGAATTCACCTTGCTAGGTTAGCAGGTCGGCCTAAGGTAGGGCGGTGAGGGCAATCGCCCTGGGCAACAATTAACCAAGGGCATCAAATTCTTAAACCATGCTCATGTGAGAGAATGAGTGTTCCATGAAAACCCAAACAATCTATAATAAAATATGTGGTTGAAAAGAAAGTTTTTCACACCTCTATTGCTGTTATATATATATATTGATTTTATAATATAATTTTATTGATTTTAATATTTCGTTTTATTTGTTATCAATTTTATGATACAATTGTAGTGCTCTGATACCAATTGTAACAACCTGAACATTTAATTACATAATAAAATAACATTTATTACTAAATACTGTCCCAAGCTTACAATGTCTTTACTATCAACTATTACACAACTGAGTTTCTCAAAAGAATAGCTATGGCAGGAAGTCTTCTATCTCCTGCTTAAGCTCACACCTTATCTTTTCCTTTATCTGCTATCTTGCGATAACCTGAAAGAAGATTAAAGTTTTGAAACAGCGAGGGTTAGACCAAAAGGTCTAGTGAGTCCCCTCCAATTACTATAACACAGTTCAAATATTAATTAAAACATTTAAACATAACTGCATATATCTCAATACATGCCTACTCTTTAAAATCACTTTAAAACATTTATGCTTTACATATATAAATCAATGTAATGGCCATTACTAATCACTTTCTACGCTCTCAAGCGTACTTTCAACTACTGACCAACATTCCCGTCAAAGACGGTATGTCTGTCTCGTACTGCCTTATTTTAGGGACACACCCTAATGGCATAAACGGGCCACACTCCCCGGTACGAGCAGGCGGGTCACACTTCCCGACTTAGGTCAAACTTCTGACTCAAATGTATACATACATTTGGTCCTGCCAGTATATAAAACAAGTTTATATACCCTGAGCATAAACATGCCCAACTAATTAAATCAATCATTTGAAATAATTCTACTAACTTTTCATATTATAAATGCGTAGTATATAAAAACTCACATTTATAAAATAACTGCTCAAATCATAAAAGATTTAGTTGAAAGACTCACCTTAATCCTTCCGAATTAACCTCTGACTTCTTACCGATTAACACCACCTACGATGGTATTAAAACAAAGGTAAGCTAACTTGCAACTAACACTCTTTATTTCAAAATACTCATCAATTGAAATCTACTGTTTTTAACCTGATCAAAACCAAACTGATTAAAAACCTCTTAGACCGATAAAACTCACTCCTGGTCAAACACATGTCCGGTCGAACACTGTTACAGGTCGAACACATGTCCGGTCTAACACACCTTCGGTCGAGCAGACCTCCGGTCGAACAGGTCAAGCAGACCTCCGGTCGATCCTTATCACCGGTCTTACATACATCCGGTCTTTACAACACTTCGGTCTTAACCACATCGGTTTAATACTACATCGGTCTTAAGCATATGACCGATGCATCATCTTCCGGTCTTATTCAAGAACAGAGTCGGTTTACACAGTTCTAAACCCAAAACTCTTTTGATCGATTAAATCGATCAAATACACGGTTAAAAGCTCGATTAACACGTCTATTTACCGACTATAACATGCAGATAGAAGTATGAAGCTAAAAACATACCTCTATTTGACAAACCGGAAGATTCCTTCAAGAATCTCTTCTTCTTTCTCTCTTTCTTTCTCTCTGCTTTTCTCTTTTCACTCTTTCTAACATTCACATCAGTATGAGATGAAAATCTCAAAATCTGATATTTATGTTATGAAAAATGGAATTTTCAATAAACCCCCTAAACTTTGATTAACTTTACACTTTTTCCCTCAACTTCCAAAATTAACAAAATTTCGAAACTGGGTATTACATCATCCACACCCCATGAATCGTGCTTGATACGGGAATTGATCCACTGCATCTTGGTGTATCTCATCATAATATACATCCAATGGTGGAACTCCTTTTTTACTATAACTTTTATTCTCACCAGAACCTAATGTGCACACATACATATATGTAGAAAAAATCTATTTGAAGATGCATACGTGAACAAATTGTTACAAATTATTCATATGAGTTTACATATGCATGTTCAAATGGTTTTTTCAATGACTCTGATATGAAATTTCTCTTAACCTTTATTTATTACCTTCTTACGATATTTAACCTTCTTATCTGGCCGGTCTTTACTAGAAGGTTATCATGCAGAAAACACAAGCTAGTGACATGTCTTTTTTGTTCTTTCTATTTAAGTTGAATTAAACCAATCTAATTAGCCAAACATAATACACACCTTATGACACTCAAAACTAAGATATAAAGTTAGTATTATGTAGATATTTTCTTTATCCCTTAATATGTATAAAGATTGTTTTCTTGAAATCACATGGCTTGTGAAAAAGATTTAGAGAAAAAAAGATAACGAGTAAACTACAATTTTGGTTCCTGTGGTTTACCACTTTCTTTGAAAGTGGTCCATATGGTTCAAAAACTGCAATTATCGACCCATGGTTTGCATTTTGCTTTGAAAATCGTCCCTGGTCACTAACTCCGTTAAAATCATCCGTTAGAGTCAGGAGTATTTTCATCCAACCATGTTTTTCTCTCTTTTTGCAAATTTTATTTGTTTTTTCTTATTTTGGTTTAACCCATAAAACATGAGGGACCAAATTGTAATTAAGTTATAGATATTATATTATATACTGTATATAATGTGTGTGTGTATATATATATATACACAGTTGTGGAAGAGGACACATGGACCATCTCCGGCTAATCCCAACGCCGACCAAACCCCTACCCCATCTCCGGCCATGATAGGGATCACCACCGATCGAGTCGATGTTCTTGCTAAACAACTACCCAACTTCGCAACCACCCATGGCTACCCTCACCGACCCGTGATCTTTAGCCGGTACCAAAACGGGTCCGAGTCTAACCATTTCAACGGCGAACCACCGATCAATATGAGATCAAATTTCATGGATCGTTACGGTCAAGGTGGCGCGAACCACTTCTCCCCCATTTTTTTGAATTAGGGAAAGGTTGTCCGGCTAGCCACCGACGAGTTCGTCTTCTCCGGCGAGCCTCTGGCGAGGTCGTCTTCTCTCTCTTTCTCTGTATCTCTCTCTCTCTGTGTGTGTATCTCGATCTGTCTCTCTCTCTCTGTTTATGGGTCCGATGACACAGAGAGATGAGAGAGAGATACGCTCATGGCTCGTAACCCATCCCAATATATGCAGATCTGAGATAGAGAGAGAGAGATCAAGATACAGAGAGATCGAGAGAAGAGAGAGATCGAGATACAAAGAAAGAGAGAGAAAGAGAGAGAAGACGACCTCGCCGGAGGCTCGCCGGAGAAGACTACTGGAGGGTCGCCATAGTATTGTATCTCCTCTCTCACTTTCTATATATATATATATATATATATATATATATATATATATTCATATTAATATTTTAATAATAATAATAATATCAATACAAATTAAAATAAATTACAAATTGGTCCCTAATGTTTTTATTAGACCTGGCAAAAACTGACACGACACGCTAACCCGACACGAACTCGACACGAAATAAACGGGTTTGGGTAATACATTTCAACCCGTTTAAATAAACGGGTTGACATGACACGACACGAAAATTAAACGGGTAAGGTCAGGGTCAAAATTTTCAACTCGAAAATGACCCGAATAACCCGTTATATATATATATATATATATATATATATATATATATATATATATATGTTTCAAACGAGAAGACAATCAATTTATGAGAAGGCGAGAAGCAATCTCAACCTCCCACCTCATCAGATCTTATAGTTTGTGATTATCTTGCCAAAGTTAGGGTAAAAGGGTATGAAAGTAATTTAGATTTTAAAAATTAATTAATTAATTATTTGAATCCCCTTAAAAATCTCATTATATCCTTAATTATATTATATCCCTAACTACATTGGATTCCTAAAAATCTCTAAGTTATGTGCATACTTTATTTTCCACGTTTTTTAATCTACCTTATCTATTATTTTGTGGATTTACATCTAATATTTTTTTTCTTTTCTTTTTATCAAATGTCACATGTGATATGTTATTCTATTATCACATGTGATAATACATATACGTGACTTTATTATCACACGTAGATATTATACATTATCACATGTGATAATATATATACATTAATATATTATTATAGGGGTAGGTTCATACAAGAAACTAAACATTTTGCGAGAAAGCGAGAAAGGTGATATCATATATGATACGCAAGCTTAATATATGATTAAACACATGTTACATTGGCAATACATAGACGTTTAATCATATATGATTAAACACATCCATGGGCTCTGTAATCATATGTGATTTCACACTTCTCGCAAAATGTTTAATTTCTCGCATGATACCTTCTCTATTATCATATGTGGATCTATTAAACAAATATGCATACGAGAAAAAAAATACAAGTCTATTAACATTATCACGTGTGATAATAAATTACATATGAATCTATTACCAATATCATATATGATTAGCACATAGGGTAAAACACAAGAGGATGCTCATAATATCACATGTGATAAAATAGATGGTAAAACACATGAATTCATCATCGATATCATATGTGATTAGCAACATAAAAAACCATAATATCACTTATGATTAATTAAAAAAAACTAAAACATACATGTTATCATTCATGAGGAAGATTAGATAAAAAAAATGGATGAATAAAGCCTACTAACCCACATCCTATAATTATATGGCGTCTTTGTTGTGTTTATCCCGAAATGATAGGATTTATCTATGGTTAACTAGATAAGCGCTATTTCTAAATGACATTTATACCCTTTTAATTTAATTTTGGATTATTTTATTTAAGGTATTAATCTAATGAGATGATTGGTCTAGAATCCTTCTCGCCTTCTAACAAATTGATTGTCTTCTCGCATGATCCTCCCCCTCTCTCTCTCTCTCTATATATATATATGTAGAGGGAGGATCAAACAAGAACAATAAGTATTTAAAAGAACACGATAACTAACAAAATCATTAGTGATTTTAGCTTAATGAGCAAAAAAGTCACGCGGACCTGAAACTGTGGCCAAAATCCATTTTTCGTGTGTTAATGTAAAATCACTAATGATTTTGTTAGTTCTCGTATTCTTTTAAATAGTTATTGTTCTCGTTTGAACCCGACTCTATGTATGTATATATATATAAGTTTTCCTTTTAATGCTTTAGATTTTTAGTGTTTTAAATTTGATTATAATTTTGAACTATAAATTTTGGATTTTTAATGCTTTCATTTGAATTTTGTATTTGTATTTTTTTGTGAATTTTCGATTTTTAATTTTAATTTTATAAATGTTAAACGGGTTAGGCGGGTCATGGTGGGTTAGGCAGGTCGGGTTAGGGTTGGGATTTTCTGACCCGTTTATTACACGGGTCGGGTTAGGGTTAGACACTTTCAACCCGTTTAACTTTGAACCCGACACGAACCCGACACGACACGTTTGTCAGGTCTAGTTTTTATGATTTAAACAAAAATAAGAAAAAACAAAGAAAGATTGCAAAAAGAGAGAAAAACATGGTTGGATGAAAATACCCCTGACTCTAACGGATAATTTTAACGGAGTTAACGACGAGGGACGATTTTCAAAGCAAAATGCAAACCATGGGCCGATAATTGCAGTTTTTGAACCACAGGGACCACTTTCAAAGAAAGTGGTCAACCACAGGGACCAAAATTGTAGTTTACTCAAAGATAATTTATCAAAATAGTTAAATATAATACAATATTCAACAATTAGAAACAATTTAAGATTTTAGCAATGCATTCATGATCTTATTACAATAATATCAACATGTTTGAAATGATAATGTATCTATCAATAATTCAATCTCTCAAGAATCAAAACACGTTCTTAGGTTTTATATAGGGCTTATTTTTCATAATATTATCCAAAAGCTCAAATTTACAAATATTGAGTACATTTAATATTTTGAAATTATTTCAAATTAGAAAAAAAACATAATAATAAAATTTTATTTTTAAAAATATTTTAATAAAACATTTTCTAAAAGGTTATCTTATAGAAAACCTAATATGATGATCTAGGCTATGTTTGGCAAAAAAAACTAGCTTATCAGCTAGCTTTTTTTTCCCTCCAAACATGTAGCAGGAAAAAAAAAAACTAGCTTATTGAAAAGCGACTCATAGTAGTGTTTTGAAAAGCTAGTTTATCAGCTACCAGCTAGCTTATAAGCTAGTTTGCCAAACAATGCCCTACTTTTCAAGTCTAATTAAATATAATTTATTAAGTTGCTAAGTTTCATGTTAATAACTTATTGTAACGTCTTTAGATAAAACATTGTTGGTTTACAAAACTTAAGTCTCACTAAATGCTCTATCATAACAATTGTGGATATTTTAATAAATCACTTTTATTGTCGTAATAAACTAAAGAATAATCAAAATTACATAATTATCATATGAATACATCAAAAAATAGATTATCGGTTTGTTGTACAATTAAGCATTATTAAAACCACTGAAATTTATAAACACATATATATTATATATGGAGGTTTGGATTGTGTATTGTCTCAAGTGAATCTAATTATATATATGTTTTTATAAACAAAGCAATAATAAATTAGGATCAGATAAATTTGTATATAAATTTAACCGTACATACCCGATCATGTGTATATAAGACATGCATGTACAAATACACACATACACGAGCTGTACATAAAAAAGAGTTGATAACTCATTGATATTTGCTAAAAGAATCACCAAAAATTTCTAGTATTAAATCTATATAAAAAAGTAAAAATAATCTTAAAAAGAAGGGTGTTGCTATCCCTACCCCCTCCTCACTCACAAAATCCCCCATACCCCCTCCTACCTCACTCACATACCCCCTATAGGAGGGGGTATAGATAGAATTCACCAAAAAGAAACAAGTGAAAAGCTATGATCTGACAAAAATGTTACCATAGGTACACGTAGGTCGTACATGAAAAACCAAGATAACTTATTGATTTTTGCTCAATAAATCACCAAATTTTGTAAGCATGTAAAATCTCGAAAAACTAAGCAACATGAAAAAGAAAAGAAATCATATCGATTCAAGTTACTACTGAAAAAGTGTGATATGATGAAAATGTTATACATATACAAGTCTTTACATAACAGATAAAAGTTAACAATGTTTGACATAGGAAAAATGTAATGACAAACTATAAAGATGAAATCCAATAATTTCATCGTAACGCAACTTTACTCTATGAATACATCCAATGAACATAGGCATAAATAATTTATAATACTACAAAATACTCTCGAGGGAGAACTAAAGTGGCTCACGGCAGGGACGGACCCAATTTTTTTTTTCATACGGTGACACCATATAATATAGACAAAAAAAATAATTACAAAAAACACGGTTTTTACCGATGTTCAACATTGTCTTATGTGCTTTTAGCCAAAATCCTCCACTTCGAGGGATTTTTTAAGCTTTTTGCTTTATTTCGAAGGATTTTTAGGTTTTTTTTATCGATTTCAAGGAGTTTTTTCGGTTTTTTTTGGTTGATTTCAATGGATTTTTTCGATTTTTTGGTTGATTTAAAGAGTTTTTTTTTTTGTTTTTTTGGTTGATTACGAGGTATAGTTGCACCTTCTTAAAGTTTCCAAAATAATACGGTAGCACCTTCCAAAACGATACGGTTGCACCTTCCACAAACCTAAATTTTTTTACCCTGTGCTAGAGAAATAATACGGTGGCACGTGCCACCACTACCACCTAAGTAGATCCGTCCCTGGCTCACGGTTGTAGTTATTAGAGCATCTCCAACAGCTATGCTATAATTTTTCTAAAATAGAGTATAAAAAATTAAAATCTCTAAAAGAATTACATCAAACTCCAACAACTGCTCTATTTTAATAATTCTATCATCAATTATATTATTAAAATATTCAATACATTTAATAAAATATTATTTTTTTTTCTCCTAAACACACAACTTCAATGTCTCCTATTGGTGAAAAAGAATTTAATATTTCTCTTTCTAATATATGGAGTTTTAGAGATTTGTCTAAATTTGGAGATTTTTACCTTTTTTTTTTCTCTATTTTAACATAAGATATAGCATAGATGTTGGAGCAAAAAAGTTGTTAAAATCTCACTTTTTTCTATTTTAACATAGCTGTTGGAGATGCTCTTATATATTTCCATTAAATAGTACATTTTAAACTTCACGGTTTATAATAACGATTGCTAAAAAATATACGAATATTGCTCAATGTTAATTTCTTTCGTATTTTTCATAACAAAAACATTATTTTGCAAGCTTTATAAAACGATTTCCAAATAACTATTTATTGGTCTAAAACAATTTTTTTGATCTATTTATGACAATTACACAAATTATTATTGAATATACAGATTAAATTTACATGAATTTAAAACTAGTATTCCTAAGAGATAGGTTAGGAAAGTTTGTTAGTCCAATGTACTATTTATTGATCCATTGTGTATAATGAAAATTGCAGCTTTCCCCCTACTTTCTATATGGTATCAGAGTATCCCTAGTACTGATTCCTTCTCTTTTTTTTTCTTCTTTATTGAAATTCCTCTTCTTCCATCGTGATGACAAACAACAAAGTAACTCCCCCTCCTAATCAATCCAACCAACTCATCACCATCAACACACATATCCAAGCTCCTCTAAAACTTACCTCTTCCAACTATCTCTCCCCGGAAAATCCAGTTTGAAACACTTTTCATTGGATATGTTGATGGATCCAAGCCATGTCCTTCCAGTACCATCAGCACAAACAATGAAGCCACACCAAATCTTGCGTACACCCTTTGGGTTCGCCAAGATCAGTTGATACTCAATGCTCTCATCAGTTCTTTATCATCATCTCTTATATCCTTTGTTGCCCATGCCAAAACCTCACATGAAGCATGGATGTCCCTAGCCAATACATATGCCAAACCCACCCATCGACCTTCACCTTGACCATATAACGACTTTTGTCAAATGTGCGACATTCAAGGTCACACAGCGAAGCGATGCCCATCTTATCAACTTGTATCCATATCGTCGTCCACTACAAGTAACAACCCAACTCCGTCCTGGCAGCCACACGCTTACTACAAAGCTAACGTTGCAACAAATCAACCGTCATGGTTGCTGGACAGCGGCGCCTCTCATCATGTCACTACAGACTTGAACAACCTTTCACTTCACGCACCATATACAGGTTCCGATGATGTGATGATTGGTAATGGTACAGGTTTATCCATATCCCATACTGGTTCTGCATCTTTAGCTACATCAACCACCACTTTTTCATTAAATGACGTTCTCTGTGTACCAAATATGAAAAAGAATCTAATATCCGTTTCTCAGTTTTGCAATACTAATAATGCATTTGTTGAGTTCTTACCCTTTTCTTTTCGTGTGAAGGACATTCGAACTGGGGTAATTCTTTTGACGGGCATTGCTAAAGATGGAGTGTACGAGTGGCCAACTATTCCACCTCAGTCGTCTCTAATTCTTGCCTTCTCGCACATCAAAACTACATCCTCCAATTGGCATTACCGCCTCGGTCATCCCGCTTTTCCTATTCTAAAACACATTATTTCCAATTTTCAATTAGAGTTTTCTGCACCCTTACCAAAGGAATTCTCATGTAATGCATGTTTGAGCAATAAAACTCATAAGCTTCCATTTCATGTTTCGTCTCTTACTTTAACAAAACATTTTCAAATAATTTTCTCCGATGTGTGGACTTCTCCAATTGTCTCATAGGATGGCTTCAAATATTATGTCATTTTCGTTGACCATTTTACTAAATACATATGGTTTTACCCAATCCAACAAAAATCTGATATTTCTGAAGTCTTTAAACGATACAAAGCCATTGTTGAAAATTATATCTCACTTAAAATCCTCACGTTATACACAGACAATAGGGGAGAATACATGGGTCTCACAAACTATCTTTCCTTAAATGGAATTTCCCACCTCACTACTCCACCACACACACCCGAACATAATGGCTACTCTAAACGAAGACACCGCCATATTGTTGAAACGTGACTTGCCTTACTATCTCATGCATATATCCCAACCACCTTCTGGCCCCACGCCTTTGCTACTGCTGTTTACCTAATTAATAGACTCCCTACCCCTACACTAAACATGTCCTCACCTCACCAATTAATTTTTCAGAAAAGTCCCAACTACTCTAAACTCAAAGTCTTTGGATGTTTGGCTTCGCCTATACGCTTCTCATTAGCTTACCCCGCGATCTAAACCGTGTATTTTTCTTGGATACTCCTTATCACAAAGTGGGTACATCTATTTTGAACCATCTACTAGAAAAGTATATGTGTCTCGACATGTTTAATTTGTTGAATCTGTCTTTCCCTATGTCTTTCTACACACTAATCTCTCACATCCCACTTCCGCCGCCATCGATACTTGGATTCCACCTATCATTACCATTCCACGTCATCCCAGCAGGCTCAAACACTTCATCTGCAGCAATCTCGCAAGAACTACCGTTTTTCGATACTCCGTCACCACAACCGACCTCACCGGAAAGACAACCACCAACCTCCCTTTCACCCTCACCAACACAACCAACCCCTTCACCAAAAGATGTAACCGTCACCTAAGCAGTTAACACGGTCTATTGCGGAAATTGCGGCCAAGACCTAGAATTGCGATAGCAGTTATTGCGGCGAGATATCGGTGAAATAGCGGTAAAAAAATAGGTTCATAAATTAATATGAATATAAATAAATGAATAAATATATATATATATATATATATATATAACTTAATAATTAATATATTGTATTCCTAACATCAAAGACGAGTGGCGTCCTCCTGTAAATCGAGTTACGAGTCGTGTGTACTGTGGAATAGCGTGCGACTGTTAGTCAAATTGGAAGTCCACAAAGTCCAAACAACAAAAATAAAAACAGGACCGAAAGGAAATTGAAATCCCATAAAAGAAAAAGCCCAAATTTATAGTGATAATAATTTCGGTATTTTCGGACCACGATTTTTCACTAAATTGCGGTGAAATTTCAATGAAATTGCACCGCAAATTTCGCTACCGCTATTATTCACCGCTATTTGCCACCGAAATTATCCTCCAGACCGAAAATCGAAATTTCACCGCAATTTCGCCGAAATTGCCGTAATTAACTGCATAGACCATCACAGTTCCCCCCTACTACTCAACATCGAATGACACCCGCTCTAAGAACAACATCACCAAACCCATCCAGAAACTCAACCTTCATACCCATAAACCCACTCCCGAAGACATCGGTGACGTCAAGCTATGTATGAGGAATATGATGCACTTGTCAAAAATGGAACATGGGAACTTGTCCCTCGTGATGGCATTTCTAACGTGGTTGGTTGTAAATGGATTTTTCGTATAAAAAGAACATCTAACGGTTCCAGTGACAGGTATAAAGCCCACCTTGTCGCCAAGGGATTTCATCAAAGACCGGGGATGGACTATCAAGAAACCTTCAGTCCCGTTGTTAAACCAACCACGGTGAGACTTGTGCTTAGTATCGTTGTACAATACGGTTGGTCTCTCCGCCAGTTGGATGTTAACAACGCTTTTCTCCAAGGCAAACTCTCTGAAAATGTATATATGAGTCAACCACCGGGCTTTGAAGATTCAAACTATCCTTCTTATGTGTGCAAACTCCGTAAAGCCATCTACGGTCTCAAGCAAGCTCCTCGAGCTTGGTATCACAAATTACGTCAATTCTTGGTAGATTCTAGGTTCAAGATTTCATATTCGGATACGTCTTTATTTGTTTGTCGCTGCAACAATCATGTCTTGTATCTTCTGGTCTACGTTGATGACATCATTTTAACTGGTAGCTGTCCCGATCTTGTCTCCCAATTCGTTACGACACTTGCTAACCGGTTCTCCCTCAAAGATCTTGGTTCACTATCATATTTCCTTGGAGTTGAAGTTCTCCAACATCGTCATGGCATGTTGTTTTCACAAAAAACGATACATTCAAGACTTGCTTAAATGATCTCACATGGAAGATGCAAAACCAATTTCCACCCCATTACGCACTACCCCATTACCCACTGGTTCAGCAACAATCTCCATCAAATCGGGTACGCCTTTATCCGATCCAACTACATATCGGGTTGTAGTTGTTAGCCTTCAATACCTCTCGCTAACTAGACCAAATATCTCCTTTGCAGTGAACAAGATGGCCCAGTTTATGCACATACCGACTGATGAACATTGGGTTCTTACTAAACGTATATTACGTTATTTGTGTGGTACTTTAGACAAAGGACTTCTTATCTATCGTGACTCTCCGTTGGTGCTTCATGTGTTCTCTGATCAGATGGGGGAGGCAATAGAGACAATTATTCTTCCACGAGCGCTTACCTAGTTTACCTTGGACGAAATCTTATATCTTAGAGCTCTAAGAAGCAATCGACTGTTGCTCGCTCATCTACAGAAGCAGAATATCGGTCTGTTGCAGCAACCGCTGCTGAACTCCGATGGATTTGTTCTCTGCTTTTTGAACTTGGTGTTTGCATACCAACTTCTCCTGTTGTTTATTGTGATAATAAGGGGGCAACACAACTCAGTTCAAATCCAGTGTTCCATTCCAGAATGAAACATGTAGCTGTGGATTATCACTTTATTCGAGATCAAGTACAATTTGGACTTCTCCGTGTGGCTCAAGTTTCTTCAGCTGATCAACTTGTGGATCTTCTGACTAAACCATTGTCTACATCTCAGTATAGACAATTAGTCGACAAGATTGGCCTCTCTAATCGTGGCCCATCTTGAGGAGGTGATATTGAATATACAGATTAAATTTACAGCTGTAGAGTTTGAATTTAAAACTAGTATTCCTAAAAGATAGGTCTTTTCAATTTAGCTCTTGTCTATCTTATAACTAGGAAAGTTTGTTAGTCCAGTGTACTATTTATTGATCCATTGTGTATAATGAAAATTGCAGTTTCCCCCCTACTTTCTATAATTATTTTATATTTAAGTTATTTGCACAGAGATAGATTAGAGATAAAGTAAAACCTATTATGACCGGCGTTAACGAGTTACAACCGGTAATGGTCAAATAGTGTCATCACATAATTGGTTACGTAATAACTGAGCTATAGCATAAAATGTGCAACTGATATGGACAGGTATAACTGGTCCTTTAACTTGGTACTTAATGCACAATCCACTTTAATTGGTTCGTTAACCAATAGGTGAGTACCACATGATGTATTTTTTACAAAAAAAGATCGATCCTAACCGGTTAATCTTAACCGATTCTTCGATGACCATTCCCTTAACCAATCATTAGAAAAATCATATGTGATCAGGACCCGACAAATCCTTAACCTGTCAAAATGTAACTAGACAAATCTTTAACCAATCAAAATGTAACCGGTTTCGATCTAGATTCAAGTCTTAACCAAATTTTAGACATTACGTCTGCAAATTGGAGACATGACACATAAGAATCATTTCTGGATACTTGCCCACCAAAATGACAAAAAGTCTATCCTATAGAGGTACTCAAATTATTTATCACATAAACAAAAGAAAAAGTGGTCGTACATATATAGAATTTTCACAATATAAAAAATAATCAAATTGTTTTGTACACCTTGTGTATGCAAATTGCTTAAGGGTTGTTCGGTTGTCTTTTTATTATGTTCTATATGGATTAAGTTGTCGGTAGGGACATGTTATCTATATGGATTATACTAAATTGTTGTTCTAAATAAATAGTCTGAATGACAAAAATAACTATTTTACCCCTTCAATCTAGATTAAGCACGTACTAAAATAATTATATGATGAAGATAATGTGTATTGGAAAACATTTTTTTACCACTTGTTCCTCAACAAAGAACATTTGTATATTTTGTATTTTTTTATACGGCAAATAACAAAGAAGATGCAACACAAACCCTTGATTCATTGTCCATCCGATCTATCCTTTCTTTCTTTCCCATTTGAATTCCCAAATCAATCTTTAAAATATTTGGAATAAAGCTTCATAAACTAGCATACGTAGAAGACAACTGAGATGGTCGTAAAATATATACAATCGTTTGAAATTTGCTCAAAATACAACGGATGATGGTGGTTTAATGTGGAAAGTCGAATAAAAAATGGAAACTCGAAGCATAAAAATCGAAAATTGAAGTAAAAGTAGAGATTCAAATAAAAAATGGAAAAAGGTGACAAAGTTTAATGGATACAACAACCTTCATCTCACTAAGCGAATAGCTATTGTTTGAGACTTTGAGTCATTAAACCACAATTGAACAACCCTATATAACTAAACGAATAAGTTGTTACACTCTATACAACACATTAAGCCATTACCAAACAACCCATTAGTGTCATATGACTAGTAACAAATATTCTTTTTAAGGCAAAACATTGCATGAAAGGCTTATAAGAACATCTCAAACAAATTCTTTAAAATAGAGAAAATGAAGATTTTAGACATAAATGGAAATAGCAGGGGAGTGTGTCAAATTCTTCGAATTTGGAGGAATCCACAAAAATGATTACCATGAGAGAAGTAATTATTTATTAATTTCCATCAATAGAAACCTTGAAATTAAATGTTTAAAAGAGAAAAATAATATTTTATTAAATATATATAATATTTTAATAGTATAATTGATATTGTAATATCAAAATGAAAAAGTTTTTAAAGTTTAATGTAATTTTATATAATTTTTTTGAGATTTTAATTTTAATTTTCTATTTTGAAAAACCAACGGTAATTATACTTGTTTGCTTCACCATTTCAAACAATATTATAGTTTAATACTGTTTGAAACAACAACATTTCAAACAACATTAAATTTACATTAGAACATGTGTATTGCGTATCCATTTGGTTTGATTTAAACTAAAAAAAAAAAAAATCGATTATCTATAGTTTGATTTACAAAGCGATTTGACTTGTCAAAATTCTCACATCAAGACTTTCAAACAATATTGATATTGATATACCATTTAATCCTCAAATTGGCCATCCAACCTTCCGTCCGTTGTATACAACCATCATAACACTATGGGTTTGTTTGTTAATAGCTTAATGACTTTATTGAGACTTTACAACTTATGCCGTCAACTATACTGTTTAATAGTGACTTAATAATAGAAAATGACTTATTTAGTAAGCTTTTAGAAGGAATATGCCAAAAGCCAAAAAATATCTATATCCGTCCCCCGTTAGAAAACACACGCTCCTTCCATCTATGAACAAAAACCTTCCAAATCTATATAGACAGCTCCTATGATAAGTTTACCTATCGACTCCAGAACGTACGTGTTGCCTTGACAGTCTGAATGTTCGACAATCGGCATCCACAAAATAGGTCGTAGGTTCAAACCCGACCACCACCACTTAATGCTCACTTGCAGTGATTTACCAATCCATGGTCGTAGGACCGTTATAGTGGGAACACTTCAAAAGATGGCATATGTCCTATCGACTCCAAAAGAGGTTTCGTATATCAATATTCCCATAAGAAAGAGATTGGGTTGATTAGAGCGTATGTGATAATAAATGGGCACAACTCAATTTGCTACTTATGATATAATACACCATTTATAGTCTAACAAAGATTTAGCTATAATATCCTCAATACATCTCTTTGCATAGTTATCAACTTATCATTATAAAGATGCCACAATTAAGCAACCCCTTCTTCCCACCATCACCATCACCATCACCACTCACCACCACCACCACCAACATCATCACCATCACCACTCACCATCACCACCACCACCAATGCCAAACTGATGCAGGTCAAACAAATGGTCTATATGCATGCACATATAATAGAATTCTCATGCAGCAACATATGAGGAAAGAAAAAGAAATACTCACTGGCTTCTTCGCATCTTCACATTAATATTGATTTCTTTGTAAGACTGAACTTTCTTGGCTGTTTCACGTAAAGGCCTCGAAAGAGATGTTTTCCTTTGTTCTTGAGGTTTGTAGTCTTCCACAGAATCACCTTCCTTTTTAAATGACAAAGGCATTGGGTTACAACTTTTATCATCAATAAGTAACGGACACGATGGAAGATCATCAACATTTTCTATCTTAAAGGAGTTTTTGGTAGGTTTTTGTTCATCAAGCTTAAATCTTGAAGATTGCCTTCTAGTTTGGAGCCTGTAAAGAAAAACTAATAATTGGATTTTGTATAAAGAAAGTAAATAACTCTAAAGAAGGATGAGTATGCACAAACCTTCTGGCTTTACCCACTTCATTATCCTGAACCTTTTTATCAGATGGGACTAAACCTAAAATCAACAAAATTTAAAAACACCACATTTTTCAAAATTAAATTATACAGAACAAAACCAAATTAACAGTAGTACCCAGTGTATTTGTAAAACCCCGTCCCACATGGATAGTCTAGTAGATTTGTAAGCACAAAATTACCAATACTTTCATCATGGTTTTTAACTTTAAGGTTGACTTAGAAGTTAATGGGTCGGCCTGTTGCTATGGGCTATGGGGTGTGACATTATCCCTCTCGAAAGTAGGGTCTGGAAGGGGTAGGATGTATGGAGATCTTTCCTCTCGTGTATAATAAAATGAAAGGAGAACATATGAATAACACTGACTTTTGGATTTGTGCATTCTGCTGGTATTATAATGTTTGTTATCATCACTTTCCGCTACTGTACACGCTTCTGTCTCCTCTGGTTCAGTTACCTTATCGTTCTACAAGTACGACATGAAGTTCAACCTTATTTTGATGCAATGAGAGACAAATATTGAACAAGGGTATACAAAAGGATTATCGATGTCCATGTACTTACCTGGCTATCATTTACTTGAAAGATTCTAGTTTTGGGATTTCCCTGAAGACAACGGACACAAAGACAGCTGCATGTAAAAAAGGCAATGCACAATGTAGAATGTATGTTTGCTAAGAAATGAAGATAGCAACTAACTGACCTCCAGCTCCAACGTTTTTGCAATAATCAAGCCATCTTTGCATCCAAGGTCATGTTTCATAGCTTTTTGCTAAACCAAACAACAAAACAAAAGGGATTGAGTTAGGCCATGGATAGAAGTTAAATATAAGGAGAGATTAACTATCAGTTTCTTGGTCACTTGTCCTCTCCTTGACTGAATTTAGTTCCTACAACATGGAGCAATATATCAAAGCATATTCATATGCCTCTCACAAGAAATAAATAAATAAAAAACAAATCAACAAATTATGTCAAGTAAACGGACCGCTAGCATCTGGCTGTTTGACTGAGCAAGTTGCAAATTCTGCTGCTGCACCTTCTGCAAGGTAACCCTCAGTTTGTGTACCTCGGCTCCATTGAGTTCGATGCTTCTACTGCAACAACATTAAGGAAGAAAAACACACGGAAGGGTTTGGCAAAAAAATGGTAAAAGGATAATTATTGGATACTTTTTGTCTGCTAAGAGCTTCATAAGTGCTGAGTTTTCCTGGATCACATAAAAGAGGAACTTCATTCACTGGTTGAACATATATAATAATAAAAATATATATTTCTTCAATCATGTTAATAAAACCATGAAACTATGAAGGTCTGTAGCTTCATGATCCTGGTTAAACAAATGTACCTTTTGGAGCTGCTTGATATACTCTCTTATAGCAGCCGAACTTGGCCGTAGCTTGTTATCTTGATTAGAAGCACTAAATTGCTGCGGAACGTTGCTAATGTCAGCAAGTGTTTTCCTCCCTGAACTTCTCATATTACCCTTTGCGTTTCCCTCTACTTTAGGCTTATCTATTTCAGTAGAAATTTTGTAATCAACACATATATAATAATAAGCCTGGGAAACTATAAACATCTAAAGTAAAATTTCAAAGCACCCGCCTTTAGCATTTCCAACAAACAACTGGGACTTGAAGTTAAAATTTAAGAATAACACAAACAAAATAATAAACACGTTATTTTCTTCTCATACCAATGTACTCAGTTTTTCGTTGCGAACAAACTATCCTTTTAAAAAACATGTACAGTTCCTTACTAGAATCAGCGATTTTGAACAAAATATACCAAGTACAATGGTTTTTTTGTACTTACATTTTCAAAGTTTGACCAAGTTGCTCAATGTTGCATACTATAATGTTTCTTTGCAGATGATACAATTAGTTTGCTATGAAACTCCAAGTACTAACGTTGGTTATAAATGTCAATAACCCGAAAATAAGGCCTAAAGCTCTACATCATCTTAGCTAAGATTCACTGTAAAATTTTTAGCTCTCAACATCAAAACCAATTAAATTTTGTGTCTTCCCAACCTTGGGCTTATCTATCCGCAAATCAAATTCATAATAACACAAGCAATTACAATAGACCTAAATAAAACCTTAAACAAAATAACAGATGCATAGACAGATACTAAAATTCAAGCTTCCATTATCAAACCAATTGTAACCAGTACAACTACCAATACTTACACTATTAGCCGATATACAATATGAAGATGAGGAGACAGATTAATAATTAAAAACATGTAATCTTCTAATTCTAGATTGAAGAACGCATAGATTCAGAAAATAAATCCATAATTAGTACTATAGAATCAGTTATTGGTCCTTCAATCTTTCCATATAGCAAAATCGCTGAAATCTTAATTCTTCAAAAAACAAAAGCTCGAAAGTGCGTATCATCTTTTTTTTGTTTACAGGTGAAAATTACTTTAAATGATCGGTTGAAAAATGGAGAGAATTAGGGCAAATGTGCTAATCGGTACCTCCAATGATAACATTAGTCTTTGAATCATAGACAGATGAATCTTCCATGATCTACAACACCCACATAAACCCTAATCTTCGCCGATCAAGCTCTGAATTTCGCCCATTCTCTCAGGGCGTTTGGTTCACATCAGAATATGATGGAATGTCGTAGAATTAGAATGTTGAATTCTTTACCAAATTCCATTCCAATCTTTTGAACTAGTGTTATACCCGTCCATTGGTCTGGTACACTACATGATTTTAATGGGATTAAGTTATTTGATATTACCATTTCAAAAGTTATGTTTATTTATTGTATTCTAGTTATGTACCCGTTGTAATATAGCAGGCAGTTGTGTGTAAACTTCGCCTTTTCTTTTAAACGAAAAGAGTTCTATGTTACGAATTACACCAAAGGACCTCTAGTATCCACCTTACTAAGCCTAGCCATACTCCATACAAATATGCATAGAAAAAGATCAAGTATCAAACAAAAACAATACTACAAGATGCTAGTGTAGAAGAGATAGCTAACAACAATGCATACTTATCTGATAATTTAAAACACTATTAATATCAGCTACCCCATGATATTTTAAAATCCAATGTTTGTAGGATTTCATTGAAATTTGGAGATTTTAATTTTGGATTTTCCTTTAAATCAAATGCATGATTGGAATGTAAGCATGGTTAAATAAAATTTGTAATTTATGCATAGAAAAAACTGGAAAATAAAATCATTTGTAAGAGATCCATTGAGATATTGCCCAAAACATCCATATGGAGTAAGTTATCTTCTACAACAATCGTTTCATCTAAGAAATCTTGGAATGAGGCTCCATGTTGCCTTGCCATGTCATATGGAATCTTCGGTGACCATTTACAAAGTTATTAGAGTTTTTACAGTATATTACTCAACTAATTCATCGTATTATGTTTTGTCATTGGTTGCCTCGAGTTTTCTGATTATATGCTAGGATGGAACTGTAGTTAAACTTTCATATCAAGATGTAAAATTGAAATAAATGTAAACAACCATGCATAATACATGTCTTAAACCAAAGACAACACTCAAATCTTCTGCCTCCAATGTCTTGAGTTTTGTAGCCATCCTCTAAATTATGTATGTGCACCATTTAGTGAGTCAATCATTGTGTCCCCTGAGATTATGTTAAAGATGTCAGCATGTGTTACATAGATTATATATCATGGAGAACTTGAATAACAAATCAACAATTATTTTTCTTCCAGTTATCCTTTTATGTAGATTCACGCACATCAATGACATCATAGTCTTATGTATAATAAATTATTCAAATCATCATACAATAAAAAATATATGAAAAACAAAATCCAAAACAGAAAGTCGTTTTTGTGTTCACACAATAAGTGCACCCGCCAAATGTTGAATAACATATGCAGCAGAGGACTGTATCAAAAACCCTTGATTTAGAAATAAAATGAACCAAAGAAAATAAAGAAAAAGAAATGAAAAGCTTCTTTTAATCAAATAGATCAAATGTTGAAGAGTAAAAACAACTTGCCGGCAATCGTAAAGTACTGGACAAGTGTCATGTGTAAGATAGAGTGATCGACTATTCCTTTCTCCAGAAGCGGTTGAACACAGAGGACATATGTCTCAAGACTGCTGCTTTTTGTAGATTCCACTTGGAAATTACATCCACTAACCTGTTAACAAAGTGATATGATGGGGATGAGAGCATATTTTTTGTTTTTATGGGAGCCAAGATCATGAATGATACAAAAAACATGTAATAAAGGAAATGTTCCTAAATCATATGATGGTATAAAAACAACAGGTTGAAGAAAACCTATTTGGTTAAGTCATTTTGGAAAGATGGAAATAGTACTGTAGTAATCAGAATTGGAAGCCATATCATGATCAAATGAAGTACCTTGCAAGGCATTAAAAACATTTGAATGCTTAGCCATCTCTGCTATAAACATCTAAAGTCTTAGCCTTCTTTGCTTTCCTCTGGGCATTCGCTTCTCCTATTGTTTCATCAATTAGCTGCCACTTCTCATATAGTTTTACCAATTAGTTGTACAGAACAAAAATAGTACCCCAAAAACTCATTTTAGACTCCCCCATCTTTGAGCATTTATTAACATTTTAGACTCTCCCATCTTCAATATTCATGCATGACAAAATATATAACAAAACATTTCAATAATTACCATTATGTGTAGGTGAAACATAATAGTAATTTTTACCTCATTTGAATAATCTGAGAAAATCCCCAAATATTTTACCCCTGTATATACAATCTTCATTTAGAATGCCAAAAATGTAAATGAACATGAGTCTAAAGTATAAAAATATATACTTGAAAGTTGAATGATTTTAAACAGCCAAGATCAAATTAAAAACAGTTAGACTCGTCTCCATCCATGTATATATAATTGACATAAATTAAGGGTCGTTCACCCAAATGCTTGCCCGGTAAGAGTCAACACTTTTACCTTAACTTATCGGGTAAGATTTTAGTCCATTAAAACGCATCGTACGCAACAACTTGTTCGGTAAGCGCTTGTGTGACGGTTTCCTGCAATTCTCGAGGCATTTTGCCAACCATATGGCCTTTGTAACTACAAAAGTCTGCACAATAGCTATTTGGGACGCTGTAAGATAGCCAATAATGCCCAATGCTTTCACCATTTACCCATGTCTCACTTTTCCCTATCCCAATGAAGTCTATGGCGATTGGATTATCACCGGTAGGGGCATCAAAATTTGTTTGTTTTAACATACTTTATGGTTCAACATATCGAAATTGGTCTGTTTTTATCATACTTTCTGGTTCTACAAAAACTTCAATATTACCTTGTACCATATCAAAGATTGACTTTTAGGAACAAAAGACCCCAACGTCGAAAGTCAAGAACCTCCCGTGTGCGGGCCTAGTGCTTTTTCTTTTAGTCCAGCCTGCTATGTACCCATAGATGTCAATACATTAGAAGATATGATCGAAAATCCAAAATAATCATACCGCATCTCTGGTTAAATGACCTTACAGGTTTTGAAAATGTCACTGCTTAACACCAAAAAAATGCGTCTTATTAGGAGGTCATGTAATTAAATAACCCAATATATGTCCGACCTGGTATGTCCACCACTGAGATGAAACGTCAACAGTTGACCCGTTCTTTAATCTCTTAAGTTGCACTGGACCAGTAATTCCTGCGCATGTTTTATCAAAAAATGCACCATAATTGTTTTTCATGAACTGAATTGTAAATGATTGATCTGATGCACTAAATTCTTCAAGGATTTTATTGTTATGGTAACATGAAAGTACAAGAAAATAATTACACCCAAAACAAAAAAAAAGATCAAATAGTGGAAGAAAACAATCGTTTATGATTAAAAAAAATGTATACAAAGTGAAGCATTTGCATAACCTACCAGCAATAAATAATTAAACATGGCTTACTTTGCTAATGATCATGATTGGGAGTTCAAAATCTAAGCAAATCACCAGCAACATAAAATGGTCTCCTACACCATTATCCTTCAGGACTTGCGCAAATTGAGTAACAAAAGAAAATAATCTAAAGAGGACATGTTGCTACGTTGTGAACTATAGGTATTTACCACAGTCACCGATGAAGATTGTGGGAAGTTGGAATCAATCTATGAGGATGTTTGGTAACTTCTTCGTCTTCTTTTCTTTCTTCGTCGCTTCTGATGACACCTCCATCCTTTCGTTCTTATAATTCTGCATTTCCTGCGCCATGTTTCTCAATGGTTTTAAAACATTCAAAAAGTTGGATATGCATATCCAAGAATCAAGCTGAATCCATAACCAAACATCAAAAAAAGTTGAACAAAAACCCCTAACTTTCACAAATTAAACATTTAATTAAATGTCATGAGAAAATTGAGATTGAGGAATGGAAGTTGCTCACACAAGACTGTTTCTGATGAGTTCACAACATCTTCAAATGGGCAAAATTAACTGCAAATTAGGAAGAATTACAACAAAATTAAAACCCCCAAATCTATATAGATTCCTAGCTGATAATTGATGAGGGTCTATAAGTTTTCTCAATCTTGCTTAACCATCTCATTTTATTTTGCCTAACCTATGTGCAAAAATCAAACCTAACATTTTTTATGGGTTAGAGAGATTGCATGTTATACAAAAAGCATAAATAAAGCAGCATAAAAAGAAAGAGACCTTAGTTTTTCTATCATTAGTTTGAGTAGTTGTGCCTTCGGCTGCCATTTCAAACTCCTGCTTCATATTAACCTTAAGATCAACAACAATGCTCTTGCTCTCCAAATCCCAGATCTTAATGTTGCTCTCTATGGCCTCACACAACCGGTACCTATTCGGGCTGAAACAGTGGTCATGAATGATCAAAGCCGACTCAAGAGAGTAATCTTTTATCCTCGGCCAAATCCCACAGCAATATCATCCCATCTTTGCCACCGAATTATAGAAGAAGGGTAAATTTAGCAAAGGCAAACCTAAACAAATTATAGAAAGAAAAAAAGGTTAATCTTTGTAGAAAATATTGAAAAGATTGAGTCTTGCAGTAAACTAAATATGATTAAAAGTTAATGAATAACATAATACACACAACATCTCAAAATGGATTTATTGCATCTTAAGGATCAACATTTGTATGTGATACAATCATCACGAAAAAGCAATCATATATAATGTTTATTTCAGATCAAACCCTGCATAGATATACATACAGCAAAAGCATAGGTAACTGGGAGCAATGTAATTGATCCATAAAAGTAATTCTTGTGAACAACGGTCCCTGCAGAACAGAAAAAAAAATCTTTTTTAATTTAACATCATGAGATAGTACTACCATGGATTAAGCAAATGATATACATTTGCGAGGGTAATAAAATTATCATGACAAGTAAAATGTTAATAATAAGATAAGCAGAAAGCCATAAAGTATGACTGTCATTTTACTGAAAAGGTAAAAGAAAAGAGACAACTAATCTATACAATTCAATGAGGCAATAACTACTCAAGTCCCCATATGTTTCATCATCCAGCATTTCCTTTATCTCAAAACTATTACTAAATTTTACAAAATTAAAAGGTAAACATCCTTTATCTAGTAATGGATCATCTTTATCATTTGCTTTATAATATTAAAACAAACTTCTTTTACTTTTGAAAATCACAGTTCAGTCAGATGATATCTCCTACTTAAAAACCAACTTAACTGCGACTATTCAAAGTCGGTTAGCAATAGCTCGTCTGCGGTTCCCATAGACTACTTTCATGACAGGAAAAGTACAACTCAGAAAGCATAGGATGTTTTAGGCCTGTAAATGGTATATGCATCTAATAAATTTGAATATTAGTTCATATTTGTCTAACACTAACCTAATAAAATTTTGGATGTTGTTGTAGTTGGTTTGACTAAATATCCAATTGACAACATGTAAATAACTAATATGCATATACAATACTTGTTATCTAACATAAAATATCCATATAAATTACTCCATATGTCCCAAATTAAATGCAAAGTGTGGCTGTGCAAATAGCTAAGAGTAATATCTTACTATTACTCAAGAAAATCTTAAATACCCCTTAAAATTCATAGTAATGACAAAATAGGGAGAATCTTGTGGGTTAAAACCAATGCAATAAAATTTTGTAGTGTTCCTAATGAACAAAGAGATAAGTTGTGATTGAAACTTCGCCAAAATGGGATATAATGCATTAATTTTAAGACATACCAAAAGGAAATTGGTGCATTTATTTGATGATAAGAATATACTTTTAATTACATATATACACTATAATGTAAATATAATATAATTATGTATGCATCCATGTCATTTTGTGCCTAATTAAAATGTCAACTTTTGCTGACACTTGAGAATTGTTTTCATTCTAAATTTGTAGTTATTTGTAGTTTCCAATTTGATGGCATTTATTAAATGTTAAGTTATTCAGATTTGGATACGAAATCTCATCTTCATGATTTCTTGAAGTCCTCATGTTCTCCACTCCATATACTTTAATAATTATATGTTCTTTGCCATATGCATTTTTCTAAAAACAGCAAAGCATCTAAAACAATCAAAATTTGAAGCTAACTGATCAATGTAAACTTGAATGAAGATCAAACCTTAGAGTACAAACCTCGACCACAGGTTCATGTTCATTCATTCTCCGGCTCTTTCCAGATTGATCTTTAATAATTGCAGCAGTGTGTAAATGATCTTCGATGCGCCAAAAGAAAAAAACTCACACAATACCATATAGAAATACCTATTTATGGATTTCCCCTTAACAAAGCACAACCAACACCCCCCAAAAAGATATAAGCAGCACCGCACAAACAGAAATATACAGCTTAAAATAAAACGTAGAATCAATTATTACCCAAAGAAAATACAAAACCTTGTGACTGTATATAAAGAATTCTATAGCGATGCAATTACACAAAAGCAAGAGAAAGCATACCAGTTCTTCGATCTGAACAACTCTTAGAGGTGGAGCAACTGCCTCCTTAGTGGTTGCCACTTGCAAGAACGAACGACTGTAAATGATTACAAAGAAATATCACAACAAAAAGCTAATATCAGAAGAAAAAGTGTTTGCAGTTGATAGATCTTGAGTGGAGTGTAATTGCGAATACTTTTTACTTATATTTGCATCCCGGCACAAAACGCTATAATTAGTGGGATTACAAAGTATACCTTTGTTGGCGTGAATGGAAATTTGACTACTTAACATAGCATGCAATCTTCTCATTACGCCTAATTCCAAATGACCGCACGGTGAACCAATACCCACAAAAGGCATTAAAAACATCAATGTAGTGCTTGTGGACTTGTAATATACATATCCAAAATCATGTCTATGTGATAGTTAATGCTAAACTCCTAGAATAAAGAAATAATTTAATCACGATGGTACATATCTTGAAATAATCTGAACAAAATATGTAGTCCACAAAAGATAACACATCAAAATATTAATAACTCCTTGTCCCATGAAAGGTTGAGATGAATTGTAGCCGGTTAAACATAAAATCACAATCCTCAACAAATATGGTTTAATGTTTAACACTTTGAATTTACGGGACTGTAGAGTTAATCTATCAGGTTGGTCATTTTAATAAACTGATGTGAAATCACTTCCTCAAAAGCTACAAACTTTGAGGTTGTGACTTGTATAGTAATTCTCCAAACTTAACGGAAATGCATCAATATCTCTTAAGATCCTCATGTAAAATTAAGATTTGTCTTAAAAAAGTGAACTCATCAGCTCAACGTGAGCTCTATCCACGAAAGACAAAGTGGTACTTTAGTTCCTGATTCAGATTCCAAAATACACATTCCATCCAAACCAGTTAAGGTGGCATCAATGTGAACCTTAGCAGATAATATATCCATTTCTTAATTGAAATTTAGCAAGAAAAAAATCTAATCAAGAAAAAAATGGAAGTAGAAAAGGTTGTAAAACATATCTTACCTTTGGAAAAAACAGGCGATTGGCCACTTAATTGCTCCAAAACCTAATCAAATTTCCATTAACGGGGTAGAAAAATGAATCAGAGAAAGTTTAGATCAAGAATACATAAATATAAGTAATCTCATTGGGATTCTTAGGACCTTAGCAAATTATGGGTAGGTAATAAACTTTGTTTGATCAAATTGGGGGTAAGAAAAGCTTCATTGAAATGGGTAATGAATCAAACCACTTACAAAAAGGAAACCTAAATTTTTAATTAGCATAAAATCCACACAAATATATGAATACCGATTCGGTGGAGACACAAACAAAAAATCGAAATACTGATGTTGAGCAAGTAGTGGGATTGTAGAGAAATCAATCAGAAATTGTACTGGAGAAGATAATTAGGGTCGATAGAAAGAAAGGATGCAATTTAGGCGGTGGGACCGTGGGAGAGAGAACCAGAGACATGCTGAGGGGAAGAGCGAATGAGGGATGAATGCGAGAATTGCGAGAAACCTATAATGAAGAAGAAGAACAAAAATAGAAAGAAACTGGAGATGCTTAGCTACAAATCGTCAATGGAGGTTGATGAACACCTTTATGAAATTGATGAATCGGCTTCTATTGGAGGAGATGAATGTCTAATTGCTGATGCGAAAGGTAATATATCGATTTCCGAATGAGTCTGCTCTCATAATCAGATCGAAAATGATATTTGGGTGGAGAGCCAGATCCATGGTTCCTGTGAGCCGCCGCCTGAAACCCAATCGCCAATTTATAGATGTAATCTGGAGGAGTTGAAACTCCATTGAAGGCGGGAGTGCAGTTGTGGAGGTGTGAGGGAATTCCGATTGAAGGGGAGGAGTGGCCGATTGGGCTGGAAGGTGTGAGGGGAGAGTGTGGAGGTTGAAGGCGACGTGGAGAGAAGGGAAGTGGGTTAGGTGGTGATTAAAAGGAGTACGCTGGAGATAGAATAGGGCGTGAAATTAGGAATTTAAACGGTCCAGATTGCATTTCAGATGAATTTAAACGGTCAAGATCAAATGAAAATCAGTTAGACTCGACTCCATCCATATATATAAAATTCCAATAAATTCCATAAATATAGGATTTGATTATGAACAGACACCAACTTTCTCTCCTCCCTCTCTCCTCTCTCCCCTCTCTCCTCTACTCTACTCTACTCTACTCTCTTTATGCATCTTCATGTCATGTCATGTTCTAAAATAATCAAAACAATTTTAATTAAAAATTAAATTATTTAACAACTATTTCATTAAAGTAACTTTTGATTAAAAAATTAAAATAATTAAAAAATGTATTTTGGTTATTTATCAAAATTTCATTCCAATTCCGAAGCTACAATATGTGAACCAAACAGAAAAATTCCAATTCATTTAACATGTTACATTCCAGTTCTGTCAACCAAACAGGTGGTCAAACCTGACAACATTTCATTTCAATTTCTTCAAAGTCAAATTCCTTTGACAGATTTCATTCTATCCAAAAACATTCTGCGAACTAAACGCCCCTCAAACACTCTCCCTCACTCTTGAATTGGAGTGCAGATTTTAGGAGGGAAGTACAGTAAGTTAGTTTAAAACAATGGGCTTGATGGGCTTTAAATAGAGGCCCAAATATTTTACAAGATGCTTGTTGACAATTGTATTTGTCTCCTGTGAATTACATATCTTGAAATACGATTTCGAAGCGTAATAGCTGTTTAAAAATATATAACAAATGTGAAAAAAAAATGAAACCAACGGTGAAAACTGAAAATCGAAATTTTTGGGTCGGGTTCGAGGACTTCTTATTGAAGACGAGGCGGGGATCGGGATATATTCGGGGATTTTATCAGGGACGAGGGCATGGACAGTGATCACCGGTCCAACCGGATATGTGTGTGTGTGTGTATATATATATATATATATATATATATATATATAGAGAGAGAGAGAGAGAGAGAGGTTAAAAGAAAAACCTCAAAAAAATGGAAAATTGAGGAAAACTCTATTAATCATTGATTTGGACGGTATGCACTTGTGCATACAAGTAAATTAAGTTGTTTTTTGGTTTTTATGCACTTGTGCATGTTACAAATTACTTGTATATGTTACAAATTACTTGTATGCACAAGTGCATACCGTTCAGATGAAAGGCTACTAGATTGTTCCTCAGTTTTTTCTTTTTTTGAGGTTTTCCCTTGAACCTGACCATATATATATATATATATATATATATATATATATACACACACACACACATACACATACATAGAGGAAGGATATTTTGCAATCTTTAAAAAGGTTGTAACCCACATCATCGTCGTTCATTTTGAAAATTTAATTTGTTTTTTTCTTTTAATTATTTAACTATGAGAAGGGTATTTACGTCTAACTCTAATTAATTTGTATTTGTGATATTTTTTAATCTATACTATATTATAAAGATGGTATAAAAAACTCTTAAAAACAAGTCTTAAAGCTTAATGTACCGCTATTTAATTTTAATTACTTAAAAAACAACCATTAAAGCTGTATGTACTACATTTAATGCTATTTATTAATTTTCAATCATTATCTCTAACCATTTTAACTCTCTTAAAATCATTTCACAATTTAACTTCCCTAAAATAACTTTCAGCATCTATACATATAATAAATAAGTAACGGAAGTGACACGTGTCATCTTCTGGTGACTCCATTTTTTCATTTTCCCGTCTAAACATGAACCTGGACGCATTTTACACTATAAGTTCATTTAGCAAATCCACATTCATTCCTTATTTAATCTTTTCTTAATTCAATTTTTTTTAATTTATACCTTACATTTACTACCCTTATAATTAGATATGTAGTTTACTTTTAATCCTTACTTTTTTATTTTTCATTTTAGACTCTTATCATATAAATATAAATAATGTATATGAACTAAATTGCATTGGAAAAAACATTTTTATTTTTTACAAATTATATCATTGTAATCGTTTCGTCAATACCTTCGAAATGGGTCCAACATTGAATATTTTTTTATTTTAATTATATAATTAAATATCATAAATATATACGAATTAATATATTGTGATTACTATGGAATTTGTCGAAATTAGTATGAGATAAAAGCTGAAAATGAGATTGCATATGTTCGGAAATCCAATTTAGAAATCAAAATTGTAATATGAATATCTTTTATTGAATTAAAATATATTATATTTTCTAAAAATAAAATAGAATATATTTTATTCTAATACAAATTGAAAATCAAATATTATTTCGTATTATTATTTTTGTAATACAAATTGAAAATCAAGTATTATCGAACATATGCAAATCCTTTTACAAAATTCATTTCAACTTTTATCTCACAAATTTTAATAATTGATTTTCAAAATCAATTATTAATACAAAAAAAAGTTTTTTGGCATGATTTAACCAACTGCAAAAAACAACAACTTTGAATGAAAAAATGTTTTGAAAAATAGCATCGTACTTTCGATGACCATTCATATCTGTAAGATAAGTTTTTTGACATGATTTAATTTTTGTAAATTACCCCGTGTAATAATACACGGGGGCGAATCTAGTAATTAAATATATAATAAAAAATAAAATGAAACATTAAAATCGTTATGTATCTAGCGGCATTGCGCGGGTACACTTCTAGTATTAATTAAAATGAATGCAATCCCGTTTTTTTATAGGGATGTAGCTTAATTATAATTTCAGTTTTTTTTGGTAGTTATTCTTTTTCCAAAATTGCTATCGTCTTCTTCATGTTTATTTGTATCAAGTAGCAGCAGTAGGTTGTGTTTTTTTAGCTCCATCAATGGACAAAAACGTGTTGTTTGATGAAACTGTCAGGGAAGATGGTGTGTCATTCGAATCATCAGTTGTAACAACCCGAACTTTAATTACATCAAAATGTAATTATCCATATCAAAAACAATGGCCCCAAGCCTACAATTCAAACAAGGTTTGCAAATACAACCTATTACACAACTGAGTAAAAAGGAAACTACTATAAAGAGTCTTCTAGCTTCAAGGAAAAGCTCACAACTTCTCTTTATCCTTACCAGAACATGCTACCTTGCGATAAATTAAAACAAAATTGTAATTTTGAAAGAGCGAGGGTTAGACCGATGGTCTAGTGAGTCCCCTCCAAGTGCTACTGCAACAGTTCAAATATTATTTAAAACATTTAAACAAATCCTTACGCCTCACGAGCGTAACTAAATCATTTACCACACTTTACGCTTCGCAAGCGTAACTCACACTACTGACCAACACGGCCACACTTTATGATTCGCAAGCGTAACTCACACTACTGACCAACACTGCCGTCAAAGACGGTATGTCTGTCTCGTACTGCCTTATTTTGGGGACACACCCCAATGGCATAAACGGGCCACACTCCCCGGTACGAGCAGGCGGGGCACACTCCCCGACTTAGGTCAAACTTCTGAATCAAATGTATGCATACATCTAATTAAATACATTATATAAATCGCGTTTATATAACATAGCATGAATATTTCAACATAATTAAATCAACATTTTCAACTTTCAATAATATAAACGTGCAGTTCAGAAAACTCACATTTATCAAATAACTTTCGAAATCGTAAAGGATTTAGTTTGAAATACTCACCTCAGATCCTTCCTGCTTAAAAGCCCGCTTTCTAACGTTCTCACCACCTATGACAACACTGATAGATCGGTAAGTCAACTCGCAGATAAAACCCTCTCACTCTCAATCTAAAACTTAACAAAAACGACACACTGGCCACCCCGGTCGACACCCCGGACATCGGTCTCCCCGGGTCCGGTCGACACCACACCGGTCGACCAACACACCGGTCGACACCGGTCGGCTCCACACCGGTCGACACCGGTCAACACCACACCGGTCGACACTGGTCCGGTCGATATTCAAACAAACTCACCCAGAGCGATTCAAAACTCGAACATAACCAAAATAACTCTCAAATCTCGAATACAACGGCTAAATGCTTGACAACGAGATCATTTACCGACTAACTTACTACAGAAGGGAGTATTAGACTAGAATCATACCTTGATTTGAAGAAAAATGATCGATCCTTCAAGCCCTAGCCATCTTTCTCTCATGCTCCTTTCTCCCTTCAGCCGCTTTCATCCAAACTCAGAAATGAATTCTGATAAAAATCTTAGGGTTAAAACATATATATATATATATATATATATATATATATATATATATAACCTAAGTTTCATTTAACCCCCTTTGAACTTCGGGTCTCGCTTAACTTTTCACCCAACTATCAAAATTTATCGAAATTTTGGATCCGGATATTACAATATTCTCCCCTCAAGAGAATTTCGTCCCCGGAATTCCATCGTTGAACATATGGGGATACTGAGATCTCATGTCCGCCTCCATTTCCCACGTTGACTCTTGTCCTTTGTGAAATCTCTATTGGATTTTCACCAACCGGATTTCCTTGTTCCTTAACTTTATAACCCAATGATCAAAGGCCCCCCTCGAAACTTATGATCATGGCAAACTCTCATTTGCTTGCATAGCTCGCAAAGGTATCGCTGTTCCACCTCCAACAAGTGCTCTCAAGAGAGGCGAGAAACATGACACGAAGTATCCCAATTCTCATCGAACACTTTCGGTTATACACTACCTCTCCAACTCCTTCCATAGCTTCTACGGACTCCAAAAAGTAACCAACACTATCTTTGTCTCGAACGTACCACTCTATTCTATGGGAACAACTCCTGCATCAAGTTGCGCCCTTTCAAAATTTAAGATTCACAATACTCGCGTTCTTTCACCCACTCCAACTTAACTTCCCTCAAATGCTCCAAGCATTCTGTTCTAAAACCAAGGTCGTAACATCCCAGGTCAACTCCTGCATCAACATGCAAATAGTCAACCTTTGTTAACACAATAACCTCGTAATTATGAATTTCTCCATCCGGTAACCAGCCATTGCATAGTAACTTCTCTCGGTACAACATACGTCGCACGTAAAAGCACTCTCTTTCCCAAACCATATTGTTCATCGTTCAACGGTGATACTCAACTCATACGCAGTAACATACATCGCCCCAAAGGTCATCACTCCACTTCCATAATAAAAGAAAATTCCACATTACCTTACCCTCATAGCCCACTAGTTCCAACTAAACGAATAATAATGACTCCCACTTCAATTCTCGTCGCATCCAATAATTGTCCGATCGCAATTGAAATAAATTCAAGTTTTACCCGTTCTAACATAGAGTGATCATGCTCCCACCATCATTCCAATTTAACACTGGAAGACAGGTTCACTTGGAACCTTTCCTACACAATTACCAAGTTGACTCACTTCGAGCACTACCTCCAACCGCTTCTTCCCTTTCCTTCTCGAAACATCATGTATCCAAAAGTTTTCCAACAATTATTGAGACTGCTCAAGTATCTGCTATCAGATCTCTCCATGAACATGGCTTTCATGAAGACGGTTTCATGAAGGTTTTACGAAGAAGGTTTCATGAACACTGGTTTCATGAAGACGATTTCATGAAGGTTTAACGAAGAAGGTTTCAAGAAGATGGTTTCATAAAGACGATTTCATGAAACATCATGTATCCAAAGTTTTCCAACAATTATTTCTATCCATTTCATCATGTAATTCCAGTACCTAAATTTTGTATCTTTCTTTTATTGTTTTTTGTTTACTAAGGTGTCGTTTGTTTTTTAAGAGGTCTAAAGTCTGAAGTCTTATTTTAGTTATGATTAATAAGAGGTTGTGTGTAAAAAGGTCTGAACGATTCAGACTTAAGAGCCATTAAGAGTTTAAAAAAAAAAAAAAAAAACCCCTAAATCATGCAATTCTCTCGCTCCTCTTTCTCACTATTAAAGAAGAGTGAAAATGATGTTTTTAGTTTCCAGGATGTTATTCTCGATGGATGTAGAAGATGAAACATAATTTGGAAACTGAATAATGATGGGGGAGAGTTTTACGGGATTCCATATATATGAAAATATTATTCCCAATTTGCCCTTTAGCATGATGGGTAATTCATTTAAAAAAAAAGAAATGAAATATTATTATTAAATGGTTGAATCATCTTGACCCTTCATTTTTCAATCAATGGTTAGGAGGTGGGTTTCAAGGGTTGCAACATTTATGACGGTTGCAAATTAAAGCACCCCTACACACACACACACACACACACACACACACATATATATATATATATATATATATATTGTTACACCCTAAATTCTGGAAATAACAACTTATTTAAAAATTTCTAAATACATCAATAAAGGAATTATCTACAACCACAAATTAAGATTTAATCTCAATACAAACATTCATTCTATACAAAAGCCTATGATAAGAACGGGTGCTACTAAAACCCCAAAGATAGTCACTATCTCCAACATTGCGGAAGACTTCACCAACTACTTACTTTAGTGTCTAGTAAGGCTCTACGCTTCATAAAACTGCTAGAACCCAACTCCCAACTGGAACCTGTTGCACATGCCGACAAATAAAAAGGTTAGGCTTAACGCCTAGTAAGCTCAAGAGTTTTCAACATATATAAAGATGTCTGCGAAAATAGGTAATGCATTTTAATTCATAATCTTTCAAAAGGTATGCTTTGAATATGCAAACGACTCGTTTTCCAATAATATGCATTTTAGACGGAGAACACCAATTTGGACGTTTTCCAAATCAAATTACTACAAAAGAATGATACCAATGTAAACCGCCCCTTCATAAATTAGCTTTAACCCAAAACTCACTCAAAGCGCAAATATAAATTAAATTCTCCATTTAAGAAGGTACGGTTAAACCTTATATTTCAAAACACCCAAAACTCGGGTGGGGCATAATACTTAACCCATAAATCAAGGGTAAAACCCAAATATACAAAACGTCACCGAAAACTTGGATAATAAAACTCAATACCCAAAAAACAACACCTTTCGGTGACGGGGGATTCCCGATTCCATAAAATGTGACGGTCCACAAAGTAAGCCAATTTTATGTTGTTATGACTAGTCATATAAACAAAAGTACACGCAAGGGATGTCAGGCTCAGTGGCTTTAAACATACACCCACGGAAACTCAAGTTCAACCCCGAAGGGTTGCTAGGTCGAGCTCCTCATCCAATATCGTAATACTTGAGCACGAAGGACTTATAACCCAATCCGATGCCAAACGTGCCTCGACGTGGAAAACTAGTCGTCCCACGCCGGAACAATAAATACAAGCGCAAGGGATGTCAGGCTCAGTAGCTTTAAACATACACCCACGGAAACTCAAGTTCAACCCCGAGGGATTGCTAAGTCGAGCTCCTCATCCAATATCGCAACCAAGGCTCTAAGTCGAGCTACCAAAACTGGACTATTGTCCAAAAACCCCATCAAAATAACAATGGCAAGCCGCAGACTTAGGAACCCATTGACTCATTAATAAATGGAATAAAAACACGATAAAACGCACTCACCCAACGGATATGCAAACATCACGACCAAAAGTGAGATTAGTTCAAAACTCAACATTAGTTGAGACAATCCATTTTTCAAATGAACTCATAACACAAAATATGCGTTTTCCAAGTTTAACTGCTGATAAGAACGAAAATCATAAAATGAGACTATAAACATTCTTTCAAGTTACCTCACATAGATGTGCAAGTGATACTTTATAAAACACTCCATTTCATGACGATGCATAAGACTCGACAAACATTTAAAAGTGTATTTCTTTGACTAAAGATCTATTTATGCAATAAGACCTCAAAACACATTCGTTTGTAACACATTTATCAAAATGCCCAAAAATCCCAAATGTGGGTATTATACAAAGTTTGTAAAGTTAAATGCCTCAAATAATCAAAGATTAGCAAATATCCCAACATTTGATAATTTCATGTAGAACACATAAACACTTTAAAATAGACATTTTGGCATGTACAACGTTTTCACAAATCAACTTGAACTCACCTTGCTAGATTTAGGCTAAATCTAGATTTTCCCCCAACTAGAGCTCCTTTGAAGAGCACTTGGATTCTCAAGACAAAACTTCCAAAACCTAAATCCATACATATTCAACCACAAATAACCATAATCAACCACAAAGAAATGTTTACGAAACCATGTGCATGAATACCTCAACTAAACCGAAACCCTAACTTCCATAACTTAAGAGAATAGAAGATTACCTTAACCCAAGCTTGAATTCACCAACCAAAACACTTCTAGTTCACCAAAATGACCACAAATCTCCAATCTATGAAAGGAAGCACAAAGGGTGGATGAAACCCTAGAAAACTTGGTGAAGGAGATGAAATGGGAGAGATGAAGATCTCTCAAAAACCACAAGATCTCCACAAAATACTCTTGTATTCTCCAATAGACCTCCAATCTCTTGCTAGATCCTTGAAGATCTCTCAAAAATGAAACCGTAGCACTTTGAATCACCCAAATCGGAGTTGTGGATCAAGAGTTATGAGGAAATGAAGTTTGGGGCTGAAAAATCACGATTTAAGCTGGAACAGTGGATTTCGCGACTTGTCTCGCGACTTAGGTCGCGGCATAAGTCGCCCACTTCCTCCTGATTTTCTTCTCGATACTGTTTTGGCCGTAACTTCTTCGTTATAGCTCCGTTTTCGCTCCGGAAAGAACCGTTGGACTCGTCATTGAATCCTTCATCCATCTAGACTATAAAATCTAGGATTCAAGTCCAAAATCAAAAATATTATTTTTCCTTGATATATCGGTTTTTGTATTAACTTGAATTGATACCTCACGAAACTCGGGGTGTTACAATCCTCCCAACCTTAAAAGGGATTTCGTCCTCGAAATCTGGAATCACCAAGCACCCAACATTCACATTTGAAAGATCTATTGATTCCCTATCCCAAAGGGATGCCTTCATAAAACTTCACCTCATATACGGACCCGATTACATTCCGGTTGAGGTTTTCGCTGAGTTTCTCATAACGTGCAGTTACAAACTAAATCTCAACGTTCAATATATTTCACCGACGTCAGGATGAAAGTTGAGTCCTTGATTAATCATTTTCTAAATCGATCACTCTCGGTTGCCTCCCAACCTTAGATTTCTCATAATACCGCGAAAGTAACTTACGACCTTATCTAGTCATTTCCATCAAGAATACCCCAATCCGAACTATTCCCTTAGATACTTCTGATTACGACACATCAAGGTCTCCTCAAAATTCATTTGTACTTAAAGTCCACCTCGACATTCCCACCAAATGTCTCCAAAATCATCATCACTAAAGAGTTATTGTCCTTTGACGAAATTTCCTAACGACTAGTTTGGTCTGAACCATCGCAACCTTTAAATTCGTTCCTCAAAGCTGACCCGGACACAATGTCTGCAAGTGCTCCCACACTTCTATAGACCCAAGCATTATGTTTCCACCAGAAACATACCATTACGCTCTACAGATAGTCGATTATCCCAAATCCCATGAATCCTCAGATTTCTACAGATCCACTCCTAATATTGATGAATATGTCCTTCCAAGGCGCACCAATGCGTCCTTTAGGTAATTGGTTAACCCAAATTCGGCTATCACTCAACTCCGTTCCAACCCCAACCACACAACATTCCTTTAACAAAATCTTTATCACCACGGGGATGCTTATACCTATCGGTACTTAAACATCAACACTTAACCTTCTTTTAATTTCCATCACCGAAAGGTCATTATTTCCCATAATCCAACCGGAATACTTCCAAATATTCCAAGATCCATTGACTTCAAGAAAAAAAAGTCGACACCTAAGACTAAACGGTGACCTCGAAACGTGGACATCTCGCCCAAAATTATATTCCAAACAGATTGTCGCACCAAGGTTGACACCTAACAGAGAGCTAAAATTTCAAATCTTACATCTCTAGCAGACAGATCACCAAAATTTCCTTTGATCGTGGACTCGCTAAGACGGTACACCAATCACATAAGCCATGGTGCCACACTGACGAGCAAACCACCAAAACGAAACCCAATCTAATCACCAATAATTACCTAAACTTTAACTCGCCTGATCACCGAAGCATAAATCACCCCATAATTAACCGGGAAGACTTAAGTCTACTATTTTCATTAATACAAACGCACACAGATTCGAAAACTGAAACCCAAAACTCAAGACTGACCGCAAGTCGGATCATCCGACGCTTCCAAACCCAAGGGCTTCCTTAGTCCCTAATTACCACTGCTCTTACGCCAGGGTTTAAATCTATAGGCCTAATGAGTTCAAGGTTTTTCAACTAGTATGCCAATTTGAGTTTATAAAACTTTCGAATACAAACGCTTCCTAACGATTAAACGTGCGGCAAAAATACACTACCGTCCATGCGATAGGTTTCAAAATTGATTAACCACACAGCGCATATGAAACCATTTCCAAAAACTCGTTTGTTCAATACTTATGTTAGTAAAGACAACAATAAAACATGCGCAACAATTTACACCATATAAGAGAAAATAGATTCATGCACCACAACACGTGCAATAAAGGTTTGTACAATTCCAAAAGAGAAATTCACAACTTTAATTTTTAAAATCCTTCATCTTTAACCAAAAGACGTTGTGGCCTAAAATTATCAACAATCCAAAACGCATTAGTTTAATCCTCAAGGCTTGGTAAAATAGTGGGAATACAAATAAAGTTTCAAATCGAGTTTAAAGCATCAGATCGTACAGATAAACACCTTTGACCAAAAAGTAACTGCAACGATATAAACATTGCTAACTCAATAAATGCATTGCGGAAATTTCTAACGGTAAAAGTAATTGATTGAAATATGAACAGAACAAAAGTCCTGTTTGAAAAGATGTAAATCTTTTATATATTTATTCATGCCAACGTTATAATTAAATCCAAATGCAAATAGTATGCAACGATTGACATTTGTATAAAGCCCAAAGATAAATTGCATGATAAGGGAATTTCCCCAAAACAACATGTAGGATGACACCGATTAGTAAATCTACATTTAAACGCGTGCAGAAATGTATGAACACATGCTCCAACCTTATTTACGTAACGCAAAATGACGTACGATGAGACACCAAGGACCCAACTGAATTTTCGTAAGACTTACTAACGTGAAAACCAATTGGCGTCAAACTTTCGTTACTCGACAAAAGTGTAAAACGACAATACTTTTAAGATATTAAATTTTTTAGGAGTTTCCTCCTTTTACTGAAATGAAAGGTGGAATAGCGCTTTACAAAATTTACATGGGACACGACGCTAAATAACTCGCAAGCTAAAAAAAACAAAATTAAAACTCACGCATAAAAAGACATCGTGTCTTTGTTGCACCTCTTACAAACCAATTTCAATCCTTGATATTATGGACAATTTCCATATATGCATCAATCAAATGGGTTTCTTCACAATTTCATATATGCATATGGACAATAAATATATAGTTGCATATGAAGAAATTGCATTTTTCACATATGCAATTCCACAAATGGGAATAACATATGTGAATAATATATGTAAAGTCGTAGTTGAAAAATGTGAATAATGCATGTATGAAACCTTTGAATATATGTGTATATATATATCAAGGGTTGAGATTGGTGACGGGTGCCGAGTCCACCAAATAATAATTCCAAATTAGCTGACGATTTTACAACCAAAATTGCAAAAGTGGTAAGTTGGGTCGAATCCACAGAGGCTCGATTCTAACCTATTTTATACCGAATCAACAAGTACAAAATTTGTTTAATATTCAAATCATAGGGGTTTACATATGAACATATAGTTCATATGCAAATAAGTTAAATAGTTCATATGTGAATCACCCAAGTTCACATATGCACATAGTTCATATTTGAATCACACGGATTCACATATGGACGTATAGTTCATGTATTAATCACACAGATTCATATATGCATATATACCGTTTATTTGTAAAAGTTATGTTACCCTTGTATTTTCCGCATAATTGTTACCGTGCGACCAAATTATCTGATGCTATACAATTAGCCCCTCATATCTTGAGCGTTAATTTTTAAGGGGAAAAGCTATGACCACTTATCTACTTCTCACACATTTAACATTTCTCAAATGAACCTATAGCTAACTAGGGTTGAGTTCCGGTGAGAAGTTGAGTTAACAGTGAGAAGCGTAAGAAGTGGTTATCAACTGTTGGATGAGAAATGGACGCACATTATGATGAGATGCACCAAATCAATTTCTTTCTAATATTCCGCAATTCATGGGAAACCTTGAGATTAAAAGAGATCAACGATTCAGATCTTTTTATCACTTTTTTCACCGTTAACTCAACTTCTCATATAATCCTTCACCTAACTATGTATGCATGTATATATGTGTGGATGTATGTATGCTTCTATTTGTTAAAATATAAAAAAACATACATATCAAAATAAATGTTATTCTATAACTTTAATTATTATATATTTCTACAATGCGATTATTAGTTTACACTTTCCATTAAAACCTCCATCGAGTGGGCTCACAATTCGAAGTACATTTATTTGATTTGAACACTTTCATGCTCAGTTTGAAAAAGACTTCCATAGACTCCCTCGTTTCATGGAAAAGAAATTTGGAAGATTGAAAATTAAAATTATTTGGAGTAATAGGTCTAGTGTTAAAAGTCATGAGAGTAAAAAAGTCCGATTAAGCCTAAAAAAAGCCCGATTGAACCATTTTCCAATCCAAAAATCACAGTCCTTGGGCCGGTCCAGTCGTTAACTGGGATGCCCCAGCCCAGTCTTAGAATGTGGTTGGGCTCTAGGTTCAGCATAAACTGGGCCGTGACATCGATGGATTAGTGGGCTGCCCGTGGATTCCCGATACCGCCGGGGAGGCGTGCGTGTGTGCGTGAGTTCGTGGTAGTCGTTCGTTGGTTCGATGCCGCTATGCCTTCAAAAAAAAATGTCTCGATCTTTTGTTTCATATTAAAAACGGACTTGGGAAGGTTCGAATAAGCCCAAATCTTATGCATATCTAACAGTGGGTATAAGGAAGTTATTTTGTCATTTATTTTTTGAAATTGGGCAAAACTAAAATATGCCTAAATGCAACTTATCGCAAACGGTTCATAAATCTATTTTGCATTTGAAGTTCATCATTTTTTTTAATTTAATGTAGCCTATGATTTATGTGTCCAAACAGTGGTTTCTTATTCCTACAAAACAGTGTTTTGTTTTAAATATTAAACGTAGGGGTGTTTGCGGTGCGGTTTGGACGATTTGTATCTTATGCACTTTACCCCTACAATTTAATAATTATAAGATCAAAACTTCATTTTAAAATCAACAATAACGTGATCGTGGTCCAAAAATAAAAATATTCAATATGTCAGATTTCTAAATACATATTTATATAAATATTGCGATTATTCTATATGTGTGTGTGTGTGTAATATATAAAATTTAAAAATATATACACATATATATAATGTGTGGTGCGGTGCGGTGCGGTTTGAACTACGGTTTGATAACTCAAAACCGCAAACCGCACCGCATAGTACAGTTTAGTAAAAATACAAATCGCACCGCTAAAGTTCTAAACCGCACTTTGCGGTGTGATGCGGTGTGGACAGTTTGTACAGTTTGATTGTTCAAATGAACACTCCTAATTATATGTTCAATATGTATGTTTTATATTTAAAATAATATAACTCTTTTAAGACAAAATTTAAATAACTGTTATTAAAATATTACAAAATAAACCATTAATAACATATTCTCGTTTATAAATTAAAAAAAAATAGAAAAAAGAAAAAAAAGACAGGATGACATAAAAATTCTCATGTTTTCTGTAAAAAGTCAAAAATAAGGTCTCCCGTGAAAGGGCCATAATTTGGGGGCAAGTGATGGTCAAAAAGGTCGTATCAACTTGGATTGTGTCCTCAAAAGTAAACTTCTTTTAGAGTTAATTACATTTTGGTCCTTATAGTTTACACCCAACTACGAATAATGTTTCTAGGTTTAATTAAATACATTATTGGTCATTAAGATTTGCATTTTGCTTTGAAAATGGTTCCTTACACTAACACTATTAGTCAAAATATTGTTAAATGAGGAACATTATTGTCCATTTACTTATTTTTTGTTTTCCTTTAAAAAAGTTACAAAATATATGATATTAAATATGTATTTCATATTAAATTATAATCTAAAAAATGTATTATACTACATAATCTTGCCACTGCTACCCCTTTGGATTTTCCCATCCATTCCCCTTCTCCTTCCTCGTGAAATCCATCCCGTTTGATTTCCCAGTGCCACGCCTGTTTGATTTCTTGGTGACCAAATCGGTTATGATTCCATCTATGAGACCTACCCTCGTTTGATTTCCTAGTGCCACCACCAGATCTCTCCAACCTCTCCCTAAACCACCATCATCGACCTTAATCTTAGGTGCCGTTTGTTTTTTAATAGGTTTAAAGTTTAAAGCCTTATTTTAGTTATGATTAATAAGAGGTGATGTGTAAAAAGGTCTGAATGATTCAAACTTAAGATCCAACAAGAGGTTTTTCAAAAAAAACAAACAACCCCTTAGTCATCTCCGATATACATGGTAAAATGGATGAATGGACATACGACTGCAACCTATCTGTGGTGTCTTCACCGAGCAACGACAAACCTCCAAATCTGGTTTATTTGGTTCCCCCCTCTCCCCTTCCCGATCTCCATTAATTTCGACACAACAACACATATTGTGCATACAACACACACACACACACACAATGCATGTACACACACATACATGCATATGCATTGCACACCAACGACCACACCTGCAACTCTAAAGCATATTGGTTTCTTGTCATCACCACATCTCTCTCTATCTGTGTGTATATATATATATATATATATATATATATATATATATATATATATATATATATATATATATATATAGGGGTTGTTTCATTTGCAACCCTTAAAAAGGTTGCAACCCTTGCAACCCACATCTTAACCGTCGGATTCATGATCGGCGGTTACAATAGATGTGGGGCCCAATATTTTTAATTAAAAAAAACAGAAAAATAAAAATAAAATAACCGTCGATCATGAATCCAACGGTTAAGATGTGGGTTGCAAGGGTTGCAACCTTTTTCAGGGTTGCAAAATATCCTTCCACTATATATATATATATATATATATATATATATATATATATATATATATGTATATGTATATGAAACTCACACCACAACCTCTGTTAGATCACATCTACACACAACTTGCTTTCTTTTGTGTTGCTCATGGCTGCACTAACAAACACACTCACAACTGGCTATTAATAGCGTAGGAGGGAGGGTAAAACCACATGATTTAATTCCTCTCTACCCTTTATATCATTTGGGGTTCAAGCAAAAGCTGGATGGTGCTGTAATGAGGGAGTTCCATGGGTGTGGGTAGAGATAAGGTTGTTTACGACGAGAGGGAGAGAAGGAGAACGAAGGTTGGGGGTGTCATGGGGTGTAGGGGTGGGGTTGGGGACTTGGGGTGGCATGATAGAAGAAAAAAATAGAAAAATGGGTAAAAAAGCAATAATACCCTTCATCTACGGAGCAATTTTAATAGAATTAACCAGATCCACTATTTTCAAAACAAAATGTCAATCAGGGTAACTATTACAATACTTAATAAAGTTTAGGGACTTTGTTTATAGTTAAGTGTAAACGATAGGGACGAAAAATTAAGTTTACTCCTTCTATTAAAAAATTACCCTCCAAATATAAATAGTAAAAAATATATAAATTAAAGAGTGAATTAATGGTTGGTCCCTATGGTTTGCTTAAATTTTGGATTTGGTCCCTAATACAAACTATCTACACTAATGGACCCTGACTTTTCAATTTCATAACACTCAAGGCCTCTGCAGTTAACACGTTAGTTAGCAAACGTTATGAAAGATTAATGTGTCTTTAGCCAAACTACAGGGACCAACATTGTAATTCACTTTAAAAAAATTATGAATCACGTATTTTTTCTAAAAAATTATTAATCATGTATTTTTTCTAGGAAATTAATTAAAAAATTACTTTTATATCTCCAATCACAAATCAAATTTCTTATATTAAAGAGAATATTTAATATAAGTTCATTTTAAATCGAAATCTTTATTTTTATTTAAAAACTACTATTAAATTGATAAAATTACTTTTACGTTAAAAAATCATAAGTTTAGAAAACCAATGAAAATCAAGAGAACTTCACATATCTTTTGGGTTGACATTGATATATGCAAGTTAAGTGTTAAAAATGAAGTACGATTAATGTGATTTTTGATATATAATCAAACTACAAAAAATTAAAATAATAACAAACTAAAAATACAAATTATAAATAAATATTAATAAACAACAATTATTCAAACAATTAAGAAAAACTATTACCAAATTCTATTACAATAATAGGTACTTATACGAGCAACCATAGAAAGAACACGTTTCTTGTTCAAAAATATAGAGAGTTTGATGTACAAACAATTTTTTTTAATCCAAGAACCATATAAAATCCTTTAAATCATTACGTTTTTAATATTACTTTGATTATTATATTAAGTTTAGTTTATAATCAATTCTCTACAAAAATCGACCTTTTCCAGTGACGAAAAATTTCGTCACTGAAAGTGAATTCTGTCACTAATCCATCGCTGAAAAGAGGGTGGGTGATACTATCAGCGACAGATTAGCGACAGACCAAATTAGCAACAGATCGGCGACAGACTAAATTAGCGACGGGTTAACGACGGAATTTTTTGTTACTGATTTTCCGTCACTAATCCGCCACTAATTAGCGACGGATTAGTGTTGATTTTATTTTTTAAATAGAAAAATAAAATATATATTCCGTCGGTAATCAGTGACGAACTATATTATGTCGGTAATCCGTCACTAATTAGCGATGGAAATTTCCGTCAGTAATACCTCTTTTTCTAGTAGTGATTATTTGATAATTCAATTTAATAACGTCTCACAATATTTTAACTTTTAAACATAATTATTGTTCTAAAGAACAATTTGTAATATATAACTATCTCACGTTAATCGTACATAACTTACAATATTTTGTTTGCATAATTCAAGGCCTAACCCAAAAGACACGTGAAGTTCTCTTGATTCTCTAAATTAGAGAATTTCTAACGTAAAATAAATATAATTTTTTTTATTTAATATGCAGCTTAATATAAGATATTTACGTAATTGAAGATGTAAAATATTTTTGGTAAAAAAAGGGTGATTAAAAAAAAAAAACGTGATTCACAAAGTTCTTAGAAAAAATACGTGATTCACAAAAATTTTAGAGTGAATCACATTTTTGGCCCCTAAGGTTTGGCTAAAAACATATTAGTCCTTTATAATGGTTGTTAACTAATGGTGTTATTAAACTGAAAAATTAGGGACCTCTAGTGTAGATATTTTGTTTTAGGGACCAAATCCAAATTTTAAACAAACCATAGGGACCACCAATGTAATTCACTCTAAATTAAAAATAGTAAAAAGGAATATTTGATCAAGAAACATACTACATTTCCCGCAAAGAATCTTCTTATCCGCAGCCGCCAAAATCCACAAATTACGAACCAGAAAGCAAATCCCAAAAAAGGATTCACATCTTATAAGTGGCATTACATGAATTTGTTAACATACGTAAGGTCTTTCATTTGTAACTAGAAACCTTTGTAATATATAGACAATATAAAATTTTGAAAATACTATTAACTGTTTTGTGGTGACAAGAAACCTTGTTTATATAAAGAAATGGGAGTTGCCATAGATATAATTTGTGTTTTTGATTGGACTGAAATGTAATTAGATATGTGCATGAATCCCCTAATATATATATATAGAGAGAGAGAGGTGGGTTCAAACGAGAACGGTACCTATTTAAAAGAATACGAGAATAATTTTGGACCAATCATTTTATTAAATAATACCTTAAATAAAATTTTCTAAAAAATCACCCAAAAGGGCATATATGTCATTTGTTTTATACATAATATAAATGAAAACTTATTTATTTAAATATAGATTAAGTAATAATAAATTTAATTAAGGTATTTATTTTATGATTTAAGCATTATTAATTATTTATTTATTTACTTATTATTTTTTACAATATTAAAATAAGTGTGATTTAGTTTTTCATTCTAAATATTCATTTTTATAGAATTAGTTTATTTAGTAATTTTTTTTTCAATTTTCGTCAAAAATCACATGTGATATCCACAATTAATCGACATTTTTTTCTTCATAAAAAGGATTCGTTAATTTCCATCAATGTATCATAATTGATATTGATCATAGTAGGAAAGAAATGTAAGTTATTTGCAACATTACAAATGATATGTTAAATTATGAATTACATTTTGAAATACATGTGATCTTATACATTTTAAATATATTTTGCTACATATCATATATGATTCTGTTTATATTATTTTTCTTTTTTAAATTTTAATTTAAATAATTGTTTTTCAAATTTTAAATCACTTATGATTAGAAAAACATTTTGAAAAACGTTAATTCATTATGAATCACATATGATTAGGAAAATATTTTGAAAAAAAAAATGTAATTCATTATGAATCACATGTGATTTTGATAACAAAAAGGTTAACATTACAATTGATATGTGTAAATTATGAATTACATTTTGAAGTATATGTGATCTTATACATTTTAAATGCATTTTACTACACATCACATATGATTATGTTTTTATTATTTTTCTTTTTTTAATTTGAATAATTGTTTTTCAAATTTTAAATCACGTATGATTAGAAAAACATTTTGAAAAAAAGTTAATTCATTATGAATCAAATATGATTAGGAAAACATTTTGAAAAAAAAAAGTTAATTCATTATGAATCACATGTGATTTTGAAGACAAATTATGAATTACGTTTTGAACTACATGTGATCCTATACATTTTAAAATGTGTTTTGTATAAATCACATTATGTTTTCATTATTTTTCATTTTCAATGTTTAATTTTAATTATTATTTTTTAAATTTTAAATCACATATGATTAAAAAAACATTTAAAAAAAATTAATTTATTCTGAATCACAAGTGATTTTGATGAAAGTTGTATTTTTTTTTAAATATTACTTTAAATAAAAAAATGAATTATTTAAATGAAAATTAAATACTGTTAATTTAAATGAATTAAATAAAAAAATTAGTAAATAGAAAATTAAATTATATTAATTTCATAAATATGGTAAAAGTAAAATTTTAAATAAATAGCTAAAATATCTTTTATAGTTAAGATGTGGGTTGCAAGGGTTGCAACCTTTTCAAGAGTTGCAAAATATCCTTCCAATATATATATATATATAAGAGGTTCATTTGAGAAATGGTAAATATATGAGAAATAGAGAAGTAATCTTAGCCATTCATCTGGTCAACATTTGCGGCTTTGACCGCGAAGTACCGGATAATTCCTTGTGTGGTCTATAGAATGTAGAGGAGTAATTTCGTAAAATACACGGGATGAGTTTATATATGAATCTGTATGAATCACAAAGATTCATATATGAATCTGTTAATTAGTTCAACTGATTCATATATGAATCTTTGTGATTCACAAAGGTTCATATATGAATCTTTGTGATTCATACATATTCATATATGAATCTGTTAGTTAGTTCAACTGATTCATATATGAATCAGTTAAAAGAGTTCAATTGTGAATTGCACTGGTTCATAACAGCGCGTGTGTTTTGTAAAATTTACGAAATTGTCCTTCTATTTTTGGGATAGCCGCAACTTTTGACCAGTCAAAGACGCAATATTTGACTAGTCAAATCCGATCTTGACCATATGAATGACTAGGATTACTTATATATTTCTCATATATTTACCATTTCTCAAATGAACCAAACACTATATATATATATATATGTGTGTGTGTGTGAAAGAGAGAGAGAGAGAGAGAGATAAAGAGTGAGAGATGGACGTTTATTTACAAACCCAATAATTTATATACGCTTTTTAAACCGGTTTCCATGAGCTATTACATTATATAAGAAACAATGTGTTTAAAAGTTATCGTTTATACAATATTGTCTCATTTTATAAAATGTTGAAGACTATTTTGTGTATGAAAAAAAGTAATCTTAAACGTTTTGCATGTGAAACACCACTATATAAACATTAAATCTTCACATGAAACAACATATAAAAAATTAGTTTATATGAATTATTGAATTCATAAACTAAGGAGACTTTATTTGAAACAGTTCAAATTATTTTGATAATAATGTTTTTGATCTGTTTTACCAAGAAAGTCTACGGTTCGAGTTCGTATAGCCTTACAACCCAATAAAAAATAAATTCAAATACAAAATATCGTATCATTTTTCATTTGAATTTCCTCGTTATTGTTTTATACATTATAATATACATACATGATATACTAATGTATATGTATATGTATATGTATATGCATACATACATATGGTACATTTCGAAGGATAATGTTAAATTTGTATCGGGAAAGGTGTTATCTCTTACTACTAGCTACCCATAGTAATTCCTAATCATATCATTTCCATTGTTCATGTAAAAAGCATAGAATGGAGGAGTATGGATATATAATTTATAATTTTTGGAGGTATGGAAAAATTAAGTTTATTGTAAGAGTCATATTAAAAAATTTCATGCTCTAAGAATGCAAACAAAATCATAATAATTTTCTAAGCATGGTGAATTAACAAGATAAGAATGTTGATTATATTTAATCAACTTCATGCTCCAAAATCTTTATATCTTTACTTTACTTGTAATTCAATCAATCAAAAACCTCCTGCATCAACTTAAACCCTAACCTATGAAATCCAATATCATTAAATCCAAATTAAAATTTTGCTTTTCCTTTTCCATTTTTCAATTGCATTATTATATAAACAAACCCCTTCTTACCTTCAATTCAATCCTCAAAAAAGAAGGGACACAAATGTCTCCAAGTAATCTGTTGATCTACATTCTTTTAACTTCTATCAAGGCATGGGCATATCAACACCCTCACCCTGAAGCCATTGTTCTGCAACTACAAAGGTAAATTACTATATTACCCTCAACAAATTTCCCATCTGGGTTTCTTTCTATTGAACAACATTTTTATGTTTTTTAGGAAAGTAAATGCTTCAATAAGCTCCAGAAGAAGATTAATGGAAACAAATTCAATGTTTCTGCAATCAAAAGATCAAACACCTTGCCAGACTGGAAACCCGGTTGACGATTGCTGGCGGTGTGATCCCAATTGGGCCAACGACCGCCAACGCCTTGCTGACTGTGGCATAGGATTTGGACAGGCGGCAATGGGCGGGAAAGGAGGTCGGATATATGTTGTCACGGACCCGACTGATGGAGACCCTGAAAACCCACCTCCAGGAACACTCAGGCATGCTGCCATACAATCCGAGCCTCTCTGGATCATATTCGCCAAAGATATGCACATTAATCTCAAAAACGAGCTCATCGTCAGCAGCTCCAAGACAATTGATGGTCGTGGAGCGATTGTGCATGTGACAGGGAAGGGGTGCATTGTGATAGAGAATGTTGGAAACATCATTATTCATGGTCTCTACATCCACGACTGCGAGCCATCGGGAAAGGCTAAGATTCGGGTGAGTCCAACGGATGTGGTAGGCAGGGGGAAAACGGACGGTGATGGATTGACGATCAAGGGGGTAAGGAATTTGTGGATTGACCATTGTTCTTTTGCCAGGTGTACGGATGGATTGGTGGATGTCACGGAGGGGTCCACCGCCGTGACGATAAGCAATTGCTATTTTACCGATCACGATAAGGTCATGTTATTGGGTCACTCGGATGACTATTTGGCCGATGCAGGAATGCAGGTAAGCTCTTGGCATGCAATACTCAAATATCGTTGGTACCCTTTATGTTAGGACTAAAATCGATTGTGTGCATAGGTAACAGTAGCATTCAATCACTTCGGGAAAGGACTCGTGGAGAGAATGCCGAGATGCCGGCACGGGTATTTCCATGTCGTAAACAACGACTATAACGAATGGCAGTTGTATGCCATTGGTGGGAGCGCAGCTCCCACCATCAATAGTCAGGGCAATCGTTTCATTGCCGCACCCGACTCTCACAAAGAGGTACATAACCACTTTGTTTACTATTTAATAGTCTTGGTACTTCTTTCCTTTTTGCTGAGGGTCTTCATCCAAAAGACAACTTTATCATTTGGGGTAGAGGACAGGTATATGTACATCCCTCCCTTTCGAGTGACATATACTGGGTTCATTTGGTTAGGTTTTTAGAATTACTTATGAGGTGCGGATGAGCAGGTGACGAAGCGAATGGAGGCGAAGGACGAGGAATGGAAGGGGTGGAATTGGAGGACGGAAGGGGACTTGATGGTAAATGGAGCGTTTTTTGTCCCCTCTGGTGCAGAACTCAGTACCCAGTATGACAGGGCCTCCAGCGTGCCGCCAATGTCAGCCTACCTCATAAACCAACTCACTATGCATGCAGGTGCACTTGTAGGGGTCCCGAGGTCTAAGTTTCTACTTCTTGCTTGCTCATTGCCACTAGATTTATGGGTCAATTTTTCTCTGTTATTCGGCGTCTTTTAACCATATGGTCTGCATATTCTGAGACAACTGACATGGTACGGTTGTTTTGCAGCAATCTAGGTGACAATTCTCCCGGTGGTGGTCCTCCAGTGATTACTCCACCAGTTGAGGGTCAACCAAGTGGTGGCAACCCTGACATTCCTCCAGGAACCATGCCATCTGATGGTGGCAGCTACGGCAACACTTATGGGACCACACCACCAGGTTGCTTTGTTTCCGGAAAAACACCAGGCGGTTGTATTCCCGGGGACATACAAGGTGGTGGCAATCCTGGGATGGTCCCAAGCGGTGGTTATGGGATGGTACCAGGATCACCCCCACCTGCGATGGTGCTACAAGGTTGTGGGCCCGGGGAAATACCTTATTGCGGTGGTCCTGGCAGCAGAAGGATTTCAGGTGGATCAGGCGGCATTGGCACAATGGCACGCTCATCGATACCAATCACCATCTTCTTGTCTTCCCTAGTTGTATTATCACTGCAGATGACCATGACTCACAGTGTTCTATTACAGTAACTGTTAATAATGGAAGTGGCAGATTATGTGTAAATAATTGAAGGGTAGTAGTAATGAAGGAGAAGGGAAATTTCACGATTCGAGGATACTATACTGTCTTTATATACCAGAACAAGATAACTCGCCTGCATCATTAATGGGCAAGTTCCAATGAGAACCATAAATATTTTGAGAAACTAAAAAACAACTATTCATGATGAATATCTTGAATAATGAAGATGCATGATATTCATGAATATTTTAGGGTTATTCATCGTTAATAATTAATGAAATAGTTGGTTCCCAGGTTCTCAAAATACTTGTAGTTCTTTTTGAACCTGCCCCACATCATTAAGGGTGCGTTTGGTACGCAGAACAGGGTGGAACAGGACAGAACAGACTTGTCTCATGTTTGGCATGACCATATGTGGGACACGCTAGAACTAAGTGGAACAAGCATGAGACACACTTGTCCCACTCCAACCCCCTAGAACTAAATAGAACAACAATATTTTGACTAATATACCATTTGTTAAAAACCAAAACCAAAACCTTAAACCCGAATAGTCCAAAATCCGAATCCAAACTGAAAATAAGGTGTTTTTGCAAAACCCGAATACCCCGAAATCCGATAATCCGAAACCCGACATTTGGGAGGATATATGGGCTCGGATTGGGTTTGATCGTTGGCCACCCGACCCATCCGAAAACCCGAAATAACATACATCTATATTTTAAATATTATATATATATATATATATATCTAATTATCTTTTGAAAATCGTAAATTATAGTCTATTGAAATATTTTCTAAATTTTAAACTTGCTATCGATTTCATCAATCTATCAATCGATTGTAATCATCCTAAAAAACGATTGAATTCATATCTAACTTTTGCATTATATAATACCCGAACCGGACCGACATCAAGCCAAAACCCGACCCACCCAAACCCGAAACAACCTAAAATCCGAAACTTAAAATTTGGGTTTTGATTTCCATATCCAAAATTCAATCATGATAAATTAGTTGTATGTTTTTGATAATCCATTGTACTATGTATTAGCAATGTAAATTAGTTTTATGTGATGTAATTTATGATTTTTCATCAGGGGTAAATTCGTCATTTAATCAGTATAGTCCTGTTCTGTCCAGTTTTGTCATGTCTTGCCAAACGTTGGACATCTGTCCTGTTCTGTCCCGTCCTGTTCCATCTTGTCATGTCATTTTCTGTCTGTGTACCAAACGCACCCTAAAACCTATTTGTTGTTTTAGTGGAGGGATTATAAATGGAGTTGTGTTCTTGCATCCCAATTTCTAACATAAGATTTAGAAAGCAACAAAATTAATCAAGGAAACCAGTAAGGCAAATTTGGTTGTGCACCAGCTTCAGGTGCTAACACACACAAACAAAACTGACAAGTAATACTAATAATAGTAAAATTAGCAGTTTAGCACCCAAAAAGCCATTAATAGAAATTTATATTCACAAAAAAGATGACATATGGTTCATTTGACCACAATAAGAGAAAGTTGAAGACCTTGTGTGCAGAAAACATCCCTATGATGTTAACATTGTGACCACCTTTACTTATTATTAACCCAATAACAAAATATCAACAATCATAACAACAAAAAATAATTACTCTAAGGCGAAAGAACGTGAAGGGAAAAAAAAGAGAGCAATCGGTTGTGCTCTGTGAGACTGTAGGAGAATGATTGAAGATCAACTGTACCTCTGCCCTTTTGAATGTTAGAAAGAAGCAAGAGTCCAGATGGCCAGATCCTGTTGCAAGCAATGCGGAGCGTGAAGATGGCCTAAAAAACTTCGACAATCCAGATAGAGAGACAAAAATCAGAAACCATGATGGGAAAAGGGTAAAAATAGAAAATGTAAACGGAAATTCCATTTTAGTGTTCTTCAATGCATTATCAGTTAACCATAATTATATCATCTCCTCCTTCCTCTGATGCAATTGCCTCCAGTTTCTTCCAAGTCAACTCACGTTGCTCACGCATTTCCTTGGTCATGGCTTCATTTTCCAGAAACCGATTACTACACTCCTCAAAGAGCTCTGCATCCATCTCGATGAACATTTTTCTGACATTGCCAGTCAAACCATTTATTGCCTGATTCCAGTGACCCTGGATATTTTTCTCTAAGGGTTCAAAGATGATGGGTAAAATGACGTCTCGGTTCTGGGCAATCAAGTCCACTATGTGTTCATTGTTCCACAAGAAAAGTGCTCGTTCCGCAACCTACAAGACAACTTTTAATCAACACTCTTTTGGATAGGAAATTTGGTAACTAAAAGATGGCAAGCTTTGGACAATGGTGGAGTCAATATTGTCACTTCTCTCATCCAAACATCAGTGAACATGCATAACCAGGTTATGAAAAAAAGAATCGGAACGTATGGACTGCAAATAATAATAACAAAATGGAATGTAACAGTAATAGACAAAATCATGATGTTAGTGTAGATGACCTAATGAGCTGATTTAAGTGCATGAGTACTAATATATTCTAATACATGCCGGATATAAGTACTAATGAGCTGATTTAAGTGGATATCTAGACGAGGGAACGACACGGGTTAGTAAGTCAGTAGTTAGGTTCTATGTTTTTCCTGTACTTGCTTCTATTTGTATTGCCATTGCTTACTTATATCTACCTTTTCAAATTTTAAGCTTACCTGTTTTTCTCTCTTTCACTCACTTTTTCACAAGGCCGGGGTTCTTCAAGGAAACAACTGCTTTACTCTTTGAGGTAGAAGTCAGGTTTGCGTACATCTTACCCTCCCCATACCCCACCTCCAGGTGGGATATACTACACCAGGAACTAGCTCAGGATAATTACGGGTTGCAAGTGTTCTAAAGTATTGAGCAGCAATAAGCATAGGGACCTTCTAGCTTAGACCTTTCAATCAGATTTTAAGCAGATACCCTAAGGGGTCCAGTGTTGGCACTATTTTCACTATTTGGTAATATAATTACACTTTATATGTGCACCATCCTTTCTAAACTCCAGATCTATCCTCACTAACACTTTATATAATTACGCTATCTTTACTATTTGGTAATATAATTACACTTTATATTATTTAGTAATATTATCAACCCAAAGCAGCGAAGAACAAATAGAATTTGCTACAAAAGCTGGCTCAAAGACATACTTAAACATATTGTGTTCTTTACTTTTACGTGGACGGCACATAATTGGTCATTAGGTTGACCATATAAACGTAAAAAACACAATATGCTAAAGTTTAAGTATGTGTTCAAATAACATATTTAATGCATGGCATTGTATATGATAATAATATTTCATTTTTGTTGGTTTTATTTGGTTTAGACTACACTCACATTACGTCTATGTTTAAAGTTTCAGGGACTTCTATCAATGTTTTTATTTTCCAAAAGAAGAATAAAAGAAGTAACATAGATTATTATTAAACAACCTTAAGGTAATTTTTCCTTCCGTAATGATCGTATTGAGAAACTAAAACAAGTATCTGGTTGTCTTCTTTTTGCAGGTCTTTGTTTTTTCTTTCCTTCTTTTTCGCCTCCATTATATTCGCCTAGTGTGAGAACCTTATTTTAGTTCTACCTTCTAACAATCTTCAAGTTGGAGAATATGTGAACACATTTTAGTGATTCACAACTTCAGAAACAATACATAATTCTTTGTCTCTTGTCCACCTTCAACATGTCTAACACCATCCTCCCTTTGGACCACTACCTGGACTTCAGAAAGAAGTAGAGGTGCTAATGACCCACAGTCTCCATTACCACAAGCCTCTTGTCCACCTCCAACATGGTTTCTCACATCTTGTATTAGGAAATGAGACATAGAACCTTTTCTTTTTCAACAACGTCCATTAATGATTTCTTACATTGTATACAAAGTCCTAGAGAATGACTTGTTGACCCTCGATAACTCACTTTCTAACATTCTTTTCCTTTGCGCATAGATTAGATCTTAAAATATATTCATGTATGCATGTGTTTATAACATATGCTTTGTGTTTATGCATTTTCATATAAAATATATGTAATATGATTGTCATTTGTTTCAATCTTTTCTGTATACACACATACGTAAATACATTAGACCTTCCTAATCAATTATACCATCCATCTGGATCCCATGGATCTATCTAATATGTTATGATTGCGATATAAACACACATATATTGCAAGTTGTGAAATGACCATGGTCCACTGAACAGTTAATTAAAACGTTAATTAAATTGTTATCATGCAAGCTACATTTACCCCGCAAATAATGTCCAAGTAAACATTAGTCGTAGACAATGCACATGGGATTCATATCTTCATATGTCATAGTTTCTAGCTCTTCAAAGGTTATCAATCATATACAATATGTTCATCATTATATCTCTCGATATTCATACATAGGAAAAAACGCCAAATATAGGTTTTTTCCAGGGACGTTCAACTACCCACTATTTCTCTGTATTCTCCACCGAGTAGATTTTGTTTAATTTGCCTCAAATTCTTCACTTCCCACCAATCTAATAGCAAACCGGTAGCACTGCTATGGATGCAGCTTGTTTGCAAGGAAAAACATGATCTTAGAGGTTCTTACCCTAATTGGTGTGGTCCTTTTAGGCTAGTATATATACTGCAATGAAATCAGTGCAAAATAATATGCACCCTTTCTGTTTTACGTTGTTGGTCGAGTCATGATGGATGTCACCGGGAAGTTAGTGTTTGTTATCGACCATAAGAATGGTGTGGCCCCTGTTCCAGGAAACTGAAGCTTCAAGATGAGGAGGTGCCATCTTGTTTTTGCCTCGGCTTCTAACATTGGGGGAAACTAGAGAGGGGCATGGCAATATCATGGCTCATTTTCACACAATCTTAGACATGTTGGAGGTGGACAAGAGGCTCATGGAGGCTATGGGTCATTCGCACATCTACTTCTTTCTGAAGTCCAGGTAGTGGTCCAAAGGGGTAATATGATGAGTAAGAGGAAAAGAGATAATGAAGAAGGGAGGATCGTGTTAGTGGTGATGGTTACAAAAATTAATATAATTTCTATTTACCTCGTTTTTTTTTAAACTTGATGTAAATACCAAGTTACATAAAAAAAACAAACTTTTGTGGGTTCTTGTGTCCTTATCAACTTATTTGCAGTTATTTGGAGGTTCATTGCAGTTTCACAGATGAATAGTCTGGTCTTTAGATGTGTTCTACTGTTGTATGTAGTATTCATGAATAATCATGGTCTACAAACATCTTTAGGGCTGTGTCTATGATCAATCTTGCTATTCAAAACATTTCAATAACTTATACAGAACCTCTTTTATTTAAAGAATGTTCATACGCATGATAATTTTTTTTGTTTTGTGAATAAATAAGGTAGAGACATTACGAGCATTAGGAAGCCAAGGATTGCATGCTGGAATAGTGCCTGTATAATGTGTGGATCAAAATATAGACATCTATGGTTGTATTGGAGCAAAAGCTCCCCCCCCCCCCCCCCCCCCCTCTAATATTATATATAAGAGTGCTCCCTGTATATGTGTCTATGTGTGTAACATGAGTGACATATAATTGCACTACCATAAGGTATTGAACTTCTTGTCGTGCAATACTCTAGTAATCTCCAATCTTAAGCAAGAACAAGAAACAAAATTCGCTATTGAATTAGTTTTGGCTGAAGAGAGGAGCAGCGATTAACTATAGCATTATGTAGCATCTATGGCTTACTATTTTCCATTTATCTTATCTATTTCAAAAGAGACACAAAACCATAGCTTTGGATTAGCCAAAACAATTTTTTTTTATCAAGTAAACAGAAACGCACAAGCTGATTACATAAGACACAGTGGCATAGAAAAAATTCACCCAATAAAAGCTAGCAATGCCAAATCAAGCCATTAAATAAGTGCACATTGGAGCACAAAATGGCAAATGCCATTAGATAATAGATCAACGGTAATAACCAACCTGGAAATTGGGGCTATTAATGCAACGTCCAATCTGTCGAAAGAGAGGAACCATACAGTGTTGGAACTCTGCAGGTTGCGTTGCATCCAGAACTTCTTCTAGCTCTCCAAGAAAGAGAATCTCCTTATTACAGTTAGTAACAGGCCAGTATTTCAATAACCCCCTAATAACAGGATCAGCCAATTTGTAATCTTTTTCAACAAACTGGGTTATGCAGTAGGATAACTGTTGATGATAGTAATTAATAAACTTGGCCTTGTGGAGTGGTATAAGCGCTCGCACAAGGAACAACTTATGCTCTTCTTTCATAGGGACAGCAAACCCATTTATTATGCTTCCAAGAATCTCCAACAATTCACCAAGCCCAGGTTGCCTTTCTGTTTCAAATATAAACCTATAAAAGATATTAGTTATCGCCTTCCTTATAAAGGGGCGATGGACCATAAATTTACCATATACGCGATGGAGTATAGTCTTCAAATACTCCCGCTCCCTTGGGTCTTCTGAATCAAACAAATCAAGCAAGTTCAACACAAATGAATGATCAATAAACCGCTTAGCTACTTTAGTATCTGTATCAGGCGACACCACGTATCTCAAAAGCAATTCATACACAAGTTGCAAGTGTGGCCAAGAGGGTTCCAAGTACATATCATCTTCTTCCGGGTCACCATCGATGGCTCCTGTATTCTCAAATGCTGCAGGAGGCAAAGGTCGAAATATATTCACGGATATCATCTTAACCATCTCTTCCTGCATGATCTCATTCATCTTACTCGAACCCGACTGCACTAAATCAACAAGTTCTGAAAGGTTCTGCCTCTTAATCTCCTTCTCTTTAACTTTCTTCAATGCATCAGAAAAGTCAAACGAAACAGAACACATATTCACCTTCTTAATAAACAAAACATGCCTTTCGGATATCGGTACATCTTTCAACATAGGTGTCACCTCCATCTCAACCTCACCAGTTTGAGGCGAAGGGGCTCGAATAGTCTGTGACCTCGCATTGGGCAGCTGACTAGGGGGGATAGCGGCTCGTGAAGCATGGTTTACAGTCACATCAGATGGACCATTAGGTCCAGGAGGTGGTTCAATCACTTCGGGTTTGGAACCCTTTTTCATCCCCTTGATGATCTTCAACATACCTACGAATTTTCCAAAACCTAATCCCCAAAAATCAAACTCTCCCAATATCCAATTCCCTCTGTAAACTTCTACTTCATTACAGTTTATACATCTATAGCCATAACCATAACCATATCTATACAGGTTCGTTGTAGCAACCAATTGAAACCCTTAAAACACAATTTTGGGAAAGAAAACGGAGTATGAGTCAAGGAATCATCTAGTTTCGAATAAGAATCAGTTTAAAAAAGAAGAAAAAGTCGAATAACACAAAAATGGAAAGATTGTACCTTGTTGATTAAATTGAAGGAATAAGAGATCCGAAAAGCGAGAGATCCAGAAATAGAAAGCATCTGCAGAATTAGGTTTTTCAGTTGAATGTAAGGATTAACACGAATTCATGGATTGAAATTATGGAGATAGATAATTAGGGATTGGGATGTAGCAATGAAGAAAGAGAGGAGGAGACATAACTATAATTATCTCCTTTTAACAGAAAATTGAATGAAAAATGGAAATTTTAAAATTAAATTTCATGTTAAAATCATCATCGTATGCACGGCTTGATTTACAAGATAAGATTTTTATTCCCTTTAATTTTGTGTTTATTTTTATTCTTTTAATTGATTTTCTTTTTCTTTTTCTAATTCTTATTAAATTATTTATTTATTAATTACAAAAAAAAAAAAAAAAAAACTGTACATCCATGGCATAAAAATGTTTTATATGGACCACGATATAATTAATGGATAGAACGGTTTAATTTGAGAAGAAAAAAAAGAACTTTAAAGTGGTGTATAAATATTAAATAGTTGTTTCCCTCTTTTATTTAAAAGATATTTAATATGAATTGAATATTATTTTAATTTCTAATTCATATTTATTTAAAATAAAATTGCATTTTGTCTTCATTACCAAATTTATTATAAAAATCAAACCAAATTTATTATAAAAATTACATTTATTATAAATGTGAGTAAAACTATGTTTTTTTTTAAATGGGTTTTCGATTCAAACTTAAAAGGTAGAAATTATGGTTAAAAGTTTATGGAAATAAACATGTATACCGATCAGAGTTCAAGTTCATTTTAAGGAATATTTATTTTTCTTTCAACTTCTAAAATCCAAGAAATTCCAAGAAAAAAGAAAGGATATTCCTTTGTTAGTGGCTTCATGTTCAAGTAGTAGAAGTCCATTGTTGTTTAGATATCATGATGTAGTAAAAAGTGTGAGATTCGTCAGGACGCGCACAAGACTTGGCATGCGGCCCAGGCCGTAAGAGAAGCCACGTAAGTGTTTGTCTTTCAGTTTTCGATGCATGATTTTGGGATTTTTTTCGAGCTTGTTTTCTTCTTCTCCCATGATCTGCAAAAAATCTTGTTAACTCTTTTATCCATCGTACATCTTATTGTAAAAAGAGAATTGTGCATGGCAGACTTATCATTGGCATGAGTCCTACATGATTCGGATGGTGATGAGTGTAACAACAAATAGAGTAGTTGGTACTGAAAGATGGAGGATGGAAGTGTCGCCATGTGGTCGATTATCGACCCCTCCATTAACCCTCATCCGTTTGTGTCACTTTGAGTTCAATCTTTCGTCATTATCTTCATCTTCTTCATCTCTTGGATGTTTTCCGCCACAATTGTGTTGGACCTTTCCATTGCAATGCAACATCGGGAACATTCCTAATAAGAAAACCACCATCAGTATCAGTACAACCAAGAGAGGAAGATGCATCATCAACAAGTCAACAACACCAAGAATATTTTGGGAAGGAAGAGCAAAGCCAAGAAAAACGATGGAGGTTACGGTGAGAGAAAGAATCTTAAGGGGTACATGGGATTGTGAGCAGATATATAGAAATGAGAGTAGAGAGAACTCTGAATCTTAAGGGGTACATGGGGTTGTGAGCAGATATATAGGGATGAGATTTAGAGAGAACCTTAAAAAAATAAAGAATCGAAGAACTCATCCAAAACGTTAGATTTAGACGATTCAACAGATGAAAAGGTCGTTATAGGCACTTTTTTCAAAAAAAAATCCTCCTAATTTTTAAAATTAAAAATCAGCAAAAAGAACAAAAATTGGAGTGAAACAGATTACACCAAAAATGATCATTTTATTATCTTTAATTTGATATCCATTTTGATATACTATTTTATCTGTTTTTCTTCGTTCTCCGGTTATTTTATTTTTAGGGTTCTTCCCAGATCTTTTCTGTGTATATAATGTATAATTTTCAATAGAAAATTAAACAAAATAATAAAAAGGCAAAGATACTCCTTACTTAACCGATGAAATTTAACGTTGTGTTCTCGAGTTTTTTTACGAAGAAAAGAAAGGGAAGGAAAGTAGGAGGGAAAGAAAAATTGTTGTGTTCTCGAGTTTTTTAAGGAGGGAAATGAAATGAAATGAAAGGGAGGGAAAATATTTATGATTTTCCTTCCAAATGTGGGAGGAAACTGAAGAAAATGAAATAAAAAAAATTAGAAAAAATTAAAAATATTTATAAAATTACACATATATTCATTAGTTACATTTCACTATTAAATAAATAAGGGTATATTAGTAACAATGATATCTTTCCTTTCATTTTTCTTCTACTCAAGAACATGAAAATTTATTTTGTTTCCTTCAATTTTTTTTTCTTTTCCTTCAATTTCAAGAACACAAATACAAAATTTTCTTTCTTTTTTCCTTCCCTTTCTCTTTTTTTTTTCTTCCCTTTCTTTTCTTTTATTTCCTTCCAAAACTCGAGAACACAACGTAAGAGAATTGGTCTTAGGGATGAAAAATGAAACGAATTACTATAACGACGAAAAAACAATTTTTAGATATTTAGGAACAAAAATAATTATAAATAACAAACCACAAGAGCAAAAATCGTAGTTTACTCTTAATTTTACAGTTTTGTGAAGTAAAACGGTGAAAAATTCGGAAAACGCTAAGATCTGAAAGCGTTAAATTACAACTAACTTTTTGATGGTTTTTAAAAGACATTGATATTAAAATGTTGGAAAAATAATGTTATATGAAACTATTAAAGTGAAAAGCCCATGAAAAGCTCGATTAATAGCCGAAAAGTAAAACAAAAAAATCGGGATTTCATGCGATGTGCATCGTTCCGGGTAGGGGTATAAACGAACCGAGCTGAGTTGAGTAGTAGGTTAATCGAGTTGGGCAAAAAAATTTAATACTGGGCTCGAGCTCAACTCGAGCTCGATTAACTTTTCAATGTAGGGTTCGAGCTCGAGCTCAACTAATTTTGGAGTTATCGAGCTAGAGCTCGATGCTCGTTTATGGGTTCGAACTCGGGATCAGTTAACTCGTTTGTCGGCTTGAACTCGATAACTTTTATATTTTTATTGTATGATTAATAAATATATGAACATGTTTGGCTCGAAAAAGGGTACAAGGCTTGAAAAAGCTGAATCGAGTTTTCGAACGAGCCGAGTCATAAAGCTTGACTTGATAAGTTAAACGAGTTCTATTTTGTGTTCGAGATCGACTCGAGCTTGAGAATAATTAAGCTCGAATTCGAGATAAACAAGCTCAAATAGCTCGTTAAAAGCTCGACTCATTTATACCTCTAATTCTGGGTCGAGAAAAAAGGGAAATTGGGTCTGAAAAAGACTGATGGGCTGCATTCATTTAAATCTGGGCCTAATTATTTAGTTCAATAGTGGGCCAAGCTAAGCATATATAATCTTAGACCAAAAGTAATCTACTGGGCTGCAAGCAAGTGAGTTGATAGTTAGGCCCAATTGTAAGATCATTCACACTCTGGAAATTGCAAAATGAATATCTATGGTTTGCGTTTGGTTTGATGGAATAATTTCGAAGGATTTGGATTTCGTTGAAATATTTGGAATTGCAAGAAATTGAATTTGAAAGGATTTATAATCTTTTGTGTGTTTGGTTTGTAGGACTTGTAATAAATTGAGTTACATTTTTTTATAAATAATTTATAAAAATAAATTATAAATAATTAAAAAAAATTACCTTTTTATTAATTTATTATTATGAAACAAATGTTTTTAACAAATTTTAAAACATTATTACACACAAAACGTACGAAATCTTGCAAAATACAACAACCTCCATGGGATTTCTAAATCCCATGTTTGTGAGATTTCAAATCCAAACAATCTTTCAAATCAAACATGAGATTGGATTGGAATTGAATACCAAATCCCTTTAAATCCTATAAACCAAACGGGACTTAGAGTGCGTTTGGTACACTGATCATGACAAGACATAACAGAACAAAGATCACTGTTTCCCGTTTGGTAGGACTGCTAGGTGGAACAGAGTAGAACAAAAGTGGAGCATGCCTGTTCCACCGTTACCCCATGAAACAAAGTGGAACGTCTTATGTTTTACACTTAGAGTGCGTTTGGTACACTGATCATGACAAGACATAACAGAACAAGGATCACTGTTTCACGTTTGGTAGGACTGCTAGGTGGAACAGAGTAGAACAAAAGTGGAGCATGCCTGTTCCACCGTTACCCCATGAAACAAAGTGGAACGTCTTATGTTTTACCAATATAATCTTAAAATAAAATCTAACTCTTCTAAAACATTAAATACACATTCTTTTTTATATTTTATTCATTCTTTAAATTTTATTCATTTTATTTTATGTTCTTTAAAATTTCACTTTATTGTCCTCAAATATTATTTTTATATAGTTATTATGTTTTGATTAATTTATTTAAATTATTAAATATTAATAGTAAAAAGAATATAGAAAATGTTAAATTTTTTTTTTGAAAACTATATAATTTTTTAATTTTGGTGTCACTTTAATCTATCTTGAAAAGAACTTTCTAATACTATATTTTGTTATAAAAAATATTTATTTCATTATAATTTAATAAATTACATAATTAATCAATATATATATACTTATTAGTGGTAAATTGGTCATGTTATCTGTTCTGTTCTGTCCAGTTTTGTTTTATCAAACGTTGAACAACTGTTCTGTCCTGTTTTGTCATGTCTCGTCCTGTTCAATCATGTCTGAGTACCAAATGCACCCTTAAGAACATCTATAATGTGTTTTTAGAGGTTAATGGGACATTTTTTTTAAAAGAAAAACCTCACTTTCAGGTTTTTCAGGTATTTTTTTTTAAATGAAAATCCAAATCCCTCCAAATCCATTCCAATCCCGCAAACCAAAACACGCCCTAAGGATTTTTAATAGCAAGAAATAAAACATGTAAACATTTAAATGTTCAAACAAAATAGTTAGAGTTACAATGTTTAATATTTAATACATAAAAAATAAATGAGTAATTAAATAAGTCGGTACTCTTGTACTACCATGGTGTGTGAGTCCCAATATCTTATACCAACCATATTTGCATATTTGATACGATACTATCAATCGACTCTAATTAATACGGATTTAATTGATATGATTAGTATATAAGACTAATTTCGTTTGGTACAAAATTGCGACCGGTTGGGTGGTGCCCAAATCACGTGGAATGTTTTCCTTTCTTTTCCTCAAATAACGATATTCAAAATGGTTTAATATCAATTTAGTTTATTGGGTTATTATATAGAATCCTTCCTCAAGAACTTGATGTCAACAATTTAAAGGAAAATATCAATTTGGTTTATTGGTTACTATACAAAATCCTTCTTCAAGAACTTGATATCAACAAATTGAAGGAAAACTAAAACTAAAACTAAAACTAAAACACCTCACTAGCTAAGATAAGTATGTTTGTATATATAGAGGGAGGTTTAAACGAGATCACTGTCAAAAAAAAAAAAACACACACACACACAAGAATGTTCATATTAAACATGATTTTACGGAACACAGTCAATAAAAAGTATGCGGAAGACTTGGCCCACAATTTAAGTCGTGGACAAAGTCATGCGTAATCACATCATTCACATGTGAATATGTGATTTTGCACGTAATTGTAGATTTGTAATGTAAAATCACATGTGATTTGATCGTTTTCGTATTTTCTTATTTGGTCACTATTCTTGTTTGAACCAAACTATATATATATATATATATATATATATATATATATATATATATATATAGGATTGGGTTTCGTGAGAAGTTGAGTTAACGTGAGAAACGTGAGAAGTGGTTATCAACTGTTCGATGCACATTAGGATGAGATGCACCGAAATGCACCAGATCAATTCTCTTATGAAGCATGATTCATGAGTGAGTTTGAGATTATAAGTGATCAAGGGTTCAAATTCACTTCTCACGTTAACTCAACTTCTCACATGGTCCTTCGTGCATATATATATATATATATATATGCGAAAGATTGTGTGAGAAGTTGAGTTAACGGTGAGAAGCGTGAGAAGTGGATCTGAACCGTTGATCTCTTTTAATCTCAAGCCCTCCCATGAATTGTGGCTAAGAAGGGAATTGATCTGGTGCATGTCGGTGCATCTCATTTTAATGTGCGTTCATTTCTCATCCAATGGTTGATAACCACTTCTCACCTGAACCCAACCATATATATATATATATATATATATATATATATATATAAGTGGTTATCGACCGTTGGATGATAAATCGACGCACATTAGAATGAGATGTATCGAGATGCTCCAAATCAATTCCTTTCTAAGCTACATTTCATGGGAGGACTTGAGATTAAAAGAGATCAACAGCTCAGATCCACATCCACTTCTCACGTTTTATCACCGTTAACTCAACTTCTCACACGAGTCTTCGCATATATAGGCGAAGGATCGTGTGAGAAGTTGAGGTTAACGTGAGAAGCGGATCTGAAACGTTGATTACTTTTAATTAAATGCCCTCCCAAGAATTGCAGCTTAGAAAAAATTGATCCGGTGCATCTCGATGCATCTCATCCTAATGTGCATCAATTTTTCATCCAACGGTTGATGACCACTTCTTACGATTCTCACGTTAACCTCAACTTTTCACCGGAACTCAACCATATATATATATATGAACCTAAAGAAAACTAAACCCATCAAGTTGAACCATAAAGCCATACAACATGTCGTGGACGAAAGTAGGAATGTATTTTAACCCTAAAATAGTCCATATTGCTACTTTAGAGAACAAAATTGACCACTCTATCCCCATCAAACGAAGGAATTTGGTGAACTATACATATATAATCAGTATCACAATGTTTGTTGATTGTCGGTCTCCATTCGTACAAGTGAAACCCTTTACATATTATGCTCCACAACAAATGCATAATTAGCTAGAAAGCTGAAAATTTGTTGTCAAGGTTGTATTTGGTACATATAACATATCAGGGCATATCAAAAAATTATTGTTTCATGTTTGGTGTGGTAATTAGGCTGAGTTTGGACATGACCGAATGGAAAAAAAGTCAGGAAAACATATTTTTCCCCGTGCCACCAAAATAGGTGGAATATTAGACAAATTTGATAGATTAATGAACTATTCTTGTTAAATTAAAACCCTGAAACATTCCACAATTCTTTTAGTTGTCTATTCACTCTTACCTGTCTAATCATGTCTCGTGATCCTATCCAATTCCGTCGTGTACCAAACCCATAAGAAAATTAGAAGCGTACTCGTGCAATGCAGCGGAATACATCACAATTTTAATGTTTCATTTTATTTTTTGTTTTTTTTTTGTCGATTTACAGTACAATTTTGGATGGTTTTGAGAAAGTGATAATGTTTTTTTTTATAAATTTGTTTAATTTAGGCTTAATAATATAATGTTTTTTATATAAAAAAAATAAGTATTTTGTTAGATTTCAATGATTATCTTATATATTTTAATGACATCTAGAAAAAATAACCAATTACATATTTAATAATATAATTAAAACAAATTTATAGTAATATAATATATTAATTAATAGTGATACATGGAAATGTCTGCATAAAAGAAAGACTCTGCACATACCAAATTGGTAGGTGTTAGAAGTCTGCAGTAGTAATATGTATCTTGTGCTTTGATACTTGTAAATTAATAGATTTTTAAAATTCTGCATAAAATGATAATACCTTATGTCTAATAATTTGTATTTAAAAGTTTTTTATCCGTGTTTTATATTATAGTATATATAGACTAATACTCCTTCTATCCCAAAATAAGTGTTTAGAATCAGGGTCGTCCCTGGGGGAGGGCGGGTCGGGCGCACGCCCAAGGCCCAAAGAAAATAGGGGCCTAAATTTTTTAAGTATATACTATATAGTAGTAAAAAAATTAATTAAAAAGAAAAAAAATCAGTATATAATAGGACCCAATTATTAGACCTGACAAACGTGTCGTGTCGGGTTCAAAGTTAAATGGGTTGAAAGTGTCTAACCCTAACCCGACCCGTTTAATAAATGGGTCATAAAATCCCAACCCTAACCCGACCCGCCTAACCCGCCACGACCCGTTTAACATTTATAAGATTAAAATTAAAAATCGAAAATTCACAAAAAAATACAAATACAAAACTCAAATGAAAGCATTAGAAATCCAAAATTTATAGTTCAAAATTATAATCAAATCTAAAACACTAAAAATCCAAAGCATTAAAAGGAAAACTTATATATACACACACACACACACATATATATATAAACAGGTTACTCGGGTCATTTTCGAGTTGAAATTTTTGACCCTAACCTTACCCGTTTATTTTTCGTGTCATGTCGTGTCAACCCGTTTACTTAAACGGGTTGAAATGTATTACCCAAACCCGTTTATTTCGTGTCGAGTTCGTGTCGGGTTAGCGTGTCGTGTCAGTTTTTGCCAGGTCTACCAATTATATTTTTTAGTATTATATTAAGGGCCCAAACATGTATTAATTAATTACATTGGACAATAAAATCTGTAAAAAGTTAATTAATCTTTCATTTTATAATTTTTTTAATCGGCAAGTTAAACGCACGCACACGATCCCGGGTATCCGGGCTTCCAGTTAATGGTGTCACCTGACTAATCCCCGTCGACCAAAGGCCCAAGGTCTGGGTAACGCCACATGCTGCCATAGGGAATCGAACCCGGGTAGTTAGGGATACCATCCACTGACCCCCCATGATGTTACCTATCCACTGGGATAGACATGCTTTGTTTATTGCTTATTGTTTCTCTAAGATTTTTTATCCACTACTTATCTAAAAACTATTTTTGCCTAGAAACCTTGATATATATACTCTATTACTCATCTTCCACAAACTATTTTGATTATTCCATCTGCATGATTTTTTTTTGTTAGAATATAGTACATTTCTAGTTATTAACTAAGAAAACTCTTACATTTTGAAAACAATTATCAACTAAATGAGACGACCCAACTTATATCTATATTTAGGATTTCAGAACTATCTTTTTTTTTTCCAAAAATTATTGATTCCTTATTACCTAATATTAAGTGCATGAATCTTAAGTACTCTCTTATTTCTAAAACAATAATAAAATCTCAAACTATAGCTAACATGGACTTTTGATTATAAGATTGATAGTTTTTAAAATGTTTGTTTCAACTCTAAAAGTTTAAAATGGTGATGAAAACCACCAACACCAACACCAACACCAACACCAACACCAACACCAACACCAACACCAGGTAACATTTGAAAACTCAACTGATTTATTTTGATTTACTTAAAGTGTTACTCCGAATGGTCAACATAGTGACCTCAAATGATTTCAATCTATATATTAAAGGTATATCATAAGACATGTCTTTGATGGTGGAACGAATTGACGATGTTATGTAAAAATTATATGATAGATAATACTAATTTAGAAATAACTATTGATTGATCTTGCGCTTAGAATACCAGGAAAAACGATTTTATATAAGTTATTAGTATTTTCTTGAATTCAATGTTATTTTTAATTATATAAACAATATATTGAAAATAAATTCGTAGTTATCGAGAGCTCATTTTTACATCTCGTCCAGGGCCTAAAAAATATCAGGAACGGGTCTGTCTACAATAGAAATAACACACAATTTTGTACATACATATTTATTACATTTTTTAGTTAACCAAATGACAATTTTATCCTAAATCAATTTATCTCTCCTGATAACTCTAAAATATTTGGGCATTATATATTTTTGAAAGTGAACACTTATTTTGAGAAAAATATAAATAGAATTGTAGACACTTATTTTGGGACAAATATAAATGGAAATATGGACACTTATCTGGACACTTGTTTTAGGACGTAGGGAGTAATTAAGGCTATATGTATAGAACCAAACTAATGGTTATACGTATGTATATATGTATATATAAGGGTCAAATTAAATTGGAACCCAATAGTTTGTGATAACCGTGAGATCCATTGTGAGCAATCATTTAAGATAATTAATTTATTTATTAAAATAAGGTAAAAGGGTAAATTAGTATTCAATATTCCTATTTTATGTTTAATTAAATTATTTAACAACTCATTCTCTCCATATAAAACAACTATATCTTCATATTCCCATTTTATATTACCAAAATTAATTTTTGGCTTCTGATTGTTTCCGTATTACATATCAATTGTCCGTCTAAAGCCAACTTGAGAGTGGTTATGTTCGATGAAATGTATTGTAATGTGTATTTTTCGAAGTGTATCATAATATATATTTCCGTTATTTTATAAAGGTATCACAATTTGCATTTTCATTATTTTTGTCATTTTAGAAAGGGTATCACAATATGCATTTTGTATGTATCTTAGGTATCACAGTGAGAATCGTTTTTATATATTTTTTCTTCAATTGTGTCGATGTTTTTTTAGGTATCATATTATGTATGTTGTGTTCGACAGAATAAGGTTTGTCGGGGAGATGAAAGAGGAGAGATAAAATTTCTATAATACCTAAAATGCATTTTAGTTTAAATTTTAAGTCAAAAGTATGAAAATTATTATTTTCCCTTTTTTATCATTTGATTTGTGGTTGAGATTGTGTATATATATATATATATACACGTATATATATAGTCATAGGTTCATTTGATAACTGCTAGATGTACAAGAAGTAAATAAATGATCTTAACTCTTCCCTAAAAAATTAATGCTCAAGATTTGAGAGGCTAATTATGCAACACCAGATAATTCGGTAGCATGGAAACAAGTATGCGGAAGATAAATGGATAGTTTCATAATTCTTACAAATAGACGGTATATATGCATATGCGAATCCATGTGATTCACATATTAACTATATGTGCATATGTGAACCCGTGTTATTCACATATGAATTATATATCTATATGTGAACCCTTGTTATTCACATATGAACTATTTAACTGATTCACATATGAACTATATGTACATCTGTTAACCTGTGTGATTCACGTATGAACTATTTAACTTATTCACATATAGGGAAAAATTCATTTGATAAGTACTAAATATATGAGAAATAGGAAGTGAAGCAAGTGTTTAGCCATTTTGATGTCAAGGGAGACAACAAGATCTCAACGGTGGAGCTAACCAATGTCATGAAGGCACTCGGATCCGACACGTCTTTCAACAAGGTTAATCGAATAATGGAGGATATCAATATTGACTGTGACAGTTTCATCAACCTAGAGGAGTTTGCAGGTTTCTGCAAAGAAAAGTCTGATGAAGAAGATGACGCCGAGATGAAGGAGCTCCAGGTTGCGTTCGAGCTTTACGATCTGAACAAGAACGAATTGATTTCGACAAAGGAGTTGCACTAGATCTTGAGTTAGTTGGGGGAGAGGTTCTTTTAATTACTATAGTACCCTTTATTTAAAAATGTAATCATTTAATTAATGAGTAAAGTTTCATTTTGGTCCATGACGTTTGTCATTTTCAACGAATATCGTCCCTGAACTATCGAAACTTGGATTTGGTCCCTCACATTTGTTATTTCACTTTGGCTTTGGTCTGTAACACCCTAAAAATATGGGTTAATTTAAACCTGAATAAATGCGGAAATGACATCCTATAAATAATGTAAATCGCCCTGAAGAGGGGAAATAGTAAGGCGTTTACATAACCAATGGCCAAAAAAAGGATATTAATCGACAACCTACAAATCTAAACCAAACTAATTCATATTACATACGGGTGTCGCTATCCCTTTCCAAAAATAATGTTCACAAGACAAAATACGCCAATCAATAATTCTCCAAAAATGCTACTATCGACCACTTGGCCGTCCACTCAATCCCGAGAAGCCCTGCCACCAAGATGACCTGACATAAATGTCAGTTTAAGAAAAAGTGTTAGGCTAAAGCCTAATGTAAACAAATATTTATCGAATAAACGTAAAATAAGAACTTGGAAATATAACTTGCGGAGATCAAGAATATAATCATCAAAATAGGAAACCAACAATAACTATAACACATCATAATTCATACACCAATTTACTCAATGAGCTCAACTACTCTAAGTTTATTGCCCATGAGATCTCAACTTCAATCCCTCTAGGTCTATATCTTGAGATGTTCCAAAACGGGAACTTATGCACAATGGAATTACACCTTACAGCCCATGGACACTACCCGACCGTATAGGCCCACACCTTACTTACCATGGCAACCTGATGCCTATTTCGTGCCAAAGTAGTGAACTCAATGTCTATAAATCCAGACATTAAGACCACCGTGCCTATGGACCCATTGCACTAAGACCAAAACCAAAACTCAAACAAATACACCGCACTGGATTATGTATAACAAGCTTGGCACCGAGTTACGCCCATAATCAATTCATAACATTGATACCTTGACTTCCAACATCTTGGTGGAGTATTCTTCTAGCACCAAAATTCATTAAATACCATCTTAAATCTTGTTTAAACTTTGACCCAAAATATTAAATCTCTTTAAAACCCTAATTTAGTTCGGATTCATCCAAAAACCCCATAAATACAAGGTAATAGCAATAATACAAGCGGAGAAACATTAATAGTCATCAAACCCATTTCAACCCCCTTTTAAAACACATTTGTCAAGACCAAACCCAAAACCCCCAAAAACTAGGTTTTTGGTTAAGATTTATTAAATCAACAACACATAAGTTAGAAGATATGTAAAGGCTCAAAATACAAGGATTTTAACATGTATGAAGTTTGGAAATGTGAATGAACCCACCTTGGTGGTTTATAGATTGAAACCCTAAAACCCAAGAATTAGAGGCATAGATGAGAAAAGCTTGGATGTTGAGAGACTTGAGTACTCCCTCACTTGATGCCTAAACAACCTTAGAGGATTAAATAAATGATCACAACAACCTTAAAGATTGGGAGTAAATGAAGATAGAGAGACTTGGGGAAAGAGGGAACTCACCAAACTGCAAAAAAATCGATCCTCAACCTCTTGAAATCAAATAAATGATAAAAATTTCGAAGCTGCCAATTTATACCCAAAAATCCCTGACCGCAAATATGCCCAACGACATTGACATTTTTCACAGTCGCGGGCACAGTTGCTCCGCTCACACCACCCGCGTTACCTCTCTAGCGACAATGCCCCGCGATAGTGATAAAGTGTCACAGTCGTGGGCATAGTCGCCGACTCCCTATAGCTCGCGGTACCCCTCACGAGACAATCCCCCGCGATAGTGACAGAGTGTCACAGTCGCGAGTATAGTCGTCGGCCTTGTACTGGGGTCTGCCCCTTTTGGTGATTTTGCCACGTAGTGGTCCTTGATACTATGGCCAAGTACGATATATGTTTCACACAACTTCTACAAGGTTGGAATTTGACAAATACCCCCAATTAAACATATGAGAAACATAAAATTCACAAATAAATACTTACCAAAGAATCCGGGTGTTACATGATCCCTCCCACTAACGACCTTAAACTTTTTCCGTTAAGTCTAACTTAATGTGGGGTATTTTAGTCAATTACTCTTTTCTTGATTTTTCTTTTGTCATTTTCTCTTTTTTGTCTTCTTCTAAACCCACAAGGACCAAAAACGTCATTCACTCTTATATGTATTAGACATATACAAACACACACACACATTTATATATAACATACACACACACACACATATATATATAACACATACATGCACATATATAACACCCACCCACCCACATTTATATATAACACACACACACCTGCACATATATTACACATACACACACACCTACAGTTACCAACGGGTTTGTGTATATATATTTGCAGTTTCTATGAAAATGCTACCTCAAAGAGATGTAAATGGTGATCTTTTGAACAATCAAACAGAAGAAGGCCGAAATGGAGATTTAGATTAATGTTTCTAGGTTGTCTGATTACTGTTGGCACCCACCATTTTGAATCTTTTCAATGTTCCTTATCAACAATTGAGATGATTACCCAATAACATTTTGAATCAAAGAAAGACAAATTCATTCTAAAAGGTACTGATACAAAACCCCCTCAAAACCCATATCTTTTAAGGTAAAACCAAGATCTTGATATAAGCATAGTCGATAAAAGTCTTCGAAACTTAGATCACGAAACCCCCTAGTAGTCTTCCAAACCCATTTCTCGAAACCCAACAACAATCGAGGTTTCCACGACCACCATTTTTAATTCAAAATAGAAGCATGAGGCTGAGGTAGATGCATCGTTCGAGAAACGGAAGTTGTTGTAAAGTGGTCGGAGATGCCGGGTGTAGGGGTGAAGTTTACTCCGCTAAAAAAACCCTAAAACCTCATTAAAAATGGATAATCTATCGAAAGATTCACACCCTTAAAAACCTAACCACTGCCTTATGCCCTTCGGTTTGTAATTTTTCTTAGGTTTTTGGAGAAAGTATTTTGTGAGAGAAGAAGGGAAGAAGAAGATGGGGAAGGGAGTGCGTGGCGATTAGGTAAGAGAGGAGGTGAAGAAGATGGTGGGGGCTAGGAGTTGGTGGGGGATGTTTTTATTTCTTTTTTTTCCTTGTATAATATTATATAAATATAAATTTTAATAGAAAACTAAGAAAATATGTAAAATGACCATAATACCCCTTATTTAATTGAACTTAACGGAAAAAGTTAACTGGCGTTAGGAGGAGGGACCAAAACCAAAGTGAAATGGCAAACGTGAGGGATCAAATCTGAGTTTTGATAGTTTTCATTTGATTATCGTCCTATATATATATATATTATGGGTTCAGTTACAGTGAGAATGAAAGTTATTGTGAAAAATAAAAAGGGATCTCCATCCTTGGATGCATATTAGGATGAGATGCATCGAAATGAACTGGATCAATCCCCGTATTAAGTGCGATTAATGGATGGATTTGAGATTAAAAGTAAATTAAGGGGTATCAGTGACGAAAATCAGTGACAGAAATTTCCGTCACTAATTAGCGACGAATTAGTGACGGAATCAATTCTGTCACTAATCCGTCGCTAATTAGTGACGGATTAGTGACAGAACTATTTCCGTCGTTAATTAGTGACGGATTAGCGACGGAATCTATTTAAAAAATAAATAAAAAAGATAATCCGTCACTAATTAGCGACGAATTAGTGACGGAAAATCAGTGACGGAAATTTCCGTCGCTAATTAGTGACAGAACCCAATACTTTCTATTTAAAAAATAAATAAAAATGAAAATACACGAATCCGTCACTAATTAGAGACGTATTAGTGACGGACACGTGAAATCCGTCACTAATCCGTCGCTAATTAGTGACGGATTAGCGACAATTTTTTAATTTTTTTTTTCATGTTTATGTGTTATATGTGCGCATGTGCAGACCCGTCCCTGGGGGAGGGCGGGCTGGGCAACCGCCTAGGGCCCAAAAAGATTAGGGGCCCGGAAAAAAAATTTAGTTTATATTATTAGTTTGAAAAATATTTTAAGATGATAATTTACAATATATAAAAATTGGACCCTTGTAGTAGAGATGCTAGGGCCCAAATTTATAAAACGAAAAAGCCCATTTCATTGCAACCTAACAAGCCAACACAATTTCTCTGGCTTCCTCTCCTAAATCCTAATTCCCAAAATCCCCTAGATACTGTGTAAAAATGATTGAATCCTATCGTCGACGATTGAGGATTTCTAGTTCCTATCATCGACCGTTTCGACGACGATTGAATCCTCAACGGTACAATGAAAGCTCCGATTAGTCGTCTTCCCAAACTATATTTCCAGGTTCGATTAATTCAAGTTAAATATAAAATTTCGGTTATAAACTCTCAATTCGATTTCTGTCTTCTGACTCTGAGTTCTTTTATGATTTTGACTTTTTAAGTTCTGATTTCTGACCTAAAAACTTTGTGTCTTGAACTTCCGCCTGATTGATTTTGAGTCCAAGATTCAAGAATCGTTTCAATTGTTATCACCATTCACTCACTGGGTTTAGGTCAACAATTAAAAAAAGGTATGTATCATTGTTATAGTATCAATTATGTTCTCTAAACTGTAATTGCTTGCTTAGGTAAATTTTTTGGGACTAAGTGTGCTTTAATTTTTTTTAAATGGCAGACTACAATTTATTGAAATACTCAGACCCAGTTGACCTCTTCTATTATTTGGTATTCCATAATCCAATCTCAATACTTGACAGCTCAGCCAATCAGGTGCCTTTGTTCATTTTTACACTGAGTTTGTTAAATCGTTGAAATTGTTAAATATTGATCATGTTGCCTAAAAAGTACAAGTACTTGTCTGGAAGTGAGAAAAGGAAAAAAGAAAGTTAGATGAACAATTGAAACAGTCGCAAAAAGGGGCTATGGATAAGTTTGTTAAGACCGTATGATGTCCTAATGAAAACTTAGAGGAATTAGATGAACATGATGTTGAGCACCCAAATATGAGTGAACATGATGTTGAGCATCCAAATGTGAGTGAACATGATGAAGTCCCCAAAAGTAATGAAAACTTATCCGTAGATGAACAATCAATTCCGTTTTTTGATATTTGTGATCCTAGAAATTGGGATAATCTTGATACGAAATCAAGAGACATCCTAGTTGAAAAAGGACCTGTTAGAGAATTGGGTATCGTGCTTCCTTTAGATAACACGTCTAGACATTTTGCATATTCGTACTATGATAGAAAGTTAAGTAATGGTGAAACTAGAGATCGTAAATGGCTAGTTTACTTAAAATATGAAGATAAAGTGTATTGTTGTAAGTTGTTCAAATCAAAGAATTATAGAAATGCAATAGCTAACGAAGGATTTAGAGATTGGAAGTATCTTGGTGAGAGACTTAAAGAACATGAGAATAGTATTGAGTATATGAATAACATGTTATCTTGGAATGAACTAAGAGTAAGACTAAACACAAACCAAACCATTGATAAAGATTTACAACAAGAGATTTTGAAAGAGAAAGAACATTGGAGACAAGTCTTAGTAAGAATAATTGCCGTTGTGAAATATCTTGCTAAATATTCTTTGCCTTTTAGGGGATCTAATGAGAAGTTGTATCAACATAGTAATGGTAATTTTTTGGGGTTAATTGAAATGATTGGAGAATTTGATGTGGTTATTCAAGATCATATTAGACGCATTCAAAATCATGAAATTCATTATCATTATCTCGGTCCTAGAATTCAAAATGAGATAATTTCTACTTTAGCTCATAGTGTTAAAAGTTCTATCATACAAATCGTTGAAATTGTTAAATATTGATCATGTTGGCATGATTATTTGGTATGATATTTTATTTGTAATAAACATGGTTAGTAAAAAGTTGCAATTCAAATCTATGTGCATTGATGCTACCATGGAACAACTTCAAGGTGTAATGAAGTATTTTGAAAAGTATAGGATTGAAAGGTTTGCATCAAGTATGAATCCCGCTAAAGAAATAGCATGTGAAATGAACAAAGATCCTACACTTTTAATTAAGCGCCGTATTATTAGGATAAAACAATTTGATGAAAGTAATCATGGAGATGAAATGCAAGCATCGGAAGAGGAGAATTTTAGAGTTAATTATTTTCTAACAATTGTGGATATGACAATTTCTTCGTTGAATAATAGATTTGAGCAACTAAATATATTTGAAAGTATCTTTGGATTCTTATTTGATTTGGATAAACTAAAGTCATGGGATGAGAATGAATTGATGAAATGTTGTGCTAATTTTGGTGATACTTTTTATCATAATAATATAGCGGATGTTGATGTAAAAATGATCTTTATTCTGAATTAAAGGTGTTGCAAGTGACTTTGCCATCTAAATCAATGTCGGCAATTGAAATTCTTGAGTTTGTCAAAGTTGCAGATTGTTATCCTAATGTTTCGGTTGCTTATCAAATTATGTTGACAGTGCCTGTGACCGTAGCATCTGCCGAAAAGAGTTTTTCAAAGTTGAAGTTATTGAAGAGATACTTGAGGTCATCCATGTAAAAAAAGAAGGGTTGAACGGATTGGCAATACTATGCATTGAAAAAGACATGCTAGATAATTTTAATTTAGATGCTATTATTGATGATTTTGCATCTAAAAATGCTCCAAGAAGTTGTTTTGTATGAATTAGATGCTATTATTGATGTTTTGCATCCAAAAACGCTCGAAGAAGTTGTTTTGTATGAATTAGATGCTATTATTGATGATTTTGCATTAGAAATGTTCGAAAAAATTGTTTTGTATGAATACTTGGTATTTATTGTATGAAAGTTTATTTTTAATGATAAAAAAATTATTTAAGATTTTTTTTGGTACATATTAAGTGACCAAAATTTACAAATCACCCAGGGCCCAAAAAATGTCAGAAACGGGTCTGCGCATGTGTATGTATATGTGTTATATGTATGTGTGTGTGTACATGTGTTGTTTGCTAAACCGATGGATCTATGTATATTGTTGTGTATATGTATATATGTTTATATGAATGTATAGATAATGTGTGTGTTGTTTGTTAATTGCATATGATGTATATATGTGTTGTTTATATATGTATATATGCATGTGTATATGTTAAAGTATAGATCTATCGGACTTTAAAGTGTTTCATTGGGCCTTAATTGATCTATCGGGCTTTAAAGGGTTTCATTGGGCCTTAGTGGATCTATCGGGCATTAAAAGGTTTCATTGGGTTTTAAAGGGTTTCATTGGGCCTTAATGGATCTATCGGACTTTAAAGGGTTTCATTGGGTCTTAATGAATCTATCGGGCTTTAAAGGGTTTCCATTGGGCTTTTAAGGGTTTCATTGGGCCTTAATGGATCTATCGGGATTTAAAGGGTTACATTTGGCTTTAAACGGTTTCATTGGGCCTTAATAGATCTATTGAGGTTTAAAGGTATCTATTGGGCTTTAAAAGGTTTCATTGGGCCTTAATGGATCCATTAGGTTTTAAGGGGTTCTATTGGGCTTTTAAGGGTTTCATTGGGCCTTAATGGATCTATCGGGCTTTAAGGGGTTCTATTGGGCTTTAAGGGGTTCTATTGGGATTTAAAGGGTTTCATTGGGCCTTAATGTATCTATTTGGCTTTAATTGATTCTACTGGACTTTAATTGTAACTATTGGGCTTTAAAGGGTTCTATTGGGATTTGGTTAATTCTATTGGACATTAATCGACTATATTGGGTTTTAAATGGTTCTATTAGGATTTGGTTAATTCTACTGGACATTAATCGATTATATTGGTTTTTAAATGCTTCTATTGGGCTTTAAAGATTTTCATTGGGCCTTAATGAATCTATCGGGCTTTAAAGGGTTCTGTTGGGCTTTAAAGGGTTTCATTGGGCCTTAATGGATCTATTTGGCTTTAATTAGTTCTACTGGACTTTAATCGATTCTACTGGGCTTTAAAGGGTTTTATTGGGATTTAATTAATTCTACTAGACTTTAATCGATTCTATTGGGCTTTAAATGGTTCTATTGGGATTTAATAGATCTATCAGGCTTTAAATGAGTCCATTAGACTTTAAAGGGTTCTATAGCCCATGAAGCCTACGGAAGTTCATTAAGCGTCACTGAGTCAAATATGATTAGGGGTGTTCACGAGGGTATGGACGGTTTAACCTATCAAACTACAAACCATACCACCATGGCGGTTTAGAAATTCCCAAATCGAGCGGTTTGGAAATTCCCAAATCGAACGGTTTGGCAACAAGTGATCAAACTAGTCAAACCGGACCATAAAAAAATGGTCAAACCACAGACCAGATCGGACCAAGCGGTTTGACTATTTTTAGACTGAACCGAACCGTCAGACTGTTTAAACCGCCAAAAGCGGTCCAGTTTGACTTGGTTCGACCGGTTTGAGCAGTCTCACGATTTTTTTGAACATCTGACCCACCAAAATTTTATTTTACGTTTATTATTTTATCTTAAAAATATATCAATATCTAAATATTATAAATATATTTCATTTATAGTCATTCAGTAAAATACGACCCTTTAATCTGTAAAATTAATATTTAAAACTTAATTGATTCCATTAAATTTTTCTTTTTCCCCCAAAAATTTTATTGTGTCTACTTCCCCCCAATTATTTCAGGATTCCCTCCGCCCCTTTTTTACCAAACGCTCTCATTCCCTTTTGACCCCTAAATCGACAATCGACACAGACGAACAAACCTCTATCGTCTAATTCGTCTCGATACTTCTGCCTAACCCACCATTCACCACCATCTGCTTGTAAATGGAGAAGCGAAGGAGGCGACGGCGTGAAGGTTGTTGGAGATATAGTCTCCGGGTTGTTTAGCTCTGCGTGTCGGAACTGATTTCGCAGTTGTTCTCCGAGATTTCAAGTAGGTAATCATCCCCTTTTCTATATTTTAGTCGACATCGGATTTTGGGTTTGTTCGTGTTGTGCTTCTATTGTTGCTTGGTTTTGCCCAAAACAAGGAATCAATTTCGGTTCTTCTACTGATTACATATCGAAAATCGATTACAGTTGTATACGTTCTTAGGTTTGAAGTATTATTGTGGTGTATGTAGTTTAAAGTGTTATTGCGGTTCTTCTACTGATTACATATCGAAAACCGATCTGTGGTTTTAAGTTTGAAGTTCATCTTCTGGAACATACCCATATGCTATATAATTTGTATAATCAGGTTTTGAGAAATGTTCTTACACTATCAATATATTTGATTCTGGGTTTCATTTTCACTAATGCATTTAGTTCCCATATATTGTAACCATCTCTAAACCCTATATCTGTTATGACCTTGATGATTGTTTAACAACCAAAGCTTCATTTTAATTTCACAAGATGAAATATTTGTTTTTAGTATGATAACGATTACGTTTAGAAATATGCTTTAGACACACATCAAATTTGTTAATCACTTATTAGATGTATGGATTTTGTTTAAATTGGTTATGCCTTTTTGCTTAAGCTTGTGGTCTTTCTTTCAAAATATGAATTTTGATTATGTGTTATGGATGCTGCTGCTTATACTAATTAATATGTAGCTTAGTAGTTTTGGGGGATCACATAGACATAGTTGAATTATTGGAGTACTTAGATTGATAAACTAACCTAGGCACAATGTAAATTTAAATTCCATTTGTTTTTCAATTTGTATGATAACGATCAAATTTAGAAGTATGCGTATGCATATTTTAGATGCACATTAAATTTGTTAATCACTTGTGAGATGTATGGATTATGTTTAAATTGGTTAGGCCTTTATGCTTAAGCTTGTGGTTTTTCTTTCAAAATATGAATTTTGATTATGTGTTATGGATGTTGCTGCTTGTACTAATTAATGTGTAGCTTAGTATTTTTTTGGGGATCACATAGACATAGTTGAATTATTGGAGTAATTAGATTGATAAACTAAACTATGCACGATGTAATTTTAAATTCCATTTGTTTATCAATATGTATGATAACATTTATGTTTAGAAATATGCGTATGCGTATTTAGACACACATCTATGTGTGTACCTTGTCTTCCATTTTCATGCACTCTGTGTTACCATCTCTTTATTAATTTTTGATTTTCATTTTTTTTAATTCCCGAGATGGGTTTTCAATGTTTGATGGCAATTTTTAAGCGGGGTTTGTTGATTATTATGCATCACATTTTTGTCGACGAGGTTTTGTTTTTAGTTCTTGATTTGAGATTCGATAGACATATGATTGAAAGGCAATATGTGGGTATTTGAATTATGTTGTAATATTGATATATTTTTTCATAATTGGATGATTCTTTCATGATTTCTTCGAAACCGATGAATCTTTAATTGTTTGATTATAAGAAGGTAATCTTATGAGTTTTGTGAATTGTAGGAATTCTATTTTATTTTCTAGTATTCACCTTTTAATCTAACCTAAGTTAGTGTGAGGTGATTTTCCCCTTTTAAAGTAGTTTTTAATTTCAATATTTAAGAGTGTATGGATATAACTATAAGCTAACTAAATACTTGGTGTGAGATGCATATGCTTTTACCTTTTTTGAAGTTACTTTTTTGATATTGTGTGAGTGTATGAATATGATTAGTTTTGACATATGATTTTAGGTGAATTTGAGTGAAATAGGAATGTCTCAATAGTGCTCGGTTGTCTGTTGTTTTTATTTAGTGATCAACTATAATATTAGGTTAAGAGTATGCAATTTTCTCTTTGTTCACCTCCTATTCATGTTGTCATTTCTAGTGATTAAGAAAAGTCAACAAGACTCTCATATGATGGAGCCTAATCATAGGAGAGGAAGGAGAAAAGACCATGTTGGTCTATAATGGTGAAGTGCTCTTTCTTACTGATGATCAACTTGACCCATGGACAACATGAGCTTACAAACCTCAAGCCATTTCATTGTTATTCATTGGTGCATGCTTTCTTATGTAAGTTTCTTGCATTAAAATTTTTTATATTGTTTTTTGGTTCCTTCAGGTAAAACCTATATTTTTGGCTATGCGATTCCGCTATATTTTTGGGCATCAAATCGATTTCAACTTTTTTTCTTCAAACTTCAACATGGCACATGGGTACTTTTGTTTTTCTTCACTGTTCTTGAATTATGTTATAGATAGGAAACTTTTGTTTTTCTTGTTAGATTCTGAGGCAATATGGGTGATAATGATGATAAAGACGACAAGCATGGTGAATTGAACAAAACCCCACCATCTGGATCCGTAGTTCGTGATGATGCATCTGAATGCTCTTGTTATGCAACCGAAGATAAAGACAACACCCATATACATTTGGGTCCGAAAATTAGCATCAAAGAGCATCTTGAGAAGGACAAGGTTCTTATTATTTGGTTCGGAAACGAAAATTGCGAATGCGGGATTCTTTTTGTCTAGGATTTTGAGAATAATGGTGAATTGGGGGTGATTCATATTGTAATTGAATTTATAATTTTATCTTAGAATGAAAGTTTTGCCTTCCGCCTCATTGGGATATATATATATATATATATATATATATATATATATATATATATATATATATATATATGAATAAAAAATTGAATAAATTTATTTTTAATTATTTTTTAAAAAAAATTACTAAAATATAGCGACGGATTAGTGACGGAAATCCGTCGCTAAAAATTTTTAAAATTAATTTTTTTATTATTATTAGCAACGAAATTAGTGACGAAAATCCGTCCCTTAATCCGTCGCTAATAAATTCCGTTGCTAATCCGTCACTAATACTTTCCGTCGCTGATAAGCATTATCCACCACATATTAAGCGACAGACTTTCAGCGACGGATTAGCGACGGAAATGACTTTTAGCTACGGATTAGCGACGGAAAATAGGGTCCTTTTTTGTAATGCCATTTATTCTTATCTTCTCACTTTAACTCTTCTTCTCACACAATCATTTGTCTATATTATATATACTTTGCGAAACGGGCAATCTAATCAAGCGTCCGCTATCCATGCAACTGATGCAAGGCAAACATAACACATCTCTCATTGATTGTGAACCTGGTTTGCTATATCACAAGTATTGTTTGATTGGATTTTTAGACGATTAAAATCTTATCAAAATAACACAACCTATTAGATTCGAATTATTATATAAATTACTAAAAACAGATCCATAAGTTACGCTCCAAATTCCAATTATTTATTCCAAAAGTAAATACGAAAATATCTAGAAATCATTTAATTAATAAAACGACATTTATTAAATGTGATCATATCTGGGACATATCAACTATCTTTATGACCGATGCCATCCAGATTACGATTATCCAAAAAACCGAAGTTAATTAAAAATAAACCAATAATTTTTTTATTTTATAAATTTCATATACGAATATAGGTTGGGTTCCAGTAAAAAAATTGAGGTTGACATGAAAAGAATGAAAAATGGTTATCAACTGTTTGGATGATAAATAAATGAGATGCACCAAGATAAGATACACTAAGGGGTTGTTGTTTTTTTTTAAACATCTTAATGGCTCTTAAGTCTGAATCATTCAGACATTTTTATACACCACCTCTTATTAATCATAACTAAAATAAGACTTCAGATTTTAGATCTCTTAAAAAACAAACGGCACCTAAGATAAGATGTATCAAATCAATTCCCTTCTAAAATGCAATTTAAAGGAGAACATAAAATTAAAAGTGATCAACGATTCAAATACATTTCTAACACGATCATTTACCAGATGAACAAATACCATATTTTTATAAATAAAATGATACATGTCTTACAACTTTCTAAATCTCCCTTCTTTAATGGTGTATATAACTATATATATATATATTCTTTCAAAAAAAAACTATATATATATATCACAAACGTATACATACATACAAAACATCATCATGTTCCCCTACCACCACCACCTCCGACCACCGCCATCTCCTCCATCTCCGCCCTCTCCGCCTGCTCCCGGAACTTCTTATATATATCACCGGCATAAAATTTCCTAGTCCTAACCACCAAAATAACCGAAACAAATGCACCAAAAACAGTAACCCCAGTTATAATCAGAAACGCCACCCTAAAACACTCAATCCCAACACACGTCAGATCCTCGCCGGCCTTTCTTGCAATTCCCAACACCCTCATCTGCCTCTCCGCCTCCCGGTCGTACAAGTTTCCGGCCACTTTCACGTTCAGCAAGTACGATCCGATCGGACTCGCCACCGACCCGAAATTGTACAAAGTCGAGTAGTATTTCAGGCCGAAGATCTCCGATATGATTGCGAAAAGCAACGGCCATTGAGCTCCGAAGCAAAACCCGATGATCACCGAAGCGAAATAGAGCGAATTCGGGACGCCTAACGCGATCAGGATATGGCCGACGCAAGATAGAACTAGGGTTAGGGTTAGCATCAGAGGCCTGGGGAATTTGTACTTTTTGAGAAGGATTTCGGATGCGAATCCGGCGGTTACTCTTCCGAGGTAATTCCATATGCTTACCAGGGAGACGAAGGTGCTAACGCTTCGAGTCGGGTACCGGAGGGATTCGCCAATTTGTCCCAAGTTGTCGATGGCGGTCAAAGTTCCGCCGACGCCGCAAATCGTCGCTAAAAATAGGGTTAGCATGTCGATGGAGAAGAGTGCTTGGAGAATTGTGTAGTCCTCGCCTCTTTCCGGTGGTCGGAATACATTCTGGAAGCATGTGGTTTCCTGTTCTTGCTTCGGTGGTGATGGTGGCGGTCGTGGCGAGACGACGGTGGTGTTTGGCGCCGGTGGATTATCCGTGACGACTTTTATTTGTGGCGGATCATTTAGCGACGCTTTTTTGTTTTTCCAAATATTGTACTCTTCTCTTATAACCACCGCGATGGGGAGAAAGAGGAGGAAAACGACCACGGCCGCACTACCAACGTACTCGGGCCGAGGAAATTGGAAGCTTTTTTCAAGTATGATGATTATCATCAAGAACCCAGCGAGACCGAGAGATATATACAGAAGATCGTAGAAAACTTTAAGCTCGTTCGCTTGTCGAGTCACTTTCATGATTCGGATCGTACGTACAAACACCACGGAAATGACGGCCGGAAGCCAGGCTATAAGCAAAATGAGAGCCTTTTTATCGTCCCCGTAGATCGCGTGGTAAATTTGCGTGATTATGGCTCCACTGAGGCCGACGAACCCCTTGAGTAGCCCTAGCACCACCCCTCGGCTCTCCGGGAAGTTTTTTACGCACGTCACTAATGCCCCGGTGTTCGCAAACGATTGTGAATTTGCACCTACACGCACATATACGAAATTAACATCGATTCAAATCAATAAAAACACGAACTTTAAACTTTATCAACCCTATAACAAATCCTTTTACCAAAGGATAATCGGGTCAAGCGGGTTACCGCCGGAGCCCAATCTCCTTAGAGCATCTCTAACAGCTTTTTCAAAGTGGAGAAAATAGAGATTGTGAGCAACTTTTTGCTCCAACAGTTTCTTCAAAATGGAGAAAATAAGAGAAAGTTTTTTCAAAATTTGTCGTATATAAAATATTAAAAAAAAGAAAAACTGCTTTTTGTGGTGTTCAATAAAATCTTACCGATACAAATGTACAAACACATTTGCCAAACCGTTGGTTTGGAAATTCGTTTGGTGACACCCATCCAAATCATGAAGTACCCGAAAAAATTGAGTACGGATCCGATGGAGAGGACGAACCACGGCGGCGTAACTTCGGCGATAAGGCCGGAGAGTACGCCGACGTTGCTGCCGAGGTCTTTGAAGAAGGAGAGCAAGTTGAGGGTGGATTGGTTGTATCCTAGGGACTGTTTGATCTCGCCGGAGTAGAGTGCAAACATGTAGGTGGCGCCGGCGGCGGACATGATGAGGAAGGAGGCGAACACCATGAACCACCGGCCGTTTAGGATCTGGAGGGTTAAGCTGCTGGCCATTTCTGACCTGCCGCCGGTGTTGGCCGACGTCACCATCTTTAGTTGTGGTGTACTTCTCAGCTCCAAAACAAAAACGTGGGGACAATATATAGAAAAAACCAGAGGGAGAGAGAGTTGACTCTTTCTCTCTCTATATATATATATTTGTATATATTTATATATATCTGTAATATAGATTTGAAAAAAAAGTCATTTGGAAACATTAAATATTTTATGGATCACCTATTTTATAGAATAATTATAATATATAGCGTTATAAATATTGATAATTAATGTGTTATAGATATTTATGATGAATTATATTAATTATTATATAAGATTATTAATCATAAATACTATATAAAACAAATCGTGCGTTTATGAGTTCTCAAATATTTAAGATTTCTCTTTTAGATAAATTTATAAATTAATTTATAAGTTTTTGAGTAAACTCTAATTTTGGACTCGTGGTTTACTGAAATCTTTAAAAGTGGGACCTAAACTTTGATAACTCTAGAAATCGTTCCCATAATTTTCATTTTGCTCTGAAAGTGGTCCCTGTTACTATAAGGGGCTGTTTGGAAGTTGCTGAATGATTTAGGGGTTTTTTTTTTTAAAAAACCTCTTAATGGCTCTTAAGTCTGAATCGTTTAGACATTTTTAAACACCACCTCTTATTATTCATAACTAAAATAAGACTTCAGACTTTAGATTTCTTAAAAAACAAACGGCACCTTAGTGCAGAATGATTAAGTGGTCAGAATGATTAAGAGACTCTTATGATATAGTGTGAAATGAAATATGGTTGTTTGCTAATTGTTAAGAATGAAATCAGGATTCTGAATGGTTAAGACAGAGTCAAGATAAAAAAATCATTCAGAGAGTTTTGGAACCATTAAGAGGCGGACCTTTTTTTTGCCAAACAAGATTTATCTCTTAACGATTCAGATGTTGCCTCTTAATGGAACAATTAAGAAGTAAACACAACCCCTAACTCTTTTAATTTTCTCTGTTAGTGTCAAGCGCATTTTTGTCCATTTAGATTTTTCTTTTTTAATCTGATCCCATTAAACAAATCCATTAACTAATAATCACCATCGACTAAAACCGTGCACATACCTCTCATCTGATCGATTGTCCTCTCATAAATCACTAAAACCATTCATTGCAAGAGCAGACCTTGGTTTTTTAATTATATAATTAGCAAATCTTTACATTCTCTCAATACAGTGATGGCCTCGCCGTGAAGTAGACATTGATGGCGGTAGAAGACTTTTGATCGATCGACTTCAACCAACAGGTTATCAATATTATGACTTGTCCCTGTGATATGGCCACCTCCATCCCTTCCCTTTTCTCCTCTCCCTTTAAATCTCACAGAGACCAATTCAAAATGAATGTGTTGAATCAGAGAAAACAAGACTTGCAAGCACTCAAAAGCTTTGTAATTGCATAAAAAGAAGAGAAACAGATGTGGCTATAAATAGCCTTACAAAGAAACGAAAAGGAAAATAACTACCCATGACTTCATAGCACTACAATCATGGGGCTACACTAAATCAAAGAAAAAACTACTCATCCCTTAAGACTAGGACTTGACAGAAACTGCTAGACAAAAAGACTAAGTTAAACCAACCCTTTTAACATCCTCCCTTAAATTGAATGCCATCAGCCTTCAGTTTATCTCTGGATATCCACAGACACCCATCAGACCACGCATCTTCACGAACAACTCCAGTTTCAAAGGCTTTGTCAGGATATCTGCTATTTGCTCTTCAGTGGAACATTGCACCAATTCAACAACTTCATCTTTGACAAGGTCTCGAAGAAAGTGAAAACGTACATCGATGTGTTTACTGCGACCGTGCATGACCGGATTTTGGGACAATTTTATGGCAGAGATATTATCACAATAAACTATCGTTGGTTTGCTTGGGTTATGATGAAGCTGCTCCAGAATATGTCTTAGCTATACCGCTTGGCAAGCACCAAAAGCAGCAACGATGAACTCAGCCTCTGTAGTCGAGAGAGTGACAACAGGCTGTTTTTTCGAGGACCAAGAGACTGCACCAGAGCTTAGGATAAAGACATTACCTGAAGTGCTCTTTCGATCGTTTTGATCACCAGCGTAGTCGCTATCTGTGTAGCCAACTAGATCAGTAGTTCATCCCTTCTTATAAAATACTCCAAAGCTGGTTGTACCCTTCATATACCGGAGAACTCTTTTCACTGCTTGCAAGTGAATCTCAGTAGGTTTTTCCATGTACCTGCTGACTAAGCTAACCACAAACATTAAGCCCGGACGAGTGGCAGTCAAGTACATCAGGCTCCCCACCATCTGCTTGTAAAGTGTTTCGTTGATCCTTGTTCCACCTTCATCTATTGTTAGCTTAAATCCATGTACTATTGGATTATGCACCGAATTGCATTGATCCATTTTGAACCTTTCTAGTATCTCTTGAGCATATTTCTGTTGACAGATGAATATACCATCCTCCCATTGCAACACCTCGATCCCGAGAAAATACTTCATTTTTCCCAGATCAATCATATCAAATTCACCCATCATGGATTTTTTAAAATGCTTAAACATGTTTTCATCATTGCCGGTGAATATAAGATCATCAACATAAAGACACACAATTAAAATTTTACCTCCATTTGCCATTTTGATGAACAAGGTGTGCTCATAGGGACACTTCTCAAAGCCTTCTTTCATGAAATAGGTCTCTATTCGACTGTACCAGGCCCTAGGGGCTTGTTTAAGTCCATATAAGGCCTTTTTTTAGTCTATATACCTTGGATTCCAGTCCCTTTTGTTCATATCCTGGTGGCTGGTCAACGTACACCTCTTCGTCAATCTCCCCGTGCAAAAACGCAGACTTCACATCTAGTTGGTTGATCCCCCAACCTTTTTTAGCAGCAAGTGAAAGAACTACTCGAATGGTGTCTAGACGAGCTACTGGAGCAAACATCTCAGCATAATCAGTTCCATATTGTTGACTATACCCCTTTGCCACAAGCCTTGCTATATATTTATCGACTTCTTTTTTTCATTGAGTTTTGTTTTAAAAACCCATTTTACTCCAATTGTCTTTGCTCCTGGTGGCAGCTCAGTAAGTTCCCATGTGTCATTCTTCACAATGGATTCAATTTCTGCATCCATGGCATGTCTCCATTTGCTACTCTTTACTGCTTTTGCGTATGTAAAAGTATCAACATTAGAGAATAAGGCTAGATGGGCCATACCAATATCTTCAGAATCAGAAAGCTCCTGGCCGCTAACATAATCTTGCATCCATCCAGGCTGTCTTCGGACCCGCCCTCCAACAGAAAGTCCATCACCAGAAGTTGTTTCACTTTCGGTTGAGCTGCTACTTCCAATATGAGGTTCAGGAGAAAGAATTGCATCAAGATCTTCTCCATGATGGACATTTGGATCTGCAACTTGTGGCACGTTTTCGTTGGAATCTTCACCATGATTGTTATCCAGATCTGTAGGCTCAGCTCCGTCCCCTCCATTTTCATCCCACTCCAAGTCTGCTATGGAGATAATTTTCTAGCTCTCCGGGTGTTTAGCTCCCCAAGTCCACCCTTGATCTTCATTGAATACCACATCACGACTCACAATGATCTTTTGAGAAATAGGATCAAATAATCTGTAAGCTTTAGATTCTGCGCTTACCCCAAAGAAAACACACTTCAAACTTTTGTCATCGAGCTTTACTCGCTTGCTATCAGGTACGTGAACGTAGGCGATGCATCCGAAGACTCGAAAATGGCTCACTGAAGGTTTGAACCCGCTCCAGGCTTCTTCTGGTGTCTTGTTTTTCACAGCAAGAGTTGGGCTTCTGTTTAAGATATGCACGGTCCAATTCACAACTTCGGGCCAAAACTTATTTGGGATCTGATTTTCTGACAGCATGTTGCGCATCATATTCATGATAGTGCGATTTTTCCTCTCCGCAACACCATTTTGTTGAGGCGTATATGCAGCTGTTAACTGCCTCTGGATGCCATTCTCATCGCAGAAAAAAAAGAAAATTATTGGGATAGAAACTCCCCTCCACGATCAGTTCGAAGACTTCTTACGAACGCTCCCGTCTCTTTCTCGACCCTAGCTTTGAAGCATTTGAAAGTGGCAAACGCTTCTGATTTCGCTGCTAGAAAAAAAAACCCAATTTTTTCTACTAAAGTCATCAATGAAGGTAATGAGATACCTTTTTTTGCTGCTGGAAATTGGATTAATTGGCCCGTAAATGTCTGCATGCACCTGTTTAAGAATTCCAGACGCCCTTCGTATGCATTCTCTGGGAAAAGGATCGCGATGTTGTTTTCCTATTAAACATTCTTCACAAACCTTCAATGAAGCTTCCAATTTAGGCAACCCATCCACCATACTCTTTTGTTGTATTACTTTGAGACCATTCCAACTCAGGTGACCATATCGACGGTGACAAAGATGTGTTTGATCTTTGGTCATAGAGGAGAAACAATTTTTGTCTTTTGGTGGTAGGCAACGACCAATCACAGTAAACATTCTGTTGGATGCCATCTCGGTTTCAACGATCAAACCCTTTTCGGGATGATAAAATTTGCACTTTCCATGTTGTAAGACCACTGAAAAACCTTTCTGTTGCAACTGACCAAGGCTTAGTAGATTGTTTTTCAGTTCTGGAACAAAGAAAACATCAGTAATTACTTGTCTGATTCCATGAATCTTCATTCGGATGTTGCCCTTCCCTTGTATAATAAGACTTGTATCGTTGCCTAGCTTCACCTTTTCTTGAAAGGAGTCATCGAACTCTGAAAATAGCTCTCTTTTCCCACACATGTGGTTACTGCACCCAGAGTCAAGAAACCACAAATGATTTCCTCCACCCTCTTTCTCATCCACATAGGCCATGAGAAGCATCTCTTCACTGGTCTCAGCAAAATAATCCTTGTTTCGATTGGGGCATTCCCATTGAAAATGACCAAGTCCGTGACAATTATAGCATTCAAGGGTAGATTTATCATGCACAAATCTACCCCTGCCCCTTCCTCTTCCTCTTCCTCGATAAGAGCCTCTTCCACCTTCGCCTCTACCACCTTCTCGTCCTCTTGACTGAGTTCCATGGGTAATCTGAAGAGCCTGTTCATCGAAAGTGTGACGACCGATTCGTTGTTCATGAACCAAAAGACTGTTTTGAAGTTGATCGACAGACAGAGTGTCCAAGTCGTTTGATTCCTCAATTGAACATACAACGTAATCATAGCTTGGAGTCATGGATCGCAAGATTTTCTCGATGATCATCACATCTTCCATTCTTTCACCATGCATCCTCATCTTATTGACGATGATGAGAGTTCTGGCGAAGTAGTCATTTACCGATTCCCCAACCTTCATTTGCAACACTTCAAATTCTTTGCGAAGTGCCTGAAGCTGTGCTCGCTTGACCCGTGTTGTCCCCTGGTACTTCTGCTTCAACGAGACCCAAATATCCTTTGATGTGTCTTTCTTCAATATTGTCTCCAAAATGGACCGATCGATGGCTTGAAACAAATAGTTCTTGGTCTTCAAGTCCTTCAACTTCTGGTCTTCAATCACCTTCTTCTGGTCTGCAGTGAGATTCACCCCTTCTGCTACTGCTGGGATTCCAGTTTCTATCAAACTCCAGTACTCCTTTGAACGCAGAAAATTCTCAATGAGCATACTCCAATGATCATAATGCCCGTCAAATCTTGGAATAGCAGGTTGCACAAAGTTGCCATCAATTTTTCCCTCACTTGCCATGTGTTTGCTCTCACCCTCAAGTTAAAACTACAAACTTTGGTCAAGTTTTGCGCTGATACCAAATGTTGAAATCAGAGAAAACAAGGCTTGCAAGCACTCAAAAGCTTTGTAATTGCATAAAAAGAAGAGAAACAGATGTGGCTATAAATAGCCTTACAAAGAAACGAAAAGGAAAATAACTACCCATGACTTCATAGCACTACAATCATGGGGCTAGACTAAATCAAAGAAAAAACTACTCGTCCCTTAAGACTAGGACTTGACAGAAACTGCTAGACAAAAAGACTAAGTTAAACCAACTCTTTTAACAGAATGGAACATGTTGTTAACCATGGTTGCTTAAATCATAAAACCCAGATCAAATATTGTTGTTAAACCATGGCTGTTTTTATCAAATATTGCTGCTAAACCCGATGCAATCCAAGAAGCACTCAGGGTATCACCGGCCTTCATATCTACATGGGCCTTCCACCTCTCGTAATCCTTGGCGGCTGCAGTAGCCGGAAAGTAGAGGTGGCGGCGATGGAAAATTTTGGTTTACCATTTCCATTCATTTTTGGTCCTGTGAGATTTAGAGGGAGAGAAGAAAATGGAAGGGGATGGATATAGCCTTGGAAGGGGAAAGGGTCAAAGGGAAGGGTGTCATGGCTTGCCGGAAAGTGGAGGTGGCGGCGGCCGGTGATAATGAGATGCTTTCATCCTGTGAGATTTCATATAATATACAGATAATCACACAATATATTATTTTATTTATTTTTTTAAAGAAAATTAGGGAAGTAATGAAAAGACAGAAATACCCCTAGTTTAACGGATAACATTTAACAGAGTTAGTAACCAGGGACTACTTTCAAAGCAAAATGAAAACTACAAGGACGGTTTAGGTCCCACTTTCAAAGATTTCAGTAAACCACAAGGACCAAAATTAGAGTTTACTCCAAGTTTTTTGGAATGAAGACAATAAAGGATTTGAAATTAGGCCGTTAAGCTAATTGACTCAAGGAGCAAGCTAATAAATTATAGAGTAACTTATCTTCATGGGTTATATGTTTTTAATGGTTTTTTGTTGTTCTTTTTAAAAATTTAACGGATTGTGTACCCGTGGTTATATGTTTTTGACGATTCTTGTTAAAAAATTTTTTTTTGAAAATTTAACCGATTTTGTCCCTATTGTTGCATTTTTACGAGTTGGGTCCTTAATGCAAGCACATGACTCAAGTTGTTGCTTTATTTAGGGACCAAACTCATTAAAAAACTGCAACCAATTGAAAAAAAAACGATCACATTGATATGGCTCGTTACAAAAACACAATCACATAGACACATTCTATTAAATTTCTAAAAGGTATAAGAATCGTTAAAAATACACAAAAGATGTAACTTGATCTACATTATATTATTGAAATTTCCAAAATTACAAAAGGGTTTATTATATAAGACTCCTATTTTTGGAAAGTTAATACAATTAGAAAAAACAAATCAAAATTAAAGCTAAGAGCCTAACATTATCTACGATTAACCAAAATCGAAGATTTCACACCATTTACATTGAAATTAAATACTCTCTCCGTCCCAAAATAAATGTCTATATTTCTATTTATGTTTGTCCCAAAATAAGTGTCCACTTTCAAAAAGTAGATAGCTAAATTCTCACATTTACCCTTAATTAATGCACAAATACATAAGAGTTGTGAAGAAAAAGAAACATTAAATAAGGGTAAAGATGTCATTTGATCTTAAAAAGGGGTAATAATTATGAATGTCTAAAACTGTATGTCAAGTCAATTGTGGACACTTATTTTGGGACGGAGTGAGTAATTAATTTAAAAACTCCAACATATATGATTATCTCGAATTGATCTCAATACCATTAACAACATGGCAAAAATATCTCTTTATTTAATAGTTCATTAAATACTACGTAAATATGATATTTAAACTTACAAGGTCTATCTTGAGTGATTCGTAACCATTTATATAAAAACTATGTTGAGTCATTATATTCAAAAAGAAGAAAAATGGATTATTTTTAAAGCTTAGAAATTAAAAGTAAATAATTTAACGACTTCATTATTTGGATACCATGTGTGTCGATGTCTATATTGATGGCATGTATTAAATTACTTAGGTGCCGTTTGTTTTTTAAGAGGTCTAAAGTCTGAAGTCTTATTTTAGTTATGATTAATAACAGGTGGTGTGTAAAAATGTCTGAACGATTCAGACTTAAGAGTCATTAAGATGTTTTTTCAAAAAAACAAATAACCCCTTACAGTAAGGCATTGTTTGGCAAACTAGCTTATAAGTTAGCTGATAGCTGATAAGCTAGCTTTTCAAAACGTTATGTACCAGGAAAAAAAAAAACTAGCATGCTAGCTTATAAGGTAGCTTTTTTTGCCAAACATATCCTAAGACTTTTTTTGTGAATTCAATATTTGAAATTCAGATACACACGATGAGCGATGAAGCTAGATAGGAACTAGTTGACGTGGTTGAGCCCTCCAATTGTTGTAGTTAATAGAAGTGTTTAAAGATTTAGGGCATGTTTATTAACTAGCTTAATTGACTCACAACTTATTAGGTCAGTTATATATAATTGTTTGGTATTAACTTAATAATATAGAAAATGACTTATTCAATAGGCTTCTAAGGGGCAGAAAGTCAAGTTTTTTTTTCCAAACCTATCCCACCAAATTAAAAAACACACTCTTTCCATTTATGGAAAAACCCTTCGAAACAAAAGCATTCTCAATCTATACAAACAGATGAATCCACACAAACAACTTTATCCATACATATTTAATGGAAAACCAACCAAACAGTCCCTTAGTATAAAATTGTTAATTATAGAAATGCTCTGATTTTATGAATCCGCTACTATTTTTAGGATATGCATGTGTATTATCATCTAGTCGGTGCACGTAAGCTGGTTCGAAAACCCACGGTTACCAAAAAAAATGTTTGGCATGCAACCTTCCGAAAATTTACTTTGGCCTACGATTGCTTTTCTTTTCAACTCTTTCCTTTCCATTGCAAATCTTTTTATTAGGTAGACATCTTTTTTTGAAATATCTATGTCGATTTGAGCGTTACCATACTGACATAAATGCCCAAACAGTTCATCCGAATTGGCAAATATGTCAAAGACATTTTTTTTTTGTAAAGGAGAGAACTAGAAAACAAATATAACCCATACTCACAAGAGTTCATAATTATATATTTATATATTATTAGAAGCGTACTCGCACAATGCAGCGAGATACATCACGATTTTAATGTTTTATTTTATTTTTTGTCGATTTACAGTACGATTTTGGATGGTTTTGAGAAAGTGATAATGTTTTTTTTTATAAATTTGTTTAACTTGGGCTTAATAATATAATGTTTTTTATATAAAAAAATTTAAGTATTGTGTTAGAATTCAATGATTATTTTATATATTTTAATGACATCTAGAAAAAATAACCAATTACATATTTAATAATATAATTAAAACAAAATTATAGTAATATAATATATTAATTAATAGTGATACATGGAAAGATCTGCATAAAAGAAAGGTCATGCACATACCAAATTGGTGGGTGTTAGAAGTCTGCAGTAGTAATATGTATCTTGTGATTTGATACTTGTAAATTAAGATATTTTTAAAATTTTGCATAAAATGATAGTACCTTGTGCCTAATAATTTGTATTTAAGCGTTTTTTTATCCATAATTTATAAGAGCATCTCCAACAACATCCCCAAAATTTCTCCAAAATGGAGAATTAAAAGTCAAAATCTACATAAAAAGTTACATCTATCTCCAACAGATTCTCCATTTTGGATATGACATCATTATCTATAATATTAAAATATTGTATAAATCTAATAAAATATTATTTTTCTCTCATATTCATTTCATTTGAAGAAATCTTATTGGTAGAATATAATAAAAAATAATTTCTCTCTCATTGTAATCATTTTTGGAGAGTTCTCCATATTTGTAGAAAATTACATTCTCTCTCCAACTTTCTCCATTTTGGAGAAAGATTTGGAAAATCTGTTGGAGCACAAAAATGCCTAAAATCTTCATTTTCTCCATTTTGGAGAAGCTATTGGAGATACCCTAATATAGTATAGATTTGGTTACTTTATTATAGGTCGATATTGACTTTCTATGTAAAAGTGATCATAAAAAGATTATGATATGAATAAGACAAAGATGTGATAGATTTTGAAACCATGATTCAGAACATACATGTTTATAAAATGAAATACCTCTTAATCGTTTACACTTATTTTTGTCTCGTTTTAACCATGGTATTTGGTTTGTAAATCCTACTCGAAAGTAGACTTTGAGGATATTAATAAGGGCGCGTTTGGTTTGTGGGATTGAAATGTAATGGATTGGATTTCAAAGAGGGATTTGGATTTGAGGGCATTTGAAATCCCTTCATGTGTTTGATTTGTAGGATTTGGAATGGATTTCAAGTTCATTCCTTTACAAGTCTTGGTTGGTTTTTAGGATTTGGATTTGGATTGAGTTTTTTTTTTATTATTTGTTTGTTTTATAAAGAATTTATTTTTATTGGTAAACGTCGAATTTGGATCGATACAATTTGAAGTATGGATTACGTTTTAGAATCCATCGGATTTTGATTTCAAATCCAGGCCAAATGCCAAGGATTTCCAAATCCATAATATAAAGGATTTTAAAATGGTCAACGGATTTGAAATCCGGTCAACGAAATCATTTCCTGTAAACCAAACGCATGATTGGAATTGATTTGATATCCAAATCCATTCCAATCCCGCAAACCAAACGCGCCATAAGGGTTTTTTTTATTTCCTGTTCTAAAGAGTTATTATTGACGAGCTACAATTACGTCAATTAACATATATGCAAACATGACATATATCTTAAATAGTTGAATGGCGGTTTCATGAAGAGCCGTGGCTAGTGTAAGCGCGTGAGCAAATTAACATGTAACCAACACAATAAAAAAAATGTAGCTCATAGTTACAATAAAACCATACAAAGGATAAGGTAAGGCAAAATACACACAAGACAAGTAATGCAAAAATACACGCTAGCTACAAATCCCCCAAAGTGGCAATTTCGGACAAAAAATAGCAAGTATATGATGGTTATTTTTTCACATATATTTGCATAATTCATTTAAATATATATATATATATATATATAATGGTAATTTTTGTTACATTTCTATGTAAACGATAATTTTTAATTAGCAATAAAACACCAAATAAAAATTCAGCTTTCTGTTTAAAAAATAACTAGAAATCATCGATGTAAAAACAAATGAAAATGAAAAACAATATTGAAAATAAGACGATTATATGATTACAAAACAAGACAAATACTAAATATTATAACGATATAATAAAGATGATGTGGAGTAAGTTGAACAATCAACCAACACTTCTACGGATCGAATGGTATATAGGGTCATGACAAATGTGTCAATTTTTTTTTGCCAAAAAAATGTCAGTTTTAAATACATGTAATATTTTATTAAAAAAACAGTTACGAAGTTTACGACCTGTCTAGAAAAAAGTATTGATGAGGCAAGCACAGGCGTGGACCGGTCCAAGCGAGATCCCGTACATCTGTTCAACTGATTTTCGCAAGTAAATTTTTTTTGGGTACGAAAGATGCATCCTGCTAACCTTTGAGGGTTGCTCCGGGATATAAGAAAATACAATAAATATTATCTAACAAAACGGAAAACTTACTCAAAATCAACCAAAAAACCGAAAAGTCTCAAAATCAACAAAAAAAACCCTAAAAAGCTCATTGAAATCTAACAAAAACTTGAAAATCCCTCGAAAAAAAAACTTAAAAAACCTACGAAAACGATAGAATTCAACTAAAAATATATCTAACAATTTTATAGACTTTTAATCTATTTTAAAGGTACATCTATTCAACAAAAATCATAAATACAGTCAAAAGCACAAGGCAATTGGCTTTTAGCAGCGGTTTGGCCAACTGCGAACAAATTTCATTATTGAGCTTTGAGAATCCAATTTTGAATTCCTCCCAAGTTCAATTAAAGATTGTTTTCGTTTTTATTTTATTGGGTTTTTAATGTCAATGGCGTTGAACTATGAAAATTTTATTTAATTGTAATAACCGTTCCCTTTTTGTAATTAAATAAAATTTGGGGGTGTAGGGTGGTAATTGAGAAAAGATGAGGACTCATTTCTAATTTAAGGAAAAAGGGGTTTAATTCCCTAAAACCCTCATTCTCATCAAATTAGAGTTGTAGGCGGCGACTAAGGTGCGGGAAGGAGATTTTGGCGTTTTGGCAAGGAATCGATCAAGGAATTGGAGCTAGGGAAGAAAGCTTGGTGTGGATTTCGTCTTCTTAAGATATGCATCCCTGTCATTTCATTCCTAATAGTTATTGTGGATTAGGTTGTGGGTGTAGGAGGTATTGCAGTGTTCATGAATCTAAATCCATGTTAGGTTCATATTAGAAAGGGTGGGATTGGGATTTATTAGCATAATCGTATAGTATAAATGTTATTGTGTGTTTTTATGAATTTCTAGTGGGAGTGGACTCGTTTAAAATGGAGAAAAGGGTTTTGTTGGGTTTTTCGTTGGCACAGTTCGTAACCGGGAGTCGCCCTCCCCGAGGACGAAACTCAAACCCTTGGGAACCCGGGTGACTAAGGCCCGGGTGTGAGAAGAACCCCCGGGGTCGCTGCCACCGGGAGGAACCTGGAGGTACCGGGACTCGACACACACCCGGGGAGACCGGGAGTCGGGCCAACAACCGGGGAGACCGGAAGTCGAACCCGGGTATACGCGGGAGAGGGGGGTGTGGGAGCCGGGAGGACCGTGTCTCCACCCAGGAGATTAGACCCGGGAGTGCCGAAGCCCGACCCGGGAGTGCCGAAGCCCAACTCGGGAGACCCAACCGGGCGGCAAACCCAAATCTAATCCGATAGACCCCAAACCCCGGTCTCAGGTCGAGTGAGCTATCAGGGTAAAACCCGTAACCCAGTTTAGAGAATCTCGGACTTATCTCTCTCACGTGATCTATGTGTTGGCGATCGATTTCAAAGGGTTTTTAGGACAAGCGTTTGAGGCTAAGCAAGGACTTCAGGTGAGTTCCCTAACCTCGCTTTGTAAGAAAATGTTGTTATTACATATTAAATGTATTTGTATCATGCCAAATGTGTGTATGAGGTTCGATAATTTCACGTGGTATGTGTGTATATGCTAAAATTTAATATGAGCATATGAGGAGTGTGACCCATCGAGGGTTATATGAATCTATTTCATATATTCCCATTAAGGGGCGGGTGTGTGCCCTAATTCATCGTCACAAGTGTTCTAGTGACCTAAGTGTGAGTAAATCGGTAAGGTAGTGCTTACTCAACTACTTTTTAAATTAATGCATGTTGACCATTAATAAGTGTAAACCATTTTATTATTGTTTGTGTACGGGCGTGTTTAGAGAGACATCACTAGACCTTATGGTCTAACCCTCGCTTTTCAAATAAAAACCCTTACAGGTAAGTAGGTAGAGGGAGGTTCTGGTAAAGGGAAGGGCAGGCTTTGAAGAAGGGATTTATTTGCGAGAATTTTGTTGGTTGTTGAAGATACATGTCCCGTCTAGTTATGTTTATGTTTCTCAGTTGTAACCCATTATAGTTGTTAAGACTTTGGCTTCAATTCCGTTTGTATTGACTTTTAAATTTGAAGGTCGTTTGGCGTTATCTAAATATATTTTGTCTTTGAGTGACTGTTAGAGTGTGGGTTGTTACAGTTGGTATCAGAGCCCTAGTTTAAGAGAATTAGGTGACCGGACGAGCCTAAACTTAAACGATAGGGATGAGAGGTACAACTGAGAACTAGGAGGACCATAGAAGAAGGACTTCGTTAGGGACATTAATAATAGGGTAGTGAGGACTATCATGTAAGGTAAAATTGGAATTACATCTGGCCAATATAATTACGAATTGACAAGTGCATGAATGTGCTTAATTTTCCTTATTCTGTGGAAGTTGTGTGTAAGCCTTGTCTTGTGTGTCTTATTTGTGTTCAGGATTTCTGAACGAATTACGAGGAGTAGATCCGTGCCAATTACGGAGGAGGTTCTAGACACTAAGGTTCCGGTTGATGGACCAGTGGACCCTCCGAGGGCAGCAACCACTAAGGGAAGAGGTTGTGGTCGTGGAAGAGGAAAGGGGAAGATGCCTCAGCGTGCTGCCACTCAGGTGGAGGAGGCCATAGAAGAGACACGTGGTCGTAAGAAAACTCGTGTCATCCGTAGGGCAAGAAGCGTGGAAGTCTAGGTTGAGTTTGAGACTTCTCAGCAGGAAAGTTCAGCTACTGTCAAGGGGAGGAGTCCGTCCAGAGGCCTCGGACGGGGCCGCACTCAAGCCTTTGTGACCCAAGAGGTATTTACAACCGAAATGGGTAAGTTGCAAGAAACCCTTCAAGCCTTACTGAACCAGCAGAACAGATCCACAACAGTGACTCAAACTAAGAGTGAAATTGAAACAGATGCGGAGATGCCTAGTTCGCCGGAGACCGAAGTAGGTGATCACTCGCAGCTAACTCCACTCGAGACTTGTGAACCAAATATAGAACATAAGTGCACTTTCAAGGCATTTGCAGCATGCAAGCCCCCTACCTTCAGCGGGGAGCACAACCCAGTGTTAGCCTTGAAGTAGGTACGGGAGATGGAAATGACATTTGATAACTATGTTGAAATCGGATGCTATCTTCTGGTGGGACAATGAGACGGGGGGAAGGATCAGAGGTAGCTAAGGCGATTTCGTGGGATGTGTTTGTGAAGAGGTTTAGAGCTCAGTTTTGCCCTTTGGTGGCAGTCAAAAAGTTGGAGGAGGAATTTGTGGGACTCGAGCAAGGAACGATGACGATACAGGATTACACATCCAAATTCATCAAGAAGGCCAGGTTTGCAAAACTATATGTGCCTAAAAAGGAGAGGCGTATTGAGAGGTACATCTGGGGGCTGAGGAGTAATTTGAGGGAGTTGGTTTCGGCAAGAGAACCAACCACTTTTCAAGAGGCGATTGATGCGGCGGAGATGATAGAGAAGGAAAAGAAACGGCAGATATCTGAAAGAGGAGGTGGCAAGAGAAAGTGGGAGGAACCTATGCGTGATACTAAGAAACCCATGGCCTCGGGGTTTGAATCTCGAATGAGCCCTAAGCCTTGAGAGAAGCCGTGTAGGAGGTGCAGCCGGGTATATCGTGGAGAATGTACCTTCGGGCCTGATGGGTGTTATAAATGCGGGAAAGTTGGGAACATAGCAAGGGAGTGCCCTAATCCTAGAGCTTTCTATTTGTGTGGTTCGTCGAATCACATAATGTCTGACTGTCCACAACTAAAAAAGAGTTCGACGGGTAGCTATGGTGGGTTTCGTGGAGGAGGAAGTGGGGAGAGGAAGACGGAGCCAGCAAGGGGAAAAGCTAGGGCTTTTCCCATGACAGTTGAGGAGGCGGTGGAGACACATGATGTGATGACAGATACCTTTATTGTTAATTCGACTCTTGCTAGAGAATTATTTGATTCAGGATCAAACCGATCATTTGTATCGCCGATTTTTGTGCGGTGTTTGAATGTCAAGCCTAGGCGATTGGAGTGTGGGTTTAAGGTGGAGGTTGCGGATGATAGTCATGTTGTGGTGAGCGAAGTGTTTGATGGGTGTAGTATAGAAGTGGAGGGTCACTCTTTCCCCGTACGATAATACACAATGGGTATGGGGGAGTTTGATGTCATTTTGGGGATGGATTGGTTGGCTAGACATAACGCCAACATCGTGCGCAATAAGAAGATAATTTGTATCACCTTACCTGATTCGTTCGAGGTTTTAATTTATGGTGATCGGCATGAGCGTAAATCATGTCTCATCCCTATGATGAAGGCTCAACGGTGCTTAGGCAAGGGATGCTCAGGGTTTATAGTGTATGTCCTAGACGCTAAGAAGGAGAAGAAAGGGGTAGAGGATGTGCCAGTGGTGAGCGAGTACCCAGAGGTGTTTCCTGATGACTTGACAAGCCTACCCCCAGACCGACAAGTCGAATTCAGGATTTACTTAGTGCCGGGAGCGGCATCGGTGGCACATGCGCCTTATCGGTTAGCGCCGGTGGAAATGAAGGAGATGATGACGCAGTTGCAGGAATTATTGGACAAGGGTTTCATACGCCCTAGTACTTCGCCATGGGGAACACTGGTACTCTTTTTCAAGAAGAAAGATGGATCAATGCGAATGTGCATTGATTATCGTGAACTTAATAAGATGACAGTTAAGAACAGGTACCCCCTCCTAAGGATCGATGATCTATTCGACCAGTTGCAAGGGGCGAGTTTCTTTTCAAAGATAGACCTGAGGTCTGGATATCATCAGCTGAAGGTGAGAGAGGAGGACGTCCCTAAGACGTCTTTCTGCACGAGATACAGACACTACGAATTCTTGGTTATGCCCTTCAGGTTGACTAACGCCCCGGCGGTGTTCATGGACCTGATGAATCGGGTGTGCAGTTCGTTACTAGATAAGTGCGTAATAGTATTCATAGATGATATCCTCATCTATTCCCGATCTCGAGAGGAGTACGACAAGCATATTCGTCTAGTGTTGGATCTGTTGCGGTGCGAGAAATTGTACGCCAATTTCTCAAAGTGTGAGTTTTGGTTGAGGGAGGTGCAACTCTTGGGTCATGTAGTGTTGGGAGAAGGTATTAAGGTTGACCCAGCCAAAGTTGAAGCCATTAAGGGGTGGGAGCCACCAAAGACCCCTTCTGAAGTGAGGAGTTTCCTCGGTTTAACGGGCTATTATCGGAAGTTCATTCAGGACTTTTCCCGAATAGCAACGCCGTTAACGGCCCTGACCAAGAAGAACATTAAATTTGAATGGAAAGAAGCCCAGAAGTCGGCATTTAATAAATTGAAGGAGAAGTTGAGTAGCGCGCCAATTTTATCGTTACCTAATGGGACAGAAGGGTTCGTGATCCATAGCGACGAATCTAAGTTGGGATTGGGGTGTGTATTGATGCAAAATGGGAAGGTAATTGCCTATGAATCCCGTCAACTGAAGAACCATGAGAGGAACTACCCCACGCATGACATGGAGTTGGCATTCGTGGTTTTTGCACTAAAGATCTAGAGACATTATCTCTACGGAGTAAAGTGTCAAATCTACACGGACCATAAAAGCCTCAAGCACCTTTTCAACCAGAAGGAATTGAATATGAGACAGAGAAGATGGGTGAAGCTCTTGAGTGATTATGACTGTGAAATTATGTACCACCCTATAAAAGAAACTACAGATGTTATAGAAACTAAGGCATCTTGCTTATAGGTCCCACCATCTAGATTAGAGTTTCTCCTTCCCCTTACCCGAGCCACCAACCTCATGCTTACCTGGAAAGGTTTTAGTTTTTGAAAGAGCGAAGATTAGACCGAAAGGTCTAGTGAGTTCCCTCTAAACAATTACATGCCAAAGAAACATTTGAAAGAGTTGTAGCAACATAAACTGATTCAATTATTTGTAAAACATAATACTCACAAATCACGTTTCTGGCACACACTACCGTCACACGAAGGTGACAGCGTGTCTGGCTCATACTGCCTCATTTTGGGACACACCCCTCAATGACATAAACAAGACACACCCCCCGTTATGAGCACAGGCGGGATACACCCCCCGACTTAGGTCATTCTCGCAAATGACAATGTATGCATACATTTAATACATCAACGATGGTAAAACATAACGTACATTTAATGAATCTCGCATGCATAAAAATAACATAAACATCGTTAGTGATTTTGGTTAGAAAACTCAACTATCGTCCTTTGCTTAATTCCTCACACTTGCGGTTTTGCTCGGTAACGGTTTCCTAAGGCATAAAATATAATCGTTCGGTGAGTCACTCGGTTACTCTCAAAACGTAAGGAAACTCTCAATCATCGCCACTAGAACTAAAGATCGAGCAATTCTTCCAGCGTAATACTCTGGACGCCCGAAGTTCGGCTTGGCGGTTAATGTTACATCTGGAAATCCGCTGGTAAGTTATATTAGAATATTGTATGCCTTTTTCCTAAATTTTCTCTCGATCGAGTCGAGCAATTGGGAAACACTCTTAATTTAGATGAACCTCTAGACTTAAATCTTTAAACGAAAAGATCGGGAAAAAAATGAATGTGGGCTGGTGTTGGGTGATAGTGCGTCGCACGTCAAAGTCGTGGGGAGCTGGTGAGCCGCAGTACATACCGCGCGATTGAGACCGCGATAGTGCCAAGGGGCATTCTCACGTGTCACTCTCGCTAGTATTGTACCGAGAGCGGGATGATGGTCGCGATTGTGCCCTTGGCACTATCACCGGGAACTGTCATCGTCGGGGTCTGGGTGTTTAAAAAGAGCCCTTGACCGATTTTGACTCCACATTCTCCCAAATCAGTTTTGTTGAGCGATTCTAAAGCCTAGGGTGCGATTTTCTTCTCTCTAAACTTCATCACTCATAAATATTGATCTTGGGGGTTGTTGGGGATTTACTTTGGCATTCAAGGCTACTTAAGGAAGCATTCATTGATGTTCAACAAACCATCAAGTCTCCATCTTCAAGCTTTTATTCTCTACAACTTAGGGTTTTGCTATTTTCTAGGTTTTAATCAAAAATCTAGATTATGAGTGTTCTAAACCTTTTTAAATGAGATATATGTGTTTACTTGCTTAAATATTGTTTTTCTTTATTTTTATGAAACTAGGGTTTCCTCATATTTGTTTTGTTGGTTCTAATGTTACCTTGAAAAATAAATGGTTGTTTTTTAAGGGAAGAAATGCGTATATGTTGGTAGGGGTGTTCATCGGTTGACATTCAATGGATGTGAAGGGAACCGAACCGATCCAATCATCCATTGGATGTTGGATTTTCCCAACCGAACTGATTCAATCATCCATTGGATGTTGGATTTTTCCAATCCAATGGATGATTGGATCGGTTCGGTTCCATCCATTGGATGTTTCTTATTGGATATCCATTGGATCAGATTGGATATCCATTGGATATTCTTATTGGATATCCATTGGATCGGATTGGATCCATCCGACATCCAATGGATGATCAGATCGGACCCATCCAACGTGTTAATTTAATGCAATTTTCTAATTAATTACTTTTAGTTTGTGTTAAAACCAACATAAGTGAGACAAAGAATTCAAAAACCAACACAAATAAAATTTAGATTTAAGCAAATTGCAAAAAAAATAATTGGATGATAGTTGGATGGAAAATTGGATGGTATTCGGATGGTTAATTGGATGGGTAATTGAATGAAAGTCGGTTCGGTCGGTTCTGGACTGCCATCCAAGAACCGACCGATCCAAATTGGATGTTGAGATTTTCAATCCGATCTGATCCAATTACAATTGGATATCCAATTATGGTCGGTCGGTTCTAATTGGATCAGTCGGTTCCTATTGGATCGGTTGAATTTTTGCACACCCCTATATGTTGGCAATATGGATAGGCTAAAGAATGGTATTTATGCTCATACATTTCTATGATATTGTTGATTAAGTGATTGGGAAATATTCCTCTTTGTGGGTAAACTCTCGTATGGTTATAAGCATGAATAGTCCCAATGTGTAGGTCTCTATGTTACTTGCACCTATTGATGTTGAATTTGAATCATTGGACCATACAATAAACTTGGGTGTTGAATACACATTGTGAGCACTACTATGCTTCTTAAGCATGAATGAGTTGTGTGGATGAACCAAGTCAAATAGGCACTAGGATGACATAGTCTTGGGTGCCACTGTGTTGGTATGTACCTAGACCCCCGCCATTTGGGGCAATGTCGTGTTGTACCCCCGGATATGCTGGGCCTTGTGGTGTCACTCGTGGAAGTGGACACTAAGGTATCTCGACTCTTGGTGAAATTTGATTGGTGTTATGTGTCTCCCCCATTGATTCTAGATTAGGTAATTTATTGTTGGTAAAGAATTATGTAATTAATAATCATGCATGCATTACTTGTACATCAATCTCACTAAGCTTTTTGGCCTAACACTTGCTTGTTTACATGTATATCAGGTTCTAGTGGTGTCGCACCTAAGAAGGTCTAGGCGGACTTGGTGAGAGCTTAGGGATAGTGCAATTGGGCGCACTTTTTGTGAAGACTTTATTGGATTTATAGGCGAAACCCTTTTTGTAATCTTATTTCTATTGTAGAAATTAGATTAGTTGGTTGTTGTTTATTACCGTTAAATTACAAACTGTAATTAAACAGGTTTACACATTTCCCCATTTTTGGGAGGCTCTTGCTATGGCAATTTTATATGCCGTATTTTCGTTTTTTTCCGGAATTTTGTTATGCTCATTTTTGGGGTGTTACAGTTGGTATCAGAGCTTTAGTTTAAGTGAAGTAGGTACTGACCTTAGTATGCCTAGATTTAAATTGTAGGCGGTTATATTGAGACACCCACCCATGGGTAAAATTCTTAGCTGGGGAGAGCGTAGGACTTACGGAATTGGATAAATTGAGAATTGTTGCGACGATATTAATAATCCTTGTGTATAATGTATTCATAATATCACTTAGCTACTGTAATTATGAGTATATTGTTACGTAAGCATGCTTGAGTCATTGTTGTTGTGATATTTGATGAGCGTTGTAGTGCGTATATTTAGTCTATCTCTCATCTTCTTCTCGTATGTATGGCATACCATTATGGTTAACACTTGGAGCAGGTTGCCTACACCCCCGAAAGGTACTGAGGCATCGACACTACAGCCGATCAACCAGAGACAACTGTGGTTGCCACCGCTCCGCCTAGACAACTCGTGTTGGGTAGAGGGGTGGAACAAATTCCAAGGAACAATATCGCTACTACCGGACCGGTTATCGAGGAGGTAATCCTTGAGAGCCGAATGATGGGAAGCATGATGCAAGCCATGAACGCGACCATGGCACAACAACATGAGTTCTTCATGAAGCTTTTGGAAGATCGCGTCGCCAGTCACCGTCGACCCGAAACGGTGGCGGAAAACGTTGTGGTTGGTTCGAGAGGTGGTGGAAATGGTGTCGGCACCGAAGAGCATGTGGTAGCCGGAAACAAGGGAAAAGACAAAGGATGCACGTACAAGGATTTTCTAGGAAGCAAACCGCCAGAATTTGCAGGTTCAACCGATCCGATGACGTGCATGTACTGGATCCAAGACGTAGAGATGGCCTTCAAGTCGAGAAAGTGTGATGACTCGCAAAGGGTCAAATCCGCCTCCCAATAGCTAAGAGGTAAGGCCTTGATTTGGTGGAACCTCACCCGATCCATCCTTGCCCCCGCAGTTTTGGCTAAGCTGACTTGGCCAACTTTCAAACAAAAGATCTTGGAAAAATATTGCAGTGAGAGATCCTTGGATAAGATTGAGGAAGAGTTCAGAAGTCTGAAGAAGGGAGCACTGTCTGTCACCGAAGACTCCAAACGGTTCATGGAGAAACTGAGCCTTGTAGGGCACCTGGCGCCCGATGAACGATCAAAAATCAAAGCCTATCAGCGTGGGTTACCAACCGAGATGAGGACGGCGGTGAGGAACGCTAGGGGAACGACATTGCAGAAAGTAATAGAGGAGTCCTTGCTTGTGGAGGATGACCTAGTTGCGGGGAAGGAAGGGTAGGAGCGAGTGGGCGAGAAGAGAAAATGGGAAGGGTCATCCGGACCTACCCGTCAGTTTAAACCGACCTTCGGGGGAAGGGGAACCGACCCCCGACGGGAAGTGAGATGGTGTCACCGGTGCAAGAGCAAGCATAGTGGCCCGTGCAATCAAAGAACCTACTCGGGCCTTCCCGAGTGTGATAAATGTGGAAAGAGATACCACATGACCTGCGATTGTCCCATCCGGGGACTCGTTTGCTACGAGTGCCATGAGCCGAGACACATGAAGAGAGAGTGTCCGAAATTAGTTGGGAGTAACCGCGGATTCTAAAGCGGCCCAGCCCCGAAGAAGGAGAACCCAACAAAGGTGCCGAGTCGAGCCTTTCAGATGACCGTCGAGGAGGCAAAGGAGACCGTCGATGTTGTATCGGGTACGTTTCTTGTAAACTCCTTTCCTAGTCATGTTTTGTTCGACTCGGGTGCAAACCGGTTGTTTGTGTTGAATTCCTTTTATGCAATGTTTTCTACCCCCGTTAGTACCCTTTTCGACCCCTTAGTGGTAGAGGTAGCCAATGGGGAGCAAGTGTTGATTCGAGAACACTATCATAATTGTGTTTTAGAGTTAGATGGTCATTGTTTTGAAGTGGACTTGTTACCAATGGCGATTGGGGGTTTCGACGTGGTGATATGCATGGATTGGTTGACCAAGAACTGTGCCGACATTATTTTCTCTAAGAAGATGATTAGAGTACTTGTGGCAAAGGGAAACATGGTTACCATTTATAGAGAGAAGAGGAGGGGATCCACCCCCGTGATTTACTATGTAAAGGCTCGTAAACATCTAGCGAAGCAATGCTCTTCATACTTAGCCTATATAGTGGATGCAAAGTTGGAAAAGAAGTCGGTAGAAGATGTGAAGATTGTTCGGGATTATCCGTATGTCTTCCCGGAGGATTTACCCGGTTTACCGTCAGAACGTCAAGTGGAGTTTTGGATCGATCTCACCCCGGGAGCGGCCCCGATAGCCCTATGCTTCCTACCGCTTGGCGCCGACGGAGATACAAGAAATGATGTCTCCACTTCAAGAACTTCTAGAGAAATGCTTTATTCGACCAAGTTCTTCACCTTGGGGAGCTCCAGTCCTGTTTGTGAAGAAGAAGGACGGGACAATGCGAATGTGCATTGATTACCTAGAGTTGAACAAAGTTACGATGAAGAACAAGTATCCTCTTCCCCGGATCGACGATATCTTTGATCAACTACAAGGGGCGGGATGGTTTTCAAAGATTGACTTATGGTCAGGATATCATCAGGTGAGAGTGAAAAAGGACGATATTCCGAAGACAGCCTTTCGAACAAGATGTGGTCACTACGAATTCTTGGTAATGCCATTCGGGTTAACGAATGTGCCCGCCGTATTCATGGATCTGGTGAACCAGGTGTGTCGACCTTTCTTGGACAAGTAGGTGATAGTCTTCATCGACGACATTCTAATTTATTCGCGGGACGACACGGAGCATGAGAAGCACCTGAGGGAAGTATTGGAAGTCCTTTGGAAAGAAAAGTTATTCGCAAAATTCTCGAAATGCAAATTTTGGTTGCAAGAGGTCCAATACTTGGGCCATGTGGTGTCTAAAGACGGAGTAAAGGTAGATCCGACAAAAATCGAAGCAATGATGGGATGGGAACCACCGACGAGCCCAACGGAGATTCGTAGCTTTTTGGGTTTGGCTATGTACTATATAAGATTTATTCAAGATTTTTCAAAGATTGTTTCGCCGCTTACGTCATTAACAAGGAAGAATGTCAAGTTTCTATGGACGGAAGCTCAAGAGCAAGCCTTCAGAACTTTCAAGAAGAAACTATATGAAACGTCAATCTTGTCCCTACCTGAGGGATCGGATGACTTCGTAGTCTATAGCGACGCTTACAAAATGGGGCTCGGGTGTGTGTTGATGCAAAGGGGAAAGGTAATAGCTTACGCCTCGCGTCAACTGAAAGATCATGAGAAGAACTATCCAACCCACGACTTGGAGCTAGCAGTGGTGGTATTCACGTTGAATCACTACCTCTATGGCACGAAATGTACACTTTTCACTTATCACAAGAGCTTGAAGTACATTTTTGATCAAAAGGAGCTCAATATACGACAAAGAAGAAGGCTAGAGCTACTAAAGGACTATGATTGTGAATTACTTTACCATCCGGGTAAGGCTAATGTAGTAGCGGACGCTTTGAGCCGACGGAGTCATGGAAGCGGAGCCGTTTTATCGCCTGCTAGAATTGACGTAGTGTCAAGTTTAGTTGAGAATATCAAGACGTGTCAAGCGGAAGCGCTTCAAGAAGAAAATCTCAAGGCAGAAATTATGGTAAAGCAACAGGAGTTATTAACGGAAGACGATCGTGGCTTAAATATGTTCCAAAGCTGAGTATGGGTACCAAAGTTGGGAGGAAACCGTGAGCTTCTCCTAGAAGAAGCCCACAAATCCAAGTACTCGATTCACCCCAGTAGCACGAAGATGTATAAGGATATCAAGTTGAATTATTGGTGGTCGATGATGAAACTCGACGTGGACAACTGTTTGGAGAAGTGCGTCACTTGCTTGCAAGTTAAGGCGGAGCATCAAAGACCCTACGGGAGCTTGCAACCCTTGTCGATTCCGGAATGGAAGTGGGAGTATATCACGATAGACTTCGTCACCAAACTACCGAAGACTTTAAAGGGTCATGACACGATTTGGGTAGTAATGGACCGACTCACCAAAAGCGCTCACTTCTTGGCAAGACATTACCAATGGATAAGTTAGCGAAGTTATACATTGATGAAATTGTATCGAGGCACGGTGTACCGCTATCTATTATGTCAGATCGAGATAGCCGGTTCACTTCCAAGTTTTGGGATCGTATACAAAAAGAATTAGGCACAAAAGTCAAGTTAAGCATGACATAAACGTGGGAAGCTTAGTCCCCGTTTCCTAGGGCCCTTTGTTGTATTAGAGAGAATAGGGCTCCAAGCATACCGGCTAGACTTGCCACCGGAAATAGATGGGATACATCCTACCTTTCATGTGTGCTATCTTTGCAAATGTTTAGCCGAGGAAGAAAGTGGCATTCCATTGACGGAGATCCAAGTGGATAACGGGAACCGGTGTGTAGAAGAACCGGAGGCGATATTAGAATCCAATGCGAAAAAGCTTCATCACAAAGAAGTGACCATGGTCAAGGTTCAATGGAAGAATCATTGGGGAGAAAATATCACGTTGGAGGTCGAAGAAGACAAGAAGATAAGATACCCACACCTATTCGTGTAGGGCGAGATTTCAGGGATGAAATTTTGTCCAAGGTAGGGAGGATTGTAACATCCGAAAATCCGCTGGTAAGTTTTATTAGAATATTGTATGCCTTTTTCCTAAATTTTCTCTCGGTCGAGTCGAGCAATTAGGAAACACTCTTAATTTAGATGAACCTCTAGACTTAAATCTCTGAACCAAAAGATCGGACGAAAAATCGAACGCGGGCTGGTGCTGGGAGATAGTGCCACGCGACTATGACACATGTCATAGTCGCACGTCAAAGTCATGGGGAGTTGGTATGCAGCGGTACATACCGCGCGATTGTGACGTGATAGTGCCAAGGGGCATTCTCGTGTGTCACTCTCGTTGGTATTGTACCGAGAGCGGGATGATGGTCGCGATTGTGCCAAGCGACTGCGCCCTTGGCACTGTCACTGGGCACATTAGCCGTCAGGGTCTGGGTGTTTAAAAAGAGCCCTTGACCGATTTTGACTCCACATCTCTCCCAAATCAGCTTTGTTGAGCGATTCTAAAGCCTAGGGTGCGATTTTCTTCTCTCTAAACTTCATCACTCATAAATATTGATCTTGGGGGTTGTTGGGGATTTACTTTGGCATTCAAGGCTACTTGAGGAAGCATTCATTGAAGTTCAACAAGCCATCAAGTCTCCATCTTCAAGCTTTTATTCTCTACAACTTAGGGTTTTGCTATTTTCTAGGTTTTAATCAAAAACCTAGATTGTGAGTGTTCTAAACCTTTTTAAATGAGATATATGTGTTTACTTGCTTAAATATTGTTTTCCTTTATTCTATGAAACTAGGGTTTCCTCATATTTGTTTTGTTGGTTCTAATGTTACCTTGAAAAATAAGTGGTTGGTTTTTTAAGGGAAGAAATATGTATATGTTGGTAATATGGATAGGCTAAAGAATGGTATTTATGCTCATACATTTCTATGATATTGTTGATTAAGTTATTGGGAAATATTCCTCATTATGGGTAAACTCTCGTATGGTTATAAGCGTGAATAGCCCAATGTGTAGGTCTCTATGTTACTTGCACCTATTGATGTTGAATATGAATCATTGGACCATACGATAAACTTAGGTGTTGAATACACATTGTGAGCACTACTATGCTTCTTGGGTGCCACCGTGTTGGTATGTACCTAGACCCCCGCCATTTGGGGCAATGCCGTGTTGTACCCCCGGATGTGTCGGGCCTTGTGGTGTCACTCATGGAAGTGGACACTAAGGTATCTCGGCTCTTGGGTGAAATTTGATTGGTGTTATGGGTCTCCCCCTATTGATTCCAGATTTGGTAATTTATTGTTCGTAAAGAATTATGTAATTGATAACCATGCATGCATTACTTGTACATCAACCTCACTAGGATTTTTGGCCTAACACTTGATTGTTTACATGTATATCAGGTTCTAGTGGCGTCGCACCTAAGAAGGTCTAGGTGGACTTGGTGAGAGCTTGGGGATAGTGCAATTGGGCGTAATTTTTGTGAAGACTTTATTGAGTTTATAGGTGACACCCTTTTTGTAATCTTATTTCTATTGTAGAAATTAGATTAGTTGGTTGTTGTTTATTATCGTTAAATTACAAAGTGTAATTAAACAAGTTTACACATTTCCCCATTTTTGAGAGGCTCTTGCTATGGCAATTTTATATATCGCATTTTCGTTTTTTTTCCCCGGAATTTTGTTATGCCCATTTTTGGGACGTTACAATTAACCGGCCCGAACCCGACTTACTGGATAGCTCTCGGTGTTATAATCCCAGGGTCGCCCGGTTAATAGTTTTCCGGGATCGCCCGGTTGAGACTTTCCCAGGGTCACCCGATTGAGAGTTTCCTGGGATTACCCGGTTGGGACTCTCCCGGGATCACCCGAATAGAACATTCTCGGGATAACCCGGATGCTACATTCTCGGGGTCACCCGGATGCAACATTCCCGGGGTCACCCGGGTACCACATTCCCGGGGTCACATGGTGGTGGCTTCACGCCCAGCGCCTAAGTCGGCCACAGCCGCAACCAGGTTCTTCCCCAGCCGCCGCTAGCACTCAAACCGCTCGACCTAACATCGGTCGGAGACTAATTCCCAACCAAAAGTCCTCCATTCCATCCATCCCCTTGGCCGATAAAGAATAACGAAAAAGCTAGGGTTATGCTCCCTTTTTCACAGTCGATCGATAACAAACCAAAAACCCAACATTTTCTTATTTACAGAGATTCAAGGATTTCACATGGATTACATTCACAAGCGATCTATAAAATGCCCAACTATCCCAATCAATCAACAAAAGAAATAGCCATAGACTTACCTTGATGGGATTTTATGAGCGTTCTTCCTTCCAAGCTCTTGATTTTTCTACTCCACAACGAATGCACCAAAACACACAGTAGCTCTAGCCTCCACCCTGGAAAAGTGATTAGAAAAGATTAGCCTCTAGGTTTTTAATCCCTTTTATTGGAAATTGCAAGATAGCCCCTCGAACTTTGAGCTTTTTCACGGAACTTCCCTATTCCTCTTTATTTAACAATGAGTCGGTTATTACAGAGATGCACTGAGATCTCTCCTCTCCCACCTCTCCAACTTGGGAATAGTTCTTTCTATTGGCTATATACATGTACAATGTCAGTTCTAAGATGTACCGAGATGCATCAAATCAATTCCCTTCTAAGCCATAATTCGTGGAGGGCTTGAGATTAAAATAAATCAACGATTCATATTCATTTATCACGTTTCTCACCATTAACTCAATTTCTCACACGATCTTTTGTCTATATATTTATTGGATAATAAGTTTGAAAGATGGAAGTATGTGTGATTGGTCAATAATTTACTACTTTAAATCATGGACGGATCTAGTTAAGGGCATACGGTGGCACGTGCCACCGTATTATTTCTCCGTCGAAAGGTTAAAATTTTTACGATTATGAAAGGTGCAACCGTATCGTTTTAAAAGGTGCCACCGTATGATATTCAAAAGCTCAAGAAGGTGCAACCGTACCTTGTAATAAACCAAAAACCTAAAAAAACCTCTTGAAATCCACCCAAAAAACCAAAAAAGTCTCTCGAAATCAATAAAAAAAAACTTAAAAATCTCTCGAAATCAAGCAAAAAACTATAAAAATCGCTCGAAACAGTGGAAATATGCCTAAAACACATCGGACGATAATGAACGTTGGTAACGTGTCGATAAAAACCGTGCTTATTGTAATTATTTTTTATCTATATTATGTAGTGTCACCGTATGAAAAAAATTCTAGATCCGTCCCTGCTTGAAATATGGAAACTTCATACCAAAATGCATTACGGACGCTATAATTTTCAATACTTTTCTTCCTTATATCTTGTAAAATAAAAGCTTGAGAAAATTCGACAAATTATTATTGTTTCTTTTATTTTAGAAAAAATAATTATAGTTAAAAATTGAAATTTGTTGTTCTTTTATTACTAATTTATTAGTAATTAACTAAAAATAAAATTAATTAAATACTATTAAATTTTTAGCATGCAAACTAATTTGTAATCAAGATATTTAATTAAATAATGTCAAAATAAATAAAAGTAAGTATAACAACAAATAAATTTATTTATAAAATATACTAAACGCAAATACTGAAGATTATATAAATAAAGCATAGTAATGTGAATTTGTGAATATTAATATACGTCTCGTGTTATATATTTTTAATTTACAATTTTTTTAAATGGTTAAGGACATTTTTGTGAAGTCGTAACACAAATTTTTTGGCTTGAAATTGGTTTTTTTTACTAAGGTACTTTTGGCACCCATCAGGGTCATGTTTGACAAACTAACTGATAACTTAGTTGATAATTGATAAATTAGCTTATAGTTGATAAACTAACTGTAAGCTAATAAGTTAGTTGATGGATAAATCACGTTTGACAAAAAATAGTTGATAAGCATGTAAATTGACCAACAAAAATCTTTAAAAAAATAATCAACTACAATATTTTATAATATAATTAAAACAAATTTATAGTAATATAATATGTTAATTAATACAAACAAAATAATAAAGAAAAATTAAATAATATAACATGTTAATTAAAAGAATTTAAAATTTATAATCATATATGTACTATAAATTTTGAACTTGTTAAAACAAATTTTAGAAAAAATCTACATTAACTTATGATTTTATATAACCATTACATAAAATATAAATAAGTAATTAAATAATAATTTAACAAATATTAGTAATTAATAACTAAAATATATTGAGTAATATTAAAAACAATTAATAATATAAAAACAAATAATATGATTAATAATAATTTTAAATCAAAAATTAATATCAGTGTATAATTGAAAAAAGTCACAAAAAAACTTCTCATAAGTTAATTCAAGTAGTTTATCAATAAGTTAGTTTATAAGCTAAATTATCAAATAGTTTATGTTCATCCAAATATGTACTCAAAAGATAAGTTATTTTATAAGCTAACTTATCAGCTAGATTAGGTTCATCCAAACATGTATTCAAAAAATAAGTTAACTTATTTTTGGCAAAACTATGCCTAAGTTCTAGGTCGGTCAAAAAAATGATGATTATATCATAATGTATTACATGTGGTTTAAATATTTTATAAATAATTACTATAATAGAATTAGCTTTATAGAATGCTAAAAATGTTTAAATGTTCTAATAAGTTGTTTTATATGATTTAAGTTTATAAAATTAAACAAATAGATATCCTATGTAAAGCATTGCAATAAATTTATAAGACGTTTTTAGTGTTTTAACAATTTTTAGGTAATTTCTAAAGTAAAACATTCTATTATTTTTGTATATGATATTCTTATAAAATTAATATTCTATAAAAAAATGTATTCATTTGTCACTTCTCCAAAATATCCTATAAAATAACTAATACGATACTTTAAGTTTTTCGAAATGTCCTAAAAAAATTGTTCAAATGGCCAAAAACGTTCTATGAACTTATTGCAATGTCTTCACATATGACGCATATTGTTTGATCCTATAAGGAAGTATATTAGTATACAAACATTTTTTGTGTTCTATAAGCTCGATTTTATTGTAGTGAATCATGTGTTTTCAAAACATATACACAATCAATTAAACATCATAAATTTACAAGACAATGCTAATTATAATTTTTTTTTGAGATTCTTCCACTTCTTGAGATCTATTGTAGTTCACAAATCATATTTAATTAAGGCTTAATTATAGCAAAATTGCACACGTGAAAAGTGTGACACAATAATGGCGCAAGTATATGCGACGTATTACGTTCGCTTCACAAGTAATATAATGGTAAGGATCAAATATTGTATCACAGGGATTGGACTACTAAGAATCTGAGATTTTCACGAACTTCCGGTGCAAAGTTAGAGTTTAATAAGTTGGTTGATTTATAGAGAATTTTAGCGAATTAATTTAACAAGTATGTAAAAAACAGGTACGGCTGTAAGTTTCCCCCCGAGAGTATGTCAATAACTTAAATGGTTAACAAAACCAATCACAATGTGATCCTACACGATTTCCTCCTCTCGAAGCTACATCGTATAGGTTGCTATTACGATTTTATTATAAAGTTTCCACAAATACTAACTTTCGGTTTACCAACCTCACTAAATAGATCTCAAAGATCTTAGCCCCGCTAGTATGGAGAGATGCGCATATCTCTATGACACACTAACTCGACCGACATCTGGACCTTAGTTCGATTATGCAAAAATTCATACATCTATGTGATTATTAAAGATTTTCTCAAACCTCCTTGCATCACCCAAGCCGTATTCGGATCCGCCCCTCTCGAGGTCTAAGATCTAATATTAACACACACAAGTGATCGGTTTGTCCGTGTTGAGATGGAACTTCAACTTGGATGACCAAACCGAGAAGTTAGCCAAATGCGATAACACCCAAGTGTTACATTTTAACCTCTGGGGTTTGGCTTACACCTGTACCCAAAGGGGGTTTATCTACGAATCATAATTAAAGACATAACAAAAGAAAAGTAATGCTGAAAATTAAATTGCATTAATCTGAAATTGCCATTGTGGTCACAGACTCACCACAGTGGTGACAAAATTAAAAGTGAAAAATTTAAATATAAGTGTTTGATGCTTTAATGGTGTCCTCCAAATGTCAACTCCAAGCCTCTTTATATAGTGGAAAAGATGAAAGGGAACTTAAGGGGGTGAAAGTGGCTTTTCAATATTTGTCCTCTTTCAAACTTGTCTTCATCTCCCTTGTCTTCATCCTCCTCTTTTTCATGAAAGACTTCAGCCTTGACCCAGCCCAAACCTGCAAGTCTTCTTCATAAACTTGGAAATAAAATCCTTAAGAAGATTTACAGCCGTTACTCACCACAGTTGTAACAACCCAAACTCACGACATCAAACATAAACGACTTAAATAAAAACCAATGCCAAAACGGCCCCAAGTCAACAATTCAAATTCAGAGGTTTGCGGAAATTCAACCTAATACACAACTGAGATTACAAACGGAAATACCAAGTCTAGAAAACTAAATGAAGAATCTTCTAGACAACTCCTTGATCACAACTTCTCCTTTCCCTTACCGAAGCCTCCTACGTCACGCCCTCCTGAAAAGGTTTTTAGTTTTGAAAGAGTGAGGGTTATACTGAAAGGTCTAGTGAGTTCCCTCTAATAACAGTTCACGCCAAAGCCAGACAAAGAGATTTGCGATAAAATAAACCAATTCATTTTCTTTTTTTTTAAATAAAAACATCACAATTCAACACGCTTCTGGCACACACTACCGTCACGCGAAGGTGATAGCGTATCTGAATCATACTGCCTCATTTTGGGACACCCCCCTCCAATGGCATACACGAGACACACCCCCTGGTATGAGCACAGGCGGGACACCCCCCCCCCCGACTTAAGCCATAACTCACTTGTGACTATGTATGCATACATTTCAACAACTTATAAATGATATCAAATATCTCGCATTTAACAAAACTCGCATGTAAAAGATATTGCAATAATATCGAGAAGAATCTGGTTAGAAAAACTCACCTGATTTTGCAAAGGTCCTCCTTACGCACACTATCAATCTTATACCGATCCCCTAAGGTAGAAAAAGGTACAAAACATAAGTTCCAAACTCTACTGGAACAGAAAACCCAACCAAACCCCTTCCCTGGACCCTACCCGAGGTTACCCGACTCCCGGACCCCCTACTAACCGCCGTCTCCCGGCTCGTCTAGCTCCACCTGGACGCCCCGACTCCCGGGGTCCGTGCCCGGGTTCCCGCTCCCGCTCCCGGGTCTAACATCTCCTGGGTGCCCCCGCCTCCCGGGGTCCCCGCCCGGGTCCTCCTACTCCCGAATCCCAGGATTTACCACCCGGTCTCCCCGGGGCTTCCCCACCTAGGACCCCTCGACTCCCGGGGCCTTCCCGGTTCCTTCAGACCTAACTCCCGAGTGCGGCTCGGGCGACTGGAGGGTTCAGTGCGCCAACCGAAGAACAACACGAAAGGGATTCCCACGCGGTTCGATTTCCAGAAAGTGGAGGGGAATGAGTCTAATCAATAACAAAACAAGTGAAGATTCCCAATCGACGAATCGATTTGGGTCTTCCTTACTCTAACTCACCAAAACCAAGTCTCCTAAGGTTCCAAAACACCCAGACTTCATACCATAAACTATAGAATCAACTCTAGAAACAAAGGGGATAAATAGGATTCAGGATTACCTTCATGATAGCAAAAATTCCTTCAATGATCAACCTCTTCCTCAATTGCACCCAAGAATCGATTTTACCAGCTTTCACCTTCTCAAGCTCTCTAAACTCTCTCTAAGCCGCCTCCACATAAAATGAAAAGAATAAAAGGAATATTGGGGTTTAATCCCCTTTTTCACACTTTTACAGCTAACCCCCTCCCACTAAGGGCTTCATACCACTATTCACCCAAACTTCCCTATTTTACACTTTGGGCACGGTTATTACAACAGTGGTGACTTGCCACAATGGTCCCCAACGTCCAAAATTCGATTTTTAAACTATTTCTTGATTTTATAGATGATTTGGACCAAAGAAAGGGAAAAATGCTCAAATGGGTCTTTGGAATGGTAAAAAGAGGTGAAAATGAGTTTAAAAATGGGACAAATAATATTAAGAAGTGAGAGTTATCACTTAATATAGAAGCATTGTAATTTTGTTAACTTTAACTAAATAAGTTAAATACAGGGAATAGTGTGTATTTTTGTAAGCCTCTCTCATCCCTCATCTATCCTCTCCCGTCAAATAATTAATAAATTATCTTCATATAATGTCCATACTAACAACGCATAGTGTGTGCACACTGTGATAATAATATGCACACTATGTATACACTTAGCTGGTGTGCATATTGCGATATATCTGGTTCATATTGTGATAGTATCACAATGTGCACATATACCTAACATTATACACCTTATTGCTTTAATTTGTTCACAATATGATTTCAGTATGTTTATTATTCAAAACTTATTATTTTAGTGTATTCACAATGTGATTTTAATATGTTTATTATTTGAAACCTTATTGTTTTTAGTGTGTTCATACCGTGCACATAACCTAGTAGTTAAAATAAAAGTTTATTCGATTTGAATAAAGACGAGAGGGATGGAGGAGGTGAAAAAACGACCGGGCGGTTACAATTGATAGACAAAGTGAGAGTGAGAGTGAGAGTGAGAGTCATATATATTTATAACAATAATTGACATTTCTAAAAAATGGTTTGATAAATTGTCATTAATTATTAAATTACTAAATTAACATTTTATAATTAATTAATGAATCAAATTAATTAATTCAAATGAGTGGACTCTCATTGATCTCACAAATTTTGAAGTTTAATTTCAGAATATTAGAAACACATATTTATCATGAATAACACATTAATGAAGAATATGAAAGTATTCATCATGAATCGTACATTCATGATAAATATGTTACAATATTCATGATAAATAACATGTCTATATCTCTACTAAATATATCAAGTGTCGTACTCTAAATAATCCCCTGGTTCCTAATTAATTTTAGGTTCCGTTAGGGTGCGTTTGGTACGCAGACAGGACAGGACAAGACAAGATGGAACAGGACGGAACAGAACAGGACAGTTGTCCAGCGTTTGGCAAGACATGACAGAACTGGACAGAACAAGACTAGACTGGTTAAATGACAAATTTACCTCTGATAAAAAACATAGATTACATCACATTAAACTAATTTACATCACTAATACATAGTGCAATGGATTATCAAAAACATAAAACTAATTTATCACGATTTGATTTTGGATACGGAAATCAAAAACCAAATTTTAAGTTTCGGATTTTAGGTTGTTTCGGGTTTGGGTTGGTCGGATTTCGGATTGATGTCGGTCGGGTTCGGGTATTATATAATGCAAAGGTTATATATAAATTCAATCGTTTTTTAGGATGAATACAATCGATTGAAAATTTGATGAAATCGATAGCAAGTTTAAAATTTAGAAAATATTTCAACTGACTATAATTTATGATTTTCAAAAAGTAATTAGATAAATATATATATATATATATATATATATATATAATATTTAAAATATAGATTTATGTTATTTCGGGTTTTCGAACGGGTTGGGTGGCCAACGATCAAACCCAATCCGAACCCATATATCCTCCCAAATGTTTCGGATTTCGGGGTATTCGGGTTTTGCAAAAACACCTTATTTTCGGTTCATTTGCGGATTCAGATTTCGGACTATTTGGGTTTTGCACACCCCTAGCTTGGAGGCGTGGATGATGAGAATATATTTTTTATGTTTTTGTTTTTAACAAATGATATATTAGTCAAAATATTGTTGTTCTACTTAGTTCCAGGGTGTTGGAGTGTGACAAGTATGTCCCATTCTTGTTCCACTTAGTTCTAGCGTGTCCCACATATGGTCACGCCAAACATGAGACAAACATGTTTTGTTCTGTGTTGTTCCACTCTGTTCTACATACCAAACGCACCCTTATGGTGCGTTTGATACGCAGACAGAACAAGACAGGACAAGATAGAACAGGACAGGACGGAACAGAACGGAACAGGACAGTTGTCCAGCGTTTGGCAAGACATGACAGAACTGGACAGAATAGGACTAGATCGGTTAAATGACGAATTTACCCCTAATGAAAAATCATAAATTACATCACTAATACATAGTGCAATGGATTATCAAAAACATAAAACTAATTTATCACGACTGGATTTTAGATATGAACCCAAATTTTAAGTTTCGGATTTTAGGTTGTTTGGGTTGGTCGGGTTTCGGATTGATGTCGGTCGGGTTCGGGTATTATATAATGCAAATGTTATATATAAATTCAATCGTTTTTTAGGATAAATACAATCGATTGAAAGATTATAATTTACAATTTTCAAAAAATAGTTAGATAAATAAATATATATATATATATAGTATTTAAAATATATATTTATGTTATTTCGGGTTTTCGGACGGGTTGGGTGGCCAACGATCAAACCCAATCCGAACCCGGCCGGATATCCTCCCAAATGTCGGGTTTCGGATTATCGGATTTCGGGGTATTCGGGTTTTGCAAAAACACCTTATTTTCGGTTCGGATTCGGATTTTGGACTATTCGAGTTTTGCACACCCCTAGCTTGGAGGCGTGGATGATGAGAAGACATTTTTTATGTTTTTAACAAATGGTATATTAGTCAAAGTATTGTTGTTCTACTTAGTTCCAGGGGGTTAGAGTGGGACAAGTGTGTCTCATGCTTGTTCCACTTAGTTCTAGTGTGTCCCATATATGGTCACGTCAAACATAGGACAAGTCTGTTCTGTTCTGTCATGTCCCACTATGTCCTGCATACCAAACGCACCCTTAAGAACCTGCCCTACATTCATGTATTATTTGTAGCAAAGTCCTATAATACATATAATGGTCAACGCCGTATTCTCTACGTTACACACGAATACTTTACTACAAGTCCAATTCAAAACTTTATATTAAATATATTTATATTAAAATATAAATATAAATGAAATGTGATTTTAGCTTGCGGTTGACAAATGGGATTGATAAGTTGAACTAATGTGTAGCAATTATATATATTTGGTTTTAGTTTTACAAAAAAGAACTGTAATAGAAATATACTTGTAAATTCTACACTTAGAATTTTAAAAAAAAAATCACGAGTGCATCTGTAACATATTTTCAAAAGAAGTTTAAAAAAGATAATTAAAATTCAAAATATTTAAAAAGAAATTACATTTATTTCTAATGTTTCTTTATTTGGTAGATTACAACATTAATTATATTATTAAAATATTTTATTAATTTAATATAATATTATTATTTTTTTCCTAGAATTTAATTTGAAGATTTCTTATTGGTGAGAAAATAAAAAAGAACTAGTACATCTGACTAATTTACCGCTCAAAATTGGTGTCGTTTGAAAAATATGTTCAAGGTTGGCGTCGTTTGAAGAATATGTAGAGATCTCACATCCAATATGAAAGAATCAGTCGTGAATAATGTTGTAGGGTAGCTTTATACATACATCACAAAAACTAGCTTTTCCAGAATGGGACTTTGTTTAGGTTGCCTAAGCCTAAGAAAGCGACGGTGTGGGATAGCATTGTCACTCAGTCGTTCTTTTAGGTTATAAATAGGGTGGGTTGGTTAAAACACCCCCTTCGTGCTATCTCTTTTATGTAATATTTCTTTTCTAGCTGTTTGCTAGTTTTAATATATATTCTCCGCCGTTCAAAAAAAAAAAACTTACCCTTGCAGTTGAAAAAAAAGGTACTATGCACATAAACTTGTATCACACAAAAGCTTATGGCTTGCATCAACAATAGATCTATACTCTGGAAGAATGCCTCCACGTTCTCCCAAACTTAGCAATAGCATTGAACATATTTTTTTAAAAGAGTTGGAATTTCTTTTAAATATGACAAGTCATATTGAGAGTTGCAATTTCTTTGAAGATTGAGTTTCTTGTGGGAGGGGTCCATTGAGAGTAATGTGGTAAGGGGAAGACCCCCAAAAATCCTTTAGCTCCAATTTAATTAAAAAAAAATGACCTAAATTACAAATAGGGTCCCAACAACAAGAACAATGTGCCCCTACACCTAAGTGACCTAACCTCAATTAAACTAAAATTTATATAATGCCTCATCAATTAAACTTGAATGGCCCAAACTTATGAGACTTTAACCCTGGTCAACAACCAACAAAAGTTATCGTTTAGTTCTTCACTATTCGTACAGGAAGGCATCTCCTTCCATTTAAAGCCATTTGATTTATCTTATCTTGTTTGCTATGATTTTATTGATTTGATAAACCACTATTTTTGTTTTTATCCAACTTTTTTTGCACTTTATTATTTTATATATCCATATTTATTGTTATTTATTAATTATTAGTTTTCTATTTGCTAATTGATTTTTGATTTAGGGTTCTTGAATTTGTTATTTGAATTGGGTTTGTTATTTTGATTTAGGGTTTGTCATTGGTTTATCTTTTAATTATAATTTATTGGTCTTTTGTTATTTGATTTTTTTCTAATTGAATCTAATTCTTGGCCTCTTGCCCTCTCATTCTTGCTACTGACTATTAAATTGTTTGTTTGTTAACTATTACACATTGTAATTAATTTCTCACTAGATTTGTTACAAATTGGTTTAATGGTTTGTTCATTTAGCCATCTTGTTCATTACGAATCAGTCGAATTTTCTATTAATGTGTAATATGATCATTCGTTTTTAAGTTTAAACAAAATAGAAACATATATAAATAGTAGTATAATGTCTCGTTTAACCCAAATAGTAAAAAGTTAAGTGAAATCTGAACCGAATAAGTTATCTTTATTCGGTTAACCAAATATGTAACACCCTGACTTTTGACCAAGGAAAAGGAGTGGAGCGAACAGTGTTCCGCGCGGATGGTCGCGCGAGTGAAGTCGTACCAAGAGCCACGCGGAGCCCTGTTCCCTCGCGACTCCAAAGGTCGACGCGCCTCCCCGCGCGGGTTCAACAGCGCCACCATCCGCGTGCAGCCTCTGACGAGTTAAAAAGGGAAATCAGCTTCTTTCTCATTTACTTCCTCCATCTACTTTCTCTCAAAGTTCTCTCCTCACTAAATACTCCTCAAGATCGATCCAAGAAGCATCCAAACCATCATCCACCACATTTATTGCAAGAATCAATCTTCTTCAATCAAAGATTTCAACTAAGGATCTCAAGTCTCAAGATCATCTTCTTCCTCCATCCTTATTTCTAGAGTTTTTTGCAATTTTCTAGGTTTTTTCTATAAAACCTAGATTGTGAGTTTTCTAACCATTTTAAAATGAGATACATGTCTTTATATGCTTTCTATTATCATATCATGTTCCTTCTCATCATATTAATCCCCTGATAAGTTTAACCATATATCTACATTTGGTAATTTTTGGAGTTTTGGTCATTTTTCATTATATGGGCTTTGTAAGGTCATTGTTGGCAAGATTTGAGATATGTTTCTATGATAACATGAGGTTGATGGATATTGTTGATAAACTCATATGATTTAGAGTTTTTAGACCTAAATTGGGATTGGAATTATATGGGGTCTTATACATGTATCTTTACTTGATGTGGGATATGTATAGTGATGGATGTTGTATGTATTGGATGAACCATGAGTAGGCACTAAAAGGATGTAGTCTTAGGGTGCCACCATGATGGTATGCACCTAGACCTCTGCCATTTGAAGTAATGCCTGAGAGGTAGTCTTCAAATGTGTCGGGCCTTCGGAATGTTGCTCATGCGAGTGAACATCAAGGTACATTGACTTGAGGTGAAACTCATTGGTGTGATGGGTCTCCCCCATTGATTCCTTTATGGCTCTTGTTGCTTGTAATTGTTTAAATGATTATGTCATGTTATTATTCAACTCACTAGGCTCGTTTGGCCTAACACTTGATTGGTTTGATATATATCTCAGGTTCTAGCGGCGCGACTGCCAAAGAGGTTTAGTAGACCTTAGATGTGAGCTCGGGAGCATTTTTGGGACGCCAAGTATAGAAGATACACCTTTTGGGAGATTTGGTTGACAACTTGATATAATCTATTTCCTAGATATGATTTAGATTAAAGGGTTGTTACCCCTCATTGTTTACTTACTACAAACTTGTAATTAAAACAGTCGTGTATTGTTTCCTTTTTGGGAAAGCTCGTACTTTGGCATTAACTGTTATACCACATTTTCTTTTTCGGAAATTTTTGTTAGTCCCAATTTTTGGAGTGTTACAAAATCGTTAAGCAGAAAATGGATAACCCCAAATCATTTTTGGTTCGGATGAATTATTCGGTTTCGGAAGTTTTTTGTCACCCAAAATTGTGCCCCCAACCAAAAACGTTTCTGGATCTGCCACTGCTTGTGGATACTAGGCTCTTAAGCCAACCACCTATTAGATTACTCTATAGTTTATTTGCCTCTCATATAATGTTTCTTGGGGAGGAACTAGGAAGATGTGAGCGGACTGATGGATTGCTTGTTACAAGCCTTTTTTGTACAAACAAACTGGTTATCAAAATATATTGAGCCGAAATATGTTTTTATTAAATGATTAAACAATTATCAACCGAAAAAACTTGATTTAAGAAAATCAAATAAAAGATGTATAAAACATTTTACCTTTTAAGGATGCAGAAAATTAACCTCACATTTTTATCTGAATTTTATGATATTATATCTAAGCGATAAATTGTGTTACCAAATCAATTATGATTAAAATTAGCATTAACATTATTGATAATAATATATCTAAAAATTACAAATAATAATAATAATAATAATAATAATAAATGTCAGAAATACTATTAATACTATGATAATGATAATAACAATAACAACTAGAGTAAATTACATGTTAGAGCCTCTACAATGAGGAGGTTCATGAATCCCCATGTCAGATTAGGAAGGTGATGATATGACAAACCGCTTCATGTCATTACTTTTGGAGGAACCCATTAATTAATTTATTTACTTTTTTTTCTATAACTAGTTTAATCTATTTACTTGGTGGTGTTTAAACCAAAATATTTTTCTATTTTTTATTTTTAATATATAATCTTAAAAAAGAATTTAATTAAATAAATAAACTTACTTTATTTCACAACTTCTAATTATTTTTAGTATATAATCAATTTTGAGTTTTTAATTATTGTTGCTTTTATTATTGTACTTTTTTAAATATAATTAGTTTTTACTTATTGTAAATTTTAATCATTATAATTTTTATTAATATAGTTTTTTATTATATAAACCATGGACCGGTCCATAATTGGAGGTAAAAAGTTTATGAAATATGTAGAAAAGAGAAATAAAACTGGTGTGACAAAAGTCATGTGGATGCTCTTATGTTTATATGTTTTAAATAATCTTTATCCTTATTTGAAAATTTAACAGATCGTGTCTTTGTGGTTGCATTTTCATAACGAGTTAGGTTCTTAATGAAACCATAGGACCAGGCTGTTGATTTATTTAGGACCAAACATATTAAAGAAACCGCAACCATATCGACCCGACTCAATAAAAAAGAGGCAATCAAAAGAACGTAACTTGTTAAAAAAAAACACAACATTAAGAACACACTAACATTAAACTTTTAAAAAAGTGACAAAAACCGTAAAAAGACCAAAGCACAGGGACAAAACATGTAATTTAGTCAAATAACTTAAAGAATAAGATTTGGGGAAGGGTTTGAAATTGAATACACCCTTCTCCATGGATGTGGGTGATAAACATATAGTAGTTGAGAAATTCCGCATTTTCAAACTTATTATTCCCTTTAATTAAATACCACATAACTTAATTAATGCCAACTTTATACACACCCTTTATTATTAAATGTTTATTTTTTGAATAGTTTGTCAAAATCATTGAATAATAGTAGTCCAAGAAGAATAATTGATCATTTGTTTAATTCGTATATTTATCGTTTACTCAATATGATACGTGCATCAATTGGCAAATATATATTAATATTCTTCAAATGATAAGGATATGTTCATATTGCTATTATAGATGTTATAAAGAAAAGGCTTTCGATATGCTTTATGTGATAAATCAATATGAAAATTTAATCAATTGTCGTTTAAACATAATTCAATTAAAAACTCTGTTATAAAAATTGTAGATTTTTTAAAGAGATCTATTTACTTATTCTTATTCAATTTAGTGTCCAAATATACTTGGGGTGTGTTTGGTTTGCGGGAATGGATTGGATTTCAAGTAAGGATTTGAAATCCTTTCATGTGTTTGGATAAGAAATTTGACTCATTCCAAAGGATTTTGAAATCCATCAGGTAAGAGATTTTTAAATGGTCATCGGATTTCAAATCCGGTCAACGAAATCCATTCCAGCAAACCAAACGCAGGATTGGAATGGATTTGAATTACAATCACGCAAACCAAACGCGACCTTAGTATTGCTCATATTCTTATGTAAAAAGTAGCATTAACATTCTATTTTTATCACGTAGTTCTTTAATTTCTTTCACATAAATATTAGTTAACAAAAAAATCGAAATCTTTCATGTCGTGTTGTTTTACTGATACATAATTTCAGTCTTTACTAAAATTATATTGTAATAAGTAGTTACCTTTAATCATACTTCATTTTTATTTTGGTGAAATAAATCAACTAGAAACAAAGAAACATATAGAACTTATTTATCATCACTAAAGAAAATGCAAGTCTAAAACTTAAACTAAAAATCTTTTTTTTTAGAAAAATCCAAAATAAAAACTATTTATTTTTGTATAAATCTAATTTTGTTTTCATATATATAGTTGAGTTCACGTGAGAGTGAGACTAACATATTTTCGTGAGACCTGTGAAACAATGATTTTACAATTGAACCTTCACAGTAAAACTTTGTGAAAGTAAAAAAATTCCGAACCTTCACAGTGTTTTATTGTGAAGTTTCGAGTGTAAAAACGTAGTCTCACGGGTCTCACATGATCCCAAGTCTCTCTCTCTCTCTCTCTCTCTCTCTCTCTCTCTATATATATATATATATATATAGGCTCAAATGAGAACATGCATAATCAAAATAAAAATATACTACAAAAACACCCATATTACACTTAAAACAAAAGTCTTTTACCTCAAATCTGATATGAAACTCTTTTATTTTTCTTGTTGCTAATTAATTTATTTACTCGTAGAAAAAATGACAACATCCTATATATTTCTAGAGAAACACTACAAAAAGTCATGTCATTTTAATATATATATATATATATATATATATATATATAGATCTTTGTATGTAGATAAAAAAAAACCTTATTATTCATAATTATCAAAACTATAAATAAAAAATTCAAAACGATAACTAGGTGTGTATTGAAAGTCAACTAAAATTAAAAGTCAAAGTCCTACACCCAAAGTGGATATTTTTTCCAAAGAAAAGAATTTTTGAGAACTTCTTTCATAATACGTATGAAATTAAGGTGTAAATTTTAAGACCATTTATAATATATTCTTTAAAATATTGATTAGGAGTGTTCAAAAAACCGACCAGCTCACCTAATCTAACCCGAAAAAACTCTAACCCGATGTAATCCAATACATAGTTGATATAAAATTAGTTATATTCAAAATTATCTTACAATTTAAACCGTAATTTTACTTTCTTATTCACGTTAACCTTCAACTTTCTTTTCTGAGTTTGTTAGTCTTTTTTGTATGTTGTCATTTTGATTTTACTTCGCTTAAATATAAACGCTTAATTAGATTGTAAATTGATGTATCAAAGTTTCAATCCGATCAACCCTACCTATCCAACCCGCATGGTTTACGTTTGGTTGAGATTTTTCAAACCGCAAACATTGGGTTGGGTTAAGATTTTTCAAACCACAAACATTGGTGGGTTGTTTAAATATCTTCAACTCGACCAACCTAACCCATATGCAACCCTAGCTCCAAAAGATTCTTCAAAATGGAGATTTTTGCTCCAATAGATTCTCCAAAATGGAGAAAGTAGGAGAAAGAGAGAGAGAGAGAGAAAATGAAAATATCCAAATTTGGAATACTCTCCAAAAATGATTAATTATGAAAGAGAAATGGATTTTATTCTTCCTACCAATGAGAATCCTTGAAATTAAATTATTAGGAGAGAAAAATAATATATTATGAATTGTATTCAATATTTTAAAAATATAAATAACATTGTAATCTCCAAAATGGAGAAGCTACTGGAGATGAACCTACATTTTTCTTAGAAAATCTCAACTTTTGATTCTTCATTTTAAAGAACATGTTGAAGATGCTCTAAATATGTGAATTGCATCAAAATAAAACGTATTTAGTTCGATTTTTGTTTTAAAAAAGTCTATCTTAAAACAATTTATTTTGAGGTCTGCAATAAAAACCTTTCAAACAATAGTTTAATAAAAAGAAATTTTAAAAATTCTAATATGCTTTCTTTTTTGGGAATTTAATTAAAATGGGCGTATTTCAAATCCGTATTACCCAAATACCCCAAATCTCGGATTTATCGCCGATATACCCCTTATCTACGGGAAACGAGGCCAGGAATCCCGGGTTGGGTCGATTTATCGCCGATATACCCCTTATCTACGGGAAACGAGGCCGGGAATCCCGAGTTGGGTCGTGTGGCCGGGAAACCCGGGTTTATGGCCGGGAATCCCGGGGTTGGGGGCCGGGAAAAGTGGGTTTGAGGTGATCGATGGCAATGAACGGTGGGGATTAAAAGGAATTAGGGTTATAGGGTGTTGGGTTCGATTATAAAAGAGAGAGGGGACCATTTGACACCCCACACAACATTCTAACTCTCTCCCTCATTTCTAACTCTCTCATTGCAATCGTGTATATCACGCTCGGATATGTCTCGTCTACTTACTTCTGTAAGTTTTCTTAACCCTATTGTAGTTTTATATTTTCTAAAATATTTATTGTATGTTTGTTAGACTATATGTTCGATTATGCTTTTATATATGAGATTATGTGTTATGTTTACGTCGGATAATATGTTATTTTTTACAAATATTTTAGAGGACATGTTTTTTGGAGATTGGGTTAATTTTAGAGATTGCGTTAATAACATGTTAGAGTGTTACGTTTTTTTAGATTGTTGTGTTTTTTTTATAAATATTTTAGAGATGACATGTTTTTTGGAGATTGGGTTAATTTTAGAGATTGCGTTAATAACATGTTAGAGTGTTACGTTTTTTTAGATTGTTGTGTTTTTTTATAAATATTTTAGAGATGACATGTTTTTTGGAGATTGGGTTAATTTTAGAGATTGCGTTAATAACATGTTAGAGTGTTACGTTTTTTTAGATTGTTGTGTTTTTTTATAAATATTTTAGAGATGACATGTTTTTTGGAGATTGAGTTAATTTTAGAGATTGCGTAAATAACATGTTAGAGTGTTACGTTTTTTTAGATTGTTGTGTTTTTTTATAAATATTTTAGAGATGACATGTTTTTTGGAGAGTGGGTTAATTTTAGAGATTGCGTTAATAACATGTTAGAGTGTTACGTTTTTTTAGATTGTTTTTTTTTTATAAATATTTTAGAGATGACATGTTTTTTGGAGATTGAGCTAATTTTAGAGATTGCGTTAATAACATGTTAGAGTGTTACGTTTTTTTAGATTGTTGTGTTTTTTTTATAAATATTTTAGAGATGACATGTTTTTTGGAGATTGGGTTAATTTTAGAGATTGCGTTAATAACATGTTAGAGTGTTACGTTTTTTTAGATTGTTGTGTTTTTTTTTATAAATATTTTAGAGATGACATGTTTTTTGGAGATTGGGCTAATTTTAGAGATTGCGTTAATAACATGTTAGAGTGTTACGTTTTTTTAGATTGTTGTGTTTTTTTATAAATATTTTAGAGATGACATGTTTTTTGGAGATTGAGTTAATTTTAGAGATTGCGTTAATAACATGTTAGAGTGTTACGTTTTTTTAGATTGTTGTGTTTTTTTATAAATATTTTAGAGATGACATGTTTTTTGGAGAGTGGGTTAATTTTAGAGATTGCGTTAATAACATGTTAGAGTGTTACGTTTTTTTAGATTGTTACGTTTTTTTAGAGTGTTATGTTTTTTTTTAACTTTGGTTTATTAGAACTTGGGTCCCTAGACTTTGGTTTATTACAAATTAGGCCCCTTAACTTTGGATAATTTACAACTTAGGCCCCTAGACTTTGGTTTTTTACAATTTAGTCCCCTTAACCTTGGTAAATTTACAACTTAGGCCCCTAGACTTTGGTTTTTTACAATTTAGTCCCCTTAACCTTGGTAAATTCACAACATATCGATTTGGATTTTGTCAAACGGGTGTAAATAGCCCTAAGGTTTGTAGGGATTTAAGCAATCCACGTGATTCCCCTACTACCTGGAAGTCCAATAGATTGAGTGGCTTCTTTTCTAAACTCTCTCACTAGACGAAATCAACAAAACTTAGGTCTCCTTAACTTTGTAAAAAACCATAAATATTAACTATAACCATAAGTCGTTGTCTTTTATTCGTTACTATGTAGGAGGATTTTCATTACGTCGACCTGTCTTTCAAATCACGCCTTGGCTTCGCCAAGGAAATTAGAGATATTTTTGCAGCGTGTCCACCTGAACGGACACAAAATTTACACCAAATATTTGGACGGACGCCTTTTGGTCCATGGCTGGAGCTTACAAATACTGCACAGGACCCCCTCCTAGTGTACATGTTTCTACAGTTTGAGGTCGACGTCCTCAATGCGGCTTCGGAGGAAATGTATTTCAAAGTCCTTGGGAAACACATGCGCTTTGGTCGTCTTGAGTTTTGTCTTATAACAGGACTCCTTTTCGGCCCAACACCCTCCCTACCTGCCATATCGGAAGGGTCCTTCGTTAGGAGGCTTTGGCCTGATCACGCCCCCGATCATTTGAAGGTGAAAACCGTCGTCCAGACGATGAGAGACGGCATGCAGTACCTATCCGATGAGGATGTTGTGCGTATTTGCTTGGTAGTGATGGTGGAAGTCATGTTTATGGGTCGTGAGCTAAACCAGCTGGTTTCTGACACTGTCCTTAGGGCCGTCGATGACCTTATGACATTTGACAGCTACCCGTGGGGTAGCCATATCTGGACCCACACATACAACTCTTTACACTTAGCCACCGCCAGACGCCATACACAAAAGAACAAGCACATTAGCAAGAGTACGTTGAGTGGGTTCGCACACGCTCTGAAGGTTAGATAAGTATTATAACTTAAATATTAAGTTGTCTTTTTTTTTAACATACTAATCTATGTTGTGTAATTCCAGGTATGGATCTTGGAGATGTTTCCTGTCTGTCGTCACCATTTCACCAAGCGCACCGACAGGGCCATTAGGGGAACTCGATGGGACCGAGACATTGTACTAAATAAGAAATCATGCGTTGCAATCTTCAACTCAGTTTCAGACGTACGCTCTCTGACTATGTTTCTAATTTTAGAAAGTGAACAATTAATTGTTTAATTTAGTCATGCATATTAAATCTTATATGTTTTATAATATATTTAGGTGAGGTATCCGGCTCTCGAGCGCCTCACTCTTACGGAGGCCGAACAACAGAGTCATTGGTATCTATCCAGCGTCGCCTATTTGGAAAGAGAGGAGGCCAGGCGATCGACGAAGAGGTCCCGACGAAGAGATCTTGATGACGATGAGGACGATGATGACGATGATGACGATGATGATGAAGATGACGATGATTATGAGGATGGCGATGATGGCACGGGATATCAGGCTCCCCCTAGCTCCTCCCATCATGGAGTGTCGCCTCCCGATCCGTACCAACACAGGTGGGTACGCTACGATGCGCTGCACGATTACGTCCACGGGTCCGTCGAGACACGCCTAAGAGATCTCGAGGCCCTCACCGCACACCTTCGCCACACTCAGGTTAGTGTTTAACTTAACTTGAGGATATTACGTTTCATACTTGTATTTGGTTTGTATATTGATATGACGTTTAATAATTGTATTAGTTGGCAACGAACTCGGCGCCGACCTACACGTCCCCTGGGTACGGACACACGTCCCCTGGGTACGGACAGACTTCGGGTTGGTGGGGACACACGTCGGCTGGTTACGGACAGACGCAGGCAACCCCATCATTGCTGCAAGATGTAAGTCATTCGAGTTTACATTATTGTTCTGTTTTCGTTATTAATATAAAAATTTCTTATAATCTATGCACCCAGTTTCGGATGCCGGAGGCGGATTGTTACAGACCTCAAATGATGCCGAGTTCCTCCCTACCGGGGCCGTCGTTCGTGACACCGCCAGCACACTTCGATCAGGGTAGGTCCCCCCTTACCGATATGATGGATGATTTTTTCGGACCTTCCATCCCTGGTTCGATGGGTTCGATGGGGTCGGCGGTTGACACCACCCAGGTGCGACAAAGCTCTCCTATGGGTAGTGACATCATTGAGCATCACTTCGAGGATGATGCTCCAATGCTTGACCAGGCGGAGGTCGTAGCACTTGGGAGGGGGAGACGGAACGTTGTAGCAGGCCCAAACTTAAAGAGTAAGGTCCCTTTAAATGGGCCGCGTCTATTACGATGACCGGACGCAGGTTTGCCAAAAACGTGCGGATCTGCAAATAACGTAGGTGGAGCAACTTTGTAAATATTATAATTTATAATATCTAAATATATGTCGTGTTGATATACATACCGCACATCCAAGAGCAGCGAAACACAACTCAAAACGTCCATGCGAATCTGTCCTTATTCTGGTGCATGTACCCGGATTCTTCAGTTCCAAATTATATAAGTACATAGGGAGTCGTTCGTACGACTCCTCAGGTGTGCCTCTCACCATTAGTAAAGCCTTGCATCGCGCGCGCCATCCTTGGTGGTAACCAATGTTGAGTCCGTACTGCTGGTTGATATCGTCGACGATGTCATTCGGCCGAAATGACCTGCTAGCGTCAATAAACTTACCTTTCAATATGTGGCCCAAAGTCCTTTTGTTGGCCTGCCGGTGTCTGGAATTCAGTTGCGTCCTCGAACAAGTGTGTACATCGTTCAACTTCCTAACGACAAACATCCCTCCTTTAGGGCCCACGGACTTCGCCGACATACGCCACATACAATTTGTTTGCTCACAGACAGCCACATATCTGCTTTTGTCGGATTTCTCCGTTCTAAACACGAAACCCTCTTCCAAGAACTTAATTCCGAGCTGTATGGACATTTGCTCCTTCGTATCAAATAGTTGTCCTTCATGTATACTTGTACCGCGATTGTAAGGTACGGGTTGGTAGGGTGGTATATTGGTCTCCCGGTTTGGAAGGGAAGGAGGCATATCAAAATAATCGTTTAACTCACCAAGTGATTTATTTCTAGGGGTATATGTCTCTTCTTCTTCGTCCTCATCAGTATCGGTATCTGATCTGTCTAGATTAGATATACCCGTTGTGAAAACATGGGTTTCGTCATGAGCAACTCCAGAAAACCGTCTTTCTTCGTCTTCTTCTTCTTCAGCTTCTTCTACTTGTTGTTCTTCTTCTAGTTGCGTCTCCGGAACAACATCGGGATAAGAGTCGTTAGGATGATATGAATGATCAGCATAAAGTGTGGTGTCGTATGATGCCTGGAATTGATAATCAGGCTCATTTTGACTACCACCGACGTGGATTTCGTCATCACCTCCGGCATCATCTTCGTCGCACATCAATGTTGCATCATACACAAAGACTTTTAGAGGTCTTTCAGAATCGAATGCAATTTGCATAAAACCAAGTATCACTTCGTCGTTGTTTAGCTCCACTAGTGAGCGATCTGCACGTTTGAACACCAACTTGCAAGTATCAGAATCTTCGATTCCACATTTTTCCATGGCGTAACGAAGAAACCTCTTATATGTATAGATTACTGGAATCTGTACACCACGCTTTGTGTACCCAATATAATCCCACTCATTGTTGTTTTGAACCCACTGACCATTGAAACATAAATAGAGCTTAGCTTTTACAATAGGTGAACTCATTTTTTCAATAGTATGAACAATGAAGGAAGAAAGAAAAATGGAATGGATGTGATGATGAACGTATTTACCTTGAATTATACTGACTCTTATAGGAAAAATTTATAGCCAACGATGAAATTGAATCGTACATACCATGACAAGTATATATTTATTGTACGAATAATGGAAAAAAAACGTGGAAAAACAATTGAAATCAGGCAACAAACACGTGAAAAACAATGAAAACACATAAAATGATAGTTCCCACCCTGAAACCCTAATTTTTTTCTCAAACCCTAAAAATCCCGGCCATGACAACCCCGGGAAACCCGACCATGACAACCCCGGGAAACCCGACCCCTAACCCCGGGAAACCCGGCCCCTAACCCCGGGAATCCCGGCCATAACCTCGAACACGACTAATCCCGGGATTCCCGGCCTCTTTTCCCGTAGATAAAGGGTATTTCGGCGATTTGAACGAGATTTAGGGTATTTGGGTAATACGAATTTGAAATACGCCCATTTTAATTAAATTCCCTTCTTTTTTATTAGTTATATATGTTCTATTAATCGTATCAAATATCTAGTACATTCTCTATAATTGGGTTTTTGAAGTAAGTTTCTCAAAATAGAAACCACAACAATATTTGTTTTATTTTAATACTACAATTTATCCTTCCTAAAAAAACAGTTCAAATAACGTTTTGTAGAAGTACATTTTTTTTTTGTACGGCAACTTGGGCTATGCCCACACACACACGCACCCGCGGTATCCGAGCATCCAATTGGGCAGCACCGACTAATCCGCGGCGACCCGACCCAGCCAAATCGACTGGACCCGTCCAAGTACGACTAAGCCCGGTCAAGACCGAACCCGCATACCCATAAACTGGTATGCCCGTAAACCTGGACCCGAACCGACCCAAGGTCTGAGTATCGCCGAAGTGCATCCCCCAGGATTCGAACCCTGGTAGATAGGCATACCATGCACTATCCCCCCAGGGCCTTACCACTAGATAGTACATATGAGAGCAAATATTGCATGTTTGATAAGTTGTGAGAGAAATATGTATCTGAGTTAGTTCTATAATGTGTTTATTTATATCGAGTAAAAGAATCACATTAACGAATCATATATGAGAACCAAAAACTCAAATCAATATGTTTTTTCATAGAATTCTATTTTTACAAAAATATTATAACGAAATTTTCATGAGGTCAAACAATTTGTTATCAAGTGTGTGGTAAGGGGACGGGTTTTGGTCCCGCTATTCTGAGCTTTGAATGCTTTTGTCCTAAAGTACATCCATTGTATTCACATACACCCAATTTTAGATAAAATGTTATTATTATTTATTTTTCGTTTGAAACGATTGTTCAATTTTTGTTGAAGAAAAGTTAAAACCAAATATGTTTGGCTCATAATGTTAGATAAATTGAATCGTTGGATTACATATTTACATTAAACTTAAATTGATTAAAGAAGTTCAAGGTGCTTTTATTTTATTTTATTTTATTTTTGAATTAAATTGAGTCATTTATTTATCAAAACAAAATCAGAATATTTTTAAATTATAAAAACATATTCCAATGCTTAGGTTCCATCTAAAAATGTCAAATTTGGAAGAAGAAAAAAATGGTTTGATATTTCATTGGAATTAAATGTTCTTTAGAAATAATACTACATCATCATCAATTACTCAATACTATAAATTTATAAACACATATATATATCCACTTAAAAGGAGGGTTTGAAAATAGATATGATTTTATACAAATATCTTATATTAAAAAAAAAAACATGTAATAACATTACTACATAATAATAATAATAATATTATTATTATTATTATTAAAGATTATTTACAAATAATATATCGTTTTTTAAAAAATTGGACCCTTATTTGTCAAGGAAAAAACACCATTTTTTTTACGATGGAACAAAGTTATATATACAAATCATATGTTTTCACATTGATATAATATATTAATTAGATATTGATGATCAAGTATGAAAGTATATAATATAATATTTGAAGTTATAAATCCAAAACAGATGAGAGTAGATTCAAACAAGGACGGATCCACTATGGTGGCTACGGTTTATTTCTCCGACGAAGGGTAAAATTTTTAGGTTCGTATTAGGTGCAACCGTATCGTTTTGGAAGGTGCTACCGTATTATTTTGAAAACTTCAAGAAGATGTAACCGTACCTCATAATCAACCAAAAACTAAAAAAACCGAAAAAATCTCTCGAAATCGATAAAAATAACTTAAAATGTCTCGAAATCAAGCAAACAGCTTTAAAAATCGCTCGAAATTGTGGAATTAGGCTAAAAACACATCAGACAATATTGAACGTCGGTAAAAAAATAAAGACACGTCGATAAAAACCGTGTTTTTTGTAAAAAAAAATTATCGGTATTATATGGTGCCACCGTATGAAAAAATTTCTGGATCCGTCCCTGGATTCAAACAAAGCAGCATACCCACTAGTCCACTACATGTGGTATGTGGAAGAAGATACAAACAAATATTCAACCTGCTTGAAAATAATGAGTCCACACTTATTAGATATCTTATTACGACTTATAATAACATTATCTCCAACATATTTTTTCTCCCTTTCCTGTTTTTTCTATATTTTAGATGAGAATTTTATATCCCTTTTTTTTTAAACTTCAAAATAACATAACTGTTTGAGATGCTCTAATAGAACATACAACAATTACCGATCAAGTAAAAGCATAAAATCCACTAGTAAAGATACTACCAGGGTCATGATGTATTGTCAAATTTTGGGTATCGTGATGAACCAATCAAATAAAACTTGAATGGAATCTAGGATCGTGTTAAAGAACACTTTTCGGAAATAATATTTTGACCCTTATTATAGTCTTTGGTTTCACGAAATGTACTGGGATAATCCAAACTCACACCTTGTTTCTTAGGTAGAAGACGACTAGAACACAAAGATCTTGTTCTATCCATAGGTGGTTACTAGCAGTTACCAAATAACCACTAATAGATAAGAATGGTTAACCACAAGGGTTGTGGCGTATTGGTTAAGACCCTGGGGGATGTGGTGGAATATCTCATCTGCCCAGGGTTCGAATCCAGACGTACACAACAATCACAAGGGGCAAGACCCCCCTTGAACCACATTATACGACCATCTTCAACGATCCCGGATGCAAGTTAAGGCGTGTTCTCCATACTTCCTAACTCACAATTAAGTTAAACCAAATGGCTGAATACATTAAAGTCGCCTAACAGGTTTTTCATACCCATGGTGGAAAGGTTAAAAAAAAAGCTCCCAATATAAAATAAAAGGCAAAAAACATATTAGTTTTTAAGAGGTTCGGAACCTAGTACTACTCATCCCCACACCAACTTCTATTAAATATAACAAAATGTACACCGAAGGGGGCATAAACCGAAACCCCAAATAACAAAACATAGACAATGTATTCGTGCATTTTTTAAGCAGGTCAACCCTTTTGCAATTTATATAAGACTGAATCTTCAAACAGTACCAACAAGGTCTTCATTTAGATTCGGACCATCAGACTCAACAGGCAACAGGTTGTAGGGATACTACAGGCAACAAAGGATTCCAGAGATCTTATAACATGGTCTGAGCAATTTGACTGAACAACTTACAAATGCTTCTACGTGACGACGACAAGGGACCAATCTGTTTTTTCTTCTTGGAGGTCCTAATATAACCACCACATCTTTTAATTTGAGCAAATACTTCTGCGTTTGGGGCAGAAGTTACAGTCTTCAAGAATACCCCTAACAAGAAGCACTTGAATGGCTGCCAGTGTGTGGAGGCAACGGAGGGAAGTGGGACGATGATGATGATGATGATGATGATGGTGGCTGCCAGTGGAAAGGGGACAACCGAGGGAAGATGGTGGTGGTCTGAACGCCCGTTAAGAACAAACAAATGGTGTAATCGGATTGAAACAATGAGAGCGCTATTTCAAAACTGCGAGAATTAGTGGGTTTGAGAAAACCAGAGGTTGGTGTAATTTTTTACTCTAAAACAAATGGCATTTTAGTAAATAAATAGAAAAGAATCTGGTAAATAATGGTAATAAAAACCAAAAAGAACCAATCACAGAGAACTACAGAAGACAAAAAAAAAAAGGGGCAGGTTGAAAATTGAAAAAGAAAAAACAGATTTGGATCCTCCTGTAACCGGTCCCTATAGGGCCGATCCGAACTGATTTTGTTACAAAATCAGTCCTAGACAGTTATAACCAAACCAGTCCCTTAGGCCCAGTAGAGGTGGCCATCTATACATATTTTGCAAGGTCAAAATTGTTCCCAAACTTGGCCCTAGCCTAGACTGGTTTCTGGGTTTTTAGACCCAAACGTGAACCGTGTTAATTCATTTGTACACCTAACCAAAAACCACATTTCAAAGTGTACTAGTAGGATAAAGATCGGGATTAGCCAAACCTAAATGGTTGTTCTTGGTCCCTATCTCGTCCGGTTCCAGGTCCTCATGACAATCTCTTTTTGAGTCTCACACACCAAATAGATAAACATTGTTCTAATTGTCATAACCGCCCTACCTGTACATGTTTTTATACCCCTAAACCCCATAAATCACAGCTGCAACCACCCCGATCCAATATTTTTAACCTATACTCTGCTAATAAAAAGATTCCAGCTACAAACATCCAGTTAAGATCAAAATAACATGCAGATATACAAGCATCTATCTAAAAGAGTTCATTTGCTAATTTACCAGAAAAGAAGCTTTTCAATAGTCGATGGCAGATGGACGACCACCTCCCCTTCTAGGGCGGTCATAAGGACCTGCTCTATCCCTGTAGCTTCTTCCTTCATAACGCGCAGGACCTTCACCTCCATATCTCTCACGCCCAACATCCCGATCATAATCTCTCTCCCGTCCATACCCATTTTGTGGGTAGCGATCTGGAGCCCCGTACCTGTCAACTCCAAACCGATCTCCAGTAGGTGGGTACCTACATGCGTGCATTTCAAACAAATTTAACAACCACCTCATTTTAGATTTACTTGTATCTTTCTGTTCGCTTGATCTGCTAGCTAAACTAATATACCAGCTCAACATATCATAAAAGATAATTATGTCACATTATCTTTTAAGGGGCAGGTCCAAATGAGAGCCATATATATTTTTTAAAACATGGGGAACCAACTATTAGTGCTTTCTACATGATGAATGCCGTTATAGATTTTCATGATATTCATGATTAAAAAAATGTACGATATTCATGACGAAAATGTATGATATCATCAAAAATGAAAATGCATGACGAAAATTGTTCTTTCCTATCCAGTGTACCAAATGCTTTCTAAAGTGAGAAATTGCATCATGTCTTGAAATTCTGATATATACCTTTCATTAGCATAGCGACTGCGAAAACTGTTCTTTCCTATCCAGTGTACCAAACACACACCCTAAACGCTTTCTAAAGTGAGAAATTGCATCATGTCTTAAAATTCTGATATATACCTTTCATTAGCATAGCGACTGCGACTTCCATATTTTCTTTCTCTGCTGTCATATCGATCTCTATCTCCAAAACTTCCTCCATCATATCTATCATCCATGAAACGATCACGATCACGGTCTCCATAATTACCACTGCCGCCAGACCCACCAAACCTGGAGTGTGAGAACTGGCTGCCACCTCGACCACCACCTGCTGAAGGGCAATCACGAGCCCAGTGCCCTGGACGACCACATTTGAAGCACTCGTCCTGCCCTAGAGACCTATCTGCTCTACCATAGGTGCCTCTACCACGTGATGGGTAACTTCCACCATAGCCATGGTCTGGATCATCGCTGCCCATTTTAGGTTGGGCCTTGTTCACCGAGATAACTCGCTCACCGATCTCGCGGCCATGCATTTCCCTGATTGCATCTTCCATACCTCGGCGGTCTGAAAATGTTAGGAACCCAAATCCTCGTGGACGACCAGTATCTCTTTCAATCATAATCTACATGAAGGTCACAGTTAAGAACATACAACCATGAAAATAGTACAAAAGCAAAATTGGATCTTGTGCCAAATTACAGAAGTTTGAATTAGAGCATAAATAATAACATGTAGACAAGGATGAGGGGAACACTAATAAATATTCATCATTAATGAACAACACAGTAAATCATCTATCAAATAGAGGGTATAATACAAGCAGCTCTTTATCCCAAGTATTCTGTTAAATGAAAATTAATTTTAAGAAAAGCAATGTACACAAATCTTTCTTGAAAAGGTTGTGAACCAGCATTTGGAGTAACTGGAATTTTTGAGTAACTGCTAACCAAGCCTTCTAACTTCTCTCAATGGTTTCTAATGCATGTTGCAAGGATGATCAAAACCATGTCTTGATACATGCTCTCTTTAGCAAACAGAATTACTAAAAATTTTAATCAAGTAAATGACAATTTTGCCCTTAATAAGAGAGGGAGTAATGAATGACTCAGTCTCATAATTAATTGTGGAATTGGAAGTAAGCACTTGCTTTTGTAAGTGGACACTTATTTTGGGACAAACTAAAATAGAAATGTGGACACTTACTTTGGGGTGGTGGAACTGTCAACTCAAGTTTAAGGGGTGTTTGGTTCGCATAATCTGATGAAATCTGGTGGAATTGAAATGTTGAATTCCTTTGACCAGATTCCATTCCATTGTTTGGTTCAAAGTTTTCGATGGAATGGAATCTTCCAATTCCATTAAATTCCATACCTAAAGGATTTTAACATTCCATCATCAAAGCCAAGTATTTCAATGGAATGGAATTTGTTATTTTCATAATTCCAAAATTACCCCTTACCCCAAACTAAACCCTACTATATTGATTATCAGTAAACATCAACTATCTCTCCTCTCTCCCTTTCTCTCTCTCTCTCCTCTCCTCTCTCTCTTCTCTCTCTACTCTCCTCTCTCTCTCTCCTCTCTCTCTCCCTCTCCTCTCTCCCTCTCTCTCATTATCATTCGTGTGCTAAAATAATCAAAGCAATTTTAGTTAAAAATAAAAGTATTTAATGACTATTTCATTAAAGTAATTTTTGTTGAAAAAAATTAAAATAAACAAAAAGGGTATTTTGGTCATTTACCAAAATTCCATTCCAATTCTAAAGCTATAATCTGTGAACCAAACAGAAAAATTCCAATTCATTTAACAGATTACATTCCAATTATGTCAACCAAACAAGTGGTCAAACCTGACAACATTCCATTTCAATTCCTTCAAAGTCAAATTCCTTTGACAGATTCCATTCCATCCAAAAACATTATGCGAAGCAAACGCCCCCTAAGTCTTCAAGCTCAAATATCGTAATTACCATCTCGTCCTTCATTGTCAATCCACGTATGGCTATGCTACAAATGCTGATAAAGATTCAGCAGCATGCAAATCAAAATATCAGTAGATGGTCAGTGTAAACACCATGATTCTCTTGACGACCATCTAGTTGAACCGTTTAAAAAAACACATCATAAATGGCAGAGCACCAAGACATAGACATGGTAATAACAACCTCATGTTGATCAAGTTTGAAACTTGAAAAAACTCCCATAGAAAGGAAAAAAACATACAACCACCACCAAGAGATATATAACATACACTACATTTGCCATAAAGCATTAAATAGATCAAGTGTATGGGTACTTATCTTAAGTCAAAGAACACATTAACAAAATGCCAAATGCACAACAAACTCTCCATCACTAAAAAGAAACATAAAATCCCAGCACATGCCAGGCAAATGGAAATGTCTATGTTACCAATTACCAAAGCATTAAAAATAACCACAAACACAAAGCCAATATACTTGAACAATTATACTTATTATGATAACAACATTTCTTAAAAGAACAAAATAGAAATTCACTTACTTTGAGGAAAGAATCATAACAACAGCAAATTCATTTGGTGCCACATATTTACCTCTGGATCAAAGTGGGAGACAAAAAACTTAAGCTGTTTGGTTCTAGAAAAGCTCATGGAGTTCTGTATCGATCTCTATACTTTCTTTTCCCCACTCTGAGTAATGTTTGTTGTCCTGTTACTAGCACGCTCTATCTTTTAAAAAGTGTATCTTAAGAGAGCCTTTCAGAAGAACATACAACTAGGACCACTTTAGTAAGAGTTTCAGTTTACTGTACACTTCCGAATGTTCCTTACACTTTTATCATAACTTCACATCATCCATCAAGATTGACATTTAAAATATGCAGCCTAACTTGTTGGAGGAGCAAGACAGCACTAATCCACCAGAGAAGAAGGAGCAAACAGACTGACATGACTTTGAGGGCACTTGCAAGGAGACTGATGCAAACTCTCTCAGCTGTTGGCTTGGTTCCTTGAGCACACTAGCTGCAATCTAAAACGTAGTGATATCTTTCTAGCCATCTGCTATTAACTGATGACATTTCATCACTATCGGCAATTATTAACTATTGGCCAAGTCCGTCAATGATCATCAACCACTAAATCTCACATTGACAGAAAAGGGCACACTGTCAAAGCAAACGATGCTCTATAGCTAAGAAACCTTATGTTGGTCAGAAGAATTAGCATAGACGCATCTCACTAAAAAATCTTGACAAAAAAGCTCCCCTGTTGAGGCAATATGACCCATATTTGAATCTACTGATAGAAAGATAACTGGCATCATTGCGTTTGCAGTCCCAATTATATCCAACCTTTCTCCATGTTTTTGTACCTTCAACTCCGGATCTCCCAACCGATCCTGTCTTCATCATCAGTCGAACTCCAATCATGAAGCACTACCCAAGTAGCCACTTTCAAGCGTACAAGAGACATATCAATACAGCTATCCAAAAAAACCTAAGCAAAAGTATCATTATCCTTGTCCACAAACAGGCAACGGCAGCAGAAGCAAAATCATCCAGTTTTCAAGATGATGCTAGCTAGTTTCAAGTATTGTTCCCAACTAGGGTGTTCTTCTCACATATCAAGTCTATGAACCCATAACCTCGGAAAATAAGTTTCCAAAGATTGGAGCCAAGTGATAAGCAGAAAATGAACCAGATAGCAAGTGTCAACAAACTGGACTCCTGATCAACATGCCAGCACCTCAGGAGACAATCAGTCAATTAAAAGTTCTGTCGGTCCATCTTTTCTTAACTACAACTAATATCCAGTCAGCCCGTGCGCAGATAGGAGGCAACATAACTTCTTTTACTCCTATAAAAACATCACGATAAACCAAAATTGCATAAAGAACGGAAATCTGGCAGACAAGAATGCTAAATGTGACACGCACAATAACTTCATAACATAGTTAACAGCTACCAAGCTTTCTTCCATAGAACCAATCATGATGGCAACACCAACTTGGATGCAACACTCTGCATCTTAATCTAATGATTGTAGGCAGAAGAAAATGGAAGCACTCATTACTGATGCCCCCAACTGCCATTGCTGAAAACAGTAGTAGAACATGCCCGGTCTTCCTGCCAGAACCAATCAAAAGCAACTTAATCTTAAGTCTTAAACAAACTCTAGGGATAGTCTGAGTGCTGAAGCTTTAAGCAGCTCAAATATGAATCTCCCTGATTGATGGCAAGTACTATTAAACTTCAGTAATTGGAACAACCGCATATTTATCCCACAGAAACTACCAATCGAAATAGGATTTCCACTCCAATATTAACTCCACCTGAAGCTTATCAAACTCCTATTTGTCACTTAGCTGCAGCTTCCCTGAAACTTGAACCAATAAAGTTGGTTCTTGAATAAATTACACCAGGCATCATTCCTTTCCAAATTCACTTCCACTTGAAGTGTGATAAGCGTATGGTTGAACAGAAATTCATAACAACATAGCAAACTTCAAGGAGATGCCTTTGATAATTTTCAAAAAATAATCTAAAATAATTTAGAAGCTTATTACAGTTTACTCCCTCTTTTGCCACCAAGCCTGAAGTAATCGTAGAACTTCCAAATTAAAGAACGATATCTGCTTTGCTTTACAGCACATACAGAAAAAGTAGAAGTTCATATGTGAAAGATAAATAGAAACATCAATTTTTAAGATGGGATTGCTCAAAACTTCTGGGATCAAGTATAGTAATTCAACTTCGACCCTTTGCTCTTTTGTCCACAACTACAAAAAAAACATTATCCTTATTTAATAGTTTCAAAGGCATCTTCTTGACATTAGCCAAATTGATTGAATTCTTAAGCATTTATCCACAGCTTAAGGTATAAGCCAAGACCCAAATTTTCTGTCAGATCTCCATCAGTGGATCTCAGACCACATCTCTTCCTCAAAACAGATGCCAAACACACTTAAATCGACATCTGATTCAATCTTCTTTCGAAAAGGTTGTGCTACAGTTTATAAACATATGTATGTAGATCTGCACCGTCTTTAATTTCACAACAGCCAACTGAACCACACTTCCGTGTAAACAAATCCATCTTACGCAATCAAAAGCAACAATCAGCATTCAAACCAAGAAACAACACAACAGAGAGTGAGAAAAAGAAAAACAAAACTATATAAAATATCAGAAATTAAAATTAATAATTAATGCTGAAATAAAGAAGCTAACAACCTCAGTAGCATAAATATGCTCAATTCATCATAAAAATATATATGATTTGCATAGACGTAGGGAATAGAAATAGCTCATGGTGTCGCACATTTTCTGGATGCCGAGTAAGTATATAAAATATATACTCAATGATGCAAGGCAAGACCTTATCTAACTGAAGTAAGCTAAACTGAATATTATTGTGATCAATGCTTTCATTTACAACCATGGCATAAAGAACGTATCTATCCGCTCTCATACTTTAAAAGATGTAGGCCCTTGACACTAGCATTGAAAATCTAAAACATCTTGCATGACTTGTATACACTAAGGGCCCGTTTGGTTTGTGGGATTTGGTGGATTTGAAATTGGATTCCATTCCAATCCAATGTTTGGTTTAAAAGAAAAGTCTGGAATTGAAATGATGAAATCCCACAAACATGGGATTCAGTAATCCCTTGCGCGTTTGGTTTGCCAGAATGGATTGGAATGGGAGGGATTTGGATTTCAAATCTATTTCAGTCCCGTGTTTGGTTTGTAGGATTGTTTGGATTTGAAATCCTAGGATTTCTTTGAAATCCCTCCAACATAGGATTTTGAAATCCCAAGGGAATGGCTAGGATTTCAAGGGATTTCGTAGGATTTGTATATAATAATGTATAAAAATATGTTTAAAACATTTGTTTTCTAATAATTAGTTAAATAAAAGGTAATTTAATTACTTTTATATCTTTTTATATTTTTTTCATTTTTTTTATAAATAATGGAATTAAAATTCATTCCAATCCTACAAACCAAACACACAAAAGAATTATAACTCCTCTCAAATGCAAATCCCTATATGAAATCCAATCCATTCCATCCCTACAAACCAAACGGACCCTTAATGGAATGGATTTGGGGGGATTTGGATTTCAAATCCATTCCAATCTCGTGTTCGGTTTGCTGGATTGTCCGGATTTGAAATCCAAGGATTTCTTTGAAATCCCTCAAACATAGGATTTTGAAATCCTTTGGGGGTGGTTGGGATTTCAACGGATTTGCATATAATAATGTTTTAAAATATGTTACAAACGTTTGTTTTTGAATAATCAATTAATAATAAGGTAATTTAATTATTCTTATAATTATTTGTAATTTGTTTTTACAAATTATTTATAAAGAATGGAATTGAATTCCATTCCAAATCCTAAAAACCAAACACACCAAACATTTCAAATCGTTCCACGAAACCCCTCCAAGCCATTCCATCAAACCAAACTCCCCCTAAGGGTAGTTGGTATTTTGCCGGATTTCATAGAAAATCCACAAGAATATTTCAAATCTTTCCGATTCCAAATCCTCGGAATCCAAATCACACAAAAACATTCAGCCAAACCAAACTGGCCCTAAATCCTAAATACCATAATCCAAAACCCTACTTTAACCAGACTGTTTGATGCTTTGAAACGAATGGATTTCCAAAAACAACAATTTCAGATTGTGATTTTTTGTGCAATAAATCGCCAATCATACTTGGTGACGACAAATATTAACAAAACTAGTAAAATTTGTGAAAAATGCAAAACCTAAAAAAGTTAGATCGGTTCCTCAAATAGACTAGACGAATATTATCAAATAATCAGAATTACTAAGGGCGTAAATGACAGGAGAGTAAGGAACCTGAGAGTCGATAACTTTGCCGAAACGGCTAAAGGCGTTTTCAAGCTGACGCTCGGTGATGTCCCTTGAGAGCCCTCCCACAAATATACGGTAATCCGAATCCTTACCAGCCATTGATCAAGAAATCAAAATTTCCTGATGAAACGAACAAATAGATGGATCATAAAACTCAAAAACCCCAGATCACAACTAAAAACCTTAACTATCCATACGATTAGATTCAATAACAGGGAAAACGATTACCTTAAAGGAATTTTCTTCGATGAATCGTGATTTTCAGACGGAAATAAAGAAAAAAAAAACGAAACAGAATTTGGAGTGTGGGTTTAATGTTTTGAAGAAGAATGAAGCTTCCTCCCACCTTTTTATAAGGGTGGTGTCACCTCACGAGTCACAACGGACCATAAATTATTTGTTGCTTTGAACAAGAAACAACGTTATTTTAAAGAAATTGAAGTTTTTTTTAGTAAAATACAATTTTGGTCCCTGTGGTTTACCAAAAAATAGGAAAGTGGTCCCTGAACTTTAATAAGTGCAGATTTCATTCCTGAGGTTTTGATTTCGCTTTGAAAATGGTCCCTCGTCCCTTAACTCCTTTAGATTTCTCCGTTAAGTCAAGGGAATTTTCGTCTTTTTATTACACAAGGATAAGTTTTATAATTTTGCTTGAACTTGAGGGATCAAATTGTAATTTAGTCTAATTTATATTAATATTATATATATATATAGAGAGAGAGAGAGAGAGAGGTGAGTTATTGTGCAACCCATGCAACTCACCTATCTACCACTCATTTTATTTTCACATTTTTTAATTAAAAAGGTGAAAACAAAATGAGTGGTAGATAGGTAGGTTGCACCATTAAAAAGGGTTGCATTTGAACACCCCTATATATCGCCGGAGAGGTTCATTTGAGAAATGGTAAATATATGAGAAATAGATAAGTAATCTTATTCATTCATCTTGTCAACATTTGTGGTTTTGACCGCGAAACACGGGATAATTCTTTGCATGGTCTATAGAAGGTAGAGGGGTAGTTTCGTAAAATACGCAGGATGAGTTCATATATGAACCTATATGATTCACATATTAACTATACGTTCATATATGAATTTGTTAATTAGTTCAACTGATTCATATATGAACTTACAGTTAATTAATTCATATGTGAATCAGTTAATTAGTTCATATATGAATCAGTTAAAAGAGTTCAAATGTGAATTACACTGATTCATATATGAACATATAGTTCATATTTGAATTATACATGTTCATATATAAACACAACCCGTGTATTTTGTAAAAATTACGAAAGTGTCCTATTTTTGGAATAGCCGCAACTTTTGACCAGTCAAAGTCGCAATATTTGACCAGTCAAATCCGATCTTGACCATATGAATGGCTAGGATTACTTCTCTATTTCTCATATATTTACCATTTCTCAAATGAACCTAAGACTATGTATATATAAATACATACATACATATATATATATATATATATATACGAACACATACAGGACCGGCGACCACCTCCATATCCCTCCTCCGGCAACATACACTCACCACCTCCGACGAGCCCCTAAACCCTTTCCCACCAAACACCGCTGCACCTCCACATGACCACCACCACCTCTATCGTCCCTCCCCGTGAACCACATCCTCTATCGTCCCTCCACACTCACCATCTCTCTCACTGGGTATATGTATATTATGTGTGTGAGTGTATGTATATATATATATATATGTATATATACATACACTCAGACACATAAAAATCAAAGGAAAACGGAGAATGATGTTCTTAATAAATATTTTTTACCGTTTTCCGTTGGCCGGAGCAATGGCAACAACGACGGAGAGAATGGTGACTTGCATTGCAACAAAGCAGACGATAAACTCGTATATACATAGTGAAATCCTCTCAAAATCTCTCATTTCTGCAGTTTTCCTTGGATTTTTTCGTTGTTTGTTTTTATTCCATCTCAAAATCTCTGACCTTGGGTTATAGGGAGCTAAATTCTGCTGCATAGGTAGTATTGATTGGCGCACAACTGATATGGTTAGGGTTTTCATATCATTTTCCGTGTGTGTGTGACATTGATTGGTGTTTTTTAGGGTTTAGGATCGGATGCCATTTTTCGGAGTAGGTTTAGGAGCATGGTAGATTCATTTGATAATGGTGGTGAGAATTTTGGCATTGACTCGGGGAGAAGAAGAGTCGCCGAGGGAGATCACACGGAATAATTTATTAAGTGATAGTGGCGGGGAGAATGGATGGTTGATTCGATTTTTGGATTCTGCTTTTTTTTGTGAGTGGATTGCGGTTAATTATCAATACAAGCATGATGACCTAGGGGTTAGGGATTACCTCTGCAATCGGATGTACACTCTCCCATTATCTGGGTGTAACATCCCAAAAATTTCAAAAAATTTTAAATTCTAAAAATAACCATTCAATTGATAAGACACCATTAATAATCCAAGTAACCGTTTCATTTGCAAACTTAAATAATAAACGTTCACATTTAACTAAACAGCGGAATTAAATTGTTTTTAAGTATAAATTAAATCTTATGACTTCAAAGAGCCCTTCGTACGCGCCAGTGTGTACCGTCATGCCTTGGAGCCACTAGTACCTGAAGCCACAGTTTATAAGAAAGGGTAAGCACAAAGCTTAGTGAATTCAACACCACGCACAACACAATTATATAACATTACCCCCTTAAACAGATAGATACACGAAACCAAGCATACAAGTCAAAGAATGCATCCTTAACAAGCATACTCACACCAACACACTTAACCAAGCAACCATCGGTCCCCCCGATGACACACGATAATCGTGCACGTATCCCTCGATCCCACCGAGTTCCTACGCCACTCGTGTATACAGTCCTCGGTCCCACCGAGCCCTCGGTCCCACCGAGTTTACACGACCTCCAAGGTCCATACTAGACACACCATTTAGTACCACGTAACAAGTAATACCACATAACACAAGCAAGATACATTGATGTAAATATAACCATAGTTCTACGTAGTGAGTGAACTCACCTCAAAAGCGATGTAGAAATCTCGAACGATCACACGAGCTATCCAATCCCAAAATCACTTCTCGATACCTAAATAAGCGCTATATAGTGTCAATTCGGAACCCGGGACCCTTAATTATAAGCATAAGATTAAACGGGTGATCTTTCGTCTTTTCAGCCCAACTGCAGGTCTGTTTGAGACCTGTTTAACCCTTTCTAGACCCCCAAATCTAGAGATTAAGTTTTACAATCAGATAGGTCTAGGTCTTAGCTTTCCAGGGACATATTATACGCGTGCTAACGATTTTCCTACGATTTTATATGATTTTTCTAAAACTAAAACGTCATTCTGGCAGATTCAGACCTACTGTAAAAATAGCTATTTTTCACACAGTTAGAAGCTTAATCAGGTTTTCGCTAAAACACGAAAAATGTGCCCGACACAAAATGTGAACCATGGGCACCAGTTTCGCCTCGAACCGAGCTACGACGGAAAAGTTATAGGCGACGCAAAACAGCGGCTGATTGCACACTTTCACATAAAATGATAACCTTTTTATTTTTAAAACGATTAAGGGCTTTCGGGTTTTCAACGAGATGGACAAGACCACGCACCACCCTCTGCCACCTCCAGCGGTGGTGGCCGACGGCGGTGGCCACCGGCGGTGATGGAGTTTTTCTTGGATTTTCAACGCCGACACGAAAGAAGAGAAGAGAAAGAGAGAAGTACTTCTCTCTCGCGAACAACCCCGCAAACCACCTAACGGTAGTGCACGACGGCACACCCGTCGGCTGCCATGGCTGTGGCGGCGGCGGTGGTGGCTTCACGGTGGAAGGGAAAACAAGAAAAGAAGAGAAGAGAAAAAACCTTACCTCTCGAAAAACGCAGCAGCAAACGCGTCAGCTCGACGGCTTCTATCTCTCTCGTCAATCTGGCTCTCGCCGGCGGCAAACAGCGGCGGCGGCGCTGGGGCCTTCGGTGGTTCACGGCGCAAGGGAGGGAGGGAGGAGAGAAATAAAAGGTTTTCTCACCTAATAGGGGTTTTCCTTGCTTAAATATAAAGGCCATGAGGTAATAGAATCAGTCCTCAAGGCCCGACCCATGCAACTTTCACCAATTGCCAACTCTAGTCCCTCGCTGTAACGTCTTGCCAAAATTTTAACCCACCACACTTGAATTTTTAAATATTTAACCCCTAAGGACCAAAAGCTTACAAACACAATAATTAAATAAAGACGGTAAAACGAAAATTAAACCCGTATCGGGACACGGGCTTTACACTGGGGTTGAAAGCTACTTGTTCCAGATATGTTACATGCTTGTTCACAAGCCTAGCCCGTCACTTGATAAATTTGTTATTGATATATACTTAAAATCACTTAAAATAGCACTGAAAGTGCAATTGTTCCTTATGGCGGAGCTTGAGGATTCTGATGATAATGAGGGATCAGCAGAATCCAAGAAAAATGTCAGATTGTTGCTACTTTGATGGGAGAGTGGGTGCCTCTGATTAGACTGCAAAATGAGTCTACTAGCAATGTGGGAAAGAACCAAGTACACACACACACACATATATATATAAGCATAAATTCAATATATATATATATATATGTGTGTGTGTGTGTGTGTAACCGTGTGTGTATGCATTGAGATCACCGGAAATGGTGACCGAAACATTGAGGTTCACCGGAGTTATTAATTTTGGGTAAGAAGATAGAGGTTGGGAAGAAGATAGAGGTTGAAAGAAGGTGGAAATGGAAACTTTTGTTAATTATACAGGTGAGGTCGCCGGAGATGGTGATCGGCGATCCCTAACCTCTCCCCTTTTCTTCGTCGGCGTCACTCACCCTCTCCCTTTTTCTTGCGTGATCTCGTGATTATATATATATGTGTGTGATTATATATATATATATATATATATATATATATGTGTGTGTGTGTGTGTGTGTGTGTATGTGTATCTGTGTGTGTGATTATGTACATCTCTATGTGTATATATATGTGTGTGTGTGATTATGTACAAGAGAGAGAGAGAGAGATAAGAATAGAACAAAAACAAGTAAAGACAAAAAAATTGTGTAAAAAGACGTAATTACCCTTGACTTAACGAACAATTTAACGGAGCTAACGCCAGGGGGATCATTTTCATAGCAAAACTGAAACCTCAGGGATGAAATATGCACTTATTGAAGTTCAGGGACCACTTTCGTATTTTTTGGTAAACCATAGGGACCAAATTTGTAGTTTACTCTTTTTTTTTAGTGAATTACACAGGTGGTCCCTGTGGTTGTTTAGTATTTGGATTTAGTCTCTAAAACAAATTATCTATATTGATGGTCCTTAACTTTTCATTTTCATAACATTTATGGTCCCTCCACTTAACAAAACTAGTTAGCAACCGTTATGAAATACTAATTGATCTTTAAACAAATTATAGGGACCAAAAGTGTAATCTACTAAAAAATTTAATGTAATTCACGTTTTTTTAATTTTTTACTAAAAAATATTTTATATATTTAATCATAAATCTAATTTATTAAAATAAAAAACATATATTAAATAAAAAAACATATTTATTAAAAACTATTAAATTTACAAAAAAAATAGCGTTAAAAAAATCTCAAGTTAAGAAAAATGAATAAAATCAAGATAAATTCATATATCTTTAAGGAATTGAAACATGCAAGCAAAATATTGAAAATTAAGTTCGACTAGCGTGAGATTATTTATATATAGTAAAACTACAAATAATTAAAATAACAATAAAATAAAAATTATAAATTAAGATTAAGAATAAGAATAAGAATAAAAAACACTGATTATTAAAACAATTAAGAAAAACTATCACTACAACCAAATTAGATTTATATGACATAAAAAAAAAACTAAACGTGCTAAACACCCATCTTTTTATAGGAAGCTTGTTTTTATAGGAAACTTTTTAAGTAGTGTCATATAAAATTGTTAATGCACGTTTTGTATTATATATGTCTTAAAAACTTGTTAGGACGCCAAAAAGCGTCCTATAAACTTATTGCAACGCGTTAGATAAAATGCTTTATTTTTTTGTTCTATAAATTAAGTTTTATAAAATAGTCTATTAAAATGCTTAATTTTTTCGGCGTCATATAAACCTAATTTTGTTGTAGTGATAATTTTTTTTAATCGTTTGAATAATCAGTGTTTTTTAATCTTAATTTATATTTTTTATTCTGTTGTTTTTTAATTATTTGTTATTTGACTATATATTAATAATCTCACGTTAACCGAACTTAATTTATAATATTTTACTCGCATATTTCAATTTCCAACTTAAAATATATGTGAATTTATCTTGATTTTCATTTGTTTTTCTAAACTTGAGATTTTTTAAAGCTAAATTTTTTTATGACTTTCATAGATTTTAAATAAATATAAGTTTTTATATTTAATATGCATTTTATTTTAATAAATTTGATAATAAATTGGATATATAAAAAGAATTAACAACAAATTAAAAAAAACATGGATCACACTAATTTTAGAGCAGATTATACTTTTGGTCCCTATAATTTGTTTAAAGATAAATTAGTCCTTCATAACGGTCGCTAACTAATTTTGTTAAGTGGAGAGACCATGAGCGTTATGAAAATAAAAAAGTTAGGGACCATCAGTGTAGATAATTTGTTTTAGAGACCAAATCCAAAATTTAAACAAACCACAGGACCAGCAGTGTAATTCACTCTTTTTTTAAGGCACAAAAAATTTATTAAGAAGCAGAAGAGTCAAGAAAACACAAGATAAGGCCGCTTGAGGTGCATAAGCCAAATGAATCAAGAAGCAACATGCAGGAACAAATAAATTACAACACAAGAAGACCAAACTCCGAAAGCAGGAGAGGAGAAACAAACAAGGATTACGGGATGGGATGAATGTGATGTGCCCTGCGAGTCACTGTACCCAATTTTAAGACTCCTTGCGTGATCGTCTCGAAATCCAACCAAACACTCGATCTCTTACGGTGCGTTTGGTTTGTCGGAATTGATTGGAATTGGAGGGATTTGAATTTCAAATCCATTCAAATCTCGTGTTTGGTTTGCAGGTTTATCCGAATTTGAAATCCTAGGATTTCTTTGAAATCCCTCAAACATAGGATTTTGAAATCCCAAAAAGATGGCTAAAATTTTGAGGGATTTCGTAGGATTTTTATATAATAATATTTTAAAATATGTTAAAAAACTTGTTTTCTAATAATCAGTTAAATAAAAGAAAATTTAATTATTTTTTATAATAAATAATGAAATTCAAATCCATTACAATCCTAAAAACCAAACACACAAAAAGATTCAAAATCATCTCAAATCCAAATCACTTCAAATCTAAATCTCTATATGAAATTCAATCCATTTCATTTCAATCCTACAAACCAAACGGACCCTTATATCCGTAAATAAGGCCTCTTTGGAAAGCAACTTACCGCGAAAAACCGTTTTATTACGGTGGCCCAATATGTTATAATTTTTTTTAAATATAATTAAAAAAAGTTACCTATCATTTTAAAACTTACTCTATTTTAATAGTTATAGCAATAATTATATTACTAAAATATTATATATATATATAATATATTATTTTTTCGCTTAAATATTTATTTTTAATATCTTTCAATGTTCTAAAAACGCGCTTTGGCACTGCCATGGCACTGAGTTGTGGCCTTGCCGCCACGTTTTACCCTTTGGCGTTGAGATAAGTCGTCGAGCTCATTATGGAGTGTCATGGCACGTTACGGCGTTACAAATGTTTGTACTTTCGATTATTCGAATTTGTGAACTTCGAAATTCGATTAGAATTTGCCCATTAGTATCGATTATAATTTAGAAATTCTTTTGTTTATCGTCTTATATGAATTTAAATTGTTAATAACTTGATCATTATTGTTCAAGACACTGATATAAACACACATATATACATATAAATTACATACAGATTTGTCACCTTAAGCCACGCCTTGGAAAACGCCATAGCCTCGCCATAACTCGTAAGACTTTAGGTTTGACATCGCCGCCACGCCATGCCTCACGCATTTAGAACCTTGATATCTTTTATTGATGGAAAAGAATTACAATACTATTTCTTTTTCCTATATAAAGTTGAAGGTATTGGATTTACCACTTGAACGCTTGAACCCTAGCCCCATATCTCCAAGGTTGGCCGGCAATGGTCGGTAGATAGGGAAAACATGCGACGTATGAGGGAGGATGTTAGCGTTGCTCGATTCCAGAATAACTAGGAAAGAAAAAAGAAGACAGAGAGTAAGAGAAAAGAAGAAGTTTCTTCAAATTGGTTGCCTTCGCATTCCCCGTACATCAGTTAAATAAAAGAAACTGATACATCACAGTTAGAGGGAACATCGGGCGGGTCGGGTGACCTGGACCGAACCCCGATCGGATAATCGGGTGGGACGGGTCGGGTATATCGGATATGGGCCTGATTTGGGTTACTGTCAATTTGTCAAACACTCAAACAAACAGAGGTGACAATCCAATCCAACTATCCAAGTTTAACAAACAATGAAACAACTAACATTGTCTAACAAGTACACAAAGTCACAAACAATAGGTTTGCCTTACTGTTATTAAATTTTAATGAATGTGATACAAACATACAGTAGGTTTGCCTTACATTAGTTACTGTTAATTTGTAAAACACTTAACTCAAACAAACAGATTCTGAGTTACTGTGAAGTGTGAAGCATAAATTTCATTCCAAAAAAATGAACAATCTGATTCTGATTTACTGTCAAACAAAGAAACAAACAAATGAAAAATCTATAATCCCAAATTACCAATCCATAAATGAAGTATAAATTTTATTTCAAAAAAAACCCAAAATAAGAATCGATGCCAAATTACCAATTGAGTTACTGACTTACTGTCAAACAAAGTAACAAACAATCTTTAATGGCAAAGAAAATCGATGTTAGAATTCAAGAACAAGAAAAGTTAAACTTACAGACAACTTTAGTCGAATGGTCGATGAGTCTGGTCGCCAATGGAGTGGGAGTCGGTCGTCGAACTGTCAAAGGTAGAAGGAAGTCGAGAGTCGCCGGAGTCGAAGCTTAGTTGTCGAGAGTCGCCGGAGTCGCCGATGGCAATGGATTTAAGGTTGAGAACTCAAATACGAGAGAGAGGAGTCGAAGTTTGAAAGATGGATTTAGCCTTTAGGATCGAGAACTGATATTTTGATTTAGGATATTAGGTATTACTATTTAGTATTTAAAAAAACTGACTTTTTAAAATATTTCGGATATTCGGGCGGGTTGGGTATGGGGTACCCAACCCGACCCCACTTTACCCGTAAAAGATTTCGGATCGGAGGCTTTCGGATAATCGGGTTTTGGGTTTCGGGGTTTTCATGCTTTTTCGGGTCGGGTATCTCGGGTCGGTTGGGTCCTGCACACCCCTAATCACAGTCGTATACTAAAAATAGGAAGATAAATCTAGGGCAAAAAATTATAAAAGCAAATAGTACTGAGAACTTTATTCTAACGGCTTAGGATAGGAACTACCGAGGTGAGACTCACCTTAGAGGTTGTAGTTTTGAACTTAGTGGGTAATTGGGCTATACGTTTGGGCCTTGTAATGGATTGGGGTTGAATCGTATCAGATAAATTGGAAAAATGTATTAGGCAATCCTATGATAGCTTAGTGATTCGGACATTGGTGGGTCGCAACAAACAATATAATATGACTGAGCATCGTACTATTGAAATGTATTTCATTTAATCTCACGAGATATTTATTTAACAATATATAGAGGGTTAAAGTGTTAAACGCCACTGGCTGCTAAATACATCTTCTCTATGTATGTTATTACCTCAACTACTTTTTTTATTAATATTATTGGTCGAAGTATCAATTGCATTTTTTTTGTTCCTGTATACCAAAACATCTAACTTAACAAATATTGAAGTGTTTTAACAACTATATCTACGAAATTTTTAGGTTGGTGGAGGCAAATGAACATGGTTTTTCTAATTATATTATATATTCAATGAAGGACACCTATACTATGAGCAATTTTGTGAACAAGAGGTTCACGGTTTACAAACCAAATTTATTGATGAAGCGGTTATCTCCCTTAACTTCCTTTGAGATATGAAGTTACTAAATCTTGATTTATCTTCGAACAATTCATTAAACCGAATTTTGTATTCACAACTAATATTATCATCGTTTAGAGACGTTCACGACGATACATCAAGTTTCCTTCAAAATCTATCGATCTTATCAAGTAAAATAGGATGAGAAATAATATATTTTAAACCATGCATATGGTTAAAATTGTAATTTTTTGGTACTATGTATTACATCATTCGTGTGTGAACTAAATCAAGTGTTATCACATTTTCTTGGGCAACCGTGAGTTTTCGGGTCAGCTTATACGCACCGACTAATCACCCGGGCGACCACGAATGGTCTGGAGTCATCGTAGGTGAACCTCCAAGACCACAAGGGCTTCGGGAACAACGTCGTTCTTTAGCCCGCCTCGACGTCTCTCTAATTTATATCAGAAAACAAAAATAATAGTATGCATTATCATCATATATGTAATTTGTATATTTGTATCTTTATTATCTCATTTTGCAATGTAATCAAAAACTTTAGGGGTAGTAACAGGGCCACCAAAAAATTTGGAATGTCCCTATATGGTAGCTCCTAAAAGTTTCCACTACATCCCCTAAGACTTAACAAGTGTGCCACAACCTATTTTTTTTTTACTATACATCCAAACACTCACATAACTGAAGTTTGTTGTTTATCTTTGGCAGATGTTTATTTCTGAGGTTGTTGGTCATGTTGTAATAATTGCTCATGACTCGTATTTCTTGTTGATCTTGGACATCTTCTCATAATGAACATTAATTACCTTATCCATAAATTGAGCAAATCTAACACTTCTACAAAAACAAATTTGATAATTTAATACGATAACACTAACTAAAACCGTTTGTTGTGGATCATCCTGAACCCTTTTTTGATCATTGTTAAGGGTGCGTTTGGTTTGCAGACTGTGTGGGACGGGACGGGACAGAAACTTACTGTCCCACGTTTGGCGTGACATGGGACAGAACAAAAATTCACTGTCCCACGTTTGGTGCGACATGGGACAGGGACAAAGACTGGACAGAGTGGGACAAGATGGGACAAAAAAGGGTATTTTCTTGTTCCACCAAAATAGGTGGAACAACATGGGACAAAAGTGAGACAGAAACTAAAAATCACTAATCTAACGTCATTTGATATATAATCCTAATATGGTATTAGTCTTAAGGCTCACCACTACCCATCACCGCCACTATCACCATCGACGGCCACCAGTAGCCACCGTTAACCACCTCTATCTATTTCTCCACCATAACAACCTCCTCCTCCTCCTCCTCAACCATCGACCATCGTCACCTCCGCTACCATCATCGACCACCTCCACTAACACCGATCACCACCACCTATGGCCGTCACCACCATCGACGGCCACCGGTAGCCACCACAAACCATCGTCGACTACTTCCACCCAAGGTTCTAAATGGCGTGAGGCTTGGCGTGGCGGCGAGGCCAAGCCTCAAGCCTTAGGAGCCACGGCGAAGCCATGGCGTTTTCAAGGCGTGACTTATGGCGTCAATAATCTATTTCATATATAATATTAGATATAAAAACGTATGTTTTGTAGTATTACTCAATGAGTTAATTGTAATAAGCAAGTTAAATTAGGTTATATATATTAAAAACTTGCAAATAATACATTAAAAACGTAAAGAAAAATCAAATATCTCATTATGATAATTGTGCATTAGGCCATGGCGTGTCATGGGCTTAACGTGGCGTGACCCACAAGCCTTGGTGCCATGGCACGCCATGGCGGCTGTGCGGCGAGTTTTTTAGAACATTGCTTCTACATCTTCCTCCACTACTACAACAACTTCCTCCACCATCGCCCATCGCCACCTCCACCGATCACCACCACCCATTGTCGTCGCCACCATCGACGCTCACAGCCACCCATCGTCGCTCGTAGTCAACCACCGTCGGTGACCTCCGCCTCTTCCTCTGCTACAATAACCTCTATTACCACTGTCCACCGCCACCACCACTATCATTGTCGACCACCTATACTTCTACGACATCAACCACAAGTACAACAACCTCTTGCACCACCACTATCCACTATCTTTCACGTTCTTCACAACTATCGTCTTTCACCGACCACCCATCGCCTTTATCTTTACGTGTCGCTTCAACTATGCATCGGTCAATTCATTAAGATCTTTCAAATTTAACCAAAATATTATATTTTCTTTATATAAATCGGATTTTTTCGAACTACTATCAATTATTTCAGATTCTTCATTCAAATTTTCTATCATTGTTTTTGTAAGTATTTATATGTATGAAAATTGTGTAAAAAAATAAAAAAGTTTTTTTAATTAAATTATTTAAAGATATACTTTATTTGTGTTATTTATAATTATTATATGACATACAAAATCATCAAACAACTTTTAGGGAAACTTGTTCAGTTCTGTCCTATCCAGTCCTAGTCGTACCAAACACAAGACAGACAATTGTCTTGTCCAGTCCTGTCCAGTCCAGGCCAGTCCTAGCCTCTTGTCCTGTCCTGTCCAGTTCTGTTCTGTCCCGTCCAATCATGTCTGCATACCAAACGCTATCTAAAGGTGGATTGATGCCAACATGGTTTTCATAGCTTGTCATTAATATTAGGGAAATTGGCAAAAATAGCCATATTCCTCTAAGACTTTCACCCCCTAGCCATTTCTCTATCAACTTTACGGATTTGGCCCTAGGTTCGCAATGGAAGACAGCTAAAAGTAAAAAAAAAGTCGTAGATTGTGGCAGGGCCGCAATGAGTCGGGTCATCCAGGTCCGCAATCCGCAATATCTCGACACGTGTCATCTCCATAACAAACATTAATGTAAATCCACAATCAAGCTAAATCTGTAAATACGAGAGAGACACGACTAAGAGGTTAAATTAAAAGTGTAATATAACTATTTGTGCCAATTTCCCTTAACATTATTAATAGAATAATAGTAGTAGTATCATTATTCCTACATTCTTAATACCAAAGGATTTTTTTATAAAAGTGTACACAACATTCCTAAAAAAGGACATTTTTTTTATATTTCGTTTTTTATAATAATATTAAATGGTTACGTGTCCCAAGCCAAGGCAATGTAATACCATAGATGCTCCACGTGTTGCAACCTGGCCACTTTCATGAAAATGTACTCCACTACCCTCCTACCCTCCTCCTATACCCTTTTCATCACAGACCGCCTTGAAGGGCAAATCAGTAAATTAACCTTCTACTCGTCCTTCTTATTGGCCGTCTTCTGCTAGCAGATTGGGGGAACAGAGCTTCGCCGGAAACAACAATGGGAGGAGGTGGTCTAGCATACGCCGCTGCTTTCACCGTGCTAACATGCGCAATTCACGCCGTTCATTCAACACCTCACGATAACATCATAGTCCAAGTCACTGACCATCCGAACAACCACCTCATCGGAACTCCGACGGAGCACCGGTTCACGGCGTTCATACAAAAACACGGGAAGCAGTACTCTACTCGAGAGGAATACCTGCACCGCCTCGGTGTGTTCTCCAAGAATCTGCTTAGAGCTGCCGAACACCAATTGCTAGATCCGACGGCTGTTCATGGCGTTACGCCGTTCTCCGATCTATCGGAGGAGGAGTTCGAAACTTTGTTTTTGGGCGTGAAAGGCGGTGGAATTGATCGGAAAAACGGCGAGCTAGGAACGGCACCGCCGATGGAGGTCAAGGATTTGCCGGATGATTTTGACTGGAGAGAGAAAGGTGCCGTTACCGACGTTAAAATGCAGGTGAGTTTTCATTGATTGTTTGCTATATACATCGTCCTACTAGAATCATGTGAATGGGTCACTTTCGTTTGCGTAAGCACTTAACAAGTCACGTTACCTTACGGATGAATATGACAAAGAACAATAATTTTATCCCGTAAGAAGTAAGGCAAGAAATGAGAGCCTTACACGGTAGGTGAGGGCGAAGACTCTTACCCCGATTAGTCAAGTCACGTTACCTTACGGATGAATATGACAAAGAACAATAATTTTATCCGGTAAGAAGTAAGGCAAGAAATGAGAGCCTTACACGGTAGGCACGGTAGGTGAGGGCGAAGATTCTTACCCCGATTAGTGTTTACAAGGAAAATTGTTGCATAAGATACCATTTTGGTGGATTAAAATCTTGCCTCGTAGGTAAGTGATACCGTTGAATTTTACCCGTAAACGTTTATCCGAATAAGTATTTAGCAGAAGATTACGCAGATTTCAAAATTAAATTCCATTTCAATCACATGTTTGATGTGAAGGAATGTTTCGGGATTTCATTGAATCCCACCAACATGGAAATGTTGTGGGTAGTTGTTATTTTGCATGATTTCACAAGATTTGTTTTCAATTTTACATAATTGATCATTCAATAAAAAGGAAAAGATCATAAAAACCCAAGAAACTATTCAATTTTGAATGGTTAAGTCTCTTGACTAATGTTTTGAATGAAAAAATCATTAAACTTTCTCATTTTGAATGAATAAGTAACTATTTTTTTGAATGAAAAAATCATTAAACTTTTTCATTTTGAATGAAAAAATCATTACTTTTTCATTTTGAATGAAAAAATCATTAAATTTTTTTATTTTGAACGAAAAAACCATTAAATTTTTCAATTTTGAATTATTATTAAGTTCCTGCATATTTTTTTTCAATAAATTAAATCATCAAACTTTTAAAAATTGGTTACTTACAACATTTTAACAAAAAAAACTACATGAAACAGATTATCTTTTGATTCTTCCTCTTTTGATAAATAAAAAATAGATCAAAAAAAGGGAGATCGATGCAAGGAGCAACAACGTTTTAGGTGATATGGAGAGCGAAAGCAATGGGGAGAGGCGAGGTGGAGTGATACGATTATCTATGAGGGGTTTTAATGGCGTATAATTTGAGAACGGTAAAAATTGATTTTGATTTGTTTTTACTTTAAAACTTTCATCGTCAGTTCTAGATATCTTTAAAAAAAGGTAACCAATTTTAAAAGTTCTATGGTTTATTTATTTAAAAAAATGTAAAATTAAAAAGTTTAATGGTTTTTGCGTTCAAAAAAATAGTTGAGAGACTTAATCATTCAAAATGATAAAGTTTAATGGTTTTTTCATTTAAAAAAATAGTTCAAGTACTTAACCATTCAAAATAGAGTTAAATACAAATTTGGTCCCTGTGGTTTACAAATATTAATGACTAAGGTCCCTCAAAGAAATATTTAACGAATAACGTCCCTCTACTTTTCATTTTATAACACGTAGGGTCCCTCTTAGTAATACTATTAAATAACATGTATTTAAGTAGGGGTAAATTTGTTCATTTCTATATTATAGGTTTGGTAACATATTTGGTCCCTCCTAAAATTTAGGGCTTAAAACACCTTTTTATAGTTTGTAACTAATTTGGTCCTCTATGAATTTAAATAAGAAGTTAAATGCAAAATTGATCCCTATGATTTACAAAAATTAACAAGTAACATCCCTTAAAAATTAAATTTCATTAATCTCCAAACCTGTACTAGCATTTTTTGGACACACGTCAGAACTACTGTTTGGTTAACTTAAAAAATGATTAATAAAGACCAACTAAATAAAACCATGCACATATACAAGGCCATAACTCAGGCACATGCAAAGGACGTAAACCTTAACTTGTGAAGTTTGATTTTCTTTTGTTCAAAACTTGGTGTAATTATCCCTTCTTTAACTTTTTTGTAGCTAATTGTTGCTACTTTGACATTATTTTTGTAGCATCTTTCATGTTGGTTTTGTAGCTGCTGATTTGGGGTCATTTTTGTAGTAGCTTTTAATTTAGAGAACATATAAAATCACCACTTGGTTGTCGCCATCCAACGTCTTCTTTTATGTTGACCAAATATTTATATTTTATGGTGTGATACTTTTATTTAGCTTGTTTTCTTCTTTTAAGTTAACCAAGTAGTGGTTGTGACTTGTGAGTTTAAGACTTGTATTCATGGTTATATCCAAAAAATGCTACTGCTACTGCTAATATTTATATTTTATGGTGTGATACTTTTATTTACCTTGTTTTTATTAATCGTCTTCTTTTAAGTTAACCAAGTAGTGGTTGTGACTTGTGAGTTTAAGACTTGTATTCATGGTTATATCCAAAAAATGCTACTGCTACTGCTAGGTTTGGAGATTAATGAAATTTATTTTTTAAGGGATGCTACTTGTTATTTTTTGCAAACCATAGGGATCAATTTTGCATTTAAATTCTTATTTAAATTCATAGAGGGACCAAATATGTTATAAACTATAAAAGGTTTTTTAATCCCTAAATTTTAGGAGGGACTAAATATGTTACCAAACCTAGAATAGAGGAATGAACAAATTTACCGCTACTTAAATACATGTTATTTAATAGTATTACTAAGAGGAACCCTACGTGTTATAAAATGAAAAGTAGAGGGACATTATTCGTTAAATATTTCTTTGAGGGACCTTAGTCGTTAATATTTGTAAACCACAGGGACCAAATTTGTATTTAACTCTTCAAAATATAATAGTTTATTGGGGTATTTTGAACTTTTCCCTCAATAAAAATATAATTTAATTATTTTTATAATTATTTATAACTTGTTTCTATAAGTTATTTATAAAAAAATGGAATATAAAATTAGAAATTTAGTTTCATTCCAAATCCTAGAAGCAAAACACATAAAGATTGCAAATCCTTCAAATTCTGAATTTTCCACGAATTCTGAATCTTTAAATATATAACGTCAAACCAAATGCGGGCCTAATTTACCGGGTTTGGTAGGATTTGAAGGGATGTGGAATTAGATTCTATTTCAATTATGTGTTTGGAGGTTCTAAATCCCACGGGAAAGTTGGTAATTAACAAGATTTCATAGGATTTAGTTTAAAAGTATGTTAAAAAAGCATTTGTCAATTAATAAAAAGTAATTTAATTATTTTTTATAATTTGTTTTTATGAATACTTTATGAAGTATTGTATTCAATTCAAATCCAAATCCAAATCCAAATAGGATTTGAAACTGGTATCATCCATTCCAATTCCTTCAAAATCCATGAACCAAACACCCCAAGTAGGTTTTCATGGTGATGACAAATACTTGACTTCGATTGATATTTGATGCAGGGGCCGTGTGGAGCATGTTGGGCATTCAGTACGACAGGGGTTATCGAAGGTGCGAACTTCATCGCGACCGGGAAGCTTCTTACCTTGAGCGAGCAACAGCTCGTCGATTGTGATCACACGGTTAGATTCTGATTCTGACTAGAGATTTCTGTTTTCACCACAATTTTGAGAATCCAAATCTCTTCGATTTATGCTTTTATGTAGTGTGATCCATCGGAAGAGGATGCCTGTGACAGCGGATGCTCCGGCGGACTTATGACTAATGCCTACAATTACCTAATAAAGGCCGGAGGCATCGAATCAGAAGAGTCGTATCCATACACCGCAAAATCTGGTAAATGCAAGTTTGATGCCGAAAAAATAGCTGTAAAAGTCTCGAACTTCACGAGTATCACCGGCGACGAGGATCAAATGGCTGCCCATTTGGTGAAACACGGTCCACTTGCCGGTAAGCATTAATACATATAGAATTATTTACGAACCAACAACCACACCTCCGGTTAGAGATGGTCTACGAAAATAAAGAAAGGAGTCGAATATGCATTTTGTTTAGGGAGATTTTGATTTTTGTTTCTTATTTACGAGAAATTATGATGAAACTGTTCAATATGCCCTAAAGAATTTATTGTGTTGCAGTTGGATTGAATGCGGTGTTCATGCAAACTTACATCGGGGGCGTGTCGTGCCCGTTGATTTGTTCGAAGAGACGGGTGAACCACGGTGTGTTACTTGTGGGATATGGTTCGAAAGGGTTTTCGATACTGAGGTTGGGTAACAAACCGTACTGGATCATCAAGAACTCGTGGGGAAAACAGTGGGGAGAGAACGGATATTACCGGCTTTGCAGAGGGCACAGCATGTGTGGTATGAATACGATGGTCTCGGAAGTGATCACGGCGAGATCGTAGAAACTTGCAGGTATAATGTATGCCCTCTTTTCATTATAGTCGTAAACACGAGAAGTTACTTAATAGTTTGTTGCTTAGTACTATATGCTTTGAAAACGTTGTCGTATGTCTGTTTTTATGACCTCGAAATTTCATTAAATTGCGAAGTTCGTTAGTCAGCGGGGGTAGACCCACCAGGGTGGATACGGTGGCACGGGCTATAACTTCATTCCTCCAATCGTATCCTGAAATAGTTCTAGGGTCCTCGCTAAAAGGTGTCGTAGTATTGAAACTACAACGATGACACAAACAGCATGTGGTGGTGTAGGTTCGGATCCCGTTTGTATCATTTTTTATAGCTTTTAATTTTGGGTTTATTATGTTCCTTAAAAAAATTTGGGATGAAAAGATTCAAACATGTTCTCATATCTGAAAAGCAAGGAACTAGCTAAAAGTCCGGTGATGATTTCGTAAGAAATATTAATATTCATAGCTTCTAGAGGCGGATCCATAATACTTTCAAAGTGGTTGCACCAACTAATTATCATAAAATATTAATAAAATATTCTCAATTTCAAGAAATTAGTTCCATCAATGATCAACTATCTCGGTATCGTACAACTTTCTATAATCATTTGGACAAAAGGTTGAAAACCGACAACCCCAACCGGGCCACATCGACTACCAATTCCATTATGTGGGGCATACCTGACTCACTCAGCGGTTGTGGGTATGGGGAGGTTCGAACTTAAGACCCATTCACTATTTGGAAAAACATGTCCCTACCCATTACCAACTGAGATACACGTCATTGGCAGCTTTCTATAATAATTATGAAACAAGGTTATTTGATTTGTGGTGAATACATTCAGTCCCTTGATATGTTTTAGTTTTAAAATTTTACATTTTAGCCCCTACATCTTTTTGTTTATTTTGGTCCCTTATCGATTTTGGGTATTTCAAATACGAAAATAGAAGGTTTGCTCGGCAAAAGAGCCTGACTTTCTACTACTCAAGCGGGTTCTTCACTGCACACTCTGGATATATGTTTTTACCCTATCAAAGGCACCAAAGCGCCTCTAAGGAGGGAAACCCAAAAAGAGGTTGACCCAATTTAGATGACTCTTTGTTTGTTATCAAAAAACGTGATTTGACTCTGGGTTGTCCATCCTTATTAATTCGTAGGGTTTTCTCGAAATTGAAAGTTTTTTTGGGAAGGGTGTTCTAAGCTATGCATAGATTAATCCATTGACAAATTATAACTGTAAGACATCAACCCTGATTAAACCGACCACAATTGTTGTGTAGGCTTGGATTCAAACCCTGGACAGATGAGATATTCTACCACATCCTCCAAGGCCTTAACCAATATGTCACAACCCTTGTGGTTAATTTGAAAGTTATCGCTTTATAAGTTCCTGTACCGTGACTCGATCCAATTAAATCTGTAGCATTTACCAACAACCTTGATCGCTTATTCGGTTGGGATGACTAGGTGGCTTGTCTGACCAGAGCGTCAAGTTCTATATATGAGAGGGGTATGCCTTATTGCTACCTAAACAGTAAACCTCTTCTTGTTCGTTCTTCAAACAAGGCTAGTGGAGGCTACAACTCGCTTTAATTTAGAAGGTGGGAGGAGAGAGATAGCCACTCGCTCTATTTCAAAGATTTTCTACAATAACGAATTTAGAATGAAAGCCAAAAAGAAATTTGAGGAATCCTTTCTCGTTTATCTCGAATTTGGGAAGGAAAAAGAAAGGGAAATGGAAGGAAAAACGACCCCTTTGGTTTTAATCGGGGATCATGGCAAAACAGTTTAGGCGTCTCCCATTGCAAATGTTGCTTGATATTATGTTTGTTGTTGAAATATGGTTTGTTATAATATAGTGCATCCATTATCTAGAAATGTATTGCGTGTAAAAAATACAAAAATACATTTGTACATGAAACACACTCTTATAGTTACGAAAAAATATGCGTTTTATGTATAAATTATAGCGTAAAATCAAGTGCGTTGGATGGTTTTAGTTGATTTTTATGGGTTTGGTTTTTACATGTATTGTTCATCTATTAAATAATACATAAAATTGTTTTCATGATATCTAATATTTAGACGGTTCTTATATGATTTGCAGCCTACCTATACAAATAGAAAATTATGAACAAAAATTCTTTTTTATAAAAAAGAGTACAAATATACGTCCAAATACCAACTAACATTATGAAAAAAAATGTAACGATCTCAAATATGACTTTTCAATCACTTTGACCAAGATTTAGGGGAGGTTTACTAAAATGTTTATCGGGTGAGTGTTTATAGGCAAGGATATTACATCACTTACCTTACCATATAATATCACTGACCATCAAAATTGAGTTTTGGTAAGCGTCTTGAACCTGATAAACGCTTACCGGATACGAGTCATTTCTCTCAGCTACCGGATAAGACTGTAGGCCCTTGTCATGATTCTTATCGGGTAAGATTCTAGGTAGTTTTCATGCTCAATAGGCAAGAACAATAAGATAAGTGATATCGGTAAGTGCTTACCCGAGCAAGTATTTAGTAAACGACCCCTTAATATACATTACAAAATTCAAAAGTTATATACATTTTCAACAACTGACATTACCAATTTTGCCCCCATATATTTTCTTGATTACCATTATTAGCCCTTTACAAACCCAGAAGGATGTCATTTAGCCTATTAGAGCATCTCCAACAACATTGTTAAAATAGAAAAAAAATGGTTTTTGCTTTGCTATTAATCCCCAACAGCATTGCTATATATGATTTGCTAAAATAGAGAAACTTAAAAAAATCTCTAAATATAGAGAATTCTCTATAATCTCTAAACATGAGAGATAAAGTATTATCTATACTATATTATAAAGATGTCATAAAAAACTCTTAAAAACAATTGTTAAAGCTTAATGTACCGCTATTTAATGCTAATTACTTAAAACTTAAATAAAGAATGAAAACTAAATCTCTTGCTATTTAATCATTATCATTAACATTTTTAAACCCCTAAAATCACTCATCATTTCAACTTCCTAAAAAATCAAAATTTAAATATAGAATATTAACTAACTGATAAACATAATCAAAACGGGATAAACATCTTAATTTAAATATAAGGAATTTAAAATATATTATTTTTTATATATAAAACATTTTAATCATTATCTCTAACAATTTTATCTCTCTAAAATCACTCATCATTTCAACTTCCCAAAAAACCAAATTTTAAATATAGAATTTAACTAACTGATAAACATAATCAAAACGGGATAAACATCTTAATTTAAATATAAAGAAATTTAAAATATACAAGATAATAATTTAATTCTATCTATATTTATATTTATACTATATTATAAAGATGACATAAAAAACTCTTTTAAAACTTAAATAAAGAAAGAAAACTAAATCTCCTACTATTTAATCATTATCTCTAACAATTTTAACTCCCTAAAATCACCCATCATTTCAACTTCCTAAAAAATCAAATTTTAAATATAGAATATTAACTAACTGATAAACATAATCAAAACGGGATAAACATCTTAATTTAAAATATATAAGATAATCATTTAATTCTAACAAAATACTTATTTTTTTATATATAAAACATTATATTATTAAACCTAAATTAAACAAATTTATAAAAAAAATGTTATCACTTTCTTAAAATCATCCAAAACCGTACTGTAAATCGACAAAAAAACAAAAAATAAAAGAAAATATTAAAATCGTGATGTATCTCGCTGCATTGCGCGAGTACGCTTCTAGTTTTAATAATTTTCCACCAAAATTAAGAGAAGGACAACCCTTTCAGGAGAGATAAAATATTATTTTAATCTCTAAACAGGAGAGCGAAAATGTTATTTTAATAATATAAGTAATGATTGATTATCTAAAATAGAAAAACTGTTGGAGTTGGAAGAAAATATTTTTAGAGATTTTGACTTTTCATTCTCTATTTTAGATAAATTTTAGCAATGTTGTTGGAGATGCCCTTACTACCTAACTTAACAACAACTGGAACACTAGAGCATGGATCAAGAAAATCACAACCGTTGATCCACCTCGAAGATCTACAGAAGATGATTTATGAGGTTTTCGCGGCGGATCAAACAATACATAAAAAAAATGTGGTTTGTTTAGGGGTTGTTTGTTTTTTTAAAAAAAATCTCTTAATGACTCTTAAGCCTTAATCGTTCAGACATTTTTACACACCACCTCTTATTAATCATAACTAAAATAAGACTTCAGACTTTAGACCTCTTAAAAAACAAACGGCACCTTAATGTGCAAAAAATTTCATTCGATTACAACAAAAGATGCATGAAAAATAGATAAAAGGACAACAAATTGATACGAAATCATATCTCCAATTTTAAGCTTTCGATAAAACAGATGTTAATATCTTTTTATTTATTTATTTATGCTGAAAAAGTCATGGGCATGTAATTTTCTGGCTTAGGAAGAAGTAGTGGGTTAGTTTAGAATTTGCTTTTTATAAGTACTGTATTTCGTTTTGTTATGGAATTAAGTAGAAAAATGTTCTAAACTTCTTTTTTCAAGCTTCGACTTTTTTTGGAGGCATCTCAAATCGGTCTCTACCACAAACACAAGAAAAGATCTAAATCAAAGTGTTCATAGAAAGTTGTAAGTGTGTTTGTAGAGTGTTTTGTACCTTTGGATAACAGGAAAATAATCTCAAGATACATTTTAGAACATGCCCTTCATGAAGCCCAGAGATTGTTGTTGGATATTAGTCTACTCCTTTGTCCTACATAGGAAAACTCTCAAAAGTTTTGTGCGTTTATAAACCTAAACTTACACTACTTAACAAAATGGAGAAGAGCCCAAAGTAGAGGTTGACATTGAGTTTTAGTAGGGGAATCACCAAATATTTAATGGTCAAAAGATGGGCCTTGGGTTCTATCCTAAAAATCTGTTAAGACACAATATTATTGTAATACCTCTTCAAATACATATACTTTAATCAAAGCCCTTGTAGCCCAAAGGTCGGTAACATTCTTGGGGGGGGACAGTGGATGGCATCCCTGTCTACCCGGGTTCGATTCCTAGGGGGAACGGGTGGCGATACCCCAGTCCATGGGTCGGCCTTCGGGTCGGGCATGGGTGAGGCTATGGATCGGTAACGGTCCATGGTCGCGAGGATTAGTCGGGTGCCCGTATGGTGTAACACCCTAAAAACAGGGATAACAAAAACTTTCCATAAATGGAGAAGTGGTATAAAGTTTGACATAGCAAGAGCCTCCCAAAAAGGGGAAATATACAAATAACATGTTTAATCACAATTCTGTAATTTAACGGATAAATAAATAACAACCAACAAATCTAATTTCTACATCTAAAAAAGAGATTACAAAAGGGGTGTCATCTATAAACCCAAATCTTCCAAAAATAGTTCAAGTGCCAAGATCCCCAAGCTCTTTCCCAAAGCATCTAAACTTACCTAGGAACCGGGTCGCTAACACCTGAGATACACATCGACACCAAACAAGTGTTAGGCCAAAAAGCCTAGTGAGCTGAACAATAATAAGCATGGTATCACATATTTGACTCTTATCCGCAGTTAACCAATTAATCACGTAGATGTGGAGTCAACGGGAGCGACCCATATCTCCAAGCCGGTTCACCCTAAGAGGCAATGCACCTTGAAGCCGAACACCGTGGCAACCCAAAGGTCCGACACACATCGAGGACTACCAGTCAGGAAATTCCCCGACGGCGGAGGTCTAGGTACATAGGAGGCTACCGCTCAAGGGAATTTCTCCACATGTCACCCACCTACATTCCTATAGTGAATCACAGACTCGGTTCGTCCACATTATGCAAATAGGAGGTCCTTAGGTATATTTCAACCAATTATAATCCAATACCAACCATGGGTACAATATCACCCTCCTAATAGCAAAAGTCCATCATAAGACTTACATATCTACATAACCACGTTGTAGATACAATATCACCACAAATATATTCCAAATGAAAATCACCATGATATACCAACATGTATTCCGTATTCATGTCAAATACCCATTGTGGGCACACATAATGAAAATCCCCAAATAATTACCCAACATCGAGTAAATCATAGAATGATACCTCATATACCCATATTTCACATAATCTCATGAAAATACCATCAAATACATAAACCCGTAAAGATGACCATTTTAAGCAATTAGGTGATAATAACAACAAATAAGCAAATATGATGTGTATCCAGTTTTAACAAAAATTTAGTAAACTCACCTTGCTAGATTTAAGCTAAATCTAGTATTTACCCACTTAGAGCTTTCCTTGAAGAAACTTGGTTCTTCAAACCAAATCTTCCAAACCTAGATCCACAAGGTTCCAATCATTAATATACATTTTCCACCATAAATAATTGATCCCCAAACACTTAATCATCAAAATCTCTATTTTGGGCAAAACCCTAATTTTGACCCAAAACTCCAAAAATGATCCAAACCGAAATTTAGAGAAATCAAACACTAGGAAATCATCAATGGAGCATTTATAACTTATTTCATGGTTTAGAAATTGTTAGAATGACTTACAATTGGGTTTCTTGGAAAACCCCAAAAATGGTCAACAATGGTGAAAGATGGTTGGAGAAGATGAAGATGAAGATGAAGCTTCCAAACCGAAATCCTTGGATGATACTCTTAACTCTAGCAAAAATTGGTGATGATTTGGTGGTTGAAAGAAGCTTAGAAGAAGTAGGTGAAGTGAAGGGTTGGGAGAGAAATTTTGAGATCAAGAAGATGAGAAATGAGAAATTTTTGGGGAAAATAATGCATAAAAACGTCCAGCCATTCACGTGGGTTGATCCGTGAGTTCAGCTTCAGCAACCCACATAACAAGGTACCCTAATTTTCATTCTCGTAGGTTGCTCCGTGGGTTCAGCTTCAGCAACCCACATAACAAGGTACCCTAATTTTCATTCTCGTGGGTTGCTTCGTGGGTTCAGCTTCAGCAACCCACATAACAAGGTACTTCAGCCACTGATTTTGGTAAATTGATTTTTCTTCTTATTTGGTCAAATCCCGTTTCGGTCATAACTTATTCGTTATAGCTCCGTTTTCGCTCCGGAAAGAACCGTTGGACTCGTAATTGAATTCTTCATCCATCAAGACTATAAAATCAAGGATTCAAGCCCAAAAATCAAATATCTAATTTAACCAACGAAATTTCGGGGTGTTACATATGGATCCCGGATACCTCGTCGACTTCAATTGGGGCGGGTGTGTGCGTTTAAGCTGCCGTTCAAAAAAAAATACATATACTTCAAATTTGATTTTAGTAGTAATGGCTCTTGATTAGTTATTGCACTTTAATTAAATTAATTTATTGATATGAGTTTGTTTGAATTTGATTTATTTTTTTAGAAACTTATGGGTCATTCACCAAAAGCGTACTGGGTAAACGTTTAACAGGATACGTTTCTTACTGGGTGAGCATGACAATGACCGAAAATTTTACATCGTAAGAAACATGATAATAACCAAAGTTTTTACCCATTAAGTGAGGAAGAAAACTCTTAGCATTTGGTAAATGCTCCTTAATATATACCGGAAGTGTTAAGTGTACTTGTGCAAGGCAACATTATGTATCTCGATTTTAATGGTTCATTTTTTTTTGTCTTTGTCGATTTTATATTACGGTTTTGTGTGGTTTTGAAAAAACGATAATGTTTATTTTATAATTTTGTTTAATTTAATTATTTTATTTTAATTTAAGTTAAATAATGATGTAATTTATTTTAGATTTGATAATATAATGTTTCTTTTTAAATCGATAATTATCCTAATTATATTTTAGATTCTTCATATTTAAAAAGAGATGTTTATTCTGTATTTTATTATGTTTATCGGTTAGTTATGGATTCAAACATTCAGTTTTAAAATTGTATTTATGCACCATCTATCTATACTATATTATAAAGATGACATAAAAAACTCTTAATTACAACTCATTAAGCTTTATGTACTATCATTTAAAGATATCTACTTAAAATCTATTAAAAATAACTACTAAAGCATAATGTACTACTTTTAAATGCTTTTAACCCTAAGTAATAAATTTCATCCTTATCCCCCAAAATCCTTATCTCTAATCCTCAAATCCTAAAATTATGAAATTTGAATTCTGATAAACATAATCAAAACAGGATAAACATCTCAATTTAAATATAAATTTTTTAAAATATATAAGATAATTAATGAATTTTAACAAACTATTTAATTTTTTTTATATAAAAAATATTATATTGTTAAGCCTAAATTAAACAAATTTATATATAAAAAAAACCATTATCACTCAATAAAAATCATCCAAAATCGTATTGTAAATCAATAAAAAACAAAAAATAAAAACAAACATTAAAATCGTGATATATCTCGCGGCATTGCGCGAGTACGCTTTTAGTTTACTTATAATCTTGAATTTTAAGTAATATACCTGTTGGTCCCAAATAGCAGATAATAAATAAGCAAAGTATTGTAGAAGGGGGGTTGAATACAATACACACAGTTTTTCACTTAATTTAATTCTTATTGATTTGAAATCAAGAATTACACATAGAAAACTTTGATTGTTGCGGAAGAGAACATATGAGATATGTTCAAACAATCTTACACATAGAGAATGAAGAACAATTGTAAAACACTTAGAAAACAATAAGATCTTCGTAGAGAGAAAGTTGTCAGGCACTTAGAGAACTTGAAGGTAGAGAGCTGGTTCTACTGGATGTCTTGCATGTTGAACCATCCTCCATATTTATAGTGTCTCATGCATTAAATGCATGGGACACCTGTTGAGCAAAGGATGGACACAGGTCTTCAGCAAGGAAGGACACATGTCTTCAGCAAGGAAGGACACAGGTCTTCAGCAAGGTACAAGGTACAGGATGTACCTTTTGTCTTCAGGTGTTTTGGCTTCAAGTGTTTTGGCTTCAAGTGTTGACCTGCAGAAGGATGGTAGAGACCTTTCCTTAAAATGGTGTAGTAGACAAAACTTGCTTTATCTGATCTCCAGATGAGGTCCATGTCGATATGCAAGATATCACAATATACTTTGTCAGAAAAGTATAATGTGTTTGAAAGAAATCCTTAAGCATAGACTGCCGAAGACTTGAAAGATCTTCGGCTCCTGAAGATGTGAGAACACCTTCATACTCTAAGGAGAGATGATTGGCTACCGAAGACTTGAGAAATCTTCGGCTGCTCCTTGAAGATGTGAGAACACCTTCATACTCTAAGGAGAGATGAGATCATCGGCTGCCGAAGACCTGAGAGGTCTTCGGCTCCTGAAGATGTGAGGACACCTTCATACTCCTGAGAGACATGTGATTGACATCATGGCTGATGGTGTTGATCACTTGGGCATGCTTGGCTTTAGGCTGAGGAGACTATCTTCAATCCGCTTTGAGAGATGTACTCCTTCTTTGTCTTCTTCGGCTGATCTTTGACTTCACCGAACATTTGTATAGAAACCAAGCTGCTAAAAGAACCTTAAACACATTCTAAGTAGGATGATATAAGATGGAAGATCAGGAGGTCATCTTCAAATCTTCAGATGACCCAACAATCTCCCCCTATTTGAGGATGACATCCATACTAAAGAATAGAACAAAGAGTATACTGAATAAATACATTTTGACCCATTTTTACTCTTTTTGGGTTCTTTTCACATAGACCATTTTTTTTTATATCTGACATTTACAAGGAAATGAAAAAGTATAGTTATACATACGAATAAATGAATACAATGAATAAAGAATGAGAAAAAGAAAAAAATATATACAAAGATACAGAAGACAGTAGCCGGGATTGTTTGAACTGGAGTGGTTGGATGCTCCCCCTCAATTCATACCCCCCTCAACTAATGTCAGGTGGCTTTGATCACATAGTCCATAGCAAAATTAGATTCAGCAGAGTTTAAGCTTGAGTGGTAAGATGCTTTCCCTCAACTCATACTCCCCCTCAACTAATTAATGGTGTCGGAAAGAAAGAAATCAGAAGATTTTCGGGATCCTCCAAACCTGCTCCTGGAAGGGCAGATTCATCCTTGGATCATCAGGACTGAGAATCCTGGGTGATAGGTTGTGAGGTGGAGAAGAGGCACCTTGGATAGGGAAGGAGTCCAAGTCATCCTTATCAACCAAGGAAAAAGGTTGATGAGGGAATAATAAGGGTCCCCGATTTTACAATTGTATCCTTTTGTGAAGATACAAAGGAGATGGCTTTGGGTTTAGCAAGGTCCCTGGGCCCAGATGGGAGAATTTCAACACCTGCTGATTGTAGAGAATCGGTAGGTGGAGTAGGTGGCTTGGTCCTTGAAACCTTCCTCAGCCTCTTGAGAGGAGAGGGAGGGGAAGAGGTAGAGTGCCGCCGCTTTGAGATATGGGGTGTGACCTGGGTAACCGCCGAAGGTTCTTTCGGTGGTATGGCCATTTGGGCAAGTGCGGCGGGTGCCAGTAGCAGTTGAGGATTTAGTGCTACTCGGCGTCACTGAAGAGAGGGGAAAGAAGGGTCCACTACAGTTGAGGGATCTTTGGACACCGGAGTGTCCTTAGTATCACCCCATTGTAGATCGGGAGAGTTTATGAAGGAGAACATACCTGGGCTGAGAGCTTGATTGGTGGATAGAGAGCCCTTGTTGAGAGATGTCTTCTTGAGTTTCTGAGTGTTGATAGGAGAGTCATCACCAAATCAACTAGAGAGCCAACAATTTTTCTCCCCCTATTTGATGATGACACCAACACACAGAAAATGGTACTGACACGAAGAAAATTTACAAGACACAAAGAACTCATATATTCAGTGGCCCATTTTTTTTTTTTTTTTTTTTGGGGGGGGCTCTTTTTTATTTATTTATTTTTTTTTTAAACAGGAAAGAAAAAAAAATGAGGGAAGAAAGTGGTAGGTAAAAAAAAATGAGAAAGGTGGAAGGAAATGGTTTGAAAAAGATTATGTAAGGAAAAAGGAAGATGTTGGTAGGATGGGAATGGAAGTAGGAGGTGGAAGAAAAGGAGGGATGAGATGGGTAGGTTAGGAGGTGTAAATTCTTGGGAAGAAGGAAAGAAAAGAAGGAAAGGATAAAAAATGGGGAGGGAAAAGGACAAAAATTAAAGGGAGGTGGGGGAGGGAGTTACCGAAAAAAAAAATGGGGGGGGGGGAGGAGGGTTCGGCGAAGTGGATGTAGGTGTGAGGAGAGCCGAAAACCAAAAAAAATTAAGGGGGGTTGGGTTTGTTTGTTGGGGGCCGGAAAAAAAAGGGGGATGTGGTGGGTGATGTGGTGGGTTCGGTAGCCGAGGGTAGAGAGGGAGAGAGAACCGAAGGGGGGGGGAGGGGAGGGGAGGGGATGGTTCGGCTAGAGGGTGATTAGGAGTGGGAGGAGGGTTTCGGCTAGAGGGTGTTTGGGGGAGCTTCGGTTGAGAAGGGGGGGAGGGAGGTAGGGGTGGTGTTCGGCTAGGGAGGGAGAGGCCGAGAGAGAGAGAGAGGTAGCCGAAGAGAGAGGAGAGGCCGAGAGAGAGAGAGAGGTATCCGAAGAGAGAGAGAGGGAAAACCGAAAGGGAAGAGAGGGAGGCCGAAGGGGAGGGAGGGCCGAAGGGAGGGAGGCCGAAGGGGGAGGGGAGGGGGGAGGGCCGAAGGGAGAGGGAGGGGGGAAGAGAGGGAGGCCGAAGGGAGGGAGGGGGGGAGGGAGGGAGGGGGGGTTTCGGGTGTGGGGTAGCCGAAGAGAGGGAGGGGGGGTTGCGGGTGTGGGGTAGCCGAAGAGAGGGAGGGAGGGAGGGAGGGAGGGGGGGCTTCGGGTGTGGGGTAGCCGAAGAGAGGGAGGGAGGGAGGGGGGGGTTTCGGGTGTGGGGTAGCCGAAGAGAGGGAGGGAGGGGGGGTGGGTTCGGCTAAGGGAGAGGGGAGGGAGGGAGGGGGGTATTTCGGCTAGGGGGAGAGAGGGAGAGAAGAGAGCCAAGAGAGAGGGGAGGGAGAGGGGAGAGCCGAAGGAAGAGGGGGGGAGGGGGGTGGGTTCGGCTAAGGGAGAGGGGAGGGAGGGAGGGGGGTATTTTGGCTAGGGGGAGAGAGGGAGAGAAGAGAGCCGAGAGAGAGGGTTTAGAGAGAGAGAGAGAGCCGAAAAAAATACTTTTTTTTTTTTTGAATTTCTTTTCTTTTCTAACTCTCAAATTTTTTTTTTTTTTTGAAGAAAACTAAACATCGGCATTTAACATACCGAGTTCGCCGATTAGGAACTTGAACCGAGCTTCGTCAAGAGGCTTGGTGAAGAGATCCGCCAGTTGGAGGTCTGTAGGGATGAAATGGAGTTCGACATCACCTTTGGAAATGTGATCCCGGATGAAATGATACCGGATGTCGATGTGCTTGGAACGAGAGTGCAGCACCGGATTGTTTGCGATTGCGATCGCACTTGAGTTGTCACACAGAATCGGGATATGAGAGTACAGTTGATTGTAGTCTCTCAGTTGGTTCTTCATCCAAAGGATTTGAGCACAGCAACTTCCAGCAGCTACGTACTCAGCCTCAGCGGTAGAGGTTGAGACTGAGTTCTGCTTCTTGCTAGACCAACTAACAAGCTTGCCACCAAGGAGTTGACAGCTGCCAATGGTGCTCTTCCTATCAATCTTAGAGCCTGCAAAGTCAGAATCTGAATATCCCATTAGATCAAAACCTGAGTCTTTGGGATACCAAAGACCCAGATTCATGGTACCTTTTAGATACCGAAAAATGCGTTTAACCGCAGCCAAGTGAGATTCCTTCGGATTGGCTTGGTAACGCGCACACAGGCAAGTAGCAAACATAATGTCTGGTCTACTCGCAGTAAGATAAAGAAGAGAGCCGATCATGCCTCGGTAGCTGGTGATATCCACAGATACACCATCAGGATCAGTATGGAGTTTCAAAGGTGGTGCCATGGGAGTTTTCATGGGGGAGGAGTTTTCAAAATCGAACTTTTTCAGAAGGTCACGAATATATTTACTTTGATTTATAAAGATTCCATCTGAAGATTGTTTAACTTGAAGTCCTAAGAAAAAGGTAAGCTCCCCCATCATACTCATCTCATATTGGCTTTTCATGAGAGAGGCAAACTCATCACACAGTGACTCATCAGTGGCACCAAAAATGATATCATCCACATAGATTTGAACAAGAATAAGATTACCTGAGGTTTGCTTGATGAACAAAGTGTTGTCAATTTTACCTCTTGTATACTTGTTTTTCAGGAGAAAGTCAGCAAGAGTGTCATACCAGGCACGGGGAGCCTGCTTTAGACCATAGAGAGCTTTGTCTAACCTGTACACATAGTCAGGATGGACTGGATCTTCAAAGCCAGGGGGTTGTTTCACATAGACTTCTTCAGCTAGCTCCCCATTCAGAAAGGCACTATTGACATCCATCTGGAAGACTCTGAAGTTCTTGTAGGCAGCATGAGCAAGGAAGATTCTGATGGCTTCAAGTCTGGCAACTGGAGCAAATGTTTCATCATAGTCAATTCCTTCCTCTTGCCTATATCCTTGTGCAACCAGTCGGGCCTTGTTTCTGATCACGGTGCCTTCTTCATCCATTTTGTTTCGAAAGACCCACTTGGTTCCTATGATGGTTTTTCTGGAAGGACGAGGAACCAATCTCCAGACTTTGTTTCTTTCGAACTGAGAAAGTTCTTCTTGCATGGCAGTGATCCAACATGGATCAGCTAAAGCTTCGTCAACTTTCTTTGGTTCAAAGAGAGAAAGGAAGTTCACATAGAGACAAATGTTACCGACACCTCTTCGAGTCTGTACACCAGCTTGTTGATCACCAATGATTTGATCAATGGGGTGATCTTTTGTCCACTTTAGGGCAGGAGGTAAAGAAGGAGGGTAAGAGATTTGTAGAGGAGAATTGGAAGGGCAATGTTGAGGAGAGATGGATGAAAGATCTGCTTGTATAGGTGAGGAGTGGATGTCAGATGGGGAGACTGGGATGATTGTATGTTGAGGTTGGGTAGACTGAGGATCATCCTCTTGATGAGAAGAGGGGTTGTGAGAAGTAGAGGGTTCATTGTTTTGGTAGAGAGAAGTGGGAACTGAGTAGGGAATGTCTGATGATGTTGGAAGAGGACCATCATCAACACAGGAGGACATCCATCTGTTCAATTCTTCATCATCACAAGAGAGGGATGATATCTTGAGGTCATCAAATTTGACATGGATGGATTCATCAATGCACTTCCTTCGGAGGTTGTAGACTCTGAAAGCTTTGGAAGTGAGAGAATATCCCACGAAGATTCCTTCGTCAGCTTTGGGATCAAATTTTCCCAAATTTTCTCTATCATTGAGAATGTAGCAGACACACCCAAAGACATGAAGAAAACCAATGTTGGGTTTTCTACCATAAAAGACTTCATAAGGAGTCTTATTATGTCTTTTTACAATGATAGACCTATTTTGGGTGAAGCATGCAGTGTTGATTGCTTCGGCCCAAAAGTAGGTAGGAAGGTGAGATTCACTCAACATGGATCGGGCAGCTTCACATAGCGTTCTGTTCTTTCTCTCCACTACACCGTTCTGTTGTGGAGTTCTGACGGCAGAGAAGTTCTGAGAGATGCCTTTTTCATTGAAAAAGTCATCCAACATACTGTTCTTGAATTCTGTTCCGTTGTCACTTCTTACAGATCTTACCAGCTGCCCATTCAACACTTCAGATTTTTTGATGAACTTTATGATTTCTTCAGTAATGTCACTTTTATACCTGAGAAAAAATACCCAAGTGTAACGAGTGAATTCATCAATAATAACCAGGATGTACCTTCTACCACCAAGGCTTGGAGTACTGACTGGTCCATACAGATCCATGTGGAGCATCTGAAGAGGCTGAGTGATGGAGAAGCATTGCTTGGACTTGAAGGAAGATTTTGTGAGTTTCCCTTTCTCACATGCAGCACACAGCTTTTCTTTCACAAAGGATAACTTTGGCATGCCCGTAACGAGCTCCTGGTTTGAGAGGACATTCAAAGTCTTGAAGTTTAGGTGAGAGAGACGCTTGTGCCAAAGCCAACATCTTTTGGCAGAGTTTTCAGAGACAAAGCAGATGTTTGTTCCGAAGGATGAGCTATGTCCCATGTCTATGACATAGACATTTTCTTTGCGGTAGCCAGAGAGTACAGTTTCCATCTTTTCGTTGAAAATGATGCATGAAGATAATTCAAACATCACCTTGTACCCCAGATCACACAGTTGGCTTATGCTTAGGAGATTGTGCATCAAGCCTTCAACATAGGCTACTTTATTAAAGGTGATGGAACCATTTGAGAGTGTTCCATAACCTTTAGTCCTTCCTTTAGAGTTATCACCAAAGGTGACAGAAGGACCTTTGGTAGGCACGAAGTCAGCAAGGAGAGATTTGTTGTCGGTCATATGTCTTGAGCACCCGCTGTCGAGATACCAGATTTGTTGGTGCCCTAGACCCTGCAATCACAAGAAAATCAGTTCATTGGTACCCATTTGGAGATGGGTCCTTTTGAGTTAGAAGGAGAAGAAGTATCCTTGGAAGCATTTTTATCAATTCTCTCCAGAGGACAATTCTTAGCGAGGTGAAAGGTATTACCACAGTTATAGCATTTTCTATATGTAAAGACCTTTTTGGAGCTTTGACCAGATTCCTTGTGATGACTGGTCACATTGACTTTCATGTCCTTGGAGGGTAGAGGAAAGTCAAGAGGCTTAGGACCCAAGATACCTTTGCCAGTTGAAGGAATAGAAGAGGGTGTCTTGGAATTTAGCTTATTTAACATCACAGCTCTGGGGATTGGAAGAGAAGATGGTTTCTTTGAGTTTTTCTTGGGAAGTTTCTTTTGGGGAGAGAGATTGGCAACATATTTTCCCTTTTTGGAGAAAGAGATTTTGAGTGAAGAAGGCTTAGAAGAGGAAGGTTTGGGTTCAGAAGAGGAAGACTCATTTATTTTTAAGGAACACATAGACTCAGTAATGGGTTTAGAAGGGTCATTTGAGTCTTTGGTTTTCTCACTTTCATTGGGTGAATCAATGCTCTTAGCTTTGATAAACATTCCAAACTTGAGATCTTTAGAGGGATCAGAAGAGTCCAAAGGTTCAGAGTTGTCATAGTTCTCTTCAGAGGATTCATAGAATGAGGGAAGAGAGAAAGGAGCATGAGTGTCAGAAGGAGGTTCAAGGTCATATTTCCCGAAGCCTAGTCCAGACTTGTCATCACAAGATATTTGATCCTGAAAAATCCTTTCTAAATTTTTGGACGAGCTTGTCCACTTTTTCACAGTTTCTTGCTCCTTTTTAAACTTTTTAAGAAGTTTATTTTTCTCTTTAGCAAGAGTAAAATTTATAGTTTTCAAATCTTCAAGCTCAGCCTTGATTTTATCAAAGTGTTTTAGTTGAGAAAGACAGATTTGCAGTTGAGAAGAAAGAGATTTTATCTGAGCATTTGCCTTTTTCTTTGCATCCTTGGCTTCATAGAAGTCAATGGTCAAAGAGTCAAAGGCTTCAATTTTCTCAGCATCAGAGTGAGAGAAAAATGGATGTACCTGAGAAGATGATGTGGAGCACTCAGCAGACACAAGAGCCATGGAGGTGGAAGAAGTTTCACCATCATCAGCATCATCTATTTTAGCCATAAAGCAGAGATTGGCCAGATCCTTATCACTTTCGGAAGTTGGTTCATCTGCCCAATCATGAGATTCGGCAAGAAGACCTTTTCCTTTGTTGGCTAGAAGAGCATTCCTTTCCTTCTCTCTCTTGTATTTGGCCTTGTACTTTTCAGCACGGTCAGAGTTTGAAGGAGCAGAAGTTTTTGTTTTTGATTTTTGAAAAGAGGGTTGAAGAGAATCAGACTTGGTTCTGACAAACCTAGAGGATGTACGGTTGGAGGAGGGCAGTCCAGACTTATCAGAGGACCTGCTTCTGCATTCAGAAGCAAAGTGTCCCTTCCTCCCACACCTGTAACATTCCTCATTTGATTTGTCAGAGGGAGTGGTTTTAGAAAAAGTAGAAGAGGGTTTTCTTGAAAACTTGGATTTTCTAGAAGAGAATTGAGGGTTACTGGAAGTCTCCTCACCTTCATCATCAGCCTCACTAAGGTAGGCTTCTGAAGGATCATTAGGGTCCTCTTGACTATCACGGTCAGAATCGGAGGGATAGGTGATTCGAGGAATACACACAGTATTTTTGGAAGAATCACTGACAAGAGCTAGAGAAGAGCTTTTAATGTCTTTTGTGATAGACTTCCTAAGCAGTTTAGTCTGCTCATGGTTGAAGAGAGTGCCATAAAGAGCAGTGAGTGGCATAGAGTCAAGATCCTTGGTAGACTTGATGTAAGTACAAATGTTTTCCCAAAACTCAGGAAGACAGTCCATGAATTTGCACAAGACTTCCTCATTATCATAAATGCGACCCACAAGTTTTAGATCATTGAGAAGACCGTTAAAGCGGTTGTAGTAGTCTGAGAGAGATTCCCCCTCTTTATACGAAAAGAGTTCATACTTTCTAACGAGAGCAATCTTTCTACTCTTTTTCACCTCAGACGTACCTTCATAAAGAACACACAGAGTGGACCACATTTCTTTAGCGGTAGAAAGGTTGACAAGGGAGTGATAGACCTCATCAGGCAGGGAAAGGGCAATGATGGCTCTGACTTTAGTATCAAGAGCTATAAGACGTCTGTCTTCATCATTATATTTGCTGGGATCCTTTACAATGTATCTCCCATTTGCTGGAGTTCTTTCTTCCTCAGAAGAGTCCTCATCAGCATTTCCCTTATCTGCCTTTTTGGCATTGAACCGGTCCCAAACCCTAGGAAGAAAAGGACCTTCATGTAAGATAGTAGGATATCTGCTGTCAACTCCTTCTAAGAAGAGTATCATACGACTTTTCCACAAGAAGAAGTTATTGGGGTTAAACTTTGGTGGTTTGGCTATAGAGCCATTGTCGTATGAAACAGCAGTGGTGTTTTGAGAAGAATCATTTTTCAAAGAAGAAGAAGAAAAAGAGGCTGCCATTACGGATCTAGTTTATTGAATTAAACTAAACCGCTCTGATACCACTTGTTGGTCCCAAATAGCAGATAATAAATAAGCAAAGTATTGTAGAAGGGGGGTTGAATACAATACACACAGTTTTTCACTTAATTTAATTCTTATTGATTTGAAATCAAGAATTACACATAGAAAACTTTGATTGTTGCGGAAGAGAACATATGAGATATGTTCAAACAATCTTACACATAGAGAATGAAGAACAATTGTAAAACACTTAGAAAACAATAAGATCTTCGTAGAGAGAAAGTTGTCAGGCACTTAGAGAACTTGAAGGTAGAGAGCTGGTTCTACTGGATGTCTTGCATGTTGAACCATCCTCCATATTTATAGTGTCTCATGCATTAAATGCATGGGACACCTGTTGAGCAAAGGATGGACACAGGTCTTCAGCAAGGAAGGACACATGTCTTCAGCAAGGAAGGACACAGGTCTTCAGCAAGGTACAAGGTACAGGATGTACCTTTTGTCTTCAGGTGTTTTGGCTTCAAGTGTTTTGGCTTCAAGTGTTGACCTGCAGAAGGATGGTAGAGACCTTTCCTTAAAATGGTGTAGTAGACAAAACTTGCTTTATCTGATCTCCAGATGAGGTCCATGTCGATATGCAAGATATCACAATATACTTTGTCAGAAAAGTATAATGTGTTTGAAAGAAATCCTTAAGCATAGACTGCCGAAGACTTGAAAGATCTTCGGCTCCTGAAGATGTGAGAACACCTTCATACTCTAAGGAGAGATGATTGGCTACCGAAGACTTGAGAAATCTTCGGCTGCTCCTTGAAGATGTGAGAACACCTTCATACTCTAAGGAGAGATGAGATCATCGGCTGCCGAAGACCTGAGAGGTCTTCGGCTCCTGAAGATGTGAGGACACCTTCATACTCCTGAGAGACATGTGATTGACATCATGGCTGATGGTGTTGATCACTTGGGCATGCTTGGCTTTAGGCTGAGGAGACTATCTTCAATCCGCTTTGAGAGATGTACTCCTTCTTTGTCTTCTTCGGCTGATCTTTGACTTCACCGAACATTTGTATAGAAACCAAGCTGCTAAAAGAACCTTAAACACATTCTAAGTAGGATGATATAAGATGGAAGATCAGGAGGTCATCTTCAAATCTTCAGATGACCCAACAATACCTCAATAAACAATAATTAATATAGAACAATCTATCATTAAGAAATTTTTTCATATGCTTTAAAATATACTAGTGTTGGGCTCGTGCAATGCACGGGAGGATAAGTTTTTTGTTGGAATATTGAACCGAGTTAAAATGAAACGTAATTTCTCTGTTAACAGTTAATGAAATACAATGTGAAAAACGAATGTATTTTCATAAGTGGTTAACTTGCATATATTCTTAATCGTTTGTTGTTATGAGTTTGTGCAATAATATTGGTAATAGTTTTGTATTATATTATTTAAAACTCAAACGACATGTCTCACAACATATCAATATTATTGAAATAATTATAAATATGAACATACGTTTTTACAGATTTTGCATTTTTTCTGAAACCTACTCGACAACACTTGACAATCACTTTGAACGTATAAATCTGTAGATTAATTAACAACATTCAACCCACATCAAATATGACAAAGAGAATAAATGATTTCTATCTTTTGTAATTGGCAACTCAATTCGTATAGTTCAAATTCACTCAATACCACTTGAAAAATTATCTGACTATTAACTTCAAGACCTTATAGTATTAGTCGATAAAAATAAAGATATGTATATATATATATATCTCTTATTCCCCTACTTCGAAAAATATGATTGTGAGTTTTTAAAAATATAAACAAATCCTCAGTAAATAAAATAAAATATAAAAAAGTAGTTTTTCAAAGAAACAAAAATACAGTGGAATACCTTTTATTCAGTTGCAGGTTCCGCCATTGACACCCGACCGTTCGTCTTCTTCTTGTACTCGGATGATTCATAGAGAAGCTATATATATTTATAGTGAATGTAGAGAATATTTTAAAATATTTTATTTTTATTTTCGATTTTACATTTAAATGTAAATATATTAAAAATATGGAATAATATTTTTATATCTACATCGTTTATATTTTATTTTCTTTACATTTGGTTAATTTGGAAAGTATTGCGGAATATTTTTATTTTAAAGAATACTATAATTTATTAGTGTATCTCGTTGTTTTTTATTTTTAATTCATATCAACCTTTTTTTTCTTCTTTTAATGTTCGTGAAAAAAAAAATACGTGTAGATTTTATATTAGCAAAAAAAAAACGTGCATAATATAAATACGTGTAGATTTTATAAAATAAAATAGATTTTATATTAGCAAAAAAAATACAGAAGAAAAAAGAGTTTATATTACATCTCATTATGTAAAAAGATTTTATAAAATAAAATATGGAAAAATCATTATGAGATGTAATATAAAAAAATACGGAAGAAAAAAGATTTTATATTACATTTCATTAATATAGATTTAAATGTAAAATCTATATTTAAAATAGATTATGCTAGTATAAAAATCTATTTTATAAAATCCTCCACAAAAAACAAATATTTATATTAATAAATGAGTATTCATTTCACAAATAGATGATTATGTGAGATACTGTTTTGGAAAGGTTGTACCAAAGCATTAACAAATTGTAAATTAAGTAATTGACTTTAATTAGTTGTACCTTGTGCTTAAAATTTTGTAATTAAGAGTTTTTTATGTCGTTTTTATAATATAGTATAGATATAGATATGCACATATAAAAGTTACTACTAATTACTATGATTTATAATTTTTAATTGATTTCTTATAAGAAAACAATATATATATATATATATATATATATATATATATATATATATATATATATATATAGGACGATAATCAAATAAAAACCACAAAAAGGTTGAGAACCGATCTAAGCCTTACTTTGGTTTTGATCATGTGGTTTTAATTGAAAGTTGTTTTTAAATAAAAAAAGGGCATAATCGTTATTTTTTCAATACATATTCACTAGATAAAACATACGTTCACCACGAAACACAGATTCATCAGATGAAACATACATGTTCACCACATGAAACACATAGATTCACCAAATGAACACACAAAGATTTGAATTCACTAGATAAAATATTCACCAAATGAACACACAAATATCCAAATTCACCAAATGAAACACAGATTCATCAGATGAAACATAATTTTACTGAAAACCTTAATTAAAAAAACAATCGAGAAATCTGAGTTCCATATCATTTTACAAGCAACTATTTGATTTAATAGAAACAGATATAAAAGAATCAGAAACAAAAATCCTATTCTTTTGATACATAGACAGAAAACCTAATCGATCATTTGATCATCAAACCGTGAATCTCGTTTTGGTGACTTCGGTTACTAATGATCGTGATTGAAGTAGTGATAAACATAGGGTTTCCATCGAGTACTGGGTCGTGGTCGGTGTTCAACGACGTTCAAAAGGGGAGAACCATTGCCGGTGTTCTCCGGAGTTTGAGTGAGTGAAGAGAGAGAGGCAATTGTCGATGGTAGCCACTGGTGTTGTTCTTCATCTTAGATCTTGTCGAGTTACAATCGAAGAAAGGGGTCTGTGGTGGTAAATATATGCAGATATGGAGTCGTCGTGCGCGATATCGAAGAATATAGAGCTGTCGTGCGACGCCAAGGAGGAGGAGGCGGTGGCAAGGGGCGTTGAGTTACAACCGGATATTTGACGAAAAGGGGAAAGGGATCGTGCGTGCGTGGGAGGTTGAAGAGGATTGAGATTACAACCTGTATGATTTGATTTTAATAATACTAGGCATACACCCGCGCGCGATGCAGCGGAATGTAAGTAAAGAACGAACATTTAATGCTACTTCCTTATATACATGTCATCAACAATCAACCATGACCTAAAAATTACAACTTTTGAAACCTAAACCCATAAATATATTCAATAATTAGTTTATATTACAATTATTGACGAAAAAAATTATAATGATATAATTTATAATAAGAATGAAACGTATTTTACGATTATATATTTTTAACGTGCTAACGGTGGAAAAAAAATAAAACGTATGGATAGAAAACAAATTATTTCGTAGATATTCATGATATTTAATAGTACGGTTAAATTAAAAAATATTCAATATTGGGCTCGTTTTGTAGGTATTGACGAGACGATTATAATGGTATGATTTGTAGAAAAATGAACGTATTTTTTCATTGCATTTTTTTTAATATATGATTATCTGTGTTAATATGATAATGGTGTAAAATGAAAAAGTAAGGGATATAAAGTAAATTAAATAAGTAATTGTAAGAGTGATAAATGTAACATTGTAAGAGTGGTAAATGTAATTGTACAAAAGTTTGTACAATAATCGTTTTAGTTTTTTCATTATATAGTATAGATAAAGCCTGAAAAACCCTTTCAATTACTTAAATTGACAAAAATACCCTTATTTCACCACTTTATTTCAAAAATACTTATTTCTTTAATGACCTATGATTTAATCTAATCCATAGATTAGATTAGTCCTTAAGGTTCTTAACCTTTTATTGGTCCTCTAACCCATATATATATATATATATATATATATATATATATATATATATATATATATATAATCTATATTACTTATTCGATCCTAAAACAAATATCTACTATAAAAAAAAACACATAATTTTTGAAAAATATATAACTATTATATTTTTCAATTAACAAAATGATGAGTAAAAACAAAAAAAAGACCTCAAACGAAAATAGTTCGATAACGGCTAATTTTAGTGGAGAGTGATCGAGTTTAAAAAGCTATTAACACCATCACCACCACCGGTTTGGTATGACTTTTGTTTCTCCCTTTTACAGTCTCCAATGAAGGTGCGAAAACCCTAAGTAAGGTAATAGCATATCTGTTTCTAATCATCATATATAATCATATGGTTGAATACGAGTTATATTAATTTGGGTGTTTTTGTTTTGCTGATTTTGGTGGGGGGTTTTCATGGATTTTTAAGGAAAACATGGTTTCTAACAAGAACAATAGAGTTTTATTTACTCTATTTCTCATCCTTCACTATTCTCCATAGGGACGAGTGATGGAGATGAGTTTTTCCGGCAGCGGCAATTTTGTCCCTCAATCTGCCAAACGACACCGTCCAAATCAACCAAAACCCTGCCGGTCATGAAATCGGTCGTTTGTCGGTGGATATGCTCATGAAAAGGTATATTTGTCTTGTCTTTATTCATCTACCAAATTTCAAACTCATATAATAATTAATATTTTCAAAATCTGTCTATTATTTTCTCTTTCTAGATCTTTTTTTTTTCCTGAATGAAATCAATTATTCTTTTAATCCATCTTATTAATTTCTTTTACCATCTCTCGATTTCAGAAAGAAGGTAATGAGGGTTAATGGAAAAACCTAATTGATGAATTATGGTGACACATCTTTCCTAAATTTATGAACAGTGCTCATCAAAAAAATCATTAACAAAGAGTAAAAATGGTGGTGGTGGTGGTGGTGGTGCACTTACCTCCACTTGCATTAATGTTCAAGATAATTGCATTCCATTTATGTTCATCCTTCTCCGAATTGAAGTATGTGTTTGAAGAATCATAATAAGATATTAGCACAAACTCATAAAACGATTGCTTCTAACCTTTTTCAAGATTGATTTATGTTTCACTGCTTCTGCAATCTGCCTTAACTCAAATCTTTATTCTGATTTCCATGTTTTTCTGGTTCGTAATTTGTTATATGATGCTGTTTTTCAATGTCTTATAGCTTCAAATGGGTACATTTTTCATTTCTATCTTTCTTACCGTATTATGTAACGTATAATGTTTTATGTTGTTTCGCCCATGCATCAAAATCCATTGATATTCTAGAAGCATATAACTTTTGTTATACAAGCCTATACGGTAATATTTGTAATAGCCCACTCTTTAATAACATTAGTTTAGATATAACTTTTTTATTGGTTGTTATTGAGACCATGGTTATACTCTCTTTAAATATCTTTAAGCATGTCATTTCATCTTAGAAAGATTGGGTTTCGGTTAAGGAAAGAAGTAGAGAAAGTGTCGATGGCATTCAAGAATTCTTTAGCAATCAAGGTTAAGATATTGCTGTTAAATTGACGTTTAAGCATTTCTGTAACATATGAGGATAAGGAATCGTTTGGTATGACAATATTATTTGAGTTCAAGGCCATAAGCCATTGAATTGAGAAGAAAACGTCATCCATGTTGTTATTAGTAACTAAAGAGAAAAATCATGAATTAGAGCATGCTAGATGGTTAAGATTGTTAGTTATTGACTTCACCGTTTATTTGGTTTACAATGTTCATCTTAAGTGTATCTTCAAAGCAATTGAGCCTTTTTTTAATTGTTCTCTTCTCTGTCCTGCTCCTTTCCTAGGTAAGTAATGCCTATCTAGGATTATTGCAAATAACTCATGTGAAGTCATCAAGATTTGTATTGGGATTTCTAAGAGCATAATTTCAAATTCTTACTTGTACATGTATATACATAAAAAGAGACAAATATTTGGGTCATTTCATCTCTTGTACCTGTTGTGGGAGGTGCATCATTAAACAGGAGTGGTGATCTCGATTAGAATAAAGTGTAATGCAATCAGACTTCACCATGAAATGTGAGTGGTGATGCCTTAGCTAAGCTAGCTTGATCATATATAGGATTGGTTTTGGCAGTGCAATGGCTACCAATGTTATCAAAATTTAAAATACAAGACCTATTTTTGTTGCCAATTCCATTGCCGTATTGTTAGTACTTTACAAAATTAAATTTCTTAATGTATGTTTCTGTTTTGTGGTTTGTATGTAGGTCTGTTAATAATGCATATGTTTGTTATCTATAAAAATTCGACCGGGTTTTATAATTTTAGTATCGAGAATGCTATATTTGCATGATTGTTGAGGACATATTATCTTGAATTTTTATTGTAATACCACTATCTTGTCTGGATTTATGGAGATTACAGGCAAAAGGCAACAACAAACATAGTTCGTTTCTATTTCTCTATTTGGTGACAATCTCGTTTGGTCAGGTAACTTCCCAATATAACCCACGTTTTGTTTGCAGTGATACTTTCAGAAGTATATTCATCATAGATTGAAACATTAAATATTCTGTGAGACAAAGGTGATAGCTATTTTTATAATGATATAATATTGGGTTCAAGACTTGTGTTATTTTTATAATAACACAATTGATACAAAAGTGTTTGATAATGGGGTTAAGGCCTCTTGTGTTATTAGTATTTGAATTTTGCCGCATTCTTTTTAGTTTATCGTGGCCAAGACGATCCTTTATGTTACAAGCTTTCTTAGGGGCCATTTACTAAATGCTTACCGAATCACTTTCCTTACCGATTGAGCATGACATGGGCCAAGAATCTTTACCCGGTAAGAGGCATAACAAGGATCGAGAGTCTTACTTGGTAAATGAGGAAAAAGACTCTTACTCGGTATGCGCTTACCGGGTTAAAGACGCTTACCAACAATCCATTTTGATGACCAAAAATGTTAATGATAAGGTAATTAAGGGTAATTTCTCATGCCGGTAAGCGCTTACCCGATAAGCATTTGGTAAAGGGTCCCCTAATTTTTATTGCTGAACTCTTTCAAACTTTCATATATTATAAAAGTGCACATTGAGAAATGAGAATTTAGGCACTTTTACTCGACAAGCATATGTAACGATGCACCATGCACTCCCTTTTTTTTTGTAAAATTCTCCAGAATGTGCTAATTCACTCAAGTGAGAGGCTTCTATAAATGGGCTCAACTCTTTGACTTAAAAGCCCATTTTGTCGTTGGTATTAAGAGAAGATTTTGTTTTTGATTTCAAGGTACTGTATTGAGCAATGTGTGTATATATATATATATCTACATCCCACGCTTCTACGCATATGTGTTATGGCCCATAGAATCGCGTTGCATCGTTCAGGTCACGACTAGTTCAAATCAAATATATTTATAAAAAAACAATCAATCATTTCACTTTATCACCTCCATTCTCCAAACACATACAAACCAACAAGCCCAACAGACGTCTGATTACTCTAGAGTGGTCTCAAATAAGTTTTTTTTTTTTGGTATTATATCGAGGGATAGACTAGTTTGTGTATCTTTTAGGGTTTCTTTTAGTGAGATGATATATATATGAATTTGTTTAAAAGCTACATGCCAAAGTAAGAGCACGAAGCTTCATAAGAGCAATAAGCGGTTACATATGCAAGCTTCATAAAAGCAAGAAGCGGTTACATATGCAAACTTCATAAGAGCAATAATATTGTTTAAAAAGCTACATGCCAAATTTGCAATGTACTGTTCGCTTTCTTTTTGTGATTTCATTATGAACATCATCATTCATGTGCATTTTCACTTCTCTTTTTCTTAAATTATTGACTTTTGGGGCATATGTTCAATTGTAGGCGACGGTAATGTTGTAAGAGAGAAGGCGTATGGAGTTCCTAGCATCTGAGTAGATGGTAATGATGCTCTAGCTATCTATTATGCTGGTTGTGAGGCACACGATATGGGTTTTAAAAAACAAACACTTGTTTTAATTGAGGTACACTTTTGCTTTTCCTTTTTTTGGAACACATTTAATTTCATATACTAACTGATAAACACATTCAAATATATAATAAACGTTGAGTCTACTAATACGATTCTCTTTTAAAATCTCTAGTCAATCAATCACATTTAACTTGAATTTATACATGACATGATTCACAATTCAATAGCACACAACCACAAAAATAAAATCGATAGGGACGAAGATTGGAAGGAATCAGGAAGCATGATTGAAGATTTAGGTTCTAGGCCATAGAATTGCGTTGCATCGTGGCATGTCACGACTAGTTCAAATCAAATATATTTATTAAAAACAATCAATCATTTCACTTGATCACTTGCATCATTGCCCTCGATTTCCAAACACATACAAATCCACAAGCCTAACAGACGTCTGATTTCCAGAAGCAGCACAAACATGAGCAAGAATCAAGAAACTAAAAGAAACCCTAAAAGATACACAAACTAGTCTATCCCTCAATATAATACCAAAACAAAGGGTAACTTATTTGAGATGAAAAAAAGTAAACTTATGGTATAACTCGAGATGAACATGTCAATTATGTACTGATGTTTCATATCATTTCAGTTCAAGATGATTATCTCTTATTTACATAGAAACCACATGGCATTATAGCTCTTCTAAATGAAGCTTGGTAAGTTAACCATGGGATGTTAATGTTCTCTTTGCTCTTCTTTTCCCATGCTATCAAGATACATGGGTAGTTATCCTTCAACTTATTTAGTCCATATATTAACTACTTGAGTGCTTCCACATGTTCCCTCATGTCAAGTTTATTTCCAATATGAATATGAGGATTTCTACAAATCATCAAAGTTCTCTTCAATTGCTCACAATTTAAGGTATGATCTCTCACCCTCTATCTCCCGCTCTCTTATCTTAACGACATGCACATACGTATGTAGCACATATTTCTCTTTTCTTTTGGTGTAAGCAACAACCACTTGTAACTTTGAGTTCAATCGAGCCTTATAATAATATCTGTTGTCTTATTTTTAATTTAAATTGTGGTTTAGTTGTTGAATTTGTTTATCTTGATTCATCTTCAATTGAGCATGATTAGATTTTTTTTTTCGCTTTCATGCTACCGCTTTAAAAGAAAAGGTTTTTGATCTTGATTATGGGCAAAACTTTCTATTCTTCTCGCTTTGAATTCGTAACTTCAGTTTTGACTTTCTAAGTAATGTATTTTTCATACTTGTTTTGGTTTTGACTTTATCCTTCTTGTTAATTTGCATTTTACGGTAGGTTACCATTGTTGGCATTTTATTTCATTTGTAGATGCCTTTGATTTCTATTTCATTGTGATGAGATAGTATATACGCACAACCTTTTTAGTATTTTTGAATTTGACTTCTATAAATTTTTTGTAACATGTTTTTGTCTATGTGCAACTTTTTCTCGGCGTTGGTTTTAAATTTCCTTTTTATGTTGTTCTTGGCATGTATGCCTATCTTATTTTAAATTTTGATTTTGATAACGCGCTTGTGTGTATGCATTTTTGTTTTTGACGGTTTTCACTTCCACACTTTTTTTCATTCTTCCTTTTTGGGTAGTGAGATTGCCCTTGCACCAAGTTTTCCATTATGTGTTGTAGGACATAAATATGCTAGATTTTAAGTTTGTAATAATTAGACGTGTTTATGCATAACGATTTCCATTCTTGTTTATTTTATCCTTCAATGTACTAGGGTTTCCTTTGCACCAAGTTTTCCATTCTGTTTTGATTGTGTTCAAACTTCTATGCTATTATTTGATTTTGCTTATTCTTTTCTGCGGCGTTTTCACATTTCTTTGTGTATAAACATGGTCGTGGATTTTGTGTGATGATTTGGCTTGCTTAATTTTGAGATAATTGTTGATTTTTCTTACCATGCTTCGCTGATTTTTGGCTTATCAAGTACTATGTGCAACGTTGGTCATTGTTGTATTATGTGTATCTTGACTTTCATGTTTATTCGATTTACTATTGAATGTAACGTGAGTTGTGTCTATTCGCAACATATTTCATTCTTGTTGATTTTTATTTTTTACGGTCGTTAAATTTTGCATGATTATGTGTTTAGATTGTGTTCTAACTTCTATGCTATTATTTGAAGTTGGATTTCTCATTATGGTACTTAGTCTTCGATCCTTCTCTTCCATTTGTTTTGATTTTGACTCGGATACGTACTAAACTTTTCAACCATTTTAAATATCAGTGTTTGATTACTTGTTTGTTATCGAACAATGGTTTTATTCATTAAAATCCCCCGTTCTATAGGAAATAAATGTAGACGTTAAATTGGCTAACATGTAGTATGCCGGAACAAATAGTCACATCACAGTTATGACACATTGATGAGTTTCTTCGTTATGCTCAGAAATGGGTGAATGTGGTTCTGTTGAACCCAAATTAACTTTCCTACTCTTACTAAAAGGTTGTACTATAAATATTGTTAAGTTTTATAATAATTAGTATGAACACATGGCCTTTGGCCCAAAAATTTAACATCACGATATTCTTTGTGCATTCTACAAATGACATGTGATTTTGTAGATACAAAATATGAAATAGTTGGATCCTCAAAGCATAACTAAGAGTATTGAGAATGACAAAAAGAAATCCATCAGGAGTAAGAAAAATAAGGTCCACTCTCATGTTTAAAAAGAAGGTAAGTTTTCATGTTTGTTGGGTCATCTGAAGATTTGAAGATGACCTCCTGATCATCCTACTTAGAATATGTTTGAGGTTCTTTTAGCAGCTTGGTCTCTATACAAATGTTCGGTGAAGTCGAAGATCAACCGAAGAAAACAAAGAAGGAGTACATCTCTCAAAGCGGATTGAAGATAGTCTCCTCAGCCTAAAGCCAAGCATGCCCAAGTGATCAACACCATCGGCCAGGATGGTGTCAATCACATATCTTCAGGAGTGTGAAGGTGTTCTCACCACATCTTCAGGAGCCGAAGATCTCTCAAGTCTTCGGCAACCGATGATCTCTCCTTAGAAGCTGAAGATGTTCTCACATCTTCAGGAGCCGAAGATCTCTCAAGTCTTCGGCAGCCGATGCTTAAGAATTTCTTTCAAACACATTGTACTTTTCTGACAAAGTATATTGTGATATCTTGCATTGACCTTATCTGAAGATCAGATAAAGTAAGTTTTGTCCACTACAACATTTTAAGGAAAGGTCAACACTTCAAGCCAAAACACCTCAAGACAAAAGGTACATGTTGTACCTTGCTTAAGACCTGTGTCCATCCTTTGCTCAACAGGTGTCCCATGCATTTAATGCATGAGGCACTATAAATATGAAGGATGGCTCAACATGCAAGATCACCAGCTCTCAAGCATTCAAGCTCTCTAAGTGCACTGACATTCTCTCTCTAAGAAGTTCTTATTGTTTTCTAAGTGTTTTACAATTGTTCTTCATTTCTCTTTGTGTAAGATTGTTTGAATAGATTGCATCTATTCTCTTCCGCAACAATCAAAAGTTTTCTATGTGTAATTCTTGATTTCAAATCAATAAGAATTAAATTAAGTGAAAAATTGTGAGTATTGTATTCAACCCCCATTCTACAATACTTTTCTTATTTACTTACTGCTATTTGGGACCAACAAGTAGTATCAGAGCGGTTTAGTTTAACTCAATAAACTAGATCCGTGATGGCAGCCTCTTCTTCTTCTTCTTTAAAAAATGTTTCTTCTCAAAACACCACTGTTGTTTCATACGACAATGGCTCTATAGCCAAACCACCAAAGTTTAACCCCAATAACTTCTTCCTGTGGAAGAGTCGTATGATACTCTTCTTAGAAGGAGTTGACAACAGACATCCTACTATCTTACATGAAGGTCCTTTTATTCCTAGAGTTTGGGACCGTTACAATGCAGACAAGGCAAAAGCTGATGAGGACTCTTCTGAGGAAGAAAGAACTCCAGCTACTGGGAGATACATTGTAAAGGACCCCAGTAAATACAATGATGAAGACAGACGTCTTATAGCTCTTGATACTAAAGTCCGAGCCATCATTGCCCTCTCCCTGCCTGATGAGGTCTACCATTCTCTTGTTAACCTTTCTACTGCAAAAGAAATGTGGTACACTCTGTGTGTTCTTTATGAAGGTACGTCTGAAGTGAAAAAGAGCAAAAAGATTGCTCTTGTAAGAAAGTATGAACTATTTTCTCATAAGAAGGGTGAGTCTCTCTCAGACTACTACAATCGTTTTAACAGTCTTCTTAACGATCTTAAACTTGTGGGTCGCATCTATGATAATGAGGAAGTCTTGTGCAAGTTTATGGACTGTCTTCCTGAGTTTTGAGAAAATATCTGTACTTGTATCAAGTCTACCAAGGATCTTGATTCCATGCCTCTCACTGCCTTGTATGGCACTCTCTTCAACTATGAGCAGACTAAACTGCTTAGGAAGTCAATCACAAAAGACATCAAAGGCTCTTCTCTAGCTCTTGTCGGTGAATCTTCCAAAAAAGTACTGTGTGTGTCCCTAGGATCACTTATCCCTCTGATTCTAACAACAATAGTCAAGAGGACCCCAATGACCCTTCAGAAGCCTATATCAGTGAGGCTGATGATGAAGGAGAGGAGACCTTTGTGGCTCAACTGTTAGACGGTGTTGCCATGCTGGCAGACTTTTCTAAAGGCAAACCTCGCTTCTCTTCTGGAAAATCCAGGTTTTCTAGAAAACCCTCCTCTACTCTTTCTAAAAATGCTTCATTTGACAAAACAAATGAGGATTGTTACAGGTGTGGGAGGAAGGGACACTTTGCTTCTGAATGCAGAAGCAGGTCCTCTGATAAGTCTAGACTGCCCCCCTCTAACCGTACATCCTCTAGGTCTGTCAGAACCAAGTCTGATTCCTACCAACCTTCTTTTCAAAAGTCAAACTCGTCTGTTCCTTCAAACTCTGACCGTGCTGAAAAGTACAAGGCCAAATACAAGAGAGAGAAGGAAAGAAATGCTCTTCTAGCAAACAAAGGAAAAGGTCTTCTTGCCGAATCTCATGATTGGGCAGATGAACCAACTTCCGAAAGTGACAAGGACATGGCCAACCTTTGCTTTATGGCTAAAATAGATGATGCTGATGATGACGGTGAAACCTCTTCCACTTTCTTGGCTCTTGTGTCCACTGAGTGCTCTACCTCATCTACTCAGGTACATCCATTTTTCTCTCTCTCTGATGCTGAGAAAATTGAAGCCTTTGACTCTTTGACCATTGACTTCTATGAAGCCAAGGATGCAAAGAAGAAGGCAAATGCTCAGATAAAATCTCTTTCTTCTCAGTTGCAAATCTGTCTTTCTCAACTAAAACATTTTGACAAAATCAAGGCTGAGCTTGAAGATTTGAAAACTATAAATTTTACTCTTGCTAAAGAGAAAAATAAACTTTTGAAAAGATTAAAAAAGGAGCAAGAAATTGTGAATAAGTGGACAAGTTCTTCCAAGAACTTAGAAAAGATTTTTCAGGATCAAATAGCTTGTGATGACAAGTCTGGACTAGGCTTCGGAAAATCTGACCTTGAACCTCCTTCTTACACCCATGCTCCTTTCTCTCTTCCCTCATTCTATGAATCCTCTGAAGAGAACTATGATGACTCTGAACCTCTGGACTCCTCTGATCTCCCTAAAGATCTCAAGTTTGGAAAGTTTATCAAAGCTAAGAGCATTGACTCACCTCATGAGAGTGAGGAAGCCCAAGACTCACATGACCCTTCTAAACCCATTGCTGAGTCTATGTCTTCCTTGAAAATAAATGAAGGTTCATTTTCTAAAACCAAACTCCCTAAGATCCCAACCAGAGAACCTTCTTCAAGAAAATTTTTTTCTTCTGAAAAAGGAAAATAAGTAGTTACCGATATTCCTCCCAAAAGGAAACTTCCCAAGAAAAACTCAAAGAAACCATCCTCTCTTCATATCCCTAGATCTCTGATGTTGAAAGAGTTTCATTCCAAGACACCTTCTATTCCTTCAGCTGACTCTGGCAAAAGGTATCTTGGGTCCTAAACCTCTTGACTATCCTCTAACCTCTAAGGCCATGAAAGTCAATGTGACCAATAATCACAAGAAAGCTGATCAAAGCTCTAAAAAGGTCTTTATATATAGAAAATGTTATAATTGTGGTAATACCTTTCATCTTGCTAAGGATTGTCCTCTAGAGAGAATTGATAAAAATGCTTCCAAGGATACTTCTTCTCCTTCTAACTCAAAAGGACCCATCTCCAAATAGGTACCAAAGAACTGATTTTCTTGTGATTGCAGGGTCTAGGGCACCAACAAATCTGGTATCTTGACAGCGGGTGCTTACGTCATATGACCGGCAACAAATCTCTTCTTGTAGACTTCGTGCCTACCAAAGGTCCTTCTGTCACCTTTGGTGATAACTCCAAAGGAAGCACTAAAGGTTATGGAATACTCTCAAATGGTTCCATCACCTTTAATAAAGTAGCTTATGTCGAAGGCTTGATGCACAATCTCCTAAGCATAAGCCAACTGTGTGATCTGGGCTACAAAGTGATGTTTGAATTATCTTCATGCATCATTTTCAACAAAAAGATGGAAACCGTACTCTCTGGCTACCGCAAAGAAAATGTCTATGTCATAGACATGGGACATAGCTCATCCTTCGGAACAAACATTTGTTTTGTCTCTGAAAACTCTGCCAAAAGATGTTGGCTCTGGCACAAGCGTCTCTCTCACCTCAACTTTAAGACTTTGAATGTCCTTTCAAACCAGGAGCTTGTCACGGGCATGCCAAAGTTGTCATTTGTGAAAGAAAAGCTGTGTGATGCATGTGAGAAAGGGAAACTCACAAAATCTTCCTTCAAGTCCAAGCAATGCTTCTCCATCACTCAGCCTCTTCAGATGCTCCACATGGATCTGTATGGACTAGTCAGTACCCCAAGCCTTGGTGGTAGAAGGTACATTCTGGTTATTATTGATGAATTCACTCGTTACACTTAGGTATTTTTTCTCAGGTATAAAAGTGACACTACTGAAGAAATCATAAAGTTCATCAAAAAGTCTGAAGTGTTGAATGGGCAGCTGGTAAGATCTGTAAGAAGTGACAACGGAACAGAATTCAAGAACAGTATGTTGGATGACTTTTTCAATGAAAAAGGCATCTCTCAGAACTTCTCTACCGTCAGAACTCCACAACAGAACGGTGTAGTGGAGAGAAAGAACAGAACGCTATGTGAAGCTGCCCGATCCATGCTGAGTGAATCTCACCTCCCTATCTACTTTTGGGCCGAAGCAATCAACACTGCATGCTTTACCCAAAATAGGTCCATCATTGTGAAAAGACACAATAAGACTCCTTATGAAGTCTTTTATGGTAGAAACCCAACATTGGTTTTCTTCATGTCTTTGGGTGTGTCTGCTACATTCTTAATGATAGAGAAAATTTGGGAAAATTTGATCCCAAAGCTGATGAAGGAATCTTCGTGGGATATTCTCTCACTTCCAAAGCTTTCAGCGTCTACAACCTCCGAAGGAAGTGTATTGATGAATCCATCCATGTCAAGTTTGATGACCTCAAGATATCATCACTCTCTTGTGATGATGAAGAATTGAACAAATGGATATCCTCCTGTGTTGATGATGGTCCTCTTCCAACATCATCAGACATTCCTTACACAGTTCCCACTTCTCTCTACCAAAACAATGAACCCTCTACATCTCACAACCCCTCCTCTCATCAAGAGGATGATTCTTAGCCTACCCAACCTCAACATACACTCCAAATAATCCCAGTCTCTCAATCTGATATTCATTACTCACCTATTCAAGCCGATCTTCCATCCATCTCTCCTCGAAATTTCCCTTCCAACTCTCTTCTACAAATCTCTTACCCTCCTCCTTTACCTCCTACCCTAAAGTGGACAAAAGATCACCCCATTGATCAAATCATTGGTGATCAACAAGCTGGTGTACAAACTCGAAGAGGTGTTGGTAACATTTGTCTCTATGTGAACTTCCTTTCTCTCATTGAACCAAAGAAAGTTGACGAAGCTCTAGCTGATCCATGTTGGATCATTGCCATTGCAAGAAGAACTTTCTCAGTTCGAAAGGAACAAAGTCTGGAGATTGGTTCCTCGTCCTTCCAGAAAAACCATCATAGGAACCAAGTGGGTCTTTCGGAACAAAATGGATGAAGAAGGCACGGTGATCAGAAACAAGGCCCGACTGGTTGCACAAGGCTATAGGCAAGAGGAAGGAATTGACTATGATGAAACATTTGCTCCTGTTGCAAGACTTGAAGCCATCAGAATCTTCCTTGCTCATGCTGCCTACAAGAACTTCAGAGTCTTCCAGATGGATGTCAAGAGTGCCTTTCTGAATGGGGAGCTAGCTGAAGAAGTCTATGTGAAACAACCCCCTGGCTTTGAAGATCCAGTCCATCCTGACTATGTGTACAGGTTAGACAAAGCTCTCTATGGTCTAAAGCAGGCTCCTCGTGCCTGGTATGACACTCTTGCTGACTTTCTCCTGAAGAACAAGTATACAAGAGGTAAAATTGACAACACTTTGTTCATCAAGCAAACTTCAGGTAATCTTATCCTTGTTCAAATTTATGTGGATGATATCATTTTTGGTGCCACAGATGAATCACTGTGTGATGAGTTTGCCTCTCTCATAAAAAGCCAATATGAGATGAGTATGATGGGGGAGCTTACCTTTTTCTTAGGACTTCAAGTTAAACAATCTTCAGAAGGAATCTTTATAAATCAAAGTAAATACATTCGTGACCTTCTGAAGAAGTTCCATTTTGAAAACTCCTCCCCCATGAAAACTCCCATGGCACCAACTTTGAAACTCCATGCTGATCCGGATGGTGTATCTGTGGATATCACCAGCTACCGATACATGATCGACTCTCTTCTTTATCTTACTGCGAGTAGACCAGACATTATGTTTGCTACTTGTCTGTATGCGCGTTACCAAGCCAATCCGAAAGAATCTCACTTGGCTGCAGTTAAACGCATTTTTCGGTATCTGAAAGGTACCATGAATCTGGGTCTTTGGTATCCCAAAGACTCAGGTTTTGATCTAATGGGGTATTCAGATTCTGATTTTGCAGGCTCTAAGATTGATAGGAAGAGCACCACTGGCAGCTGTCAACTCCTTGGTGGCAAGCTTGTTAGTTGGTCTAGCAAGAAGCAGAACTCAGTCTCCATCTCTACTGCTGAGGCTGAGTATGTAGCTTCTGGAAGTTGTTGTGCTCAAATCCTCTGGATGAAGAACCAACTTAGAGACTACAACCAACTCTACTCCCACATCCCGATTCTGTGTGACAACTCAAGTGCGATAGCCATCGCAAACAATCCGGTGCTACACTCTCGTTCCAAGCACATCGACATCCGATATCACTTCATTCGGGATCACATCTCTAAGGGTGATATCGAGTTACATTTCATCCCTACCGACCTCCAACTGGCGGATCTCTTCACCAAGCCTCTTGACGAAACTCGGTTCAAGTTTCTAATTGGAGAACTCCGTATGTTAAATGCCGATATTTAAATTTTCTTTTGTTCAAAAAAAAAAACAAAAAGAAAAGAAAAGAAATAAAAAAAAATAGGAGAGAGAAAAGAAATCAAAAAAAAAAAAGAAAGTAAAGAAAAAAAAAAGAAAAGAAATCAGTATTTTTTTCAATACAATTCAGTATTTTTTTTCTCACACTCATCTCTCTTTCTCTCTCCCTCTTTCGGCTCTCTCTCTCTTCCTCCCTCCCTTCTCCCACCGAAACCCCTCTCTCACCGAAACCCCCCTCTCTCTCTCCCTCTCCTTCGGCTATCTTTCTCTATCTCTCACCCTCTCTTTCGGCTCTCTCTCTCTCTTTCTCCTTACCCCTCTCCCTACCCGACCTCCCCTCCCCTCCCTACCCCTTCGGCTACCGACCCCCCTCCCCTCCCTCCCCCCTTTTCGGTAACCGAACCCCCCTCCCCCCACCCTTCGGTGTCTCTCTCTCTCTAGCCCTCTCCTTCTTCGGCTCTCTCTCTCTTTCTCCTTACCCCTCTCCCTAGCCGACCTCCCCTCCCCTCCCTACCCCTTCGGCTACCGACCCCCTTCCCCTCCCTCCCCCCTTTTCGGTAACCGAACCCCCCTCCACTACCCTTCGGCTATCTCCCTCTCTTTCTCTCTCACCTCCTCAACCGAAGCCACTAGCCAAAAAACCCCCCTTAATCTTTTGGTTTTCGGCTCTCCTCCCCCCACCACCGAAATTCAAACCTCCCAACCCCCTTATACCTTCCTAGCCGAAACCCCCCCTCCAACCGCCTAACCCCCTACCAAACACCCCCTAGGCCGAAGCCTCTCCCACACACCCCTTATAACTCCCTACCTCCCTCGGTAGCCGACACCCTCATCCCCCCCTTATAATTTTTTCTCGGCAATCACCCCCTCCCCCTCCCCCCTCTCGACCGAACATCCCCCCTCCCCACACCCTTCCACACACCGAAACCCCCCCCCCCCCCTTTCTACCCCATTCGGTCGATCCCACCACACCCCCCCTCCCTAATTTTTTTTCTTTCCTTTTCCTTTTTATTTCCCTTTCCCATCCCTTCCTTCTTACACCACCTACTATCTCCTACCTTTTCATCTTTTTCTTCCGTATCTTCTTTTCTCTCAAATCTTTTCCTTCCTTCCATTCCCCTACAATCCCTCTCCCTATTCTCCTACCATATCACATCCCATTTCAAATCCTTTCCTTTTCCTTTTCCTTTTCTCTCTCAATCTCCCTATAAATATCACCCTTCCTTCTTCATTTTTCACCACCACCACAACAAACATCCATCTTCTCTTTCTCTCACTCACCACCTTTCTTCCTCATAATTTTTTCTTTCATGGCTTCCTCCTCTTCCCCCAACCTTGTCAAGAAAACTGTGGTCACCTCTCCCACCTCTCATTCCGATCTAATTTTCAACCCTTGCAATCATGTTGCACGGTTGGAAAGTGATCCCAAGCATAGTGAGTTTGACCCGATTGCTTCCTTCCTCATGAAGTCTCCTCTTCACTATGCCTTGACATACAATCCACCAAAAATAAGCAAATTGCTCATTGGCAATTTTTGGCTTACTTGCGTCTATGACGCTACATCCGAGAAGGTGTCGACTTCCATTCTCTCCGACCCCGCTTCACCGGATCTCACTTTCGGGGTTGAAGATGTTCGTTCGGCACTTCATCTTCCTATCTACTCACCCTATGAAAAATTCCCACTTGGCAATGAGCATGAGGAGGTTGTTGCGGCTCTGAACTACATCCGTGGAGAACATGACAGGAGTATGGGCACGCTGCTTCGCAAAAACATGGGAGGTATCTGGCATTTCTTCTTCTCTCATGTTATTTTATGTCTTAGCAAGACGACTAGTGGACATGATCAATCTCCCTCTTCCATCACCCAACTGGCACATGCTCTTATCTTTCAAAGAAAGATTGATTTTGCGCGGTATTTCTTCCGTGAATTAGTAGTGTCATCACCCCTCACAAGCGGCCCCATGTCGCTTTTCCTCAGTTTATATGGCTCATCATTTATCATAAATTTGCTACTGCCATTGATGCCTCTCATAGCATCACTTTTGACTACAAGGCGCCAATTATGACGAAACCCCTTCTTCATAAGGGGCCTTTGACAACTGACAACCCTCTGCTTCCAGGTATGGTCTCTTTCCTTACTTCTCCCAATCTACAGTGGGGAGATGCCAAAGACACTCCGGTGTCCAAAGGTCCCTCCTCTGTAGTGGACCCTTCCCCCTCACCTCTTGTGATGTCGGCTAGCACTATCTCATCATCAGCTACTGACATCGCCGCACCTGCCCAAACGACCATACCACTGAAAGGACCTTCGGTGGTTAGCCATGCCTCAATGACCACCTCAAAGCGGCGGCACTCTACCTCTTCCCCTCCCTCTTCTCCCAAAAGAACGAGGAAGGTTTCTAGGGCCATCCCACATACTCCATCCTCCGATTCTTCACAATCGATGGATGTTGATATTGTCCCATTCGGGCCCGGGGATTCCGACATAGCCACTGCCACCACCTTTGTATCCTCACAAAAGGATGCAACTGTAATATTTGGGGACCCTCAACTTCCCTCCTCCACTTTATCCTTAGTGGATGAGGATGACTTGGTCTTCTCCTCGGACCAAGGTTCTGCTTTCTCACTGCATGGCCTTTCACCCGACCAATTCTTGGTCGATGTTTATGCACCGCCCGGTGAAACACGGGTCTTACCCAAGGCCAGTGTGGAGGGTATTTCAGAATATTTGGCTTATTTGCAACAGGGTCACAAGCAGGTGTCTACCTCCTCAATTCCTTCTACCTCTGATGTACGGGACACTCCTCCTTCTGCTCCCATCATCCCCCCCTGAACACATTTATCAAAATGCCAAAAAATCCCAAATGTGGGTATTATACAAATTTTGTAAAGTTAAATACTTCCAAAAATCAAAGATTAGCAAATAACCCAACATTTGACAATTTCATGTAGAACACATAAACACTTTAAAATAGACATTTTGGCATGTACAACGTTTTCACAAATCAACTTGAACTCACCTTGCTAGATTTAGGCTAAATCTAGATTTTACCCAACGAGCTCTTTTGAAGACCAGTTGAATCCTCAAGCCGAAAACTTCCAAAACCTAGATCCAAAGTTCCAACCCATAAATAACCATTTTCAACCATAAGGAAACGTTCGACAAACATAAAAATACCAAGATCCCAAACAAGATCAAAACCCTAATTTCTTCAAAACCACCAAATCCGAGATTTGAGATATCGAACCTTAAGAAACCACCTATGGAGCATTTATAACCTTGAAGACAAAGAGGCTTCCGAGAACACCCAATCCAACACTCCAACCCGAGCTCCCAACCGATGAACTTGATGAGGAAGATGAAGATGGGGGTTTTGTGGTTTAAGGTTTCAACTAGTTAGATGATGAAGAATCATGTGGTTCAAGGGGGAAAAACCATCAAAATGGGTTAGGGTTCGGTTTTAGTGTTTGGGAGAGAAAAGAGAAGAAGATGGAAGTGAGAAATGAGGAGAAAGGGTGAGAATTCAGACATTTTATGAGACAGGGGCCGCGGGCGACCTTGCCACGCGATAGTGACATTGTCACTATCGCGAGGGCACTCTCGCGGGGAATGTACCGTGGGATGTCACTATCGCGAGTCACAATCGCGCCACACGTATCGAGCCCCGAAAAAGGTCGAAACTCAAGATTCTCGCATGGGTCGACTCAAGGTTCGAAAGCACAACATTTACCACTCAAAAGATAGGCGGGAAGGCGAAGAGATAACCAACGAAGGATGTAACTTGCTTTACGAAAAACCGGGTGTTACATATTTCACAATATTTGGCTTATTTGCAACAGGGTCACAAGCAGGTGTCTACCTCCTCAATTCCTTCTACCTCTGATGTACGGGACACTCCTCCTTCTGCTCCCATCATCCCCCCCTGAAATTCTGGAGGCTATACAGGAAACAAACAGACAACACCGCCTCTTGGGGGCTCAGTTTCGTGATCATCAGACACTTCTGGGCTCTTTTGTCAAGGTCTCTTGTGACAAGCTGTTGTCTCTTGAGTCCTCCAATCATCACCTCACTACCCTAGTCACTGCTCTTCAGGCAGCCTCCAATGCTCGTGATGAGGTGGTTCGTCGTCTACAAGCGGCTTCCGAGTCTCATCAGGCCCTCACTGCTCAGATTCTTGAGTCCTTGAAGTCTCTTCATCAGAAGGTTGATTCTATGAAGGTTGTTCCCCGGACAGCCGCTGAGGGGGAGAAACAGGCGGTTCCAATATCTTCTGACAGTGGCCGTCAGGGTCCCAGTCCCATTTCCACCGATGCTCCAACTGAGGGGGAGCTTTCAAGACAAGGAGGAGACAAAGGAAAGACAAAGCTATCTCCTGACGAAGAGGCCTTCTTATCTTATCAACAAAAGTCTGCTGCTCTAAAGGCTTTTGTTTCTAAAGCTGATAGGCTCAAGATTAAACCACCAAACAAGGTCACCTCTGACTTTGGCTTTTCTAAAGCCAAGTTTGATTCTCATGACATCCTTTGGTACCGAAAGACTTTAATGGAAAGAAAGCTGAAGTTTAAAATTGATGAAATAAAGCTTGGCACCACCAAAGGTTCAAATACAGAGGTTCGGATGGTTATCATCAGGGAAGACAAAACTCGTCAATATATCAAATTCAACGACCTTGAAGATTATGGACTCTCTGAATGGTACGAAATATCTGAACTCTTATCTAAATCATTTAGTCGTCACAGGGCTTTGGCCAAAAAGACCATCAATGGTCTACTTGAAAAAATGAAAGCCTTTGCAAGAGATTACAAGCATTCTCCTAAAGAAGAAGCTCAAGTTCAGTATCTCAAAAAGATGTGTATCTCCTCCTCTCCACAACTCTCCTCTTCTGTCAATCAAAATCTATTCAAAGATCTGGCTGCCAAGGGATTAATATGAAGAATCTAAATATGAAGACTCCAGGCGGTCCGTGTCCGACCCGTTTTTCAATTATTGGTACTGTAGTGTGTAGGCCAACCAGAGGAGTCTATTTCTTCGATGAAAAAGAAACTCTCATGTTCTTCAGACATGAGGAGATCTCCATTGCTGACATCAAATTTCTGGTTGCTATCCTATCTCTTATCCCCGTAAGTTTTGAAGCCTCTCTCATTCGTAGTGATATTATTGCTGAGCTTCACAGAAGATCGAAAAATGAATGAGGTTCTTCTCTAAATCTCTCTATCTTTCTTATGTACTTGTAGCCGTGTTTTGTTAAGACATTATGTTTAATACAAGTGCATTTTCTCTTACTTAGTTTGTACATATATACTTCATTCTTTTATTCTTTTGTAAATGTCGGATATACTTTATAAATCCTTATACAAAAAAAAAACTATGTGAAAAGAACCCAAAAAGAGTAAAGATGGGTCAACATGAATTTATTCAGTATACTCTTTGTTTCATTCTTTAGTATGGATGTCATCATCAAATAGGGGGAGATTGTTGGGTCATCTGAAGATTTGAAGATGACCTCCTGATCTTCCATCTTATATCATCCTACTTAGAATATGTCTGAGGTTCTTTTAGCAGCTTGGTCTCTATACAAATGTTCGGTGAAGTCGAATATCAACCGAAGAAAACAAAGAAGGAGTACATCTCTCAAAGCGGATTGAAAATAGTCTCCTCAGCCTAAAGCCAAGCATGCCCAAGTGATCAACACCATCGGCCAGGATGATGTCAATCACATATCTTCAGGAGTGTGAAGGTGTTCTCACATCTTCAGGAGCCGAAGATCTCTCAAGTCTTCGGCAGCCGATGATCTCTCCTTAGAAGCGGAAGATGTTCTCACATCTTCAGGAGCCGAAGATCTCTCAAGTCTTCGGCAGCCGATGCTTAAGAATTTCTTTCAAACACATTGTACTTTTCTGACAAAGTATATTGTGATATCTTGCATTGACGTGGACCACATCTGAAGATCAGATAAAGTAAGTTTTGTCTACTACAACATTTTAAGGAAAGGTTTCTACCATCCTCTCTGCAGCAGGTCAACACTTCAAGCCAAAACACCTCAAGACAAAAGGTACATCTTGTACCTTGCTGAAGACCTGTGTCCATCCTTTGCTCAACAGGTGTCCCATGCATTTAATGCATGAGGCACTATAAATATGAAGGATGACTCAACATGCAAGATCACCAGCTCTCAAGCATTCAAGCTCTCTAAGTGCACTGGCATTCTCTCTCTAAGAAGTTCTTATTGTTTTCTAAGTGTTTTACAATTGTTCTTCATTTATCTTTGTGTAAGATTGTTTGCGATGGCTATCGCCCTAGAGTTGTCACACAGAATCGGGATGTGAGAGTACAGCTGATTGTAGTCTCTAAGTTGGTTCTTCATCCAGAGGATTTGAGCACAACAACTTCCAGAAGCTACATACTCAGCCTCAGCAGTAGAGGTGGAAACTGAGTTCTGCTTCTTGCTAGACCAACTAACAAGCTTGCCACCAAGGAGTTGACAGCTGCCAATGGTGCTCTTCCTATCAATCTTAGAGCCTGCAAAATTAGAATCTGAATACCCCATTAGATAAAAACCTGAGTCTTTGGGATACCAAAGACCCAAATTCATGGTACCTTTCAGATACCGAAAAATGCGTTTAACTGCAGCCAAGTGAGATTCTTTCGGATTGGCTTGGTAATGCGCACACAGACAAGTAGCAAACATAATGTCTGGTCTACTCGCAGTAAGATAAAGAAGAGAGTCGATCATGCCTCGGTAGCTGGTGATATCCACAGATACACCATTCGGATCAGCAAGGAGTTTCAAAGGTGGTGCCATGGGAGTTTTCATGGGGGAGGAGTTTTCAAAATGGAACTTCTTCAGAAGGTCACGAATGTATTTACTTTGATTTATAAAGATTTCTTCTGAAGATTGTTTAACTTGAAGTCCTAAGAAAAAGGTAAGCTCTCCCATCATACTCATCTCATATTGGCTTTTCATGAGAGAGGCAAACTCATCACACAGTGATTCATCTGTGGCACCAAAAATGATATCATCCACATAAATATGAACAAGGATAAGATTACCTGAGGTTTGCTTGATGAACAAAGTGTTGTCAATTTTACCTCTTGTATACTTGTTCTTCAGGAGAAAGTCAGCAAGAGTGTCATACCAGGCACGAGGAGCCTGCTTTAGACCATAGAGAGCTTTGTCTAACCTGTACACATAGTCAGGATGGACTGGATCTTCAAAGCCAGGGGGTTGTTTCACATAGACTTCTTCAGCTAGCTCCCCATTCAGAAAGGCACTCTTGACATCCATCTGGAAGACTCTGAAGTTCTTGTAGGCAGCATGAGCAAGGAAGATTCTGATGGCTTCAAGTCTTGCAACAGGAGCAAATGTTTCATCATAGTCAATTCCTTCCTCTTGCCTATAGCCTTGTGCAACCAGTCGGGCCTTGTTTCTGATCACCGTGCCTTCTTCATCCATTTTGTTCCGAAAGACCCACTTGGTTCCTATGATGGTTTTTCTGGAAGGACGAGGAACCAATCTCCAGACTTTGTTCCTTTCGAACTGAGAAAGTTCTTCTTGCAATGGCAGTGATCCAACATGGATCAGCGTCAACTTTCTTTGGTTCAATGAGAGAAAGGAAGTTCACATAGAGACAAATGTTACCAACACCTCTTCGAGTCTGTACACCAGCTTGTTGATCACCAATGATTTGATCAATGGGGTGATCTTTTGTCCACTTTAGGGCAGGAGGTAAAGAAGGAGGGTAAGAGATTTGTAGAGGAGAGTTGGAAGGGAAATTTCGAGGAGAGATGGATGGAAGATCGGCTTGAATAGGTGAGGAATGAATGTCAGATTGAGAGGTGGGATGATTTGGAGTGTATGTTGAGGTTGGGTAGGCTGAGGATCATCCTCTTGATGAGAGGAGGGGTTGTGAGATGTAGAGGGTTCATTGTTTTGGTAGAGAGAAGTGGGAACTGTGTAGGGAATGTCTGATGATGTTAGAAGAGGACCATCACCAACGAGTTTGACTTTTGAAAAGAAGGTTGGTAGGCTTCTGAAGGGTCATTGGGGTCCTCTTGACTATTGTTTTCAGAATCAGAGGGATAAGTGATCCTAGGGACACACACAGTACTTTTGGAAGATTCACCGACAAGAGCTAGGGAAAAGCCTTTGATGTCTTTTGTGATTGACTTCCTAAGCAGTTTAGTCTGCTCATAGTTGAAGAGAGTGCCATACAAGGCAGTGAGAGGCATGGAATCAAGATCCTTGGTAGACTTGATACAAGTACAGATATTTTCCCAAAACTCAGGAAGACAGTCCATAAACTTGCACAAGACTTCCTCATTATCATAGATGCGACCCACAAGTTTAAGATCGTTGAGAAGACTGTTAAAGCGATTGTAGTAGTCTGAGAGAGACTCACCCTTCTCATGAGAAAATAGTTCATACTTTCTTACAAGAGCAATCTTTTTGCTCTTTTTCACTTCAGACGTACCTTCATAAAGAACACACAGAGTGGACCACATTTCTTTTGCAGTAGAAAGGTTAACAAGAGAATGGTAGACCTCATCAGGCAGAGAGAGGGCAATGATGGCTCTGACTTTAGTATCAAGAGCTATGAGACGTCTGTCTTCATCATTGTATTTACTAGGGTCCTTTACAATGTATCTCCCAGTAGTTGGAGTTCTTTCTTCCTCAGAAGAGTCCTCATCAGCTTTTGCCTTGTCTGCATTGTAACGGTCCCAAACTCTAGGAATAAAAGGACCTTTATGTAAGATAGTAGGATGTCTGCTGTCAACTCCTAAGAAGAGTATCATACGACTTTTCCACAGGAAGAAGTTATTGGGGTTAAACTTTGGTGGTTTGGCTATAGAGCCATTGTCGTATGAAACAACAGTGGTGTTTTGAGAAGAAACATTTTTTAAAGAAGAAGAAGAAGAAGAAGAAGAGGCTGCCATCACAGATCTAGTTTATTGAGTTAAACTAAACCGCTCTGATACCACTTGTTGGTCCCAAATAGCAGTAAGTAATAAGAAAAATATTGTAGAAGGGGGGTTGAATACAATACTCACAATTTTTCACTTAATTTAATTCTTATTGATTTGAAATCAAGAATTACACATAGAAAACTTTTGATTGTTGCGGAAGAGAATAGATGCAATCTATTCAAACAATCTTACACAAAGAGAAATGAAGAACAATTGTAAAACACTTAGAAAACAATAAGAACTTCTTAGAGAGAGAATGTCAGTGCACTTAGAGAGCTTGAATGCTTGAGAGCTGGTGATCTTGCATGTTGAGCCATCCTTCATATTTATAGTGCCTCATGCATTAAATGCATGGGACACCTGTTGAGCAAAGGATGGACACAGGTTTTATGTAAGGTACAACATGTACCTTTTGTCTTGAGGTGTTTTGGTTTGAAGTGTTGACCTGCAGAGAGGATGGTAGAGACCTTTCCTTAAAATGTTGTAGTAGACAAAACTTACTTTTATCTGATCTTCAGATGAGGTCCACGTCAATGCAAGATATCATAATATACTTTGTCAGAAAAGTACAATGTGTTTGAAAGAATTCCTTAAGCATAGACTGCCGAAGACTTGAAAGATCTTCGGCTCCTGAAGATGTGAGAACACCTTCATACTCTAAGGAGAGATCATCGACTACCGAAGACTTGAGAGATCTTCGGCTGCTCCTTGAAGATGTGAGAACACCATCATACTCTAAGGAGAGATGAGATCATCGGCTGCCGTAGACCTGAGAGATCTTCGGCTCCTGAAGATGTGAGAACACCTTCATACTCCTGAGAGATATGTGATTGACACCATCCTGGCCGATGGTGTTGACCACTTGGGCATGCTTTGGCTTTAGGCTGAGGAGACTGTCTTCAATCCGCTTTGAGAGATGTACTATTTCTTTGTATTCTTCGGCTGATCTTCGACTTCACCGAACATTTGTATAGAAACCAAGATGCTAAAAGAACCTCAGACATATTCTAAGTAGGATGATATAAGATGGAAGATCAGGAGGTCATCTTCAAATCTTCAGATGACCCAACAATCTCCCCCTATTTGATGATGACATCCATACTAAAGAATGAAACAAAGAGTATACTGAATAAATTCATTTTGACCCATCTTTACTCTTTTTGGGTTCTTTTCACATAGTTTTTTTTTTGTATAAGGATTTATAAAGTATATCCGACATTTACAAAAGAATAAAAGAATGAAGTATATATGTACAAACTAAGTAAGAGAAAATGCACTTGTATTAAACATGATGTCTTAACAAAACACGGCTACAAGTACATAAGAAAGATAGAGAGATTTAGAAAAGAACCTCATTCATTTTTCGGTCTTTTGTGAAGCTCAGCAATAATATCACTACGAATGAGAGAGGCTTCAAAACTTACGGGGATAAGAGATAGGATAGCAACCATAAATTTGGTGTCAGCAATGGAGATCTCCTCATGTCTGAAGAACATGAGAGTTTCCTTTTCATCGAAGAAATAGACTCCTCTGGTTGGCCTAGACACTACAGTACCAATACTTGAAAAATGGGTCGGACACGGACTTCCTGGAGTCTTCATATTTAGATTCTTCATATCAGGGATTAATCGCTTGGCAGCCAGATCTTTGAATAGATTTTGATTGACAGAAGAGGAGAGTTGTGGAGAGGAGGAGATACACATCTTTTTGAGATACTGAACTTGAGCTTCTTCTTTAGGAGAATGCTTGTAATCTCTTGCAAAGGCTTTCATTTTTTCAAGTAGACCATTGATGGTCTTTTTAGCCAAAGCCCTGTGACGACTAAATGATTTAGATAAGAGTTTAGATATTTCGTACCATTTAGAGAGTCCATAATCTTCAAGGTCGCTGAATTTGATATATTGACGAGTTTTGTCTTCCCTGATGATAACCATCCGAACCTCTATATTTGAACCTTTAGTGGTGCCAAGCATTATTTTATCAATTTTAGATTTCAACTTTCTTTCCATTAAAGTCTTTCGGTACCAAAGGATGTCATGAGAATCAAACTTGGCTTTAGAAAAGCCAAAGTCAGAGGTGACCTTGTTTGGTGGCTGAATCTTGAGTCTATCATCTTTAGAAACAAAAGCCTTTAGAGCAGCAGACTTTTGTTGATGAGATAAGAAGGCCTCTTCGTCAGGAGATAGCTTTGTCTTTCCTTTGTCTCCTCCTTGTCTTGAAAGCTCCCCCTCAGTTGGAGCATCGGTGGAAATGGGAGTGGGACCCTGACGGCCGGTGTCAGAAGATATTTGAACCGCCTGTTTCTCCCCCTCAGCGGCTGTCCGGGGAGCAATCTTCATAGAATCAACCTTCTGATGAAGAGACTTCAAGGACTCAAGAATCTGAGCAGTGAGGGCCTGATGAGACTCGGAAGCCGCTTGTAGACGACGAACCTCCTCATCACGAGCATTGGAGGCTGCCTGAAGAGCAGTGACTAAGGTAGTGAGGTGATGATTGGAGGACTCAAGAGACAACAGCTTGTCACAAGAGACCTTGACAAAAGAGCCCAGAAGTGTCTGATGATCACGAAACTGAGCCCCCAAGAGGCGGTGCTGTCTGTTTGTTTCCTGTATAGCCTCCAGAATTTCAGGGGGGGATGATGGGAGCAGAAGGAGGAGTGTCCCGTACATCAGAGGTAGAAGGAATTGAGGAGGTAGACACCTGCTTGTGACCCTGTTGCAAATAAGCCAAATATTGTGAAATATGTAACACCCGGTTTTTCGTAAAGCAAGTTCCATCCTTCGTTGGTTATCTCTTCGCCTTCCCGCCTATCTTTTGAGTGGTAAATGTTGTGCTTTCGAACCTTGAGTCGACCCATGCGAGAATCTTGAGTTTCGACCTTTTTCGGGGCTCGGTACGTGTGGCGCGATTGTGACTCGCGATAGTGACATGTGTCACTATCGCGTGGCACAATCGCCGGGGGTGTACCACCCGTGGTACATTCCCCGCGAGAGTGCCCTCGCGATAGTGACAATGTCACTATCGCGTGGCAAGGTCGCCCACGGCCCCTATCTCATAAAATGTCTGAATTCTCACCCTTTCTCCTCATTTCTCACTTCCATCTTCTTCTCTTTTCTCTCCCAAACACTAAAACCGAACCCTAACCCATTTTGATGGTTTTCCCCCTTGAACCACATGATTCATCATCATCTAACTAGTTGGAACCTTAAACCACAAAACCCCCATCTTCATCTTCCTCATCAAGTTCATCGGTTGGGAGCTCGGGTTGAAGTGTTGGATTGGGTGTTCTCGGAAGCCTCTTTGTCTTCAAGGGTAAGTTTTCTTGTATTAAGGTTATAAATGCTCCATAGGTGGTTTCTTAAGGTTCGATATCTCAAATCTCGGATTTGGTGGTTTTGAAGAAATTAGGGTTTTGATCTTGTTTGGGATCTTGGTATTTTTATGTTTGTAGAACGTTTCCTTATGGTTGAAAATGGTTATTTATAGGTTGGAACTTTGGATCTAGGTTTTGGAAGTTTTCGGCTTGAGGATTCAACTGGTTTTCAAAAGAGCTCGTTGGGTAAAATCTAGATTTAGCCTAAATCTAGCAAGGTGAGTTCAAGTTGATTTGTGAAAACGTTGTACATGCCAAAATGTCTATTTTAAAGTGTTTATGTGTTCTACATGAAATTGTCAAATGTTGGGTTATTTGCTAATCTTTGATTTTTGGAAGTATTTAACTTTACAAAATTTGGATAATACCCACATTTGGGATTTTTGGGCATTTTGATAAATGTGTTCAGGGGGGATGATGGGAGCAGAAGGAGGAGTGTCCCGTACATCAGAGGTAGAAGGAATTGAGAAGGTAGACACCTGCTTGTGACCCTGTTGCAAATAAGTCAAATATTCTGAAATACCCTCCACACTGGCCTTGGGTAAGACCCGTGTTTCACCGGGCGGTGCATAAACATCGACCAAGAATTGGTCGGGTGAAAGGCCGTGCAGTGAGAAAGCAGAACCTTGGTCCGGGGAGAAGACCAAGTCATCCTCATCCACTAAGGATAAAGTGGAGGAGGGAAGTTGAGGGTCCCCAAATATTACAGTTGCATCCTTTTGTGAGGATACAAAGGTGGTGGCAGTGGCTATGTCGGAATCCCCGGGCCCGAATGGGACAATATCAACATTCGTCGTTTGTGAAGAATCGGAGGATGGAGTATGTGGGATGGCCCTAGAAACCTTCCTCGTTCTTTTGGGAGAAGAGGGAGGGGAAGAGGTAGAGTGCCGCCGCTTTGAGGTGGTGGGTGAGGCCTGGGTAACCACCGAAGGTCCTTTCAGTGGTATGACCGTTTGGGCAGGTGCGGCGGTGTCAGTAGCTGATGATGAGATAGTGCTAGCCGACATCACAAGAGGTGAGGGGGAAGGGTCCACTACAGAGGAGGGACCTTTGGACACCGGAGTGTCCTTGGCATCTCCCCACTGTAGATTGGGAGAAGTAAGGAAAGAGACCATACCTGGAAGCAGAGGGTTGTCAGTTGCCAAAGGCCCCTTATGAAGAAGGGGTTTGGTCATAATTGGCTTGGCGCCTTGTAGTCAAAAGTGATGCTATGAGAGGCATCAATGGCAGTAGCAAATTTATGATAAATGATGAGCCATATAAACCGAGGAAAATCGACATGGGGCCGCTTGTGAGGGGTGATGACACTGACTAATTCACGGAAGAAATACCGCGCAAAATCAATCTTTCTTTGAAAGATAAGAGCATGTGCCAGTTGGGTGATGGAAGAGGGAGATCGATCATGTCCACTAGTCTTCTTGCTAAGACATAAAATAACATGAGAGAAGAAGAAATGCCAGATACCTCCCATGTTTTTGCGAAGCAGCGTGCCCATACTCCTGTCATGTTCTCCACGGATGTAGTTCAGAGCCGCAACAACCTCCTCATGCTCATTGCCAAGTGGGAATTTTTCATAGGGTGAGTAGATAGGAAGATGAAGTGCTGAACGAACATCTTCAACCCCGAAAGTGAGATCCGGTGAAGCGGGGTCGGAGAGAATGGCCGACACCTTCTCGGAAGAAGCGTCATAGACACAAGTAAGCCAAAAATTTCCAATGAGCAATTTGCTTATTTTTGATGGATTGTATGTCAAGGCATAGTGAAGAGGAGACTTCATGAGGAAGGAAGCAATCGGGTCAAACTCACTATGTTTGGGATCACTTTCCAACTGTGTAACATGATTGCATGGGTTGAAAATTAGATCGGAATGAGAGGTGAGGGAGGTGACCACAGTTTTCTTGACAAGGTTGGGGGAAGAGGAGGAAGCCATGAAAGAAAAAAAAATTATGAGGAAGAAAGGTGGTGAGTGAGAGAAAGAGAAGATGGATGTTTGTTGTGGTGGTGGTGAAAAATGAAGAAGGAATGGTGATATTTATAGGGAGATTGGGAGGGAAAAGGAAAAGGAAAGGATTTGAAATGGGATGTGATATGGTAGGAGAATAGGGAGAGGGATTGTAGGGGAATGGAAGGAAGGAAAAGATTTGAGAGAAAAGAAGATATGGAAGAAAAAGATGAAAAGGTAGGAGATAGTAGGTAGTGTAAGAAGGAAGGGATGGGAAAGGAAATCTTGGGAAAGGGAAGTTTTTTCTCGACATTTTTATGAATTTTCTTGAGTTAATTCAATCATAAAATGAACAACATTGAGTAATTTGCAAGACGTAAAAATCTATTGGTTTTTACCAATGATGCAGGGCTCCATTAATGGGAGCAATAAATAATATTTCTAAATGGAAGACCATTGAGAGAACGATAAGAATCGTAGGTTATATTGTTTTTTCTCACTATTCCAATTTCTTGGTGAGTCACTTACTTACATGCTCATTTACTTCTCATTTAAGATACCACTCATGTTGACTAGTGTGTGCAAATTAGTATTTCGCTCTATTTTTAAAATTGTGATAAGAAGGAACTTCCAACTATGTTTGGATTCCATAAGTAGGTAAGTGCCTATAACCCCATCCACATCAGGTAAGTGCCTATAACCCCATCCACATTTTTTTAGACCAACGATGTATACATTTTATGATAAGCATCATACCACATTTTTTTAGACCAACGATGTATACATTTTATAATAAGCATATGACATATCCTTAGATTGTCCATATGCGACAACTTCTTTACTGTTTTTTATTTTATTTTATAACTAATTAGGTATTGTATTTTGGCAATGGTTTCTAATTTTCTTGCTTTTGTTTTGTAACTTCAGTTTTTTACTTTCTATTTTTCTTTGCATGATAATTCCATTTGTTGTTATTTAGTGCTAATATTCTTTGATCATGTCTTTATAGTGTGTCATACTTGTTTGGTATGGAATTAATCATTCTTGTTGATTGCATTAGGCTACTTTGTCATCCCCATTTTTTTTTTTTTAATCTTGACTGCACATGTTTTCTGTAGTTAACTTTTTGTGTAAGTTAGATTATCTGAGCATTCTATTTCATTTTTATCTTGTTGACTCTCGGATGCTTTTTGATTTTTACATCAACGTGATGATATAATATATGTGCATTACCTTCCTACTATTGTTGATATGACTATTTTACGTTTAAATTTTTAACTAACATGTCTTTGTCTACGTGTAACAATTTTCTTTTCTTGTTGATATTAACTTTTTTAGTTGATTTGGATTCTTTAATGAGTAGAGTATGTTTACATTATTTTTCATCTATGTTGTTCTTTGCTTGCACACATCTTCTATCGTAATTTTTTTTGATAATGAGCATCTATGCTTGTATAACGTTTTCCTTTCTTGTTACATTTGCTTTGACAACGAAATTTCCGTTTTTTCGGTTTTGACTTCCACACTTTTTTTGTTCTTCCTTTGCAAGTCTTGAGAATGTCCTTACACTACGTTTTCCATTTGTGTCGTACGGATGTATATGTGTTTGATTTTGAGTTTGTAGTACTCGGCACAAACATTTCCATTTTTGTTTATTTTGACATTTGATGTATTGGGGTTTTGTTGGTGTGCAACCTCTTCTATATTCTTGTTGAGTTTTACATTCGTGCTTGTTTGATAAAATCATTTGCTAATAGTTGCCTTTTTTTCTTTTCTTTGTCCCATTTCTTTGTTTATAGACATTGTTGTAGATTTTGTGTGATATTGGTTTGCTTCAATTAAGATTATTGACATTGACTTATTTAGTTGTTTTGACGTCTTTAATGAGTAGGAGTATGCGTACATTATCGTCATTTTTGTTGTTATTTGCTTGTGCACATCTTCTATTGTAAATTCTGATGATGAGCATTTACTTTTGCGTCACGTTTTTCTTTCTTGTTTGTTTTGGTCCAAGAACAAAATTTTCTTTTTATCAGTTTTGACATCTTCACTTTTTTGTTCTTTCTGTACATAGATTGTCTTTGCACAAGTTTCCATTTTGTATTGTAGGGATGTATATATGTGTTAGTTTTTAACTATGTAATACTTGCGTAACCATTTCCCTTCTTGAAATGAATACTATTTAACTTCCGACCTTCGTGCTAGATTACTTGGTTGTCAAACTGTTTTTATTTGTCAAAATCCCAAGCTCTAGTCGAAGTAGGAAATAAATGTAAATGCTAAATTGACTAAGATGTACGCGCCAACAAATACTCACATCACATTCATGAGTTTCTTCTTATACTTGGAAATAGGTGAATAGGCCTTGAACCCAAAACTTTTCTACTCATAATCATAGGTTGTAATACCAATCGCCGGATGTTTTATAATAATTGATACAAACACATGGCTTGCGACCGAATAGGATTAACATTACGAATGTTCTTTGTGCTTTATGACAAATGACTTGTGATTTCTAGATAAAAAATATGAAATACTTGGATTCTCAATGTGTGGCTACCTTATTGAGAATGGAGAAAGGACCTAAACCCTAAACCCTAAGAAAGATAAGGCTCACTCTCATTTAAAAATAAGGTTAGTTTTCGTGTTCTTCTATTTTGTTGATATATTTACAAATTTTCATTAGTTATTTGAATCAATATGAACAATATTTATCTAAGTAATCAACAAGACTTAATAGTTTCTTGGATTCTAGTTTATGTTTCTTGCAGGGTATCTATTAGCAAAGATCTAGGGATCCATCAATCGGTGCAATGAACGGTATGTCTAAATTGAAAACCGTACCAATACCAAAACGGTATCTATTAGCCACTTACTAACTTGTTAATTTACTTCTCATGCGAGATGCCACTTATGTTGACTACTGTGTTCAAATTGGTATTTTTGCTCGGTTTTTAAAATTGTCGACATGGGGGAAGTTTCAACAACGTTGGGATCTCTCAAAAAGGTTTAAACATCAAATAAATGTCTATTACTCCATCCAAAATTGTTTTCAGAATAATGATACATATGTTATGATTTATGCCATATCATTTAATTGTCTACAATTGACCTTTCACTTGTTTTTCAAATTATATGTTCTTTTGGATTATTTTACTAATGGGGCAATGTATATCGGCAACAATTTCTATTCTTCTTGTTTTCGGTTTGCAACTTAATTTAAACTTTTTAGTTTTTTTTTGCGCAATAATTTCATTTGTCTTTATTCAATGCTCATATTCTTTGATCTTGTCTTCTAGTGTGCTTTTCATACTTGTTTAGTATTCAATTAACCATTCTTGTTGATTTGCATTAGGCTTCTTTGCCATTCTCCATTTTTTTTATCTCGACCGCATATGTTTTTCTTTAGTTTGCATTTTGTGTAAATGAGATTGTGTGAGCATTATATGTCCTTTTGTTCTTGTTGACTTTTAGACGCTTTTGATTTTAAGCAAATGTGATAGGATAATATATGTGCATGACCTTCGTACTATTGTTGATTTTTACTATATTACATTAATTTTTTATTAACATGTTTTTGTCTATACGCAACATTTTTCTTTTCTTGTTGATAAGATTTTTTTAGTTGCTTTGGATTCTTTAATGAGTAGAAATATGTGTACGTTATCTTTCATTTATGTTGTTTGCTTGTGCAAATCTTCTATTATCAATTTTGATGATGAAAATCTATGTTTGCATCACGTTTTCCTCTTTTGTTTCATTTGGTCTAAGAACGAAAATTTTGTTTGTTTGTTTTGTCATCCTCACTCTTTTTGTTATGTCTTTACATAGCTTGTCATTGGACCATTTTTCCATTTTGTGTGTTAAGGACCTATATACGTGTTACATTTTAATTGTGGAATATTTGGCATAACAATTTCCGTTGTTTATTTTGACCTTCGATGTATTGGGTTTTTGTCGATGTGCAACCTTTTTATATTATTGTTGAGTTCACTTTTGTGCTTGTGTGATAAATCATTTGTTAATGTTTGCCTTATTTTCTTCTTTGTGTCATTTACGCTGTTCTTTGTTTATAAACATGGTCGTATATTTTGTGTGATGATTGTGGCTTGCTTTAATTGAGATAATTGTTGATTTTGATCACCATGTATCTCCCATCTTTTGTTTATCAAGTGTTTTGAGAAGCGTTGGGTATTCTTGTTTAAGATTGTTTTTATATGATTAAACGTTTACATAAACGGGTTTGCATTTTTTGACATTGTCTCCATTACGTCTCTTATGTTGACTTTTAAATGACGGTGTTTTGTGTATGCATAACCTTTCCATTTATGTGTATCTTGACTTTCATATTTATTCGATTTGTATGTAAAATGGGGTGTGTGTAATCCAAACATATTTCATCGTTATTGATTTTATTTTTATTTGTTGTAAACTTTTGCTCGATTTTATCTGTTTTGATTGTGTACAAACTTCTATGCATTTATTTGATTTTGACTATTCTCTTTGGGGTGATTAACCATTTTTTCCGTGTATAAACAAGGTTGTGGATTTTGTGAGATGATTAGGCTTGCTTAAATTTAAAATTATTGTTGATTTTGATCACTATGCTTGTCTGGATTTTGGCTTATCATGTACTTTATGCAATTTTGGTTATTTTTATTTCATGTGTATCTTGACTTTTATGTGTATTCGATTTACTACTGAATGTAACGTTGGTTGTGTCTAAATGGAAGACCATACCGACTGATTTTATCTGTTTTTATTGTGTATAAACTTTTATGCTAATAGGCTATTGTCTTCGGTGGTGTTTTCCCATTTTTTTCGTGCATAAACAAGGTTATGGAACTTGTGAGATGGTTAGGCTTGCTTAAATTCAAGATTACTGTTGATTTTGATCACTATGATTGTTTGGATTTTGGCTTATCATGTACTATGTGCAACTTTGGTTATTTTTGTTTCTTGTGTATATGGACTTTCATGTCTATTCGATTTACTGTTACATGTAACGTAGGTTGCTATATTCTTGTGCATATTTTTTTATTGTACATCTTAATGATGAACATCTATGTTTGCATCACGTTTTCCTTTTTTGTTTCATTTGATCTAAGAACGATATTTTTGTTTGTTTGTTTTGACATCCATTGTAACAACCTGAACATTTATACATTCAATAAAATAACATTTCTTACTAAATACTGCCCCAGGCTTACACTTTCAGAGTACAAGGTTTACAACTATCTTTTACTACACAATTGAGTTCAAAAAAAAAATTAAACTATTGCAGGAAGTCTTCTATCTCCTGGAAATAGCTTACATCTTCTCTTTTCCCTTATCTGTACTTGCTACTTTTCGATAACCTGAAACAGGATTATAATTTTGAAATAGCGAGGGTTAGACCAATGGTCTAGTGAGTCCCCTCCAATCACTACTGCAACAGTTCAAATATTAATTAAAACATTTAAACAAAGCCTTATATCTGAAAAACATAACCTGCTCTTTTAATCAAACTTTAAAACACTTTATGCTTCGCAGGCATAACTCAATCTACTGGCCATCACTGACCACTTTTTACGCTTCGCAAGCGTACCTTAAGCTACTGACCAACATTTCCGTCAAAGACGGTATGTCTGTCTCGCACTGCCTTATTTTAGGGACACACTTTAATGGCATAAACGGGCTACACTCCCCGGTACGAGCAGGCGGGTCACACTTCCCGACTTAGGTCAGACTTCTGACTCAAATGTATGCATACACCTAGTCCTGACTATATATAAAACAAGTTTATATAAACTGAGCATAAACATGTCAATCTGATTAAATCAATCTTTTGCAATAATTTTGTATACTTTCAATACTATAAATGCGCAGTATATAAAACCCACATTTATCAATTAACTGCTAAAATCATAAAAGATTTAGTTTGAAAGACTCACCTCTGATTCTTCTTGATTAACTCTGACTTCTATGATTAACACCACCTACGATGGTATTAAAAACAAAGGTAAGCTAATTGGTGACTAACACCCTTTCCTTCTATAAACACATCAAATTCAACATACTGCTACTATCCCGGTCAAAACCACTTCGGTCAACACCACGGCCGATTAACATACTAGCGGTCAAATACACCTTACCGGTCGAATACCCTTACCGGTTTGAACAACATACCGGTCGGATACTCTTATCGGTTGAACAACATACCGGTCGAATACTCTTACCGGTTGAACAACATGCCGGTCGAATACTCTTACCGGTTGAACAACATACCGGTCGAATACAATATATCAGTCGACCCTACTTTCGGTCCATATCATCGTTTAGGTCCTATACCAGTCGAGTTCATACTAAGTTGGTTTACAGTAAACTCAAATCCATGAATCGATTGAAAACACGGATAAAAGCTTAAATAACACAACTATTTACTGACTATAGCATGCAGATAGAAGTATTAAGCTAAAATCATACCTCTATTTGACCAAAAACGATCGATCCTTCAAGATCTCTTTCTCTTTCTCTCTGCTTCTTGCTCTGAGTTCTCTTTCTTTCTAAGTCAGTCTCAAAAATCAATTCAGTATGAAAAACAAACAAATATCTGATACTTAAGTTATATATAACCAATGTTTCAATACCCCCCCCCCCCCCCAACTTTGGGTCTCGCTTAACTTTTCACCCAACTTCCAAAATTAATAAAAATTTCAGATACGGATATTACATCCACACTTTCATGTTCTTTTTTTACATAGATTGTCCTTGCATCAAGTTTTCAATTTTGTGTTCTTGGGACGTATATGCGTGTTAGATTTTAATTTTGGAATACTTGGTATAACCATTTTTGTTCTTGTTTATTTTTGACCTATGATTGGGTTTTTGTAGATGTGCAACTTTTTTATATTCTTGATGAGTTTTACTTTGTGCTTGTCTGATAAATCTTTTTGTTAATGGTTGCCTTATTTTAATTTTTGTGTCGTTCACCGAATTTTTTGTTTATAAACATGAGGGTATGTTGTGTGAAGAGGGGTGCTTTCGTGTGTATCTGGACTTTCATGTCTATTCGATTTACTATTGGATGTAACATGGGTTGCTATTTGCTTGTGCACATTTTTTATTGTAAACTTTAATGATGAGCATTTATGTTTGCATCACGTTTTCCTTTCTTATTTCATTTGGTTTAAGAACAAAATATTTTTGTTTGTTTGTTCCGACATCCTCATTTTTTTGTTCTTCCTTTACATAGATTGTCCTTGCACCACGTTTTCCATTTTGTGTTCTTCGGACGTATTTATGTGTTAGATTTTAATTGTGGAATACTTGGCATAACCATTTCCGGTCTTGCTTATTTTTATCTATGATGTATTGTGTTTTTGTCGGTGTGCAACTTTTTTATATTCTTGATGAGTTGCCTTATTTTAACTTTTGTGTCGTTACCGAATTCTTTGTTTATAAACATGAGCGTATATTTTGTGTGAAGAGTGGGCTTGCTTTATTTAAGATCATTGTTGATTTTGATCACTATGCTTCTCTCATCTTTGGTTTATGAAGTGTTATGAGCAACGTTAGGTATTTTTGTTTAAGATTGTTTTTATATGATTAAACCTTTTCATAATTGGGTTTGCATTTTTAAATAATTGTATCTTGTGTATGCATAATCTTTTCGTTTATGTGTATTCGATTTTTATGTAAAGTGGGTTGTGTGTAGTCGAAACCTATTTCATCGTTGTTGATTTTTATTTTTACTCGTTTTAAATTTTGCCTGTTTTTATCTGTTTCTTGTATACAAACTTCTATGTTATTGTTTGATTTTGACTATTCTCTTTGGTGATGTTTTCCCTTTTATTTGTGTATAAACATTGTTGCATATTTTGTGAGATGATTGGGCTTCCTTGAGTTTAAAGATTATTGTTGATTTTGATCACTATGCTTGTCTGGATTTACGCTTATCATGTACTATATGCAACTTTTGGTCATCCTTATTTCATGTTATCATGACTTTCATATGTATTCTATTTACTATTAAATGTAACGTGGGTTGTGTCTAATCCCAACATATTTCGTTCGTTCTTGATTTTTATTTTTAACGATTCCTAGATTTTGCATAATTATATGTGTTTTGATTGTGTTCGACTTTTATCCTATTATTTTGTTTGACTATTGTTAGAACATAAATATGTTCACTTTAGAAGTTTAGTAAAGTAATCACATGTATTGTAGATTGGGTCTTGTAATGAGTTTGGGCTTAAATGTGTAACAAGGGTATGGGAGTATATAAGGAGTCTGTTTAGTGTTTTAGTCTGTAAGTTTTCATTCAGAAATATAGACATACGAGTTCTCTCACAGTAGTTGTAGTTTACTTTTATGTCTTTAATAAAACTACAGATTCCTTCTCTAATTCCTTGTTAATTCTCAATTGTTCAATCAATCCATGATCTCAGGACCTAACAAGTGGTATCAGAGCCAAACGACGAAATCATTCATCGACGATTGAGATCAGATTCGATTGAAAAGAACAGTCACTGTTGGAATTTTTTCGAAGTCGTTAATTGATGTTGTTTTTGATGTTCTTTGTTCTTAAATCGATTCTGTGCTCATAGTCGAACTAAATGGAATCTATTACAGTGTTTAATTTCATCAATTGTAGACGAATTGATCAATCTTTGAGTAATTTTGTTCGAAAACCGTTTTCACTGTAGTTGAGATCGAAATGTGTTATAGAGTCATATTTGGATGATGTGATCAACTACAAATGTGCTCCATAGTAGTTTTCGAACCTGCTTTCAAAAGATTAGCTCAGAATTCGAAGTACAGAAGGCTAATTTGAAGATTTTTGTGAAAAATGTTCGAGATCCACAGAATTCGCAAGATTCAAATGAAGAAATCGCAGAATTTAAAGAACTCGCAAGATTGTCGAAAGAATTCGCAGAATGAAAAGTTTAAAGAATTCGTATAATCAGAATTCGTAAGCCTTGAAGATGATATTTTTGTTAAGTACAGAATTCGCAGAAGACACATGTGCGAAATGTACAAAATTCGCAAGACAACATTCTTTGAAGATGAAATTTTCTAAGTAAGAAATTCGCAGTGGTGAGTAATGCGAATTGTGAAGAATTCGCAGTTGTGAGTGTTGCGAATTGTAAGAATTCGTAGAAGACAGATCTGCGAAATGCGAGGAATTCGTTAATGTGAGGCTTGCGAAAAGTTAAGAATTCGCAGAATAAGCCTTTGCGAATTGTGGAGTTTCAACTTAGTCTATCTTGCGAATTGTGCTGATTTGCTACAGTGATCTACGAATTGTAGGTGGTTTGCGAAAAGTTTGATGATTTTTGAGAATTTTGACTGTTCTGAACCCTGTTTCATACAAGTTTGCCTTGTTCCTGAGCTTTATACGCGAAATGCATATGTGGCATCACTCCTATCTTCTGTTGGTCACATATCATTAGCAACTGATCTATTTTTACTCGAGTGCTCATGCTTGTCAAGATTTTCAGTTTATGGATTTGATGATTTGGTCTATACTTGGATTGAGTTAGCTGCCTGAGCATCTGCAATCATCAGTCTTGGAAAGCTTCTTTTGTGGTTAGACCGTTGAGAGCACTTTATCATTCTTCTGACTTGATCACTCAGTAGTGTGAGCAACTGCAATCAATGTTCTGCTATTTGAGTTGTAATTTAGAATCCTGAGTGCTTATAATCATCCAACTGATTCGTGAAGAAAGGAGTTCTGGGTTTGATTGTTCAGTATTTTGGAAAGCAGTCAGAAAATGAGCATATTCTATCAGTTGTTGAACATTGCTTGCCTTCTAACCCTTGCATTGTAGTGCTGCTACCGGATGCTACCTCCCGTATGCTTATCAGATGAAGTTCTTAAGCTGAATTCTTACTTCAACTCATGGTTCACAGACAGATCAAATGTTATACACTGAAGATGTACTTGGTTGTCACTCTATAATCCACACATATCATTCTTGTGGGTGTTAAGGAATGTGTTGGGTTTACTAAAGTCAAAAGTTGTCTTTATGTGCACTCATTCGAGGTTATGGTTTACATCAGATCTGATATTTTAGTTGATACTCCAAGGATAAGAGCTACTTTCTAGGGGGAGCAAGAGGAGCTTTGAAGTTTATGCAACGCTAAGTTTTATAAAGAAATCAAGGGGGAGAAGAGCTGGAGCTGGAACTTAAAAGATTATGATTACTTTACAAAACTTAGGGGGAGAATGTTAGAACATAAATATGTTCACTTTAGAAGTTTAGTAAAGTAATCACATGTATTGTAGATTGGGCCTTGTAATGGGTTTGGGCTTAAATGTGTAACAAGGGTATGGGAGTATATAAGGAGTCTGTTTAGTGTTTTAGTCTGTAAGTTTTCATTCAGAAATGTAGACATACGAGTTCTCTCACAGTAGTTGTAGTTTACTTTTATGTCTTTAATAAAACTACAGATCCCTTCTCTAATTCCTTGTTAATTCTCAATTGTTCAATCAATCCATGATCTCAGGACCTAACAACTATGTCTTCTATCCTTCTCTTTCATATTTTTTCATTTTGAATTGAATACTACTTAACTTTCTACCTTTGGTTGTCTAAAAATGTTTTTGTTCAAAATCTCAAACTCTATTGGAAGGATACATATCAATGTTAAATTGACTAACATGTATGTCGCAACAAATAGTCACATCATATTCATGAGTTTCTTCTTCGTGTTTTCTACGAATGCCTTGTGACTTTCTAGATACAAAATATAAAATACTTGGATTCTCAAAGTGTGGCTACGAGTATTAAGAATGGCAAGAGGAAGTGCATCGGGAGCAACAAGGATAAGGCTAACTCTCTGGTTCAAAAATAAGGTTAGTTTTATTGTTCTTCTATTTTTTTTGATATGTTTACAAACTTTCTTTAGTTATTTGAATCAATATAAACAATATTTATCTAAGTAAATAGCAAGACATAACGGTTTCTTGGATTCTAGTTTATGTTTCTTACAAGGTATCTATTAAAAAAGATCTTAGGCTCCATCAATTGGTGCAATGAACGATATGTATAAATGGAAGACAATACCGAGGATATGAATTTGAGAGAGATTGGGCTTACATATAATTCCAATTCCAATTCCATGTTAATTAAGCCACTTACTAACATGTTAATTTACTTCTCAAGCGAGATGCCACTTATGTTGACTATTGTGTATGCAGATTGATATTTTTACTCCGTATTTAAAACTACGATACAGAGGAGGTTTCAACAACGTTAGGATTACTCAAAAAAGGTTTAAACATCAGATAAGTGGCTATTACTCCATCCACAATTGTTTTCGGAATAATGAAACATACATTTCATGATTAATTTACATATCATGCGAGATGCCACTTACGTTGACTAGTGTGTGTGCATATTGGTATTTTTGCTCCATATTTAAAAAGGTTTAAACATCAGATAAGTGCCTATTACTCTATCCGCAATTGTTTTCAGAATAATGACACATACATTTCATGATTAATTTGTGCCATATCTAATTGTCCACATTTGACCTTTCACTTGTTTTCTTAAATTATATGCTTTATTTTATTACTAATGGGGAATGTATATTGGAAACAATTTCTATAGTTGTAACTTAAATTTCGACATTTTATTTTTTTGCACAAAATTTCATTAGTTGTTATTCATTGCTATATTCTTTGATCTTGTCTTGTAGTGTGCTTTTCATATTTGTTTAGTATTCAATAAATCATTCTTGTTAATTTGCATTAGGCATTTAGGCTTCTATGTCATTTTCCATTTTTTTTTATCTGGGTTGCACATGTTTTTTTTTCATGTGACATTATATGTCATTTTGTTCTTGTTAATTTTTAGATGCTTTTGATTTCTAATCAATGTGATAGATAACATATGTGCATAACATTCATACTATTGTTGATTTTGACAATTTTACGTTATTTTTTTTTATTAACATGTTTTAGTTTATGCACAACATTTTTCATTTCTTGTTGATATTGACTTTTTAGTTGATTTGTATTTTCAAATGAGTAGACATATATATATATATATATATATATATATATATATATGTTTGTGTGTGTGTGTGTATTAACTTCCATTTATGTTGTTTGCTTTGCACATCCTCTATTGTATATTATGATGATGAGCATCAATGTTTGCATCACATTTTTCTTTCTTGTTTAATTTGATCTACAAACGAAATATTTGTTTGTCTGTTTTGACACCCCTCACTTTTTTTTGTTCTTTCTTCACATAGATTGTTCCTTAGAAACCAAGTTTTCCATTTTCTGTTGTAGGGGCGTATATATGTGTTAGATTTTAATTGTGGAATACTTGGCATAACCATTTCCATTGTTTATTTTGATCTTTGATGTATTGGGTTTTTGTTGATGTGACCTTTTTATATTCTTGTTGAGTTTTACTTTTGTATTAATGCGATAAATCATTTGTTAATGGTTTCCTGTTTTCTTCTCTGTGTCGTTTACCCATTTCTTGTTTATAAACATGGTCGTATATTTTGTGTGATGATTGGACTTGCTTTAATTAAGAGTATTGTTGATTTTGATCACCATGCTTCTTCTCATCTTTGGTTTATCAAGTGTTATGAGCAATGTTGGGGTATTCTTGTTTAATTTTGTTTATGATTAAACCTTTTCATAATTGGGTTTGCATTTTTGACATTGTCTCTATTCTCTTTTATAAACAAATATTTTATTGACTTTTCGTCGGTGCAACATTTTTATTTTCTTGTTGATATTGAGTTATTTAGTTTATTTTGAGTTGTTGATAAGTAGGAGTATGTATACATTATCTTTCATTTATGTAGTTATTTGCTTGTGCACAACTTATGTTGTAAATTTTGATTATGAGCAATCTATGTTTGCATCACGTTTTCCTTTCTTGTTTCATTTGATCTATAAACAAAAATCTTTGTTTGTCTGTTTTGACATCTCACTTTTTTTGTTCTATCTTTACATAGATTTCCATTTTTTTGTAGGTAGGGATGTATATATGTGTGTTAGATTTTAACTGTGTAATACTTAGCACAACCATTTCCGTTCTTGTTTACTTTGACCTTTGATGTATTGGATTTTTGTCGATATGCAACATTTTTATTCTTGTCAGGTTTTACCTTTGTATTTTTGTGATAAATCATTTGTTAATGCTTTGCCTTATTTTCTTCTTTGTGTCGTTTACCCTGTTCTTTTGTTTATAAACATGGTCGTATATTTTGTGTGATGATTGAGCTTGATTTATTTAAAGCTAATTGTTGATTTTGATCACCATGCTTCTCATCTTTGATTTATCAAGTGTTATTATGAGCAATGTTGGGTATACTAGTTTAATTTTGTTTTAATATGATTTAACCTTTTCATAATTGGGTTTGCATTTTTGACATTATCTCTATTATGTCTCTTATATTGACCTTTAACGTTGTGTTCTCGAGTTTTTTTTTTGTGAAGGAAAGGAAAGGGGAGGAAAGTAGGAGGGAAAGAAAAAATGTTGTGTTCTCGAGTTTTTTTAAGGAGGGAAAGGAAAGGAAAGGAAAGGGAAGAAAAATATTGCTTATTTCCCTCCCAAAACTTTCCTCCCAAATGTGGGAGGAAACGGAAGGAAAGGAAATAAAAGAATTTAGAAAAAATTAAAAATATTTATAAAATTACATATTTACCCATTAGTTTTCCACTATTAAATAAATAAGGGTATATTGGTAAAAGTGACATCTTTTCTTTTCTTTCTCTCCTACTGGAGAACATGAAAATTTATTCCTTCCAAAACTCGAGAACACAGCGTAAGTGACGGTAACTTGTGTTTGCATAACCTTTCATATATCTCGACTATCATATTTATTCGATTTGTATGTAAACTGGGTTGTGTGTTGTCCAAACATATCGTTGTTTATTTTTATTTTTACTCGTTCTAAAATTTTGCCTGGTTTGATTATATACAAACTTCTATGCTATTATTTGATTTTGTCTATTCTGGTATTTCTTTGAGTATAAACAAGATTGTGGATTTTGTGAGATGATTGGGCTTGCTTAAGTTGTTGATTTTGATCACTATGTTTGTATGGATTTTGTCTTGTCATGTACTATGTGCAACTTTGGTCATTTGTGTTTCATGTGTATCTTATCTTAGACTTTCATCTCTATTCGATTGGCTTGAAGTTTAAAAGATCATTGTTGATTTTGATCACTATGCTTGTCTGGATTTTGTCTTATCATGTACTATGGTGCAACTTTGGTCATTCGTGTTTCATGTGACTTTCATCTTTTTTCGATTTTTCATGGTATTTTTGCTCGGTATTTAAAATTCTCATGGTATTTTTTCTCATGTGAGATGCCACTTGAGGAAGAGACGCAACATGTTACATTCAATTGTAATCAAATAGACATGAAAGTCAACAAGATACACATTAAAGAGAATGATCAAAGTTGCACATAGTAGATGAGCCTAAATCTATACAAACATAATGTTCAAAATCAACAATAATCTTAAACTCAAGCAAGCCCAATTATCTCACAAAATCCTCAACCTTGTTTATACACACGAAAAAAATACCACCAGAGAAAAAAAAGTCAATATCAAATAATAGCATAGAAGTTTGTACACAATCAAAACTATTAAAATCGGGCAAAATTTTGGAACAAGTAAATATAGGAATCGACAATGGTGAAATATTTGGAGTACACATAACCCATTTTACATACAAATTGAATAAATATGAAAGTCAAGATGAATTGAAAGATCACACATACACAAGATACCGTCATTAAAAAGATCAATATAAGAGATGCAATGTAGACAATGTCAAAAATGCAAACACATTTATGAAAATGTTTAATCATATAAAAACAATTTTGAACAAGAATATCCAACATTTCTCATTACACTTGATAAATCAAAGACGAGAAGAAGCATGGTGATCAAAATCAGCAATACTCTTGATTAGCAAGCCTAATCGTCACACAAAATATACGACCATGTTTATAAACAAAGAATTGGGTAAACGACACAAAGAAGAAAACAAGGAAACCATTAACAAATGATTTATCACATTAATACAAAAGTAAAACTCAACAAGAATATAAAAAGGTTGCACGTCAATAAAACCCAATACATCAAATATCAAAATAAACAATGGTTATGCCAAGTATTCCACAATTAAAATATAACACATATATACGTCCCTACAACAGAAAATGGAAAACTTGGTTTCTAAGGAACAATCTATGTAAAGAAAGAACAAAAAAAATTGAGGATGTCAAAACAGACAAACAAATATTTTGTTTGTAGATCAAATGAAACAAGAAAGGAAAATGTGATGCAAACCTAGATGCTCAACACATAATATACAATAGAGAATGTGCAAAGCAAACAACATAAATGAAAGTTACTGTACACATATGCCTACTCATTTAAGAATCCAAATCAACTAAAAAGTCAATATCAACAAGAAAAGAAATTTGTTGTGCATAAACAAAAACATGTTAATAAAAAAAATTAACGTAAAATTGTCCAAATCAACAATAGTATGAAGGTTATGCACATTTGTTATCTATCACATTGATTAGAAATCAAAAGCATCTAAAAGTCAACAAGAACAAAATGACATATAATGTCACACAATCTCATATACACAAAATGCAAACTACAAAATAAAAACATGTGCAACCCAGATAAAGAAAATGGAAAATGGAAAATGGAAAATGGAAAATGACAAAGAAGCCCAATGCAAATCAACAAGTGAAAGGTCAAATGTGGACAATTAAATGATATGACACAAGTTAATCATGAAATGTATGCGTCATTATTCTGAAAACAAATGTGGATGGAGTAATAGGCACCAATATGATGTTTAAACCTTTTTGACTAATCCCAACGTTGTTGGAACTTCCCGTGTATCATAATTTTAAATACGGAGCAAAAATACCAATATGTACACACACTAGTCAACGTAAGTGGCATCTCACATGAGATGTAAATTAATCATGAAATGTACGCATCATTATTTTGAAAATAATTGTGGATGGAGTAATAGCCACTTATATGATGTTTAAACCTTTTAAGTAATCCCAACGTTGTTGAAACTTTCTCTGTATCGTAATTTTAAATACGGAGTAAAAATATCAATCTGCATAGTCAACATAAGTGGCATCTCACATGAGAAGTAAATTAACATGTTAGTAAGTGGCTTAATTACCATGGAATTGGAATTGGAATTATATGCAAGCTCAATCCCTCTCAGATTCATATCTTCGGTATTGTCTTCCATTTAGACATACCGTTCATTGCACCGATTGATGGAGCCCAAGATCTTTTTTAATAGATACCCTGTAAGAAACATAAACTAGAGAAAATTTGTAAACATATAAAAAAATAGAAGAACAATAAAACTAACCTTATTTTTGAACGAGAGAGTTAGCCTTATCTTTCTTGCTCTCGATGCACTTCCTTGTGCCATTCTCAATACCCGTAGCCACACTTTGAGAATCCAAGTATTTTATATTTTGTATCTAGAAAGTCACAAGGCATTCGTAGAAAACACATATAAGAAACTCATGAATATGATGTGACTATTTGTTGCGACATACATGTTAGTCAATTTAACATTGATATTTATTACCACCTTCCAATAGAGTTTAAGACTTTGAACAAAAACATTTTTAGACAACCAACAAGTAATTAAGCACAAAGGTAGAAAGTTAAGCACAAAAGTAATTCAAGTCAAAATGAAAAAATAAATATGGAAGAGAAGGATAGAAGACATAGTCAAACAAATAATAGGATAAAAGTCGAACACAATCAAAACACATATACTTATGCAAAATCTAGGAACCGTTAAAAATAAAAATCAAGAACAAACGAAATATGTTAGGAATAGACACAACCCATGTATAAGCCATGATAACATGAAATAAGAATGACCAAGAGTTGCACATAATACATGATAAGCCAGACACATGAAAGTCATGATAACATGAAATAAGAATGACCAAGAGTTGCACATAATACATGATAAGCCAGACAAGCATAGTGATCAAAATCAACAATAATCTTAAACTTAAGGAAGCCCGTTATCTCACAAAATCTACAACAATGTTTATACACGAATAAAAGGGAAAACATCACCAAAGAGAATAGTCAAAATCAAATAATAACATAGAAGTTTGTACACAAAAAACAGATAAAATTAGGCAAAATTTAGAACGAGTAAACATAAAAATCAACAACGATGAAATATGTTTCGACTACACACAAGCCACTTGACATACAAATCGAATGCACATAAATGGAAAGGTTATGCATACACAAGATACAATCATTTAAAAATGCAAACCTTATTATGAAAAGATTTAATCATATAAAAGCAATCTTAAACAAAAATACCCAACGTTGCTTATAACGCTTCATAAACCAAAGACGAGAAAAGCATTGTTGATCAAAATCAACAATGATCTTTAATTTTAATTAAAGCAAAAATCAACAACGATGAAATATGTTTCAACTACACACAACCCACTTACATACAAATCGAATGCACATAAATGGAAAGGTTATGCATACACAAGATACAATCATTTAAAAATGCAAACCGAATTATGAAAATGTTTAATCATATAAAAATAATCTTAAACAAAAATACCCAACGTTGCTTATAACACTTCATTAACCAAAGACGAGAAAAACATAGTGACCAAAATCAACTATGATCTTTAATTTAATTAAAGCAAAAATCAACAACGATGAAATATGTTTCGACTACACACAACCCACTTTACATACACATCAAATGCAAATAAATGGAAAGGTTATGCATACTCAAGATACAATCATTTAAAAATGCAAACCGAATTATGAAAAGGTTTAATCATATAAAAACAATCTTAAACAAAAATACTCAACGTTGCTTATAACACTTCATAAACCAAATACGAGAAAAGCATAGTGATCAAAATCAACAATGATCTTTAATTTTAACTAATGCAACCCCCATCTTCACACAAAATATACGCTCATGTTTATAAACAAAGAATTCGGCAACAACACAAAAATTAATATAAGGCAACCATTAACAATATCAGACAAGCACAAAGTAAAACTCATCAAGAATATTAAAAAGTTGCGCATCGAAAAAAACCCAATAGACCATAGATCAAATAAGCAAGAAATGAAATGCTTATGCCAAGTATTCCACAATTAAAATCTAATACATAAATACGTCCGAAGGACACAAAATGGAAAACGTGGTGCAAGAACAATCTATGTAAAGGAAGAACAAAAAAGTGAGGATGTCAAAACAAACAAACAAAATTTATTTTGTTCTTAGACCAAATGAAACAAGAAAGGAAAACGTGATGCAAACATAAATGCTCATCATTAAAGTTTACAATAGAAAATGTGCACAAGCAAATAGCAAACCACATTACATCCAAATAGTAAATCAAATAGACATGAAAATCCAGATACACATGAAAGCTCCCCCCCCCCCCCCCCGGCGCGGCTTCACACAACATACGCTCATGTTTATAAACAAAGAATTCCATGAACAACACAAAAAATTAAAATAAGACATTAACAAAATGGTTGTTAATGGTTTATCAGACAAGCACAAAGTAAAACTCATCTAGAATATAAAAAAGTTGTACATCGACAAAAACCCAATCATAGGTCAAAAATAAACAAGGACGTAAATGGTTATGCTAAGTATTCCAAAATTAAAATCTAACACATATATACGTCCCAAGAACACAAAATGGAAAACTTGATGCAAGAACAATCTATGTAAAGAAAGAACAAAAAAGTGAGGATGTCAAAACAAACAAACAAAAATATTGTTCTTAGATCAAATGAAACAAGAAAGGAAAACGTGATACAAACTAGATGCTCATCATTAAGATGTACAATAAAAAATATGCACAAGCAAATAGCAACCCACGTTACATTCAATAGTAAATCGAATAGACATGAAAGTCCAGATACACATGAAACAAGAGTGACCAAAGTTGCACATAGTACATGATAAGCCAAAATCCAGACAATCATAGTGATCAAAATCAACAATAATCTTGAAGCCTAATCATCTCACAACTTCCATAACCTTGTTTATGCACGAAAAATGGGAAAACACCACCAAAGAGAATAGCCTATTAGCATAGAAGTTTGTACACAATCAAAACAAATAAAATCAGTCAAAACTTTAGATTGAGTAAAAATAAGAATCGAAAACGATGAAATATGTTTGAAGATTGCACACAACCACTTTACATACAAATCGAATAAATATGAAAGTCAAGATTCAAATTAATGGAAAGGTTATGCATATACAAGATACAGTCATTCAAAGGTCAAGATAAGAGATGTAATAGAGACAATGTCAAAAATGCAAACCCCTTTATGTAAACATTTAATCATAAAAACAATATTAAACAAGAATACCTAACGTTGCTCAAAACACTTGATAAAATAAATAAGGGGAGAAACATGGTGATCCAAATCAACAATTATCTTAATCAAATCAAGCCCAATCGTCACACAGAATATACGACCATGTTTATAAACAAAGAACAAGGTAAACAAAACTAAGAAGAAAATAAGGCAAGCATTAACAAATGATTTATCACACAAATACAAAAGTAAAACTCGACAAGAATATAAAAATGTTGCATATCGACAAAAACCCAATACATAAAAGGTCAAAATAAACAAGAACAGAAATGGTTATGCCAAGTATTACACATTTAAAATCTAACACATATATACATCCCTACCTACAACAAAAAAATGGAAAACTTGATCCAAGGACAATCTATGTAAAGAAAGAACAAAATAAGTGAGATGTCAAAACAGACAAACAAAGATTTTCGTTTATAGATCAAATGAAACAAGAAAGGAAAACGTGATGCAAACATAGTTGCTCAATCAAAATTTACAACAGAGTTGTGCACAAGCAAATAACTACATAAATGAAAGATAGTGTACACATACTCCTACTCATCAAAAACTCCAAATAAACTAAATCACTCAATATCAACAAGAAAATAAAAATGTTGCACACCAACAAAAAGTTAATAAAAAATTTAAACAAAGTCAAAATCAACAATAGTAGGAAGGTCATGCGCATATATTATCTCATCATATTGATTAGAAATCAAAAGCATTTAAAAGTCAACAAGAACAAAATGACATAAAATACCCACAATATCATTTACACAAAAATGCACTATACGAAAAAGCATGTGCAGCCCAGGTTAAAAAAAAACATGGAGAATGCCAAAGAAGCTTAATGCAAATCAACAACTACAAAAAACATAATGCATAGACAAGATCAAAGAATATTAACATTGAAAAACAAGAAATGAAATTATTGTGCAAAAAAATTTATAATTTGAAATTTAAGTTACAAACCAAAAACAAACAAAATAGAAATTGTTATTGATATACACTACCTATTAGTATAAAAATAAAAATAAAAAGCATAGAATTTGAAAAAACAGGTGAAAATTCAAATGTGGACGATTAAATGATATGACATAAGTTAATCATGAAATAGATGAATAATTATTCTGAAAACATTGTGGACGGGGAATAGACACTTATCTGATGTTTAAACCTTTTTTGAGAATCCCAACGTGGTTGAAACGTCCTATGTGACGCAATTTTAAATAATGAGCAAAGATACCAATCTGCACAGAAACACTAGTCAACATCAGTGGCATCACGCATGAGAAGTAAATTAACATGCCAGCAAGTGGCTTAATTACCCTCAAATTGGAATTGTAAGTAAACCCAATCTCTCTACAATTCATATCGTCGGTACAGTGTTCCATTTAAACATATCATTCATTTCACGATTGACGGAGTCCTGGATCTTTGCTAATAGATATCCTGCAAGAAACATTAACTAGAATCCAAGAAACCGTTACATCTTGCTAATTACTTAGATAAATATTGTTTATATTGATTCAAAATAACTAAAGAAAATTTTAAACAAAAAACACAAAATAGAAGAACAGAAAAACTAACCTCACTTTTAAGCGAGAGTGAGCCTTATCTTTCTTACTCCCGATACATTTCTTTTTGCCATTCTTGATACTCGTAGCCACACTTTGGGAATCCAACTATTACATAATTTATATCTAGAAAATCACAAGCCATTTGTAGAAAGCACAAAGAATATTCATAAGGCTAATCGTATTGAGCCGTAAGCCATGTGTTCATAGCAATCATTGTAAAACATTCAAAGATTTGTATTACAGCCTATGATTGTGAATAGGAAAGTTGAATTGGGTTCAAAGGAACCACATTCACCCATTTCTAAGTATAAGGAACTCATGAATGTGGTGTGGCAATTTGTTGCGATGTACATGTTAGTCAATTTAACATTTATATTCATTTCCTAATTCCAATACAGCTTGGGATTTTAATGAATAAAAACAGTTTCAGACAACCAACAAGCAATCTAGCCTGAACAAGTAATCTAGCATATACAAAAACATGTTAATAAAAAAATGTAAACGTAAGATAGTCAAAATCAACAATAATACGAAGGTCATTCACATATATTATCCCATCACCTTGATTAGAAATCAAAAGAATCTACAACATCAACAAGAACAAAATGACATAATGCTCACACAATCTCATTTACACAATGTAACAACCCACACAATTTAATTACATCAAAAAATAACATTTCTTGCCAAAAACGGCCACAAGCCTGCAATTCAAAAGAATAAGGTTTGCCACGACAACCTATTACACAACTGAGTCAAAAGGAAATACTACAAGGAGTCTTCTAGCTTCTGGATAATAGCTTACATCTTCTCCTTACCCTTACCGGTACTTGCTACCTTACGATAACCTGAAACAGGATTATAGTTTTGAAAGAGCGAGGGTTAGACCGATGGTCTAGTGAGTCCCCTCCAAGCGCTAATGCAACAATACAAACATTATTTAAAACATTAACAGGTCTTTATGCCTCTTGAGCGTAACTCACACTACTGACCAACACTACCATCAAAGACGACATGTCTGACTCACACTGCCTTATTTTGGGACATACCCAATGACATAAACAGGCCACACTCCCCGGTACGATCAGACGGGCCACACTTCCCGGCTTAGGTCACAACTTCCGAATTAAATGTATACATACATCTAATTAACAACAATATATAAAGTGCGTTTATATAAACTTAGCATGAACATGCCAACATAATTAAATCAACGTTTAATTTAAACCTGCAAAACTTTTGATAATAAAAGCGTGCAGTTCAGAAAACTCACATGTATCAAATAGCTTTCGAAATCGTAAACAGATTTGGTTGAAAGACTTACCTCAGATCCTTCCCGCTTAAAAGCCCGCTCTCTAAAGTTTTACCACCTAAGACAACACCGATAAATCGGTAAGTCAACTCACAGATAACACTCTCTCACCCTCTCTTTAAAACTTAAAATGAACAGGACCAGAACCGGATCCACGCCCCCGACCGAGACACCGGATCGCCTGACCCAAACCCCCCCGGGCTCCCCCGACTCCCGGGGTTTAACTCCCCACCCGGGGTCCCCCGGTCGAACTCCTCCCCGGGGTTCCCCGTCTCCCGGGGTCCCCCATCTCCCGGGGTCCCCCGGTCACTCGGCCTATCCCGGGCCCTGCCTCCCGGGGTTACCCAGTCGACCCACCCACCCGGGATCCCCAGCCGCCCGGGGTCACCCGGTCCAATACACACCCCGGGCTCCCCCGTCTCCCGGGGTCACCCGGGTCCGGTCGAGATTCAAATGAATCGCCCAGGGCGATTCCAAAACCTCGAAGAAAAACCTTCAGACTCTCCAATCTCCAAATGACACGGTTAAAAGCTTTCAACAACGAGATCATACCGACTACAACACATAGAAGGTAGAAATATACTAGAATCATACCTTGATTTGAAGAAAACGATCGATCCTTCAAGCCCTAGCCCTCTTTCTCTCCTGCTCCTTCTCCCTTAGCCACCCTCAACCAAACCTCAGGAATGAAATGAAATAAATATCTTAGGGTTGTGTCCTTTAAATACAACCCAAATTTCATTTGACCCCCTTGAACTTTGAGTCTTGACTAACTTTTCACCCAACTCTTAGAATTAATAAAATTTTGAACCCAGATATTACAATATCCCCCCTCAAGAGAATTTCGTCCCCGGAATTCCATCATTGAACAGATGGGGTTACTGAGACCTTATGTCCGCCTCCACTTCCCACGTTGACTCTTGTCCACTTCGCTATTGCTACTGCACTTTCCCAAGACGGACATCCTTCAATCCTTCACTAAATAACCTAACGGTCAAAGGCTTCCTCAGAGCCTATGATCCCGACAAACTCTCCTTCAATTGCATATCTCGCAAAGGTATCGTTGTTCCACCTCCAATAAGTGCTCTCAAGAGAGGCGAGAAACATGACACGAATTATCCCAATTCCTATCGAACACTTCCGGTTATACACTACCTCTCCGAATCCTTTCATAACTTCAACGAACTCCAAAAAGTAAACCAACATAAGCTTTCTCTCGAACGCACCACTCCATTCTATGGGAACAATTCTGCATCAAGTTTCCACCCCCCCTTCAAATCTTAAGATTCACAAGACTCGCGTTCTTTCACCCATTCCGACTTAACTTCCCTCAAATGCTCCAAGAATTCTGTTCCAAAACCAAGGCCGTAACATCCCAGGTCAACTCCTGCGTCAACATGCACATAGTCAACTTTTGTTACCACAATAACCTCAGAATTATGAATTTCTTCATCCGGTAACCAGCCATTGCATAGTAACTTCTCTCGGTATGACATACGTCGAACGTAAAAGCACTTTCTTTCCCAAACCATATTGTTCACTGTTCAACGGTGATACTCAACTCATACACAGTAACATACATCGCCCCAAAGGTCATCACTCCACTTCCATATAAAAGAAAATTCCACATTACATTACCCTCATAGCCCACTAATACCAACTGAACGAATCATAATGACTCCCACTTCAATTCTCGTCGCATTTAACAATTGTCCGGTCGTAATTGAAATAAATCCAAGCTTTACCCGTTCTAACATAGAGTGACCATGCTCCTACCATCACTCCAACTTAACACAGGAAGACAGGTTCACTTGGAACCTTTCTTACACAATTACCAAGTTGACTCACTCCGAGCACTACCTCCAACCGCTTCTTCCCCTTCCTTCTCGAAAACACGATCAAGCTCCTAGTGATAGGCTTACTAGCTAGCCCAAATCCTTAGACCAACCGCCCGCTTTAGCTTTAACCACTCTCGAACCATAGCATACACTCTAACCCCCTTTTTCACATCCTCTCTAGGGTTTATAAACTCACTATCAAAAATTCTGAAAACATAAACTCCCAAATCCTGTGCCACTTGCCAAACTTCTTACTCTCAGGTCAACAATTCCAACTCGTCAAAACACAATTACATTACTACACTTCACCAAACGGTTACCGACAAACCACACACGAGACATTTAACCACACTCTCCCAAAACATTACTCACTGATCGAAGACACCTCACGCTCCTCACTCTCCTTCGCCATCTGTAGGGTTCCTTCACGTTTGAAGAATACTTCGACATCCTCACGGATTTTCCTGTCTCCTACAACCCATCATGAACTAAATCGTTCGTCATTCACATCAATATGTCACTGGAATAAGATGAGTTTGTACAACACCTCTCTGCGACCCAGGAACCCAAGGTTCCTCCATGAAGTTGTCGCCAACTATCACTCGAACCCATAAACTTCAGATTAGCAAAATCACCAACCCAACTGACATCCATGCATTTCTGCTACATACTTGACACTTTCGAACAGCTCCTCGATAATCTCTGAGCAAGGGTTTCCACCAATGCTCATCCTATAACACTAACACAAGTCTAAAACTTATCCTCAAAGAAGCTCCTTACCACCATAATGACTTGAACGACCACTTTGGCATAAAAAAAGCACCATCTCATCTAACCATTCATCTCCCTACCACATCATCACCATAACACCAAAATCTCCGCAACACTTGGTACACATAACAGATACCCTCCCCATCATGCCGATTGTAACACCAATATTTGAGATAAAGTCGTTTCACGACTTTGTCCTGCTCAAATCTGGACCGCCCGCAAACTTTTGAACATCTAAACCACTCAACACGATTTCGCTTCTGATCGGCTTATCGCGATCTGCCATATACAAAGTCGGGTAGTCGGTAAGATTAATCGTAATCTATCATGGATTTTCCCTGCTCAAAGTGCAACCACCCCGATTGCTCCCTATACCTTACTCCCACACGAACCATCAGAACCTCATGGGAATTTACCTGAACAACTAACAGTCTTCCAAAAAGTCCCCTCGAGGTGGTCCTATACCATTCCAGATACACACCGTTCCCGAACGACCTCTAGCTTCCTTGAGAAACTCAGAAAAAAAACATGACCGTAGTCACTTCCCCATTTTCAGCGTCCCGACAATGGCCTCAACAATTTGTCGTTGACTTCAGCATCACAGCCAACATAGCGATATTTCAACAATGTTTTCGACTGACAAGGATTCCCAAAGGAACCTACTCCTTCCAACGCATCATAACTATCTCGGTGTCCCACCGACTTCACACGTTGAAGACACATGACTTACTTGATAGAATCTGGTTACCAGACCAACTCAAAACTCTAGCTCGACGTCAATAACTTTTCATCTAAAAACCACAACGTTACGTAACAACACGCTGCTAAAAGGCGTACCTTAACGACTTCGAATTCCACCCCAAACAACACCACTCGCCGGCTACCCCATCTCAGGTTACCGACAGGAGTGCATGCTACCATAAAAAGAATCATTCCTAACACTCAAAGGATAAAGCTTCTGTCATTCTCCGCATTTTCCTAGTGGGAATATCAGGATCATGAATCGACCAACAACGGCCCGAACGTCACACTCTCATCCTCCACCCCTTTCCTCATCCTTAACTTCAAAGCTTCCTTACGACCTAGTGAGTTCATAGCCTTCATGCATGACAACATATTAGTTTGAAATCATTTGACACATTTGAAAATATTTTCAATGAAACTTTACTCAAGCGATTTCAAGAAATTCTAACAAAATGACTTATGTTGAGTGAGTTAGTCGACTTCCCCCCTTGCTGGCATGACTAAGTCCATACCAGTCTTCCTTATAACATCACACGGTCAAAAGATGCTCTATTTTCCACAAAAGATGACTCCTTCATAAAAGAAATGCAATAGCTCCTAAATTACTGAGTTCAAAATTTAGCGCACCGTGCAATAAACTTGCCCTTTTTCTAAAAGCCACACACGTTTACACACGCTAACTCATTTTCAAAACAAATGACCCAAAGGTGCACACACACCAAAATGCCCGACATGAAAGACTCAAGCAACTTATTCGAAAACACCATGCATGATACTCCCACTTCATTGAAGGCTATTCACTCTCGTAAGGTCGACCGCTTACACTCACACCAATTTGCCACTGACCCTTACTTCCAGCCAACCAGTCAGGTCCCTCACAATTATATCCATCTTCAGCACCAACGATTCCTAACATTCTGGTATGTTCACTACCAGTAACTGCTGCGACTATTGATTCGAAATTTCTGCGTCCTTACGTTGATCCAACTAAGCTTACCAACAATAGCTCATTTCCATTCTGTCGTTAATCCATTTTATTAGTCGACACGGATATCGTCTCTCAGCCACCCTCGCCACCTTTCAATTAACTACTCATTCAAAAGGCTCAAATCTATTATTCGATTCTTGGGGTGAACTCTCCTGATGTCCATTAATCGACATCACAAACTACCAAACCGACGACTCCCTTGGAGTGACCAGCTCACCTCCAATCGTCAACCTTCCCTTTTTCAGACCTAAGATGTTCTTCCTCAAGACGAAATATCTACATCCAACCCGCACAATTCTCGTCCCAGAAGGTATTATCCGTAAAACCATGAACGTGCTCGCACAGCACGCCAGACCAATGCTATCATTTCAACGATAGAACTCACTACCCAAAACTACACCCTCCGAGTAACCCTACAATAGTACTCGAGTATACCCATGCACCTGTAGATTCATAATGACATTGGCCAGATGCAATTCTGAATTTACCTTTCATGAGAGTCCTCACTATTGTTGTCCCGATTCACAAAGACCAATGACTCCTTAAAGGCTTCCTAAATCTCAGTTGTGTCCCTCTATTTCACAGTTTAAGTTTAGGCCCATCCGGTCACCTAAATCCCTTAAACTATGGCTCTGATACCAACTGTAACAACCCACACAATTTAATTACATAAAAAAAATAACATTTTTCGCCAAAAACGGCCCCAAGCCTGCAATTCAAAAGAATAAGGTTTGCCACGACAACCTATTACACAACTGAGTCAAAAGGAAATACTACAAGGAGTCTTCTAGCTTCTGGATAATAGCTCACATCTTCTCCTTACCCTTACTTGCTACTTTGCGATAACCTGAAACAGGATTATAGTTTTGAAAGAGCAAGGGTTAGACCGATGGTCTAGTGAGTCCCCTCCAAGCGCTAATGCAACAATACAAACATTATTTAAAACATTAACAGATCTTTACGCCTCTCGAGCATAACTCACACTACTGACCAACACTACCATCAAAGACGGCGTGTCTGACTCGCACTGCCTTATTTTGGGACACACCCAATGGCATAAACGGGCCACACTCCCCGGTACGATCAGGCGGGCCACACTTCCCGACTTATATAAACTTAGCACGAACATGCCAACATAATTAAATCAACATTTAATTTAAACCTGCAAAACTTTTGATAATAAAAGTGTGCAGTTCAGAAAACTCACATGTATCAAATAGCTTTCGAAATCATAAACATATTTAGTTGAAAGACTCACCTCAGATCCTTCCTTCTTAAAAGCCCGCTCTCTAAAGTTTTACCACCTAAGACAACACCGATAAATCGGTAAGTCAACTCACAGATAACACTCTCCCACCCTCTCTTTAAAACTTAAAATGAACAGGACCAGAACCGGATCCGGGCCCTCGACCGAGACACCGGATCGCCCGACCCAAACCACCCCCCGGGCTCCCCCGACTCCCGGGATCATGGCACGAGGTCTAACTCCCCACCCGGGGCCCCTCGACTCCCGGGGCCCCCGGTCGAACTCCTCCCCGGGGTTCCCCGTCTCCCGGAGTCCCCCGGTCACTCGGCCTATCCTGGGCCCCCGCCTCCTGGGGTCACCCGGTCGACCCACCCACCCGGGCTCCCCAGCCGCCCGGGGTCACCCGGTCCAATACACACCCTGGGCACCCCCGTCTCCCGGGGTCACCCGGGTCTGGTCGAGATTCAAAGGAATCGCCCCAGGGCGATTCCAAAACCTCGAAGAAAAACCTTCAGACTCTCCAATATCCAAATGACACGGTTAAAAGCTTTCAACAACGAGATCATACCGACTACAACGCATAGAAATATACTAGAATCATGCCTTGATTTGAAGAAAACAATCATTCCTTCAAGCCCTAGCCCTCTTTCTCTCCTGCTCCTTCTCCCTTAGCCGCCCTCAACCAAACCTCATGAATGAAATGAAATAAATATCTTAGGGTTGTGCCCTTTAAATACAACCCAAATTTCATTTGACCCCTTGAACTTTGAGTCTTGACTAACTTTTCACCCAACTCTCAGAATTAATAAAATTTTGAACCCGGATATTACACACAAAACACAAATTAGAGAATAAAATGACAATGTTCACACAATCTCATTTACACAAAACACAAATTAGAGAAAAAATGTGCAACCCAAATAAAGAAACGGAGAATGACAAATAAGCCTAATGCAAATCAACACGTATGATCAATTGAATACTAAACAAGTATGATAGTCAAAATCAACAATACAAGTATAAAGAACTCATGAATGTGATGTGGCAATTTGTTGCGATGTACATGTTAGTCAATTTAACATTTATATTCATTTCCTAATTCCAATATAGCTTGGGATTTTAATGAATAAAAACAGTTTCAGACAACCAACAAGCAATCTAGCCCGAACAAGTAATCTAGCATATACAAAAACATGTTAATAAAAAAAATGTAAATGTAAGATAGTCAAAATCAACAGTAATACGAAGGTCATTCACATATATTATCCCATCACCTTGATTAGAAATAAAAAGAATCTACAACATCAGCAAGAACAAAATGACATAATGCTCACACAATCTCATTTACACAAAACACAAATTAGAGAACAAAATGACAATGTTCACACAATCTCATTTACACAAAACACAAGTTAGAAAAAAACATGTGCAACCCAAATAAAGAAATGGAGAATGACAAATAAGCCTAATGCAAATCAACACGTATGATCAATTGAATACTTTACAAGTATGAAAAGCACACTACAAAGACAAGATCAAAAAATATTGGCACTAAATTAACAACAAAATAAATTATTGTGCAAAAGAACTAAAAAGTCAAAATTTAAGTTACAAAAAAAGCAAGGAGAATAGAAATTGTTGCCTATATACATTACCCCATTAATAAAATAATAAAAAAATACATATAATTTGAAAAAACAAGTGAAAGGTCAAATGTGGCAAATTAAATGATATGAATAAGTTAATCATGAAATGTATGTATCATTATTCTGAAAACAACTGTGGATGGAGTAATAAGCACTTACCTGATGTTTAAGCTTTATTAAGAAGTCCCAATGTTGTTGAAGTTTCCTTCGTATTGCAATTTTAAATACCGAGCAAAAAAGTACCAATCTGCACACACACACACACCTATCAACATAAGTGGCATCTCACATTAGAAGTAAATTAACATGTTAGTGAGTGGCATAATTACCATGGAATTGGATTTGTAAGTAAACCCAATCTCTCTACAATTCATATCCTCAGCATGGTCTTCCATTTAGACATTTCGTTCATTGCACCGATTGATGGAACCCTAGATCTTTGCTAATAGATACCCTCCAGAATCTAAGACACCGTTATGTTATGCTAATTACTTAGATAATTAATGTTCATATATTGATTCAAATAACTAAAGAAAATTTCTAAACATATCAACAAAATAGAAGAATAATAAAACTAACCTTATTTTCAAACGAGAGGGTAAGCCTTATCTTTCTTACCCCCGATACATTTCCTTTTGCCGTTACAGTAACCATACTTTGAGAGTCCAAGTATTTCATATTTTGTATCTATAAAATCACAAGCGATTTGTAGGTACAAAGAACTTTCGTAAGGTTATTCTTATTGGGTCACACGCCATGTGTTCGTATCAATTATTATAAAACATGCAAAAATTGGTAATACACCCTATGATTACGAGTAGGAAACTTAATTTGGGTTCAAAGGAACCCCATTCATGAATGTGATGTGACTATTTGTTATGTTAGTCAATTTAATATTCATACTTCCAATGGAGCTTGCGATTTTAATGAATAAGAACAACTATAGACAATCAACAAGTAATCTAGCACAAAGTTGGAAGTTAAATAGTATTCAATTCAAAATGAAAAAATATGGATGAGAAGGATAGAAGACTATGTACCATAATGAGAAAGTCAAAACTAAATAATAGGATAGAAGTTAAACACAATCAGAACACATATAATTATGCAAAAAATAAGAACCGTTAAAAAAATCAAGAATGAACGGAATATGTTGGGAATAGACACACGTTACATTCAATAGTATATCGACTATACATGAAAGTCAAGATACATGAAATAAAAATAACCAAAGTTGCACATAGTACATGATAAGTCATAATAAGCCTAATCATCTCACAAAATCCACAACCTTGTTTATTCACGAAAAAAATGGGAAATCACTCCAAAGAGAATAGTCAAAATCAAATAAATGCATATAAGTTTGTACATAATCAAAACATATAAAATCGGGCAAAATTTTACAACGAATAAAAATCAACAACAATGAAATATGTTTGGATTACACACAACCCATTTTACATACAAATTGAATAAATATGAAAGTCAAGATACACATAAATGGAAAGGTTATGCATACACAAAATACCGTCATTTAAAAGTCAACATAAGAGACGTAATGGAGACAATGTCAAAAAATGCAAACCCATTTATGTAAACATTTAATCATATAAAATCAATCTTAAACAAGAATATCCAACGCTGCTCAAAACACTTGATAAACAAAAGATGGGAGAAACATGGTGATCAAAATCAACAATTATCTTAATTAAAGCAAGCCGCAATCATCACACAAAATATACCACCATGTTTATAAACAAAGAACAACGTAAACGACCCAAAGAAGAAAATAAGGCAATCATTAACAAATGATTTATCACACAAGCACAAAAAGTATTAATAATTAAAATGTAACACATATATACGTCCTTAACACACAAAATGGAAAACTTGGTCCAATGACAAGCTATGTAAAGAAAGAACAAAAAGAGTGAGGATGACAAAACAGACAAAAAAAAATCGTTCTTAGACCAAATGAAACAAGAAAGGAAAACGTGATGCAAACATAGATTTTCATCATCAGAATTTATAATAGAAGATATGCACAACCAAACAACATAAATGAAAGATAATGTACACATACTTCTACTCATTAAAGAATCCAAAGCAACCAAAAAATCTTATCAACAAGAAAAGAAAATTGTTGTGCATAGACAAAAACATGTTAATAAAAAAAATTAATGTAATATAGTCAAAATCAATAATAGTATGAAGGCCATGCACATATATAATATATTATCCTATCACATTGATTAGAAATCAAAAGCGTCTAAAAGTCAACAAGAACAAAAAGACCTATAATGCTCACACAATCTCATTTACACAAAATGCAAACTACAGAAAACCATGTGCAACCGAGATAAAAAAAATGGAGAATGACAAAGAAGCCTAATATGCAAATCAACAGGAATGGTTAATTGAATACTAAACAAGTATGAAAAGCACACTAGAAAGACAAGATCAAAGAATATGAGCACTGAATAAAGACAAATGAAATTATTGCGCAAAAAAAAAACTAAAAAGTTTAAATTAAGTTGCAAACCAAAAGCAAGAAGAATAGAAACTGTTCTGGATATACATTACCCCATTAGTAAAATAATCCAAAAGAACATATAATTTGAAAAACAAGTGAAAGGTCAATTGTGGGTAATTAAATGATATGGCATAAAATAAATCATAACATATATGCATCATTATTCTGAAAATGATTTTGGATGGAGCAATAGGCACTTATCTGATGTTTAAGTCGCAAACCAAAAACAAGAAAAATAGAAATTGTTGCCGATATACATTACCCCATTAGTAAATAATCCAAAAGAACATATAATTTGAAAAACAAGTGAAAGGTCAATTGTGGACAATTATGTATCATTATTCTGAAAACAATGTATCATAACATATGTATCATTATTCTGAAAACAATTTTGGATGGAGTAATAGGCACTTATATGATGTTTAAACCTTTTTGAGAAATCCCAACGTTGTTGAAACTTCCCCATGTCGACAAGTTTAAAAACTGAGCAAAAATACCAATTTGAACACAGTAGTCAACATAAGTGGCATCTCGCATGAGATTAAATTAATATGTTAGTAAGTGGCTTAATTACCATGGAATTGGAATTGTATGTAAACCCAATCTCTCATATTTATATCCTTGGTATTGGTATGGTTTTCAATTTAGACATACCATTCATTGCACCGATTGATGGATCCCTAGATCTTTGCTAATAGATACCCTGCAAGAAACATAAACTAGAATCCAAGAAATTGTTATGTCTTGTTGATTACTTAGATAAATATTGTTCATATTGATTCAAATAACTAATGAAAATTTGTAAATTATCAACAAAATAGAAGAACACGAAAACTAACCTTATTTTTAAACGAGAGTGAGACTTATCTTTCTTACTCCCGATACATTTCCCTTCTCCATTCTCAATAAGGTAGCCACACATTGAGAATCCAAGTATTTCATATTTTGTATCTAGAAAATCACAAGTCATTTGTCATAAAGCATAAAGAACATTCGTAAGGTTAATCCTATTGGGTCGCAAGCCATGTGTTCGTATCAATTATTATAAAACATGCAACGATTGGTATTACAACCTATGATTATGAGTAGAAAAGTTTTGGGTTCAAAATTGTATGCTTCTCTTGGAGCGATGATTTTTGTCGACTTTAAGAAAACTTGCCTCCAATGATTCTACCCATGTCTAGCAAAATGTGCCTTAGTTCTTTCTTTCACGGTGCCTATCTCGATTCTTAAACAACCTCTACCGTCTTGTTCCCTCAAAATAGAATATATACTTGCCTTTGTAGTGATTTGAATATATGTAGGAATGACCTCAAAATAGCAGGGGTCAAGGTCGGCCAGTGAGAGCAAGAAGATCTCTTGCTCTGTATCAGTTCTCATATCATTATTGTCCTTCCCTGCACTAATTCACCCATTTCTAAGTATAAGAAGAAACTCATGGATGTGATGTGAGTATGTGTTGCGGCGTACATGTTAGTCAATTTAGCATTTACATTTATTTCCTACTTCGACTAGAGCTAGGGATTTTGACGAATAAAAATAGCTTTAGACAACCACGTAATCTAGCACGAAGGTTGGAAGTTAAATAGTATTCATTTCAAGAAGGGAAATAGTTATGCCAAGTATTACATAGTTAAAAACTAACACATATATACGTCCCTACAACACAAAATGGAAACTTGGTGCAAGGAAAATCTATGTAAAGAAAGAACAAAAAAGTGAAGATGTCAAAACTGATAAAAAGAAAATTTTGTTCTCGGACTAAAACAAACAAGAAAGGAAAACATGATGTAAACGTAAATGCTTATCATCAAAATTTACAATAGAAGATGTGCACAAGCAAATAAAAACAAAAATGAAGATAATGTACGCATACTCTTACTCATTAAAGACGTCAAATCAACTAAATAAGTCAATGTCAACAGGAAAAAGAAAAATGTTGTGCATACACAAAAACATGGTAATAAAAATTTAAACCTAAGATAGTTCAAATCAACAATAGTACGAAGGCCATGCACATATATTATTTGATCACATTGATTAGAAATAAAAAACATCTAAAAGTCAACAACAACAAAATGACATAGAATGCTCACACAATCTCATTTACACAAAATGCAAACTATAGAAAAATATGTATAGCCCAGATTAAAAAAATGGAGAAGGGCAAAGAAGCTTAATGCAAATCAACAAGAATAATTAATTGAACACTAAACAAGTATGAAAAACACGCTACAAAGACAATATCAAAGAATATTAACACTAAATAACAACAAATAAAATTATTGTGCAAAAAAAAAGTTGAAATTTAAGTTACAAACCAAAAGCAAAAGGAATGGAAATTGTTGCCTAAGAATATCGGGTTAATCCTATTGGGCCAACCACGAAAGTTAGTTCTGGTTCAAAAGAACCACATTCACCCATTTTGATGTAACTATTTGTTGCCACGTACTACATGTTAGCCAATTTAACATTTATATTTACTTCCTATTTCTTATAGAACATGGGATTTAATAATAAAAATATTTTTAGGTAGCAAACAAGTAATTAAGCATTGATGTAGTTTTCGTTATTGCTCTTCCATTATGGTTGATTTTGACTTGAATACTACTTGAAAGTCAAAATCAAATCAGGGGCGGAGCCAGGAATTTATGATAGGGGGGTCCGGAATTTCGGAATCGCACTTTGTTGTCAAATAATAACGATAAATATTGTATTCAAACAAAATAATTATTTTGATAAAAAAAAACTTACATCTTAGACTAGCACACAAACGTTCCAATGGTCCTAAGCATCGCCAATCCATTTTCTCATCGACTAATCTCTTGAGATTTGAGAATAAAACAATTATTAAGAACTTGGACACATATACCAAACAAACAGATCGTTAATGTAAACAATAAAGTTAAAAATTGCAAGGAACTGTACCTTGTGTATTTTAAGTTGAGCACGTCTTTGTTTCATGGAATAGAAATCATCTATTATCTTATCCGTGGAAAAAGAAGCAGCAATCTCTCTTTCAATATTAAGAAGCAAGCAACTTTTAAGAAATTCATCATCCATGGTACTACGAAATCTTGTCTTCACAATTTTCATTGTTGAGAAAGTTCTTTCAGTAGTTGCAGTAGAAACCGGCAACGTTAATATAAGACGAATCAATCTGTCAACCAACGGATAAATTTCTGACTTCCCCGTTTCCTGGAGGCCTCTACACAACTCAGAAAGTGTACAAGCATTTTTCAGTTGTGGATGATTAGGCACATCCAGATTGTAATGTTGAAATTCAAGCTTCAGCCGAATATGCTCTTGTTCTGTGAAGTCGACCGGATAGTAAGTTTTCGCCAGTTTACTTATATCATCAATATTCAAGGACCTTTTTGGATCCAAAGCAACACTAAGACGAAGAAGTTATGTTACGGACTCATTAAATCTAGAGTTCAACTCTTGCAACTGACTATCAATAGCAGCAATGAATACATCAACACAGTAATGATGCTCAATGGTCACATTGTCTTTCTTATGACGTGACCAGATTATATCTTTGTAAACTCCATTCATATCAGGGACCGGAATGCAATTACAGTTGCAAAAAGAAACAACTCGATCCAAAAGTGATTCCCAACCTTCATCTCTAAGTTTTTGAATCAATGACTTAGTAGTAGAAACCAAAGTCAAAGCATTAACAATATCTTGAGATTTTTGTTGTAAAGTTTGGCAAAGTTTGTCAGTTATCCCCATAATTTCTTTCATCACGTGAATGACAATGACAAAATCAAATGATAAGGCATGAGTAAGAGCATATCTAGCATCACCTTTTTGAGAAGATGTGGATTCTTTAGTAGCGATGTCATTCAGAACTACACAAGTCGGACCAAACAATCTCATCAAGCTACATATCGATCTATATCAACCACATCCACAAGATTATCATTGTCTGGATATGGTTGTGGGTCATTGACGTCTTCTTTTCGCTTGAAAAAAGAATCAATGGTTCTCTTCTTGCTCATGATTAAGCCTAAAATCATTAAAAAATTTAAGTACTTCATCTTTCGAAACTTAAACGAACTATAACTTATTCATGCTATTCAATATTTAAAACAACTTAAATTCACATTCGATTAAACTAGGGTTTGTTTTTTACAACAAAAAAAATGCATATATTCAATAAATAATAAAATAAACACTATATTAATACATAATTTACAACTACAATTAATTATAAAACATTCTACAAAGTTAGTTCACTAGATTTCTTGGACTTCTTTTTATAATCTAAAAAGTAAGAATTAATAAAAAAGATAATGTTTTACAATTGAGATTGAGAGACATGAATATCATAATATAGAAATAGTTATATAAAATAATAAAATACTTACCTTTGAAAATATTGAGATTAGAGAGTTGGAGTCTTGGAATTGCAGAGATAAATTAATAAAATAATGTAGAATCTTGAAGGATGGAGAGGGTGAAGACAAAACCAAAAGTAGTATAACATAAATATTATGTCATATTTTTTTTTTTTACTTACTTCTCTATGTTGTGTAATTCCAGGTTTGGATCTTGGAGATGTTTCCTGTCTGCCGTCATCATTTCACCAGTCGCACCGACAGGGCCATTAGGGGAACTCGTTGGGACCGGAATATCGAACTTATCATATCCAATCCCTCTTACCCTCCATGGCGCAGACTTTCCCGCCCTTTTGAGAATCTTCGCCTCCGCCATTGGAGTGAGATGATTATGCATTTCACCTACAAACATGTGTGTGTTAACTATGCTACGATTTATAAATAACACAAGAAGAGCAAATAACATATAAGTTCAAGATTTCAAAGTTTATCAACCTCCCTTTTGTCGTCGAAGTAGGTACCACTCTTGTTGAAAAGATCGGACGTACTTCATAAGCCCGACAATCGGTAACCTACGAGCAAAACGGGACAGTGCATTCACCGACTCTGCACTATTAGAGGTCATTATGTTATACTGATGTGCAGGGAAATGGGCCCTTGACCACCTCTCCTTCCCAGCAACGTCCATAACTTGTGCTCCACGATCTACTTCATATCGTAGTGCATCCATGTACCGGTCAAACTCCGTAACCGTATATGCTTTACATGCCTTCCAGCAGGTCGGGCGGTTTGTAGTAATACGTCTGTCCGCGCTTTTCACGTTCATCTCTAAATGTCGACAACATAGGGCATAAGGGGTCGATGGATACACGGCAGAAATTGCAGAACTTTTTGAAGGAGGCCAGTCTGACATAAACACCAACCCTTCTGGGACTCCGATACATTCTCTCAACCTAGACAAAAACCAACCCCACTCCTCCCCCGTCTCGGACTTGCCTACTCCGAAAGCCAAGGGCACAATGTTGTTATTTCCGTCCATGGCAACCGCCAAGAACATCATACGTAGGTAAGGTCCCTTTAAATGGACAATGTCTATTACGATGACAAGACACAGGTTTGCCAAAAACGTGCGGATCTGCAAATAACGTAGGTGGAGCAACTTTGTTAATGTTATAATTTATAATATGTAAAGATGTGGCGTGTTGATATACGTACCGCACATCCAAGATCAGCGAAACAAAACTCAAAACGTCCGTGCGAATCCGTCTTTATTCTGGTGTGTGTACCCGGATTCTTCAACTCCAAATTATATAAGTACATAGGGAGTCGTTCGTACGACTCCTCGGGAGTGCCTCTCACCATTAGCAAGGCCTTCCATCGCGCACGCCATCCTTGTTGGTAACCAATATTGAGCTTGTACTGCTGATTGATATCGTCGACGATGTCATTCGGCCGAAATGACCTGCTAGCATCAATAAACTTCCCTTTCAATATGTGACCCAAAGTCCTTTTGTTGGCCTGTCGATGTCTGGAATTCAGTTGCATCCTGGAACTAGTGTGCACGTCGTTCAGCTTCCTAATGGCAAACATCCCTCCTTTTGGGCCTACGGACTTCGCCGACATACGCCACTTACAATTTGTTTGCTCACAGACAGCCACGTATCTGCTTTTGTCGGATTTCTCCGTTCTAAACACAAAAACCTCTTCCATGAACTTAATTCCGAGCTGTATGGCCATTTCCTCCTTCGTATCAAATAGTTGTCCTTCATGTATGCTTGTACCGCGATTGTAAGGTACGGGTTGGTAGGGTGGTATATTGGTCTCCGGGTTTGGAAGGGAAAGAGGCATATCAAAATAATCGTTTAACTCACCAAGTGATTTATTGCTAGGGGTATATGTTTCTTCTTCTTCGTCCTCATCAGTATCGGTATCTGATCTGTCCAGATCAGATATACCTGTTGTGAAAACATGGGTTTCGTCATGAGCAACTCCAGCAAACTATCTTTCTTCGTCTTCTTCTTCTTCTTCTAGTTGTGTCTCCGGAACAACATCGGGATAAGAGTCGCAAGGACGATATGAATGATCAGAATAAAGTGTGGTGTCGTAGGATGCCTGAAATTGAGAATCAGGCTCCTGTTGACTACCACCGACATGGATTTCGTCATCACCTCCGGCATCATTTTCGTCATCACCTTCTTCTCACATCAATGTTGCGTCATACACAAAGACTTTTGGAGGTCTTTCTGAATCAACTGCAATTTGCATAAAACCAACGATTAGTTCATCGTTGTTTAGCTCCACTAGTGAGTGATCTTCACGTTTGAACACCAACTTGCAAGTAGCAGAATCTTCGATTCCACATTTTCCCATGGCATAATAAAGAAACCTCTTATATGTATAGATTACTAGAATCTGTACACCACGCTTTGTGTACCCAATATAATCTCACTAATTCTTGTTTTGAACCCACTGACCATCGAAACATAAATAGAGTTTAGCGTGAACTCATTTTTTCAATAGTATGAAAAATGAAACAATTCAAACGACGAAAGTGAGAGCAAGAATTTGCAATTGCAATGGATGTGATGAATGCCTTGCATTATACTGATCTTTATAGGCAAAATTTATAGCCGAAGATAAATTCAATGACAAATACAATTCAATGACAAGTACAATTATTGTATGACAAAGTGGAAAAAAACAGTAGAACGAATCAGGCAACAAAAACGTGAAAAACACTTGAAACCACATAAAATCATAGGACCAAACCCTAATTTTCTCAAACCCAAACCCTAAACGCCCCATCCCGGCCCCAACCCCGGGATCCCCAACCCAATCCCGGCCTCTCCCCGGGAAATGACCCCCATCCCGGCCCTAACGCCGGGATTTCACTATTCATCCCGGCCCTAACGTCCGAAAACCACTATTCATCCTGGCGTAACACTGTTGAAGCTCGAGATTGTGGCTAACCCCGGGATGGGTCTCATCCCGGCCCTATATCCCGGACAAAAGGGGTATTTTGGCAAACTCAACGAGATTTAGGGCATTTTGGTAATACGCGTTTCAAATACGGTCATTTTAATTAATTTCCCTTTTGTTAATTGAAAAATATAATAGTTATATATTTTTAAAAATTATGTGTTTTTTTAATAATAGTTATTTATTTTAGGATTGAATAAGTAATATAGATTATAAAACTAGCTATATATATATATATTGTTTTCTTATAAGAAATCAATTAAAAATTATAAGTCATAGTAATAATTAGTAGTAACTTTTATATGTGCATATCTATATATATTTTAAAGCATATGAGAAAATTTCTTAATGATAGTGTGTTCTATATTAATTATTGTTTATTGATGTATATTACTTAAAATTCAAGATTATAGTTAAATGGTGCATAAATACAATTTTAAAACTGAATGTTTGAATCAATAACTAACCGATAAACATAATCAAATACAGAATAAACATCTCTTTTTAAATATGAAGAATCTAAAATATAATTAGGATAATTATCGATTTAAAAAGAAACATTATATTATCAAATCTAAAATAAATTACATCATTATTTAACTTAAATTAAATTAAAATAAAATAATTAAATTAAACAAAATTATAAAATAAACATTATCGCTTTCTCAAAACCACACAAAACTGTAATATAAAATCGACAAAGACCAAAAAAAAAAGAACCATTAAAATCGAGATACATAATGTTGCATTGCACAAGTACACTTAACACTTCCAGTATATATTAAGTAGGCTAATATCTGTAACACCCCGAACTTTCGTTGTATTAATTCTATCGTTTAGACTCCTAGTCTTCCGTATTTTAAATCTTAATTATCGTGCGGTTACCCTATTCATGGGTATCGCTGATCGCGTGTTCCTAGACAAGTTCGTGTGTCAAGTCTTGATTTTGGAAAAGTGGGACAGTGAATCACGCGACTTACCTCGCGACTTGAAGGCCGCGGCACTAGCCGCGTAGCCCACTATTTGTCTACCTTTACAGAGACACGGGCAACTTATGTCGTGACTTGAGGTCGCGGCATAACCCGCAGGACTCCCCTGAATACCCAAATACGGGTTTCTTCCCATTTTTCTCATTTATTGCAAGTGTGGAGCTAGGGAGGTGCGATTTGGGCGATTTTGGAACCCTAGGTGAGTCTCCTCTCATCTCTCTTCATTTATTCCTTGTTGTTGGAAGTCTAAGGCTCATTAATGCTCAACCTAGGTTATCAAGTGTTGGTGTGGAGCTTTCAAGTGCTCTAGTTCAAGTTCTCCTCACCTAGAAGTTTTGCTAGGGTTTAGAATAAACCCATTGTGAGTTCATACTTCTCTTTTATTAAACTTTATACACATCAAAACGCATCTTTTAAACTTCTAAACATCTCCTTGTTTAACATTTTCATTGTTGTTGAGATTTGACCTAACTTGGTATTTTGGGAGATTTTTAGGGTTTCTTACCATTTTGTGAAATAAAGATATAATATATGACTTGGAACTACATATATGAATGTTATCTCATTTTGTTGAGTATATGTTAAATACATGACATTTCAACCAAGTTTATGTTTTATGCATATTATGGGTATTTTTGTGGAAAGGGTTATTGGGTGGAATGGAGAAAAATGGTTTAAAACATGAAGAAATTCACGTTTCAATAAAATGGTTTCTTCTTTGGAAAGGTTTACTTGGTAAAGGAACATTTTGGGAAATGAGATGATAGCCTTATGTCTTATATATGGGCTTTGTATTTCTTATCAGCAGTTAACCATCAAAATGTGATTTGGGAACTAAATGGCAATATGAACTATATGTTTGATTATAGTTGGTCACAAGTGTATTGTGACGAGTCTAGACTATTACTATTGGATCCATAGGTATTGAGTTGACTTATTATTTGGGGGTAACTCCCGTATGTAGCTAGTTGAGACATTGGATCCTAGAGGGCAACTTGGTACGGTTATGTGGGACCGGTTACTAGCCGTGAGTCGTAAATGTAAATCCTAGTGAATGAGCATGACTAGGGATCATTGGGTGCCCTCTCCCACATCTTAATACGAGTCGGCGTGTTCGTGGCCTTGATCCTAGTATGGTGAGCTCAAAACTTGGAAAGTGGCTTACTTTGTATTTCGCCACAATCCTTGGAATTCGGGCTTACACCCGTCATCGCAAGATGAAGTCTGGGTCGGAAGGTCATTATGTGTTTACCAAACCATTTACAAAGTCGATTAACGAAAACAGTTTATTTATGTTGCAATATAATTCTTCCTACTATCTTTCATATAAACTGTATGTTCTCACTAGGCTTTAAGACTAACATTTTTTTCTCAAATGATGTGTATAACAGGTTCCCTTAGCGGCGGGTCGTCAAGGGGTTGAGAGAAGAGTGTGGTCTCTTGAGGGCATTTTTGGATGATATTTATTTTTGGAAGCTTTAGCATTGAAAACAATTATTCCATTTTGGTAATGGGTTGACAACCTATGTAATCTAGCTAGTTGTGGTTTAGATTAGTTTGTTGTCGTTTCCTCATACTTCCTTACAGGTTTTTGTAAATGCTTACGCTTTTACCCTTTATGGGTGGCTTGCCCTATTTATAAACGTTATATTGCCGAATTTTCAGTTTTTAAAATTACCCGAAATTTTAGGGTGTTACAAGTTGGTATCAGAGCCCTAGTTTAAGTGAACTAGGCATGAATGTAAGATGTCTAGACTTAGACTGAGTTTGTTAGGCAATGATTTGTGAGTTGGGTAGAACTTCTAAGATGGGTTAGTCTTAGATTCGACGGAAGTTATGTTCATCAAACGTTGTGATGATGGTAACAAGAACTCTTATGTGTTATATGCTCATAATCTCACTTAGCTAATGTTATTATGAGAATATTTTACGTGAGTGTACTTGGTTTGCTAATGTTATGACAATTGGTAGACGTAGTAGTACGTTTCTTTCGTGTTTAATTCTGTTAATCTCATTCTTACTCCTTCTTGTGCATGTGTGGCAGCCATTATTCTAGTATGGTGAACACTCGCAGTCGACCGTTAGCCGATGGGAATGTACGTGAAGATAGCTCGCCCGAGCGGAATCCAGTAGTTAGAGCAGTGACCGTCGTTCCTCCGGGTATGCCGCCTATATTCACGAGAGAGGTGGAGCAGGTGCCGAGGGTGGAGTTGGCATCCACAAACCCGGTTGTTCAGGAGGCAAACCCTTAAGCCGACATGATGACCAACATTATGCAGATGGTGTCATCGGCAATGGAGAAGCAGCAGGAAGCGTTTCTGAAGCTGTTAGAAGACCGCGATGTTAGCCTCAAGAGAAATGAGGCGGTTGCAGAGAACGTTGTGGTAGGTTATGGTGGCACCGGTCAGGGTGTTAGAACGGAAGAGCACAGGATTGTGGGTGCCCAGAAGAGTGGAAGGAATTGCTCATATAAATCCTTTCTGGGATGCGGGCCGCCGGAATTCTCCGGTTCTGACGACCCGATTGTGTGTGTGAAGTGGATTCAAGCTGTCGAGCAGGCTTTTGGCTCATCTGAGTGTGGGGACGACCAGAAAGTGAGGTTTAGTACCCAACTGCTTAGAGATACAACACTCACATGGTGGAACGTCACCCAGTCCACACTCTCTCCTACCGTTCTGGCTCAGTTGTCTTGGGCCAAGTTTAAGAAGAAGATCTTGGAAGAGTTCTGCAGTGAAAGATCTATAGACCGCATTGAAGCCGAGTTTCGGTCCCTAGTGAAAGGAAACTTGACGGTGAGGGAGTACACCCGTTAGTTTATGGAAAAGTTGGGATTGGTGGGGCACGTGGCCCCAACGAAGAAAGAGAAGATAAAGGTTTATCTCAATGGCCTACCGGCGGACATGATGTCAATGGTCCGCAACTCCAAAGCTTCCAATCTTCGTGAGACTATTGAGGAAGCTCAATTCATGGAGGAAGTCTATGCAAGAGGCAAGCCAGAGAAGGTGGCGGCGGTAGTAGAGAAGAGGAGGTGGGAAGGCAATTCTGGACCTCCTAAGAGGAATCGGCCTTTCGTTGGGAACCAAAATTTCAACAACCGTCAAGAGGCACGGTGGTGCCAAAGATGCCGAAGTAAGCACCACGGCAACTGTAATCCTGCTTTCACCGCTTGTGTCAATTGAGGTAAGACCGATCATCTTACCAAAGATTGTCCGATCAAAGGGATTGTCTGTTTTGAGTGCAAGATGTTGGGACATTTTCGAAAGGATTGTCCGAAGTGGAAGACGGGGAGTACCCCGGAAAAGAAAGAGAACCCTCCCATAGTTCCTGGCCGAGCTTTCCAGATGACGACCGAGGAGGCCAAGGCATCCGCTGATGTGGTATCGGGTACGTTTCTCCTAAACTCCGTACCTGCTCGTGTGCTATTTGATTCGGGTGCCAACTTCTTTTTCATATCTGATTCATTTCGTGAAAAACTTGACATGCCCACTAATAGTCTAGAGAATGCTTTAGTGGTAGAGATAGCTAATGGTAGTCAAGTGTTAATCCGTGACGTCTTGAAAGATTGCACCCTTAGTATCGAAGGAAAGGAGTTCTTGATCGATTTGATGCCAATGGTCATTGGTGAGTTCGACATAGTGGTTGGCATGGATTGGTTGGCGGACAATCATGCCGAAATCCTATGCTCCAAGAAGCTAATCTGACTCCCTACATCGGATGGTGACATGGTGGTAGTTTATGGCGAAAGAAGGAAAGGCGATGTGGCGGTTATCACCATGGGTAAAGCGCGAAAGTGTTTGGTGAAAGGATGTTCATCCTTTCTAGCTTATATGATAGACGCGAAACTCGAAAAGAAGAAAATCAAGGACATGAGGGTGGTACGCGAATTCCCCGATGTCTTTCCGGATGATTTGCCCGATTTGCCACCCGATCGTCAAGTGGAGTTCCGGATCGATCTGATACCGGGGGCAGCTCCAATTGCCTGAGCTCCTTACCGGTTGGCGCCATCGGAGATGCAAGAAATGATGGATCAACTCCAAGAACTCCTAGATAAGGGATTTATAAGACCGAGCTCGTTGCCTTGGGGAGCTCCGGTTTTGTTCGTCAAGAAGAAGGATGGAACAATGAGAATGTGCATCGATTATCGCAAGCTGAATAAGGCTACGGTGAAGAATAAGTATCCACTCCCGAGGATCGACGACTTATTCGACCAACTCCAAGGAGCAGGTTGTTTCTCGAAGATTGATTTGTGCTCGGGATATCACCAAGTGAAGGTGAGAGAGGAAGACATTCCGAAGACGACTTTTAGAACGCGTTACTGCCATTACGAATTCCTTATGATGTCGTTTGGTCTAACTAACGCACCGACGGTGTTTATGGATTTGATGAATAGAGTGTGTCGACCATTCCTCGACAAGTCAGTCATTATATTTATTGATGACATACTTGTGTATTCCAAGAGCGAGTCAGAACACGAGCAACACCTACGCGAAGTTCTAGAAGTGTTGAGAAAGGAGAGGTTGTATGCCAAATTTTCTAAGTGCGACTTTTGGCTTGAAGAGGTTCAATTCTTGGGTCACGTTGTCACTCGAGACGGAGTGAAAGTAGACCCCTCCAAGTTTGAAGCAATGATGAACTGGGAACCTCCAAAGAGTCCGTCCGAAATCCGAAGTTTCTTGGGTTTGGCGGGCTACTATCGTAGATTCATTCAAGACTTCTCCAAGATCGCTTATTCCTTGACGGCTTTGACTAGGAAGAATGTGAAGTTTGTTTGGACCGAAACGCAAGAGAAGGCGTTCCGGACTTTGCAAAAGAAGTTGTGTGAAGCTCCAATCTTGTCGCTACCCGAAGGGTCGGAAGACTTCGTGGTTTATAGCGACGCTTCAAAGATGGGTTTGGGTTGTGTGTTGATGCAAAAAGGCAAAGTAATCGCTTATGCATCGAGACAACTCAAGATTCACGAAAAGAATTACCTTACCCATGATCTGGAGTTGGCGGCGGTAGTGTTCGCTTTGAAACTTTGGCGACACTACCTCTATGGCACAAAATGTACTCTATACACAGATCATAAGAGTTTGAAGTACGTCTTTGATCAAAAAGAGTTGAATATGAGGCAAAGGCGGTGGCTCGAGTTACTCAAAGACTATGATTGTGAGTTGCTTTACCATCTCGGTAAGGCAAACATGGTGGCCGATGCTTTGAGTCGGAAGGGATATAGCGGGGGTATTTGTAACACCCTAAATTTTAGCGAAATAAAAATTCGAAAATTTTGCAATATGACGGCTATAAATTGGTAAACCTGGGCATAACAACCTGTTAAAACAATACCAAAGTAGCATCCCGATATAACGGGGAAACAAGTTATGACCTTTACAATTGATCAAATGAAGAATACACTAACAACCTAATAATCGAACTTAAATAAGAAAGATTAGGATCGGGTGTTGCTATTCTTCCAAAAATGTGTCAGCTAATCAAAAATGTCGGTCTATACATCTCCCAAAAAGACCGCTCTTGACCTTAAGGCTATCCGCTCAGTCCCGACGAACCCCACCGGAAACCTGACCTGTTATACATGTCATTTTAAGAAAAAGTATTAGGCTAAAGCCTAGTGAGATCAAACATTTGCAGTTTAAATAATCAAACGTAAAAGTGAGTAAAAGAGTTCCATTTATGACTACAATGGTGATAATGATAATAATAATGCTCTTGAAACATAGTAATTACCTCTTGGGTTAACGAGGGAGACCCGCTTACTAACACAAATGACGGAACACAAAAGTAAGCCATTTGATGAGTCAGTAAAGCCAATACAAATTAAGTACACGCAAGGGATGTCAGGCTCAGTGTCTTTAAACGTACACCCACGGAAACTCAAGTTCAACCCCGAGGGGTCCTTACATCGAGCTCCTCATCCAATATCGTCATACTTGAGCACGAAGGACTTATAACCCATTTCGATGCCTAACGTGCCTCGACGTGGAAAACTAGTCGTCCCAACGCCGGAACAATAATATAACAACTTACGGGGTCATGACTCCCAAATGCAACAAATAAGCCAAATAAGTGCTCATAAGGCCCAACGAATATTCCAACAATCGAAAATATGCATAAAGGATATAAGTGATGATTTTTTTTCCAAAACAATTTCCATTCTTTACCGAACGATCATTAGTTGAGACATAAATGACTATTATAAGTCATACTTTTCAAAGCATGATAAATTCCCAAATACAAACTTATCAGCAGTTAACCCCAAGATTATCATTTCCAAAACCCGTAAGTTATACATGAATAGAGTCATCTTTTGAAATACATTTCCCCAAGTGAAGGTAAGTTAATAGCAACATCAACGAAGCTCATACAAGCATATTCCATAAAATATTCATAAACCCTAAAATCTCCAAAAGTTAGACTTGGTACAAAACCCACAATGTAAGTATATGAAAAAGGAGATGTTTAAGCATTTAAAACCCACATTTGACATGTATAAAGTTTTATAAAAGTGTATGAACTCACCTTGTAGGGTTGTAGTTTAAATCCTAAGACCCAAAGCTTAAGCAAAAAGAAGATGGGTTGAGAACTTGAGATAGCTTCACTAGCACTATGATGATTCACACTCCCCTAGAACACATAAATGATCAAAGGATTGAAGTAGTTGAGAGACATTAATGCTAAGGGAGGAAAAGATCGAACTTACCAGTCCTCTAGAGAGAAAATCGCAACTGCCTCTTCAAAATCAGATAAAATGCCCTAAAATCGCGACTTGAACAATTTATACCTGCACAGTGTCGGCGATTGTGCCCCGGCGATAGTGACACTTGTCACTATCGCGGGCAAGGTTGCGGGGCTCCAACCACCTACGGTACAGATGGGGCGATTGTGCCCTCACGATAGTGACCCATGTCACTATCGCGGAAAAGGTACTGAAAGTCCAATTTTTCAAGTTTTGCCAACTTTCAGCCCACGATGTTCAAAACAGACCAAAACATAATTAACGATAAATCCTAAAACACGGTAAGTCTTAATATGATAACATCCAAAGCTATATTTTGAATTTTCGGGGTGTTACAGTATTCGGGCTACCCTTTCGAGAATTGAGATAGTGTCAAGTCTTATTGAGAAGATCAAGACATCTCAAGTGGAAGCTTTGTTGGAAGAAAATCTCAAGGTTGAAGTCATGACAAAACAACGTTTACTCTTAACGGAAGATAGTCGTGGAGTTAAACTGTTCAACGGTCGTATGTGGGTGCCCAAGATTGGGGGTGTAACACCCTCAAATCTGACAAATTGCAACTTATTTAAAATTTCTAAATACATCAACAAATACTTTAAACTACAAACATAAATTGAGAATCAACCTCAATACTCCTATTCATCCTATACATTCAATCTATTAAAATGACGGATATTACTAAACCTTGTAACAATTACTATCTTCAATCCTGCGGAAGACTTAATACCCAAGCATAGTCACTATCTCCAAACGGGAACCTGATGCACATGCCGACAAATAAAAAGGTTAGGCTTAACGCCTAGTGAGCTTAAGAGTTTTAACATGAATTAATATGTCATTAAAAGCAAGGAAACCAATTTAAAGCGAGATCCTTCGAAATATTATACTCTAAAATGGAAACGACACATTTTCCCATAATATGCATTTTTAAAGACAATGCTCCCAAACACACACTTCATGTAAAATGATGCAATCCGAAACTCTCCCAAAATGGGGTCATAGTTCGATAGTCCAATTATGAAGTTGTAAATAACACCTTATATCCCAGAACACCCAAAACACGGGCGGGACATAATACTCGGCCCTTAACTACAGGAAAACGATTCTTAAAGATATGGTACATCATTGAAAACATGTAACTCGAATTAATACTCACGCGACCATAAAGTGAAATGAAATCCAAATACTAAAGCATGGACAATTAAATATCCAAATTACGATGGGTCGACGACGGGGGCTACCCGTATCCGTTGAGAGTGGAGGAACACAGCAGTAGTCCACTCATACAACGTTAATCGTATGACACTTGACGACATACAAGCCCAAGTGTCCCTACGACTCCTTTCAGCTACACCCCAGAGTCAACTGACCTTGCGACTATTAACCTGAATATCGCTTCAAAGGCCCGACACAAGGGGGATACAACCATCGCATTGCCCCACATGGCGGAGGTTCTATAACGCCCATCCAATGACTACTCCAGCCATGATAGCACAAACCTATAACTCAGCCCTCCTGATGTATGACATGAAAGGACAGGGTCATAAAGTGGATTCCCGGAGATTACCCCGCACCACCCCATTAACCATTAAGAAAGACCGACTCACGTGCCTATGGATCCAATGCAACACGGTCTAACATTACACGACTACCCAGGAATGACAACGCACTCAAGCCTGTAATTATGAATATGCAATAAAATGCGTTGAGATGTAAACCACATTTTTGGACTTTAAATCGAGGCGTTAAAAAAACCCGGACAAGTGTCCTCAAGACTCTTTTAAGCCAACGCCGAGTTAAGATGCTCAAAATCCATTTGACCAATAATTATCGGTCCTGCAAACAATGATATGTCTTTAAAATAACGTTTATGAAGACACATACTACAAATACGCGTTTAACCCAAAACTCGACACGTATGGGGACCAAAGGTTTGCCAAATGATTTATGAATGCAATTATACCCAAAATGCATATAACATGTAATAGACTTGTTTGTACAAGAATCATCAAAGATGCATAAACCATGAAATGGACTCTATTTGTACAAAATTGCTAAGAACCCAAATATGAATATTTTACGAGGTTAACACAACCCAAGTTTACCAAATATGAAAACTTATTAAAATACTCACACTTTGATAAATACCAAGTAAAGCACATTTTTACTTCAAAATACACATTTTGGCATGTGCACCGTTTTAACAAATCAACTTGAACTCACCTTGCTAGATTTAGGCTAAATCTAGATTTCACCCAACGAGCTCTTTTGACGGCCCTTTGAATCCTCAAGACGAAAGCTTCCAAAACCTAGATCCGAACATTTCAACCCAAAAATACCCATAAACAACCATAAGGAAACATTCTCCAAACATAAAAATACTAAAACTCTAAACAAGATCCAAAACCCTAAATTCTCCAAAACCACCAAATCCGAGATTTGGTATACCAAACACTAAGAGATCATCAATGAAGTATTTAAACCTTTAAATCAAGAAAGCTTACTACTAGAGACGATGAGATCTTCCGAGGACAACTATAGCAACTCTTCAACCCAAGCTCCCACACACGAACTTGAAGAAGATGAAGATGGATGTTTTGTGGTTCAAGATCCCAACTAGCTAGGTGATGATGAAGTATGAGGGTTGAGTAGGAAAACCCTCCAAATAGGTAGAGGTTCGACATTTGAGGTTTGGGAGATAAGAGGGAAGAAGATTTAGGGTTTTGATTTGAGAGTGATGAGGCAAATGGCTGAAAATCGGTTTTTAATCTCAACAGTGCACTTCCGCGGGTTATGCCGCGACCTTAAGTCGCAGCATAAGCCGCCCGTTTCCCCGAATACTCACATCCAGTGAGTTACGTGACTTGTGACGCGAGCCAAAGTCGCGTTCCAAGTCGCGTTCCAAGTCGCGGTAGCCCAAAACTTCGGTTTTCTCGCGTCATTCGTACCAGATTTTATTCCCGATGATTCCAAAGTAAAGCTTTCCTGAATCTCGATACCTTTACGCCCCACGAGTCAACCGACTCCCGAAATAACACCTAGGGAAATCTCCAAATTTACAAGTGTTACAGGTGGCAATCGGGAACTCCTCCTTGAGGATGCTCACAAGTCCAAATATTCCATTCATCCGGGTCATACGAAGATGTACCAGGACTTGAAGCTATATTATTGGTGGTCGGTGATGAAGCTTGACGTGGCATATTACGTAGAGCGTTGTGTGACATGTTTGCAAGTGAAGGCCGAACATCAACGACCGTACGAGAGTCTCCAATCCTTGGAGATCCCCGAGTGGAAATGGGAACACATTACTATGGACTTCGTGACAAAGTTGCCCAAGACTCTTCGAGGTCACGATACCATATGGGTGATAGTTGACCGGTTGACCAAGAGCGCTCATTTCTTGGCCATGTGTGAGACACTACCGATGGACAAATTAGCGAAGGTTTACATCGACGAGGTGGTCTCGAGGCATGGAGTGCCCTTGTCTATTGTTTTGGATCGTGACAGTCGGTTCACTTCAAACTTTTGGGATGGCCTACAGAAAGAACTTGGTACGCGCGTGAAGTTGAGTACGGCCTACCATCCTCAAACCGACGGTCAAAGCGAGAGAACAATCCAAACGCTAGAAGACATGTTAAGGTCTTGCATTATCGACTTAGGGGGTAGTTGGGACTCTCACCTGCCTTTGGTGGAGTTTGCTTACAATAATAGCTACCACTCGAGTATCGGAATGGCTCCGTTCGAGGCTTTATACGGGAGGAAGTGTAGAACTCCCGTATGTTGGCTTGAAGCGGGAGAGAAGCAATTTGCCGGACCTGAAATCGTGCAAGAGACGACCGATAAGGTCAAAGGCATCCGGGAAAGATTGAAAGCGGCCCAAGATCGGCAAAAGAGCTATGCCGATAAGAAGAGGCGGCCGATGGAATTCTAAATGGGCGATCGTGTGATGTTGAAAGTGTCGCCATGGAAAGGCATTATACAGTTCGGAAAGCGAGGGAAGTTGAGTCCCCGTTTCCTTGGACCATTTAAAGTGCTTAAACGTGTGGGCTTGCAAGCGTATCAGTTGTAACTTCCTCCAGAAATGAACGGGATCAACAACATGTTCCATATTTGCTATCTTCGGAAATGCTTGGCGGAAGAGGAGAGTGTTATTCCTCTTTCCGAGATTAGAGTGGACGAGGGTAACCGTTGTGTTGAAGAACCCGAAGCTATTTTGGAGAGTAAGTCAAAGAAACTTCGCCACAAGGAAGTCACTATGGTCAAAGTGCAATGGAAACATCATCGAGGTGCCAATGTGACGTGGGAAGTCGAGGAGGATATGAAGCGAAGATATCCTCATCTGTTTGAGTAGTTAGGATTTCGGGGACGAAATCATTCCCAAGTTGGGGAGGATTGTAACAACCCGAGCTTTCGTTGTATTAATTCTATCGTTTAGACTCCTAGTCTTCCGTATTTTAAATCTTAATTATCGTGCGGTTAACCTATTCGTGGGTATCACCGATCGCGTGTTCCTAGCCAAGTTCGTGTGTCAAGTCTTGATTTTGGAAAAGTGGGACAGTGAATCACGCGACTTACCTCGCGACTTGAAGGTCGCGGCACTAGCCGCGTAGCCCAATGTTTGTCTACCTTTACAGAGACACGGGCGACTTATGTCGCGACTTGAGGTCGCGGCATAACCCGCGGGACTCCCCTGAACACCCAAATACGGGTTTCTTCCCCTTTTTGTCATTTATTGCAAGTGTGGAGCTAGGGAGGTGCGATTTGGGCGATTTTGGAACCCTAGGTGAGTCTCCTCTCATCTCTCTTCATTTATTCCTTGTTGTTGGAAGTCTAAGGCTCATTAATGCTCAACCTAGGTTATCAAGTGTTGGTGTGGAGCTTTCAAGTGCTCTAGTTCAAGTTCTCCTCACCTAGAAGTTTTGCTAGGGTTTAGAATAAACCCATTGTGAGTTCATACTTCTCTTTTATTAAACTTTATACACATCTTTTAAACTTCTAAACATCTCCTTATTTAACATTTTCATTGTTGTTGAGATTTGACCTAACTTGGTATTTTGGGAGATTTTTAGGGTTTCTTACCATTTTGTGAAATAAAGATATAATATATGACTTGGAACTACATATATGAATGTTATCTCATTTTGTTGAGTATATGTTAAATATATGGCATTTCAACCAAGTTTATGTTTTATGCATATTATGGGTATTTTTGTGGAAAGGGTTATTGGGTGGAATGGAGACAAATGGTTTAAAACATAAAGAAATCCACGTTTCAATAAAATGGTTTCTTCTATGGAAAGGTTTACTTGGTAAAGAAACATTTTGGGAAATGAGATGATAGCCTTATGTCTTATATATGGGCTTTGTATTTCTTATCAGCAGTTAACCATCAAAATGTGATTTGGGAACTAAATGGCAATATGAACTATATGTTTGATTATAGTTGGTCACAAGTGTATTGTGACGAGTCTAGACTATTACTATTGGATCCATAGGTATTGAGTTGACTTATTATTTGGGGGTAACTCCCGTATGTAGCTAGTTGAGACATTGGATCCTAGAGGGCAACTTGGTACGGTTATGTGGGACCGGTTACTAGCCGTGGGTCGTAAATGTAAATCCTAGTGAATGAGCATGACTAGGGATCATTGGGTGCCCTCCCCCACATCTTAGTACGAGTCGGCGTGTTTGTGGCCTTGATCCTAGTATGGTGAGCTCAAAACTTGGAAAGTGGCTTACTTTGTGTTTCGCCACAATCCTTGGAATTCAGGCTTACACCCGTCATCGCAAGATGAAGTCTGGGCCGGAAGGTCACTATGTGTTTACCAAACCATTTACAAAGTCGATTGACAAAAATAGTTTATTTATGTTGCAATATAATTCTTCCTACTATCTTTCATATAAACTATATGTTCTCACTAGGATTTAAGCCTAACACTTTTTCTCAAATGATGTGTATAACAGGTTCCCTTAGCGGCGGGTCGTCAAGGGGTTGAGAGAAGAGCGTGGTCTCTTGAGGGCATTTTTGGATGATAGTTATTTTTGGAAGCTTTAGCATTGAAAACAATGATTCCATTTTGGTAATGGGTTGACAACCTATGTAATCTAGCTAGTTGTGGTTTAGATTAGTTTGTTGTCGTTTCCTCATACTTCCTTACAGGTTTTTGTAAATGCTTACGCTTTTACCTTTATGGATGGTTTGCCCTATTTATAAACGTTATATTGCCGAATTTTCAGTTTTTAAAATTACCCGAAATTTTAGGGTGTTACAATATCCAACAATAATCTATGGGCTTCATTAAGGGCATGTTCTAAAACGTATCTTGAGATTATTTTCGTGTTATCGAACTGTTTTCGTTAGGGGTGTTCATCCAAACCGCACAAATCGCCCACACCGCACCGCAAAACGCGGTTTAGGACTTTTGCGGTGTGGTTTGCGGTTTGCGGTTTGCGGTTTTGGGTTTTCAAATCGCGGTTCAAACTGCACCGCACCGCACCTTTTATACTACTTTTAAACTTTTAATTTTAAATATATATATATATATATATATAATAATTTAATTTAATATTTATATAATTGGGTTTGTGTTTTTAAATTTTAATTATGGACTTTAAGTATTTATAAGTCTTCTTAAAAGTTTAAGGCCCAACAAATGAAAAAAATTGGGCATTGGCAATTGGAGGTCAAGATGAAGACGAAATAAAAAGTTAGAGACGTCACTTTATCCGTTTATCGTATTGAAACAATTTAATTTTTTAGACTATTTCTTTGACTATTTTTAATTATACATTTTGGAGTTGGATATATTCAAACTCTTTATTTTTTTGGACTACGGTCACTAAATAATTGATTTTCTAATGTATTTTAAACTTATAATTTTTTAGATTGTAGGCATAAAGTGCGATAGGGACAAACCACATAAACCGCACCGCATTTCGCGTGGACGGTATGCACTTGATAGACTCTAAACTTCAAAAAAAACGGAAAACTGAGGGAACATTCTAATAGTCCCTCATCTGGACGGTATGCACTTGTGGATACAAGTAATTTGTAACATGCACACGTGCATATGCACAAGTGTATAGTGCACACATGTATAAAAACCAAAAAACAACTTAATTTACTTGTATGCACAAACACATACTGTCCAGATCAAGGGCTACCATAATGTTCCTCAGTTTTCCATTTTTTTTTTAAGTTTAGAGTCTATCACATATTTTCCATGTTAGATTGCCCGATACACGCCCCTTTCTCTTTCCCTAGGCCCAACCATGATTCACAACAATTGTATACAAGGTTGAATCTCAAACTTAGCAAATCACTTGAAAAAAAGCAATTTGCATTATAAGGGACTTCGTAAGATCCTTACATATATAATTGCCTAAACTTATTGCAAATCCGAATTTAATTTATGAGAAGATTCATTTCTCATCCATTTGAACCATTCCAAATGTTTCCTCCCATCCTGTATGAATATATGAATTTCAAAAATCGTTAAAAATCTTTTAAGATAAGATTATAACTTGAATTCAAATAGCACCGTTTAGCTCTTTACTATTGTCGTTTTTGAATCTTCTACCTTTACTGAGTGTTTTCCTACCTTTATGAAAAATAGCATATCGAGGTAAATGTGAATAAACTTTGCAAGATATTTATCTCTTTTCTTTGTCTTATCATAACCAACTTTGCTAGACCTTAGCCATGAAGAAAACTACCATTTGAAGCCCAACAATATCAATGATCAAAATGATAAAGTTGAGAGTTTGGGGGAGTGTTTGCTCAAAGCCTATATGTGGGGGTCTAGTTTGTAAATATGTGGAAAAGGAGTGTTAACCCTAATGCACTAGCTCTCTAATTCATTTTGTTGATTGGAGGCGGCTAGAACCCAGGGAGATTTGGAAGGTGAAATCAAGTTTAGGTGCATTTGAGGAAGAGGATTTGGATTGAAGAAGTTCATGTATCTTGTTATTCAAGGTAACCCTTAATCACGTTGATCTCTTTCATTTTGGTTGGATTGGTTCTTTGATTCAATGTTTTAGCAAGAGCTTTGGGTATTTGGATTTGTAGAAAACCCTGTTCAATCTTGGTGAGTTTGGGATTAGGAGGACTCCAAGCGACGAGCCCTTCGATTGGGAGCCTTCGTTCGTTTTCCTTGTTATTGAAATTGTCCCCTCATATTCCTTGGAAAAACACAATCGTCGTGTGACCTTGGAAACCTGGAAACCCTGGCACTGGAATCCCAGTCGCCTGGGGTGTACCCGGTAAGGAGTTTTAGCCCTGGGAGACGGGGAAACTCGAGTGTAACCCGGGAGGCGGGAAGCCCGGGGGAGAGTGGAGTCCCGGGAGACGGGAAACCTAAGCAAGTGAAGTCCCGGGAGGCGGGGAGGTCGTGACAGGGAGGGAACCCGGGAGTCGGGTGACCCCGATATTGAGTCGGGAGTCGGTGAGAGAGAGGGACCCAGAAGGCGGGTAGGGAGGCCGAGCCCGGAAGGGGGAGGCCCATTGGGCCAAACCCAACCTTTAATAAGGGGTGGGTTTGCGTAGTGAGTACTTTTGGAGTCCAAATATCTTATCGTCCTGTTCATTTTTATTGGTAGGTGCTTGTTATAAAGGTTAAGTATAGTAAGGGAGATCTAGGTGAGTCTTTCTAACTGAAAAAGTGTTGATGTGTGTTTTATATTAAAACGCATGAGATATTATGAAACTGCATGGTGATCTTTATTGAATTGCATGTTTTGATATGTTGTAAGAGTTGAGATATTTGTATGCATACAATTGGGATGGGGGTGTATAACGGCTAAGTCGGAGGGTGTGTTCCGCCAGTACTCATGTCGGGGGTGTGTCTCGTTTATGCCATGGAGAGTGTGTTCCAGTTAAGGCAGCATGAGACTGACACGTTGTCACATGTGGCATGACTTCAGTGTGCCGATTACATGTGTAGTTTTGCGATGGAAAGTTTAAATGTTATAAAGTGGAAAATTATTTATAAATACTTTTAAACGGTTTTAAATGCGTTTGTGGTGTGATTGTTGTTGCTAGAGGGAACTCACTAGACCTCATGGTCTAACCCTCGCTTTTCAAACTAAAATCATTTTCATGTAAGGGGTTCAGTTAGAAGTCCGTTCAAGGGTTTTGCAGGAGGCGGTATCGTGATAAGGATTTGGAGGAAACTCGAAGTTCTGGTAAACCTAGATTATCTCAGTTGTGGTCATATTTTACCCTTTTTGGTTGTAATGTTTTATATATTAGCGGTTCTTGTTTCGGGGTTGTTACAGTGCATAAGGTGGCATGGGCTACCGTTCCATTCCTCCATCTTAATGTAAAAAAAATATAGGGTCGTTAACAGTCTCACGTATCAATTTATTGTGTACCACCATATATATTTTGAAACTAAACACAGGACCTCACATATGAAAAGCAATGTACTAACCATCAGACCGATGTTGATTTTGTGAAAAATATCCATAAATTTGTTTCTTATAGTCAAATGGTACAAGTTGAAAAAATTTCTAGGTCCGTCTCCGATGAAACCTCTTCTTCTTGAATACAAACCACTCATCCTAAACTCTGTCTCTCACTGTCTACTAATAAATTTCTGACGTATCCTTACTTTATTTAATATACATTATTAATTCATCTTTCTATTATCTATCTTTAATAAAGTAACGATGAGTCAGAAATTGATTGGTGCACAAAAATAAGACATAAAGTTTAAAAACATTATGATTTGTATTCCTTTATCTTATCTACAATAAGATCCATATTTATAAAACAATTTCTTAAGTGGTCATGTCAACTTTAGAAATTATCTTCCATTACAATGATTTCTTACAATTTTTTTAAATGAGACCTTATCATAAAAAACTGTATTTTAATCAAATAAAACAAAAGTATGATTAAATATTATTTAATATAACTTAATACCAAATAATTTATTAATTAAATAACTATAAATTCTTTTTTTAACCACAAGGGTTGCGACCTACTAAGGCCTTAGGAGATGTGGTGGAATATCTCATCTGTCCAGGGTTCGAATCCACGCGTACACAACAATTGTGGCCACTGACGTTTAATAAGGGTTGATGTCTTATAGACATAATTTGTCAAGGGATTAGTCTAGGCAGAGCCTAGGACACCCTTTCGAAAAAAAACTATAAATTGTTTTTATTAAATAAAACATTTTATTTTAATTTATAAAATGTTTTTATTTAACAAATAAATGTTCATAATTATGCATTAAAAATTAAAAAATTTAATGCTTCTTATAGTTTTATTTCGTTTATTTAATTCATTAATAAAAAACGAAAAATTATATTAACGGGATCTATTGAACAAACAAGTGATAATGTTGCAACCATTCAATATTAAAAAAAAGAAAAAAATACAGGTGATGAGAGAATTCCATGCATCATTTGTGAAAACAGAAAAACTAAAGAACAATTGAGAAAATAAAAAAAATGATCATGAAATAGAAATAGATCCCACAACAATGACCGAACCACAAAGGAAATTTTACGAACATCAACTTTAAGAATTTTTAAATGAACAATGATGTAATTTTATTTGTGTTAAATTTGTACTTTTATTATGTAATATATTTTATTGTATTGTAATATAAATTATATATTGCATTTTCTTATATTCATTAACTAGGTATGTACCTGTGCGCGATGCAACAATGTAAAATTTTAGGATTTGGTGAACTATTTTATCATTTTGTCTACCTCCATGGTAGAGTAGATTTCTTTTCTCAAGCTACAAACCGACCAACCAGACAATTATACCATTTCCAAATGGTTTTAAATTAGGAAATGTTAAGTTTATTCATTATAATCATGATTTTAAATTAGGAAACATAATAAAATCATATATTCATTAGACTTGATGAACGACTAAGATTGGTTTGCATAGTTTGTACAATTTGCTTGGTTTACAAAAGAAACGCACCCTACATATATATATATATATATATATATATATATATATATACATATAGTGTTTGGTTCATTTGAGAAATGGTAAATATATGAGAAATAGAGAAGTGATCTTAGCCATTCATATGGTCAAGATTGGATTTAATTGGTCAAAAGTTACGGCTTTGACTGGTGGTCAAAAATTACGGCTCTTCCAAAAATATAAGGGTATTTACGTAACTTTGACAAAAACACGCGCGTGTTCATATATATGAAGGCATGCAGTCATACATGAATGCATGCGTTCATATATGAATGTTCGTAATTTTAAATAAACACTGACTGCATGCCTTCATATATGAATGCATGTGTTCATATATGAATGTTCATAATTTTTACATAAACACTGACTGCATGTCTTCATATATGAATGCATACGTTCATTTATGAATGCATGCAAAAAAAAAGAGTGACATTCATATATGAACGTCTGTTTTTTGCATGCCTTCATATATGAATGCATGCGTTCATATATGAATACGTACAAAAAAAATAGTGACATTCTACTAACATTCATATATGAACTTCTGTTTTTTGCATGCATTCATATATGAACACACACGGCTAAAAAAAAGAAAAAAAAAAGTGATTCATATCTGAACGCATGCGTTCATATATGAATGCGTTTGGATAATTTACAAAAATATCCTTCGAATAATAAAAAATGTGAGGAACACGGGAATGGATCATAGGAGCAATTATCCCCTAATTCTCGGTCAAAGCCGCCGATCTTGACCGAATTAATGGTTTAAGATCACTTCTCTATTTCTCATATATTTAGTGTTTCTCAAATGAACCTTTCCATATATATATATATATATATATATAAATTGCACCAACGATAGCATTTATGCATTACATAACAGTACAGCACAACCAACATTGCTTTCAAGTTCTATTTTTATCAAAATGAAGTTCTTTAATTATAAAAAAAAAATTACAAAAGATGCTCAATAACTGAATTGGCATTCAAACTTCGAAACTTCAATAAGAAGATTGTCGTTTGTTAGAAAAAAGAACTTTGAAACGGACTTAGAATCGATTAACTCCGACAAATCAACTGCCTTGGTTGCTTCTTCCTAAAATTGGTAAATCGATACACTGTTTTCTTATAACTAAGAACTAACAGTAAACAAATTAATGAACAAATTTCTTACGTTTTTCACGATTTGGTAATGAAATTAAAACATAGCTTGTACTTTTCTCAGTTTTCCGAATGACAGCTCGATCTAAATTGTCGTTTACACTGCCGGATCCGTGCATTTGATGTATACTTGAGAATACAACCAAATTCATCAACGGGCATACATTTCAAGAAACAAAAGCATCAGCACCAACACCCAAGTGACCATTTTTCACATTACCGTTCATAACTTAATATATGATGCATGTGTTTGGTACGCAAACAGGACAGGTGTCCGGCGTTTGGTATGACATGATATGACTGGACAGAACAGGACCGGACCGGTTAAAATGACCAATTTACCCCTGATGAGTTGTTTAGTGTTTTTTATGAAATAATCAATCTAATTGATATCAAACATAAGCAAATAACAACAGCAAATCGAAGCAAAATCATGTATTATCAATGTCAAACCATAAAATGGATGTCAAACAAAAGCAAAATACAACAGCAAATCGGAGCAAAATCATGTATTATCAATGTCTACCATAAAATTGATGTCAAACAGAAGCAAATAACAGCAGCAAATCGAAGCAAAAACATGTATTATCAATGTCTACCATAAAATTGATGTCAAACAGAAGCAAATCGAAACCAAGCAAATCTAAGCGAAACAAAGAAAATCGAAACCAAGCAATAAAATCAAATCGAAGCCAAGAAATAACAGCAAATCGAAGCCAAGCAGATATCGAACCTGTTGATTGAGAAGAAAGTTCCGACAAAAACGATGACCTGTTGATTTTCGAACCTGAGAAAATGGTAGAAAATGATGAGAAATCTAGGGTTCGATCGAACAGATGAGAAAGATGTGAGGTTTCGATTTGAGAAAGATGGGATGTTTACCTTGTTGATTTCGAACCTGAGGTTTTGATATGAGGTTTCGATCGAGAAGATGATGGAGAAGCCGCCAAGCAATTTCACGATGGAGACGTATTAGGTTTATTCTTCAGTTTTATTTTCAGGGGTAAAGTGGTAATAATTGTCCTTGTTCCATTTAGTTCTAGGAGGTGAGGGGGAACACCCGTGTCCCACTCTTGTTCTAGTGTGTTCCACATTAGGACACGCCAAACGTGGGACAAGTCTGTCCTGTTCCACCATGTTCTACGTACCAAACGCCCAAACGCACCCTTATAGAACTTCCAAGCCTTTTGCTTGTGAGTTATTGTCACTTGTCAGAGTACCAAGTGACCATCATCACTCAAAAGAAAAATACCAGCAACAAAACTTATTCATAGTGCAATATTTATTACAATCGCAATATATGATAAGTTATTAATCATCCTGTTGAAAATTTTCCATACAAGGCATACTTATTCACTGAAATAACACCCAGACTTAAGAGTGATTTTGGAAATAAAAGTGTGCCAGGATCAAGGTAATACACCAAGTTCCCGAAGTCGGGGAGGGGGGAGGGGACTGGGCATGATCACTCAGAAGGATGAAATAGAAGTGGCTAATGGGACGCGGCAAGTAATTTTGTGACTTTTTGAGGAGTCGATGATTATGTAAAAGTTTCATGACTTACAAAATTTCATTGGTGTAGATGGTCTAAAGGACCTTCAAAATGGAGAAGATGAAGATTTTCGACAATTTTTTGCTCCAACAGATTCTCCAGAATGAAGAAAGTGGGTAAAGTTCTCCAAATCTGGAAAATTCTCCAAAAATGATTACCATGAGAGAGATGATTTTTTATTACATTCCACCAATAAGAAACCTTGAAATGAAATGTCTAATATTATTTTATCAAATATATGAAATATTTTAATAATATAATAAATGATGCAATCTCCAAACTGAAGAATCTGTTGGAATCAAATGTAATTCTTTTTAGAAATTTTGAATTTTGATTCTCCATTTTAAAAAACCTTTGGAGAAGTTGATGCTCTAAATAGGTAAGGGGATGGTTGGTAGTTGCTGAATGGTTTGGTGCAGAATGGTTAAGTGATCAGAATGCTTAAGAGGCTCTGTATGATGTAGTGCAGAATGAAATATAACTGTTTGGTAACTGCTCTAAATGAACAGTTTGAATGACAACAAATTATCATTTTAACCTTCTGAGGTCGTGGCATAAACACAGAAATTAAACCACAAAATCGATAAACCACAAAATCCATACAAAATCGATAAACCACAGGGAAGAAAGCAAAATCCTTACAAAATCGATAAACCACAAGGAAGAAACCACAGGGAAGAAATCGATAAATCACCTCCATGTTTTTACAACGATGAACACATCAGGGAAGAAAAAGAGGATACCTTTAGAAGCAGAGAAGTTGTCGATGGGCTGGATGACAGATAGTTGTCGACAGAGAGGCTGTCGATGGGTGGCCTGCGACGGAGAGAGGACCGCCGACGGGATGGCCTGCGCTAGAGAGAGGGCCGCCGATGGGAAGGGTGGGTCTCGTCGTTCACCATGGGCGGATGATGCAGCTGATGTAAATGAAAGGGAGGGCAAATGTGGAAAATATGAAGGTCTGAACCATTTTGTAACACTCTATACACTAAATCGTTAAGAGGTATATGTAATGGTTAAAAGGTGTCTTTTTTTTTTGCCAAACATCCCTAGCCTCTTACCGATTCAGAGGTGAGCTCTTAATGTCACCATTAAGAACTAAACAAACAGCCCCTATCTGACATAGAATGTTAAATAGGCCCATCTCGTAGTATATATTCTAGCTGGTCAATAAATTACAATAAATCGTAGTAGTCTATTTTCAAGAGAAACATTAATGTTTTTAGACCCAGTATCATACGTCAAAGGCTTCTACTTCCAAGACCATAAGAAAGGTGTGCTACTGACCATTTAGAAAACCAAACAGCCAGCCATTCGGCCATTATGTTGTTGGTGATTTCAGTGTTATTAATTATTTTGGTGTAATTATGATTTACTTGAGATAGATTAAAGTGATAAGGCAAACATAAATAAGTTAGGAGGTGCGGAGTGCACACTCACAAATGTTGCCCCTATCACCTTAGATCGCCATAAAGTGGGGTCAAGGGGATGTGCCCCTAGCGGGGTTCTAAGGGGCAAAGCCCCTTGGCGGTGATCTGGACAAACTTTAGAAGGTTGGAAACCTTCTTGAAATTGTTCCCGAAGTTGGTAGAAAATTGACCAAGTCTGAAACTATGGACTATAGAATCAGAGATTTGGACTATGCAATCAGACTTAAGGTCTGTGTAAACCAGACTTAAAATCTGTGCAACCAGATTTATACTATACTCGGTACAATCAGAGTTCGAATACAGTTGTATATGTTCTCTAATCTTATCTATTAACGATTATAACCGATCTTAACCATCCATAAATGTCGATCTCTCATATAAATATGTAAACGAGAATTTAGGTATATATAAGGACTTGATCTCACAACCTTTGAGATAGAGTTTTCTCTTGGATTATCCCAATACGAAATTCGTGACACCCAAGGCTACAAGGGACGAATTATTGTAGACGTTCACGATCCAACGAGATTATCCAGTCCTTTAATCATCTCCGAGTCCCAATTCCTAACATATGTCATGTCGTGTCTTACCCCATTAATCTTTCTATCCGGAGCGAGTAAGGCGGCTAATCCTTTCGCCCCTCTTTTACTATTAGAAAGACTGATGACTTACTTATCTAATTTCTGTAACTGCAAGTCTACAGCTGAATTTGAAATGGAATACAACTTGATTGAATTTTCAAATAAACCAATAAAGAAATACATGATGCAAACGTTTAGCGCAATATTTTAGAGAAAATGAGAGACATACCTGTAATGTTGCACAACTTGTTGCAAGAGGCCTGCTGCCTACTAAGATCAATCTGGAATCATCAAACCGGTTTCCACCTTTTGAAAACTTTATTCTCGTTGCAGCTTATTTCAAGAGCACCGACGTCCCCATCTATTTCCGTTGTGACCAGTGAAGCTCGTTCAGTTGCCTTGATGATTGATTTATATGCAAGATGAATACCACACTTCTCCACCTTCAAATTTCCACGGGCTTCGAAGGAAACTTCAATCTGGTCTCCAGTTTTCAATGGGTAAGGTTGAGGTCCATAATTCACCCATGTCTTTGCTTCAGGCTCGAGAGCTCTAGTCGTGTATCCGTAATGGAACCATTTGATACCATTTGTCTGGTTGTTCAGAGCAGCACTGATATACTCCATAACGGGTCCATTCCATTTCACTCGTTCGCCCTCTTGTACATAATCAACCCACAGGGTCAATTCAACACAATCATTTTCGACAACAAAAGAAATGGTAGAGCCAAGTCTTTGATGATGAAACCAAAGTGGAATCTCCCGTCTTGGAAGGTGAAGATTACAGTTCAGGAAACGGCCAGAGTATCCCTGTTCAAGGAAATTTGACAATTCTAATTATAGTGGAGAGAGAGAGGGGGGGGGGGGGGACAGACCTGAAACAAACTGCAAGCAAAACTGGTAGACAGATGATGGCAGCCTTGCATATATATTTCTTGCACACAATTGAGGTTCTCCAGGCCCAGGATGTTAACCAATTTGAAGCATTTCTCAAGATCTAAATATTTCAAGAACTTCATATTTGATAGATCAGGAATGTTTTCCAATGATCTGCAATCCCTTGCAGTTAGACGGCGAAGATTGGGAGGGAATTCCAAGATTGATTCAAGTTTCCAGCAGCGACTTAAAGAGAGTTCTTCTAGGCTTGTTAGTTGACCAAGGCTAGCGGGCAGCAGACAAAAACTGTTTTTACGTAAATCCAAAACACGCAGTGAGGATAATCCCCCAAGATCATCCGGAATATCCACATCAGAGAGACTGCAGTAACTAAGATCTAACTTCGACAATGAATGTAAGCCAGATACGGATGGTGGCAGAAAACTAGTAGCATTCAAAGATCGAGGTGATGCCAGGAACTGAAAGGATGGGAAATGAGATTTTGTCACTAAGGCTCTACAATTCCCATGCACAGATAATCTTAAAAGGTTTTTAAGAAGTCCGATTGAATCAGGTAAATGTTTGATTGCAGTTCCACCAATATGAAGCTCTCTTAAGCATTCCATATTACCCAATTGCAAAGGAAATTGCACCAAATTCGAGCAAGAAGTGACAAATAGCATTTCAAGGGATCTCAAATTGCAAATATTACTTGGAAGAGCAACAAGGTTTGGGCAGAACTTCAACTGCAGCTCGTTTAGGTTGCACAGAAGCCCAATTGAATCGGGTAATGTCTTAATTGCAGTGTGATCAAGCTGAAGCACCCTTAAGCACTTCAGACCCCCCAAATCTTCAGGCAATTGTTGGAAACTTTTGCAGTCACTAAGAATTAGATTCTCAAGTGATACTGCACTGCAAATGCTACTTGGAAGACTTTGAAGATTACTGCAACCTTTCATCCTCAAGTCAGTAAGCCTACCCAAGCATCCAATTGATGGATGAACCTTCAACAAACGTGTGCAATCGAAAAGAAACAATTTTTCAAGTTTTGGTGTACCAGAGAAGTCCGGAGTTGCAGTCAATAGTTTAGACCGGCTGAGGTCAAGGACCTTCAAGTTTGTAAGGAACTGTAAGAAAACAAACAGCAATAATTATCTATATTTCCTGTAAACTGAAGAAAAACGAAATTTGAACATCATTTGTCTTGAAGAAACAAATTAACTTTTGCAAGTGGCGCCATACCTTAATACCATGCCACACTACATTCATACTGTTGTTCTGCATATTAAGGAATGCAAGTTTTTCTGGATTAAAGTCAATTGGTAAACTTTCCAATGAGGAGTGATGCCAAGAAAGCCACCTTAACTCTTTGAATAAACCTTCAAAGCTTCCAGTGAGCTGTGCATTTTCTATTTGAAGCAATCTTAACTTGTGCATCTTTGCAAACGCTAGCGTACTGATAAGCATTTGCATTGGTGGATCCAGGATGATGCCTTCAATTTCTTTTGTTCCCTAAAGCAAAACAAAAATAAATTCAAAATACATTTTTGATGAAACGGATGGAGAAGAGAACTTTCTTCAAGTAACCCTGTTAGGATATGTGGAACCCCTTTGAATCTCTCTCTAAAAGAGCCTTGAGGAGAGAATGGAGGTTCCAACATATAATGAAATTGAAAGGTCCAAATCTAGCCGACATGGGACTTTAACACACCCCCTCCAACATAGGGTAGACGGGTGCAGATGTCCCGAAGTGTCGAGTCACAGGCACAGATGTCTCAGATAGTAACCTTGGCTGACACCATGTTAGGATATCTAGAACCCCTTTGAATCTATCTAAAAGAGTTCTTGAAAAGAGAAGGGAGGTTCCAACATAGATTGAAATTTAGAGACAATTGAAAGGGGGAGGGGAGAAAGAAGAGAACTTTATGACCAAACCAAACCAAACAAACCCACATATAGAAGTAGGGTCTAGGAGGTAGGATGCAGACCTTGGGTAGAGACGTTTCAAGAGAACTTTATTTCCGAAATCAAGATATATTTTTCATAAAATCTTTAACAAATAAATGAATATTTGAGGTCTCACCTTATGTTCTGTAAGCACTTCATATACATCTTTATGCAACCACAACCGACTATGCTTGCCAGGCTCATTAGGGAATTTCGAACGAACAACATGTCTTCCCATATCCCGAAGTAAGTCATGCATCCTAACCGTACCCTCAGAAAATCTAAGTAAACATTTATCAATTAGAATTCTAATTCCTACGTCTGGGAAGAAACCACAAGCCTTGAAAATATCGATTACAGATACTCTGCCCATTCCGTTAAAAAAACATGCAATATCAAGAAACATATTCTTCACATCATCATCATCTAATGCATCAAAGCTTATTCGTAGGATGCTTTGGATCTTCTTATCAGGAGTTAGCTGTAACTTTTCAAACGTATTTTTCCATTGTGCCATGGTTCTTCCCATCAAAGAAGATCCTAAAACCTCAAGAGCTAAGGGAACCCCTGTGGCATAACTTACAATTCCATTAGAAAGATGCATATAATTCTTCAGTGGAATGGTTCTCTGAAAAGCATGCCAACTAAATAGCCTCAAAGACTCGACTTGGTTCAATCTCTTGGCCTCATATCTGTCGTCAGTTCTTGCTTGAATCAGCAGATGCTCATTTCTTGTCGTTATTATAATTCGACTTCCTGAACCAAACCAATGGCGTTGTCCTGCTAAACTCTCTAATTGATTAAGTTGATCCAAATCATCAAGAACAATGAGAACTCTTTTGCCACGGAATCTTTCTTCAAGAATACTGATCCCCATATGTTCATTAGCAACCTTGAAATTATTTTCCCCAAGTAGTTGACAAAGAAGTTGTCCTTGTAAACTGGCTATACCATTTGGACGTTCAGCTTCTTCTCGGACATTTGCAAGAAAGCAGCTGCCTTCAAAAAGGTAGAAAGCCATATTGTAGAAAGCTTTCGCGATTGTTGTTTTGCCTATGCCACCCATACCATAGATGCCAACCATGCGGACATCGCCTGATCCAATCCTTAATAACGAATTCAAGTATTTAACACGAGAATCCAATCCTACTGGGTGTTTGGCAACATGTAGCTTTATACGTCTTACTTTTTGACGAACATGCCCAACAATTTTTTGGATAAATTTAGCTTCATGCCTACAATTTATTCAAACAAATGTAACTGGATATAGCTCATCACGTATATTGAAAATAAAAACAAAGTAACAAACTATATAATATTGTATACATTCTAGTTAACTTGTATAAAACATGTACTTGCAATAGAACGCTTACAGAGATTGGGGGGGGGGGGGGGGGGGGAGTAGTGCAGTTACCAGAGTCTTACGTCGTCAGATAGAGGGTTGTTTTAGTTTTTCCTACTTTTCATGGCTACAATTGTATCTACCAGTGTAACCTTTTAACTATACACAACTCTTAGCTTTACCTCGTGTAGTAAAGTTGTAAGTACCTGCTTTGTGTTTCCTTGTTTCTTTTAATTTATTTTCCTTTACATTTTTATCCCTGCTGGTTCTTGTGTGTTGTACGCGATGCTTGTTTACACACACTCTCACCTTTAGCTTGTTCTCTTGTTTTTTTTTTAAATTGTTTTGCAAATCGTGGGTTTCCAAGAAAACAACCTCTCTACCCCTTGAGGTAGAAGAAAGGTTCACGAACACCCCCCCCCCCCAAACAAAAAAAAAGACCCTACCTATGCATGGATTTACTGGCTTGTTTAGATCGGTTTTAGAAAATAAAGGAACTTGCTACAAAGTTTTTGCTACAAAGTTTGGCCTTCAAGATAGAAGATGAGTAGACGACATGTGATTGTGATAAGAACCAAATTTACTAAATAATTAAAATAAAAGAAATGTAGAAAAACAGTAGCGGGATGCTTGATTAACAAGAAACTGGTAACTAGCTATTCGAGAGGCTAGACTCTCCCAAGAACAAACACAATATTTTTCTTCCATCCATAATCTCCCCTCTATCCCCTATTTATTAACAGCCCTAATAACCCTAATGGGCTTGGGCTTGGGCTTAGGTTAGTACCTATCATTACCTCCGCCCCCAAAGAACCACCTTGTCCTCAAGGTGGATAGAAAAAATAAAGACATTGTTGCTGCCCAAACAAATCTCTCCAATCAGCTGCCATTAAAGTCAAACTTTCAAAAATCCAAAACGCAAAGTAACCATTTGGCTCGAGAATATCATCCAACTTCTCAATTTTTTTCTTGATAGTAACGCTAAGTTGATTGGTAACATGGTGATATGCCAGCCCAACCATCTTCAAACTCAGTGTGGTCGTCGATTCCACCGGAAAACTAACCCTAGGCGTTGGCCGATACACGTCCGGCGGTTCTGGGTCTGGAATTGGAGATGAATCTAGTTCCTTTGTTTCTGGATTGTCGATTGGAGAACTTTTTGTCGACTTGCTGCCTCCACGGTTGAATAAGTAATATGATGACCCTCCAACCACTAAAGACCCTCTCTTCTCTTCGATTGGCCTTTCGGTTTCTCTTTTCTCTTCAATCGCCAGTACTTTCTCCTGATTCTCTCTTTCCTCCTTATTTTCTTCTTTTTCGTTAACAGCCGTTGCCGTGATCATGGGTTTCGCATCGCTGAGACCAGAAGTAGGTTCATGGACAACCTTCTCCCTATTCACCCTATTCAAGGTGAAACCACTAGATTCGAGAATCCGATTGAAAATCGTCATCCGATCTCGGTGATGGCGTTGAAGATCTAAAACAATGGAATGGATTCCAATCACCTCCATCTTTATGGATTCAATCTCCTGTGGACTCAAACCTCTAGCCATGGATTCCGAACGGCTCTGATACCAATTTGATAAGAACCAGATTTACTAAATAATTAAAATAAAAGAAATGTAGAAGAACGGTAGCGGGATGCTTGATTAACAAGAAACTGATAGGTAACTAGCTATTCGAGAGGCTAGACTCTCCCAAGAACAAACACAATATTTTTCATCCATCCGTACTCTCCCCTCTATCCCCTAGTTATTAACAGCCCTAATAACCCTAATGGGCTTGGGCTTGGGCTAGTACCTATCAGATTGATAAGAAAACATGGAGCAAAATAGCATTTCTATGAATCTAACAAATTAGCTATGATGAATCAACTAACATATATCACCTCTAGCAAATGCCTATTTTTCTGATTTATTGTAGAGTGTCCCACATGATAATCCATGTAGATTCCAAACCATATCCATAAACTTTCTACATTCCATGGAGAACGATTCTTTGCATTTTCCCAACAAAGTATTCTAATTTCAACTCTAAATTGATTCTGAACATAAGCACAAAATTATATTGAACACAAAACATTCAACATGGGAGCATTGTAAATAAAGCCATATGATACATGAATAATCGTCAACAAAAGTAACAACAAGATCTACCACAACTCCATGAACACTATCAAAAGAAATCTTAAACCAAGACATTTGGTATATAAGATGCACAAACGTGCTTACCCATCCGACACCATTCACAACACAAAGGAGACGACCAGATTCTTGGTTATAGTTTCTTCAAAATGATTAATGGTGACATAACTTTCCCTAACATTGAAATGATACAATTTAAAAGTCATGTCATATTTAAGATTAAGAATGCTCATCGATTTTCAGGTTATCTTATGAGATTCCAAACAATCTAACTCTAGAAGCAGAAACCTACATAAATTTAAATCAATAAACTAAACAATAACATACAGGCACAATAAGATCAAGGATCATCAATCAACCAAAAATTACCCGTTCGAGATAACATTCAAATCCCATTCCGAGAAATTTCTAGCATCAAAAGCACCTCCAAAACCCTCCCGCACATCAATCGAACTAACATCATAATATATAGCAAGAATCAATTGTCCAACTGTTCTCTTACAGTCGATTATCCTCACCAACTCATCCAAACACCTGCTTGAAGAAACATAGTTTTTCGAAAACACAATAATCGAAGCCCTGGATTCTCCTATCGCTTTTATTGATTCCACAGAAACATCGGAACCTATTGGTAGTTCATCGTTGTGATAAACCATGAAAGTGCGAACTCCAGCACGATCTAGAGCTGTGTAGAGATGACCAGTGAAGTTTTTGAGAGTATCTTTCGGCCTGTAGCTTAAGAATACATCGTATTTCCATGGCGTTGATGTTGAAGATGGCGGCTTCAAAGGCACGCCACAGATGTTGTCATCGGAAGAATGCATGGATGAATTATGCAGTCACACACTCACAGTGGAAGCAGGTTTCTGTAACAGAAGGAGACGACCTCCAATGGCGTTTAGTCAACTCTGGTTCGTGAAAATTCAGGGGTGTTTGGGATTTGCTTATTTAAAACAAGTTAAGCTTATTTTGAAAAGTGATTATTAACTTATACGTTTTAAATCGGAGTTTTTAAAAAAAATGTTTGCATTAGTTTATTGTGGTATCAAAACCTAATAAGCCAATAGGTTGTTATTTAAAAGTGTTTGGGATTGCTTATACATACAAAATAACCAAAAAAGTAATAAGCACTTTTCAAATAAGTTGATAAGTTAGAACAAAATGACTTATCAAAAACAACTTTTCAGCGGTTTGGTACCACTATAAGTCATTTTCATTTTTTTCCATCCAAACACTTAAAAGTGTTTATCTCCGGTGTCAAATCACAATAAACTAAAAAGCACTTCAAATAAGCAATCCCAAACACCCCAGTCCCCCAAGTTAATAATTTTTTTAATTTCGCTGCTTAATAATCTAGGGGCTTTTGGTTCCCAGAATTCCGCTGGAATCTGATGAAATTGGAATTTCGTTGACTAAATTCCATTATGCTATTTGGTTACGATGAAATGGAATTTGTAGATCCCAGAAACAATGCAATAATAATCAATAATAAGCAATGATTGAACCACAACTGTTGGTCATATGATTAGATTTATCAGTAAATGGTTTAAGGTTTACATAGAAAATTTCAATAGGATTGGGTAAATCTTCTAATGACCATTAACCTCTCCTCTACCCTAAACTCACAAAATAAACCTTCAAATAGCCCAAAGCCCATTACAAACAAACTACACCCAATGACAATTAAAGGCTTTTATAATGCTTTTAAATAAAATCAAATAAACTCTACAAATACGTTATACAACTTTCAACACACTAGGACTTTCAGTCCTAACAATCTCCCCCTAAAGTTGAATAAGGCATTTATCATCTAGAAACCTTCATGTCTTGATCTTCTCTCCCTCTTGAATATTTGAAAATTTTTGATGTTGCTTGTCTTCATGTCTTTCCAAGCTCCCCCTTGAATAAAGTTCTTGATCTTCATAGTTTCAACTTTGTGACTTTCCACAGTGCAACTTCATTTAAAAACAAATAATATGTCTTTGAACCGCGAGTTGAATTGACTTTCAGCTTAAGAATTTGTTTTAATCAGCTCATAAGAGGAATCAACTTGTGGCAAACACCATATTATAAGGGATATATGAACCAATAAATTCTTTTCTGCTCAGCTGCAATCTTTGAATCTAATGGCTTTTCAACCTCAGATTTAAGAAATTTTGTTACTCCCCCTCAGATTTTGCTAACTCCCCCTCAACATGATGATTTGTGTCTTTGAATTGTGTGTCGTTCTCCCCCTCATGATGATTAGGAGAATTATGAGCATCATGTAACTTCAAAGAGTAAATGGATGAGTAGCAAAATACCAGATAAAACGATTCAGTAACCAAGGGTAACAGCTAACACAGAAACACAATAGTAATTGTTATCACAACAATTAAAATAATTGTGTGGCCTATTTTCAGAGTTGGCATCAATGTATCTCTGATAGGACTTTCCAGTTATCACTGAAGTAAATTATTAAAAAATTATTTCTCAAACTGTTCTGGTAATATCACAAATATATGCAATGGGAATCACAAAGATTCGTGCGTGTGTGAAAGAAATATAAATCATATCGATTGAGCTCAAAGATTGATTTAACCTGGGACGCAGGTTGAGAAATCAATAGACACAGTGAGTAGAATATGAAGTTCGAAGACCGGAGCTGATGTCTTCCTTTTTCAATATCTAAGACCTCCGAGTGAGGAATAGATAGATTATGTGTTAAATCTCCGTGCATATATGAAACAAGTATCTTTTGTGAGATACTTGAATGGTTGGGTGGGGTGACACGAGTTATCGACACTGGTCCATGTTTGTTTCAATATCCATCTCCAAAGAACGAGAATGAATAGATTATGTGGTAACTTGGATAACTGACTCGGTTTGGTAAGGACTAATAATTCTTTTAAGTCCTATCACATCCTCACCATATTCTTTTCACTCCGAACTCATCTATCAATCTAGACCCCTTACTGATATCTATGAATTGGATGCGTTTCTTGGGTAGGTCCTTCCGGATCTGGATTGACCATAGAAACTTTATGAGTCCTAACACTCCTTTAACTCACCAAAGTGAACATTTATGTAAACATTGAGAAGTCAAAAACATTTAAGAACGAGTCCTGAACTGAAGTGTTCAGAAGTCGATATGAAAAATAAACAACATGGTACTCCCCCTCAAAAGATGGAATAACCCTTGATTGTAGTCATGTGATGTGAGTAATCTGAATTAAATCACACATAACATTCCTGCAAAACAGATTAGATAATTTTGGTATCCATGCTTCGATGGATCCCTGATGGTTAGTTGCATTGGCTTTGAAGCTATTAAACAGTACCATACCAACTATTAACGTACCTTGGATGGACAAAGTCACTCTTTCCACAATGAGTGCAACAGATCTTTTGTCGGAGCAGACTAATCAACTTTCCTATAGAATAGACATAAGTAGGTGAATTAGTCGTGGAAATAAATGACTTTGTATCAACTACATGAGAATCATAAGACTTGTTTCCATCACTACTTTCTGTAGTTGATTTCTTTCTCCAAACCATCTTGACTTTTCGAAACACTTGATTATTTGAATTATCAACAAGAGAATTATAGAAAAGAGTTGAAGGGCGAATCCGATCTTTTGAAAATTCATTTGATTTGACAAACTTCTTCGAAGAGTTAGTTGTAGAAGGTGAACTTGAAGAATAAGGAGACTGAACAACAGTATCGGACTGGCTTGTTCAGATAAATCGGTTTTAAGATTTATTTCTTCAAGTTTCTGGACTTTTGCGGATAAAACGTTTCTTTCTTCTAGAATCAAGTCAAATTGTTTTTGTAAATCGGATTTTACCTTCTATTCTTTCAAAATCTCTGTTGCTAATCCAGATAATTTCTTTGAAAGCTTATGAATCACAATTTCGAAAATCTTTCTTTCACTTTCAAAATCCTTTTCTATACTGTTGCGTTTATCAGATATCTCTTTAAAAACCGCAACATTTTTCTTTTCAAGCATTTTCTTTTCACTCTCAAAACCTCTTTGCTCTTTCTCAAAAGAATCTCTCTCAATTATCAAAACATTTTCAAAATCAGAAATCTGTTTTGAAAGTTTCGCATTTTGAGCCTCAAAAACCTTTCTTTCATCGAAAACTTTCTTTGAAAGCTCGAAAATCTTTCTTTCATTTGAAAATTTGACTTTTTCTTGTTCAAAAATAGAAAATCTTTTCTTCAGGTCGAGATTTTCACTCTCCAATTGTAACACCCTCAATTATGGAAATAACAACTAATTTAAAATTTTCTAAATACATCGATAATTGATTCATTTACAATCACAATTTAAGATTTAACCTCAATACACACATTTCATTCTATACATATAGTCTATAATAAGGACGGGTGCTACTAAAACCCAAAAACAGTCACTATCTCTAGACTACGGAAGACTTCATCAACTACTTACACTTGTGTAAAGCTAAGGCTCAACTCTTTATAGTACTGCTAGAACCAAACCCCCAACTGAAACCTGATGTACATGCCGACAAATAAAAAGGTTAGGCTTAACGCATAGTGAGCTCAAGAGTTTTCAACATTTATAAATGAATCGTTAAAAAAGAATAATGCAAATAAAATCGTAATCTTTCAAAATGATATGCTTCAATCATGAAAACGACTCGTTTACCAATAATTATGCATTTTAAACGAAAGAGGCACCAATATAATCGTTAACCAAACCAAACTGTTTTAAGGGCTAAGATCCCAATATAAAAAGTTATTTCGTAAATTTAGATTTAACCCAAAACTTTCTCAAAATGAGAATAGAGAGAGGACTCCTAATTTTATAAAACGCGGGTAAATGTTATATCTTGAAATACCCAAAACACTGGTGGAACATGACACACAACTCATAAACCATAGATGAAAATTGTAACACCCTAATAAAGGGATAACAAAAATCCGAAAAAAACAGACATGAGGTATATAAAATTGTCATAGCAAGAGCCTCCCAAAAATGGGGAAATATACAAACCTGTTTAATTACAGTCGTAATTTAACGGACAATAAATAACAACCAACTAATCTAATTTCTATACTAGAAAATAGATTACAAAAGGGTTGTTATCTATAAACCCAAAAGTCCTTCTACCAAAAGTATGTCCAATTGCAAGATTTCCCCAAGCTCTCACCCAAGAAACTATGCCAGCTTAGGACCGGCGTCGCTAGAACCTGAGATACACATCGACACCAAACAAGTGTTAGGCCAAAAAGCCTAGTGATTTGAACAATAATGAGCATGCATAAACAGTTACAATTCTTATCAGCAGTTAACCAAAGTTCAACAAATGTGGAGTCAATAAGGGAGACCCATAGCACCAATCAAGTTCCACCCAAAGAGTCGATATACCTTGATGTCATCTACCAAGAGACACCCGAAAGGCCCGACACATCCGAGGACTACAATTAAGGAAATTCCTCGAATGGCGGAGGTCTAGGCACATACCATCACGGTGGCGCCCAAGACTACATATAGGAGGTCTAGAGGTATATTTCAACCCAACACATTTCAATACCAACCATGGGTACAAGGTTACCATCCTAACCACATAAGTCCAATATGAGACCCAAATTCCAACATAACCAATATTTAGATACAATATCGCCAAGAAGGCATTCCAAGTAGAATTTATCATCTACCAAGTCACATATACCCCAATCATGTCAAAATACTCATAATATGTATACATGAAGTAAGTCCCAAATATTTGACAAATAGAGTAAATCATGGCATGATACTCATAAGAAATCTCCCATCATATTATTCATAAGAACACCATCAAATATTTGAACACATAGAGATGAACATTTTGAGAAATGATACAATAATAACAACTAATGGATTATGATGTGTATCTAGTTTTAGCAAAGTTTTAGTAAACTCACAATCTAGGTTTTGGACCAAAACCTAGAAAAGATGGAAACCCTAGAAGTTGGAGAGATGAGACTTGGAGATGAAGATGGAACTTGAAGAACCCTAATAATTGCTCCCTTGAGAAGAGTAAATGCAAGACCAAAGATCCAATTACCAAATCTTGTTGGTGTTAATGAGGTTTAGGGTTTAGAAAGGAAAGGGTAGGTTTTTGGAGCTCTAAAATCGCCAAAGAATTCAGTGAGAAGTGATAAATGAGGTTAGAAATCGGTCAAGGGTTTAATTTAAGTCTCAGACCCCGAATGCGATAGTGCCCGGCGATAGTGCCAAGGGCACTATCGCGAGTCACAATCGCGAGCCTCAAGGCACCTGTAACACCCTAAAAATAGGGATAACAAAAACTTTCCAAAAATGGAGAAGTGGTATAAAGTTTGCCATAGCAAAAGCCTCCCAAAAAGGGGAAATATACAAATAACCTATTTAATCACAATTCTGTAATTTAACGGATAAATAAACAACAACCAACTAATCTAATTTCTACATCTAGAAAAGAGATTACAAAAGGGGTGTCATCTATAAACCCAAATCTTCCAAAAATAGTTCAAGTGCCAAAATCCCCAAGCTCTTGCCCAAAGCATCTAAACTTGCTTAGGAGCCGCGCCGCTAACACCTGAGATACACATTGACACCAAACAAGTGTTAGGCCAAAAAGCCTAGTGAGTTGAACAAGTAAAAGCAGGCCAGAAACAGTTACAGTTCTTATCAGCAGTTAAACAATTAATCACGTAGATGTGGAGTCAACAGGAGCAATCCATATCTCCAATCCGGTTCACCCAAAGAGACAATGCACCTTGAAGCCACTTTCACTGGCAACCCAAAGGCCCGACACGCATCGGGGATTACCGCTTAGGAAATTCCCCGACGACGGAGGTCTAGGTACATAGGAGACTACCGCTTAGGAAATTCTCCAAATGTCACCCACCTACATTCCTATAGTGAATCACAGACTTGGTTCGTCCACATAATGCATTTAGGAGATCTCAAGATGTTTTTCAATTCGTCAAAATTTCGGATATCAACCAAGAACACACTATTACCATCCTAATCATGTAGATCCAACATATGACATAATTATCCATCCAAATACTTCGTGAGAATATAAGGTCGCCAAAAAGGCATTCCAAGAAGGAATCATCAACACACCAAGATATACACATATAAAACATGGTAACTTTCATATACATAAATCCATGGGTAAAAACCCCCCAAATACTTGAAACATTAAATATGAACATTTGAGAGATGCATTAACATCAACAAGTAGAAGATAATGATGTGTATCTAGTTTTAAGAAAGGTTTGTAAACTCACAATCTAGGTTTTTGACCAAAACCTAGAAAAGATGAAACCCTAGCTTTTGAAGAAGATGAGACTTGAATGCAAGGAGTGAGGGTCTTGAAAACACTTCAAAGAATGATCTTGAATGAAGCTTTATGACTAATAAATGCCCCCAACAACCCAAAACCCTAGCTTTAAGTGTGTATGTGTTTGGGAAGTTCAAAAATCGCCTATGAAGATGCTCTCCCATTTTCCAAGTGTTGAATGGTAGAAATGGCATCAGATTGATCAAAAAAACAAAAGACTAGTGCACGCGGGCGACATTGCCCCGCGACTTTGCCCAAGGCATTGTCGCGGTCTCTCCCCACCCTTCGATACCATCCATGCGACAATGACCAGTGACAATGACACTGGTCATTGTCGCGTGGCATTGTCGCGCCACACCCAACTCAAACTGAAACTATACCAAATTTCGATTTACGAGCGCGAGGTTCAAACGGGAAACATGAATACACAGTTCATAAATCATTAAGGCATTATAAAAGTGAGCATGTGCACATAATAGGTCTCATATTCTCAATTAATACAATTAATGAATTTAAGGGAACGAAAACTTACCTTTTAAATTTTCCGGGTGTTACAATCCTCCCCCCCTAAATTAGGATTTCGTCCCGAAATCTTATTCTACACTGAACAAGTGAGGATAACACTTCCTCATATCATCCTTGCATTCCCACGTGACGTTAGCACCCCGATGGTGTTTCCATTGAACCTTTACCATAACCACGTATTTATGACGCAATTTCTTCATGACCTTTGATTCCAAAATCGCCTCCGGTTCTTCCACGCAACGATTACCATTGTCCACCCAGATTTCAGTCAAGGGAATCACGCTTTCCTCTTCGGCTAGGCACTTCCGAAGGTAACACACGTGGAACGTAGGATGTATCCCATCCATTTCCGGCGGTAAATCTAACCGGTAGGCTTGCAAACCAATCTTCTCCAAAATAACGAACGGTCCAAGGAAACGAGGACTAAGCTTCCCAAGCTTCCTGAAACGTATGATCCCCTTCCACAGAAACACCTTCAACATGACCCGGTCACCCACTTGAAACTCAACCGCTCTTCTCTTCTTGTCCGCATAGCTCTTTTGTCGGTCTTGCGCCGCCTTTAGTCTTTCTCGAATTTCTTTCACCTTGTCTGTAACACCCTCAAATTTGGAAAGAGCGACTAATTAAAAACTTTCAACAATACCTTAAAGGATAATAAATCCCTTACTACCAATCTATAATTGAAATACATTTCTAGGTTGAACCATCAACAAATAATTAAAGTCTTGCATAAAGACTAACTAAAGTCGAGTGTTACTATAACCCAATACCAAATCGCTATCTCCAATAAAAATGCGGAAGACTTCATCAAACTAATCACTTCTTCGAGCACACAACTAGCACTCATCACTTCACGGTGCCGTTAGAACTAATTCCCGAGATGGAACCTGATGCACATGCCGACAAATAAAAAGGTTAGGCTAACGCCTAGTGAGTTCAAGAGTTTTATATCATGATTATAGAGGAAAGCGTAAAATGGAACATTGTAACTTATAATCATGATCCTTTAAAATGATTTACATTGAAATAAGAGGACAACTCATTTACCGACATTATGCAATTTATAGATGGACGCCTCAACGCCAAACATTCTTTCATGAAACAATGAAATCTAACACTTACTTAAAACAAGAATAATGGTAATGCTCAAATAATGAAATTTGAGAAAGCTTTATAAAACAAACGACCAAGATGTGAGTAAACTCAAGTTCCCAAAGTTAAAGCATAAGAGATAACCCAAACTCAAAGCGTCACTGAAAACGAGGATAAAATCAAATACCTCAAAACAACACCTCTCGGTGACGGGGGAATTCCGAATTCCAAGGCTAGTGGTGGAACACAAAAGTAGGCCACATTCCAAGTTATTGATCTCGCCATACTAGGAATCACATGGCCACGAGCACGCCGACTCGTACTAAGATGTGAGGGAGGGCCCCCGAGGATTCCTAATCATGCTCATTCACTAGGATTTACATTTACGATCCATGGCTAGTAACCGGTCTCACATAACCGTACCAAAGGCCCCCGAGGATCCAATGTCTCAACTAGCTACAAATGGGAAGTGACTATCCCATAAAAACAGGCTCAGAAATTAACTCGCGGATGAAGGTCCGGTTATTGGACTCCCAGAGCCCTCACCGACAAGTCCTCGAAATCCCAAGACTAATTCTGACACCAACATATAAATAATAGCCCTTTTTTCTTTTATATAATAAAGACCGACTCATATGCCTATGGATCCACTGCATTACAGTCTAAACAGTACATTACTCAAATTGAATGACTAACGCACTCAAAACATGTAAATCTCAAATGATGCGCATTAACCGCCATCATACTTGGTATTTCACAACGGGCTATTAAACCGGACCGAAGTCCTAAAGACTCATTTATTTGCAAATATGCATTTCCAAGTTTAACTGCTGATAAGAATGGAAATCATAAAATGAGACCATACACATTATTTCAAGTACTTCACATAAATGTGCAAGTAATACTTCATAAAACATTCCATTTCATGAATGATGCATAAAACCCGACAAACATTTAAAAGTGTATTTTCGACCAAAAACCCATTTATGCAATAAATCATCAAAACCCATTAATTTATAACACGTTTATCGAAATGCCCAAAAATCCCAAGAGTGGGTGTTTTACAAAGTTTATAAAGTTAAATACTTCAAATTATCAAATATTACCAACTAACCCAACGTTTGATAATTTCATGTAAAACACATAAACACTTTAAAATAGACATTATGGTATGTACAACGTTTTCACAAATCAACTTGAACTCACCTTGCTAGATTTAGGCTAAATCTAGATTTTACCCACTTAGAGCTTTCCTTGAAGAACTTGATTTTTCAATCCAAATCTTCCAAAACCTAGATCCACAAGGTTCCAACCATGAATATACATAATCAACCACAAATAAACGTTTCCCAACTTTATACATGAATACGTCAACTGATACCGAAACCCTAACTTCCAAAAATGAAGAGAATAAAAGATTACCCTAATCCAAGCTTGAATCCACCCATCAAAACACCTCTAGTTCACCAAAATGGTTACAAACCTCCAATCTATGAAAGGGAGAACAAAGGGTGGATGAAACCCTAGAAAACTTTGGTGAAGAAGATGAATAGTGAGAGATGAGAAGCTTACCACCAAAAAATACTCTCGTATACTCCAATAGACTTCCAATCTCTTGCTATATCCTTGAATATCTCTCAAAAATAAAACCGTAGCAACTTGAATCACCCAAATCGGAGTTGTGGTTCAAAAGATATGAAGAAATGAAGTTTTGGGTGAAATGAGGCTGAAATCAGGTTTTTAACCCGAGTTGTTGTCTCTGATGTAGCGCACGACCCGTGCGCCTTTGTGAAGGGAAAACGCACGACCCGTGCGTCCCACAGACCGCGAGAAATGTGCCCAAACACTGATTTGGTCATAACTTCTTCGTTATAGCTCCGTTTTCGCTCCGGAAAGAACCGTTGGACTCGTAATTGAATCATTCATCTATCAAGACTATAAAATCAAGGATTCAAGCCCAAAATCAAATATCTTATTTTTCCTTAATATATTGGTTTATGTATTAACTTGGAATGATACCTTTCGAAAATCGGGGTGTTACATTGTCCGCCGTCTCTTGCACTATTTCTGGCCTGGCAAATTACTTTTCGCCCGCTTCTAGCCAAAAAACTGGGGTTCTACACTTCCGTCCATACAAAGCCTCAAACGGTGCCATTCCGATGCTAGAATGGTAACTGTTGTTATACGCGAATTCTACCAAAGGTAGGTGTGAGTCCCAACTTCCCCCGAAGTCTATTACACACGATCTCAACATATATTCTAGCGTCTGAATCGTCCTCTCGCTTTGACCATCCGTTTGAGGATGATAAGTCGTGCTCAGATTCAGTCTAGTGCCCAACTCCTTTTGCAATTTAGTCCAAAAATTCAAAGTGAAACGACTATCCCGATCCGATACTACCGATTGCGGAACTCCGTGCCTTGACACCACCTCGTCGATGTACAGTTTAGCCAATTTCTCCATCGGCAAGGACTCCCGCATCGCAAGAAAGTGCGCGCTCTTGGTCAACCGATCCACGATCACCCAATTTGTATCGTGACCACGTAAGGTCTTTGGTAGCTTCGTCACAAAATCCATGATGATGTTGTCCCATTTCCACTCGGGAATGGACAACGGTTGCAAACTTCAATACGGCCTTTGATGCTCTGCCTTGACTTGAAGGCACGTGACACACCTCTCCACGTAGTTAGCCACATCCAACTTCATCACCGGCCACCAATAATTTAATTTTAAGTCTCTAGACATCTTGGTACTACCGGGATGTATAGAATACTTCGACTTGTGCGCGTCTTCTAGAAGTAACTCTCGATTTCCACCCAACTTCGGCACCCAAATACGATCTTGAAAGAGTTTAAGCCCGTGGCTATCTTCCGTCAAAAGTTCACTTTGTTTCACCATGATCTCGGACTTGAGGTTTTGTTCCTTGAGTGCTTCCACTTGCCATGTTTTGATGCTCTCCATCAAACTTGATACCACATCAATTCTTGTAAGGGACAATTTAACACCACCATCATGGCTCCTCCAGCTCAATGCATCCGCCACCACATTGGCTTTACCGAGATGGTAGAGTAAATCACAATCATAATCCTTTAATAGTTCAAGCCATCTCCTTTGTCGCATATTGAGTTCCTTTTGATCGAAGATGTACTTGAGACTCTTGTGATCCGTGAATAGAGTACACTTAGTCCTGTACAAGTAATGCCGCCACAACTTCAAAGCAAAAACTACCGCCGCTAGCTCCAAGTCATGCGTCGGGTAGTTCTTCTCATGCTCCTTTAATTTCCTTGACGCGTAGGCAATGACTTTCCCTCGTTGCATAAGTACACAACCAAGCCCCATCTTAGAAGCGTCACTATACACTACGAAGTCTTCCGATCCTTCGGGCAAGGATAATATCGGAGCTTCGCACAATTTCCTCTTGAGCGTTTGAAAGGCTTGATCTTGAACATCGGTCCAAAGAAACTTGACGTTCTTTCTTGTGAGGGATGTGAGTGGTGTAGCTACCTTGGAAAAGTCTTGGATGAAGCGTTTATAATAGCCCGCTAAGCCTAAGAAACTCCGTATCTTCGTCGGAGGTTCCCAACTCATCATCGCTTCAATCTTTGTCGGGTCCACCTTGATCCCGTCTTTGGACACCACGTGCCCCAAGAATTGCACCTCGTGGAGCCAAAATTCGCATTTAGAAAACTTTGCGAACAACTTTTCCCTTCTTAGGACTTCCAAGACTTCCCGTAAATGTTTCCCATGCTCGGACTCATCTTTAGAATAAATTAAAATATCTTCGATAAAGACGATTACGGATTTATCCAAGAATGGGCGGCACACACGGTTCATCAAGTCCATAAATACGACCGGCGCGTTGGTCAACCCAAAAGGCATCACCAAGAATCCGTAACGCGTTCGGAAAGCCGTCTTCGGAATATCATCATTCTTCACCCTCACCTGATGATAACCGGATCGGAGATCGATCTTTGAAAAGCATCCCGCACCTTGAAGTTGATCAAAGAGATCATCGATGCGAGGTAGAGGGTACTTGTTCTTCACCGTGACTTTGTTTAACTCTCGGTAATCGATGCACATTCGCATAGATCCGTCATTCTTCTTCACAAACAACACCGGTGCTCCCCAAGGTGACGAACTCGGTCGGATAAAACCCTTCTCTAACAACTCTTGAAGTTGCGTCATCATTTTCTTCATCTCCATCAGGGCCAAACGATAGGGAGCTCGGGCTATCGGAGCCGCTCCCGGAGTGAGGTCGATATGAAATTCCACTTGGCGCTCCGGTGGTAATCCGGGTAAGTCTTCCGGGAAGACATCCGGAAAATCTTGCACGATCTTCACGTCTTCCACCGACTTCTTTTCCTTCTTCGTGTCCACCACGTACGCTAGATAGGAAGGGTAACCCTTCGCTAAAAACTTACAAGCTTTAATAGAGGAGATTATAGGGTTGCGACCCTTCCTTTTCTCTCCGTAGATGACGACCATGCCGCTACCCGACAAAGGCACTTGGATCATCTTCTTAGCGCAAAAGATGTCGGCTTTATGCCTTGTCAACCAATCTTTGCCTATGACCACGTCAAAACCTCCTATGGCCATAGGTAGCAAGTCTACCCCAAAAGGATTCCCATCGATCTCTAAGGTGCAATCACAAAAACGGTTACGGATGATTACTTTATCACCGTTGGCTATCTCTACTACTAGTGCATCGGGAAGGACACTAATAGGAGTGATGAATTGCTTACAGAAAACATCCGATACAAAAGAACACGTAGCACCCGAATCAAACAATACACGAGCAGGTAAGGAGTTTACTAGGAATGTACCCAAAACAACATCAGCGGTCTCCTTTGCCTCCTCGGTAGTCATCCGGAAAGCTCGACTCGGCACCCTCGGCGATTGGTCGACCCTAGCCGTCAACCCAACAGATTTGCCTTGATTACCCCCCGCTAGCTTTGGACAATTCCTCCTTATGTGCCTTGGCTCCTGGCACTCAAAACATAACGTCGGATGAGCAGTGCAATCCCGAGCCACATGGCCCCTCCTGCCACTCTTGGTACAACCTATTGCACCCGCGTAGGTTTTAGAAGCACACGCGCCAAAGTCTTTGGTTCTACACTTTTGGCACCATTGACCGTCCTTGCGAGAGTCGCCGGCTCTTCCACCCACAAACGACCTTGACTAGCGAACGGGTCCGGATGGCCCTTCCCAATTCCTCTTTTCTCCAACACTCCTTTCTTCCCTTTCAGCCACCCTATCATCTTTCACAAGCAAGGCCTCTTCAATGACTTCCTGAAGAGTCGACCCGCCGGCATTACGCACATCCGTTCTCATATTGGCCGGTAGACCAGATGAAAAGCCTTTATTTTCGATCTCTCATCCGGGATCAGATATCCCACTAAGTTCAACTTCTCTAGGAACAGCTTGGAGTAGTTGGCTACAAACAAATTCCCTTTCTTCAGATTTCGGAACTCGGCTTCTAGCTTATCCAAAGAACGTTCGCTGCAGTACTTGTCCATGATTGTAACACCCTAAAAATAGGGATAACAAAAATCCAAAAAACAGACACGAGGTATACTAAAATTGCCATAGCAAAAGCCTCCCAAAAATGGGGAATATATAAAAATAACCTGTTTAATCACAATTGTAATTTAACGGACAATAAACAACGACCAACTAATCTAATTTCTACAACTAGAAAAGAGATTACAAAAAAGGGTTGTTATCTATAAACCCAAACGGTCCATATCCAAAAGTATAACGCGTCCATGTACAAAATCCCCAAGCTCTCACCCCAAAGCAACTAAACCTGCTTAGGACCGGCGCCGCTAGAACCTGAGATACACATCGACACCAAACAAGTGTTAGGCCCAAAAAGCCTAGTGAGTTAAACAATGATAAGCATGCATGAGCAGTCACAATTCTTATCAGCAGTTAACCATAGTTCAACAAATGTGGAGTCAATAGGGGAGACCCATAGCACCAATCAAGTCCCACCCAAGAGTCGATATACCTTGGTGCCCTTAACAAGGAACACCCGAAAGGCCCAGCACACCCGAAGACTATCGCTAAGAAAATTCCCCGAATGGCGGAGGTTTAGGCACATACCATCACAGTGGCGCCCAAGACTATATCCTCCTAGTGTACTGACTTGGTTCATCCAACATAACATTTATAAGAGGTCCTTTAGGTATATTTCAACCCAACATAATTCAATACCAACTCCGGGTATAATATTACCACCTTATCCTTATGATGTCTAACAAAAGACCCAATGTAAATCATGCTCATCATGCATATAAATATGTCACCAAAATGGTGTTCCAACTAGAATCATCATAATACCCATATATGCATACATTTAACATATCAAGGTACCCACATTATGTATCTATGAGACAAGCCCCAAATAATGATACATATAACATCAATCATGGCATATCACCTATATATACATTTTCCAACTATTTTCATGAAGAAATCCCCAAACACTTGAACATATAGAGATAAGGCAACAAATAAGAGATTATGATGTGTATCTAATTTTAACAAAGGTTTAGTAAACTCACAATCTAGGTTTTGTACCAAAACCTAGAAAAGATGAAAACCCTAGATTTGAGGAGATGAGACTTGGAGTGGAGAAGTTGAGCTTTATGAACCCTAGAAATTTGTCCTTGAGAGAAGTTATTGCAAGTGTGAAGATCCAACCACCAAGGAGAGTTGTATTTATGAGGTTTAGGGTTTTGAGAGGAAAAGTTCGGTTTGGAAGTCTCCAAAATCGCCAAAGAGAAGAGTGGGTGTGAGAGAAATGAGGTTAAAATATGATAAGGATTCATTTAAGGCACTTCCCCCGACGGCGATAGTGCCCGACGATAGTGCCATTGGCACTATCGCGAGTCACAATCGCAAGCACCCGAAGACCTACGGTACAAACCGCGCGATAGTGCCCTCCACGATAGTGCCATGGCACAATCGCGACCAACTTTGAACTCTCGGTACACATTCGGCGATAGTGCCCTCCGCGATAGTGCCCAGGGCACAATCGCGGGGTACACGAAAAAAGCCCGAAACTCAACCGAAACGATAACGAGCACAAGAATTGCACGATTAAAGATGGTAAATCAATATATGATATTTTAACATAATTCATGATCATAAAAATGCACATAAAGACACATATGCACACATAAACGAAATTAATGCATTAAAGGAGACAAAATACTTACCTTATGAATTTACGGGTGTTACAATCCTCCCCACCTAAATGGGATTTCGTCCGCGAAATCTTACCCTAAACAAACAAGTGAGGATAACGCTTCTTCATGACATCTTCAGACTCCCACGTAATGTTAGCACCCCGATGGTGCTTCCATTGGACTTTAACCATGACTACGTCTTTATGTCGTAACTTCTTCACCTTTGACTCCAAGATCGCCTCTGGTTCCTCAACGCAACGATTTCCATTGTCCACCCGAATTTCTGATAAAGGAATCACGCTTTCCTCCTCTGCTAGACACTTCCGAAGATAACACACGTGAAATGTAGGATGTATTCCATCCATTTCCGGTGGTAAATCTAATCGGTAGGCTTGTAAACCAATTTTTTCCAAGATGACGAAAGGTCCAAGGAAACGAGGACTAAGTTTCCCACGTTTACCGAAACGTATGATCCCCTTCCACGGAGATACCTTCAACATGACCCGGTCACCCACTTGAAACTCAATCGACCTTCTCTTCTTGTCCGCATAACTCTTTTGTCGGTCTTGTGCCGCCTTTAGCCTCTCCCGAATCTCTTTCACCTTATCCGCCGTCTCTTGCACTATTTCCGGCCCGTCGAATTGCTTTTCGCCCGCTTCTAGCCAACAAACCGAGGTTCTGCACTTCCGTCCATACAAAGTCTCGAACGGTGCCATTCCGATACTAGAATGGTAATTGTTGTTGTACGCGAACTCTACTAGAGGTAGATGTGAATCCCAACTTCCCCCGAAGTCTATTACACATGACCTCAACATATCTTCTAGTGTCTGGATCGTCCTCTCGCTTTGACCATCCGTTTGAGGATGATACGCCGTGCTCAAATTCAGTCAAGTACCCAACTCCTTTTGCAAACTATCCCAAAAGTTCGAAGTGAATCGCCTGTACCGATCCGATACAATAGATTGCGGAACTCCGTGTCTCGACACCACCTCATCAATATAAAGCTTGGCCAATTTCTCCATTGGCAAGGTCTCCCGCATTGCAAGGAAATGCGCGCTCTTGGTCAATCAATCAACAATTACCCAAATGGTGTCGTGGCCACGCAAGGTCTTCGGTAACTTTGTCACGAAATCCATAGTGATGTTGTCTCATTTCCACTCGGGAATGGACAATGGTTGTAAACTTCCATACGGTCTTTGATGTTCCGCCTTGACTTGAAGGCACATGACACACTTCTCCACATAGCTATCCACATCTAGCTTCATCACCGGCCACCAATAAATTAACTTTAAATCTCTATACATCTTGGTGCTACCGGGATGTATAGAATATTTCGACTTATGCGCTTCTTCAAGAAGCAACTTCCGATTTCCTCCCAACTTCGGCACCCAAATCCGTCCTTGAAAGAGTTTGAGACCACGACCGTCTTCCGTTAACAGTTCCTTTTGTTTCACCATGACTTCGGCTTTGAGGTTCTCTTCCTTAAGGTGCTTCTACTTGACTTGCCTTAACGCTTTCCAACAAACTTGTGACCACATCGATCCTTGTAAGGGACATTTTGACACCACCACCATGACTCCTTCAGCTCAATGCATCCTCCACCACATTGGCCTTACCGGGATGATAGAGTAGGTCACAATCGTAATCCTTCAAGAGCTCTAGCCATCTCCTTTGTCGCATGTTGAGTTCCTTTTGGTCGAAGATGTACTTGAGACTCTTGTGATCCGTGAAAAGAGTACACTTGGTCCCATATAAGTAGTGTCGCCACAACTTTAACGTGAAAACTACCGCCGCCAACTCCAAATCATGAGTCGGGTAGTTCTTCTCATGATCCTTTAATTGTCGCGACGCATAGGCGATTACTTTCCCCCTTTGCATTAGGACACACCCAAGTCCCATCTTGGAAGCGTCACTAAACACAACAAAATCTTTCGATCCCTCGGGTAAGGACAAGATCGGAGCTTCGCACAACTTCCCCTTGAGCGTCTGAAACGCTTGCTCTTATGCATCGGTCCAAAGAAACTTGACGTTCTTCCTTGTAAGAGAAGTGAGCGGTGTAGCTGTCTTGGAGAAATCTTGAATGAAACGCCGGTAGTAACCCGCTAAACCCAAGAAACTTCGAATCTCCGACGGACTTGTTGGAGGTTCCCAACTCATCATTGCCTCGATCTTTGCTAGATCCACTTTCACCCCGTCCTTTGATACCACATGCCCCAAGAATTGCACCTCTTGAAGCCAAAATTCGCACTTCGAGAATTTCGCGAACAATTTCTCTCTTCTTAGAACTTCTAATACCTCCCATAAGTGTCTTCCATGCTCGGACTCATCCCTTGAATATATTAAAATATCGTCAATGAAGACGATCACGGATTTATCCAAGAATGGTCGACACACACGGTTAATCAAATCCATGAATACGGCCGGAGCGTTGGTTAAGCCAAACGACATCACCAAGAACTCATAATGACCGTATCTCGTCCGGAAAGCCGTCTTCGGAATATCTTCGTTCTTCACTCTCACTTGATGATAACCGAATCGAAGATCAATCTTCGAGAAACATCCCGCTCCTTGGAGTTGGTCAAAAAGATCGTCGATTCGAGGTAGAGGATACTTGTTCTTCACCGTGACTTTGTTTAACTCCCGATAATCTATGCACATCTGCATGGATCCATCTTTCTTCTTCACGAACAATACCGGTGCTCCCCAAGGTGACGAACTCGGTCGGATGAAGCCCTTCTTCAACAACTCTTGAAGTTGCGTCATCATCTCTTTCATTTTTGTCGGTGCCAAACGATATGGAGCACGAGCTATCGGAGCCGCTCCCGATGTGAGGTCAATCTGAAACTCCACTTGCCGCTCCGGCGGTAATCCGGGTAAGTCTTCCGGAAAGACGTCCGGATAATCTTGCACCACCTCCACATCTTCCGCCGACTTCTTTTCTTTCTTTGCGTCCATAACGTAGGCCAAGTACGAAGGGTAACCCTTCGCTAAAAACTTGCGAGCCTTAAGAGATGAGATAATAGGATTATTCCTCTTTCCTTTCTCCCCATAAATGGTAGCCACCCCATTTTCCGGCAATGACACTTGGATCATCTTTTTGGAGCAAAAGATGTATGCCTTATGCCTCACTAACCAATCCATGCCTATGACTACATCAAACCCTCCTATAGCCATAGGTAGTAAATCTACTCTGAAAGAATTTCCATCGATCTCTAGAGTACAATCACAAAAACGGTCACGAATGATCACTTGATTCCCATTAGCTATTTCTACTACTAACGCATCGGGAAGAACACTAATAGGAGTGGTGAATTGTTTATAGAAAGCATCTGACACAAAAGAACACGTAGCACCCGAATCAAACAAAACACGAGCAGGCAAGGAGTTTACAAGAAACGTACCCGAAACAACATCCGCGGTCTCCTTTGCCTCCTCGGTAGTCATCCGGAAAGCTCGACTTGGCACCCTTGGTGGTTGTTCGACTCTAGCCGTCGAACCCATAGAATTTCCACCATTACCTCCCACTAGCTTTGGGCAATCTCTCTTCATATTCCTCGGTTCTCGACACTCATAGCATACCGACGCACGGAGGGAACACTCTCGAGTTGTGTGGTTTTTCTTACCGCACTTAGTACACCCGACTGGACCGGAGTGAGTCTTTGTAGCGCACGGCCCCGAGTTCTTTGACCTGCACTTGTGGCACCACCGATCTTCACGACGTTGATCACCCGTTCTCCCGCTTACAAAGGGTCTTGATTGACGAACGGGCCCAGATGGCCCTTCCCACATCCGTTTCTCACCAACATGCCTCTTCTCATCCCTTTCCGAATTGATGTCGTCCTCAATGAGTAAGGACTCCTCGATAACCTCTTGTAAATTCGAACACTTAGCATTTCTTACCGCCGTTCGCATCTCGGCCGGTAACCCTTGATGATAGGCCTTAATCTTTGACCTTTCATCGGGGACCAAATGTCCCACCAAGTTTAGTTTCTCCAAATAGAGCTTGGAGTAGCCAACAATAGGCATATTCCACTTCTTCAGATCTCAGAACTCCCGCTCCAACTTGTCCATAATCTTCTCTTTGACCACCGGCCAAGTTAACTTAGCCAGAACTTCCGGAGTGAGGGCGGATCGAGTGAGATTCCACCAAATCAAAGCCTCTCCCCGAAGTAGTTGGGAAGCAAACTTGACCCGTTGAGAGGGATCACACTCACTAGCCTCAAAGGCCATCTCTATCTCTTTGAGCCAATACATACAAGCAACTGGGTTATCGGAACCCGCAAACTCCTTAGGGTGGCACCCCAGAAACGCTTTGTAGGAGCACCCCTTAGTCTTCTTCTTGTTCCCGTCGTCAGATGAGTCTTCAACAAATACCACATTTGGTCCACCCGACCCCACAACAATGTTTTCCGCCATTATTTCAGGTTGTCGATTGCTGGCGTCTTGATCCTCTAAGAGTTTCATGAAGAACTCTTGTTGTTGGGCCATGGCGGAGTTCATGGCCACCATCATGTTATCTCGAATTCGGGTCTCCATGGTCACCTCTTCCATGATAGCATTATTCGTGTTGAGGTTCCGACGAGGAATATGTTCAGGTCCACCTCCCAAGATTCTGGGTATGGGAATTCCATCGGAGGTTTCCCCCACAGGAGGTCGCACAGCTGCAGATTCCACTTCTGATTGACCCTCTGGCATGTCCGGTAATCTACTTCGAGTGTTTACCATCACGATCTACCATACACGCACGAGAAATAGGTTGAGAAAAGACTAAGCGAGTTGAACTCATTGTACGTACTAATACCTTCATCAATTATCATAATAATAGTAAACCAAGTATGCTCATGTAACAATGGATTCATAATAGCAGTAGTTAAGTGAAATTATGAACGAACCTTACACAAGAATTCTTGTCACCATCATCACAACTTTTAATTAAAGTAATTCTGTAATCCTAACACTCTCCCCACCTAGGACTGTTACCCAAGTGGATAGTTAAGTCATAAAGTCTAAAGCTTAAATCTAGATATGCTGAACAATACCTAGTTCACTTAAACTAAAGCTCTGATACCAACTTGTAACACCCTAAAAATAGGGATAACAAAAATCCGAAAAACGGACACGAGGTATACTAAAATTGTCATAGCAAGAGCCTCCCAAAAATGGGGAATATATAAAAATAACCTATTTAATCACAATTGTAATTTAACGGACAATAAACAACAACCAACTAATCTAATTTCTACAACTAGAAAAGAGATTACAAAAAAGGGTTTTAATAATAAACCCAAACGGTCCATATCCAAAAGTATAACGCATCCATGTGCAAAATCCCCAAGCTCTCACCCCCAAAGCAACTAAACCTGCTTAGGACCGGCGCCGCTAGAACCTGAGATACACATCGACACCAAACAAGTGTTAGGACCAAAAAGCCTAGTGAGTTAAACAATGATAAGCATGCATGAGCAGTCACAATTCTTATCAGCAGTTAACCATAGTTCAACAAATGTGGAGTCAATAGGGGAGACCCATAGCACCAATCAAGTCCCACCCAAGAGTCGATATACCTTGGTGCCCTTAACAAGGAACACTAGAAAGGCCCGGCACACTCGAAGACTATCGCTAAGAAAATTCCCCGAATGACAGAGGTCTAGGCACATACCATCACAGTAGCGCCCAAGACTACATCCTCTAGTGTACTGACTTGGTTCGTCCAACATAACATTTATAAGAGGTCCTTTAGGTATATTTCAACCCAACATAATTCAATACCAACTCCGGGTATAATATTACCACCTTATCCTCATGATGTCTAACAAAAGACCCAATGTAAATCATGCTCATCATGCATATAAATATGTCACCAAAATGGTGTTCCAACTAGAATCATCATAATACCCATATATGCATACATTTAACATATCAAGGTACCCACATTATGTATCTATGAGACAAGCCCCAAATAATGATACATATAACATCAATCATGGCACATCACCCATATATACATTTTCCAACTATTTTCATGAAGAAATCCCCAAACACTTGAACATATAGAGATAAGGTAACAAATAGGAGATTATGATGTGTATCTAATTTTAACAAAGGTTTAGTAAACTCACAATCTAGGTTTTGTACCAAAACCTAGAAAAGATGAAAACCCTAGATTTGAGGAGATGAGACTTGGAGTGGAGAAGTTGAGCTTTATGAACCCTAGAAATTTGTCTTTGAGAGAAGTTATTGCAAGTGTGAAGATCCAACCACCAAGGAGAGTTGTATTTATGAGGTTTAGGGTTTTGAGAGGAAAAGTTCGGTTTGGAAGTCTCCAATATCGCCAAAGAGAAGAGAGGGTGTGAGAGAAATGAGGTTAAAATCTGATAAGGATTCATTTAAGGCACTGTCCCCGACGACGATAGTTCCCGGCGATAGTGCCATTGGCACTATCGTGAATCACAATCGCAAGCACCCGAAGACCTACGGTACAAACCGCGCGATAGTGCCCTCCGCGATAGTGCCATGGAACAATCGCGTGGCACAATCGCGACCAACTCTGAGCTCTCGGTACACATTCGGCGATAATGCCCTCCGCGATAGTGCCCAGGGCACAATTGCGTGGCACACGAAAACAACCCGAAACTCAACCGAAACGATAACGAGCACAAGAATTGCACGATTAAAGATGGTAAATCAATATATGACATTTTAACATAATTCATGATCATAAAAATGCACATAAAGACACATATGCACACATAAATGAAATTAATGCATTAAAGGAGACAAAATACTTACCTTATGAATTTACGGGTGTTATAATGATCTTCTTCTTGAAGACTGGCCATGTTAGCTTCATTAGAACCTCGGGGGTGAGGGCGGACCGGGTGAGATTCCATCAGATCAATGCCTCTCCCCGGAGTAGTTGAGAAGCAAACTTCTCCCGCTGCGACACGTCGCACTCGCTCGACTCAAAGGCCATCTCCACTTTCTTGAGCCAGTACATACACGCAACCGGGTTATCGGAACCCGCAAATTCCTTGGGGTTGCACCCCAGAAAAGCCTTGTAGGAGCATCCCTTAGTCCTTACTCGATCCTCGTTCGCCGGTGGTTCCTCGGTTACCACCACTTCCGGCCTAGCTCCCGACCCGACTATAGCATTCTCCGCCATAGTCTCAGGTTGACGGTTACTGGCATCTCGGTGTTCTAAGAGTTTCATGAAAAACTCTTGCTGTTGCACTTGTTGCTGGGCCATGGCAGCACTCATAGCCTGCATCATACTATCCCGTAACCGGGTCTCCATGGTTGCCTCTTCCAAAATAGCATCGCCTACCACAAGGTTTCTGCGAGGGATAAACTCGGGTCCCCCTCCCAAAGGTTCGTTCGGTGGTGGCCTTCGGACAGCCCCTCCTAAACCGGGTTGTTCGGCGGTGGATTCAATTTCCAAATGACCATCCGACGTACCCGGTAATCTGCTCCGAGTATTAACCATCTCGATCTACCACACACATACAAGAAATAGGTTGAGAAAAGACTAAGCGAGTTGAACTCATTGTACGTACTAATACATTCATCAATTATCACAACAACAGTAAATCAAGTATGCTCACGTAACAATGCATTCATAATAGCAGTAGCTAAGTGAAATTATGAACGAACCATATGCCAGAATTCTTGTCACCATCATCACAATTCTCAATTAGTGTAATTCCATAAATCCTAACGCTCTCCCCACCTAGGATTTCTACCCCAAGTGGACAGTGAAGTCATAAAGTCTAAAGCTTAAGTCTAGATATGCTACCACAGTACCCAGTTCACTTAAACTAGAGTTCTGATACCAATTTGTAACACCCTAAAAATAGGGATAACAAAAACTTTCCAAAAATGGAGAAGTGGTATAAAGTTTGCCATAGCAAGAGCCTCCCAAAAAGGGGAAATATACAAATAACCTGTTTAATCACAATTCTGTAATTTAACGGATAAATAAACAACAACCAACTAATCTAATTTCTACATCTAGAAAAGAGATTACAAAAGGGGTGTCATCTATAAACCCAAATCTTCCAAAAATAGTTCAAGTGCCAAAATCCCCAAGCTCTTGCCCAAAGCATCTAAACTTGCTTAGGAGCCGCGCCGCTAACACCTGAGATACACATCGACACCAAACAAGTGTTAGGCCAAAAAGCCTAGTGAGTTGAACAAGTAAAAGCAGGCCAGAAACAGTTACAGTTCTTATCAGCAGTTAAACAATTAATCACGTAGATGTAGAGTCAACGGGAGCGACCCATATCTCCAATTCGGTTCACCCAAAGAGGCAATGCACCTTGAAGCCACTTTCACTGGCAACCCAAAGGCCCGACACGCACCGGGGACTTCCGCTTAGGAAATTCCCCGACGGCGGAGGTCTAGGTACATAGGAGACTACCGCTTAGGAAATTCTCCAAATGTCACCCACCTACATTCCTATAGTGAATCACAGACTTGGTTCGTCCACATAATGCATTTAGGAGGTCTCAAGATGTGTTTCAATCCGTCAAAATTTTGGATATCAACCAAGAACACACTATTACCATCCTAATCATGTAGATCCAACACATGACATAATTATCCATCCAAATACTTCGTGAGAATATAAGGTCACCAAAAAGGCATTCCAAGAAGGAATCATCAACACACCAAGATATACACATATAAAACATGGTAACTTTCATATACATAAATCCATGGGTAAAAACCCCCAAATACTTGAAACATTAAATATGAACATTTGAGAGATGCATTAACATCAACAAGTAGAAGATAATGATGTGTATCTAGTTTTAAGAAAGGTTAGTAAACTCACAATCTAGGTTTTTGACCAAAACCTAGAAAAGATGAAACCCTAGCTTTTGAAGAAGATGAGACTTGAATGCAAGGAGTGAGGGTCTTGAAAACACTTCAAAGAATGATCTTGAATGAAGCTTTATGACTAATAAATACCCCCAACAACCCAAAACCCTAGCTTTAAGTGTGTATGTGTTTGGGAAGTTCAAAAATCGCCTATGAAGATGCTCTCCCGTTTTCCAAGTGTTGAATGGTAGAAATGGCATCAGATTGGTCAATAAAACAGAAGACTGGTGCACACGGGCGACATTGCCCCGCGAATTTGCCCAGGACATTGTCGTCGGGCATTGTCGCGGTCTCTCCCCACCCTTCGGTACCATCCATGCGACAATGACCAGCGACAATGACACTGGTCATTGTCGCGCCACACCCAACCCAGACTGAAACTCTACCAAATTTCGATTTACGAGCGCGAGGTTCAAACGGGAAACATGAATACACAGTTCATAAATCATTAAGGCATTATAAAAGTGAGCATGTGCATATAATAGGTCTCATATTCTCAATTAATACAATTAACGAATTTAAGGGAACGAAAACTTACCTTTTAAATTTTCTGGGTGTTACAGCACCCGCGGTACAACCCACGCGAGAGTGTCCGTCGATAGTGACAGTGTCACTATCGCGAGTCATAATCGCGAGACCATTCCCTCACTCTCGCTACATTTCCCGCGATAGTGACATTTATCGCGTAGCACTCTCGCGCCACACTCAGATCAACCCGAAAACTTAGCCAAAAACGAAAATGAGCGCGAGGTTTAAACATTTATAAAGATTATACTAACCAGATAACATCATAGCATTATAATAATGATCATATGCATATAAAGGCTCATATTTTCAAATAAACACAATTAACGTATTAAGGGAACAAATATTTACCTTATGAATTTCCGGGTGTTACAATCTTCCCCACCTAATTACGATTTCGTCCCCGAAATTTGATCCTAAATTAAACAAGTAAGGGTATCACTTCTTCATATCATCTTCGGACTCCCAAGTAATGTTATCACCCCGATGGTGCTTCCATTGGACTTTAACCATGACTACGTCTTTATGCCGCAACTTCTTCACCTTCGACTCTAAGATTGCCTCCGGTTCTTCCACGCAACGATTCCCATTATCCACCCGAATTTCCGACAAAGGGATCACACTTTCCTCCTCGGCTAGACACTTCCGAAGGTAACACACGTGGAATGTAGGATGTATTCCATCCATTTCCGGTGGTAATCCAACCGGTAGGCTTATAACCCAACTCGCTCCAAAACGACGAAGGGTCCAAGGAAACGAGGACTAAGTTTCCCGCGCTTCCCAAAATTGATAATCCCCTTCCATGGAGATACTTTCAACATGACACGGTCGCCCACTTGAAACTCGACTGGTCTTCTCTTTTTGTCCGCATAGCTCTTCTGTCGGTTTTGAGTCGCCTTCAATCTTTCTCGGATCTCCTTCACTTTATCCGCCATCTCTTGAACGATTTCGGTCTGGCAAATTGCTTCTCGCCCGCTTCTAGCCAACAAACCGGGGTCCTACACTTCCGTCCACACAATGCCTCAAACGGTGCCTTCCCAATGCTAGAATGGTAACTGTTGTTGTACGCGAACTCTACCAAAGGTAGATGTGAGTCCCAACTTCCCCCCGAAGTCTATTACACATGATCTCAACATATCTTCTAGCGTCTGGATTATCCTCTCGCTTTGACCATCCGTTTGAGGATGATACGCCGTGCTCAAATTCAGTCTAGTGCCCAACTCTTTCTGCAAGCTCGCCCAAAAATTCGATGTGAAGCGACTATCCCGGTCCGAAACAATGGATTGCGGAACTTCGTGCCTTGATACTACCTCATCAATATAAAGGTTGGCCAGTTTCTCTATTGACAAAGTCTCCCGTATCGCAAGTAAATGCGCACTCTTGGTTAATCGGTCAACAATTACCCAAATAGTGTCGTGTTTGCGCAAGGTCTTCGGTAGTTTCGTCACGAAATCCATGGTGATGTTGTCTCATTTCCACTCGGGAATGGACAACGGTTGTAAGCTCCCGTACGGTCTTTGATGCTCCGCTTTGACTTGGAGGCACGTGACACACCTCTCCACGTAATTGGCCACGTCCAATTTCATCACCGGCCACCAATAATTCAATTTCAAGTCCCGATACATTTTGGTGCTACCGGGATGTATAGAATACTTCGATTTATGCGCCTCTTCGAGAAGTAACTCCCGATTTCCTCCCAACTTCGGCACCTAAATACGCCCTTGGAAGAGTTTAAGTCTACGACTATCTTCCGTCAAAAGTCCGCTTTGCTTCACCATGACCTCGGACTTGAGATTTTCCCCCTTGAGTGCTTCCACTTGATACGTCTTGATTCTTTCCATCAAACTGGATACCACGTCGATCCTTGTAAGGGACATCTTGACACCACCATCATGACTCCTTCGACTCAATGCATCCGCCACCACATTGGCCTTGCCGGGATGATAGAGTAGGTCACAATCGTAGTCCTTCAAAAGATCAAGCCATCTTCTTTGCCGCATGTTGAGTTCCTTTTGATCGAAGATGTATTTGAGACTCTTGTGATCCGTGAAAAGAGTACACTTTGTCCCATACAAGTAGTGCCGCCACAACTTCAATGCAAAAACTACCGCCGCCAATTCCAAGTCATGAGTCGGATAATTCTTCTCATGATCCTTTAATTGCCGCGATGCATAAGCTATTACCTTCCCCCTTTGCATTAGTACGTATCCAAGTCCCATCTTGGAAGCGTCACTATACACTACAAAGTCTTCCGATCCTTCGGGTAAGGATAAGATTGGAGCTTCGCACAACTTCCTTTTGAGCGTTTGAAAGGCGTGCTCTTCTGCATCGGTCCAAAGGAACTTGACGTTCTTTCTTGTGAGGGAGGTGAGTGGTGTAGCTATCTTGGAAAAGTCTTGAATGAAACGCCGGTAGTAACCCGCCAAACCCAATAAACTTCGAATCTCCGTCGGACTAGTTGGAGCCTCCCAACTCATCATCGCCTCGATCTTTGTCGGGTCTACTTTAACTCCGTCTTTAGACACCACATGCCCCAAGAATTGCACCTCTTGGAGCCAGAATTCGCACTTCGAGAACTTTGCAAACAACTTCTCCCTTATTAGGACTTCTAACACTTCCCGCAAATGTTTCCTATGCTCGGACTCGTCCTTTGAATAAATTAGAATATCGTCGATGAAGACGATCACGAATCTATCCAAGAATGGGCGACACACACGGTTCATCAAGTCCATGAATACGGCCGGAGAGTTGGTTAAGCTGAAAGGCATCACCAAAAACTCATAATGACCTTATCGCGTTCGGGAAGCCATCATCCGAATATCTTCTTTCTTCACTCTCACTTGATGGTATCTGGACCGAAGATCAATCTTTGAGAAGCATCCCGCGCCTTGGAGTTGATCAAAAAGATCGTTGATGCGAGGTAGAGGATATTTGTTCTTCACCGTGACTTTGTTTATCTCTCGGTAGTCGATACACATCCGCATGGATCCGTCCTTCTTCTTCACGAACAAAATCGCTGCTCCCCAAGGTGACGAACTCGGTCGAATGAAACCCTTTTCCAACAACTCTTGCAGTTGCATCATCATTTCCTTCATTTCCATCGGGGCCAATCGATATAGAGCACGGGCTATTGGAGCCGCTCCCGGAGTGAGGTCGATTTGGAACTCCACTTGCCATTCCGGCGGTAAACCGGGTAAGTCTTCCGGAAAGACGTCCAGATAATCTTGCACGATCTTCACATATTCTACCGACTTCTTCTCCTTCTTCGCGTCCACCACATAATCCAGGTACGAAGGGTAACCCTTCGCTAGAAATTTCCGTGCCTTAAGAGAAGATATGATGGGATTACTCCTCTTTCCTTTCTCCCCGTAGATGGTGACCACACCATTTTCCGGCAACGGTACTTGGATCATCTTTTTGGAGCAAAAGATGTCAGCCTTATGCCTCACTAACCAATCCATCCATATAACTACATCGAACCCTCCTATAGCCATAGGTAGTAAATCTACTCCAAAGGAATTCCCATCAATCTCTAAAGTGCAATCACAAAACCGATCACGGATGATCACTTGATCTCCATTAACTATTTCTACTACAAGCGCATCGGGAAGGACACTAATAGGAGTGGTGAATTGTTTACAGAAAACATCCGATACAAAGGAACATGTAGCACCCGAATCAAACAAAACACGAGCGGGCAAGGAGTTTACTAGGAATGTACCCGAAACAACATCGGCGGTCTCCTTTGCCTCCTCGATAGTCATCCGGAAAGCTCGACTTGGCGCCCTTGACGGTTGCTCGACTCTAGCCGTCGAACCCACATAATTTACACCATTGCCTCCTACTAACTTCGGGCAATCCTTCCTCATGTACCACGGTTCTCGGCACTCAAAGCACACCGTCCCCCGGATGGGACACTCTCGAGTTGTGTGGCCCTTCTTGCCACACTTGGCACATCCTACCGGACCCGAGTAGGTCCTTGTAACATATGGACCCGAGTGCTTGGTCTTGCACTTGTGGCACCACCGATCCTCTCGGCGATTGTCACCCGCTCTCCCGCTTACAAACGGCCTTGATTGACGAATTGGCCCAGATGGCCCTTCCCACTTTCGCTTCTCGCCAACCTGTCTTCTCTCTTCCTTATCCGCATTGATGTCATCCTCTATGAGCAAGGATTCTTCGATAACTTCTTGCAATGTCGATCCTCTAGCATTCCTCACCTCCGTCCTCATCTCGGCCGGTAAACCTTGTTGATAAGCTTTAATCTTCGACCGCTCATCGGGGACCAGATGTCCCACCAAATTTAATTTCTCCAGAAAAAGTTTGGAATAGCCAACAATGGACAAAGTCCCCTTCTTCAGATCTCGGAACTCCCATTCCAGTTTGTCCAACGAGAGCTCACTACAGTACTTATCCATGATTTTCTCTTTGAACACCGGCCAAGTTAGCTTAGCCAGAACTTCGGGAGTGAGGTCGGATCGAGTGAGATTCCACCAAATCAAAGTCTCTCCCCGAAGTAGTTGAGAAGCAAACTTGACCCGTTGAGAGATGTCACATTCACTGAACTTGAAAGCCATTTCCACCTTTTTGAGCCAATACATGCAAGTAACCGGGTTGTCGGAACCTGCAAACTCTTTCGGGTGGCACCCCAGAAACGCCTTGTAGGTGCACCCCTTGGCCTTCATCTTGATCCCGTTATCCGCTGGGTCTTCAACATATACAACAACTGGTCCACCCGACCCCATAACAATGTTTTCCGCCATCGTCTCCGGTTGTCGGTGACTGGAGTCTCGGTCTTCTAGAAGCTTCATGAAGAATTCTTGTTGTTGGGCCATGGCCGAATTCATGGCCAACATCATGTTGTCCCTAATCCGGGTCTCCATAGTTACTTCCTCCATGATAGCATTGTCAGTAGTAAGGTTCCTACGCGGAATCTGCTCAGGTCCTCCTCCTAAGATTGTGGGTATGGGAGGTCCCTCGGAGGTTACGCCCAAGGGAGGTCGGTCTGCGGTAGATTCCACCTCCACGTGGCCCTCTGGTGTACTCTACATCCTACTCCGAGTGTTTACCATTAAGATATGTCCAACATGCACGAGAAAAGGGATTGAGAACAGACTATGTGAGTTGAACTCATTATACGTACTAATACCTTCATCAATCATCATAACAATAGTAAACCAAGTATGCTCGCGTAACAATGCATTCATAATAGCAGTATCTAAATGAAATTATGAATGAACCATACACAAGAATTCTTGTCACCATCATCACAACATTCAATTAAAGTAATTCCGTAATTCCTAATGCTCTCCCCACCTAGGATTTCTACCCCAAGTGGACAGTGAAACTATAAAGTTTAAAGCTTAAGTCTAGATATGCTAAAACAATACCTAGTTCACTTAAACTAAAGCTCTGATACCAACTTGTAACACCCTAAAAAAAGGATAACAAAAATCCGAAAAAACAGACATGAGGTAAATAAAATTGTCATAGCAAGAGCCTCCCAAAAATGGGGAAATATACAAACCTGTTTAATTACAGTCATAATTTAACGGACAATAAATAACAACCAACTAATCTAATTTCTATACTAGAAAATAGATTACAAAAGGGTTGTTATCTATAAACCCAAAAGTCCTTCTACCAAAAGTATTTCCAATTGCAAGATTTCCCCAAGCTCTCACCCATGCAACTATGCCAGCTTAGGACTAGTGCCGCTAGAACCTGAGATACACATCGACACCAAACAAGAGTTAGGCCAAAAAGCCTAGTGAGTTGAACAATAATGAGCATGCATAAACAGTTACAATTCTTATCAGCAGTTAACCAAAGTTCAACAAATGTGGAGTCAGTAGGGGAGACCCATAGCACCAATCAAGTTTCACCCAAAGAGTCGATATACCTTGATGCCATCTACCAAGAGACACCCGAAAGGCCCGGCACATCCGAGGACTACAACTAAGGAAATTCCTCGAATGGCGGAGGTCTAGGCACATACCATCACGGTGGCGCCCAAGACTACATCCTCCTAGTGTCTACTGACTTGGTTCGTCCAACATAATACATATAGGAGGTCTAGAGGTATATTTCAACCCAACACATTTCAATACCAACCATGGGTACAATGTTACCATCCTAACCACATAAGTCCAATATGAGACCCAAATTCCAACATAACCAATATTTAGATACAATATCGCCAAGAAGACATTCCAAGTAGAATTTATCATCTACTAAGTCACATATACCCCAATCATGTCAAAATACTCATAATATGTATAAATGAAGTAAGTCCCAAATATTTGACAAATAGAGTAAATCATGGCATGATACTCATAAGAAATCTCCCATCATATTATTCATAAGAACACCATCAAATATTTGAACACATAGAGATGAACATTTTGAGAAATGATACAATAATAACAAGTAAGGGATTATGATGTGTATCTAGTTTTAACAAAGGTTTAGTAAACTCACAATCTAGGTTTTGGACCAAAACCTAGAAAAGATGGAAACCCTAGAAGTTGGAGGGATAAGACTTGGAGATGAAGATGGAACTTGAAGAACCCTAATAATTGCTCCCTTGAGAAGAGTAAATTCAAGACCAAAGATCCAACTACCAAATCTTGTTGGTGTTAATGAGGTTTAGGGTTTAGAAAGGAAAGGGTAGGTTTTTGGAGCTCTAAAATCGCCAAAGAATTCAGTGAGAAGTGATAAATGAGGTAAGAAATCGGTCAAGGGTTTAATTTAAGTCTCAGACCCCGAATATGATAGTACCCGATGATAATGCAAAGGGCACTATCGCGAGTCACAATCGCGAGCCTCAAGGCACCCGCGGTACAACCCACGCGAGAGTGCCCGACGATAGTGACGGTGTCACTATCGCGAGACCACCCCCTCACTCTCGGTACATTTCCCGCGAGAGTGACCGGCGATAGTGACAATGTCACTATCGCGTGGCACTCTCACGCCATACTCAGATCAACCCGAAAACTTAGCCAAAAACGATAACGAGCGCGAGGTTTAAACACTTATAAAGATTATACTAACCAGATAACATCATAGCATTATAATAATGATCATATGCATATAAAGGCTCATATTTTCAAATAAATGTTGGGAACTGAAGAAAAGCTTAAGTGTGGTTAATGCTGCTGGTGCAGAGTTACTGCTGCTAGAAGACTTCAAGGTTAGTACTGCTGAGTATTACTACTGCTAGTAGAATTAATACTGCTTAGCTAGTTAGTACTGCTTAGTAGTTAATGCTGCTAGAACAAAATTAATGCTGCTGAAGATTAATACTGCTTATAAGATGGAGATTCGCATGAAAGAATAACAGCTAGATGGACTGAAGATATTCATGGAATGCTTAGAGATATACATGGAAGATATACTGAAGATTTGTTTATTTATTGTAATTATCTTTTTCTTTCAGTATATGTATAGAAGTTATAGAATAGATTAATTCTAAGTTTTTCTAGAGAGAAATCAACCTCAAGGCATAGATCCTAATTCTAGAGAAGTAGAATTCGTATTGGTGAGCCTGTTCATCAATATTGAGGTTGAGTGTGTAATCTTGTAACTTCAAAGCATTCAATACAAGTTTACAGTTTGTTCTTCATATTTTCTGTATTGATTTACTGTTTCATTGAATATCAAAGTGTTATTCCGCAAACTTCTTTGATATTGTTTCTGAGAATTAATTCTTGTTAAAAATTCGATCCTGACAAGTGGTATCAGAGCCAAACTCTCTCAGAAACATCTATTCATCATGGAAAATCTTACAGAATCAAGCAGTACTTTGGTCTCCAAGGTTCCAATGCTCAAACCCAGTGAGTTTGACATGTGGAAGATCAGAATCAGACAATATATTCTTCTCACTGACTACTCAATGTGGGATATCATTGAGAATGGTCCTTCTGAAGCTGGAAGGATAGGACCAGATGGGAAAAGACCTCCACCAAAGACAGATGGTGAAAGGAAGATCAGACAGACAGAGATGAAGGCCTTGAGCACTCTGCTCTTGGCCATCCCCAATGAATATCAGCATCAATTTTGCAACTGCACTGATGCTCAAATTCTTTGGAATGCTCTAGAGAAAAGATTTGCTGGAACTAAGAGCATCAAAAGAAATCAAGGAGATGTTCTAAAGCAGCAGTATGAGAACTTTACTTCCTCAAAGAATGAGTCTATGACTCAAACTTTTGATAGGTTCAATAAGCTCATTGGTGAACTGGCTACTGTAGGAGTGAAGATGGAACAAGATGATGTCAACAGAAAGTTCCTCAGATCTCTTGGGGATGAATGGACTATGTACACTGTCTCATATAGACAGAGTGACAATCTGGAAGAGAAAGAACTTGATGATCTATACAATGATCTAAGAGTTTTTGAAACTGAGGTAGAGATCAAGAAGAAGCCCACTGGTTATGTCCACAATGCTGCACTTCTTTCAGCATCCACTGATACTACTGCCAACCCTGAAGCAGTTAGTACTGCCAGTGGAGTAAGTTCAGAAAAAGGCACTGAAACTATCTTTGAAGCCTTTTTGTCCAGTCATAGCAACAATTCATTGATTAATGATGATCTGGATCAACTTCACCCTGATGACCTGGAGGAGATGGATATTAAATGGCAGATGGCCATGTTATCCATGAGGGTGAAGAAGTTAATTAAAAGAACAGGAAGGAATAACTTATCTCAAAGAAGAGAAGATGGAGCTGGTTTTGACAAGACCAAGGTGGAATGTTATAAGTGTCACATGAAAGGACACTTTGCTAGAGAATGCAGGAGTGCTGTTCCAAACAACAACCACCAACAAGCTCATAATAGAGGCTACACTCAGAACAAGAATCCTGCTCAAGCCCTTGTTTCTCAACAAGGAATGGGATTTGACTGGAGTGATCAAGCTGAGGAAGCCATTCAGAATCAAGCTCTTATGGCAGAAGTGTCTGATCTCCCCTCTGAGGTAATTTCTAATCTTTGCACTAAATCTTGCATTGACACTGTCAAAAGATACAGGGATCACAATCAAAGTATGTGTGATGACCTCAAAATATTAGAAAAGGATAGAAGAGATTATGTGTTAATAGTAGAGAGATTTGAAGAGCAAATCAAAGGCTTTCAAGCTAATGAACTTCAACACTCTTATGACACAAACTATTGGAAGTGGGAAAAGAATGAGTTAGAGACCAAACTGTCTAAATCCTTAGAAGAGAGTGATAGGCTGAAGGAGGAACTGTCTAAAGTTAAACTTGACATAGAAAAGTTTTCATATGCTTCAAAAGCAATGGATTCTCTTCTAAAGGCTCAGATTCATGATAAGATGAAGCCTGGTATTGGATACAACAGTACACCTCCTCCTTACAACAACAATTATATCTCTCCTACTTCAGACTTGTTAGAAACCAAGGAGAAAAAGGACTTATCTGAGAAAGCCTTTAAGATAGATCCTTTGGATGAAGTAGTAATTAATGATTTAACTGAGAAAGAAGCCAGTGAGAATAGAGATAATGATGTGAGTAAAGAGATCCCATTAGAAAACAACATTATCACCAATGAGAGATGTGGGAAAATCTGGATCAAGTCCAAGGAGATAGAGAAGACCAAAAGAAAAGATAACAAGGTTCATTACAAATAAACCACGGTTGTGAATCCTGGATCTTGTAAACAGTGTGATTGCAGTAAAGTCAAGAGCCTAAATTCTGGTTTAAAAAGAGGAAATCAAAGAAACTGGAATAATCAATGGGATCAGAAGCAAGGAGTTGATCTGAGTAAAATCAATAGACCAAAACCTTGCTTCATATGTGGCAAGTTAAATCATTTGGCTAAATATTGCTTCTTTAACCCTATTAATCAACAGATGACCTTTCAAAGATTTGTGCAAAAACATGTTGGTTATAGGAAGGCTGGAAAGAAACATGGTGAAAAGAAAGGCCCCATGAAGAAAAGGATTTTAAAAGAAAGTATTAAAATGTGGGTGCCCAAAAGCACTAAAACTGTTAGTACTGCTGACAGGGTTAGTGCTGCTGGAAGTATTACAGCTGCTACCTGTGTTAGTACTGCTGAAAACATTAATGCTGCTAATACAGTTAGTACCTCTTCAAAGGTTAATACTGCCAACACAGTTACTGCTGCTAACACAGTTACTACTGCTAACAAGGTTAGTACTGCTAAGCATGCAAGTGCTGCTAAGGCAGTTAGTACTTCTAAAACCAGTACTGCTTCTAGCATAAATGTTTCCAAGCCTATTATTGTGACAAAGTACTCCAAGAATGAGGAGTTAAAGTTCAAAAATCTTGTCAAGAAAGAATGCAAGTATTTTGATGAGAAAGGGGTACCCAAGACCACTTTGGCTTGGGTTCCTAAATCATACTAACTGATCTATCTTATGTGCAGGGCAACCAACAGCTCAAGGGAAAGAACATATGACATGTTGATAGTGGTTGCTCTAGGCACATGACAGGCAACATGTCATGCCTTCAGGATTTCAAGCATATCAATGGAGGACATGTTGCATTTGGAGATAATCTTACTGGTGGTAAGATAAGTGGAAAAGGTAATGTCACCAAAGGTAAGATGACATTTGAGGATGTCTACTATGTTGATCAATTGAAGTACAACCTGTTAAGTGTATCACAAGTATGTGACAAACAACATAGTATATTATTTACAAATACTGAGTGTATGATCCTTGCTCCAGGGTTCAAGGTAGTTGATGAAAGCATGATACTACTTAGAACTCCAAGAAAGGACAATGTTTACTGTCTAGATATGAACAATGTTGATAGTGATTCATCTCTAAATTGTCTTATTTCAAAAGCTTCTGTAGATGAATCCTCTCTATGGCACAGAAGGATGTGTCACATGAATTTTAAGACTATGAACAAACTTGTTAAAAACAACCTTGTAAGAGGTTTACCATCTAAAGTCTTTTCATGTGATGATCATTGTGTTGCTTGCCTTAAAGGCAAACAGCATAAAACTTCTCATAAGACCAAAGAGATAAACTCAATTTCTTCTTGTCTCCAGTTACTGCATATGGATCTGTTTGGTCCTACAAATGTTATGAGTATAGGCAAGAAATCTTACTGCTTGATTATTGTTGATGATTACTCTAGATTTACCTGGGTATATTTTCTAAGGACTAAGGATGAGACAAGTGGACTGATCAAATCCTTTATCCTAAGAATTGAAAACCAAACTAATCAAAAAGTAAAAGTCATTAGATCAGATAATGGGTCTGAATTCAAAAATCTTGATCTAAACACCTTTTGTGAAGAAAAAGGCATTGAGAGACAATATAGTGCTCCTAGGACTCCTCAACAGAATGGTGTTGCTGAAAGGAGAAATAGGACACTAATAGAGGCTGCTAGATCTCTGTTGGCTGATTCAAACCTGCCAATTATCTTCTGGGCTGAAGCAGTTAATACTGCTTGTTATGTCCAAAACAGAGTTCTAGTGGTCAAGCCTAAGAACAAGACACCATATGAGCTTTTAAATAAAAGAAAACCCTTTATTGGCTTTTTCAAACCTTTTGGGTGTCCTTGTACAATTCTCAATACCAAAACTCACTTAGGTAAGTTTGATAGCAAGCCATATGATGGATTTCTGGTTGGGTATTCATCTCAGAGTAAGGCCTACAGAGTTTTTAACTCATCTTCTAGAATAATTGAAGAAAGTGACAATGTCAAATGCAATGAGAACACACCAAATCCTATTGGGTCTGGTCCTCAGTGGCTATTTGACATTGATTCACTAACTAACTCTTTTGGTTTTAGTAGTGATGATTATGCAGGTTCAGGATGTGGAGGATCAGGGACTACACAAGTTCAAGAAACTATGTCTAAATCTGTGATCTTTCCCATACCCACAGTGGATTCTGTTGAAGACTGTGACAAGGAACCATCTGCTGGATCAAGTTAGAGTGAAGAAGAAAGTAGAGATGAGGAGACCCAAGAGAATAAAGAATCAGAAGTAGCTGCTGAGAACACTTCAGTTGAGTTGAATGACTCTAATCTAGAGGTAGGACTTACTGAAGAACCTAGTCATAACACCAGAGTTCAAAAGAATCATCCTCCACAGCTGATAATAGGAGATATATCTTCTCCTATGATGACTAGACATCAAAGCAGACTTCAAGAAATGCAAGATCAACAGCATACAGTGCTGTCTTGTTTTCTATCCCAGCTTGAGCCTAAAAAGGCACATGATGCTATGAAAGAATCAAGTTGGATAGAAGCAATGCAAGAAGAACTGTTGCAGTTCAAGCTACAAGATGTATGGGATCTAGTAGACCTTCCTAAAGGTCACAGAGCAATAGGCACAAAGTGGATTTTCAGAAACAAGAGAGATGAAAGAGGAATTGTCATAAGGAACAAAGCAAGGCTGGTGGCTCAAGGGTATACTCAAGAAGAGGGTATAGATTATGAAGAAGTCTTTGCACCTGTGGCTAGGATAGAAGCAATCAGATTATTCCTAGCCTATGCTTCTTACATGAACTTCAAAGTCTATCAAATGGATGTAAAAAGTGCTTTTCTCTATGGCTCAATTGAAGAAGAGGTATATGTCTGTCAACCACCTGGGTTTGAAAACCCAAGTTATCCAGACAGGGTATACAAATTGAAGAAAGCTCTTTATGGACTGCATCAAGCTCCAAGAGCATGGTATGACACTCTGTCATCCTATCTCTTGGAAAATGGCTTTGAAAGAGGAGTCATTGATAAGACTCTATTTATCAAGAGAAAGAAGAAGGATATCTTGCTGGTCCAAATCTATGTTGATGACATTATCTTTGGATCTACAAGAGACAACATGTGCAAGGAGTTTGAGGAACTAATGCATCAAAGGTTCAAAATGAGTTCCATGGGGGAACTTACTTTCTTCCTTGGACTCCAAGTTCAACAGAAGTCAGATGGCATCTTCATCTGTCAATCCAAGTATGTGCAGGACATTCTAACCAAGTTTGGTTTCTCAGATTCAAAACCTGCCAGCACACCTATGGAGACACACAAGCAGATAACAACAGATCTTGAGGGGGAGGATATGGATGTGCATCATTATAGATCCATGATTGGCTCTCTCATGTATCTCACAGCATCAAGGCCAGATATAATGTTTCCAGTCTGTGTATGTGCAAGATTCCAAGTTAGGCCAAAGCAATCTCACTTTCAAGCTGTTAAGAGGATATTCAGATATCTCAAAGGGAAACCCAGATTGGGACTTTGGTATCCTCATGACTCACCCTTTGACCTAATAGCATACTCAGACAGTGATCTAGGTGGGGCAAACTTGGATAGAAAATCTACTTCTGGAGGATGTCAGTTTTTGGGTGCTAGACTAGTTTCATGGCAGTGCAAGAAACAAACCACAGTGTCCACATCTACAACAGAGGCAGAGTACATAGCAGCTGCAAGTTGCTGTTCTCAAGTCTTATGGATTCAGAATCAAATGCTGGACTATGGGGTAACCTTTCTACACACTCCCATTTTTATTGATAATAGCAGTGCTATCAGCATTGTAAATAATCCTGTCAAGCACTCTAAGACAAAGCACATTGAGATCAGGTATCACTTCATAAGAGACTGTAATGAAAAGAAACTTGTTCAAGTTGTAAAAGTTCATACTGACAACCAGTTTGCTGATCTATTCACCAAAGCTTTTGATGTGGGTAGATTCACTTTCTTGGTAACAAGTGTGGGAATGATCAACTCTGAATAAGCATCCTCTCAAACAGTGGTTAAATATCTGAATATTATAGATTCTTGGTGTTACTAATCTTCCTTTGCAGGGAATACAAAGCAGTACTCAATTCGGCTAAGCTTCAAAGAGTAAGTGTGGTTAATACTGCTTGCAGTTAATACTGCTCTCAGTTAATACTGCTAGTTAGTTAATACTGCTCGCGGTTAATACTGCTAGTTAGTTAATACTGCTCGCGGTTAATACTGCTTGCAGTTAATACTGCTCTCAGTTAATACTGCTAGTGGTTAATACTGCTAGTGGTTAATACTGCTAGTTAGTTAATACTGCTAGTTAGTTAATACTGCTCGCGGTTAATACTGCTTGCAGTTAATACTGCTCTAGGTTAATACTGCTTATGTCCCGAATACTATAAATACCTGTTGCCCGCCTAAAAGTTCATAACGACTCTTTGCATACTGTTCACTTGCGCTCTAAACCCTTTCTCTCTCAAGACTCGAAGTTTTCAGGCAAGCTTTGCACTAAGATCAATGGCATCCATGGCATTCATCGATGAACACAATGAGATCGCGATGCTACAAAAGCCAAAGCAAGCTGCAGGATTTCATCAGATTGTGGATTTCCTCAAGTCAAGCCATATTGCTCATGCTCTTATTGTATCACCTACAATCTATATAGAGCATCAAAGGCAGTTCTGGGCTAATGCCACCATTGTTGCTGAGAATGGTGTGCAAATGATCAAGACAAGGATCTGTGACAAGCCACTAACAGTTACTGAAGAGGTTATTCGCATCAGTCTACGTCTAGACGATGCCTCTGGTATAACTTCTATCCCAAACGATGAACTGTTCTCCAATCTTACAAGAATGGGGTATGGAGGCCCATTGGGCGTTTTCAAATTCTCTAAAGCCAAATTTTCACCCCAATGGCGTTTCTTTGTCCATACTCTTATGCACTGCATCTCCAAAAAGACTACTGGATGGAGTGAGTTCAGCAGCACCATTGCTTATGCTTTGGTGTGCTTAGCCACTGCCAGAAAGTATAACTTTTCTAAAATGATTTTCAGTGATCTTGTCTCAAACATGGGAAACAAAAAGAGCTTCTTTATGTACCCCAAGTTTGTTCAAGAAGTTATTACTCATGAATTGACGGATATACCTCAACCTGTTGGGGTATATGTACCTAAACCCCCCAAAGGCAAGGTTTTCTCAAACATGAGAAGATCTGCTGGGGACTCTGAAGGAGTTGACACCCCATTGTTCTCTACAATGATGGTGGTGTCCCAAACCAATGAAGGTATGGCAGCAGGGTCAAGGCCCCCATTAGACCATCCTACTGCTAGCCAATCCCAACCTTCCCTCTCAAAATCTATCCCCCAGTCCCTTCTAGAAAAACCAACCTCTCCTATCACCCAAACATACAAGAGGAAACAGGTAAAGAAGGCTCCTTCCCTTCTTGTACCATCAACCCCCAAGCCTTTAAGCCCTCTAAAGGAGAATTCTCCTTTAGGGAATATCCATAGGGAAACCACAGGGGTGTCTCCCAACCCCAAGGAGGTGCTCTCTGAGGAGGAGGTTGAGCATATGGGTGATGAGGCTGCCACTACTCCTGCTAGCACAGAGGAGGAAAGTGGTAACATCAATAAGACCTCCCCCATGACAACTTTGAATGAGCAATCATTCGAAGGTCCCTGGTGCCAAGAAACCACGGGGGTGGATAGTGCTTCTGCTAGGCAGAAGACTTCCACTACTAAAAGATCCAATGATCCTTCAAAGGAGGGTAACACTTCTAGAGAAGGTGAGGACAAATATAACTACCAGGAATTGATAGAAACAATGGGAAACATCAACCAAGATGTCATCAAACAAGGCAAAGAGATAGAAGAATTGAAGCTGGTAATTCTGTCACAACAAGTACAGATTGCTAAGCTGAAGAAGATGGTGATCAGTCTGGTACAGAGGAAGAAGAGAAAGCAATTTCAACTAAGGAGAAGGAAATCTGAGAATGATGCTCCCAAAAAGGGGGAGATCAACATGGAAGAAGTCACAAGAAAGGGGGAGCTTGATGGAGAGAAATTTGATGTTGAGGGGGAGCAGGAAGCAGAAACAGAAAGAAATTCAGTGCCAATAGAAACACAAGAAGCAGCAGAAACAGTTACTACTGCTGACATAAATAAAGCAGCAGAAACAGTGAAAGAGGTATTAACAGATCTTGAGATTGCAGAAACCTTACTTAAGGCCAAGAATGATACTCCCAAGGCCACTTCAAAGACCAAAGGAGTAATCATCAAAGAACAAGGTGAAGTGATCAAGAAAGATAACAGTAAGAAGGCACTCAACAAAGACAAAGGAAAAGCAAAGATGGTGGAATCTGAGCAACCAGTCAAGAAGCAAAGGTTGGTTGAATCAGATGAAGCCTTAGCCAGGAAGATGCAAGAGGATATTGAAAAGGAAGAAAGAGTTCAGGTGGAAAAGGACAGGGAGATGGCAAAAGCTCTAGCTGTTGAACTGAATAAAGCTTATCAACTGAGTCTGGCAACTGAAATTGCACAGAAGAAAGCTGCAACTATGAAGAAATCAGTGGTGAAAACAGTTGCAAAGAAGATACAACCCTCAAAGACTTTCCTAGGTACCCAAGAGAGAAACAAGATGATTATATTTCTCAAAGGTGCTGTAGGAGTCAAAAAAGAGATGTTCTCAAAGATGTCTTTTGAGAAGATTAAAGAGCTATATGATTCAGAGATGAGAAAGCTTCAGGGAAATGAAACTGCTAGGGTGGAGATGGAGAAGAGGATGAAAGAAAGTAATGACTTTGATTTTCAAAAGCCATTTCCAGATGAGCAAGAAACACCCCCTAAGAAAGAGGCCACTCTGGGAGAAAGTCTAAGGACTTTAAAGAGAACAAAAATGATGGCTAGGAGAAAGTCAATCAAGAAGCCTAGAATAGTTGAAGAAGAGCATGAAAAGGCTGCTGAAGAAGAAGAGGCACCTGAGTCATCTAAAATGCAAGAACCTGCAAGTACTGAGAATGTCAAATTTACATGGTAGTGATGGACAAAGTGCCTGAACCAATTTCAGCAGAACCTGTAGGGGTTAAACCTCCTGAAGTCATTCACTGGGATATCATGGAGGTGGATGGCAAGGAGTACATCAGACTGAAGAGAAAAGATGATAAATATGAAGTGTACAGCACTTGGAGCAAGATTGTCAGAACCTGTTCAAGGTCTGATATTGAAGAAATGTTTGCAATAGGGATGAAGTTATATGCAGATGAACTGAAAGCTCCAGTGATTTCAATTAAAAAGCTGGTAATGGAGTATTTGTGTATGATGTTCAAACCTGATGAAGTAGAGGAGGTAATAAGAAATGTTTTTCAAACAGTGAATAATTGGACTCTATATGAAACTAGTGGAGTATATGCAGTGACTTTGGATTTAAATCACACTGAGTACTTCCTAGTGGATAGAGTGTACAATCATAGCAGATTGAAGCTTCATGCCATGCTGAAGAAAAAGCTAGGGTGTATTCCAGATTCAGAGATGGCTAAATACTTGATCCAAAGAACCATCAATCAGAGTTTGGGATTGGATGCAAATACTGGAATGTAGGCCATTATGAAGTTTTGGGAGCATCTTGAAAAGCATCTGAAGAACTTGACTTCTTTTCCTAAAAGTCAAGTTAGGGGGAGATTGTTGAGAACTGAAGAAAAGCTTAAGTGTGGTTAATGCTGCTGGTGCAGAGTTACTGCTGCTAGAAGACTTCAAGGTTAGTACTGCTGAGTATTACTACTGCTAGTAGAATTAATACTGCTTAGCTAGTTAGTACTGCTAGTAGTTAGTGCTGCTTAGTAGTTAATGCTGCTAGAACAAAATTAATGCTGCTGAAGATTAATACTGCTTATAAGATGGAGATTCGCATGAAAGAATAACAGCTAGATGGACTGAAGATATTCATGGAATGCTTAGAGATATACATGGAAGATATACTGAAGATTTGTTTATTTATTGTAATTATCTTTTTCTTTCAGTATATGTATAGAAGTTATAGAATAGATTAATTCTAAGTTTTTCTAGAGAGAAATCAACCTCAAGGCATAGATCCTAATTCTAGAGAAGTAGAATTCGTATTGGTGAGCCTGTTCATCAATATTGAGGTTGAGTGTGTAATCTTGTAACTTCAAAGCATTCAATACAAGTTTACAGTTTGTTCTTCATATTTTCTGTATTGATTTACTGTTTCATTGAATATCAAAGTGTTATTCCGCAAACTTCTTTGATATTGTTTCTGAGAATTAATTCTTGTTAAGAATTCGATCCTGACAATAAACACAATTAACGTATTAAGGGAACAAATACTTACCTTATGAATTTCCGGGTGTTACAATCCTCCCCACCTAATTGCGATTTCATCCCCGAAATCTCATCCTAAATTAAACAAGTAAGGGTATCACTTCTTCATATCATCTTCGGACTCCCAAGTAATGTTAGCACCCCGATGGTGATTCCATTGGACTTTAACCACGACTACGTCTTTATGCCGCAACTTCTTCACCTTCGACTCTAAGATCGCCTCCGATTCTTCCACGCAACGATTCCCATTATCCAAACACAACGACCAAAAGTATGATTAACTCACATCTCATCATTAGTTGAGGCAAACCATTTTCCAAATGAACTCATACCCTTATATTTCAAAAATGCCTTATAACACAATAATATGCATTTTCCGAAAAGGTTTACAAGATCAAATACACAAAATGACATTTACATCAATGAACTCCATTTATATATGTAAAATCATCAATGAAACATATCAACATGATTTATTTACCAAAATTCTCAAAAATCCCAAAATGGGTGTTTCGCCATGTTTATAAAACTAAACATCTCAAAATAACCAAAACTTATCAGGTGATCAACAGTTAACAATTTCATGTAAAACACAAAACACTTTAAACTTAACATTTTGGCATGTACACCGTTTTCACAAATCAACTTGAACTCATCTTGTTAGATTTAGGTTAAATCTAGATTTTACCCAAACTTGAGCTTCTTTGAAGAATTCCGAATCCACAAGCCAAATCCTTCCGAAACCTAGATACACAATTTCCACCCATAAACAAACACATTCAACCATTTAGAATCGATCCCCAAACAATTTACATCAAAATCTCCATTTTGGTCAAAACCCTAATTTTGACCTAAATCTTCCAAAATCTTACAAACCTAAATTGAAGGAATAGAATACTAGGATATCATCCATGAAGCATTTACATCTCTTAATAAAGTTTAGAAATGGAGAGAATAAGCTTACCACTTAGGTCTTGGTGAAAAACCTAGAAAACTCCAAAAATGAAGCTTGGGGTTGAAGATGACAATGGTGAAGTGATGAAGAAGAGTGCCTTATCCTTAAACCCTTGCATCCACCAAGAATGTTCCTCCAAAGCCTAAGAATCGGACCCTAAGCTCCCAAAGATCACCAAAATGAGAGAAAATGGTTTGGGGTGAAGAATATGAAGAATACCCCCAAAAATCGGACTTTTTAGAGCTGACAGATGCGAATACGGGTAAAGTCGCCCCAAAGTCGCATTAGACACTGCTCGCTTGATTTCTTCATTTTTCATGCCCAATCACTGTTTTGGCCATAACTTCTTCGTTTTAACTCCGATTTTGCTCCGGAAAGAACCGTTGGACTCGTATTTGAATCCTTCATACAACAAGACTATAAAATCTAAGATTCAAGCCCAAAATCTTATTTCTTATATTTCTCTTAAAATACTGATTTCTATACTAACTTGAAATTATACCTTTCTAAAATCGGGGTGTTACACCAATAATTTTCCTCTTTCTTCAAGTGACAAGTTCTTCTCTTATTTGGCTTCAAAATCTTCAACTTTTCATTCAAGTTCAGATATTTTCTTTGACTTTTCATGTAGATCCCTTTTCTTTATATCAGCTTATCTGTCAAGATCTGAAATCTCTTTGTTAAAAGACTTTAAACACGATACATAGTGTAATATTTACAATTTTCTGTTGCCTGTTCAAGTTCAAAATTCCTGCGTTTGAGCCTGTCATTGAGTTTCTGTAACCAGCAAATTTGTTGATACGAGTTGCTTTCCGATTTCACATTGTCCAACTGACACTGGAGACCTACTTTCTCTGCCAACAGTCTGTCAACGATCTCTAACCTGCTTTCTAATTTCTTTTCGAGAGCTGCAATCTTTGCTTTGTGTTCAGAGATGGGTACATAAGACATTGTTGCTTGCAAAGCTTGAAGTCTAGGGACTAAACTTGACAAAAGATGAAACTTTAAAGTGCTTCGGACCAAAAGTGACAACAAGTGAAACCTTGAAAATTTAGGGGTCAAAAATGACAAACTTTGAAACTTTGAAGTACAGGGACTAAAAATGAAAAAGAATCAAAGTGCACTGTTATGATCGTGAGACAAGATCCAAAAAAGATAGTTTTAAACTGATAGGACACAAGGACCCGGGAGATGGGAACCCGGGGTTGCAAGTAGGGGTGTAAACGAGTCGAGCTTTTAACGAGCTACTCGAGCTCGAGCTCGTTTATCTCGAGCTCGAGCTTAATTATTCTCGAGCTCGAGTCGATCTCGAACACAAAATAGAACTCGTTTAACTTATCGAGCCGAGCTTTATAACACCGATGTTCGACTCGGCTCGTTCAAAAACTCGATTAAATTTTTCGAGTCGAGTCGAGCCGAGCCGAGCCATTCGAGCATATACCCTTTTTGGAGCCAAACATGCTCATATATTTATTATTCATACAATAAAAATATAAAAGTTATCGAGCTCAAGCCGATAAACGAGTTAATCGATCGCGAGTTCGAACCCATAAACGAGCATCGATCTCGAGCTCGATAACTCAAAAAATATTCGAGCTCGAGCTCGAGCCCTATATTGAAAAGTTAATCGAGCTCGAGCCCAATATTAATTTTTTGAGCTCGACTCGATTAACCTAATACTCGACTCGCCTCGTTTACACCCCTAGTTGCAAGGTCCTGGGAGTTAAGATCCCGAGAGGGAGACCCCGGGAGAGCGAGACCCGGGAGAGACTAGAACCCAGGCAAGCAAGGTACCGGGAAACTAGGCATGGGAACGGGGCGGGGATGGGGCGGGGTTCACATTCCCCCGCCCCGACCCCGGTTTGTAATAGAGACCCCCGGCCCCGGCCCCGGGTGGGTGCGGGGATTAATCCCCCGTCCTCGATCAATAGCGGTCAAAAACCCGGTCAAGACCCATCCCCGATCCCCAACCTGAACCATTTTTCTACAGTTTTTAAAATACCATTTTTCTGCAGTTTTTTAACATTTTTCTACAACTTTTTATAACATTTTACTGCAGTTTTTAAGCAATTTTATGCAGTTTTTACTAAAAACAACTAAAAAACTCAAACTAAAAAAACATAAAACTACTAAACATTCTTGAAATCAACACGTTACTTAGTTCATTACATGAAAGATCAAACATAATCCTATTTAATAATATTTAAAGTAATTATATTATATATATACCGGGTACGGGGCAGGGCGGGGGGCGTGATACCCGACCCTGGTTTACTCTAAATGGGGATCCCCGTACCCGGGACCCGTTTTAGTGGGGAATCCCCAACCCCGGCGGGGTCGGGTGAACCGGGTTCCCCACCGGGTCGGGTCAAATTCCCATGCCTACGGGAAACCCTTTGATACCGGGAATAACCAAGTATCGGGGAAGCTTAGACAGACTGAAAAATCTGGGTTTTATGTTCTTCGACAAAATCGGCGATAAACCCAAAAATCGACCAAACAAATTAATTTCAATGAAAAATTAATCAACAATCAGGATTAGTTAACCAAAACCAGATCGAATTGCTAAAATCACCACAAAAAACTCAAAACACAAATTATGATTTTGAAGAACAGAGAGTCGACAAGGAGCTATTACCCAAAATCGATTTTAATTTTAACACCAAAAATTGAACACTGAAATTAACTTAACGAACACAAACACATAATCAAATCATTAGATAAACAACTAGAACTCAAACTTAAAAGATCAATTAAGATAACTCAGAATATGATGAATACGATTCAAACAAGCCAAAAGTCGATTAAACATAAATCGATAAGTAGAAGAGTTTTAGACAAACCTTTTGGATCAAAAATCTTGTCTCTTAGCTTTGATACCAATTGTAGATCACAGAAACAGTGCAATCACAAGATAATAAGCAATGATTGAACCACACCTGCTGGTCATATGATTAGATTTATCAGTAAAGGGTTTAAGGTTTACAGAAAGAATTTCAATAGGGCTGGGTAAACCTTCTAATGACCATTAACCTCTCCTCTACCCTAAACTCACAAAATAAACCTTTAAATACTCAGGGCTTTGGTCTAAAGCCCAAAGCCCATTACAAACAAATTAAGCTCAATAACAACTAAAGGCTTTTACAATGGTTTTAAATAAAATCAAATAAACTCTATAAATGTGTTATACAATTTTCAACTCACTAGGACTTTCAGTCCTAACAGAATTGAATTCCATGAATTCCTTTAATTGTGGATTTGGTCATTTCTTCTTAAAAATGATGGAATTTAATTCCATTCCATCCAATATTCTGAAAATAACACAAATATCCTCCTAACCCTTGCTAAAAACCCTAGCCGCTTCTTTCTTTTTCACATATCGATTTGCTGGAGAGTTAAATCGAGAGAGAGAGAGAGAGAGAGAGAGAGCAACCAACCGTGTCTTCTTCATCTTCTTCTTTTCTCGTTGCTTCATCTCTGTAACTGATCTGAGGTATATTTCTTCCACCATCGTGGTTTACAAAAAAAAATCTCGTCTCACACTCTAAAATATGAATAACCGGAGCTGACACCCGAAACAGGAAGAATAAACACAATTAGTTTAACAAAAAAAAATCATGCATGGATCCATGAAATATTTGGCTTTTGAATACCCAAAATATCTTAATGACAAATGCATAAATATCAATTACTTTACGTATTCCATCTAAAACCAACGTAATAATGTTTACGAAAAATCCAATTCAGTATTTTATCAATATAAAGTTAATCATTTTTTTCCTAGTCAGCATTGAAAAATGAAACATAGGTTTTGTTTAGTTTGATTTATTAAATAGACATTTAAAATAAATACTTTTATTAAATTAAGTCTCAAATCAAAATAAATGAAAGAGTAAACTATAAATTTGGTCCCTATGGTTTGTCAAGTATAACAATTTTCGTTCCTGCAGTTTTGAAATTACAAGATGGTCATCCTGGTTTACAAAAACGTCCAGATTTGGTTTTTGCTTGTAAGGGACATTAAAAAAATTACATCAAATGACAGGTATTTGCGTCATTTTTTTGTCTTTTATCCGATCAAAAGCCACACGGACCAAGGTAAAAGACAAAAAAATCGACAAAATAATGAAAACATCTATCATTTATTGGAATTCTTTAACGACCGTTAGAAGAATGGACCACATCCAGACGTTTGCAAACCACAATGACCATCTTATAATTTTAAAACTATAAGGATGAAAAATGTTATTCTTGACAAACAATAGGGACCAAATTTGTAGTTTAATTGTATAAACAGTAGAATATAACAAAATTTCATTTATGTATGTTATGGCTAAGGGAAATTGGCAAAAATATCAAATTATATTAAGGATTGCACCTCCTAGCCAAGTCTTCCCGCTTTTTGTAAATTTAGCCATAGGTCTGCAATTAGGGACCTACAGGTCGGCAATCCGACAGCTAAAAGACAAAAAAAAGTCGCAGATTGCGTCAGGTCCGCAATGGGTCAAGTCACCCAGATCCGCAATCCGCAATACCCAACACGTGGCACGATCCTAACAATCCCTAACCTAGATCCGCAATACATGCGGCAAGTCCGCAATTGCGGACCTAGGAAATTTAACGTTTTTTAGTTGTTATTTATTGTATACACGGTTTCCCAAGATGCAAGTCCATAGGTCCGCAACTGATGACCTAACTCCTCAATTGCGAACCTATGGTTAAATTTGCAAAAACCAAAAAGACTTGACCAGAAGATGCAATCCTTAATGTAATTTGGTCATTTGTCCCAATTTCTCTATGGCTAAACTTGTAATATGTAAACATTTTATGCAATATTTTTCTTTTTATTGGCACGTGCAATTCTTTATTTCATAAATAATTTAAAAATATATAATATTTATAATAATAAATTATCCACAATACTTTTTTCCTTTTTGATAATATTCAAACCATTAGCCATTTAAAACATGGGGCTCTACCAATAATCTAAATATTGCTGGATTAATGACTCATTAATTTTATTTCACAAAATTTTGCATTTTTTTTTCTTTTTTGCACAGCAGCAACACTTTATTACCAACAATAGGCAAGAGCCCCACCAAACAAACTCATCTTTATTTTATTTAGAGTATAGTTCATTTCTGGTTCCTAACATTTATCATTTTAACGGTTCTCATCCCTTAATTTCATTTTAACATATTTATTCCTCACGTTTGTTATCTTGCAACAATTTTCATCCCTCTTTCTAATAACCGTTAACTTTTTCTGTTAACTCCACTCAAATGGGAGGTATTTTAGTCATTTTACTCTATTTTTATTTAACATTTTTTAAAATAAATTAACGGCCGTTAGGAGAAGGAACAAAAATCGTTGTGAGGTGACAAACGCAAAGGACAAATCCGTTAAACGAAATTGTGGGATGAGAACTGTTATAGTGACACCATCTCTACCCAATGATAAATAAAGCATCCGGGCCCCTTTTAGCAATGTTTTAAAACCCGGGTTGACCCGGTCGGTTCAACCGGTTGAACCGGGAACCGGTGAAAAGACCGGGTCAATTACGACCGGTTTTTTGGAAAATTACGACTCGGGTCGAACCGCCGGTTTTTTGATAGAACAGGTTGAACCGGTAAAAACTCGGGTTAACCCGGTTAAAAAATCAATTTCGTATAATTGTAAGGTAGCGGTTAGGGTTAAAAAAATCAATTTCACAAATCATCGACTCCACGCTCGATTCCATCAGTCCACGCTCGATTCCACATCAAATTCTTGGTTATATATGTATGCAGAAAAATGAAAAATACATAGAATTTCTTGAAACCGGGTCACCACATCGAGTCAACAAAAAAACTGGCTTTTAAAACATTGTCTTTTAGACGTTAGGGACCAAAAATAAACTTTATTCTTTTATTTATTTGTTATGGTTGATCCATGACATAATAAAAAAAACAAATTATAAATTAATACCAAATATGTTAGTAATAAGATTGATGTTAAAAAATAAACTACAAAATACATACATTTTGTCAACCTTTTTGTGTTTACTGGTTTTCAAAACCAACTGCATAAAAAAAGAAAGATATATCAAAAATCACATTTATCACGTCAACCATATATTAAAATAAGCATTTTTAAACTATCATATAAAAATCTTATTTTCTAAGACTATAATTTAAAAACAAAAATTATATAAAAATATATACTTTTTTAACACGATTTAAAGTAACACAATTTTGCTTTATTATTTCTTAAAAAAAAAAGGTGGTCACTTTCCATAGGAAGTTGCAAGGCAGTGGGCATGTGAAAATGCCCAACAAGACCTCACCTACCCAAGTCCTTGAAGCATTAATCCAAGGGCATTTCCGTCTTCTCCCCAAGAATAAAAAAACGCAGGTTCAAGATATCCAGACAAGATACAGGCCATGAAGAAACAAGGGGCCCCGAAACAACCCAAGAAAAGAAAGAGACGTTTTCAGCAAGAAAATCGACAAAAATAAAAAATTAATAAAAAAAATAAAAATTAGCAAAAAAAAGTCTATAAAAACCCTTCGAGTCTCTTGAAAATCCTTTCTTTCTTTTCGCAATCTGCCCATTTTCATCAAGGTACACACCTACTTTCTCTCTCTATTTCTTTTTTCCTTTTTTATTTCCATTATTTTATTTAGTTTTATTATTATTTAGTTTTATTATGTTATTATTATTTAATTTTATTCTTTACTGTTACAAAAATTAAGAAATGGGTTTTGGTGGGTCTTGCTTTTGATTATGAGATCTGGTGGTATCATGTATGAATCTTGGGTTGATTTTGTACAATGTGCATAAATGTATGTATATATGTTTTTTGATGCAAATTTCTATTTCCATATGAACTTATAATTAATGAGCAAAAGGTAAATCAATCCCAAGGATATACGAGATTGAAGATGGGTTTTAAGGTTTTAAACATAGGATGTTTCTAATCAGTGAGAGTTTTTGGTTTTTGAATCAAGAATGTTGGTTGGATCTTGGTAGATTCAGGACTTAGGAGTGTTCATGTCTTCATGATTGGGAAAAACTCAAAACAATTGATGTGATTGATGCTTTTAGCTAAAATGATATGGAATTCGATATCTTGGAAGACCACGAAACTACTTTTTTTCGTTTGCTTGTTAGGAAGTAGAGATGGCCAAATTGGGACCGACTTGGGCCCGGCCTGGCCCGTGACCCATTTTTGGCCATCTCTATTAGGAAGTGTGAATCTCAAACTCATGACCTATAGTTAATATGAGGAACATAAACGGGTAAACTCTGACCGAGTATGAGTGTAGTGGTCTCAAGTCTGAAGTCCTATTTCACTGATTAATAAGAGGTGGTGCTGAAGTGAGTTAATAAGACTGTTTGTTTTTGTAACGTCTGGAGACGTCTTGAGAAAAATGAGAGCATATGAAATGAGGCGGCAAGAGGTTTTAAGAAGTTAGGTCACCACTTCTTATTTTAGATGTATTTAAGAGTTAAGACTTAAAAGGTTCTGAAAACTGAAAAATAAAACAAATGGTCTGAATGTAAAAAGGTCTAACCGATTTAGATTTAAGAGCCATTAAGAGGTTTTAAAAAAAAAACATTCTCTCCCTCCCTTAACTTACCAGATGCGCATCATGGATTCGTATGAGGGTTTGGTAAACAGCAACATCTCTGAACGGGTAAGCACCTTTTACCCGGTAAGAGGTGGTAAGCAGTAAACGACATCATTGGTCTATAAAACCCCCTTTTCATGTTGTAGGACATTTGAAACACCGATGATATTGATTTTAATCCTCAAGATCGCCTACTTTGTACTTATTATTGTTGGAGTCCCACGTTAGATCATCAAACCTGTATATATGGCTAGGAATATCCCCGCTTTTTTAGAGAGAATTCAAAGGGGTTTCACATATCTCGAGAGTTATATGATAACTACATTTGGCTAACATCAAACACATATGTGGATCACATGTTCTATCCGCATTTTCCTCCTATTTGTTGTTCATTAGATTGTACATGTTTCTTATGCAGATTTATAGGGGTGTGCTAAGAAAAAACGTGCATAATTCAAGATTGCAATCTTGAAAAATACTCGAAAGTTACATGTATTTTTTTTCTGAAAACGAGGTGAAAAACATAGTCATTAAACTGTAAACATGATGGAAGTCGAGAGTGCAAGTTCACTAGGAAACAATATTATGATGATGGAAGTGAATACGGGAAGTTCTCGACCCAATGAGAAGCGGCCGTTAGAAATTTCTGCACCTGGAAACGAAGCAAGAAAGCATACGGAAAACAAAGGAAGTAACACCACCGGATTTATCAACCATGGTGAGTGTTTTACGTTATGCTTGATAACATGAACGCATATATAACCTGTATATATATATATATATATATATATATATATATATATATATATATATGTAGGAACCCCGTTTTTGTAAAGGCCCTTTTAGAGAGAGATTTAAAGGAGTTACACGTATCCTGACAAAAAATAATCAATTGTAGTACATGTTTTTGGCTTAGATCATTTAGAGATCTTTTATACTCTCACTACAACATAATCAACTTTATAGAACGTCAAATATGTTTAAATCAACTTTATAGTACATGTTATTAGGACATAAGTTTATACTTTATAGGATCATACAATTGTGTTTTTTTTATATGTAAAAGTGTTGCAATAAGCTGATAAGACACTTTTGGAGGTCCTAACTATTAACAAGTTTTTTTAGGACACTTTTGATTTTTTTATAGGACATTTTTTATACGAACATATTTTTTTGCTAGGGCATTTGTTTTTATAAGAAATTTTCTCAAATAATGTCATATAAAAAGATTGATATAACACATTACTTCAAAATTGTCCGAGAAAACTTGTTAAGACACCCAAAAATGTCGGACCAACTTATTGCAACATCTTTACATAGGACACACTATTGTTTGATTTTGTAAATATAAATCCTTTAAAGCAGTTTATTAGGACATTTAGACATCTTTACCTAAGAGGTTGGTTTTTCATTAAGTCCCGTATGGATAAAGTTGTATATGTGGATTAATCTGTCGGTATAAATTGGGAATTTTTTTTTTTGGAGGGCTTTTTCATAGATGGAAAAAGTGTGTTTTTTAATTGGGAGGGGGGAAAACTTGGCTTTCTGTATAAAGCTCCCTCTAGAAGCTTACCAAATTAGTGACCCTCTATATCATTAAGCCACTACCAAACAGTCATATATAGTTAGTCATGTATAGTTGACCGAATAAGCCGAGTCTCATCAAGTTCATTAAGCTGCTAACAAATATACCCTAGACATATATGGCAACTTATAAAACCAATTTTGTTGTAATATCTTGTAACAAACGTGTGTATGTATGCACGTTGACAAGTGCTAGAATGATTTTGTAGGCGTGATTGCTTGGAACGAGAGCAGAAGAAAATGGATCGGAGATCAGTCTCAAAGATCACGAAGAGGAAGAACGCCAGAAGATCCGGTCATAAGGTTTTATTTATTCCCTATTCGGTTTCACCCAAAATTGTACCTCAAAAAAATCCAATTGCTTGTTTGTTTGATCTCAAGATTCAAATGCTTTTTCGTTTGCTTAAACTCATCGCTCGAGTTGTACTGCAGCTGGTCAACAACGTACGAGGACCTGCTTTCAAATAACGACCGTTTTCCCGAGCCAATTCCTCTACCGGTATGATCTTTTGCCCTTCTTACAATGGTAGAAGTCAACGTTCACGTTGACCAAACAAAAAACGTGTTTTAATTGTTGTTATCTTGACGATTTTTGCAGGAGATGGTAGATTTCTTAGTTGATATCTGGCTTGATGAAGGTTTGTATGATTAGATAATCGGTTAGTTTTCGACTACAAGAATTGTAGCCATTAGAATGTTTATAGCACCACATATTCGGTTTTCTTAGACGGTCGAGATGTATCTTGATCGAATAAAGTTGGCCGAGTGTCGGTTCTTCTATCGGGTTGATGATTTTTCCAGTAAATTGTAAGTTAATAGCATGAAGATGGCTTTCTAGAGCTTAGTAAGGACCAAATAAATGTAACAAGATTTCATGTATTTATAGTAAACTTTTGATGGTTTTTTTGCTACTTTGTTTTTGTTTGGTTTGATTTCCATTCGACATCGATACCAAAAACGTGTTTGGTATAATAATTTTTTTTTGAAAGGGTATCCTGGACCATACCAGACTAATCCCTGGCAAAGCAACCGACTGCGAAAGCATGCAGCCCTGAGATTAAACCCAGTGGCCACAAGACGAATGCAGGGAATCGAACCCGTGTTGAGCGCTATGAACTTTGGTATAATAATTTTATTTCCAAAAAGAAAGAAAGAAAGAAATCGTGTCAACTGGATTTGAAATTTTGAAGAAATAAAGGTTTAATAGTTTATACATGTTTTTGTTTTCGTTCAATCGTTTTTGTTATTGAGAAAAGAAGTCGATGAATTGATTGTTGGAAATTTGAATGTAGGTTGGAATTTTTCCATCCCACATTGGTAGAAACACAAAAGAAATTGTAGCTTATAAGTCTATCCTCTCAAGTGAGTGTTGAGTAAATTGGTAGGCTTATGGTGGGGGTCTCAAAGAAGTGCAACGCGCGCGCGCGTGGCCGAGGCCGAGGGCGCGGTTCTCGCGAAGAGTCGCGCACTTTGCACTATCTAGATCGAGATATAGAGAGTTAATTAAGTGATTTGAGTAAATATTTAATTCTGGGAAAATTTAGCAGATAATTACGGGTCCAGAGCACTGGAAGGCAATTAGTAGAGTATTAGGTTACTTGAAAAGGACTAGTAACCTAGAATTGACATACTCTACACATCCAGGAATATTAGAGGGATATTCTGATGCCAGTTGGATAGATCACTCAGGTGACTCTAAATCCACAAGTGGGTGGATTTATACTCTAGCTGGGGGAGCGGTTTCTTGGGCAAGCAAGAAACAAACTTGTATCGCCCATTCAACAATGGAAGCCGAACTCATTGCCTTGGCAGCTGCAGGAAAAGAGGCTGAATGGATTAAAAATCTGTTGACAGATATCCATTTGTGGCCTCGACCAACTCCCTAGATTCCCATGTACTGTGACAGTGAGGCCACACTGTCAAAAGTGTACAATGCCGTATATAATGGGAAATCTCGACACATAGGTATACGGCATAACTATGTTCGAGAATTGATCGAAAATGGTACCATTAGTATTGTGTATGTCAAGTCATGTGGAAACTTGGCAGATCCATTAACTAAGCCTCTGACGAGAGACTTAGTGGGATCAACTACCAGAGACATGGGTCTAAAACCACTCAGAATCGGTTAGTGATGGGAACCCAACTTGAATTTAGCGCTCCTATCTATCAAGTTTAATGGGTAACAACAAGTCACTTGACCGATAGAAGGTACTATCAAATGATAGATCCATGTAAGGTATATGATAGTACGTCGTTGCCGAGAACTAGGATGAGGTAAATCTCTTAACAAAATTTAGAGGCATCTTAGCAACGAAGATGTTATAGAATTTTGCCTATATGACCGAGAGGTGGTGCCGCCTTAAATGGAGAGTTATGGTTTCTCTTCTAAAAGGTCATGAAATAGGATTTTAGCGCATGGCCATATTCGCGCTCAGTGAGAATGCAAAGACAAAAGATGATGTGTGTGAATTAGCCGAAGTAGTTACAAGATTCAAAGTTTAAATCCTAAGGATACTTCTGAATTGATTCCTTCTTGCTTATTCACATTAAACGGGGTTTAATCTTAGTGACACCACTGTGACATCACTTTTCTTGAAAGGCAGAAAACTTTCCAACCTGGTGGGGGATTGTTGGAAATTTGAGTGTAGGTTGGAATTTTTCCATCCCACATTGGTACAAACACAAAAGAAATTGTAGCTTATAAGTCTATCCTCTCAAGTGAGTGTTGAGTAAATTGGTAGGCTTATGGTGGGGGTCTCAAAGAAGTGCAACGCACGCGCGCGCGTGGCCGTGGTCGAGGCCGAGGGCGCGGTTCTCGCGAAGAGTCGCGCACTTTGCACTTCCCACGCGAGCTGAGGAGCCTCGCCCCGATCTACGAGCTTTCTTTTTGTAGATCGAGATATAGAGAGTTAATTAAGTGATTTGAGTAAATATTTAATTCTGGGAAAATTTAGCAGATAATTACGTTTTTTAATTTATTAAAAACGTGGGTTTTATTAGTCTCCAACTCCAACTTCTTCTCCGATTCTTGGGGAGGAGTTTAAGGAATATTCTCTGATTATTCCTTGATTTTTCAACTATAAATAAAACCCTCTATTCCCTTTGTTAATGACTGAAACTTAATCTCTTTTTCTCTCTATACGATCTGCTCTCTGCTATCTCTCTCTCGATACCTGCTTTCTGTATCACGAGTTGTTCATCACAGAACAATTCTGTTATCTACTAATTTTCTGTCAAGCTTTGCATTAAACAGTTAATACTATAGCTGTTAGTATTCGACTAATACTGCATCAAATTCTGGGCTAAGCGATTGTAGACTCACAGCTTCATAGAGTGTCGCCAAAACCTTTAAGGACAAGTTTATACCGTGAAGTTTTCTATTTCATCGTCACAAGAAATCAGGTTGGTGTTTATTTTCTGCATTGGTTATTGTTTTCGTCCAGTAGAGCGGACACTCTTTTCTCTACCCCTTCTTCTAACGATTCTATCGCGTAGGATAGAAACGTTTTATAGGAATTATTATTTGATTAATTTTGACATTCTAAAACTGTTCTAATCTATATATATAAAGTTGTGATTTATATATATATAAAGCTGTGATTTTTAATTTCTAAATGTTAAAAATTCAACATTGATGGAGTCTAGTTAGAGCCTGTCTGGTTGGTTTTCTATTAAGTTATGTATGGATAAAATTGTTCGTGTGGAATAATTTATCTATAAATTAAGAAGGATTTGTTTGGAGAGTTTTTTCATAGATGGAATCATGGAAGGAACATGTTTTTTTTTTAATTGAGAGAGACAAATTTGGAAAAAACTTGGTTTTATGCATAAACTTTTCCTATAAGCTTGTTGAATAAGCAATTTTTTATATCATTAAGTCATTACCAAATAATAATGTATAGCTGACTAAATAAGTTGTAAGTCTTATTAAGTTCCTAACAAACATATCTTTAATCAATAAATCAGAAGGAAATTACTATATCCAAAATAGAAATTAAGACAAAATACACTACTTTTGTATGCAATTTACCTATACTATATCTATATAGGGCCAGGTTCAGTGGAAAACCTTAAAAAAACGGAAAACTGAAAAACACCCTGGTAGCCTTTAATCTGGACGGTATGCATTTGTGCATACAAGTAATTAATTTGTTTTTTTGGTTTTTATGCACAAGTGCATATTATGCACTTGTGCATGTTCTAAATTATTTGTATGCACAAGTGCATACCGTCCAGATTAAAGTCTACCAGGGTGTTCCTCAGTTTTCCGTTTTTTTTAGGTTTTCCCTTGAAACTCCCCCCCCTCTATATATTCATCCAATAACATGAACCAATTATCTTAAATTGCAGAATTGACTATTCAAGTCAATCAAACTTGTTTAATGACTAAACGTCTAAGAATGCATCATGTTGTTAACTTTGTTTTATTTTGGGTATGTTCTATTGCTTGAAAATGGTTTTAGATGAAAACAAGCAATGGTTTGGTTCGACAACTTTTTTCTTATTGATATTTTATTTTGATGGTCAAGGTAAGGTTTTAAGGTCTGTGAAAAAGGATGGTCTTTTGCACAGAAAAAGGGATGGGATGGAGAGTTGCAGGGGTACGACTATCAATATGGTGATAGGCGATCAAAATTATGCATTTAAGAGTTGTACATTTTGCTTCAGAAGTTATAATTAAGAGTTTTTTGAGTTTTATGTATAAAAAGGTGGTACATAATGCATCAAAGGTAGCACTTAAGACTTTTGATGTAAATGTATATTAAGGTAGTATAACCACTATATTTTTGTTGAAAAAATAGGGATAAAGAAAAAAAAACTTGAGATAAAATGTCTTCTTCATTAGTTACTTGATCCACCTCATCAAATTTCTTAGTATGTGCTTTAGTACATGACACATTCATGACAGTATCCAAAGCATTTACCTTTCAAATACCATTGTATTCCAGATTTTTAAGGATTCTAAATCCAGAAATTCATCAACCTCCTGCTTAAACGGAAAAACTATTGTAAACACAGTTAGTCCCGAGCTAAGAACTATGCGGATAGAAAACAGAACCACTGCCAAAACGAAAAGACCACATATTTCTCAGATGTTGAGAAATAGTAACCATTGAACAAAACTTCATACTATAGTAGTTTCAGCTTGATATGAATACGCTGAAATCCCAACAAAGTATAGCCTAGGAAAAACATTCTGCAATGTGAAACTTTAATCATACAAACAAAGAATAAATTAAGCAATAAGTCGCGAGTATATTATAAGTGTCATCAAAGCACATCAAGATTATAAGCTGGTTATAACATCAATAAGTCGCGAGTATACTATAAGTGTGATCAAAGCACATCAAGTTTATAGTCTGGTTATAACATCATGCTCAAATACCATATTATAGTATACATACATGCCTATAATCTGGTTTAGAAAAAAATCGAACAGAAATCGATTACCCAGTCGAGGGTACATTATAAGTGTGACCAAATCATGCTCAAATACCAGATTATAATATACATACATTAAGCCAACTTGCCAACTAAACTCACTCTTATAAGATGTAAGTCCCAATTTCATGTTTAATCAATGCAATAGATATGAAGTCAATGACTTATAAAGTAGTAAATCAACAACAGTAAAAAAAAAACTAACCGACAAGAAAGCAAATAGAAACAGACCTTGAGAAATCGATTACCTAGAGTAGACAAAAACAGAAATCGAACTGATGTTTTTAACATCAATAGTCCAATAGCAAATAGAAGGTATTCTTCATTAGATTATAATCTGGTTTAGTTAAAATCGAACAGACTATAATATACATACATAGCCAAAATCTGTTTTTGGGTTTAAGAAGAAATAGATTACCCAAAAACAGAAAAAATCGCCAAAATCTATTTTTGGGTTTAAGAAAAAATCGATTACCCAAAAACAGAAAAAATGGCCAAAGTCTGTTTTTGGTTTTAATAAGAAATCGATTACCCAAAAATAGAAATCGATGTTCCCAGACCTAGAAGAAATCGATTTCCCAGACCTAAAACAGAAATCGAACTGATCGAAATCGATTGAGAAGAAGTCGATTTCTGTTTTGGGTTTAGAAGACCTAAATCGATTGAGAAGATTTTGGCAATTTCTAAATCGATTGAGAAGATTACAGAAATCGAACAGAAAGATTACCTTGAGAGAAGAAATCGCTTGAGAATGAGGAAAACAAACCCAATCAAAATCTGCAGGTCTAGAAAGAGGCAAATGCTGGAATCGATTTTGATCTGAAGAGAAGAAAAGCATTCGATTTAGTAGTTATTGATAGAAAAACACAGAACTAACAAAAACCCTAACCTTGAATCTCCAACTGGTCGATGCAACGTATAATCAAAATGTGCAGATATAATCTGAAGTCACAAGATTTGAAATTGAAAAAAAGGAGCGGAATTGTTGCCTTGGGAGAAGGAATCGACATCTTTGGGAGCTGGAATCGATTTCTTGGAAGGGTACACTAGCTTAGGGAGCATCTTATTTTTTTTTAAGCATTAACAAGTTGTACATGGCGCATGGATTACTTGTAAAGTTGAAATTTAAATAATTTGACATTAAATGGTAGTACATTATGCTTAGGAAGTTGTTTTTAAGAAAAGCAGGCCAAATGCTTTATAAAGTAGTATATATATATATATATATATATATATATATATATATATATATATATATATATATAGAGAGAGAGAGAGAGAGAGAGAGAGAGAGAGAGAGAGAGAGAGAGAGAGAGAGAGGATGGATATATATTTTAAATTTGAAGTATTAACGAGGGGATGCCAAAACATTCCTCAACAAACTATGAAAACCCAGCTTATTTTGTTTTTCCTTTTCCATTTTCTTCTCCATTAACGCACAGATCAGCCCCCTTCTCTTTTTATCCTTTTTCCTTCTCTACCATAGCCGACGAGAGTCAAGGACGACGACCGCCGACCGCCGACGGTGGCTGCTCACCAGATTTCCCGTTTCTCAGGTTTGTCGATTTCTCCTTTCTTTGTTTAGGGTTTTTTCGATGATTTTCCTCTTTATGGTAACCTGTTACATCACACTTCCTGATTTTAGGGCTAGGCTGTCAAATTTTGCAATGCATTTATCACCACAATGTTTTAAATTAGTTTCTGCAATGGAGTCTAGTTGCCCTAATTGAACTGTTTGGAATCAGTTTCTTCAAGAACAAACAATAACTTCAAAAATCAGCTTTGAATCGATTCGATTTGATATTACAGGAAGCGGAGTTTCAGCTTTAATGGTGGATGGAGAATCTAATAAGTTTTCCTAATTTTAAACATTGATAATCATGTTTAAGCAGAGTGTGTACCTGCAAAATTATCTCTTAGAATTGATTTTGCGCACTGGAACAGAGATTTAGGGTTTATTGAAGGCTGGAACAACTGTTGCGTTCGAGAAATTCAGTTTCCAAATAAACCTGTTTTTCGGCAAATCAGCGATCTGTGTTCAAGTAAGATACCACAATGAACCCTAATTACTTTCTAAATTCAAATTTGAGTTTAAAACCATTCATTATTGTGATAATGGCTATCAGGTATAACAATTTATGAAAAATTGATGCTTTACTTGTTGCAACAATGGTTGGGGGATACAGCGATGACGAAGAAGATGAAACATTTTACTACAGATATGCCTCTGTTGCACCACAACCGCCCTCGTCCTCTTCTTCCGACAAAACCCTATCGAAATCCTCATCCCACCGTGGCGGTGGAAGTGGCGGCAGGAGTGGCGGCCTAGCTCCGTCCAAATCCACGGTCTACGTTAGCAACCTTGATTATAGCCTCACCAATTCCGACCTATTTACCATCTTTTCCACTTTTGGCAAGGTTGCAAAGGTCACGATCCTCAGAGATCGTGTCACCCGTGAGAGCCGTGGTGTTGCTTTTATCTTGTTTGTGGCTCGGGATGATGCGATAAAAGCAGTCAAGGGAATAAGTGGGAAAGTTCTCAACAGTCGAACGTTAACTGCATCGATAGCTGCTGATAATGGTAGGGCTCCGGAGTTTATTAGGCGGAGAGTGTACAAAGATAAGAGCAGATGCTACGAATGTGGAGAGGGTGGGCACTTGTCGTATGAGTGTCCGAAGAACCAGTTGGGGCCACGGGTGCCGCCACAGCCATCGAAGCGGGGTAGGAGAGAGGGTGGTGGTGGCAGTAGTGGCGGATACAGGCGGAGCAAGGAGGAATGGGGTGGGGATGACGATGAAACTGGCGGCGATGAGGTGTTTGAGGATGATAATTGGGCATCAGTGGTGGACAATGGGGCTGATGAGAGGTTGTTGGGTGGTGGTAGAGATGGGAGTCAGGCTGAGCCCAGGAAGAAAGGGAAAAAAGAGAAGGCAAAGAAAACAAGTTACTTTAGTGATGAGAGTGACAAAGAGGAATGATTCTTGTTTGTTCACTTTACTTTTTATTTTTTTTAATTTTATAAACAGTGGGTTTCAGGACCAACTTACGTGCACGCCTGCACGACTAAACCCTCAGACGACCACAGACAGTTTGGAGTTATCACAGGTGAATCTCCATGGCCAAAAGGGTTTTGACAGCCTCTGGATTTGAACTTTTATCGCACACCTATGTTTATTATGCTACTTCTCACATTTTTCTTTTTTGTTCAGGGTACCTGTTTACGTGTTTGTATCTGCTCCTATGTAATTATCATGCTTCTTTTACACGTCTTTCTGTATTTTTGTTTTGCAAGTTGAGGGGTTTTCACATAAATGACTTATCTAACTTTTGGGGTAGAGACGATATTTGCATACATTATACCTCCTCGGACCCTACATCTGTGTGGGATATATTAGGTCGATGAATTTTACATACCAATTTGGTAGATACTGTAATGCTTAAAACAACAATCGTTTGATGTCAGACAACCTCTGACTCTTATTCGAACTTTTAATTACAAGGTACATAATCCTCCATTAAACGCGAACTTATCTTGATGTCTCTAGCTTGATTCTCGCGATTTCTGCATGATGCAACAAATGGATTAGAGATTGTTACCTATTCAATGCTGGGTTCCATTTATATTGAATCATACGCGAAATGAAGATGTGATTGGTGTGTAAAGAATGTAGAAAATGGTATAAAGGTAAATGAAGCAGCATATATACCATCATCTCATGATCACCCATGATCTCGTCTATCACCTCTTGTAATGGTTTATCAGCACTATTGGGTACAACAGCTGCAAACACAGCTCCTGCTAACCCTGTGTACAAGTAGAACAATATAAACATTGCTACCTTCTGTATGACTGTATCTACTCTTCAGTTTTGTAGATTATCTTGATAGTTACGTACTTACGTATCCAAATCAAATGAACCCAGTATCTTTCACTTGACATTACAGTATGAGGGGTGAGATGTATGCAACATGAGGGGTGAAAAGGTAAGGAAGTTGTTTCCATAAAGACCCGTTGATGGTTACATTTGTAATGAATTACAAAATGCACGCTTAGGGGTCGTTTACCCAAACGCTTACCCGGTAAGCACTTGCCAGTAAGATTCAACACTCTAACTTACTTTACCGAGTAAGATTGTAGTCCATCAAAACGGTATTGGTATGCAATAATTTACCTGGTAAGTGCTTACTGGATAAGAGTCGTCACCCTCACTTACCAGGGTAAGACTTTCCATCCTTATGCTCTTACAGGGTAAGATTCTCGGTCCTTGCCATTTTCATCTTGTAAGATAAATGTGACCTGTTAAGCTTTTACCGGATAAGCATTTGGCCCCTTAGTTGCAGCAAAATCCAGATTAGTAATGGATTTGGCCGAAAAAGGTCAAATTGCAACTCATTTCACATTGGAAATCAATGGAAACTCTGATTTGATGATTGGATGGTAAGAATTACCCGATTCTGGAAACGAATCGATGAACATCATCATCTCTTCACCTGTAAGACCGGATAAAAAGCAAATCCGTGGTAGTGACTTTGCAACCTGAAAAGAACATAGAATTTATTTTATTCGAATTTGCTAAACAAAAACAATGGCAGAAGATGAACTTTAAGATACATGATGAGAAATCAGTTGTATCACGTCATTTTGCTTATAACAACCCAATCAGATTTGTTGTAAATTACTACCCATTTACTCGTATAACGGCTAAGAGGGCGAACCTTTGAAGCTTCGAGGTTTGGTTGTTTGGTATTTATTGCTTCCCAAAGAGAACCAGAGATCATATCTTCAGTGCAATAGATAACCTGAATTATGCACAAATGCACCAGCATTAACAAATAATCCGAATTCTCTGTCTAAAACCCAACTCAACATTTGACTAGTAAGTGTCAACTACTTGGCCGTTAACTTCAAAACCCATAAAAATTCGTCCAAAAAGTTCAAAATTTCGAGCGAAAAGTGGACCCAACAACTGCTTCATTTTAGTCCAAAGCTTCAAAATGATCTGAAACTGTGGCATGGCTTTGATACCTCTAAGAATTCACCATCCAACTCTTTCAAAAACTTCTGTATCTGCAACAACAAATTGTGCCATTAGGTTCCATTCGTTTTGCCTCGAGGAGAGGAAAGAGGTTTCAACATATATCGAGGAGAATAAGGGGCCGTTTAATAAACGCTTACCCAGTAAGCTCTTACCAAGTCACTTCCCTTACCAGATGAACATTACAACTACCGAGAATCTTACCCGGTAAGAACGATGACAATGGCCAAAAGTCTTACCCGGTAAGTGTGGGCGGCAAGTCTTACCTGGTAAGCATTTACAAGGTATATTGATGCATATGATACCGTTTAAATGAACTAGAATCTTACGCGAGAAGGCAGGTGAAAGTGTTAATTTTTACCGGTAAGCACTTACCGGGTAAGCATTTGGGTAAACGACCCCTAAGTCAAGTCTAGCCGATATGAGACTCTAACACGCCCCTTTCCAATGGACTAAACCAACAACACGTGGAGTGGTAGACCTTTGCTCTGATACATGTGAGGAGGATATGTATAACCCCATTTTATTATTGTCCAAAAGAGTCATGGAAGAGAGAAAGAAGGTTCCAACATATACTAAACATAATTAAGAAGAACAGGTCCAAATCTAGTCGACATGGAACTCTAACACACAAAAAAAAAAACAAGAGAAAGAAGATAGATCGATAAACGTTACCTTCACAACCTCATCGACTTGAAAGCCCAACAATAACAAAGCCTACAAATAGATGGTTAAGCGTTTGTTATTTAACTTAACTTGGTGAAAGGATCTAATACTGAGGGGCCGTTTGGTTTGATGAAATGTTTTTGAATGATTTGGATTTGGAATATTTGGTGTGTTTGATTTGTAGAATTTGGAATAGAATCGAATTTATAGATAATTTATAAAAAACAATTATAAATAATTACAAAGGTAATTAAAATCCCTATTATTAATCGGTTATTAGAAAACAAATGTTTTTAACATATTTTAAAACATTATTGCAAACAAATCATATCAAATCTAAGTGAAATACCAGTGGGATTTCTAAATCCAATATTTTTGGCCGAGATTTCTTCTAAACCAAACACGGGATTGGAATGAAATCCAATTCCAAATTCCAACAAATCCAAAAACCAAAAGCAGGTAGGGGAGTATGGAAACGGGAATGAGTTAATTTGACTGATAATTGGTAAAGAACTAACCACAACTTACTGGTGGACCAAATGTAGGATCATCAGGATTTAGGGGAACAAACTTCGAATCTTCAATCAACTCAGAAGCAGAAGATCCTATATATATATAACATATCAAAATTCAATATTAACAATTTGTACGATTATAAGTCATTCAAAGGAGGGAAGCACACCTTCGGAAGCTGCGTTGAGGAGATGGTTGAGCTTCAATCCATGGCGGGTGTGGGTGATTCGAGTCCCAAATGATGATGAAAACTTGAAAACATTCAAAGGCACCGATGGATTTGAGAGTTGAGAATAGGTTTGCAGCAGCCTGGTTATGAATGCTGAAGAAGCCATGAGAGAGAGATGATGATAATGAGAGGATTCTATCCACTATCTTTTGGGTTTAAGGGGGTGTATGGGATTGCATATTTTAAAAGGTGTTTATCAATGTAACGAATGTGGAGTCACATCGGAGTTTTTAAAACATTATTTGGATTAGTTTGTTGTGGTGCTAAAACGTAATAAATTAATAAGTTGTTATTTAAAAGGGTTTGAGATTGCTTATACATATAAAATAACCAAAAAAATCATAAGCAATTTTCAAATAAGTTGATAAGTTAAAATCAAATGACTTATCAAAAAGTGTTTTTCAACGAAACGATTTGACACTGCTATAAGTCATTTTAAATTTTCCTCATCCAAACACTTAAAAGTGTTTATTTCCGATATCAAATCGCAATAAGCTAAAAAAACACCTTAAATAAGCAATCCCAAACACCCCTCAGACTATGATGGTGTTTATCACATTTGACCCTCCAATAATGTCTTAAATGTGATTAGCTAAATGAACTTAGGGGTGTTTACTTGGGGCTTATTGGGCTTAATGGGGTGAGTGGCTTATTCGCACAGACACATGGTGTGTTTACTTGGGGCTTAATGGCTTAATCGCGCAGCCATATTTGGCTTAATCGCACAGTTGTAGAAAGTCTAGTTGTCCCCAATAAGCCCAATTCTTGACATTTTTACCCTTCACCAAAAAAAAAAAAAAAAAAAAGAGAGAAACATCAGACCACACGCCTCCATCATTCTCACATCCCCAATAACCTAATTGTGTCTACACAAATTCACGCCTCCACCGACGACCACGCCTCCACCGACGCTTCATCACCGTCGACCACCAGCTCCTCCATCACCGGCGACCACGCCTCCGGCAGCGCCTCCATCACCATCGACCGTCGACCACCAGCTCCTCCACCGGCGCTTCATCTTTGTATGTGTTTCATAATCTCGTCAAAAGACCAACAACAAAGAAATAATTATATTGTTTGTTATGAAGGATGGTGCTGGAGAGTGCAGCACATTCATCTGATCCAAAATCTGTGTTTCATAATCTCGTCTTTGTTTGTTATAAAGTAGATGACTTTATCATCTGATTTTGACCATATTTAATTAAATTTGGCTTTGCTTTTCCCCCCCTTTTCTCATCACTAATCCAAAATATCTTCTCATTGTGATAAAGTAGATAACTTTATCATCTGATTTTGACCATATTTAATTAAATTTAGAAATTAAACAGTTTATTAGTGGTGTTGTTAGATTGATTATAGATTCAATCTTAATTTTCTTTCTTTTGATGGGTTTGTTTCAAATCAATTTGGTATGTGTTTCATAATCTCGTCGTTTGTTCATTGGTTAAATATTATCTATGTATTTGTGTTCACAATTTTGGTGTGTATCGTACTTTATGAATTTATGTTTTGATTTTTGGATTATATCAATGAATTTATGATTATATGGCTTAAAAAATAAACAACAATTTATAAAACAGCTTAAAATTCATATTCAGGGGTAAATTGGTCATTTATGTTATTCAGACTGTTCATTCAGATAAAAAAGTAAACAGCAGCATCAATTTATCCAGACAAACACATTTATCCAGACAGACACATTTATCCATACAGGACTTAATGAAAGATTTGGTAAACAGACCCTTAGGGGTGTTTGATTTTTTATCTATTAGGTTATGAATTTATTAAGTTGTAAGCATTAATCTGACTGAATAAATTAAGATAAGTTATTGTTTGATTTTTGTTTCGAATGAATGGTCTCTGCAACAAAAATTAATATTTTAATCATATGTCTACATAAGTGTTGAATGAAAATAAATTATTTGATAAATATTTAAAATGATAAAAATTTATAATAATGTGAATTATTTAAAATAACATAAATAATATGCATTCAACGAGTTCATAACACAATACTTAATAGCTTCAAATATATTTAAAACAATAAAGTATTATTGTTTGATTACAGTTTTCTTAATTTATGCATGTTGGTAAATTATTTATTTTTTTAATGAGCCGTGTGATTAAAATTTGTAAGACAAGGGTAATCTTGGAAAAATTACAACTTTTTAATGCATTAAGATAAGATGAGCTAATTTAACGTGTTAAGTCAATCTCTTAGTATTAAGTTAAAATCAAACACCTTAATATAACTTAACCAATTAAGCTAACCACCCATTAAGACTATGTTTGACAAACTAACTGATGAGTTAGCTTGTGACTGATAAGTTAGCTGGTAACTGATGAAAAAGTCACGTTTTTGTAAAAACTAGCTTATAAACATGTAAAATTATCAAAAAATGACATCTAAAAAAACAATTAATTACAATATTTAATAATATAACTAAAACAAATTTATAGTAATATAATATATTAATGAATACAAATAAGATAGTAAATAATATAATATGTTAATTAAAAGAATTTTAAATTTATTATATATATATATATATATATATATATATATTATAATTTTGAATTTTAAACCAAGTTTTAAAAAAATCTACATTAACTTATGATTTTAAATAAACGTTACATATAATATGGAAAAAACAATCAAATATTGATTACAAAAATAATAATAATTCATAACTAAAAATATATTGATCAATATTAATTTTTTTTTAATATAATCATCAATAATTTCTAAATAATTAAAAATTAATATCAATGTATAATTAAAGCTTATGTTATACTTTTCAGATAATATTAATTAATATTTATTAATTAATAATAATAAATTTTAATAATTAATATTTATTAATTAATCATAATAAATTTTAATAATTAATATTTATTTATAATTAATAGTTATTATATAATAATGAATATTAATGAGAGCATAATTGGAATAATTACAAAAAACTTCTCATAGCATCTCCAACAGCTTCTCCATCTTGGAGAAAATGAAAAAATTTGAGATTTTGGGTGTAAAATGAACTCCAACAGTTTTCCCAAAACTTTCTCCAAAATAGAGAAAGTAGGAGAGAGAATACAATTTTCTCTAAATTTGGAGATATCCCTAGAAATGATTACCAAGAGAGATAAATTATTTTTTATTACATTCTACCAATGAAAAACTTTGAAATGAATTTTTTAGGGGAGATAAATAATATTTTATTAAAGATATAAAATATTTTAATAATATAATCAATGATTTATCTCTAAAATTAGGAAACTATTGGAGATGGTTGTAATTTTTTTTTTGAGATTTTGACTTTTGGTTCTCCATTTTGAAGAAATTTTGGGGAAGCTGTTAGAGATGCTCTCATAAGTTACTCCAAGTAGCTTATAAAAAAAGTTAGCTTATATCCAACCAAGCATGTACCCAGAAAATAAGTTAACTTATTTTTATCAAACAATGTCTAAGCTTATTAAGTTGAAAACAAACACCCCTAAATCGATGTATTAAGCGAAAACAGTTAGAAGTGTTCTCAAATTTCTAAAAAAAAAAAACTAAATTTTGTTGTTGTTTATAACAATGTTAGAAAACTTGAAATGATGTTAGTGGAGTAACAAATCTACTTACAATGTGCATTTCATTGGCGTAATGTAACAACTTTTGTTCAATGCTTGTAATTCTTAAAATTTCATATAAATGCAAGGTAATGATTATTATTGTTAAGAAACTATTTGAAATAAATCGAAAATAAATTATATTTAGCATATAGTAAAAGCCGACATGTTTTCATGCTAAAACAAATAACATTTATATTCATTGTTTGTAGAGTAATTTGGTTATATAATGACGTGTTCAAGCATTGTTGAACCCAGTTCTCATACATGGTTTAAAAAAAGTCATTTTGTAGCAAGTTCATATAATTTGTTAACAACTAGAGCATACATGTGGAGTAGATGCAACAACAAAATATAACTTACTAAATTATGCACAAAGCAAAAATGATAAGTTTTCAAGTATGATCACAAACTTTTTTAAAACAAAATTTCTTACAAAATATTTATTGTTGAATGTGATTAGTTTTATTTATCTTAGATAAAAAAATAAAACAAAGAAGAAGAAGTTATAAAATAAGCTAAATCAGAAAGAGAGTGATAGAATTAAAATGAGGGAACAAATTAATCAAAAACACAAACAATTTGGGATAAGTTTATTTGTGACTTACTAGAGTTCTTGCATTTGAGCCTTGTCGTGTTGATTTTTTTTTTGGACAGTAAGACCTTGTTTGTTTTTTGAAAATAAGTACTTAACAATCTCTTATCACTTTTTCGGTCAGAGGTAGACCAAAAAAGTGTGTTTGTTTTTTTCCATAAATTCAGATGCACTGAACACTTATTTTTCACTGATCGAAAAAGTGATAACCCTACCACTTTTTTTCACTTATTTCTCATGGCCGCCTTTTCACACATCTCTCCAAATCGACGCCGACGTCCTCCTCTTCTCCTCTACATCATGCCATTTTTTTTGTTTTATTTTGACTTTTGAGTTTCCGATCTCGATCTCCAAATCAACGTCGACGTCCTCCTGTTTCTCCGTGACTGGTGGTTTAACTTCAAAGGTCTAGTTCTAGGGTTTCATTCAACTGCTCATTTTCTGTTTGATCTACTGATGCTTAATTAATTGCTTGAATTTGGTTAAGGGTTTGATGCGATTTTGACAAACTATTTATGGGTTATTGAAAAGATTTGATATATTTGGGGGAAAATCAAATGATTAGTAGAATGTATTCGAGTTCATCTGGGTATTTAGAGGGTGCAGCTTGGTTCTGTTCCAAAACGTGCACCAAAGTATAGAGTGAAGGGGTCGTCGACGGTGGTTTAGAGGGTGGAGGTACGATCGTCGGTAGTGAGTATGCAATGGCAGAGGGGTCTTGAACCGACGGTGGGGTTTTTTGGGTTTTCATCATCAACAATGGGGAAGATGATAATTTAATTAAAAATAATTTAATTATTTTTGGGTTTTATTATAATTTAATTAAAAATAATTGATTTAGATTTAAGACGTTTATAAGTTTACAAAAAGAAACAGTCTTATTGTTTCAGATTTCAGACTTCTGCACCAGCTCTTAAAAACCAGAATTGAAATCAGACTTCAGCATCTCTTAAAAAACAAACGCCACCTAAGAGTGCCCCAATGAGATGATGTCCTTAGGTTTGTGACGAGCCTTGACAAGAATTTAATTAGGGGAATAATCTTTTGGAAAAAAATTGACTACATAAATTTTAAATCACTCATCTTTTTGTGTTAAACATGATGCCTTTACGTTGTATTCTCAATACCGAAGGAAATGAAATGAAATGAAGGGAAATGAAAGGAAAGTAAAAAAAAACTCTCTGTTGTCAAAGCTTTTTTAGGAAATAAATGAAAGAAAACTTAAGGAAAAAAAATCGATAAGTTTCCTCACAACTTTCCTTCCAAATGAAGGAGGAAAAGAAATTACAAAAATATCCAACCTGACATTAAAAATGATATATTTTTAAAAGGGTATAGTTGTAAAAATGATATATTTTCTTTCCTTTCTCTCCACTTCATGAATATTAAAAAAAATCCTGTATTTTTCTTTCCTTCCCTTTCGATAACACAGATAAAAAAATTATTTTTCTTTTAATACCCCCAACTAAAACACTATTCCAACTAGCGTTAGCGTTTCAATAAACCAACTTTTAAAGTGTTAAAAAGCCTAAAATAATATTTTAAATAATGTTTCAATAAGTTATCTTATAAAACTTATAAGCTAATATATATCCATCCAAACAATTAGTTAAAAAATTAAAGTAGCTTATAATGGTCCAATCTAATTAGGGGTGCTAAAAAACGGATCAATCCGACCAACCCAACCCGAAAAAAAATCAAACCGAGGTAACCCGACATATAATCGATCCAAAATTAGGACAACCTGAATTTATTGGGTTGATATTGGGTTAGGCTCAAAATTAACCCGACCAATCCGATAACCCGATAAACCTTTTAGCGAATTCTCTAAAATTATTTATATTTCCCTTTAATATGTATAAGTTACAAAAAACAACTCGACAATAACAAGCAATGTAACTCATAAGATGATATTATTGGAAAATTATATGTAATACCTAAATATTTGATGAACTCGTATATTTTTTTGAATGATGTATCGTATTTCAAAGAAATTTTTTCTTATTTTTATGTTTTCAATATTGTTTTTACTTTGTTTAAACACAACCCGACCAACCCGAACGAGTTGGATTGAGTTGCACTTTTGTTTGGATTGAGTTGAGTTGAAAAATCTCAAACCATCAACAGTGGGTTGAGTTGTTGAAATGCCCTATCAACCTAACCGTGATCATCCCTAAATCTAATTATAATCTTAAACAATTAGTATTAAAATATTAATTAATTTTATCAAACATTATAAAAACAATATTTCTTGATATACAAAAACAGGATAATATATGATACTGTATTATATATACACCGTCCAAAATAGTATATAATGATTATGCGTGCGTTTTAACCCTTGATCTTTATCAGTACACCTCTTACCAAACATTCGCTGGCCCCAAAATCGAAAACAACAAAAGAGATCGCAAACTATATCAGGTTTGATCTTTAGGGATTGCAATTTCAAATCCAATGATGGATGAAGAATCTGAGTTGGCTGCATTTTGAACATTCATAATCGGTTTAGCAGAGTGCGTGTCTGGGTAATTCGCGTTGGAACGGCGATTTAGGGTTCGTAGAAGGCTGCAGCTACTGTGAATAGCCTTTCGAGAAATTCAGTCTCCAAATTAACCTTTTTATCGGCGAAGCAACGATCTATGTTCAAGTAAGATACTATGTCGAACGTTATCTAATTTGAAGAAACTTTGTGTGTTTTGTCTATTTTGAATGATATATACTAGAGGAAATTGGGTCATTTGACACTACACTTGGTTCTTATTTTCTAATTTCTATCAACAAAATGGTGTGTAAGCGTTATCACGGTGGGAGTACTTGGCCGTGGAAGTCGGTATTGCTTGCTTGGCTTTGTGTTCATCACATTTACCGAAAACGATCAAGATTCAGTTAGCATTAACTTAAAGTGATCGCCTTGTCTTTGGTTGTTGCAATTGATGGCATAAGATAGCATGCTAAACTAGATTCCAAAATGTTAAGACTAGACTTCTATCCCGACTTGGCTAGTTAGCTGTGAAAATATATTATGAAATACATAAAGAGAACATTAAGAGGTAAATCCATCTAGGGTTTCAGAGATAGAAATGATGTCTTCTATGCATTACTACATAAGTTGGCTTCTCATCACCACTACCCCCGTTCCAGTATTGGTTGAGTTCCACATGTACTGATGACATCCTTTTTATACAAGTCTCATCTTTTTACTCGTGGGTTGCAAAATTTGGGACCTTTTAGCATCTCCAACCATGACACCAGAAAGAACACCAAAAACATAAAAAATGGTGGGCCCTCAAACGCTAAAAAAATCTCAATTCCAACCATACTCTAAAAGAATGGTGGGCCTGTGATTTGCGGTGTGTTTACCTTTCACACTGCATATTTGCAGTGTATTTACTTGCCTACACCGGCAAAAATAGAATCTCTTTGCCGTATGGTTGGAGAGAAGAAAACGGCAAAAAGGAGAATTTGAAGGACGGTTGGAGAAGCTCTTAAGCATCTCAACAGTGTTGCCTCAGTAGATTTGGGTGAAATGAAATTTTGTTAGAACGTTAACTGGGTTTTATATAATGTTCATTTAGGTAGAAATTGTTGTAGTTGGGGTTTTGTTATTGATGATTGGGGATTTAGGGTAGTGTAGTAAGAACACATGTTACCGTTAAGATTTACTACGAGTACTACAGTCTTTTGTACGTTTTTTATTCCCTTTGTCTGACTATGGTTTCTTTCTATTTATGTAAAGAAATCAAATTCCAGGGATTAAATGATCGAATAAGCGAGTTTTAAGAAAATATGTACCCTTTGTTGAGCAAATCAATATTCGGATGTGAAACTTATATATAGGCATAGAGCACTAGAGACCCTACGTATTTTAGGTATAAGACTTAGAATCCGACTTCATATCATCTTCTAATTCCAATCATGGCTTGCTCCTGTCTGCTCTTAGATTATCTATTGGAATGAATAGTAAATTTTCCTTTCTATCAAACATCAATCTTAGCATGCCATTGCTGGTTAAGAGTAATTTCCAGCAATTACCAAAGGCAGCCTTCAGAAATATCAATCGTTAAGTTCGTACATTTTAGATAGGTTCCATCATGAGCCCAAAAGAACGAGTTAATCATCGTCCAACATTCCTAGATATGCTTGACCCTTCGATGAAGAAGGAACTTCTTGCAATTTTGACTTTGTAATTTGTGATTTAGACCACCTTTATTTTTTAATATTTTTTTCCTTATTCCTCCTGTGTTTCTGTCTTATTTAACCTTTGACATCGCATCACTTCCAATGGATGAAAGTTCTCATGATAGGCCATCAGAATGGTTAGTCCATTTTTTTTCATTTTCAATTTCCATAAACAGCAAATGGGAAATGAAATTAGCTAACTGAATCTATTTCTGATGGATTTGCATATGCCTTTTTAATGTACTCTTTCTCGTTTCCCCTTTTAGTGATAGAAATCCTTATGCCAAGTTTAATGAATGAAATCCAGTCACAGTATAACCACCACTCCCTCTTTAGTCTATACCTAGCCCCCATCCCTTTCCTCACCCTATTTGGGTGGATGAACAATGGATGAACCTTACAAATACAATCATACGGGTAACCCAGCTAGCAATATTGTATTACATACAGTCACTACGTCTACAGTGATTGTTTGGGAAGATTTTTGGGAAAATAGCTTCAAGGAGTGGTAGAAAACTATAAATCCCTGTAAATTGGTATGGGATGGCTTGGCATTTCCCAGCCACAGCCACCTTTCTCCTTCCGACTACTTAAAATCACTGGCCACTTTCAATTATTACTTTCATCTTCCATTGCAGTTGTAACTTTACAAAAATAACCATGTATGGGGGGTTTCATTCAAGTAAGTACTTGATGGTGAAAGGGACACTTATAATGTGGGGAATATGTGAGCACGCGAGTGTTCAAATGTTACAGGGAAAAAAAGCTCAGACATGTTCCATGCCTAAGACATCCAGAACTACCTATTTACTTCAAAATTGATGTGAATTAATTTATGAGCAAGGAAACTTTGCAACTTCATTGAACTATATAAGATGCTCCTTAGATAGAAAATTGATATGAAGCCCATTGCCTTTTAGTTTTGCATATGAAAGTATCATGTTTGAATTTGATTCTCAAGAGGCAGGTATGAGCTTAGTTTCTGAAAAATAATGAAGTATTAAACATAAGAGTAAAAAGCCATATTGATGGTATTGAAGCTTTTTGGAGAGAAGTAGAGAACACCGACATCTGGGATGTTTTTCTTGCGAGTTATTACCGGTGGATTCTTAGGCAGACTGTCTTCCTTGAGGAGATAAAATACTTACTTAGAATTCAAACCTAGCTATGATTTTCATAGTCATGTGTACAGACTTTTTCTTCTGTCTAATATTTCAACAACGGTGTAAGAATAATTGAAGGCATATGGTAACTCATTAAACTATGATTTTTAGAAGTTTCGTTTCAACTTGCATGTTATTGTTAAAAATTGACCTGTAGACTTGAATAGATACTAGTAGTTAGTGTTGCAACATGTTTGTCATAAATTGAATGAATTGTAACTATTTCTTTTTCCAGTGACGATGAAGTGCGATCTGCCCTCACCAAGATGTATGAATATTCTTCCCCAGTAGATGGCTTTGTAGAGATCTCAGAAGGGTTGGGAGAGATGATAAAATCGCTGGCAAATGAGCCCTCGGTGGGGCTTTTCTACGTTCAACAACACACTCACAAGGCAGTACCAAACCTCGTCAATCTCAGAAACAACGTTGTGGGTAAATCCCGTGAAATGAGTTTACACACTGAAGATTCAGAGGATTCAATCACAATGGTGAGATCAATGAAGGAATGTGGGTTCCCGATTGTGGATGATATGATTAAAGACATCACAAAATCTATCGCTACCATCTCATCAAAACAACCGAAAAAGGGGTTGATTAGCAGCAGCAGATCAGTTTCAGGATCTCAAACAGCAAGAACTAGCTCTTGGGGTCCAACGACTTGGAGGAGCATGAATGATGTCGAAAAGTCTAGTAGTTATTTATCATCCGTTTTCAAGTCAGCGAAACAAAAGGCAACGAATCTCAAGTGGGCTCAACCTGATGCTTTGGAATCTAAGGAAGAAGCCACAAGACCTTCGGCTGCTATGCAACGAGACGAGGAAGAATTGCCAATATCGAGCCATATTGCAAGCGGGAATCAAGAAAATGTACGAGTTGACGAGTTGATATCGAATCTGTCATTAGCTGAAAACTTTGATGAGTTCAAAGCTGATAAAGAGGCAAAACTGGAGGAGTGGTTAGGAGGAGATAGAACTATCAATAATAATAGTAAGCATGATGAACATGGTGATGAATAAAAAGTGTGTAAATCAAAATTGTTGTAATAAAGTGTATGATGGTCTTTGAAATGTTGTCTAAATGATCTTAAATCCATGACCTTTTAACAAGTATGAAAAAGCCATTTTTTTAATAGGTCAGAAGATTATGTATTTAATTAAAATCTTATTTAAGATTATACACCTGAGTATCTCGTTTGAGTGTTCCATCTATGATGGAATCAAATTGGAAATTTGGAATGGAATGAGTAAAGTGTCGTTTGTTTTCTTTGTGTGCGATATTCAGATAAGCATAGGGGCTTAATCATCTGAGAACTCTAAAATTTAAGAGATCTTTGAGAACTTCTACCTTAAAGTTTTGTTTCACATGATTATTTTTCCATCCAAGTATAGTATTTAATGTACTAATTAAAATATATTTGTTTCACAATGTGTTTGTTTCATACGTATTCGGTTAACAATTTGAAACTCTTTTATGCGTACCTTTTGTTTCATAAGCACACCAAAAAGGTTCACATTGTGAGCCAAGTACATGCGAAATAATCACATTGTGAAATATATTGTATGTTAATCATTATATTAAATTCTAGCCATAAATGAAAAAAAAAATCATATGATGCCCTGGTTCTCAAAAATCTCACGATTTAGAAAGTTCTCAAAAGGTCCCCTTATAAGCGAGCTTAAATGAGATTTTAATCAAAGTCATGAACTTTTAAATATGAAGCTATTTTACTTTACTATCTCATCTAAGGTTATATACCTAGATACTGACCCCTTCTTGATATGGACTTGTTGGCTTTAGTATGAAAAGAAATATTTCATTTGTAATCAAAGTTAAATGTGATAACATTTTATTTTAAGAAAAACAAGGTTTTGTTAACAAGATTCAATGCCAAATAAAATTCATTGTAAAAATATACCCCCTCGTCCTAAATTAAGTGTCTTCGTTACTATTTTTGTCCAAAAATAAATGCACACTTTCAAAAATAAGTTCTTAATTTCCCATTTTACCCTCAACTATGAGATATAAAAAGTTTCTCACTCCATTATCAAGGGTAAAAATGTCTAGTGACATTTAGTTATTTAAAAAGTGTAGTAACTACACATTCTAAAATTGTGTGTCATGTTCATCGTGAACATTTATTTTGGGACAGAAGTAATAATTATTACTCAAAACTCACGAGATACAAGTCACTATAGAGCTACCGATATGCGATGTCACACAACCATACTTCTCCATAGATGAACGGAAAAGCAAACGATTACCCTCTCACTTAACATGGGAAACATTAGAACCGATGAAATTTAGTTGTAAACGGAATGACATCTTATTACAAACTAAATGAAAACCCGATATTTATCTAAAACTCAACGTGTACACATGTATACAGTCTTTACAACAGCAGTCGGAGATGAACTGAAGTAGAATCACTACACACATCCTGAAAGCGTCATTTAAATTCCTAACCATGGTATGGAAAAGATATAATTCTATGGCAACGGATATGCAACAATAGTAATTCATGTCCACTTCCTTACCTGCTAGGCTAAGAAGAGTTACTGTCTACAAGAATGTCCACCTCCTTACCTGCTAGGCTAAGAAGAGTTATTGTCTGCAAGAATGTACACCTCCTTACCTGCTAGGCTAAGAAGAGTTACTGTCTGCAAGAATGTCCACCTCCTTTTAGCCGCTAGGCTAAGAAGAGTGACTGTCTGCAAAGAGGTCCACCTCCTTATGTCCGCCAGGCTAAGAAGAGATATTGTCTGCAAAGATGTCCACCTCCTTACCTGCTAGGCTAAGAAGAGTTATTGTCTCCAAGAATGTCGACCTCCTTTTATCTGCTAGACTAAGAAGAGTTACTGTCTACAAAGATATCCACCTCCTTTTACCTGCTAGGCTAAGATTAGTTGCTGTCTGCAAGGATATCCACCTCCGTATCTGCTAGCCTAAAAAGAATCATTGTCTACTACCGCATTTCGCCATCTAGTTCAGCATTTGAAGTAGGCACTAAATGTGTATTATGGATGTTAGAAGGATTAATTACTCCAGAATCCACATTCAAATTTGGTGCAGAGTCAATCATTAATCCAGAACCTGTATTTACACTTGGGATAGACCCATTGCCACCATTAACCACGGGTTTAGGAGGAGACTCGTTGTTACCTACTTTAACTTCCGCATCCCGGTTTAACTGAACCACTTTAACCATTCCATCTCTACTAACAGGTGGAGACGGACCATTGTTGCGCAATATCTTAGCCTTTCTGAAACAAAATTCATTAAAAAGAAAAGATATCAAGATATGCAAAACAATCTCACATGACTCAAGATTTGCAGGTAGATAGATACAACTTACCTAACCAACCTTTGCTTCAAGCCTGATTTTGGCTTAGAGGTTCCTTTTTTCATGAAATAAAGGCAAAACAAAATGTTAGTCCTCAAAAGGCAAATGATGAAGTACTACACAAAGATAACTCATTTTCCGTGCACAAAAACGACGTTTGCAGAAGTGGAATGTGTCTAAATGCCATTATTAGTTCCTAGTTATAGGGTTCTTGTAATATTGGACCAGGGTATGCCAAATGCACACCTTAATATTGCTAAATACATCCTTACCTACTAATCTCCTTCTCACATACATCAACATCAAGACTTACTTTTTACATTTTCAATACATGATTTGACCTGATTACGATATAAATAGGGTGCTTATAGCAACACACTATTGGACCTCACAAGATAGGGATTTTTTTTGTGGAAGAGTTATGTGTGTCATATATATTGAAGTGCATGCACAATTTTAAGAATTTTTACAAGTGCATACTGAATTTCAGAAAACATAAATGATCCCTAAAACCACAACTAAGAACTAATGGACACAAGACTGTTCAAAGATGTAATGGTCATAAGAAATTGCAGACAATTTAAGCAACCAAATGCTCAAACCTTGTTCAATTATATTTACATGCATTTTGAACATTAGAAAAATATACAAGTTCAGAATTTGTTCACTTAAGTCTGAAAACCCACCAGATTTAAGAGTTGATGGAGTTAAGGCAGGCTTGCGTTTGCTTCTCTCGGCCTTGATTGAAGAAATGACATGATCAGCAGCAGGTCCTAAACCTTTTCTTCCAACCAGCTTCACTCCAAGCTTTTCACAAAGGTAATTCAACCTCATCTCATCACCTCCTTTCACCTCTCTTAGCTCAAACACTTGTTCTCTAGATAACAAAGTGTACACATGAAGCTCTTGCTGTTGATTGAAATGGGATTGAAGCTGTTGAAAGATTAGTTTGTTAGAATGCTGTTGATCTGGTCTTGAACCTTCTTGAGCCTTCTTTGCTGGTCCACTAAACACTACCCGTAAAACAGCCATTGATTTTTCGTCCAAATCTTTCTTGGCGTAAATGACTGAAAAGCTTCCGAACTCCAAATCAGGATCCCTGAATAAATCAGCAAGAAGGGAGGCGCAAGCATGTGCGTTTTTGGATGGGTTTCTCTCAACTTTGGCCCTGAGGGCTCGATTAGTAGCATAATGAGCAATATTTGCTGCTTCCCTTAAGCCACTAAGAAAAGCTCCATGCATGGTTGCTGGATAACGCCTTGTTGTGGCCTCCCCTGCAAAGAAAAGTCTTCCATCTCCTACGCTTTCGGCTAAGATATCATAGTCATCCCCTGATGCCCCCACTGCAACATTGGAGTAAGAGCCTAAACTTAAGGGATCACTTCCCCATCTTGTGCAGACAGTTTGTAATGGGTCTGGGACATCAATCCCTTGTGGTTCATATATACCTGCATCAATTGGCCAAGTAAAAAGGTTGCTCTTTAATAGGGTATTTTTCAGCATCCAACCTATTTACAGTTCTCTGTCATGAATCGATCTACAGGCGCAAGCCCAATATCACGCTCTATATTCTAGAAGGGGGATAGAAGGGATAATTGGGTAATTCTAAATAAATTGGTATTATAAATAGGGTTAAGAGGGAGGAGTAGAATATTCAGAAAATTGTTGAGTTTGTCTTGGGAGAGTCTAGCCTCTCGAATAGCTAGAAAACCCTTTTGGACTTGATACTCTACTCCTCCCACTTAACCCTATTTATAATACCAATTTATTTAGAATTACCCCCTTTTAGAATATAGAGCATAGTATTGGGCTTGGGCCTGTAGATCGATTCATGACATTCTCATACTCAGCAAACTTGATAGTAAAGTATGTTAGTAAACAAAATCAAGCGAAAGAATTTCTAATAGAAGAAAAGTAGACGTGATTAAAAAAATAACATCATGGAAGTTCGTAACTAGAAGAACTTTCAGAACCTACAAGCAGAATCAGCAAAGGAAATGGATGAATGGCACTTGTAAATTACCCTCAAAGACTATAAAATGCCACAATTTTTATCAAGAAACTTAAACTATTTACAGTTGACCCTCTTGAAGTCAGAAGGTAAAACGAAACATGAAGAATTGGGCAGTCATGCTACGCTATTATTAGTCACACCTCTTAAAGTGTATAGTACACATATAACTTCACTACGGGAGTATATAATATACCTCGAAGAATTTGCATAATTCGTGTGACGGCATCAGGGGGTGGCATGCTTTCAAAAGAATGAGCAGCTTCTCCTGCTACCAATGCTATCAGAACTGGACCACCGGCTACAGTTGCATAGCTATAGAACAAAAAGAACTCGCCTCGACGATTAGGGTCATCAGAGAGATGCCCAAACATGTCAAGGTCATTTCCCCAAAATAGGTGAGAAAAAAGCATAGCAACCTTGTTCAGCAAACCAAATCCTAGCCTCTTAATCCCATCAAGCTTCCTTTGAGGCAACTCCGGATTGAACTTAATAGAACCACTCTTCAAAACCCCAAGAGGCACAGTGCATAAAGCAGTATCACCTTCAAATATCTGGCCTCCACCGGTAACAACCTGCACCCCATCACTACCGTAACGGATAGCATGAACAGTTTTCTCGTAAAGAATTGGAACATTCTCTGCTAACGCCTGAACCAATCTTCCGTTTCCACCAGGCAAAAAGCAATGGTCACCTCCCATATCATACGGATCATCTTGATCCCAAAATGCCAGTGAAAGCTTGGAGAGCAAACCAGCGTTGGCATATTCCAAATTCGCAAGATGCCAATTAAACAAGCTCATTTCTTCCGGATTTGCAGCCTTTCCATCAACCTGCCAAAAGGTCTCCAAAGCTGCCCCAAGAGAAACATCTTGTGAAACCTCACCCATTAACTGCCTAAGCTTGCTTGCCTTGTCCAGAAGTTGGTTGAAAGCAACCTCAACCTTCGCATCAACCTCCGAGTCAACCGGTTTCCCATCCAATCTATAAAGTGGGCACTTGTCTCGTATCTTATGAAGAGGATAAGACAACTGCCTAGCCAAAATCCCAAGAGGGTTCCCATGTGTACCGGTCAAAACACTCCCTCCTAAATCAGCAGCTGCAACCTTATTCCCTCCTTCAATTTTCATTGTATACACTCGTCCACCTGGACGTTTCCTACCTTCCAATACGGTAACTTTATACCCAAATGACATCAATTGCCTTGCAGCTGCCAATCCTGCAAGACCTGCCCCAATTACTATCACACTCCCTTTAGTATTCGGTTCAACAAGACGTTTGTCCTTAATCAATGGTGCAACACCAAAATTGATATATCCATGTGAAACTAAATAGTTATATGCAGAATCTAAAAGCTTACTACAATGTGAAGGTACAACATCAAGAAACATCTCTTTTGTCACCCAATTAAACACATTCTCCCTCCATTTAGTAATAATATGGTTTCTAATAAGTATATAGTTAACCTGTTCGATCCCACCTACAACCGAAACAACCCCTGCATCTACTTCTTCCTCCGTAAGTATATCGGCCGGAAATCCGGCAGTTAAAGCAATCAAAGCTTCAGATGTTGCTTCTTTATTAATCACTATTATCTCATCAGATACATCTAATAGCGCGGTTTGATTTGATCCAATGTTAGGGTTTCTATCGAAGTGAATACCATTCGAAGAATTTTCTATCAAGTGAGGTGTCGGTTGCTGATTGTTAGAAAATTCGGAAGGTAAATTGTATACCTGATTCGATGACGGTGTATCCCGTGGCCTGCCTCGTCTTCGTTTTCTTGGTATACCAAGTGATAGCAAGCTGTTGACATCGCTAGGGTTTGATAGTGAAGAATTAGGGTTTGAATTGGTGTCAGAGTGGGGTAGAACGATGGTGAATTGCAAAGGGTTATCAATATTAGGAAGAATTTGTTGTTGATGAGTTTGATTCGAGGGGTTCATGTTACAACTTTGAAGAAAAATCGAAAGAGTTTTATTTGATTACCAGAGCTTGATTGCAGGCGCCATGGATGGCGATGGTGCACAAAATCAGTTAAATACTCTTATAGTTCTATTTTTCTTTTTTAAGGTAAAATAAATATTTTAATATTTTGAATTTTTTTTTTTGAACAACAACATTCTTTATTACCACAAAAAAGGATTAATCTTAACACACCAACAGAAGCTTCCAACATAGAAGACCAAACATACTAACCTAGCAAAAAACTACACAAACAAACAAAATAATATAGAAAACAAATTACAGCCCGGTCAAAGAAGGTTTGCGAGAGGCAAACTCCACACCAATGACTTCGACCGTATCCCTCTGTATAATACCTGCAGCTAGCCGGTCACACCGAACCACAACCCGAACAAACCACGAAATCTGCAAAAAACCTGGGAACCGACGAGTACCCAGGCTAGACTATTGCAACCCGTCGAGCAGCATACTTCAACACCACACTGGGGGGAACTTCCGCCAAACCCCGAACTAGTCATGAACCTTCGTTCCTTCCCCTCAACGCAGGCGCAAAGTTAACCGAAGATGTCCGATTCAGCCTCCAACAACAGTCCCAAACTAACCCCAATCAGTCTCGATGATAATTTTCCGAACTTCCTCCAGCATCGACCAGGCCGAAACAACCCCTTTAGCAGTCTTTTCCACGATCTCAACCTTCGATCCCGTAAGGTTCCGCAAGCCATCTTGTCCATTCTAGTGCTAGCTATTTATCCCTTCTTGAGACCCATTCGAAGGCTTTTAATTGAAACTCAAAAATTAAGTTCAAAATGGAGCCTCTAAACTTTTCAAACACCACTTTATTCCGATTCACCCACACTAAGTACAAAAAACTCCAACACACCGCCAACCATCTTCTCGGTCCTTTACCATTAACACCCAATTGAGCCCCCGCACCTATCACATCATTCACGGAATTTACCGAATCTAAATCAATCTTCCACCATCTTCCTACTAGTTTCCACAGGCTCTTAACCTCATCACAATTGATAAGTGCGTGTTCAATGGATTCTAACTCTTTACCACACCTTGGGCAAAGGACCGAGTCCAAATCGACCCCCATTTTGTCCAACACCGAACGCGAAGGTAATCGACCCAACTTTGCTCTCCACACAAAAATGCTAACCTTCTTCGGGACCGCTTTTATCCATGTCGTTGCTTCAAAATTTCCAACCGTTTGATTACTCGTTTCCTCTATAATTTCCTTTATTTTCTTTACCGTGAAGTCTCCTTGAGGATCTAGACTCCAAGTCGCCCCATCTTTCATCCCTCCCCTTGGTTTGTGACCTGCTACCACGTTCATTAGTTCCTCCAATTCACCACGCTCCCGACCCCTTGGTTCTCTTCTCCAATTCCATTTCCAATTCCAATCTTCGCCTTGTTGGACGCCTCTATCCAACACCAACGCGTCTTTAACCACTTCAAGTTGAAATAGCCGATTGAATCTCTCCTTTAACCTCCCACTTGAAATCCACTTATCCTCCCAAAACCTTATGCTTGAACCGTCCCCCACTTTCTTGCCAAATGATCCCGTGAATCGAATTCCTACCTTTTCTATCTCTTTCCCTACCTTGATAATGTTTGCCCAAATCGAGTTACCCCTCGGTTCCCTTGATTCACCCTCCTTTAACCCCCCATCCCACCCATAAATGCTTTTTATAACCCGAACCCATAAGCCTTCGGACTCATTATGGAATCTCCACCACCATTTCCCGAGCAATCCCCAATTGGTTTCTTTGAGTCCCCCAATATTCAACCCTCCCCTTTCCGATGAACCCAAGACCCTTTCCCATTTTACCCACGCTCGCCCATTCCTCCCAATCCCATTCTCACCACTCCCTCCCCCTCCCCAAAAAAAACCGACACCTTAACCTCTCTAGTTCTCTCAACACAATTAATGGGGTACGAAACAAAGAAAAGTAGTATAATGAGACACTACCAAGTACCGATCTTACCAACGTCCATCTTCCTCCAAATGATATCATTTTTGCTTTCCAATCCGATAACTTATTTTTCATTTTTTCGATCACCAAATTCCAATGATCAATCCTTCTCATTGACTCTCCTACCGGAAGACCAAGGTACATGAACGGCAATTTATTGTAACCACATCCCAAACTTTGTGCCCACGATTGCACCTCCCCTTCCGAGACTCCCACTCCAAAGATTTTACTTTGAAATAATAAATAAAATAATTAGTTTTTAAAAAAGATACATATTTAATAATGTATATAAACAAACAAACAAAAAATTATCAGGTTGGGTCCAGTTTTGAAATGATACAATGTAATTTTGGTTCGAAAATTTCATAATATTATGTTGTTTATCGGATAAATTAAGTTGACTTGATCATCATGATTTTATACATAATTAATTAAACATTTGTATAGGATCATATCATATATCTAAACTATATTTTAATAAATTAAAATAAAGAGAAATCAATCTCACATATATCTTGTAATGATTGTCAACAGAATTATATATATATATATATGTTTGAAATGATTTTTGGCTTTTCAAGACAAATAAAATAAAAAGTATGTGCATATTTCTTGAACAGAGATAAGAAGTAATTTGGGATACGAGAATTACAATATTTGAGGCAAAATCATGTATGTGAACGATGAGATGTTATTCTCCCACAATCATGACTACTTATGAAATAGTTGATTCAACTCGATCATTTTTGTGTCATATGAAAACTGGAGAGTGGGTAGCAATTTGGCTCTGAAATCGAGCCTTGGTGCCATTGTTATTGATTTTCCAAAAATAAAATAAAAATAGTAGTAATCTACAGCTATGAAAACGTGACCGTGCTTGCAAAATCCACTAGTCTTATAGACAACTTTTGAAAAATATTATTCCAATCATTTAACGATGTTGACAAATGAAAATCGATATTTAGGAATATATCATATATGATATTATTTAAAATTGAAAATTTGAAAGTTGGGCCATATTGAATAGTTTCAGAGTTATCAGCTAAAGGTAGTTTCAAGTAATATAAAAATGCTTGAAAAGGTTTGATAAATTAAATTAGTAATAATGATTTAACATACTCTTGGTATTCATTAGGCATACTGGGACAAATAAATGATCTTTGACCAAGTGTTTGTTACAAAAATTACAACTACGACCCTCTAGTGCCGTCAATATTGTTGTTGGACTAGGATTTAAAACCCACATTCTAATAAGTTAGGTCATAAATTATATATTAGAAACATAAGATTTTTCATTTTTAGTTGTTCAAAAATAAATGCTTTAACATTTCACTTTTAGAAATGATGTCAATCCAAATTTATTTTTTTATTCTTCTACAAAATATTAGTGACAATGTTTGGGTAATATTAAAATACCTCAATTCCCATTTGTTTTTGACAACATTTATGAACCAAAATCACTGTTGTATCCTTATAAAATAAATAAAGTATTTGATTAATATTTAAATATTATATTATTTGTTTAATTATTTCTAGGAAAATAAAATAGCAGAAGAATGGCATTTCTTTTAGAAGTAGTAAGGGCCGTTTTACCCAAGCTTAACCGAGTAAGCGTTTATTGGACCACTTTCCTTATCCAATGAGTTTGACGAGGATCGATAATTTTACCCGATAAGTGAAGATGGTGACTCCTACCCTATTAGTGCTTACCAGCTAAGATTATTACCTGCTACGCCATTTTGATGGCTCAAAATCTTACCAATCAGATAAGGAAAGCAGTGACTCTTACGGTAAGCATTTACTAACCCCTAATTTGTCGAACAATGGTTATGTGTACAAGTCTTGCAATTTAACACGATACAATATAACTAGTAGGGTTAAATTTGGTAGGGTTTCAATTTTATACATCAAGTACAGATTGTTTACACGATCAAGTTATAATATCGTTACAACCCATTGTTATTGTATGCCACTTTCTTAGAAATAAATTACAGATCATTGCGATATAGGAAAATAGGCGGTTCGTTATCAGCTAGCTTATTAAACATCTGTTTTCCCCTTACAAAATGGCTTTTTTTTAAAATACCATGTAAGATTGAGGGATATGCAGTTTTAAGTGATTCAATCTTAAAGGCTTACCCGATTATATAAATTAGTCGTGTTAGATTTGAAAATGCTATTCATTTTGCACCTCTGCTTGAAATGTTCGATTCAATCTCAGTATCTTCTTTGCCAAGTTACGAATATCTTCTCTGCTGGATTCAACTGAGATTCTTGCAACTTGTTTAACTCCTCCGCTGGTTACGAAATCCCTAGTATTGTCCTCTGGAACAATGTGTACCAAAGTTAGCACATACACATTGGAATACATAACAAGAGTCCCAATTATTTGGGCTAATGAATATTTGGTTCCATAAATATCTCTGATTGTGTCCTAATCTAAAGCTTGATCATAATAAATGAACTCTAATCATTTTCCACAAAAATCCCGATCATAATAAATGAATTCTCAATTGTTTGGTTTGTATGAATTAGAAGGCTTGCAGATGATTGGATTGGAACTCTACATAACAAAATAATAACCGTTATTTAATTAAATTCACTTCTTTTAAGCCAATATTTTTATTTTATGGGTCTCATTTACATGATGTAAAAGATATATATAAAGATGAGATGTGGGTCCTCCTCTACTGTCCAACCTTTGGTCAACTAAATCCACAGGGTTTCAGTCCACCATCACATACACTCGAATCAGGCTAAACTCTCCTTGATGGGTGATTTGTGTCACCTATAAGAGAAGGTCAAACACCAATGAGGCTCAAACAAATAACCTCACTCTTAAGTTGGCTACCTCTGGGGGATTGAGTACTATTTACTTGATACAAGAGAAAATGGCCCATAAGATGAAGAATGAGGAAGACCACTTTATAATGCCATAAATTTGTGTTTGAAATGGTAAGCTTAGCAAAGCCAAGTCATGCAAGATTATCCATATGGTTGATCTAAAAAAGTTCACGAACCGGATCACTAGGAGGCCTTGTCACTAATTATCTTCATATCAATTAAAAAGTTCACGAAGCGGGTCAATAGGAACCCACCACTAACTCGTAATTTACTTGCACCTGATATTGGACAGGATATCAAAAACTCGGCCATTTAAATTCCTGAAGTGCTCGTCTCAACCGATAAAGAAACCCAAACAAAATTCCAACATCATCCCCATAAGATGCATGCATTCAACTCGCTACACCTTGAGGAACCACAACTCTCATTTTTCTAACTTGTCTTGCCCAAAATAGTCGACCAGCTCAATAAGTTTCATATCAACTAAAACCATGGTCAAAACCTATTAGTAGCCCACTACTAAAGACTTGTAAGACACTCATAATTCAACCTGACTGTGTGATGCACTCTTAACAAGATGAAATGTTTTTTCTTCCCACAGAAATGGAAATGGAATCCTAGTAGATAGTTCTTAAGAATTCAACCAACCAACGTTCCAAGTCTACTCAGGGCCTAGTACCACTAGTGCGCATCCATCACAAGGCTAAATCATGCCATGGGTGCAGGGAACCAATTTCACCTCTTGAGACAACGAAGTTTGCAGAAACGGAACATCAGGTACTCATGTTACAAGCAGAACTAACACGGACTTGAAGAAACTTATGGATCCTTTTTGGTTTGCAAGAAGTATATAAGCTAGAGTTTACTAATTACTCAGGAGTATTGACTACATCTTCTTCTTGAACTATGTGGCCAAGAAGATGAAGCATTGTTAACTATCAGTCTATCACAAAACCACACAAGTTTGGTATCCAAATCAGTCTAGAACTCTAGATGTTAACATTCCTAACTATATTTCCTTAGAGAATTAGGACATAACCTAGACAGTCTTTTCTTAGTCCAAAATAACTAAAAAAACGATGAAAGTGTGTACCGTTTTGTGCTAAATGACAAAGAGCAAGCTCAATGTGACGTCGGGTTGATATTGAAGCAGTATTTGAGTTTGCAAGCAACCACGAAAGTACACCATCATCCATTAGAAGAGAGCGGCCTTTCTTGTGTCCTGCAGAAGTTAAGAGCATCCAAGGTTAAGTTTTAATAATTGCTGACAACTAGTCTGGTTATAAAAGAGATTTAAAAAATAAAAGTATTTAATATTCTAAGCTGCACCACGAAACCTTGAGTTATTGCTCGAGATTCACATTTAGCAAAATTTGCCATTCCCCTGGCAACCTGGGCAATGACATCATGATTTCCAGATCTAACCATGCCCAAGAGTGCTCTAATGCCTCCTTGTTCAGTCAGCAGCAAATGTAATTTCTCTGATATGATACATAAAAGAAAAATACCTGCTTCAGTACTAGAAATAAAAATCTTCTCAATATGGCTGACACTCTCCAATACAACAACTTGGAAACCAATTTAATATTCATCACTGGAAGTGTCCCCTTATGTGAATTATATGAGGCAAGATTTCAACTCCAATTGTCAATTTCACTTCATGACTGAAAACTGGTATATAACGGAAAAGATCTCTATGTAGACTAAGAGCTTACCATTTCCGCATAAATTTGCAATTGCTCCGGCTACCATTCTGAGAGTTTGGGGATCATCTGTTTTGGATGCTGTATGTGCTAGTAAAGCAGCACCTCCTTTACTCATAATTAAGCCTTGATTCAGTTCTAGCAACAAAAATATTTTGTTCACTTAGAAAAAGGTCAGGCATGCTACAAGCATAATATGAATTAAAAGACAGTTACTGTGCATTCCATTTCACTTCTAAGATTAATAAACTCAGTAAGATGCAAATGCCAATACTCTGTGCAACAGTTCTCTGAAGCTATAGATCAGAAAAACCCAGAAGTCTTGCAGACATGCTGACTGCATTACAGAAAAACTTCAGAAAAAGGTAATTTGGCACATTATTTTTTATCACCTGCAAGATCATTGACATGGCAGTCGCACCAACCAACATAAGTTGTATGGATATAAGCAAAGAAGAAATAGGGTTTATAGTAACCACTACATATGTGTAAAGCACTAAAGCTTATGGTAATAACAGATTGTGACCTCGGCTTGTGGCAGTGACAAGATGAAGCATACATAATGAAAACTCAAGAAATGTTGCATTCCTGGGGTTTCACCAAAAATGTTTATCTAATGCGTTGCATTTCTTCTCAAATTTGTAAGTTTGAAATCACATATATATACTACATGCACTAGTTCAATTTGGCATAAATTTCCTCTTTACATTGTTACATCCTTTCAAGATCACTCCAGCAAATTTCATCAATTCACTTGCTGTTCGAGAATAAGGTTGAATTGTTTCCCATGCTTAATTTTTTGTCAGTTAGACACCACCTTCATTTGAACATCTACTTTTTACTTCTACTTCTAAAATTCAGACTTCCATGAAGGTGGTATCTCAATTGACAGGTCAGCAACTTCATGTTTAACCCAAACAACCCTGATGGAGGCATACCATGGCAAGTCGGTGCCTACTTGATTCAAGAGCAAGGCTCAAGATTTGACACAGGTCTTGGTGATGTATGGGAAAGGCCCATTGCGTTTTAATGTGAAGAGGGTTACAATAACTGGAGGCTTCACCACAATGCTTTAAGATTTAGAGGTTCTTGGTCAGATGTTCTTGTTTCCAAACTATCAGCTTACACAACAATTTCAGTTCTGCAATGTCCCCTGCTGAAAGCAAGATTATCTAATTTGGAAAGTTTAATGCTAATAATGATCAGCTTCCTAAGTAAATCTCAGAATTAGTCATCTGACGTATGGTAAGGTGGCTCCATCATAATACTATCAAACTTTCAGATCATTGTCATTAGGTTCATGAGGAATCAGATCCAATATTTTCTCAACAAATCTATGATCTACCAAAATACAATATTTCTGATAAAAGTGTGTTTGCAGATGTATGTAGGTGACTTTATACAGTTTCACAATTGAGAAATGAAAAGAAGACAGCAGATGATTCTCTTCTATTAAAAACCCCTCTACCTCTCTCACACCATTGACAAACAAAATAGTCAAACCTAAAGTCAAAAAACGATAAAAGTGGGGAAATTGAGAAATATTTCACCTACACATTCATCATGCATTTACAATGCAGGCACACATACATACGCATATAAAGAGGGTTATAGATTAAGGAATACCATTCATTGCAAGATTTGCAATGGCTCCGGAAGCAACCCTAAGTACTGTTGTGTTTTGGGAGGTTCGCAATAGGATGAGCAGTGCATCTAGACCCCCTTCTTGAACAATTTTTTCCTGATTGATATCTGTAAAATATATATTAGAAAGAGGCTTGCATAGATAAACATCATCTATACCACCTATTTATTTGACACAGTGCAAACATCTGTTTAACAAGAATAAATGGAACAGAATTTGTTTAACAATTAAGGTAGTACAGTATTAGGAACAATGTTGTTCTTTAATTATTTTCTTTTCGATATTCTGGAATCAAAAATCGAGTAGGCACAAAAGTTCGTATGCATTTTTCTTTATATATTTTATTTTCTTTTCTCGGAAGAGAGTTGGTCTAACTATCTGCAATGATCTAACAGAAAAATCCCGCATACCCTTCCCCTAATATCTTTTTTAAAGAGGAGGTTCATTACTTTTGTTTGTGTGATCTAACAAAAAAGTTTGTTGATGCAAAAAGAACAAATGGGATGATAAAAGATAAAGACATGCAAATTAATGTGAAAAACCAACAAGCCTTTATCTCAAACCAGATGGGGGTGGGCTAAATGAAACCAAAAGAAATTAACTATGCCTACGTTTTCTTACATAGCAGGATGGATGTGCTGTGCCTTGTGAATGGTGTAGTGTATCTAGCTAATCTCGTGAAAATGAAACCAGATTTACATGAAGAAATTTTAGATGGAAAAAGACAAGCGGTAAGCCGGAGAAATTCACAAACACAATATGGAGAAGTACAAAGGATATAGATATCACTCAACACCAACTCCATTACATGCAAAGTGAAAATCCAAAAAGCAACTAAGAAAGAAATTTCATATACCCCTATATGGGTAGAAGTTGGAACCAAAATCAAAAAACGACCAGATCTTCCAATATTCCAATGGCCCAAAATTTCTGCTACCATTACAAACCAGGATTGCCACAAATTTTAATTAAGACTGGGAGATGAGGATGGGAATAAAGGTGCACACATTTTTCAGTAACCTCCTCTTATTTGTAACATATAAGGCCAATAATCATAATGTTGCACACGATGACAAACAAGACAGCATCATCTGTCTGCTCATAAAGATTACAATGTATGGTTGGTACAACACTCTCATAGAATATAAAGTCGTTATAGCACCTACCTTCAGCAGCAAGGTTTGCCACCACTTTCACAGCATGTGTTTGGACATCTAAATCAGCAGATTGCAATAGTGCCAATATCTTTTGAAGGCCAACTGTAGAAAGCAAAAATAATCCAGTTAATTTCCCCCAATAACAAATATGGGGCTTCAAGCTTTAATTTACAGAATTACATGCTTTACAAAATCTTTCTATACTAGATCTGTAATTTGAACTAAGCAGACAATTTTCATTGCCAAACTAAAACTGCCCTTCCAACATATTAGAAACCGACTTCACCTGCTATGTTTCCTTCTATCTTTAAGGGATAGGATTAGCTACCACAGATTCAGAAGACAAAGTCAACAGATACGAACAAACTTGCCTTCTTCGCATATCTTAGCTATAGTGGTTCGCTGAAATGAGTTCGACTCCCTTGATTTGTTTGAATTATGTAGACCCAAGGGTGTGCCAATTGTTGTTCCTCGTGCATTGTTTTCTTTCATGGATGGTCTCTTATCCTATAGAAACTTTGAACATAAAATCACCAGTATATCTGAAATGGAAAATATCAACCATTTATATTGCATTGTATACAATACCTCATAGTCGTCCTCACTTTCAGGTACTGCATTTTTTATATTGCTTAGCTCTTTTTCAACTGCCTTTCTTCGTTTTTCCTCAAGTGAAAGGGCTTCTCTCACGGTGTGAAGTTCATCGCTTAATCTAGCCTATGTCACAATCATCATTGAATGGCTTAAAAAGAGAGTCATGAATAAACTATGTTCAACAGAGGTATCGACTTTTAACATTCCAGTTACCTTCTCTGATGATAGATTCTTCTGTTCTTTTTTCACTAATTGAAGTTCATCTAGAGCTGCTTCATGCAGCTGAGACATTTGTTGTAGTTCCATTCTAAGAGCACCAATCTCCTCTTGCCCTTGGATCTGCAAGCGGAGAAGGAGATTGGTGTTAAAAAGAAAAACTATTTAATGTGAGGTAATGTGTGAACATCATTGGTAACGGAAACATGAACACTACAGCTGAAGATAAGTACTTCATTATGATCTACCAAAAATGTGGATTGAAATAATAAGATTCAGTGTATGACATGGCACATAAGTAGAACCAACCATATCAAGTAAATGACTGAAGGAACCCTAAACGGCTAGATCCCATAGAACCTTGCTGCATTACATGCACAAAATTTGTAAAAGGTTTTATACTCCGCTAATAGAACTTCTAAATAGATGGCTATATGTATCGCATGCCAGCTTGTTCTGAAATGAGTATTGTTGAGGGGTCTGTGGCCTAGATAAACTCTTATGGAAACAAAGGGCAAGTAAGGGGTTGTTTGGCAATTGCTGAATGGTTAGGTGCAGAATGATTAAGTGGTCAGAATGATTAAGAGGCTCTTATGATATAATGCGAAATGAAATATGGTTGTTTGCTAATTGTTCAGGATGAAATCAGGGCTCTGAATGGTTAAGGCAGGGTCAAGACACTAAATCATTCAGAGAGTTTTGAAACCATTAAGAGGCAGACATTTTTTTTGTCAAACAAGATTTGCTTCTTAACGATTCAGAGGTTGCCTCTTAATGGAACCATTAAGAGATAAAGAAACAGCCTCTAAGACTAATAACTAATGGGCTGTTTGTTTACCTCTTAATGGTTCCATTAAGAGGCAACATCTGAACCATTAAGAGGTAAATCTTGTTTGGCAAAAAAAAAGTTGCTTCTTAATGGTTCCAAAATCCTCTGAATGATTTTGTATCCTGACCCTTCCTTAACCATTAAGCGCCCTGATTTTCTTATGAACAATTAGCAAACAACCATATTTCATTTTACACTATATCATGAAAACCTCTTAATCATTCAGACCACTTAATCATTCTGGCTTCTGCACTAAACCATTCAGCAACTGCCAAATAGCCCCTAAGTACTGCAGAACTGATTGGTTTGTCAGTGAAACTGAACATATAATTGTAACACCCGGATTTTTGGGTAAGTATGATTCCAAGTTTTATATGCATTCTATCTTTAGAATGATTTTTGCCAAGTATTATGAGACTTGGTTGCACAAAGGTATCAAAATAGGCAAGATTCCGTGTGTAAGTGAACTTTCCAAGTTACCCGTGCGTGCGCGCGCGTCGGGGGGTGCGACCCTTGCATCATGCCAGGGTCACATTCCCTGTACCGTAAGTGTTTAGTTTGGAAGCCGGGCCACCCTTGTGCTGCGAGAATAGGGTCACGTTCATTGTACCGTAGGTGTGAAGGAGGGACACGGGCGACCCTAGGGTCGCATGAAACCTGCTAAATGCGATTTTTCGGCCTTTAGTTCACTATGTTCTCATTCCAACTCCCACCCTCCTCAGGTTTGCATTAAAGGCCAAAGATCAACTTCTTCAAGCATTTTTTTTTTTTGGTAACCATGGTTATCGACCCTCCGGATTAAGCGTTTAAGGATAGGATAGGATCAAGCTTCAAGATCTTCTACTCTTTTCTAGGGTTTTGCTAAGTTTTCTAGATTTTCTCTAAAAAGTAAAAACTTAGCAAGTGAGTTTTAAGATGCTTTGTAAAAACTAGATACATGCTAAATATGTTTACTTTTATGATTTCTTAAGCTTTATTTCAAATATCTCTTTGTTACTTGAAGATTCGGTCTCATGGTCATATTTGGAAGATATTGTATGCATTTTGGAGTGATATTTCATATGTGGGTATGATATGCTTGCATTTTATATGAGGGTTATAATTGTGAAGGAATAGCATGAAATTTGGCATAAAATCATGAGAGACTATGCTTATTATGTTTATGAAATTGTTGACCTAAATTGGGGTTGCCTTAATAATGAGTTACTAATTATGATAAGTGTGATGGTTTGCTTATGAGTTATTCAATATGAAGTGGGGGTGTTATCCCACTTTTTGGAATAAATGGACATTTCCAATTGTAATGTAGGATTGGAAGAACTCTACAAGTAGGCACTAGGAGGTTTGAGTCTTGAGGTGCTACTCGGAAGGGTAGGCACTAAGAACCACATCGCTTGAGGTGCTACCTTGGAGGTAGGCACCAAGTGTCTTGAGGTGTTATTCCTAGGAATAGACACTAAGGTCAACCGGTTCTTGAGGTGAAACTTGCTAGAGGTCGCTGGGTACTTGGACTCTATGTCTTGAGGTGCCATGTAACAACATTGATGAGAGGCATACTTTTGTGTTCCTACGACTTTCAATGGATACGGGTCTGCACCATTGTTTCCAAAGGAACGGTATGCATGGGTTTGGGTCTATGAACAAGATTAAATGACATCTATTGATTATTAATTTGTCATCAACTTGTTATTTATGAATATCCATGTTATGTTACAACTCACTAGGCTTTTTGGCCTAATACTTGTTTCTTGTCGGCATGTATCTCAAGTTCTAGTAGTGGGGTTGCTATAGAGGTTTGGCCGGCCGCTTTAAAGAGCTTTTGGGGAGAATTTAGAGTCGCTATGCAATGGCCTTCTCTTTTGATGGTTTAGTTGACACCCGATTGTAATCTAGTTCTTATCAGGATTAGATTAGGAGTGTGGTTAGCCTCAAACCAATTATTTATACATGTAATTAAATGGCGTATTTTGCTTCTCTTTTTGGGTTAAGCTCGTATTTTGATATTGTATACCAAATTCCTGGCTTTTCTTTGGAATTTTTGTTGTCCCAATTTTTGGGGTGTTACAATAATCTTCATACCAACCTGCAATCACAATTAATTGGTCCTTTAGATTACAAATTCACAATTCTTGATTGCCATAGTTACGTCAAGTTGTGCATACGCCTAGTGGCCACCTCTCTTCCGTAAATGCTTCTACCTGGGGTTCCCGTACTAGGGTTCGAATCCGGGGGGAGACAGGATGTCTTTTCCGGTGCAGGCTTATAGAGGTAGGGCCTGTAGGGCCCACAAAAGTGGGCCACGGGGCCTTGGGTCCCCGCCAATAAACCTTTTATTCTACGGATGCCCCCTTTGCCAATTAATCAGATAACTATCATAAAAATAACTTGTCATAATGAATCTGAAGAAGCTAAGGAAGTCATTAGTTCTTCTTGTGCACCCAGAACTTACTTGCAGTGAACTCCGATGATTGCTTGAAGCTTTCTTTAGTGAAATCACTTGTTCTTTTAAACCAACACATTGAGCATGCCCGTCCTCCACTTGTATTACCAACTCTGTAATTTTTTTCTCGTACATCTGAGTGGTTTCAGCAAGTGCCTTCTGGTACGTAGAACGTTCAACCTGATGTTGCTATTAGAAGAGGAAAACGAAGGGTTATGATAAAGTTTGCATCTTCTGAGAGCATATAGGGGATATAAACATTGTTTACGCTGAAAAAAATGAATCAAACCTCCATTGACTTTTGATGATCACTTAGTAGATTTTTCATTGAATCTAACTGTTCCTCAACACTACTTGACCGTTCTCGCTCATTGTCTAAATGTGACATTAACTCAGCTATTTTCTTCTCATACATCTGGGTTGTATCTGCAAGTACTTTCTGGTATGTCGATGTTTCAACCTGGTATTGCTACTAGCATCCAAGAGAATAGTGTAAATATTTGTGTTCAAGAAAACAAGTGCAAGTCCAATTAGCAGTATCAGAGACTATTGAGGCAATGATGCTAATTAGACCACAGAGTCAAACTTTTAGTTGGCTGGACGTATGGATCTCTAGATTTTGTAAAAATAGAGGTGGTTTTTGCTCAACTTCATATAAACTTTTTTTATTAATATTGTAAGTTACCACTTGCTCCACTTGATGAATGCGCGGGAAATGACCAAATATTCCTCACCTTATTGGATAATTATGTATGTGCTTTCACATAATTGTGAGGTCACCTCTTAATGAATAAAAAACCTGTTGGTATCAGTTTTGTACATACCTGGTTTTGATTTCGACTAGTTTTTCTTATTTTTAGTTTCATTTTATCTTCACATTGAAATCATATTTGTTATACCCATTATGTGATTCTGCCAGCATAATACCTATATAACAATCTTAAAATATCGTTGTGCGTTATAATAAGTAAAATATAAGGTAAATTGATTTAGCAACACATACTGGGAACCCCTCTATACGTAATGTTGAAAGGAGGGGCTAATCCATATTACATGGGTGTGTGACTATACAAGACTAACACCTCTAGATGGTAACCAAGTTCGTATGCAGGCCTAACATGCCTTAATGTTTTCAATGATTTTCTGTGTGTGACAAGAAGGTATGTAATATACCACATAATGTATGACGTATGTACCAGAAACTGTTATATGGAGGGGCTCTAATATGTAACTACCACAATTATTCTTGCAAAAGTAGAATGGTTGTTGCCTATACATTGAATTGCTCCAGTCACGTCATAGAATGAATTATATTAAGCAGATTATCAAGAACTTCGATTGTTGCATGGTAGTTAATCTTGTCTAGTCAGAAAAGTGACGTTTTAGACATGGCAGAAATATTTTTTTTTTATTAGTATAGAAACAAGTAATCTGTAGAGACATTAAGATATATACAAGAAGCAGTAACATGTGTCAAAGGAAATATAATCTGCCATCGAATCAGGTCACATAGAAAGACTGGACAAAATCTCAGACATTTAAAGATACCAGGAATAATGAGTTGTTATGGCAAACACCTTGTTGTGCTCTAGGCCCAGTTCCAATCGTGTAATATCATCATGCATCAAATTGTTCTGATTCTTCTGAAAATCTAATTCCTCCAACACATCTTTCATTTCTGATTCCAAATGAACCTTTTCCTTCTCTAGTAACTGCAAGCCACGTCAAACTTATAGAGTTCTGTTAGAAGGAAAGACAAATTTGCAGCACACTGTATATTGCACATGACCAACAGTTTGATTACCTCACAACGCTTTAAGCTTCTTTGTAGACTCTCGACCTCTTGACAAACTAGATCATTGTGATCTTTCTGGCAATTCAACTCCTTTAGGATATCTTTTATTTCTGATTCCAAGCGAGATTTATCCTTCTCTAACAACTGAGTCCAAGTGTGAAACAGGCAGAAAGGTCAAATGTATTAGAAATGGTGGATGCTGGAAGAGTCAACTTCTTGAAACATGATCTCATTTGAAAAATAGTAAATGGACATTCTAGACGTCTCAAGAATGTCAACAGTCATTTGTAGAGAGATTTGTCAAATAATATTCAAAGAATAAACCAGAAAGAGAGAAATATACCTCACACCTTGCAAGTAAAGCCTTTTCTGCTTCCTCAAAGCTATTTTGACACTCTCTGAGATTACTCTCCAGTCTTATCGTGTTGTCTGCTCTAGATTTCTGTTGCCTGTCTATCTCCTCCGTGAGTATATCAATTTGATTCTCAAGTTTGCGACACAAGCTCTCATAATCAAACTCTTCTTTCAGCTTTACAAAGTTAACTACTTTCATGGCCTGCTCAAGCAGTAAGTTGTAAGGATGAATAATAAAGAGCAGAAATATGAAAATTTAAATACATCAATGTATCAAAGAACTGTTTGGTATTTTTGCTTGGATTGAAGTCAAGGAGGAGAACTGTGCAGTTGTGCCTTAAATCCAAGTGTTTTCAGCATGTTTTATCCTATGCTACCTGGCCATCCTATGTTGGGTAGCATAGAATGGATCGCATAGGATGGAGGACATTCGGTACAAGTTTTGCGAGGTGATGAACGTGAGCTGCCCTAGCATTGCTGAGGTCGTGTGGGCCTATTGCTGGACATGGGCGAGCTTACTGGCTAGCTTGGTCTTGCGTACGGGATTTTAGTCTGATTTTAGGGCCCTTCTCATTGTATCTTCATAATACACTTGTTGCTTCTCTCCTAGACGAATTAAGCTCCTGAAAGTTTGATTTCTTCACCATTATTGGTGTAATCTTCTCAAGTATAACACCATCATCCTTATTGGATCAGTTCTCGGCATCCTCCGGCCGTGGTTTTTCCCTTACCGTGTTTTCCACGTAAAATCTCCGGTGTCACCGTCTCCCTTTGCTTTACTTCCATTACTTGGGTTTGCTTATTGATTGCTTATGCTTAGTGGATAGTGTTGTTAGCCAATACAATCTATTTCTGCTTAATCTCGATATTAGAACTTAGTTCATTGATCTTGGGGATATAGTGAATTGATTTCGACCTAATTTGAGATTAATTGCAAATGGGAGATTCTTGATTTACAACAACAAGTGTATTAAACTAATCTATATGGGGAGTATATATATCTACATATGCTGATGCAAGAATAGACATATGCACTCATACGCCTACAATAGATACCAATACCGACAGTAACAACTACAATGTATTACAAAGGAATGCTAAGATGATTTCCAATCAATTATTTGAGTTTTCACATTGTGCTGTATCACCCAAAACCAATCAAATGGGAAAGAAGCCAACAAAATCCACTTCTGAAGTAGAGAAATTCAAAAAACGTATTATCCAAAACTGAAGTAGAAGAAATACACAAATAGGTTCATTCTAGACACTGAATTGTTCAAAAGAATATCAACTATTAAACCATCGCCAGTCAACATTCCATCAAAATTACTTCATGGTTCTGAATTTAGCATTCATTGATATAGTATATAAATATGGCCTCAGTAGATTGCAAGAAAAATTATTTTACCACAACTATGGTCGTTTATTTGGAGGACATGAAGTGAGCCACAAATCAACAATCATTCACAACATAATTTGATAAGTAATAATGTAACACCACTTGGAAATCCAACTTACCCGTTGTCCAAACATTATGGTGCTTGCGGTTTCTGTATGATGTCGAGAAGATGGGCCAATTGTTACTATTAGAGAGGTCCTCGCAGAGCCTGTTCAGGGTTGGATGAATTCAGTAGCAAGAAGTAAATACACAAGAAAATAAGCACTTATAAGGTATGTTTTAATAGTAAAATATAACCCACTCTTGGCTAGAGGTCGGATCTCCACCATCGTATATATCATAAACCATAAGTCGTCTCAACCATTTACAGGGAATGGAAGAATCATAACTATGCACTATAAATAGACCACGGGAAAGCAGCCACAAAGGTATAGAAGCCTCGACATAATTCAGATATGTCAGAGCAGAAACATGCCAATATAATCACCATGCACTATAGGCCATAGATCTGACCATGAACATGACTGCTATTCACAAGTTAGTATATTTGAGCAACTAAAAGCAGAATATGACCGGCAGAGCACAATTACCTCCAAAAGAATCACGAAGCAATCTAGTTAGCTTGGAGTCTCTGGTGGGTATATGAGGGCTATTTTCAGCCAACGCATTTATACATTTTCCAAGGGAACTAAGAGAGAGGTTGATAAATTTTGTCTCTTCGACCAAGTGACCTTCACTTCCTGCAGCATTCATAACCAAAACATAATTTCCAAAGGGGCTAATAATGTTTATGCATTCCCAAGAAATGCGAATGTTGTACTTACAGAAACAAACTAACCTACATGTATCCCAATTTAAAGCCACTCACAATAATTACTGGTCGGTTAGTATTAACTAGTCTACATTGATATGGTGCTAACTTCCATTATAGGGAAGGAGGAAAAAGAACAAAAAATATATTTTGGACTAGAGTATTTAATCTGATCATCATACTTCTTTATGTTGAACTGAAACAAAACCTCGGTGAGAGATGCTTGGCAAAAACCTGAGATACTGACCAAACAGAAAAAGCAAATAGACAACTCTGAACTTTACGATCATCATACTTGGTCTTTTGTTGCAACTACCATTATTTTTGCAGAAAACACTGCACTTTGTAAGAAAATGAGCACTTTTAGACAAATGATGGAAATGTAAATGCAAACAAAAAACCATCATACATGACCCTTTTTGTTGAAAATTGCTCATTCTTGTAACATGTAGTGCTCTTTTGTACTTTTGCGAAACTGATAGTTTGTTTGTAGCAAAGAGCCCAAATATGATGGTTTCTAAAGTTAATCACTCTTTAAGAATTATGAATAGTTGTATAAGGTCTAATATCTGAGCTCATATGCAACATACCGGATTTGTCTAGGCGCTCAGAACCTGCAAGATCAACGATAAGTAGCTTGCTCTTTCGAACAGTCGGTATCACATGGCCACCAACAAACACACTTTTATAGTCTTTCCCTGGAGAAGATGTGTTATTTTCTTCTTTATCATCAACAGATCTTCTAACAGATACCTGTAGAAAATGGGTAAAATCACTGTGCTTGTTAGTATGTGGAGACCTTTAAGTTCCAAGGCTAGAGGCAAATGTGCCTGTCCCAGCCTAAGGAAGAACCTATGACCAAGTGTACAAGTAATTAAAGTGCCTTCAAGATATCAGGCCAAATTCAGTGTTTGGACGTTTGGTGGATAGGTTTAGATGTTTAATAAGCATTAGTTACAATTTTCTCCTAATGCATACCATAAGAATTGCATGGCTACGAGAAGATTCAGTGTTCATCTTTGTGTTTGCTGCATGGCGATTTGCTTCTCCAATTTGCAGTAAATGCAAAAAGTGGTCCACATTTTGAATTTTGACAATTGCCGCACCAGGCACTGACACTTCCCCATTCTTTGGATCCTCAACAATTGGAATGTTCACCTTTTCTGGTGCAAGTAAATCTTGAACAGATTCCATATAGATCTGTTACAACAACCAGGGCATGTTTCAATTCCTTGAAGCAGCATTTGCAATATAATGGGTGCTAAGTGGGGCTCATTAATAGAAAAGTTACACAATGTATGCATAAGCAACAGATAACAGCAGAAGGATCATTCAATAATTAATGAAAGACCTTGAGAAAATAAAATAAAGTTACGTGATATCTGAAAACAAGCTCCAAACCAACAGTACATGTTATTTAGTTGTCTTCAATTAACACAATCCAAGCCATATTTCAATGATCTTCAAAACGTAAGTGCTAAATGGAAGCACCATCTCTGCTGAGAACTAGTTTGGAAATTTGTAATTTCATTATCATACGTGGAAGCAACAAAGCTCACTTTTTGTATATTTTCTTTGTTCATCTCTTAACTCGTGTCTTTAGAATTTCACTTTGTGTTCAGCAGCTTACCATACTTGTAGTAATTATATCATTCAAAATAAACTTTCTATGAAGGAATCCGAATATTCTTGACTGTTCTCTCTACATAATATCACAATATGAAGTAAATTAGCAGCAACTCATGCATGAGGGCAATCCCTCTTCCTCTTTAGTACATTCGAAGTCTTTGTATGACCAAAAGTGTCTTTGTATGGCCAAAAAGCCATAGCTTCACCAGTAAATGTACCAATATGGCTACTGGATAAATACTTTGATGCTTTTGTACCAATGTCCCATTTCAAACTTAACCGCTTTGATCTAGAAGGAATGTCTAGTATGCATCCAAACACTTGACAGACATAACATTATGTCACAAAAAAGTTGATTGCATAAAGAGGAATGACGACTCATTCCATAGGAAAAACATTGAAGTACTCAAATTATGAAATAATATTGAAAAGAAAGCTAAATGACTAAATCTTGGTAATACCTGCAGATAGGAGATTTCCACACTATCAGATGCTGGAGATGCACTAGCAATGATGTCCTCCAAAGCCCTAACCATGATTCCACGCTCAGATGCATCATCCGTGCCCAATTTGCCAAGTGTGTAAGTCTTGCCGGTGCCTGTTTGACCATAAGCCATAATTGTTCCATTATACCCATTCAACACACCCTGCACAAGTAAAATCAAGAACTTTGGTGACGATATGCAAGCTTTCCTTATCGTAGAGAAGTCGGCTGTAAAGCATTATTGACTTCAACAGTTCAACCTAGACCAATTATACATTTCAATTCAATGATATCCTAAGCTATTCTTCTATCTTTAAAGAGCATAGACTACAGTATACTTTAAACGATTTGTAACAGTAAAAGAATGCAGTATTCAAAGTAATGCTATCTGTTTGCAATACAGATTAAGTTGCAAAAATCAAGCAATACTCATTTACCTCAACTACAGGTTTTGCTACCGCCTCATAGACGCGCTTTTGAGAAGCAGATGCTGTAAATACTTCATCAAATCTGTGAGAGTCGGAACTCCAATTATTTTTCTTCAACTTCAACCTCTTGAGCTGCATGAGGAAAAGTAGTTTCAACTAATCCAGCGGATGCTATTTGAACAAGTAATTAACCATGCACAATGAAATGAGATGTTACAAACAAGTCAGATGAGCATGTGAGTGGATGGGTGTATTTGTGTGAGAGGAAGAAAGAGAGAGAGAGAGAGAGATTGTCTTCAATATTCAAAATTGTGGAAAATAACGTTCTTCGAAATTAAAAATTGTGGTCACCTCAGGTTGAAGTTCTACGCAATCGAAAAAATCAGCATCTGAAAGTTCCTCTGTGGTTTTTGGCCGTAGTCTAACAGCAACTCTCACTCTTCCGGGTTCTGTGGTAAAGACAAATTTAAGACCCTCCAGTTATTATCTAAACATTGCAAGTCCCAACCAATACTCAGTCATTTAGCCAACCAGCCACTAATTTGAAATGTGTTTGACTTTTATCATAACCAGCCGCTTATGGGAAGTAGAGATACAAATAAACATGAACATCCATGATGATGAGAAGATGCCAAAAGAGACCCATAAGAGTTTAAAGAGTGCTCGAGTAACATTCCCAAGATGTAGATCAAAATGTATAATAATCTGTGACTTCCACAAATTAGGGGAAGGATTGGCGAATACTAGCTTATGTTCCTTAACATAAATTGTTTGAGTTACGTGTTTATGTCTGTTGATGATTAAAAACTATCACACATTAAAGCTAAAATAAGTAATTTACATACTATGATGTGTTCAATGGTGAAAATCTTTAAATGTACTCTGAGAACAGTTTCAAATGTGCAACTACCACAATCTCTATCCTAATAACACCTAAATATAATTCAATTAGTAACTCCTAAAAGAAGTTATTTTTCCTATACGACTACTCCCTCTGCTTCACAAGATGAGATAAACTGTAATTTTTAAGTCAAGCTCAGTGAGTATTTTTAAATTCCAAATGAATTTAGATGTCTGTTACAAATTTAACATCAAACTAGCCAATGGGGCATAAGACATTTCTATTTGTAATCTGTTATAGAATTTGTCCTGGTTAGCAAATATTTTTTCCTGAAACATAAAAAGAAATCACCGGATGTTTGAAGTTAAAAGCAAGTTCACCTGACTTCAAAAGTCCATCTGCATCTCTCTTTCTAGGGAACATGCTAAGCATTAATTTCCAATATTCATAGAACATTATTTACTTTACTTAAGCAAGCATTTCTATTTGGCGATTCCGTTTTTTTTCTGTTAGGAGTCCCAAGTTATTCCAAATAAACGTGCATAATGTCTACTCCCTTTGTCCCCATGAAATTTGCAACAACTAATTCTACGTGTATATCAGTAGAAACGTTTGACTATATACCTGTTGGAACTTAGTGTAGATTGAGAAACCTTGACCCACATAGGAGCCAAGAATAATTTTACACCACTTAATAAATCCAATCCAATGAGCATTAAATGAATCATTTAATTGCTTGGAATTGGATTGTGGTGTGATAAAGGTCTCTCCTTGACATTAGTATACATATTAATTGTCAAAGATTGGGCCTTGGGCCTTGGGGCTCTTGGGGTCGAGATACTCTGACGATGGAGATTATGATGCAGGGTAACAGTGGGTTTCGCGGGTTACGGCGCGACCTAAGTCGCAAAGCCACACGCGTAGTGTGTTTTGTCAACAGTGAGTTACGCGGGTTATGGCGCGACCATACCCGCGGCACTAACCGCGTAATGCACTGGAGTTTTCCACGGACAGAGACTTTCGCGGGTTATCACGCGAGTTCACCCGCGGCACAAGTCGCGGGACTCCCTGACAGTTAATTTTGGTTGGTGGGAAAACGTATAAAACCTGCACATATTTTCTCAAATTGAAACCAACGAAATTTATTAGTTTTCTGGGTTTCTCTCTCTGCAAGTTCATCATCATACATGAGATAATTCGACAGATTCAAGTTATAAACTTGAATACGATTGTTGTATCCTCTAGACAACGCCGATACGCCGGGCGAATTTTTGTCTTAGGACACTGCGTTCTTCGCAGGCCTCAATCGATTTTATTGAAATAAAGAATCTTCGATTTCAAGTAAGATTATTATGATTATGTTATTGTATTATGTTTTCTACTTCAATTTGTAAAAGAATCCTATTTTATTGTATTTATTTCATAAATATTTGTACACCTTTTGGTGTGGGGTTGATGACATGATAGGCATGTGGTCTAGTTTACATATGCAAGGAGAAAGGCTAAATAGAGTTGGTGTTAGTGAGGGGTAGTTTTGGAAATTCTTGGTAGTGCCTGTCTTTTGTTAGTGGGTCATAGCTGATAGTGGCTGATGTCATTTGTTAGTGGGTATTAATAAGAGTTGTTAGTAGTGGTGAGGGTTATCTTGATTCTTTTGTTGACTTGTAAACACTCTGGAGAGTTCCACAGCCTCTCGAAAGCTGTCGGTAAATAGAAATCATTCGACCGGAGTTCTCAATTGAAGTTCAATCCCTTAATTGTAGAACAAAGTGGTACCAGAGCAGTTACGATGCCTAGGAGTACAGCGTCTCGTATGGATGAGGTGGAAGGAAGCTTGGGGAACGTACATGCAGAAGTGAGTTCTTTGAAGGAGGATGTTCATACGATGATGAAGCAATTGGAGTTATTGATTAAATCGCAGGAGGGGAATTCCAAGAAATCAGTTAATGGAGGTCCTTATCCAACTGAAGACGGTGAAGATTTTGGATCGGGGCGAAATCGAACAGACGATGTAACAGATCAAATCGGTGGCAACAGATTCTTGGCGATTAGAGGAAGAAAACTGGAGATTCCGACATTCGACGGTTCAGATCCAGATGCTTGGATCCTTCGTGCTGAAAGGTATTTTTCATTAAACAAATTGAACAATGAAGAACGAATTGAAGTTGCGATAATTTCGTTTGAAGGAGATGCACTCCGCTGGTTTCAGTGGGAGAATAAACGTCGTCCTGTTCAGAGGTGGGAAGAATTGAAGTTGATGATGATTAAGCAATTCCGAACAGCCACCGAAGGATCATTATGCGAGCAATTTCTTGCTGTGAAACAAACCGGATCGGTTGCTGATTATAAAAGAAAATTTGTATCCTTAGCGGCACCTTTGGATGGAGTTTCTGATGAGATTTTCCTTAGTCAATTCATCAATGGATTAGATCCGGTTATTAGAGCGGAGTTGCGGTTGATGTCGCCGGTGTTTTTAGGTGAGGCGATGGATGTTGCTGCTCGAATAGAGGAAAAGAATAGAGTGATAAGTCGAGCGAGATCGACAACCGGCTTTAATTGGAGGAAGGCGTCATCGGTAGGGACTGACGAGAAATCAGAGAGTAGTTCGGTGAGTAGTGTTAAATCTGGAAACAATTCTACAGTTAAATTGGGTGGAGGAAGGGAGAGGACGATGGAGTACCGGAAGTTGTCAGATGAAGAGTTGCAACAACGAAGGTCCCTCGGGTTGTGTTACAGATGTGATGAAAAGTATAACCCTGGGCATAAATGCAAGAAGAGAGAACTTAATGTGTTGGTGATGCAAAGTGGGGATACGGACATAGATGACATGGAGTCCGATAGTGAAGAATTGTGGGACGAAGAGAGACCGAAAGAACTGCCGAAGAAAGTCGAGGTGCATTTAAACTCTGTTGTGGGCTTAACAAATCCGAGAACGATGAAATTAGTTGGAACTCTTGAAGGGCTGAATATTGTAGTACTCATCGATAGCGGGGCTACACATAATTTCATTTCGAAAGAATTAGTTAAAAAGTTGAATTTACCGGTAGAGACCACAGATGATTACGGTATAACGATGGGGGACGGGGGTCGAGTTCAGGGAAAAGGGGTGTGCAAGAATGTGATGTTAGTATTGCAAGGGGTAGAGGTTATGGAGGAGTTTTTGCCGATTGCCTTGGGAAATTCGGATGCTATTTTGGGAGTCCAGTGGCTTGAAAAGTTGGGAGTCACCAACATTAATTGGAAAACTCAAATAATGCAGTTTAATTGGAAAGGAGAGCAAGTTCAATTAGCAGGGGATCCTGCTCTAGGCCGCACCCTTGTGTCGTTGAAGGCATTGGAAAGAACAATTAAGAAAGAAAGGCATGGGGTACTGGTGGAATTCGGAGGGTTATCCACTGATCGACAATATTCGATGGAGCTAACGGGGGAATTGAAGAAGTTGTTAGACAAATATCATGAGGTGTTTGAGATGCCGAATGGTCTGCCACCGAGTCGAGGGAGGGAACACCAGATTGTGCTGAAGGATGGAAGTGTACCGGTTAATGTTCGACCCTACCGGTACCCTCACTATCAAAAAGATGAGATAGAAAGGCTGATCCGCGACATGTTGCAGGCTAGAGTGATACAGAAGAGCACCAGTCCATTTTCAAGCCCTGTTTTACTTGTAAAAAAAAAAGATGGAAGTTGGAGATTTTGTGTTGATTACAGAGCTCTTAACAAAGCAACAGTGCCAGATAAGTTTCCAATTCCTGTTATTGATGAACTTTTGGATGAGCTTTATGGTGCGAAGTTGTTTTCTAAATTGGATTTAAAGTCGGGTTATCATCAAATTCGGATGAAGGCTGACGATGTGTGTAAGACAGCTTTCCGGACTCATGAGGGACATTACGAGTTCCTCGTGATGCCATTTGGTTTGGCCAACGCACCCGCTACATTTCAAAGTTTGATGAATGACTTGTTTAAGCCATTTTTGAGGAGGTTCGTATTGGTTTTTTTTGATGATATACTCGTCTATAGCAAGTCTTGGAACGAACATATTGGGCATTTGGAACAGGTGATTAAGGTGCTGTTGGATAACAAACTTTATGCTAATCATAAAAAGTGTGAGTTTGGGCAGGAGAAATTGGTGTACTTGGGCCACGTTGTTTCGCAACAGGGAGTAGAAATGGATCCAACGAAAGTTCAAGCAATTCTTGATTGGCCAAGGCCGCGAACAACAGCTGAATTAAGGGGTTTTTTGGGGCTCTCGGGTTATTATCGAAAGTTTGTAGTAGGGTACGGTACAAAGGCAGCACCTCTAACAGATTTGTTGCGTAAAAATCAGTTTGGGTGGAGTGAGGATGCGGAAAAAGCCTTCGAACAAATGAAGTTAGTGTTGGCATCAGCTCCTGTGTTGTGCTTGCCTGATTTTTCTAAAGATTTTGTGTTAGAAACTGATGCATCAGGGTATGGATTAGGGGCTGTTTTGATGCAAAATGAAAGGCCAGTGGCGTATTTTAGTCAAGTTTTGGGTCGGCAAGCTAGGCAGAAGTCGGTGTATGAAAAAGAGCTTATGGCTATCGTAATGGCCGTGAGAAAGTGGCGCCCGTATCTGCTAGGTCGAAAGTTTCTGGTTCGTACAGATCAACAGTCTCTGAAGTTTTTGTTGGAACAACGAGTCATTGATTCGGAATATCAGCGATGGGTTTCGAAATTGTTGGGATATGAGTTTGATATCGTGTATAAGTTGGGCAGCAATAATAAAGCAGCTGACGCGTTATCCCGAAAGTTGGTAGAAGTAGAGTGTGCGGTGATGGGGGGCCCACAATGGCGGCAGTGGGACGTAATAAGGAAGGAGATCTCTGAGGATGAATTCTTGAGCAAGATTAAGAAAGACACTCAAGCTGCTAATGGTCAGTATCAAGGGTTTACCTGTGAACATGATCTGCTTTTGTATAAAGGCAGATTAGTGTTAGCCCGCAAGTCTTCGTTGATTTCTTCATTGTTTGAAGAATTTCATTCCTCACCAATCGGGGGTCATGCGGGTGAGGATAGAACATATCAGCGGATGGCGACTGAGGTGTTTTGGGTAGGAATGCGGAAGGATGTGGTGGATTTAGTGAAGCGGTGCGTGGTGTGCCAGCGTAATAAGTCACTCGCGGGCTCTCCGGCAGGCTTATTACAACCTATTCCACTTCCATTAAAGGTTTGGGAGGCAATTACCATGGATTTTGTGGAAGGATTACCGAAATCTTATGGATGGAATTCGGTTTTGGTAGTGGTGGACAGATTAAGCAAGTATGCACATTTTATAGGGTTGCAACATCCTTTCACAGCTCAGATGGTTGCTGTTGTGTTTACGCGTGAAGTAATTCGGTTACATGGGGTTCCCGAGTCGATCATTACAGATAGAGATCGAGTTTTTTTTAAGCAACTTTTGGAAAGAATTGTTTAAGTTGCAAGGTACCAGATTGAAGTTTAGCACATCATACCATCCACAAACGGATGGTCAAACGGAGGTTACCAATCGGAGTTTGGAACAATATTTACGGTGTATGGCGTCAGATAGACCGAAACAATGGGGAAAATGGCTGGGTTGGGCTGAGTATTCTTATAATACGGCATATCATTCGGGTCTCAAATGTTCTCCTTTTAAAGTGATGTATGGTAGGGATTCCCCGACATTGTTGAGATATAAGGAAAAGTCGGCTGTTGTACAAGCCGTCGATAAGGAGCTGCAAGACCGAGATGAAATTCTGGATACGGTTCGTATGCATTTGTTGAAATCCCAGTTGCGGATGAAACAATATGCGGATTTGGGTCGTAAGGAAGATAATTTTGAAGTAGGAGATTTGGTTTTTGTTAAGGTTCGTCCTTATCGACAAAAATCTTTGGTTTATCGCCGTAATTGGAAGTTGTCACCCAGGTTCTATGGCCCATACCCAGTGCTGGAGCGAATTGGTATGGTGGCCTATAAGTTGGAATTGCCCCCTACAGCCAACATTCATCCTGTTTTCCATATTTCTCAGTTACGAAGAGCCATTGGGACGAATGTTTCTTCGTCGGTGATTCCCCCTCAGTTGACAGCAGATATGGAATTGTTGGCTGAACCAGATGATGTGTTGGATATTCGTCCTTTGCAAGGTGTGTTACCTCCACAATGGGAAGTTTTGGTTAAATGGAAGGGGTTGGATAATTTCGAAGCTACTTGGGAGGAGTTTGAGTCGATCAAAAACCAGTTTCCAGACTTTCACCTTGAGGACAAGGTGAAACTTTTGGGGCGAGGTATTGATAGGCATGTGGTCCAGTTTACATATGCAAGGAGAAAGGCTAAATAGAGTTGGTGTTAGTGAGGGGTAGTTTTGGAAATTCTTGGTAGTGCCTGTCTTTTGTTAGTGGGTCATAGCTGATAGTGGCTGATGTCATTTGTTAGTGGGTATTAATAAGAGTTGTTAGTAGTGGTGAGGGTTATCTTGATTCTTTTGTTGACTTGTAAACACTCTGGAGAGTTCCACAGCCTCTCGAAAGCTGTCGGTAAATAGAAATCATTCGACTGGAGTTCTCAATTGAAGTTCAATCCCTTAATTGTAGAACATGACACCTAACAATCTAAGACAAAAATTCTTTTGTTAGGAGAAATGGATCAATCTCAATTGATGAAAAATCATGTGGAGAAACCCGAGAAATTCAAGGGTTCGGATTTCCGGAGATGGCAACAGAAGATGTTGTTCTATTTGACAACACTTCGTGTTTCTAATGTTCTCACGGAAGATCAGCCACCAAACGAACCTCCGGTGGGGCAAGATGGAAATGCTCCTACGCAAATCCAAGTCGCTGCCCATCAGAAAGCGGTCGAGATATGGAAATCAAACGAATATAGTTGCAGAAACTATATTCTAAATGCTCTCGACGACTCCCTGTATGACATATATTCCACGTTCAGAACAGCACGTGAGATATGGGATTCCTTGGATGCAAAATATAAGACCGAAGTCGCATGCTCCAAGAGGTTTGCAGTAGGGAAGTTTCTGAATTACCGGATGAATGATAACAAATCTGTGTTGAAACAGGTTGAGGAATTGCAGGTGCTAATCCATGAGCTTGATGTTGAAGGCATGGGCTTGAACATCAACTTTGTTGTTGGTTCAATAATAGAGAAGTTGCCTCCTTCGTGGAAGAACTTCAAGTTATACTTGAAGCATTTGACGGAGGAGATCACCTTCGAGCAACTCCTACTCAAAATAAGAGTGGAAGAAGACAACAAGTTGAATGAGAAAACCGATGCAAGCACCAGTGAGCCACATGCCAATATGATCGAATCTGGCACATCAAAATCCAAATTTCAAAAATTCAAAGGAAAGGCAAGTGCAACTAAGAGGCCCTTCAACTCTGGAAAGGGTCCCTTAGCCCCACAGAAAAAACCTTTCAAAATGATGTCGTGTTGAAAAAACCTCATTTGATTTTTCGACATCATTTTGAAAGGGTCCCTTAGCCCCACAAATCATTCACACAAATCAGTTGAAAAATCAAATGAGGTTCTTGGGTTAATCCATACTGATTTATGCGATTTTAAGGCAACACCCTCACGAGGAGGTAAGAATTATTATATTACCTTCATTGATGATTGCAGTAAATATTGCCATGTATATCTAATCCCTACAAAGGATGAGGCCTTAAATATGTTTAAAACTTATAAGGCCGAAGTCGATAATCAACTCGACAAGAAAATCAAAATTCTAAGGTCGGATCGTGGAGGAGAGTATGAATCTCACGAATTTGCTGAATTTTGTGCAACTCATGGCATTATACATCAAACTACCGCTCCATACACTCCTCAACAAAACGGAGTGGCTGAACGGAAGAATAGAACATTGAAGAATATGATGAATTCAATGTTGATAACGTCCGGAGCTCCTCATTATTTATGGGGCGAGGCGTGTCTTACTGCAAATATGATCCTAAATAGGATCCCCCACAAGAAAAGTGATAAAACTCCATATGAGTTGTGGAGAGGTAGGATACCATCCTACAAAAGGATGAAAGTGTGGGGTTGCCTTGCTAAGGTTCAAGTACCTTTGCCCAAAAGGACAAAACTTGGACCTAAAACGATTGATTGTGTATATCTTGGTTCAGCCCAAAATAGTGCTGCATATAGGTTCTTAGTTTACAAATCCAATGTAGATGGCATAAGCAATAATACAATCATGGAATCTGCTGAAGCAGAGTTCTTTGAGACAATATTCCCTTATAAGGAGAAGGAGGGTAATACCTCTAATCCTGGAAAACGCCCAATTGATGATACTTTTTCTAATATTGATTTAAACAAGAGTGATCAATCAAGGGCTGCTGAATCCTTCAAGGTTCAAGATGAAATGGAGCCAAGGAGAAGTAAAAGGGGAAGAGTCGCCAAAGACTTTGGACCAGACTTTATGGCCTTTAATATCGAAGGAGAGCCACTCTCCTATAAGGCTGCCATGGAATCTTCCGAGGCACCTTACTGGGAAGAGGCTATTCAAGGCGAAATCGATTCCATTGTGCAAAATAATACATGGATATTGGTTGATTTGCCTCCGGGTCATAAAGTCATTGGCCATAAATGGATCTTCAAAAGAAAGTTGAGACCTGATGGCACTATAGAGAAATACAAGGCTCGACTAGTAGCCAAAGGGTATCGACAAAAGGAAGGTCAAGACTTCTTCGATACATATTCACCGGTTACACGGATAACGTCTATACGGACGTTGGTTGCTATAGCGGCTATCCATAATCTGGAAATACATCAAATGGATGTAAAAACCGCATTCCTAAACGGTGAACTAGAAGAAGAAATATACATGCAACAACCGGAAGGATTTGTTGTGAAAGGCCAAGAGAACAAAGTCTGCAAGTTAATTAAGTCTCTATATGGACTTAAGCAAGCGCCAAAGCAGTGGCATGAGAAATTTGATAACACCATGTTGTCAAATGGTTTTCACATAAATGAATGCGATAAATGTGTTTATGTGAAACAATACAAAAGTGCTTATGTCATCATATGCTTATATGTTGATGATATGCTCATCATGGGATCAAACTTGGATGTGATAAACCAAACCAAGAAGATGCTACACTCTGCATTTGACATGAAAGATATGGGAGTAGCTGATGTTATCCTTGGTATAAAGATTCAAAGAAATCACAATGGTTACATCCTTACACAATCTCACTATGTTGAGAAGGTGCTGCGAAAGTTTGGTCATTATGATGACAAACCGGTTGTGACTCCATTTGATCCTTCAAGCCATTTAAAGAAGAATCTAGGAGATAGTGTGGCACAGTTGGAATATACTCAAGTTCTTGGAAGCTTGATGTATATCATGAACTGTACACGACCGGATATAGCGTATAGTGTGAGTAGACTTAGCCGGTACTCACATAACCCGGGAAAAGACCATTGGTATGCACTAGTAAGAGTGCTCCGATACTTGAAATACTCAATGAGTTATGGGTTACACTATACGAAATACCCTCCCGTTCTAGAAGGGTATTGTGATGCTAATTGGATTTCCAACCATTCCGAGAGTAAGTCCACAAGTGGATATGTCTTTACACTTGGTGGTGCTGCGATATCCTGGAAATCTTCAAAACAAACGGTGAATACCAGATCGACTATGGAAGCAGAATTTGTCGCTTTAGACAAAGCCGTTGAAGAAGCCGAATGGCTTAAAAACTTCCTAGAGGGTATTCCGTTGTGGCCTAAACCAGTGACTGCAATTGGTATCTATTGTGATAGCATGGCCGCTCTCACAAGAGCGAAGAATCAAATCTACAATGGCAAGTCACGACACATCCGAAGACGCCACAACACAATAAAGGACTTGCTGAAAAATGGAACCATTTCCATTGACTACGTGAAGTCAAAGGAGAATATTGCCGATCCTTTGACAAAAGGCCTAAGTAGAGAGCAAGTTTCCTTCACATCGAGGGGAATGGGCTTAAAGCCAACACAATGAGTGTCCTCGGCGGCAACCTAACCTAGCGTAATTGGAGATCCCATGGTCTAGGTTCAATAGGCAAACTAGTCGGGGTCCACTCAAGCAACAACCAAACAAAGGTACGCCTATTCCTATGATGTTTTTCCTTTGTAATTTTTCCGTTGATGATATAGGGTTGAATGTTACATTCTTAATAATGCTGATAGCTATCTAGTGGAATACTACGGATTATTCTTGATCGGCATTACCTATGTGAGACTGATGTGGGGTCGCATCTTTGAGGACGAACATGGCTACGTCTTCTAAAACTCTCATGAAGAAAGGATATGTTCACGACCGAAATGAACACAACGGTAAGAATTTGATTATGTATAGCTATAATATGTGTGATAAGAAAAGCCTTTGAAGAGAAGAAATCATTAGAGCTTAAATGTGTTAAGCTTTCTCAACAAGTTTCAGACTTTGAGAAAGTTATCATTCTTGAGAGAGACAAGGTTGAGAAAGAGAAGAAGAAGATTGAACAGAAGAATGTAGATCAAGACTTTTCTAAAGAAAAGAAAGTTCTAGAGACTGAGATAGCTAAGCTGACAAAAGAGCTATCCGAGTTATCAACAAACATTTTGAAGGAAAAGAAGACGAAATCTTAGTTGCATAAGAAGTTTGATCTGATGACAAAGGAAAGGAACACTTTGTATTCAAAGATAAAAGAACTTGAAGAAATCATGTTCAAGGGGAAGCTGACTGAGCACAAAACGGCAGAGTCAATAGCTCAATCACCGAGAGATGATCTTACTTCAGCTGCAAGTTCAATTTTTACAAATGTTTCTTATAATCCTTTATTTGATTTAGATGATGGTCTTTCCTCTAAATCTAAAGATCAGATTCGTCCTTCTAACCTATTCTTTGATAAAAATGTTGATGGCTCAGGTAGGCGATGGTATAAGGGTCACAGCGGTAGAGCGCGGGATTTCTGGTGCTCCGGGGAATAGGAAGAGTTGTTCCTATAAGTCCTTTCTGAGTTGCGGACCGCCAGAATACTTTGGTTCTGATGACCCGGTGGTGTGCGTAAAGTGGATCCGAGCGGTTGAGCAAGCTTTTGGCTCTTCCGAATGTGGTGATGATCAGAAGGTGCGGTTCGGTACCCAACTGCTGAGGGACACTGCACTCATCTGGTGGAATATCATCCAATCCACTCTATCTCCTGAAGTGTTGGCTCAGTTGTCTTGGGCCGAGTTCAAGAAGAAGCTGCTAGAGGAATTCTGCAACGAGAGGACCATGGACCGAATTGAGAAAGAATTCCGGTCTTTGGTGAAGGGAAGCCTGACGGTGAGGGAGTACACCCGTCAGTTCATGGAGAAGCTAGATCTGGTGGGGTATGCTGCCCCAACAGAAAAGGATAAGATGAAGGCCTATCTGAATGGCCTACCTGCGGACATGCAACCTATGGTCCACAATTCTAAAGCTTCTAACCTCCGTGAGATGATTGAAGAAGCTCAGTACATGGAAGAGATGTTCGCGAAGAGCAAATTTGAGAAAGCAGTAGTGGTGCCTGATAAGAGAAAGTGGGAAGGCAGCTCAGTACCTCCCAAACGGGCCCGACCTTTTGTCGGAAATCGCAACTTCAACAGTTATCAGGAAGCAAAGTGGTGCCCGAAGTGTAGAACCAAACATCACGGTAACTGTTACAACACCTCTCAAACTTGTTATAAGTGTGGGAAGCTTGGTCACACTTTCAGAGATTGCCCGGTCAGAGGACTCGTCTGTTATGAGTGCAAGGCACCGGGGCATGTAAGAAGAGATTTCCCGAAGCTTGTGTCGGGTAGTGCGCCAGCCAAGAAGGAGAACCCGCCGAAGGTTCCGGGTCGAGCATTTCAGATGACGGCCGAAGAGGCCAGAACATCCACTGACGTGGTATCGGGTATTTTCCTTATAAACTCTTTACCTGCTCGTATTTTGTTCGATAAGTTCCATAATCTTTCTTATTTTCTATTCAAATGTGGGGTATTATTTGGATTTGAATAGAAAATGTGGGGTATTGTTGGAACTTAGTGTAGATTGAGAAACCTTGACCCACATAGGAGCCAAGAATAATTTTACACCACTTAATAAATCCAATCCAATGAGCATTAAATGAATCATTTAATTGCTTGGAATTGGATTGTGGTGTGATAAAGGTCTCTCCTTGACATTAGTATACATATTAATTGTCAAAGATTGGGCCTTGGGCCTTGGGGCTCTTGGGGTCGAGATAGTCTGACGATGGAGATTATGATGCAGGGTAACAGTGGGTTTCGCGGGTTACGGCGCGACCTAAGTCGCAAAGCCACACGCGTAGTGTGTTTTGTCAACAGTGAGTTACGCGGGTTATGGCGCGACCATACCCGCGGCACTAACCGCGTAATGCACTGGAGTTTTCCACGGACAGAGACTTTCGCGGGTTATCACGCGAGTTCACCCGCGGCACAAGTCGCGGGACTCCCTGACAGTTAATTTCGGTTGGTGGGAAAACGTATAACACCTGCACATATTTTCTCAAATTGAAACCAACGAAATTTATTAGTTTTCTGGGTTTCTCTCTCTGCAAGATCATCATCATACATGAGATAATTCGACAGATTCAAGTTATAAACTTGAATACGATTGTTGTATCCTCTAGACAACGCCGATACGCCGGGCGAATTTTTGTCTTAGGACACTGCGTTCTTCGCGGGCCTCAATCGATTTTATTGAAATAAAGAATCTTCGATTTCAAGTAAGATTATTATGATTATGTTATTGTATTATGTTTTCTACTTCAATTTGTAAAAGAATCCTATTTTATTGTATTTATTTCATAAATATTTGTACACCTTTTGGTGTGGGGTTGATGACACCTAACAATACCCGTTCATCAAAACATAATATGTGAGAAATATTTCAACATCGAACTCTTAGTTTTCAAATTAAAGTAAATCTGCAAGTACTTCGCAAAGATAACAATGCCAGCAAAATAAATAGGGTGATCTTCTATCAATATGAAACATCCAAAACTGAATTCGTGCAATTTCTGTGGAACAAATGTAGTATACGCCAGATGAAGTAAAAATCCATTCTATACAAAATGCAGCAGCAACTGATTACATTTCTACACACAAACAATCACACATTCTCCATTTCCAATCGTCATCCCCCAAAAGCATAATCACTCACACAATCGAAGGTACACTAAGTGAGAGTACGCATTTAAACAGATAAACAGATTGATAGAAAGTACCTGAGTCTTCGTCGTTATGGCGAGCGTGAGAACGAGAGTTGGGGGTAACAGAGCGTCTGGAAGCAGAAGAAGACGGTGTTTTAGAGCGAACGGAGGCAGCACCTCCACCGGCACTGGCACCGGCGCCTACTACAGTTCTAGAAGAAGAAGGTGGCGTGAAGTGCTGTTTCTCATACCTAGTGCTGCTATTGTTCAGCATTCTGGCACCGGAAGCCATTAATTCTTCAATCCTCGATTCCAAATCGTAGAGAGAGAAAGCAAATATACATCCATATCTGTGAGATAGAAAGAGGCCGGCACGATAGGAACAGTGTGCACAAGCATGAACAAATTACTCGTGATTGTGATGGAGACAGTAAGAGAGAGAAGATTTGTACGTTGAAACTCCGGCCAGCCGGATGGACGGCGGTGCGTGTGTGTGTGTGGGTTGTCCGTTCCCGCCTTCTATTGTGTGAGGGGTCCATTTGGCGTTTGTATTGTTATTGTTATCTAACTTTGACCCGTTCAAATATTGCATAAATTTAGAAGAATTTTTTTTTTTAACCCAAAACTTTTAAAGATATTTGTGATTGTATTTAAATCTAATTTTTTTTAATTATTTTAACGAGCTATTAGCATTGTTTAAAAAGGCTTGCTGTGACATTTATCGTGTCTTAAGGTTTGTGTTTGATGTCATGTTAAGTTAGTGGTGCCCCATGGTCTAATATGTGATTTTTGTAACGTAATATTTAATATTTTTTTACTTTTTAGTTGTTGGTATATAGACTAATTTAAAGTGTTCAATATCATTAGCTTATTAAGTAATAGTTATTAAACATATGTTTATGTGTGTGGGTTTGGGTTTCGATGAGAAGTTGAGGTTAATATAGAAGCGTGAGAAGTGGTTATCAACCGTTGGGTGAAAAATGGATGCACATTAGGATGATATGCACCGAGATAAAATGCACTTAGATGCACCGGATCAATTCTCTTATAAGCCGCAATTCATGGGAGGGTATTTGATTAAAAGTGATCAACGGTTCAGATCCACTTCTCACGTTTCTCACGTTAACCTCAACTTCTCACACGATCTTTCGCTTATGTGTGTGTGTATATATATAATATTAGATGAATCGTGTGAAAATAGGAGAGGTGAGAAGTGTAAGAAGGAATTTGGATCGTAGTGTTAATTTAATGGTTTAGATTAAGTCACAAACTAACTCATGGAATAGCTTATAAGAACGCATTTGGTTTGTGGGATTGGAATGGAATGGATTGGATTTCAAGGAGGGATTTGGATTTGGGGGATTTGAAATCCCTTCATGTGTTTGGTTTGTAGGATTTAGAATGGATTTCAAATTCATTCATTTACAAGTCTTGTTTGGTTTGTAGGATTTGGATTTGGATTGAGTTTTTTTTTTTTAATTATTTGTTTGTTTTATAAAGAATTTATTTTTATTGGTAAACGTCGAATTTGGATCGATACAATTTGAAGTATGGATCACGCTTTAGAATCCATCGGATTTGGATTTCAAATCCAAGCCCGATGCCAAGGATTTCCAAATCCATCATATGAGGGATTTTAAAATGGTCAACGAATTTGAAATTCGGTCAACGAAATCCTTTCCTACAAACCAAACGCAGGATTGGAATGGATTTGAAATTCAAATCCCTCTAAATTCATTCCAATTCCGCAAACCAAACGCGTTTTTCAATTGATCTTCAATTAGAACTGATTCAATGATGGAGATCATTTCTTACCCTTCTCACAATAGCGACTATTTTTACCGGAAACCAACTTAAATTATATATATATATATATATATATATATATATATATATATATATACACATAAATATATATGATATACAGATTTGTTGCTAACGTCATAACCTAACCCTTATATTTTAATAACATGACAGTATGAAATTTGATGAGTTTCAGAAAATGAAATTTTTAAATCAATAAACTATTAAACATGTATTTTTTAAAAAGTGTTTTGTAAATAAGAATTAAAAATATATATTATATGTTCTTTTAAAATAACTTGTATATTAAAAATATAAAAAGGGCAATGCTAATGACACCCTTATTAATTTTAAAAATTAAGTCAATTCATGAATTGAAAATGTAAAAAGCAGATTTTGATGTTGATGTATATGTGGTAAAAATTAATCATAAAAATGTCATTAGCAAAATTAAGGGTGTCATTAGTCTTCTCCTAAAAAAAATTAGAAATGTAAATGATTAGAAATGTAAATGTGTTGGTATGTAGAATTATTTATGACAATAATGGAGGGGCATGTGATAAGGAGAGTGTACCCCCACCCACATGGTTGGGTTGTGTTAGCTAGCCACCCTCACTCTCTCATTAACATTTACATGTCAAAGTAAAATGATTTAGGTATTTTTATTATTATATTAAAAAATATAATTTTATGTTTAAATAATTTCATTATGATTTTTGTTATAACACGGGTTAATTTTTTTTTTATAAATAATAGTTTTGTTGGCTTTTGATCATGATAATGAATTTGTATGAACTTTAATTAATAAAATATAAACTATGATGATTTATCAAAAAAGTACTATTTAAAACATTCTTAAGTAATTGGAATTATTTTCAAATAATATAAAGCATTAAATTAAGAAAATTTATATTTAATGTTTTATTTAAGTAAACGACAAAATTTTAAAAATGAGACGAACTTTATTCTGATTTTCATTAAGAAAATATATTATATTTTTTATACAACTAAAATAATATATAATAGTTTTATGAATAACATACCTTTTTTAATTCTTAAAATTTTCTATTTTAAATGTCTTATCATAAATATCAACATAAAGTTATTGAAAACAAATTCTTTAAAATAGAGTATAAAAATTTACATTTATTTTTGGGAAAATTACATTAAAATGGAACCAACTTTCACCTTATTCATGTTTTAGGGAACCAAATTTTAAAATTATCATTTTAGGTTTTGAATCAAACTTTACATATATTTAAGAGTCTGATTAATCTTTTGACCTACTAAAGATGACATGGCTGACGTTAACACCAATTAATATATCATGTTATATTTAAAATTTAAAATAATGACATGGTGCTAATATTATATAATGTTACATAATTTTTTATTTGACAACTAAACTTTAATATTAAATTATAAAATAATTAATAATTCTAAATTTAGTCATTTAAACCAAAAAATAATTCATCTATTCACCCTTTTCATATATTTTTAATTCAAGAAATTAATACACCTAAAATATTCTTTTTAATGTACCAGTAATTAAGATATAAATATTTATAATATACATGAAAAAAGTAAAAAAAATAATAATAATAAAATACCCAAAACGCTACAAACTAAAACACCGATGTAACTGCACATCCATCATCTCCCTCCTTTATCATCTTTACACCTAAATCTCCAATGACTCCACCAAACCAATGGAGTGGACCTTTTATTTGCTCAATATATTTGTATTTATTTTTTAATTGATGATGTGGTTATCTATTTAAATTTTTTTTAATTAATAAGTGTGCTATGTCATATTAAGGTAACCAATTACCTGCTAAACAGATAAATTGGACCCTTAAATATATGCAAAGTTTGGTTCATGTCCTAAAATGAAATTTTTTAAAGTTGGTTCCCTAAAATAGGAATCAATTGAAAGTTTGTTCCGTTTTAATGCAATTTTCCTTTTATTTTTTATGCAATTTGCCTTTTAAATATATCGAATTTACAGATGAAAGGAGGATGGAGTGTTCATTAGTTTTCATGTGATTTTTAGGATTTTATTGATGATTTTTGTTCAACCGTTCTTATACTTTTCAAACTAATAACTAGAAGCGTACTCGCGCAATGCAGCGAGATACATCACGATTTTAATGTTTATTTTTATTTTTTGTTTTTTATTGATTTACAGTACGATTTTGGATGATTTTTATTGAGTAATAATGGTTTTTTATATATAAATTTGTTTAATTTAGGCTTAACAATATAATGTTTTTTATATAAAAAAAATTAAGTAGTTTGTTAAAATTCATTAATTATCTTATATATTTTAAATTGAGATGTTTATTCTGTTTTGATTATGTTTATCATAATTCAAATTTCATAATTTTAGGGTTTGGGGATTAGAGAAGGATTTTGGGGGATAAGGATGAAATATATTAATTAAAGTTAAAAGCTTTACAGGTAGTACATTAGGCTTTAATAGTTATTTTTAAGAGATTTTAAGTAGATAGTTTTAAATGATAATACATAAAGCTTTATTTACTGAGAGGTAGACACTATGACCTCCGTCGCTTGAAGTAATGCCTGAGAGGTAGTCTTTAAGTATGTCGGGCCTTCGGGATGGAGTTCTTTGTAATGTTCATCAAGGTCAACCGTCTCTTAAGGTGTAACTTGTTAAGAAGTCGTAGGGACACTTGGGCTTTCATGTCGTGAGGTGTCATGCGATTAACGTTGCAAGAGTGACATACTTTTGTGTTCCTCCACACTCAACGGATACGGGTCTCCCCGTCGTCGGCCAACTGTATCTTATATGTTGACGTCTTACTTTATTATCATTGGTCTTATGTGGTCGACAGTGAATGAGGACCTTAATATTGGACCTTCATCCACCTATATTAAGGTTTGAATGAAGTATGTCATCCCCATGTTTTGATATTTGGTTTCTTTTCGCTTATGGTCGCGTGAGTATTGGGTCTATTGTCCATGTTTTCGGACGTATTGTATATGCGAATTTTGACAATGATTTATGGCTTGGGTATTTTGCACCACCCGCGCTTGGGTGTTTTGGGGTGTAACGCTTTATCTACGTTTCTTAAATGGGAGTCAATTCGTATTATCGATTCAGGTAAGTTTGAGTTGCATCATTTTATAAATAATGTTTGTAATGAGGTGTCCATCTTTGAAAATGCATGATATTGGAAAAGAGTCGTTTCCACGTTCTAAAGTACATTATTTGAAATATCATGATTTAAGTAAGTTCATTCTTTTAAAGATATATTTACTCGTGTAAAACTCTTGAACTCACTAGGCGTTAGCCTAACCTTTTTATTTGTCGGCATGTGCAACAAGTTCCGTTTCGGGATTAGTTTTAGCGACACTGTGAAGAGATGAGCGCTAGTTGGGTGCTCGAAAAAGTAAATAGCTTGGTGAAGTCTTCCGCATCTACTTTGGATATAGCGACTGTCAGTGGGTTTTAGTAACACCCGACTTTAATTAGTCGTTATGTAATACTGTATTCATTTTAATGGCGGTAAAATCTAGAATCGTATTTCTAGTATGAACTTGTAGTTATCCTTCTTTGAGGTACTAGTGAAAGTTTTAAATTAGTCGCTCTTTCCAAATTTGAGGGTGTTACATAAAAGTAGATTATTTGACATTAATGCCTCCTTAGCCTTTGGTTTTATAAACCATTTGGAAAATACACGTTATCGTGTTGTTAGGTATTTTGGGCAGATAAATAGCATGTTTCAATTTGGAAAATGTCAAGGAAAGGTTTCTTTTGAGTTAATCATTGTTGGATATTACATGTTTTGAGGGTGTTGGACATTCTTTTGAAGTCATGTAATTTTAGACCGAGATGCATTAGATCCATAAGCATGTGAGTCAGTCTTATATGGATGGTCGAATGGGTATTGCGGGGTTGGACTCTGGGACCCATGTTTTGTGACCTTAAACATTTCAAGTAGGCACTAGGAGGGTTGAGTCTGTAAGTGCTACATTGGAGGTAGGCACTAGGACCTCCGTCGCTTGAGGTACTACCTTGGAGGTAGTCCTTAAGTGTGTCGGGCCTTGAGGTGAAATTCATGGGAATAGACACTAAGGTCAGTCAACTATTGAGGTGAAACTTGTTAAGGAGTCGTAGGGACATTTGAACTTTAAGCCGTGAAGTGTTGTGCGATTAACGTTGTACGAGTTGCATACTTATGTGTTCCTGCCACTCTCAACGGATACGGTCACCCCCATTGACCGTTGTGGTGGAATATTATTTTTGGATAGTGTGATGTCCATGTTTTAATGTTATTTGGGTCTTGGCAAGTAACCACAAGTTATGACCTTGGTTTATTGGATCCCCTTCATATATGAAGGTTTTGGATTAAGGAGTTATTTCCATGTGTTTTGGTATATGGATTTTAATCCCATTTGTACTTCGTGTGAGTATTGGGTTTGGTTCCATGACTGTGGAAAATTTATATTCAAGTGTTTTATCATGAAAATGGGTTTTGGGAAAGATATCACTTTTCATTCTAACTACCTTGCATATTGGAAATTGGGATTTAAAATAATATTCTTTCTGTCTTACTGTTTTACATTGAGATAAAAACTATTGAACTCACTAAGCGTCAAGTCTAACCATTTTTATTTGCCAGCATGTGCATTAGGTCATTATTGGGAGAAATGGTTCTGGCGACACTGTGAAGAATTAAGTGCTAGATAGAGACTTTGAGATTGTTCTAGTTATTCGGTGGCATCTTCCGCTCATGGAGTTAGCAACTTATTTTGGGCTTTTGGTAACACACGTCCCTATATTAGATTTTGTCTAAGGTTTAAATTATATTTATTGAAGTTAGACTTAAAATTGTTATTTTAAGTTATTCAATTACTGGTGTGTTTGGAAAAACTTTAAAATAATTGCTCTCCCAAATTTGAGGGTGTTACAATAGGGTTGGGTTCCAGTGAGAATAAAAATTATGGTGAGAAGGGTCATAAGAGATCTTCACCCTTGGATGCACATTAGGATAAGATGCACCGGCAAGCGTCGTTCATGAGTGGGTTTGAGATTAAAAGTGATCAATGGTCCATATCACTTCTTACCTTCTCACCTTAACTTTTATTCTCACATGATCCTTCGTCTATATATATATATATATATATATAGGGGCATAATCAAATGAGAACTGGTTATTTTGTAGTAACTGTGAGATCCAATATGAGCCACACATTTAAGATAATTAGTATCAATTTTAAATAAATACAAAAGGGTATTTTGGTAACTTTGTTTTCTATATCTAATTAAATGAATTAATCCTAAAATTTCTCCATTATTTCCCTTATACGGCTCCTCCTATCTCTCTCTCTCTCTTCCATACACATAAACCCTAAAAAAATTATCTTCAAGAATGTGCCGCCATGCCCTGAAGCTCCGCTGCAACATCTCCCGCTGACAAAGTCATTCCGACCATCTTCCCTTCTCCACCAGCCCCTCTTCTCCGTGAATCTATTCCCCTCCACTACCTCCCTCTCGACCTCAGTGTAACCGCCGCTACTGCCGGAGTCCCTGGTGTTCACAATGTATCAGAAGGAGTCCGGGGTTAGGTTCTGGAATTTCTCCGACGCTTTTGAACCTGGATTAGGGATTGGTGCTATTCTTCTTTCCCGATGAACAACATCGGTGATGAACGAAAGAGTCCAATCAAGATCTGTGTGTTCACGGTCGCCGATGGTTCCCAGATCTCGGTGTCCAATCGATGGTTCACAGATCTGGGTGTCCAATCGATGGTTCATAGATCTCGGGTGTTCACGATCGCCGATGATAGTGAATGTTAAGGGAGAAACAGAAAGGGCGTCGATGGTTTATGGGTTTATGCGACTAATGAAGGTTAGGGGAGAAACACAAATGTCATCGGTGGTTTATGGGTTTATGTGGATGATGAAGGTTAGGGAGAAACATATCTCGGCTGTATGTATCACAATTGTATCACAGTGGTATCAACGGTGGTGTATGTATTATACAATTTCTTTGATTCAAGTTCCTTCATCTGTCAAAAACAAATTTCTTTTGGGTATCACAAAGGTATCATAATGGGTATCACAGTGGTATCATAGTGGGTATCACATTAGGTATTGTATTTATTTTGGGTATCACATTGTATTTTATATCACACTGGTCATTATGTATTGCATTTTGTATCATGGTGGATATCATAATATATTTTTATCACAATGGGTATCACAGTTTATTTTGTATCACGGTGATTATCATATTGTATTTTGTATCACAGTGGACATCACAATGTATTTGTATCACAATGTGTAACATATTGTATTTTGCCGGAATAACGTTCACCACGTTCACCGGACGTCAGAGAGAGAGAGGAGAGAGAAGATTTTTTAAATACCTAAAATACCCTTTAATTATAATTTTAAATAAAAAATTACCAAATTACCAAATTTATTAATTTCCAAATTTATCGTATGATTTGTGGTTGAAATTGGATCTCACGATTACCACAAAATAGCCAGTTCTCCCATGAAGGGCCCTATATATATATATATATAGGAGCGTTCAAATGCAACCCATATACATGGTGCAACCCCATACAACTCATTTATCCACCACACAATTTATGTAATTAAAAAAAGAGGAAAAAGCTAAAAGTAAAATGTGTGGTGGATAAAGGGGTTGCAAGGGTTACATCATGTAAAAGGTTGCATAATAATTCACCCATATATATATATATATATATATATATATATATATATATATATATATATATATATATACTAGAAGCGTACTCGCGCAATGCAGCGAGATACATCACGATTTTAATGTTTATTTTTATTTTTTAATTTTTTTTATTGATTTACAGTACGATTTTGGATGGTTTTTATTGAGTGATAATGATTTTTTATATATAAATTTGTTTAATTTAGGCTTAACAATATAATGTTTTTTATATAAAAAAAATTAAGTAGTTTATTAAAATTCATTAATTATCTTATATATTTTAAATTTTTTATATTTAAATTGAGATGTTTATCCTGTTTTGATTATGTTTATCAGAATTCAAATTTCATAATTTTAGGATTTGAGGATTAGAGATAAGGATTTTGGGGGATAAGGATGAAATTTATTAATTAGGGTTAAAATCATTTAAAAGTAGTACATATTGCTTCATTAATTGTTTTTAAGAGATTTTAAGTAGATTAACATTAAATAATAGTACATAATGCTTAATACATCACGATTTTAATGTTTATTTTTATTTTTTGTTTTTTATTGATTTACAGTACGATTTTGAATGATTTTTTATATATAAATTTGTCCAATTTAGGCTTAACAATATAATGTTTTTTATATAAAAAAAATCAAGTAGTTTGTTAAAATTCATTAATAATTTTTTTATATTTTAACTTTTTTATATTTAAATTAAGATGTGTATCTTGTTTTGATTATGTTTATCAGAATTCAAATTTCATAATTTTAGGGTTTGGGGATTAGAGATAAGGATTTTGGGGGATAAAGATGAAATATATTAATTAGGGTTAAAAGCTTTACAGGTAGTACATTAGGCTTTAGTAGTTATTTTTAAGAGATTTTAAGTAGATAGCTTTAAATGATAATACATAAAGCTTAGTGAATTGTAATTAAGAGTTTTTTATGTCATCTTTATAATATAGTATAGATATAGATATATGCATGGATCATGTGAGAAGTGGCATTTTTGTTGAGAAGTGTGAGAAGTACTTTTAAACCGTTGATCACTTTTAATCAATTACCCTCCCATGAATTGCGGCTTACAAATGAATTAATCGGGTGCATCTCGGTGCATCTTATCTCGGTGCATCTCATCCTAATGGTCATCCATTTCTCATCCAACGGTTAATAACCACTTCTCACCAAATCTGACACTTCTCACCGGAACTCAACCCTATATATATATAGGATTGATTTCAGTAAGAATGAAAGCTATGGCAAGAAGGGATCTGCACCATTGGATACACATTAGGATGAGATGCACTAGACCAATTCTCGTATCAAGCACGTTTCATGGGTGAGTTTGATATTAAAAATGATCTAAGGCCCAAATCTCTTCTTACCTTCTCACCTTAACTCTTATTATCACACGATATTTAATATATATATATATATATATAACAAGTAGGGAGCTCTTCAAATGAGAAGTGTTAAATGTATGAGACATAGAGAAGTACTCGTAGCCCTTCATCTGGTCAACATTTGCGGTTTTGATTGTGAAGCACTGGATAATTCCTTGCATGGTCTACAGAATATAGAAGGGTAGTTTGATAATTTTTACACATAGACGGCAAACAAGTTCATATCTGAACCCATGTGATTCACATATGAACTATATGTTCGTATGTGAACCCCTTGATTAGTTCATATTTGAATGACACAGGTTCACAAATAAACATATAGTTCATATGTGAATCACACAGGTTCACATATGAACGTGTTTGCCGTCTATTTGTAAAAGTTATGAAACTACCCTTCTAATTTTGGCATAGCCGTAAATTTTGACCAGTTAAAGCTGCAATTCTTGACCAATCAAATCCGATCTTGATCGTATGAAGAGTTAATATTACTTCTCTACTTCTCATAAATTTAACACTTTTCATTTGAACTTATAAGTAAACAACTATTTGTACAACCACCCTATTTTCATTGCCATGGGGAAGAATGGTTGAATGACATAAAAATTGGAAGTTGAATGTAAGGTGGGGGTCGTATTGTACCACAAGTCACAACGGGGATAAAAGGTAGATTTGGTCAACAACATTTCTTAATCTCAACCACAAGGGTTGTGGTGTGGTGGTAAAGGCTTGGGGAGTTCATAGCGCTCAATCCGGGTTCGAGCCCCACTAGCAACACTTGTGGCCACTGAGGATAAACTCAGAGTTGCACGCTTTAGCAGCTGGGCCAAAAGCCCTAATTGTCAGGGATTAGTCTGGGCCAAAGGCCCAGGATACCCTTTCCAAAAAAAAACATTTCTTAATCTCACTTCTTTATGTATCATCTTCATGAAACAAAAAGTATTGTCTTTAATTGTGTTGGATACTATTAATTTGATAAGTAAATAAGTTATATGATTCAAATAACTGTTATTATAAACTTACTTGATTAAAGATCGAACAACATGGGGTATTAAAAATACTTGATTTGGTTTATAGGATTTCTGATATACATAGAATAAGCAGATTTTCTTTAACTGAGAGAATGATAACTTTTTAATGATATTTCAATTATTATTAAAATTGTCATTTATTATTCCGATTACATTAAAGCGAGCAAAACAAAAAGTCCAACTAAAATGAATTCAAATTCAGTTATCATCATCAAATCAGATTCGATTTCATTCTAAATCCCTAAATTCTAATTACTTCCATGGATTCTTTAATGTTGAACTATGATATACAAAAGCATTTAAAGCATTGGGAGGCTATTTAACACATTCACAAGACAAATAAATGATCCTTTCCTTTAAAAAAAATAGAACAAAATTTAATGAATTTTCTCTTAATTCTTATTATTTTTACCCATTATTTTGTCTTGTGAAGGTGTTTAAGCAAGATATAATTGAATTCCATTGAAATGAGCGAATTTCTTTAAGCAAGAGAATGATAATTTCTATCAAAAAAAGTATTTATGAAATTCAATAATTATTATTGTTAAATGATAATTCTATAATTTATTATCATTTACATTTTAGTTATTTATATTTTAGTTATATTAAAGCGAACAAAATAAAAACTCAACAAAAATAAATTCAATTCAATGTAACATTTTAGTTATATTAAAGCGAACAAAGCAAAACAAAAAATTCAACTAAAACAAATTCAATTCAATTTAACAGGACGTGTGATCAAGGCTATGTTTGACAAACTAGCTGATAAACTAGCTTTTTAATAAGCTAGCTTACAAGCTAGTTTATAGTCATCCAAACATGTAAAAAAAAATAGTTTTTTTTTTTTTGCCAAACAATACCCAAATCAGATTTAATTTTATTCCAAATTCATCAAATACTAATTTACTTTGATGGATTTCATATCTTCTTAAAAAACCTTTTTATGAACCAACCATCTCTTTGGATTATTTAATTCGGGTGGGTGTTGACACGATGGGATATAATAATATACAAAAGCATTTAAACTTCCTTTAAAAGGCTATTCAACACATTCAGAAGACAAGTGCATGATCCTTTCCTCATAAAAAAATTGAACAAAATGCATCAAATTTAATGAATTTTCCCTTGGCTCCTATTTAAGATAACAAACATTTTTTTCCTCAATCATGTAACAAGATTTCCTATTCCTTCCTCATAAAAAATTGAACAAAATGCATCAAATTTAATGATTTTTCCCTTGGCTCCTAGATTTCCTATTCTTTTTTTTTACCCATTTTGATAGATAACCTATTGTCATTGTAACTTTTAATCACGTGGATGTCAAGTTCATCGTCCACTTTGCATAACCCTTTTGTAAACAACTTTGTAAATCTTTCGTGAACTAAGGGGCTGTTTGTTTACCTCTTAATGGTTTCATTAAAAGGCAACATCTGAATCGTTAAGAGGTGAAATCTTGTTTGGCAAAGAAAAGTTCTGTCTCTTAATGGTTCCAAAACCCTCTGAATGATTTTGCATCCTGACCCTTCCTTAACCATTAATAGCACTGATTTCATTCTTAACAATTAAAAAACAATCGTATTTCATTTTACACTATATCATAAGAGCCTTTTAATCATTCTACACTAAACCATTCGGCAACTATCAAACAACCCCTAATATCCACATCATTAAATGTTACAAGATCAAGGTAAAGATGTGTACAAAATACAAATTGTTGAAACTTTATCACATCCATTGGAGGGAAAAGAACCATTCGTTACACAAAAATAAGAATTAAATCAAACTTTGTTAAATTTTGATATATTTCGCCTTAAAAATATTTCTTTCGTAGACAAACTGCATAACCTTAAAAATCGTCGCTAACATGGATGAGAGTTTTGATCTAAAAATCATATACAACTTCCCCAATTGGTTGATCACAAAGTTTTGCTCATTTTTATTGAAAATTTGGTAGAAACACGTGACCAAATGGGACAAGTTACTGGCTTACTGCTTTAATCTGGGCTGAACAACAACCAATCAAAAGCCAGTGCAATTAAACATTTGCCTATGATGATTTGCAGTGAACTCAAAGGTTGAAAATGGCCTATTTTTGTAACCTAAAAACATCAACTTGAACCATATTTTTCCAAAGGGTACTCCAATCCTTGGTTCAATAAACCACGAAAAAACATTATATGGCTAAAATTTAAAAGTCGAAGAAAACTTATCGGATGAGCTTATTAGTTATGAGCTATAACCACATACTGGGTGCATACCGGACCACAGAGGAAGGTGAGCATCCAGCTGAAGAAGAAACTGGCATTCCAGCTCCTCGGGTTAGACTTATTACAACCCTACAAAACAGAACAAATTGAAGTACAAGTAATCATCAATGTCATGTTTGTGCAATTAGGGTTTCTGCATCTCTTACACAAGAACCAAAATTAAATCGGTAATCACTAAAAACATCATTTCAAAAGAATAGCTAAAATTGGAATTGAAACATCACAAAATGACCAACTTTTCCAAATTAACACAAAATAGCAACCTATGTTGCAAAAATACTGAGCAAACCCTTTTTTTTTTCGGAAAATGTATTTTTTTGGCATTTTTTATTCAATTTTGTGGCCCACTTCACAAAAAAGAGGTTTCGCTCACCCTTTTTTTTGGTAACTATGGGGTCTGGGCCAACTTGCAAGCACCTCGACGGACAATGGAGCCCCGGAGAATAGGGGTTTTCACGGTTCGGTTCAGTTTGGTTAGTAAAGAAAATGTGAACCGAACCGCATGAGGCGGATAACTAGTTACCCGAACCAAAAATGAACCGTGGTTTGAACCGAACCGCACCAAACCGAAGCGAAATAAGACGGTTACCCGCAGTTCAGTTCACGGTTACTCGAAGTTATAAAAAATATCATTTACAATATAAAAATGGTACCGAAATATGACATTTAAAACACTTATACAACAAATAAATAAAAATAATCATAGCACTACAAATTAAAATAAGTTTAATTGTTTAAAAACATCCATTTTTCAGTTAATGTCGACTTCTTTCACAACTTCATACCGCCAAATTTAATCAAACACCGTAATGATTGACAACAAAAAGTAAAAACTTTTACTCATTTAACTTTAGGTTCATAAATAAATGGATAATAATATAAATTATATCCAATTCGGTTTGGGTGTCCGCGGGTACCTAAAATTCAAAACCGAAACCGACCCGTGAATACCCGGTTTTTGGATTTTTGGATTTTCCGGTTATCGTTTTTTTTTTTTGTTTTGGATCAAACGGTTCGGCTCAGTTTCTCGGTTTTCCGGTTTTTTTGAACACCCCTACCGGAGAACAGCAGGAAAAGTGGGTTTTTGCTCGGGCTTTTTGTGGGAAGTGCGGCTAGTTTGTGCTAATTTGGAAAATTTTGGTCATTTTCTGAGGTACCCTTTTTAGGCTTATAGCTAATTCTTAAAGTACAATAAACAACGGATTCATACCAGGGGTGACTGAATGACTGCTGAAAGATCTCACTATGTATGCTTCCCATCATGAAATTGAGCATTCTTTGATGACTTGAAAGATTCAAGAAACTTTGTTGCTGTCTCAAACTCTTGCTTCTGCCTTCGCTTGTCCCAATGGTGCTCAGCCGCCAATATCTCGATCACACGGGGCAGTGCTCGGCCTGCTGCATCAGTATCGAGAAAAGCAAGTCGGGATCTTCTAGCAATGAAATCTACTGCAGATTCACAGTACTCATTTCGAGCACAATAGGCAACCTCAGCTTCAAGGTATGGGTACCCATGGGCAAGCCGCTTGCCCAGATTTTCATTCTACAAGAATAACAGTGTAGACAAAGAAGCTCAGTAAAACCATTTGGCAGTCAGAAGATATAAGTTCAGAAGAGGTTGTGTTAACAAGAACCATCAAGACTGTTGAAAAATGATACTCCCTCCATTCCATGAAAGTTGGAACTTTTAATTGGGCACTTGGTTTAAGGAAGTGTCAGCAATTGATTGATTGTCCTAATTAATAACAATATAGAGGATTTTGTGAACCTAAATCTCATCAATTTTGCAATGATGAAAATGTGAGAATAGGTAACCTTTACCTAAAAAACTGCCAAAAAGAAAACGTTACATTTTCATGGAATATTTTCAAATGGGAATTGTTTCAATTTTCATGGGACATCTTAAAATGTAAAAATTGTTGCAATATTCATGGGACAAAGAGTACATCTGTAGTTCGGTACATGTTAATTGTTATATAATTGGCATCCAAAACTTCTCCAACAGCCGCATGTTAGGGAAGCTGTAATCTACAACAAAGGCTATGAATTGTGAAGTTGATTGACCTTCTGGAAATAAGAACTCTACCCATTCAGCTCCCTACACAAAAACGAAGCCCTGCTCTACAATGTGATCAAATTGATGATTTGGCAAATACAATAGATAATGTATATTGACTTAATTCTTAAGTAAAGAAAAAAAAAGTGGACCGGGTCAAACAAAATGAATCACTTGCCGCATGAAAAGTTGCAACAATCATCTTTTGGTACACAACATTTGGAGACAGCCTATTAAAGTTTTTTTTCCCAGACCTTTAAGAATCTATGTTCAAAACAATCTGAAAAGCTTCTATTTAAATAGACTAAATTAACTGTAAGAAATATTTTACCACTGCAATTTTCATGGGAAGGAGGAATTACTACAAAAACCAAAGTTGTTCGTTCTCTCATCCTGAAACGCTGGATTATGAACCAAGTCATATGACCACAAAAATCAAAGTTCTTTCAAACCGAAGGGTGTTTTCAATCAGCCGGAATGTCAAACAATAGCATAGCACATCTTTTTAGTCTTGCAAGTGATATAGCCATTCGCAACTGCTTATGCCTCCTGGGGACAACTTTGCCTTCTTACTCTCAGGTTGGCCTTGGTAACTAGAAAGAAATAAAAAAATTTCTAGACTAATTTGCTTCTAGCTCATGCCTTATAGAACGGAAATTGGAAGATAGTTGATCAAACATCTACAAAAAGTGTTGATGAAAATGTAGAGAATGTAGTACAAACATGAAACATCCCTGCATTTCTCGCAGCAGTTTCATTGACGCTTGTCTTATAAATATATAAACGGGCAACCACACATTATATACCATCATCTTATTTATAGAGTATTTCAACTGGATGAAATCACTTCTTGAATCCTAGCGGTTCCTAATCCTAAATAGTGTTAAAAGAAGCTCAACGGAAGCAGATACTATTTCTCAACATTAGTGCACATTTCAAGCAGCAGAACTTCTAAAAAGATTTAATAATGCCATGGGAAGCATAAACATGTTACTAATATGTAATTGGCAGCAAGATAATTTGACTGATGTAGCACATGTAAATGTACTTTAGATAAGGGGAAAACCTGAGCTATGACAGCAACTCTTTCAGCCATGGTACCATACGAATGAGACAAATGCTTAGCAGCAGCAGTATCCATAACTCCAGGAACAATTTTACCACTGTGTGCCACCTTCATTCGCACATATTCCTGAGCAAGCACGGTGAAAAACGCTGGATCCCATCCATCTCCACCCACTAGACGAATGTTGGACGTCAAACTTCTGTTTGCCGGGTTCAGCTTTCCAGACTTGATAGCTGCATCAACTGCATCTTCGGCCATGCTGAAATTGGGTGATATTTTAGCACAATACTAACACAATATATGGCCAACATAAGCACAGTGGACAACAGACAAAAAATGAGAGATAATATTTGAACATCGATAATCATGGTGAGTGATTTGAGAATTGAAATCCACTACTCTAGCTACCAAGCAATTAAAACAATAAAAGGTTTGGAGAAAGGTATAAAAGGGTTGCTTGGTTTGTTTATATCATTATTAAGGAACCAATCAGAATAACATAAAGCTACCTTCTATATGTGGTCCACTTTCCACCAGTAATCGTGACCAAACCAGGAAAATCTTCACACACAACATGATCTCTTGAAATGCTCTCTGTGTTTTTTGCATTCGGATCAGTTGCCAAAGGCCGGATTCCACTCCAAGCAGAGAGAACATCTGTGCGGCGTACCTATACAACCCAGCACATGTAGGTCTCAACAAACCAATAAGAGAACAAATTAACAAACAAAGGAGGCATCTAAAAAATTGAATCATTTTTATCTCCCATCATGAGAGGAAGCCCTATAGGACCACAGTGCAACTGAGAAACTTGAAAGATTCAACTAATGTGTAACAAAGGTATATTACAAAAGTTTATCAACTTAGTTTCGTAATCACTTCAAGTTTCTTCAAAGAGTCTACTTTAACCACAATCATTTGAGGTATATTGACAAACTTATTGGTGTATTACAAAAGGATGAGTATGAAAGAACTACAGACGGTTAGATGTACATAAAATTGTCATATGACCCTACCCTATACACATATCTTACTTGTTGAAGAAGAAAATTCACTGTTCGATTAAAAGTAGCAGGAGATAGCTCTAAATTATCAAAAAAATAATGTCTTCCAAGTTGAAAGTTACAGTGTTGCACCAGATTCTTTACATGCCATGCTAGTAAAAAAAACATTCCAACGGAATATGAAAGAGATAAGTACATTGCAAAGTCACATACATACGAATATTTAAAAGAAGACGCATACATAGCAACAACGAGACCCTCTAGAAAAGGCTTCAAGAGTACCATAGCCAGCTAATACTCGAACCATAACAATAACCCTACATAGAGCCAGCTTTTAATAAATAAATTATAAATAAAAACAAACAGTTGACATCGCAGAAACAATACCCATGTTTATCTAGGGCAACCGGGTTAAAGTTCAGGAGCCTTAGATAACTGATAAAGAGATAATTTTTGAGCAGAATTATACAAATATCCATGCTCCATCTTTTCCTTGGTCTTAAGCGTGGAATTTGTTAGGGAAGGCTTGAAAAGAAAGCAAATAAATCAATGATGTACAGTGCAAGTTAAGGTGCAGAGCGCAAAAACAAGGCTAGCTATCTAGAAAGTGAAACCTACAAACCTTAACGTTAAGATAATCACAGATAGCATCCAGGATAAACTCAATTTCGTCCTCATGAGGTTCTGGTAGCATGGTAATACTGGTACTGGAGTCGGTTGTACCAGCAATTGTCCTTCCTAACCATGGGAGCATGAATACAACACGTCCGTCCTTTGTCTTGGGAACAATCAAGCCCATTCCATCAGGAGAATAATAGTCAGGCAGCACAATGTGCACACCACTGCTAGGACAGATAATTGGGTTTGCATCTTTATCAGCCAATTTTCTAACAGAGTCACAAAATGGTCCACCCGCATTAACAACAACTTTTGCATATGCATCGAACTCCCTGCCTGTAAACTTAAACACAAGTAAGAATCAAAGAAAGTATTTCAATACAAAATATGCCCCAAATTATGTATCACTAGAAGTTGGGGAACAAGCTAATAACAAAACGACAGAACATGATGAGATACATAGATACAGGTGCCCCTGAGTGCCTTATCTGGAGAAAATAAGGAGTTTCAAGTGTCTATGTGTGTGTGCATACCTATAAGATCAACCAGCTACGGATACATGTTGAAACTTTACATTCTTCTCACCTATCCGCACAGACTCACACCAAGAAAATCAGTGATACAGGTTAGAATGATGTCCTGTGACACGCAACACTGTGATGTTCTAAAAAGGGGAACTGCAAGCCTAAGAGCATCTCCAACAGCATTGCTAAAATAGAAAATTTTGGCTTTTTCTTTGCTATTCCTCTCCAACAGCTTTGCTATATGGTTTGCTAAAATAGAGAAAGATCAAAAAATCTCTAAATATAGTGAATTCTCTATAATCTCTAAATTGGAGAGAGAAAATATTATTTTATTCAATCCAACCAATAAGATTTAATTTTTAACATTTTATTTTAAGATGTTGCCTGGACACAGCAGGGGGGTAGCAAATGCAACATTACCTGCCCACACTGCAGCAAAGACACTGTTCCGTTTCCTACATAAATAGACTAGAAATAGAACTCAGGTATGGCAAGAGAACAAGAATACTTGTTTCCAGACTTAATTAGCAGCAGGCCAGCAGCATCATATTTTTAACTATGCATAAGAGACAAACCAGGTTCACCTTGGCATGCAGTGTGCTGCTAATGCAAGAATAAAAAATGTGACAATACAAGACTGGATTGCCAATGACGTTTCCAACAAACTTCAGTATTTTTTTGGCTTATCCACAAAATTGTATACAGCTTACTATTGCAGTAAATTTGAAGCCAAAACAACAGTAATTCATCAACAGGAACAGAAGAGAGAAACATAAACCAATATAACACACATATCATGTGTGTATCATCTGATAACATCAGAATAAATGCTCTTAGTTTTACCTGATAAGTTGTCCCGAATCCGTGCTCCTATTATCCGCTCCCCACCATCCTCTTTAAGAAATGATACAACTTCGGCATGGTTAAGTACAGCGGCTCCTGCTAATGCAGCAGTGCATGCTAAGCCAACATTAACCCGTGCATCATTCATTTGTCCGTCATAATAGACTACTGTTCCCTTCAAACTTTTATCTTTGCCTTTCCTTGCAAGTGTGGGGAAGAGTTCCACAGACTCTTGTGCAGAATAGTACCTAGATAGATGAAGTAGACGTCGTCCTGCCACCAGATCATACATTTTCAAGCCCACCCAATAGTATAGTGCCTCAAACCAGCTAAAACATGGTGTCATGCAAGGTAAAGCATGGCACAGGTGCGGAGCATTATCAATAACCTGTTTACGCTCCTCTAATGCATGAAAAACCAGCTTTAGTTGCCCGTAATCTAAATTGAATACCGCTTTTTCCAAGTAGCGAACACCTAAAAGTCATAAAATAAATTAGCAAAGACATATTGTTGGTAAAGAATAAGAACAGGTAATAATCCATTTTTTATTGATGAATGGAGGTCCCCTCCATCTTGTTTTTGACAAAATTCAGGGAGATGGCCATGTACTATGACTCATTATTTGGATCATTGGATACATATTCATGGGCTTCGTTAAAAAGAATTTCCAAATTCTCGTCAGCAATGGTAGCACATGTGGAGAAGGATTCTTTTGGCGCTCATAGTGCTGAATACATCACATTAGATTCAAATTCTCTTAGTGGCAACTGCAATCCCTGGCCGCTCCATATTGAAGTTTAGTACCTCAAGTATCTAATGATGTGGTTTTAAGTGAATTCAAATCTTCCTTCCTTCCACATTATAAATTGTAAAATGTGCCATAAAATCAAGAAGGCCATTCTGGAAATTTACATAGCCATTTACTTTCCTAAACTATAAAAGTATGCCCTTCACTTAATTTAACGTTTCACATTTCAGAGGAAGTATCATTCACAGCTATCTATTTTTTGTAATTTTTCATTCATTTCCTAATTGTATTGATTCTTATTGATGTTATGTGCCTATTATCACCGGATATGAAAGCTTTATCACTATCAAGGTTGCATTTAAATTTAAAACACTGAAAACAATAATCTTTGAAGCAGTGCAATCAGTAGTTCATCTTAAAATATTTGTTTCTTTTCAGCTCTATACAAGCCTCCTCTAGAAGAAAAGAGAAGCCCTCTGAGATATTAGTCTAAATACAAGCACATGAAACCTATGTTTCTTTATGAAAGTCCTTTTGTCTCACTGGTTGTTTTCTCCACAATATAGAGTAGTTCTAATCAATTTTTTGTTATAATTTAGTTAAGCCCATCTGCTTGCAAAATCCAGAAATAAACTGAAACAAAATAAGGTTGGGACTACAATGATTGAACACCACGGTACAAAATTAAACTTTCTATACGAAAAAATAAGTATCTAGAGTATTTAGGACAACTGTTTTGGGCTTTATTTGGCTTCTATATAGTATCAAATGAATTACAAAGTTATTCTAAACTTAGGATAAACAAAAGTTAGTGCTAGTGGATCAGTTATCAGCATTATTCATGTAAACTCTCAAGTTGTAACATCTCATTCGATAGTGGATCAGTTTTCAGCATCCTGGGCCTCTCATTTTTCCCTTTCCAGGTTTTCCACGTATAAATCTCCGGTGTCAATCTCTGTTTGCTTCAATTTCATTTATAGGGTTGCTTATTGATCGATTATGCCAGTATATGATATTACTTGCCATTGCAAATTTGCAATCTGATTTCCACTTGTCTCGGTATTAAAACTTTGTTCATGATCTTAACGATATTTTAAGTTAATTTGACCTAGTTCGAGTTAATTGTAAATCGGGATTACTATATTACAACAGCTCACGATCACATAATCGATTCATACTCACAAGTTGCAACTGATCGGATATCATAGCAAAAATGCATGATCAAAAGTATCAAGTTCAAAAAAACCGCAATACATAACCTACCTCCGTGAATTAACTTCGTAGAGCGGGATGACGTTCCAGAAGAGAAGTCATCTCGTTCCACAAGGCCGACGCGTAGCCCTCTGGTGACGGCGTCGAGAGCGACGCCGCATCCGGTGGCGCCTCCGCCGACAACGAGAATGTCGAGCGGATTAGAGGAATTAGCAGCGACCAGATATGACTCCTGTACGGCACGAGAAGGTACAACCGCAACCGGGTCGGTGATTTTCCTCCGGATGGCCTCTAGCGCTGTACCTCCTCCGCCAGCGAGGTCGCTGGAGGAGACGTAAGGGTCACGGAGTGCCACGTAGGAGCCACCTACAGCGACGGCGAGTGTAGCGGCGGTGACGCCTACGCGCCGAGCGCCAAAAAACCTTGCCATGATTTTTGTTTCAGAAAACGTGATAGAGGAGAGATGGAGGACGTTTTTCCACTTTTTGCTACTGCTTTTCCTTGGGAACTGTAAAGACCAATAGATGGGTCCCACACATCCCCATTAAATAAAAAAACAAATAGTTATGTTACCATTTTCAACCGATTCTTTAAATTTCGACAAACATTAGTCAAAAAACTTATTTTTAACAAATTCTTTGTTTTGAAAATAAATTATTGATTATATTATTAAAATATTATTTCTTTTATTTAAATATTTAATTTCAAAGTTTTTCATTAGTGTGTTATAATAAGAAATCATTTTTCTTTCTTGATAATTATTTTTTTGGGATATCTCTAAATTTGGAGAAAATTAAAGCATCTCCGAGGGATTCCCCCAAAATTTGGAGAAAATGGAAAATAAAAAATCAAAATCTTTAAAAGAAATTACATCATCTTCTATAGATTTCTAATTTTAGAGATAAATCATTAACTATATATAATTAAAATATTCTATATTTAATAAAATATTATTTTTCTTATTTAAACATTTTATTTCAAGGTTTCCGAGTGAGATACCCTAAAATAGCATTTATCTCTCTTGGTAATCATTTTAAGAGATATCTTCAAATTTGGAGAAAATTATATTTTTTCCTATTTTCTTCATTTTGGAGAATATTGGAGCAAAATTTTGCCCAAAATCTTCATTTTCTCCATTTTGGAAAAGTTGTTGGAGATGCTCTTAGAGAAATAACATGTCAAAATCTCCAAAAAAAATATCACTTTCATCTCCAACAGATTCTCTATTTTGGAGATTACACAATTAATTATTTTATTAAAATATTCAATATAACTCATAAAATATTAATTCTCTCTCCTAAAATTTAATTTAAAGCAATTTCATTGGTTGAATGAATAAAAAATCATTTCTCTCTCATATATAATCATTTTTTTAGATATCTCCAAATTTAAAGATTTTTATCATCTCTCTCATACTACTTGCCATTTTGGAGAAGGTCTTGGAGAATCTACTGGAACAAAAAATCTCCAAAATCTTCATTTTGGAGAAGTTATTTGAGATTTTGAGATACTCTTACATACTCTCTCTTTTATTTTATCCGTTTTGGAGGTGCTGTTGGAGCAAAAAATTGCTCAAAATCTTCATTTTCTTCATTTTGGAGAGGCTATTGAAGATACTTTTACACCTTTCCTCTTATTTTCTCCATTTTATAGAACCTGTTGGAGCAAAAATTTGCCTAAAATCTCCATTTTCTTCGGTTTGGAGAAGCTGTTGGAGATGCTCTTACACTCTATCTCCTATTTTCTCCATTTTGTAGAAATTGTTGGAGAAAAAAATTGCTCAAAATCTTCATTTTGGAGAAGATGTTGGAGATACTCTTACATTATAGTTATGCATTTAAAATGTAAAAGATAAGTGTTGATGTTGATTTGTATGGAGGAAATTTGTAAATATAGATGCATTTAGAATATATAAAGGTGTATTTGGCCGAGTTAGGTTTTGGTGAGAATAAAAAGTTATGGTGAGAAGGATAAGAAGAGATTTCCATCGTTGGATCAATCCTAATTGAAGATCCACACTCATTAGATATACCAGATCAATCCTCTTTTAAAGCGCAAATAATGGCTTGTTTGAGAATAGAAGTGATCAATGGTCCACATCTTTTCTTACACTTCTCACATTAACTATTATTCTCACATGATTCGTCGTCGTATTTAGCCTACCCTATAAATATGTTAAAAAAGAAAAGTTGTAATGTTTTTGTGTTACTATATGCTCTATTTATACATAATAAAATTAAATCATGCATTAAAAATGTAAAAGTCTTAATGTTTATGTGTGATATAATGAAAATGGTATGTAGGCATGCATTTAGCCTAATTCTTTCTTTCATAAGCAAATTTGAGTTTCAATGCTTAAGCTTGCACCCTAAGGGGTTGTTTGTTTTTTTAAAAAAATCTCTTAATGTCTCTTAAGTCTGAATCATTCAGACCTTTTTACACACCACCTCTTATTAATCATAACTAAATTAAGACTTCAGACTTTAGACCTCTTAAAAAACAAACGACACCTAAGTTTAATGGCATGTTCTTTCTTACCAACACTTTTAATTGAATGAGGTGTTGACCGTGTTAAAGCATAAATCTGTTGGATACAAGATCATGAAGACTGAAGGTCAAAGTACAAGAAGTCAAAGCTGAGAAAGTCAACTTTCATTAAAAGTCAAAGTCTTTGTAATAAAATGTCAAAGTCAAAGTTTTGTAGTTGTTTGTTTCCTTGTTGTTTTAGTTGTGGGTATAAATACTGTAACACCCTAAAATTCAGAGTGAAATAAAACTGCGAAAATAGAGGCAACGAGACAATCAAATTGGTATAAACCTCCCCTAAAGGGGATCAGACCTTAAGACTATACAAAACTCATATGGATATAGAATTTATCAACAATACTAATCTAAACATAACCGCCTAGACTACAACGGATGATGAACCAGAATTCACTAAAAGATGGGACTTAAACAATGCCCAACACCAAAATACTAGACATCTCAAAATATGCATCGAGTCCACGCTCGACTCTCAAAGACCCTGTGCAACCCACCGCTAAGGGAAACCTGTTATACATATCATTTGAGAAAAAGTGTCAGACTTTAAAGCCTGGTGAGAACATACAGTTTATAAAGCCCGAAAGATATAAACATCAGTATCATAAAGAAATCTTTTCATAAAGGTTTAGTTCGTAAAGATAACATTTCGCCACAACCGGGCCTCTTCGGTCCAAAACTCTCAAACGGTGATAAAATGACCATTTTACCAAGGAGAGTGGCGAAACACAAAGTTAGGCCAATAAACCGAGTTACGAGCTAAACACTTAGAGTCCTCAGCAATGAACCCAGAGTCCGTGCTACGAGGTGAGATCGCGCTCCCAAGGGAAACCAGTGTATACTCCTTCACTAGGGTCACCATGAACCATGGCTAGTAACCGGCCTCACATAACCGTACCATAAACTCATCATGGAACACGTGACCCATAGCTACAATTTGGGGAATATAGCCTCCCAACAAAACAGTCTACTCCAAAACCTAGGGATCCACTAGAAATGGTACGGACTCGTCACAACAACATATGTGACCTACCATAAATAAATATATGGTAACAAGTACATTTTATAAACAAAATGCTACTTCCAGTTCAACTTCTGGTAAGAACGAATACCATCAAAATGAGTTCATAAACATTCTTTTCCAACAATCACATAATGTGCAAGTAAAACATCATTTTACTTCAATAAGTCGGAACCCGTCATTTTGGTCAAATCTGACCGGGAACCCCGAGTTTCACCAAAAACTTCTTTTATATCAAAATGATTAGAACATAAAATCATACCGTAGAAATACTTTAGATTTCGCAAATAAGAGTTTTGACATGTATAAAGTTTGTAAAATGATAGTAGGAACTCACCGGTAGGTTTTCAGAATAAAACCCGAAAAACCAGATAACGATCACGACGTAGAGGTGAAGCTTAAAACACCGACCCATCGCTAGAAACACCGAAAACTAGCAACCAAACGAGCCTTGAAGATCGGAAGATGAAAAGAGAGAAAAAGAAAATAAGAGAGAGAGAGAACTGAGATAAGAGATATTTTTAAGAAATATCTCTCAAAAAGATATTTAAGCTAAACTCAAAAAGCATCCTGACAGGGCGCACGACCCGTGCGCCCTCAAAGAAGGAATTGCGCACGACCCGTGTGCTAGCACTGAGCCTCGGCCCTGGATCCTACGCACGACCCGTGCGTTTTCTCTTAAGGAGGACGCACGACCCGTGCGTCCTGTAGACAGCCCCATAACTTCCTTTTTCCTCCAAACAACCTCGCATAACGGCTAAACGAAATTCGGGGTGTTACAAATACCTTGTTTTTCTGTTTAATAGATAGATGAGTTAGGAATTGAGTTTGAATACGCAGAGAGAATTTGTAGAGAGAGAAAGAGGAGTTCTAGAGAGAGAAAGTTGTAAACTTTGAATTGAATTGAAACAAACAGGTAAATTGAGATCATCTTGTTTGTGTTTGATTTGTTTGCAATTAGATTCTTGAATCAGGGACACACAGACCGAGTCTGCCACTAATATATATTACTGATTGAATCAACAATGTTTATCCAAATTGTTTTTATCAATAAACATTTGGTAAACAACAATTTCCAATAATACCTCTAGAATTAGAAAATAGCAGACAATTTAAAATTTTCAAATTCCTTCAAAATAGAACGACTTTAATACCAAAATACTTAAAGTTTACAAAAGAAGGAGAACAAGATGTGTATCAAAGTTCTGAGTTGCGTTATATTATTCCCAAACAACATTAAAATAAGTCGGGGTTACTAAAATTATCAAATATGTTATCTTCAAAATTTGATGAAACTCTAATGCCATCTTACCGGAATCTCTACAAATATTCGAATGTCACTCAGATCCCACTAATACCTATGTATATGTCGATAAGAAAAATATTAAGATTAAAACCTAGCGAGTTCAAGTAGTTTTTAACACAAATCACAAAGATGTTAAAACCGAAATAATATATTTTAAACCATAATCTCAAACTCAAAATATGTTTATAATTAAAGCAACCTCTTTCACAAAATGCACCATTTCCGGATAAAGCCAAATGTCCCCAAATGCTTCCTGCTTGGGAGAAAACCATATATTCAAAGCAGACCTTATCGGTGACGGGAGAGACTCGTTTCCATCAAATGTTGCAGGAACACAAAAGTAAGTCACTTATCAGTTTTATCGAGTGTCTATTCTAGCTTTAGATGAGTGTCACCACAAAAATAACGGTTTTATATACGACTCTACTGAATACCTCCGCAAGACCGAAACTCTGTATATGGCTCAATTAAGTACCACCGCAAGCTTCCAAACCATGACTTGGTGATCATTCTCTATAGTAAAACGAGGACATCAAAACTCCATACTTAACAACACGACATATTCATATGTTTATGGATCTAATACATTACAGTCTAAATTACATGACTCCAATTGAATGACCTATGCACTCGACAAATGTAATATATACCAATATGCAATAAGTACAATTCTTGTTCAAATATCCACATTGAAGACTTTTAGTTGGGCAAGCTCCTAAAGCTCCAACGAGCATGATTTGATTCCTCAAAACGGGTTATCTCATAAATACCAACATAAGCCAAAAATGTGTGTTTTTCAAACATTTATGCAACCCATGACACCTATAATATGAATAGGTTTATATCCTTCGTTTTGTTGAAGTAAAAATGGCAAAAGATCCAAAACCACATGGTTTGTATTTCCAAAACTCCCATAAAATCAACGGTGAACATTTATCAAAGATTTATACACTCAAGGCCATTAAGGGTTTAAGTGCCACCATTAATAGTTCATAAGTTAGGTCAAATTCCAAAACAACATTTGACTCAAACCAAAGTCAAAAAACCTTCAACTTGTTTGGCTAATTCCATAAAAGTCACCATAAATCCGAATATACCTTTCTCAATAGTTTAAACAATATTTTGACTCAAATTATCATAATATTCAAGAAAGTCTCATGTGATACAATAAGCCTCATTAGGAATAACCACTTGTGTTTATGAGACCCAAATACAACCAAAACTCAAATGTGAACATTTTAGGATTTCATGGAGGGAAGTGTGTCTAATACACAAATATATCAAATACCCACCAACATCTGGTAAAATATTAAACAGAACAATTATAAATTATTTCAAAAGTGTTTACAAAAGGTTTTCACTACCAAATGCACCCAATGTACAAACAAAAACAATCATAAAACTCAAATATATTTGTAATAAAACCTATAGAGATGCGTCTAACACCTAAAACAAAGACATCTTGATATGTATACGTTTTTAAAAACAATTAAAATTCACCTTGCTAGATTTATGCTAAATTTATTCTCCAACTAAAATCTTGAGCTTCCTTTATTGAAGACTTTATATCTTCAAGCAAGACTCTTAATCTAAGATGCAAAGTTGCAAACCTCCCAAGCACTCATCCTCTACTCTCATTCCCTCACAATTGCACTGCAAAGAAGAATAGGGGGTTGAGGATGCAAATATATCAAACCCTAGCTCCTTTGATGAAAGTTAAGAGATCCACTTTTCAATCTTCTAATAACTCTTGAAACCACCAAGAAATACCTTCAAAAGTCCTAAAAATTAGACTTAGATATTCAAAAATACATAAGATGGAGAGAAAACGAGGAAGGAGAAGGGTTGGTGAGGAAAACCCCCAAATCGGCCCAAATAAGGCGCACAGACCTACTCCACGACCTTGCTCGCGAGTTAAGGTCGCGCGGTAGGTCACACACACCTCCTCGTCCAACCCACAGAGCCTACTGTAGCTTTGGCAAACCTCCCTGACTGTGCCACGTGCCCAGCACGCCCGACGACCTTGACCGCTACATAGGGTCGCACGCCAAGTCGTGTGGGCTCTTTTTTCGCACGATTTCGTCGTTTCTTGCCCAATTCAATTCTCATGCATACTAAAATGATTAATATTAAACCTTATTAAATTTTCATCTTATTTGCCAAACGACAACGAATGAACCATACACAAAAACTTCAAAATCGCTAGTGTTTCACGTTTATGCATTAAAAACTCACAAGTAAAACATTAAAAATGTAAGAAAATTCAAATATCAAAAAAACCACACATTAGGCTATAGTGTGCCACAGGCTTAAGGTGGCGTCCGACACAAGCCCTAAGTCACTCACGCCACGATAGCTGTTGTGACGAGGGCTTTAGAAAAATGGTAAACAAGCTATAATACTATTATTTGGTCAAGTTTGTATAACTTAATGGAACATGTTTAGAAATTAAACTGATACTTGTGTTTTTTTATTTATGTTTAATTTTTTAAAACATTTATTTTTGCAATAGTTAACATTTACATAAAATTATAGAATCTTGTAATTTATTGTGAAACATATTTTTATATCTTGATATTGATCTTATAGAAAAAACATATCCATCGACTCTTTTAACTTCGATTAGGTTGTGGTTTTAAATCCCATCAAATAAAATACCAAAATTTTCTTCTTATAATTTCATTGATTTTTTTATTTATATAAATGAATACATTTGCGGTGCGATTTGAGCGGCTTAACCCCCAAACCACAAACCAAAACTCAATGGTGGTTTTAGGAATTTTCGAAACCAAGCGGTTTGGCAGGAAGTGACCAAACCGGTCAAACTCGAGCACGAAAAAACCGTGTGGTCTGACCAATTTAGTCGGTTTGTATCTATTATAGGCTTTAAACTGAAAAAATTATAACATCTATCTCAAAAATAAAATTTATACTAATATAACATTATTAAAAAATATATCAAAATAATTGAATTATAAAACATCTATTTCCAAATTTTAGAAAGATATATTGAACAAGTTGAAAAAAATTAAACATGTCCACCCAAGAATAATTGGAATTTTGGACCAACCAGTGGAAGAACAATTTGGAATTTTGGATTTTAATTTTAGACGGATTTCAGATTTTTGCTGATTTATGGAACGTGGACAATTGAGAAGTGAAAACTTGATATCTTTGATATAATTTTTTTAATTGGGTCATAAAAATTGAGCTTACAACATGAAAACTAATCTATACTATATTATAAAGCATGGATAAAAAAACTCTTAAATACAAATTATTAGGCACAAGGTACCATCATTTTATGCAAGATTTTAAAAAACTCTTAATTTACAAGTATCAAAGCACAAGATACATATTACTACTGCAGACTTCTAACACCCACCAATTTGGTATGTGCAGGGTCTTCCTTTTATGCAGACATTTCCATGTATCACTATTAATTACTCTCTACGTCCCAAAATAAGTTTCTACATTACTATTTTTGTTTGTCCCAAAATAAAAGTCCACTTTCAAAAGTAAATTTTCATTTTCCCTTTCTACCTTTAATTATGTGATGGAGAAAATTTCTCTATCTATAATTAAGGGTAAAATTGTACTTTGCTTAATTAAAAAGTGTAATAATTACACACTCATAAAACTGTGTGTATTTTTCATTGTGGATATTTATTTTGGGCCGGATGGTGTAATATATTGTATTACTATAAATTTGCTTTAATTATATTAATAAATATGTAATTGGTTATTTTTTCTAGATGTCATTAAAATATAATTAAGATAATCACTGAATTCTAACAAAATACTTAATTTTATTATATAACAAACATTATATTATTAAGCCTAAATTAAACAAATTTATATAAAAAAAACATTACCACTTTCTCAAAACCATCCAAAATTGTATGAGCATTTCCAACAGTTATGTTAAAATAGAAAAAAGTGAGATTTTAGCAACTTTTTTGCTCCAACAACTATGCTATATCGTATGCTACTAAAATAGAGTACCTGTTGGAGTTGAATATAATTTTTTTTAGAGATTTTAAGTTTTTCTATTCTATTTTAGAAAAATTATAGCATAGTTGTTGGAGATGCTCTAACCCCTCAAATTTGGTAAGAACAACTAATTAAAAATCTCGATATATGTAACACCCTCAATTTGGAAAGAGCAACTAATTTAAAATTTACAATTATACCTCAGATAATGGATCAAACTTCGCGCGACAAGACAATACTTAGGATACAATTCTAGGATTTTCCATCATTAGCACAAATAAAGTCATACGTAGAAACTAACTCAAGGTCGGGTGTTACTAAACCTAAATACCAGTTGCTCTTCACAACACAAATGTGGAAGACTTCATCAAGCCACTTACTCTTGGCACTCAACACTTCACCAAAAACGCTCGAACCATTTCCCCCATACGGAACCTTATGCACATGTCGACAAATAAAAAGGTTAGGCTAACGCCTAGTGAGTTCAAGAGTTTACAACATGAAATAAATATATTTGCTAAAGGGAGAGAGAATAGTTTAAATCACAGACCCTCAGAAAGATTTACTTTAAATATCAAACGACACCATTTTCCAAAAGTACACCTTTAAAACAAGGAACCCAACATGAACCTTCTTTCGTAAAACCACTTTAATCCCAAACTCACCTAAAACGTGAATAGTAAGCAAAGCTCCCAATTTATAATAATACGAAATAAAACTTTACTTCTCGAAACACCTCAAACGTGGACGGGGCATAATACACAACCAATAAATCTTTAGTAAACAATTCTCCATAAGTAAAACGTCACCGAAAACATGGATAATAAAATGACACAATTAAATACCCAAATAACACCTTCCGGTGACGGGGGATACCCGATTCCATTGTACGTGGCGGAACACAAAGTTAAGCCATATAACTATGTTGTCGAACTACACATCAGATCATGACTGTATTGCCTGCTCTGCCGAGCTACACTTCCAGTCGGACTTTATTTCAAGTCCCAAACACCGTATCCCTTATTGACTGCTCTGCCGAGCTACACCTCAAAGATACACGATCTTAGTGCCTGTTCGGTCTCTAGCGGAGTTTCATCCTCAGGGTATCCACTCGACCCTTAGTGCCTACTCCCTAGCATTTAAGATAGAAGCCTCAGTTCCTTACTTGATAACTCTCGATGTCTAACCCTTGTGCATAATAATTAGACATCCAAACACAAGACCCATAGTCCCGAAGTACAACCCATGAGGGTTCCTCTTCGCCAAACAACCGGGACGACATTAATGCCAACACGACATAATTTCCCAAAGTGAGGATCCCAAGAGTCCTCACCATTACATACGACTGACTTACATGCCTATGGATCCAATGCAATAAAGTCTAAAATACATGACTCCAAATGAATGACACACGCACCCAAAACATGTATTCTCCAAAATAAAATGAAATAAATGCAACCCACACCCAAAGCTCCACTTAGGTTATTAAATCGGACAAAAGTCCCCAAGACCCGACAAATCCGAAAATCGAGCTAAAGACCCAACAATTTACGTAAATCTTCAATGGAAGCCAGTATAAACATCGAAACGCGTTTGACCAACAATTATGTAAACACTACAACCCAAGAGTAATTAATCCAAAACTTCTCATTGGTTGAAACAAAACGTTTTCCAAATGGACTCATCCCCTTCATGTTTCCAAAATGACTCTTAACACAATGATATGCGTTTTCCCATGGTTTATAAAATCGTATGCACCAACTGGGCAATTATATAAAATGACCTTCATTTATATACTATAACATCAAAGAAACATATCAAAATGATTTATTTATCAACATACCCAAAAATCCCAAAGATATGGGTTATATAAGTTTATAAAGTTAAACATTTTCAAATAACCAAAACTTATCAGCAGTTAACAATTTAGTGTCAAACACAAACACTTTAAAATAAATATTTTGGCATGTACATCATTTTCACAAATCAACTTGAATTCACCTCGCTAGATTTAGGCTAAATCTATATTTTACCCCGCTTTAAGCTTCCTTGAAAAATCCGAGTCCACAAGCAAAATCCTTCAAAAAACCTAGATCCATAGATTTCCAACCATAAATAAGCATCTTCAAACATAAAGAATTGATCTCCAAACATCTTATAACAAAAATCTCTATTTTGGCCAAAACCCTAATTTGGCCTATCTTTCCCAAAATCAACCAACCCCAAGTTGGATAAATAAAAACACTATGAGGTCAAAGATGAAGCATTTGTAACTTGATTAAAGTGTTAGAAAGAAAGTGGATGAACTTACAATAGTGGGTTTTGATAGAACTTAAAACCCTAGATTTCCTTGAAGAAGACTTCAATGGAGATGGTGGAATGGTAGCTTCTTGAATCCTAGACTTCCAAGACTTGGATGGTGATGGAAATGCTTCAAAATCAAGGTGAATGGCCATAGGAATGGCTAGGGTTTGAACCAAGAAGGTGGGAATCGGTTTGGGAGAGAAGGGGTGGAATTTGAGAAGTGAGAAATGAGAAAAAAACTGAAATTCGCGACTTAACAGCAGCCTGGGCCACTGGTGCGACAATGCCCAGGGCAATGTCTCCTGGAAATGTCACCAAGCTCCCCCTGGACACTGTTCCTTCTCTGCGACTATGACATTGCGACTATGACACTGTCTTAGTCGTCGGACATTGTAGCGGGACCTTTCCGGGGCCCCGAAACTCAATTTTTCAATGTCAACACTCCCGATACTCCAAGGGACTTTAGATAAAGCTTCCTCAACAAAATCCCACCGTCAACCAGTCACAGAAACGTCCGGGTGGCAATTACTTACCAAAAATTACGGGTGTTACAATATAATATCAATTAAAGGACAAAACTTCCACTTATACATCAATTTCCATCTACCTCAATTTAAAATTCTACAATTAACCACAACAATTATAAAACTACAGTCTTATATACAAGGACTAAATCGAAGTCGGGTGTTACTTAACCCAAATGCAAGTTGCTCTTCCCAAAACCAATGCGAAAGACTTCACCAAGCAAATCGCTTCTCGAGCTTACAACAAACACTCATCTCTTCATAGTGTCACTAGCACTAACCCAAAACGGAACCTGATGCACATACCGACAAATTAAAAGCTTAGGCTAACGCCTAGTGAGTTCAAGAGTTTTAACATGAATAAATATATCTTTAAAAGAAAAGAATTCAGTTCAAATCAAGATTTTTCAAAACGATTTACTTTAGAAATGGAAACGACTCGTTTTCCCATAATATACCTCTCTAAGGACAACGCTCCGATACAACATTATGTATAAACCGATGCAACCCAAAACTCACTCAAAACGTGAATGTAAATCGACTCCCAATTTATGATAATGTAAATAGCACTTCATATCCCAAAACACCCCAAAACACGGGCGGGGATTAATACTCAACCCTCCCATAAAACATGGAATAAATTCATGTATGCAAAATGTCCCCGAAAACAAATATATAAAAGACTCAGCCCGAAGACAACACTGTAACACCCTAAAAATTTGCGGAATAAAAATTCGAAATTTCTGAAATATGACGGCTATAAATAGATAAAAACCTGGTTATAAAACCTGCTAAAAATCAATCCCAAAGTATCATCCTGATAGAACGGGGAAACAACACTATAATCATTACAATGCATCAATTGAAAGATAGATTAACAACCTAATAATCTAACTTAAGTAAGAAAGATTAATGTTGGGTGTTGCTATTCTTCCAAAAGGTATATTCACTATTTCAAAATGTCGGTCTATACATATCCCAAAAAGACCGCTCTTGCCCCCAAAGCTAACCGCTCAGTCCCGACGAGCCCCACCGGAGACCTGACCTGTTATACATGTCATTTTAAGAAAAAGTGTTAGGCTAAAGCCTAGTGAGATCAAACATGTGCAATTTAAGCAATTGAATATGTAAATAAGTAAAAAGGTTTTTTTTTATACAACAACGATAAGATATTAATAACAGTAATGTTCTTTGAAATATAACAAATACCTCTTGGGTTAACGGGGGAGACCTGCCTACTAACCCGAATGACGGAACACAAAAGTAAGTCATTCGATGGGTCAGTAAAGCCAATAAACACATAAAGTACACGCAAGGGATGTCAGGCTCAGTAGCTTTAAACATACACCCACGGAAACTCAAGTTCAACCCCGAGGGGTTCCTACGTCGAGCTCCTCATCCAATATCGTAGTACTTGAGCACGGAGGACTTATACCACATCCGATGCCTAACGTGCCTCGACGTGGAAAACTGGTCATCCCAACGTCGGACAACAATAAACCAAATACGGGGTCATGACTCCCAATGCATCAAATAAGCCAAATAATGCGCATAAGGCCCAACCAGAAATCCCAACAATAGTTAACATACAATAAGTGACATGAAGGGTAATTCCGACCAAAACTACTTCCATTGTTTACCAAGAAACCATTAGTAAAAATATAGATGATTCCCTTTTTATTTCAAATCCTCAAAATATGAAGTGAGTTTAATATGCAAACTTATCAGCAGTTAACCACAATGCCAATATTTCCAAATTCATAGTTTTGCATAGCAATGCTATTCTCTCAAAGGTATAACCCAAGTAAAACAAGCTAAAGAACATTATTAAAGCTCATAAATCGTTATTTCCCAAAAATCACCACAAATACTTATATCTCCAAAGTTAGCTTTAGCAAGATATTCCACAAATCAAATATATGAAAGAGGAGATATTAGGTATTCAAAATCAACCTTTTGACATGTATAAAGTTTAGTAAAATGGGTAAGAACTCACCTTGGTAGTTTCCTTAAGAAATAAACCAAACCCTAGAAATGGAGGAGATGAAAAACCACTTGAGAGCTCACCACATTACTTCCTAAATGTTAAGGACCATCATTAATGACTTAGAATCACCATAAATGATGAAAGAGGTTGCAAGGAAGACTTACTTACTGATTTTCGGCAGAGAGAAACGCACACCAAACCCTAGAATCAGATATAAATGACTGAAATCGCGACCTACACATTTTATACCCAAACCCCCGCCGGCGATAATGACACGGCGACTATGCCAATGGCATAGTCGCGGGAAACCACCCACCCGCGGTACACACTGGGCGACAGTACCCTGCGATTGTGACCATGTCATTATCGCGTGGCACAATCGCGAGAAATGTACCGTATGTCATTGACCTCCGACGATTGTGCCCTCCGCGATTGTGACACAATGTCACTCTCGCGGGCATAGTCGCGAGCAACCCAAAATCTCCAAATATTGATGTTTTTCAATCCACGATGCTTAAACCAAACAACCTCGATAATATATAGGTAAATCCATAAGATCAGAAGGTTCCAGAAATGAAGAATAATACATAGGTTCTCAGAATTCGGGGTGTTACAAACACCTTTCGGTGACGGGGGAGACCCGATTCCATTTAATGTGACGTACACAAAGTAAGCCATACATTATGTTAAATTGGTATTAAGTATCGGGCTCTACGTCTTTCAGTATACACCCATAGATACTTGCATGGAGGACTTACACCATACCGAAGATGCCTAACTGCGCCGCAATGGGGAAAACTAGCGTTCCACCATTGGACAAATAATAAAAGCATCGAGCTCGGCATCTTTCAGCGTACACTCATTGATACTTGCACGAAGGACTTACAACCCAATCCGATGCCTAACGTGTCGCGATGTGGAAACCAAGTCGTTCCATCATCGGACAAAGTGATAAAAGTGCTCATGGATCCATAGCAGACGGGGCTAAAATATTACATGACTCAAAACGAATGAACTAACACATTCAAAACATGTAATTCTCAAATAAGATGCAGTAAATGCAAATCATAACCAAGCGCTCTACATTGAGATATTAAAACCGAACAAGTGTCCCCAAGACCCAACAAAATCCAAACCGAGCCATAAGCTCAACCAATCCAAAGACCCAAAGTTGAAAATCATAAAATGAAATCAAACGTACACGGCCCACAATAATGCAACCCATGCTTCAAAACACACAAATAACTCCAACATAATTTAGATTGGGATAAAACATTTTCCAAGTGGGTTTATACCTTTTATCCTTTCAAATCATCCCATAACACCTAATAAAATGCATTTATACTAAAAAATATACTCCATGAAATAAATCATTAAGATACCCAAAACATATAATTTATTTATCAAAATACCCAAAATCCCAAATGTGGGTGTTTTATAAGTTTATAAAGTTTAACACTTCCAAATAAACAAAACTTATCAAGTGATCAACAGTTAACAGTTCCATGTAAAACATATAAACACTTTAAAATAGACATTTTGGCATGTATACCGTTTTCACAAATCAACTTGAACCCACCTTGCTAGATTTAGCCTAAATCTAGATTTTACCCCCAAAACTTGAATCTCCTTTGATGAAGGCTTGAAATCTTCAAGAAATCTCCCTAGATATTAGATCCAACACATCTACAAGGTTTCCTTCATCACACAAGTCATCAAAATCACACCCAAGTTGAAGGATGAAAGGAAAAATGATGTAAACATCAAACCCTAGCTTAACATTAAGAGATATGAGAAGCTTACCACCAAAAAATACTCTTGGATACTTCAATAAACTTCAATTCTCTTGATACATACTTGAAGATCTCTCAAAAACGAAACCATAGCAACTTGAATCATCAAAATCGGATCTAGGAGGAGAAAGTTATGAGGAAATGAAGTTAGATCTCCAAAAATCGCGCATAAAACCCTCAGATCGTTTCCTGTGGTTTGGCCCGTGGCTTGGAAGCCGCGGGGTAAACCACGCGCTTCCTCAATATCAATCCAGAGGGTTCTGTGGCCTAGGTTGCGGCCTAGGGTCGCCCACCAATCCGCGGGCCTCCGAAAACCTCCATTTTTCGCGTCCGATTACTGTTTTGGCTATAACTTCTTCGTTTTAACTCCGATTTTGCTCCGAAAAGAACCGTTGGACTCGTATTTGGATTCTTCATCCAACAAAACTATAAAATCTAAGATTCAAGCCCAAAATATTAATTCTTATATTTTTCTTAAAATACTGATTTATATACTAACTTGAAATTATATCTTTCAAAAATCGGGGTGTTACAATCCTCCAACCTTAAAAGAGATTTCGTCCTCGAAATCTAGGTCCCCATGGAATGTTGACCGCAGAATTGGTTGCCTCTACTCCGCTTGCCAAAACTACTCCTGTAACCTCGTGATGGTCTTCCCGATAAATGTCCCCTTGGCACATCACATTTATATTCGAGTGAACAATTAACTTACTACCGTAGCCTTTAACCCCGAGACTGCGGTTGTCTCTCAACCTTGGGTGATACGTATTACCTCAAAGATAGTTTATGATCTCAACTTCTCACTGGCCAATTCACCTCAGATCCACATGTTTCTGAGCCCAAAACACCGACATCAAACCCCAAAGAATTCTCAAAATTCTTAACGATCCATTCTTGATATTAATAAGATCGTCCTTCCAAGGCGTGCCCATACGCTCTCCGGGTAGCTGGTTAATGAAAATCCGGATATTATTCAACTCCGATCTCAAGACATTCCCTCAATAAAGTCTTTACCACATCGGGAAAACCTATACACACTAATACTTAATTACCAACATCTAATCTTCCTTTAAATTTCACCACCGAAAGGTCATCAATTCTCAGGATCTAACGGGGTACCTCAAAGTATTCCAAGATTCATTGACTTCAAGTCGCCCGCAAATCACCAAGTCACTTGTGATACTAAATTAGAGAAGCGGACGACCTAGGTCACGGGGCAAGTCTCCTGCAAACCACCAAGTCCCCTAACCTGTATTATTACATGTGATCAGGGTGTTAATATGTTTTTGCATAATGAAGTTGTTCTCGTTTAAACCTCCACCTATACACACACAGATGCCCGTTTTATGGGATTTTATGGGCCTTAGGCGTATGTAAAATCAGGAGCCCTCCAAAAAAAATTAATAGATATTTTTCATTAGTAAAAAACTGAATACAAGAAATGCTAATAATTCATTGTGGGAGGGGGGGGGGATCTTATTCTTATTTACTATAGATAAGGGAGTACTTAATATTTATGTACTCCTTATTAGGTAATTAGCAACCAAGAATATAATGTACTAAAAACAATGATAGTTTTGAAATCCTAATATATAGATATGAGTTTGAGCATCTACTATGGTTTTGTAAGTTTTTTAAAATGTAAGATTTTCTTAGTTCATAATAAGAATTATGTGTTATTTTGATACAAAAAGAGAACTTACGTAGAGAAAGTAATCGTGAGAGTCAATAAAATATCAATGATAGAGAAGATTATTAAGGTTTTCTAGACATATAAACAAATGAAGATGATTAAGAATATGGAAGAAAAGTTGATTCATTAAAATCCAATAAGAATAAACAATGAATGAAACATATAATCTGCAAACTCAATGAATTGTTGCTTGAGCATTTAAATATAACCACACATTGTGGTGTGTAGTGGAATCCCAATGAGAGATGGAGAAGTCAAATAGTTGATGAAAATATTTGAATTTTCTTTTCCTTCTTTTCTTGCTCCACTAAATAAGATGTTAGAATTAAAAGTTTATAGAACATGACATATATAAGAGATAAGACTGAATACGTTTAGTAGAAAAAAAACTATTTATTAATTACTAAACCATGTAACACATCATTTTTTTTTGAACAACAAAGAGAATTATATTACCGACTAAAGTATTGATACAACAAGTTTACCCACAACATCACCGGAAAAATCAAATAACAAACGACCAAACTACAAACCCACACAAGAAAAAAGGAACACCGGGGGCACCGAAAGTCATCGTTTGTGAGAGGCAAACTAGACCATGTAACACATCATAACTCATAAGAACAATAGATAGGTCGTCAAACAATGGTACAAGATCATCTCGAGAAGAAAAAATATATATAGCAATAACCAACAAAAGCAATTACGCAAACTATATAAGAAAATAGTAATAGTCATTATAAGCAGACATAGATAAAAATATTCAACAAAAACATACAACAACAACAACAGTAAGCACATGAGCTCAAAGTTGTTATCCATTGAATTGTTGAAGCAGATAGAGATAGCCAATAACATTAGACCTTTAAAAATATAACATTATGGTGTATATGATTACATGCATGATATACAAGCTTAATCATATATGATTAAATACATCCAAAAAACTGTAATCATATATGCTATGAGACTTCTAGGGGTGAGCAAAGGCGGGTACCCGCCTAAAATTTCCGGAACCGGAACCGACGGTTCTTGGAATGAAGGAACCGGAACCGGTTACACCGGTTCTTTATATTTGGGAACCGGGTACCCACTATTAAATTTTAATTTTTTTTATCATTTATATTATAAAAGGGTAAATATTAATTATATTACAAAATCCAAACGTAAACAAATAAATACCACAAACGTGAAAACTAATAAGATAAAAACTAAAAACTAATAAATACTATAAACGATGCTTACAAAACAAATAAATACTACAAACGGTGCTTCTAAAACACTTCACGTCATTAAAATTAGTTGATGCTAATAAATACTACAAACGATACTTCACTAAAAGGTGATTTATTAAATTTTTATAAATAAATAAAATATATTTTATTAAAAAAATAGCGGGTACTCGCCGGTTCCGGTTCTGGGTACCCAGCAGGACCAGGTACCCAACGGGTAACGGTTCCAAAAAAATGAGAACCGGAACCGGTCCCGATCGGTTCCTCATTTTAGGAACCGGAACCAATCACCTCGGTTCCGGTTCCAGAACCAGCAGTTCCGAAGCGGTTCCGGTTCCAAAGGCGGGTACCCGCTTCTGATGCTCACCCCTAGAGACTTCTCGACTTATAGCAAAATGTTTAACTTCTCGCATGATCTCTACCCCCCTCTCTCTCTCTTTATATATATATATATATATATATAGAGAGAGAGAGAGAGAGAGAGGGAGGTTCATACGAGAATGATAACGATTTAAAGGAATAAAGGGACAATTCTGGACCAATCATAATTATTAAACAAATAATTAATTTTTTAAATAAAGAAATTTATAAAAGGGTATTTTGGTCTTTTTTACTCCTATTTATTTTAGGATAATCACTACTAAATATAATTATTTCCTAATTATTAGCTTTCTATCTCTATCTCTCTCTCTCTCTTTCTCTCTCTCTCTCTCTCTCTCACGAGATTTAAACCACAAGATGTCACTGGTTTTCAATGAGGAAGGATTAACCAAAGGGTTGGATCTGGATTCACCGGTCGTTCCATCCTATCGTCCATGGCAATGTCGCAATCCACGGTGGCTTCCACCACTCCTCTGCCGGCAATACCACCGCCACCACTCTCTGTCGCGACAACATCTCACCGACACTCTGCGAAGACTGCGTCAAAAACTCGATTCTGTCACTCCGTCGCACCTGCCACAACCAAACGGAGGCGGCTGTCTGGTACGCCGATTGTATGGTCCGTTACTCCGATCGGAAGATCCTCGGAGTGCTCGACAACTGGACCTCCGGTAACTTATCCAACACGGCGATTGTTGTCGACGTTTCGGAGTTCAACAAGGCGTTGAGTGATCTGACCACTAGGTTAAAGGCGTAGGCCGCCGGCGGTGATTCGGTTCGGAAATTTGCGTCCGAAAATGTGACTTGGGGACCGGATTCGCTAACGATCTACGGCGTTACGCAATATTCGCCGGATTTATCGAGAGATCAGTGTGATAGATGTATAAATGGTACGATTATTGGAATCCATGATTGTTGTATAAATGGTAATATTCTGTTTTTCCATATCCAATTTATATGGAAACATTTTGTCTAATATTTAGAACAAAATCACATATGATTTTGGTGTTAAGTATTATAGTCAAGTTATATAGTACAAAATCACATATGAACATATGATTTTGGTGTTAAGTATGAATTTGGTGTTAAGTATTTAGAACAACATCACATATGATTTTGGTGTTAAGTATTATAGCCAAATTATTTAGTACAAAATCATATATGATTTCGGTGTTAAGTATGAAGTTGATGTTAAGTATTTAGAACAAAATCATATGTGATTTTGGTGTCAAGTATTATATCCAGGTTATTTAGTACGAAATCATTTGTGATTAACATGATAAAACCAATTTTGAATTCATTATAGCAGCGAATCATTTATGATTACCATGATAAACGAATTTTGAATTTTATAGCAGCAGATCACTTGTGATTAACATGATAAACCAAATTTGAATTCATTATAGCAGCGAATCACCTGTGATTATCATGATAAACGAATTTTGAATTTATTTTCAGAAAAAATGGGGAGAGATTGAGACGTGTTGAGATAAATTAGGAAGGGATTTTTTTTATTTGAATTAAATATTATAATCCTTTTTTTTGGAAGTTAATACTGTCCTAAATTATCTATAACATAATATGACTTTATTGCCCTTTTACTCTTAATTTTAGAAACAATTATTTTTGGAATTAATTTAAAAAATGATTGGCTGAGAATTATCCCTTTATTCTTTTAAACACACTATGTTCTCGTTTGAACCCACCCATATATATATATATATATATATATATATATATATATATATATATATATATATATATATATATATATATATATATATATATATCATAACAAATATTTGCAACAGCCACCATATGCATTATGGGAGAATGGAATGGTTGAATGTCATTAAAATTGGTAGTTGAATATGAGGTGGGTCTGTGAAGGATTTGGTCAACAACATTTCTTAATCATCATTTTATCTCCGTGAAACAAAAAGTATGGTCTTTAATTATTATCTTGGATACTATTAATTTGAGAAGCAACTGATTCAAATACTATATGTTATTATTATAAACTTACTTGATTAAACATCAAACAACATGGGTATCAAAAATACTTAATTTGGTTTGTAGAATGATATATTTTTAATGAAATTTAATTACTATTATAATTATCATTTATTATTCGGATTACATTAAAGCAAACAACACCAAAAAGTTCAACTAAAATGAAATAAAATCCATTCACCATTATCAAATCAAATTCAATTTTATTCTAATTAGTAATTCGGATGAGTGTTGTTGACTTATGATATGCAAAAACATTTAAACCATTGGAAGGCTATTAAACACATTCACAAGACAAATACATGATCCTTCCCTTTAAAAAACAGAACAAAATGTCTCAAAATTTAATGAATTTTGTCCTATTTCTTATTTAATATAACAAGCAATTCTTTTCTAAATATATATATATAACAAGGTTTTAAAATGTAACAAAGTTTACTATCTTTTACCCATTTTAATTGACAACCTACCAATATTGTAACATTTGATTACATGAAGATTGTCACCCACTTCACCGTAAGTCCGTAACCCTTTCGTAAACAATTGGTAAACCTTTCATAAACGTGTATCCACGCTATTAAATATTACAAGATCAACAGCATACCGTTCATAATGAGTACAAAATAGAAAATTTATTACATCAATAGATAAAAATGGTACATTGAATAAGGTAAGGGTTCAAACTAGAATACCTTCATTTAACGAAACGGGATAACACTTTTTTTTGCTATAATCGATCACATGTAATACTAAATCAGATACGCAAACAACCTACAAGAACTAGGTTGCAGGTTAAGTACACCACCAGGTCCCTCACGTGTATTATCACATGTGAAAAGAATGTTCTCGCGTTTTTGTAAAATAAAAGTGTAATCGTTTGAACCTCATCTCCACCTAAAAAATAAATCAAACTTCCCCAGTTGGTTGATCACAAAGTTTTGCTCATTTTATTGAAAATTTGGTAAAAGCACATGACCAAATGTCAATATGGTTACTGTTTTTATCTTGGCTGAACAACTACCAATCAAAAGACAATGCAATTAAACATTTGCCTATGATGATTTGCAGTGAACTCAAAGGTTGGAAATGGCCTATTTTTGTAACCTAAAAACATCAACTTGAACCATATTTTTTCAAAGGGTACTCCAAACCTTGATTCAATAAACCTCGAAAGAACATTATATGGCTAAAACTAACAAGTCGAAGAATACTTATCGGATGAGCTTATTAGCTATGAGCTATAACCACATCCTGGCTGCATACCAGACCATAGAGGAAGGTGAGCATCCAGCTGAAGAACAAACTGGCATTCCAGCTCCTTGGGTTCGACTTATTACAGCCCTACAACGGAAAACAGATTGAAGCAACAAGTAATCGTCAATGTCATGTTTGTGCAACTAGGGTTCCTGGATCTCTTATAAAAGAACCAAAACTAAATTAGTAATCACTAAAAACATCATATTTAAAAGGGTCGATCACAAAACAGCCAAAATTGGAGTTCAAACATATCACAAAATGACCCACAGTTCCAAATTAGCACAAAATGACCGCCTATGTTGCAAAAACACTGAGCAAAACCTTTTTTTGGCATATTTTATTCCATTTTGTGGTCCCACTTTGAAAAAGGCGAGCATAACCCTCAATTTTTTGGGTCCATTTTGCTAAAACGAGGGTTTTGCCGACTCTTTTTTGCAAAATCGACTCACAAAGTTAGATAAAATATGTCAAAAAGTACATATTGCAAAAACATTTTTTTTTGGTAACCATGGGTGTCAGGCTGGCTTGCACGTACCTCGACTAATCCCATAAAGCCCCAAGAACAACCATGAAAAGTGGGGGTTTACTCGTGCTTTTTGTGGTAAGTGCGGCTAGTTTGTGCTAGTTTGGAAAAAGTTGGTCATTTTGTGAGGCACCCTTTGTAGCTAATTCTTAAAGTACAGTAAACAACCGATTCATACCAGGGGTGACTGAATGACTCTTGATAGATCTCACTATGTATGCTTCCCATCATGTAATTGAGCATTCTTTGATGACTTGAAGGATTCAAGAAACTTTGTTGCTGTCTCGAACTCTTGCTTCTGCCTTTGCTTGTCCCAATGGTGCTCAGCCGCCAATACCTCGATCACACGGGGGAGTGCTCGGCCTGCTGCATCAGTATCCAGAAAAGCAAGTCGGGATCTTCTAGCAATGAAATCTACTGCAGATTCACAGTACTCATTTCGAGCACAATAGGCAACCTCAGCTTCAAGGTATGGGTACCCATGGGCAAGCCGCTTGCCCAGATTTTCATCCTACAAGAATAGCAGTATAGATAAAGAAGCTCAGTAAAACCATTTGGCAGTCAGAAGACATAATAAGTTCAGGAGAGGCTGTGTTAACAAGAACCATCAACACTGTAGAGAAATGGTACTCCCTCCATTCCATGAAAGTTGAAACTTTTAATCAGGCACTTCCGCACTTGGTTTAAGAAAGTGTCAGCAATTGATTAATCATCTTAATTAATAACGAATAGAGGGATTTTGTGAACCTAAATCTCATCAATTTTCTGCAATGATGAAAATGTGCGAATAGGTAACTTTAACATAAAAAATTGCCAAAAAGAAAACGTTATATTTTCATGGAATATCCTCGAATGAAAATTGTTTCGATTTTCATGGGATATCCAAAAATGTAAATTGTTGCAATTTTCATGGGAATGGGACAAAGAGTGCATCGGTAGTTCGGTACATGTTAATTGTTATGATAGTAGGGGTAAATGTATTCCAGCTATTTTCATATAGACCGCATGTTAGGGCAGCTCTAATTTACAAACAAAGGCTATGATATGAATTGTGAAATCGATTGACCTTCTGGAAATAAGAACTCTATCCATTCAGCTCCCAACACAAATAAGAAGCCCACTCTACAATGTGCTCAAATGGCATAGCGCATCTTTTTAGTCTTGCAAGTGATATTGTCATTCGCAACTGCTTATGCCTCCTGGGGACAACTATGCTTTATTACTCTCAGGTTGGCCTTGGTAACTAAAAAAAAAAAAAAAAATTTGTTGTAGACTAATTTGCTTCTAGCTCATGCCTCAAAGAGATGGAAATTGGAAGATAGTAGATCAAACATCTACACCAAGTATTCATGAAAATGTAGAGAATGTAGTACAAACATGAAACATCCCTGCATTTCTCACAGCAGTTCCATCTACACTTCCTACTGATACTAGTCAAAATGAAGGAAAAACGCGTATCCTATAAATATATAAATGGGTGACCACACATAAAATACCATCATCTTATTTATAGAGTGCTTCAACTGGATGAATTCACTTCTTGAATCCTGTCCTTTCCTAATCCCGAATAGTATTGAAAGAAGCTCAACAGAAACAGATACTACTTCTCAACATTAGCGCACATCTCAAGCAGCAGAATTTCTAAAGAGATGAGTAATGCCATGGAAATTGGGAAGCACAAACATCTTACTAATATGTAATTGACAACAAGATAATTTGACTGATGTAGCACATGCACTTTAGATAAGGGCAAAACCTGAGCTATGACAGCTACTCTTTCAGCCATGGTACCATACGAATGAGACAAATGCTTAGCAGCAGCGGTATCCATAACTCCACGAACAATTTTACCACTATGTGCCACCTTCATTCGCACATATTCTTGAGCAAGCACGGTGAAAAATGCTGGATCCCATCCATCTCCACCCACTAGACGAATGTTGGACGTCAAACTGCTGTTTGCTGGGTTCAGCTTTCCAGACTTGATAGCTGCGTCAACTGCATCTTCAGCCATGCTGAAATTGGGAGATATTTTAGCACAATACTAACACAACAGATGCCCACATAAGTACAGTAGGCAAAAGACAAAAATGAGAGATAATATTTGAACAACCACAATCATGGTGAGTGATTTGAGAATTAAAATCCACTAGTCCAGCTACCAAGCAATTAAAACAATAAAACGTTTGGAGAAAGGTATAAAAAGGTTGCTTGGTTTGTTTATATCATTATTAAGGAACCAATCAGAATAACATAAAGCTACCTTCTATATGTGGTCCACTTTCCACCAGTAATCGTGATCAAACCAGGAAAATCTTCACACACAACATGATCCCTTGAAATGCTCTCTGTGTTTTTTGCATTCGGATCAGTTGCCAAAGGCCGGATTCCGCTCCAAGCAGAGAGAACATCTGTGCGCCGTACCTATACAACCCAGCACATGTAGGTCTCAACAAACCAATACGAGAACAAAATAACAAACAAAGGAGGCATCTAAACGAATCATTTCTATCTCTCATCATGAGAGGAAGCCCTATAGGACCACAGTTCAACTGAGAAACTTAAAAGATTCAACTAACGAGTAACAAAGGTATACTACAAATGAGCTTATCAACATAGTTTCATAATCACTTCAAGTTTCTCTGAATAGTCTGCTTGAACCACAATCATTTTAGGTATATTGACAAACTTATCGGTGTATTACAAAAGGATGAGTATCAAAGAATTATAGACGGTTAGAATAGATGTTCACAGAAGTATCATACGACCAAACCCCTATGCACATATCTTACTTGTTGAAGAAGAAAATTCACTAAGCTTCTTCGATAAAAAGTAGCAGGAGATGGCTCCAATAAAAAAATGATGTCTTAAAAGTTGAAAGTTAAATGTTACACTAGAATTTTTTTACATGCCATGCTATGTAGAGAAAAACATTCCAACGGAATACGAAACAAACAAGTACATGCCAAAGTCACATACATACAAATATTAAAAGTAGATGCGTACATAGCAACAAGAAGACCCTCTAGAAAAGGCTTCAACAGTAACACAGCCCGCTAGTCCTCAAACCATAAGAATAACCGTACATAAAGCCAGCTTGCAACAAATAAATTATAGATTAAAAAAACAGTTCACATCGCAAACAATACCCATGTTTATCTAGGGCAACCAGGTTGAAGTTCAGGAGCCTGAGATAGGTAAAGGGATGATTTTTGTGCAGAACTATACAAATACCCATGCTCCATCATTTCCTTGGTTTTTAAGAGTGAAATTTTTTAGGGAAGGCATGAAAAGCTAGCAAATAAATTAATGATGTACAGTGCAAGTTAAGGTGCAGAATGCGGAAAAAAAAGAAGAAGCCTAGCTCTCAAGGAAGTGAAACCTACAAACCTTAACATTAAGATAATCACAGATAGCATCCAGGATAAATTCAATTTCGTCCTCATGAGGTTCTGGTAGCATGGTAATGCTGGTACTGGAGTCGGTTGTACCAGCAACTGTCCTTCCTAACCATGGGAGCATGAATACAACACGTCCGTCCTTTGTCTTGGGAACAATCAAGCCCATTCCATCAGGAGAATAATAGTCAGGCAGCACAATGTGCACACCACTGCTAGGACAGATAATTGGGTTTGCATCTTTATCAGCCAATTTTCTAACAGAGTCGCAAAATGGTCCAGCCGCGTTAACAACAACTTTTGCATATGCATCAAACTCCATGCCTGTAAACTTAAAGACAAGTAAGAATCAAAGAAAGTATTTCAATACACAAGATGCCCAAGTTATGTATCACTAGAAATTGTGGAACAAACAAATAACAAAAAGACAGAATCAGGATGAGGTACATAGATACAGGTCTCCCTGACTTCCTGAGTGTCTTATCAGGAGAAAGTAAGGAGTTTCGAGTGTCTTATCAGGTAAATAGAACTCAGGTATGGCAAGAGAACAATAATACTTGTTTCCAGACCTAATTAGCAGCAGCTAGGGATGTAAATGAATCGAGCTTTTACCGAGCTACTCAAGCTCGTTTATCTCGAGCTCGAGCCTAATAATTATCGAGCTCGAGTCAATCTCGAACACAAAATAAAGCTTGTTTATCTTAACGAATCAGCTCCATAACACCAATGTTTGACTCGACTTGTTTGAAAGCTTAATTAAACTTTACGAGTTGAGTCGAGCCATTCGAGCATACATTTTTTAGAGTCGGACATATTTATATGTTTACAAATTATATAATCAAAATATAAAAAACATCGAGCTTGAGTAAATAAAAGAGTTAATCGATCTCGAATTCGAGTTCATAAACGAGCATCGAGCCCAAGCTCGAGCCCAACTTTGAAAACGTTAATTGAGCTCGAGTCGAGCATGAATAACCTGCTACTCGATTCGACTCGGCTCGTTTACACCCCTAGCAGCAGCAACATATTTTTAACTATGCATATATACAAAGAGACAAATCAGGTTCACCTCGGCATGCAGTGTGCTGCTAATGCAAGAATATAAAATGTGACAATACAAGACTGGATTGCCAATGATGTTTCCAACAAACTTCCATATTTTTTTGGTTTATACTCAAACGTTTATACAGCTTACTACTGCAATAAAGTAAAAGCCAAAAGGACAGTAATTCATCAACAGGAATAGAAGAAAGAAACATAAACCAATATAACACGCATATCATGTGCGTGTCATCTGATAACATCATAATAAAATGCTGTTATTTTTTACCTGATAAATTGTCCCGAATCCGTGCTCCTATTATCCTCTCCCCACCATCCTCTTTAAGAAATGATACAACTTCGACATGATTAAGTACAGCGGCTCCTGCTAATGCAGCCGTGCATGCTAAGCCAACATTAACCCGTGCATCATTCATTTGTCCGTCATAATAGACTACTGTTCCCTTCAAACTTCTATCTTTGCCTTTCCTTGCAAGTGTGGGGAAGAGTTCCACTGACTCTTGTGCAGAATAGTACCTAGATAGATGAAGTAGACGTCGTCCTGCCACCAGATCATACATTTTCAAGCCCACCCAATAGTATAGTGCCTCAAACCAGCTAAAACATGGTGTCATGCAAGGTAAAGCATGGCACAGGTGCGGAGCATTATCAATAACCTGTTTACGCTCCTCTAATGCATGAAAAACCAGCTTTAGTTGCCCATAATCTAAATTGAATACTGCTTTTTCCAAGTAGCGAACACCTAAAAAGTCATAAAAGCAAAGACATATGGTTGGTAAAGAATAAGAACAGGTAATAATCCATTATTTATTAACCACAAAGGTTGTGGCGTACTGGTTAAGGCCCTGGGGGATGTGGTGGAATATCCCATCTACCCAGGGTTCGAATTCAGGCGTACACAACAATTGTGGCCACTGAGGTTTAATCAGGTCTTACAGTCAAAAATTTGCCAAGGATTAGTCTAGGCATAGCCTAGGACACCCTTTCCAAAAATAATAATAATAATAATCCATTATTTATTGATGAATGGAGGTCCCCTCCATCTTGTTTTTGACAAAATTTAAGGAGATGGCCATGTATGTACTATGACTCATTATTTGGATCATTGGATACATATTCATGGGCTTCGTCAAAAAGATTTTCCAAATTTACGTTAACAATGTTAGCACATGTGGAAAAGGATTCTTTTGGCGCTCATACTGCTGAATACATCATCACCAGATTCAAATTCTCTTAGTAGCAACTGCAATCACTGGCAACTATCCAGTGAAATTTCATCAATTCAAAACAGCAGCTCCATATTGAAGTTTAGCAGCTCAAGTATCTAATGATGTGGTTTAAGTAAATTGAATTATTCCTTCCAAGTTCTAAATTGTGTAATGGGCAATACACTTAAGAAGGCCATTCTGGAACTTTACATAGCCATTTACTTTCCTTTCACTCCTTTTAACGTTTCACACTTCAGAGGAAGAATCATTAACAGCCATCTACTTTTTGTAATTTTCAGTTCATTTCCTTATTCTTATCGACTCTTGTCGTGGTTATGTGCCTATTATCACCAGATATGAAAGCTTTTTCACTATCAAGGCTGCATTTAAAACACTGAAAACAATAATCCTTGGGAAGCAGTGCAATCATAAGTTCCTCTTAAAATATTTGTTTCTTTTCAGCTCTATGCAAGCCTCCTCTAGAAGAAAAGAGAAGCCCTCTGAGATATTAATCTAAATCCAAGCGCAGGAAACATTTCTTTATGAAAGTCCTTTTGTCTCACTGGTTGTTTTCTCCACAGTGTAGAGCAATTTGCAGTTCTAATCAATTTTATGTTATTAACTTAATTAAGCCCATCTGCTTGGAAAATCCAGAAATAAACTGAAACAAAATAGGGTTGAGAGCTCAATGATTAAACACCATGGTACAAAATTAACTTTTCTAGATGAAAAAAGAATGTGTGTCTAGAGTACTTATTGTGTAGTACCAAATACACTAGAAAATTATTCTAAACTTGGGATAAACAAAAGTTAGTGATAGTGAATCAGTTATCTGCATTATTTATGTAATCTCTCAGGTTGTAACACCTCATCGATATTGGATCAGTTCTCTGCATCCTTTGTTGGGGAATCCAAGTATCGTGGTTTGTAAAGACTTGGATAATTTCTGGATCATGAACTTGGAATCACTTTCCAAATACTATATTTCGCCATGCCTTGGCCCTTGGGTTAACACGAAATTAGTACCGAGATAATCCAGAAACTTCATACCCGTTTTAAGGCACAAAAACATGTGTATATATATACACACACCAGATCAACCGTTTATGTATTTATAAAGAGATCGAAAGTTACGAGCGGTTTGGTGGTGAATATGTAACGGCACGACAGTTAGAACGCTAACGGATAAGATTTAGTGACAGTTACAACTGACTCAGAAACTCTCAGTTAGAAGCTCTAGAAGAGATATCACGATTAGAAGCTTTGAGCCGAACAGAGGCTCTAAACACAAGCTTTTTGAAAACAGAACTCACAAATAAGGAGGCTCTGAACAGAAGGTCCACAGGCTCTGAACCACGACTTAGGCCGAGTGAAGACTCAGAACCTCTGACCAGAAGGCTCAAAGGTTCTACAACCTATACCACAATAATATTGTCCACAGATCAAATTATTTCGTGGATTGGATTTCATTTTACTGTCTAAGGTTCCATTGTGTGTGCTTGGGGTAGAAGTTCTATATAAATGTATCACCATGCTATTAAGTATTTTGATTTAAGTTATTTTCTTTCTAAGAGGTGGAATAGAATAACCATATTGAAGCACAATGACCATACGTCTGTAATGCAATGTTTGTCCCATAATGGGTCCCAGCCGCTCTGATTCTTACTTAGGCTAATTTTTACCAAGTTTCGGCATTATTTCAAGAAGGTTCCCAACCTTCTGATATTTGTCCAGATTGTGCCAAAACTTAAAAATTTCTAAGTAATCCTCTTCGTGAGATTTTGGGGCACTGCCTCGAACCTGCGAGGGTGGCCCCCCTCGACCCTGCCCACTGAACGGTCAGTGGGACCACTGCCAAGGGCATGGCCCCGTTGACCTCGCCTTACGACAATCTAAGGTGATAAAAGACATATAGACAATAATAGTAAGTGTGCATTCCACACCTCCTAACTCACGTTTTATTAGCCTTTATAGTAAATCACAATTACACCAAATGATTGATGAAACTAAAATCACCAACATCCTTCATCAATGGTTTTTCCCTTTCCGGATTTTCCAGGTAAAAATCTCCAGTGTCGATTTTGTTTGCTTTACTTTCATTTATAGGGTTGCTTATTGATTGATTATGCAAGTAGATGATATTACTTGCCATTGCAATCTGATTCCCACTTATCTCGGTATTACAACTTTGTTCATGATCCTGTTGATATTACAAGTAAATTTGACCTAGTTTGAGTTAAACGTCAATCGGGAATTATTGAATTACAACAATTTACCATCACATCATCTATTCATACTCACAAGTTGCAACTGACCGAATGTCACAGCAAAAATGCATGATCAAAAGTATCAAGTTCATAAAAACCGCAATTCGTACCTCCGTGAATTAACTTCGTAGAGCGGGATGACGTTCCAGAAGAGAAGTCATCTCGTTCCACAAGGCCGACGCGTAGCCCTCTGGTGACGGCATCGAGAGCGACGCCGCATCCTGTGGCGCCTCCGCCGACAACGAGAATGTCGAGCGGATTAGAGGAATTAGCAGCGACCAGATATGACTCCTGTACGGCACGGGAAGGTACAACCGCGACCGGGTCGGTGATTTTCCTCCGGATGGCCTCTAGCGTTGTGCCTCCGCCAGCGAGGTCGCTGGAGGAGACGTAAGGGTCACGGAGTGCCACGTAGGAGCCGCCTACAGCGACGGCGAGTGTAGCGGCGGTGACGCCTACGCGCCGAGCGCCAAAAAAACTTGCCATGCTCTGTTTCAGAGAACGTCACAGGGGAGAGATGGACGACGTTTTTCGAATTTTCTCTCTTTTTCCTTGGGAACTGTAAATAACAATAAGTGGGTCCCAAACATTCCCTCTAAAAACCGAATTGATGTAAATTAAAATAAGAGCCTATGGAAAAAAATGACTTTGCGGGAATAAGATTTTCATTCCCGGTAATGGACCCATTATATTATATCAAAACAAACAACATTTTTCATTCTCATTCCTAACCTCTTAATACCTCCAACAAAACACCCCCTGAATGAATGTTTAAATTTTGAATGATTAATTTTTTGAATGTTTTTTTTGAATAAATAAACGATTAAACTTTTAGAAATTAGTTACATTTATTTTTTTAAATCAAAAAAGTTATTTGTAACTGGCTAGAAGGTTTAACCGATCCCAAACCTTATGTCATTCAAACCTTTCACACCTAAAGTCATCGCTCCCCTATACATCTCTTGTCGCTCCATCATCGTCCGTTCTTTATCACTGCTCATCACCATCATTAGTCTCTGCCATCGATCTATTCTTTTTGATCAGTCTCTTTTGTTTTTTCCATTTTTCCTCTTTTTTGATGTGTCTATGATTCGAAAAACAAAAAAACAAACAGATTAAAAAGAGGAGATCGATGGCAGGGGCCAAGGTTAGCAATGAGCGGTGGAGAGTGGACGACAATGGGTGTCGAGGTGTAACACCCTAAAAATGGGATAAATTTAAAACTTAAAAAATCGGCAATATGACGTCTATAATAAGAGGGTCTATAACGCCCTGTAAATATGAACGACTAAATAAGGGAAATCCATAATTTGGTAAACGAAGGCCTTTAATATACGACAACAAAAAACCCAAATAGAGTTGGGATAGTTTGCACCAAATATAGTAGCAAAAGATAAGACATAAAAACACAACAACCTACTTAATCTAGAAACTACTTTACTAGATTAACATCGGGTGTTGCTTTGTCTCCAAAAATTCACTCTTCATAAAAGTCCCCCAAAAGCCCGACACTTCAAGGATCCCTATGTGCACGACAGGCGAAACATGACATCCTAGATTCCACGCTAGTGGGACCTGTGAACCAACAAAACACCACATAAAGTGTTAGGCCAAAACCTAATGAGATCTCATAAGTTAAACAATTCATATACAGGATAATCATAAAATAAGAATCAATGTTGCCAAAACCTAGTTCCCATGACATCAAGACATCACAACCTCAAAACGTCATTGCCTTTATTGCCTACTCCGTCGAGTTGCACCTCAATGACTTACGGAACCTTATTGTCTATCCAATCTAGACGAATTACAACTCAAGGACAATTATGTCCCCCAATGCCTACTCGCTAGTGACCCAAATGGCCAACAGTCATGAACACATAAAACATATAAGTCTAAGTCCTCGTGCACAAGGAAATAGAAGCCAAAATCCCAACATATGATCATAAACAAAAGTAGATATCCACCCCCACATATACTTCACTTTTAAAACCAATAACATGATATTTGTCATATGAAATTCCTCACTTTAAATGTTGTCATTCCAAGATAATAACAAGCCTAAACATTATTTCTCAAGTAACAATTTCACCATATGACTATTTAATGCAATAATAAGAATCATGAAACCCTAAATCTTAGATCAAAACCCATAAATGACAATGCATGTATATATTTTAGCATATAAATAATTGTAGAATGTTTGTAGGTTAGGGAACTCACCTAGGGTTTTTATATAAGAAAACCCTAAAATATGTAGGCACTAGGAGTAGTTAGGGAGGTAGTCTTGAGCTTTAAATGAAGAGAGGACCTTGACACAAGATGGATAAGGAACCCTATATCAACATTTATTGAACACAAGATGAGTTAGGATGCAATAAATGCAAATAAGAGGGGAGGAAGGGATGAAGAATCGCACCTAGATAAAGAGGAAATCGGTTCCCAAAATTTGAGCTGATTTGTGAGAAATGAGAAATAATTCGAAGCGGGTTTTAAGAGGGTTTGGTCCGCGGGCGATAGTGACAGGGCGACAGTGCCCTTGTCACAATCGTCGGGCACAATCGCGTCGATTGTACCGCGACCTCTCCTCCACCAGCGACTATGCCACGACGAGAGTGACACTGTCACAATCGCCAACACTATCGCTCAAAGTGTACCGAGAGGGTGTAAACCCCGACGACTATGCCCCATACGAGTATGCCCTTGGCAAGGTCGTCGACATACTCTCTCATACTGTACCGAGCCCAAAATTTTCAAATTTAAGTCTGATTCTGTCCCAACTCCGAAAGTCTAAACTAAAAGTCGAATTTTCATTTATTAGGAGGTATTCACTTAAAATTACAAACGTGCACCAAAGCTAGAAGGGGTTAAGAAGGGGGAAGGGGACATATGACACACTTCAGTTAAATGGGGCTTCTTATCGAAATTCAGGGTGTTACACGAGCGGTGGCAATGTTGTTAGGTGCAAGGTTTAAGTGGTGTAAGGCTTGGAACGGTAAAACTGATTTAAGCTTTTTTTACTTTAAAACCTTCCTAGCCAATTACATGTATCTTTTTTTAGGTTAAAATGGTGTAGATAACTAAATTCTAAAAGTCCAATGATTTATTTATTCAAAAAAAAAATTCAAAGATTTAATCAACCAAAATGAGAAAATTTAATGGTTTATTCAAACAAAAGAAAAAAAATTAGGGACTTGATCATTCGAAATGGTAAAGTTCATTGGATTTTATGAACTTTTCCCAATTACAATAAAGTCAAAATGTAAATAGAAAATGTAAAAAATAACTATTGATGTTGATTTGTATGAAAATGATATTAACATCTAGGGTGCATTTAGCAATCACATGTGTGCATTACAAATATGTCAAAAGAGCTAGGCTAAATGCACCTTATGTATTGCTAAAAACATGCTTACACTGTGCCAACCTAACTGATGGGCAAAGAGGGCCACGACCCAGGGCAACAAAGCCCAAAGGCCGGTATTACAAGCCAATATTTAAATAGGTTTTAGCAGGCTAAGTTTTTTTTTTCTTTTTTCTAAAATTTTCAGAAAAACGGAATCGACTATTCTCTCCCACTTATGCCTCACGCCTTTGCCCTCACGAGTCAGGCCTCCGCCCTCTTCATTGGTTCTTCTCAATTCTCGCTTCTCTTCCTCACTTAGTTTCCTTCAAGGCTTGAACCCATATAATTTCTTTCTTATTTACTTATCTGATTTGTTTTTCCTAATTTACTTGAATCTTGATAAGTTTATGTTTATTTGTTGTCTTACTGATTTGAGTGATTCATATGTTTATTTGCTAATTTCTTACTGATTTGAGTAGTTTCCTCGTACCAATTTCAATCATTTAATTGATTTGCTAACTTGTTATATATTAATTAAATATATTTACTAGGGCTAGATAACAACCACCGATGCTCAAATAGGAAAAAAAAGAAAAAAAAAAAGAAATAACAACAACAACAACTAGAAATTGCACAATTTTTATATGGATAGTTAAATGAAGTTTATGTTAACCAAGAAAAACCCATTAAAAATGTTGTTGAAGAGTTTGCTAGTAATCCTAATTCGAATGATCATGTTGAGGATTGTGTTGACGAAGAACTTATTAGGAATCATAATTCTAACGACAATGTGGAAAATTTTGTAGATGAAGAACTTGTTAGTAATCATAATTATAATGATCGTGTGAAATCTTGTTGATGAAGAACTTGTTAGTAATCCTAACTCTAATAACTTTGATGAAGAACTTGTTAGTAATCATGATCACTTGCTTATTGGGCATCATTCTCAGTTATTAAAATGGATTGTTGGTAACCCTGTAAGCGCTTACTGAGTAAAAGTCTTATTCCTCAGTTAGCGGGTAAGATTCTTGGACTTTGCTATGCCTCTTGATGGGTAATATTTTAGGTAATTACAATGCTCACCATGGGCGGACACAATAAGAGGGGAGCGGGTCCCATGCACCCGCTCACTCGATTATTACAAGAGAAAAAAAATAGATGTCTGAAAGGTGCACCCGCTTTACCATGAGGGGTGCTCTTAAATACTTTGGAATCAAGTTATGATATAAATTAAGCATCGGTGGGATCGTTAGACTAGCAGTTTACATGCAACAGATAATGGGTTCAAATCTTATTTGACGTGAAATTTTAAACTTTTTTATCTTTTAATTTTAGCCTCGTAGGTCGGCCCAAAGCATTAACTCAAGCTATAAACTTTTTGTTAATTTTTCTTCCATTTTGATTATATTATATTCTTTTTCATGATTTATTTTTCATCTCGATGCCTATTCATCATAAAAAATCATTCCTTTTAGTCTCATCTTCAAACAAACCCTATATTTATTTTAAAAATCATGCTCGATTCCGTTTGAAAAAATTGCATTTCATTCCCAAAATCGACACAATTGACTCTTCTATGGTCAAACCGAATTGATTTCCCTTAGGTCAACCGCAATTTTGCAGACCCACTTTAAGGATGCACCCGCTCAAAGAAATTCTTGGGTTTACAACTGATGCTCACCCGGAAGATAAGTGCAGGGCCGTTCCAATCTTTTTGGAGGCCCTGTTACAAACCAAACGACAAAAATGAGTAATAAAGAAAATAAAATCTAAAAGTTAAGAACAAAAAAATGTTTAAAATGACAAATTAACTTGTGAAATTCTATTATATTCACTATAATAAGATCATTGAAGAACCAAATCATACCTTTAAGCTGAATTGAAATAGGAGCTGCAAGTCAATTTCTATTCAAAATGCATCTAACACCTATTTCCATTAATCCAATCTTTACTTAACCATTGAGGAAAACACATCTTAATCATTAAAGATCCTTTAATCGGTCAACAGAAAATCAAGAACTACCTCAAATCAACCAAACATAGACAAGATTAATACAATATAATATGTGTGTATATATACATATATATATATATATATATATAGAGAGAGAGAGAGAGAGATTGACATATGTGGGTTAAAAGTAGATGAATAGCTAATCTCCCATTGCAGGCCCACAAGAAACTCCAATTCCAAATCCAGAAAACCACAAACCACAGAGAAGTACTAAATAAATCCATCTCAACTCTGCTAGATTATGCTTTTCACTTGTTAACTTCAGATACAAATCAAACCCACATCAGAAAAAGGAAAAAACAACAAGTTGCTACCATTTGTGTTCTTCAAGAATCTTCAAATCTCAATAATTTCACAGGAGAACCCCAACTCACGCACCTCTTGCGTTCCCTCGCCGGCGACCTATGAAAATAAGAGCCACCTGTGAAATTCACTTGACAACAGTTGTTGTCGTTGCCCTTCAAGAATCAAATCATAAGTACAGACCGACTCTTAAATCTTAAATATTTGGGGATTTCAATCGTTGAATCGGGAATATAAGTGAGAAGAAATGAAGAGGCGCTCTTGAGTCTTGATCGGCAAACGAGAAATACAGACCGACTCTTAAATCTTAATGTTCAGGTAGCAGGTTTAGGCTATATTAGGCCCCAAAAGAAAGGTAAAATTGGGCCCCATATTTTGGAGGCCCTGTTCAAGGTAGCCGTTTTAACAGCCCAAAGAACGGGTCTGGATAAGTGATACACAATAAACATTGTCTTGATAAAATGTTTGATAAATGCCCCCCTTAATTTATATTTCATAAACGAAATGTTTAAAAATTTAGTCTTTGATATAGTTTATAGTGATTGGCGAGTGGCGACCATATTATAAATAAATGAAAAATTATTTTCTTTTTATGGGGAGCTACATTTGAAAGAAAAAATATACATTAAAAATAAATATTTTTAAAATGGAATAAAAGCCGTTCTAGCTCAGTTGGTAGAGCGCGTGGCTTTTAACCACGTGGTCGTGGGTTCGAGTCCCACGGATGGCGTTTATTTTTTTCCTTGATTAAAATAAAAGTTTAATTTTCTTTCTTTCATTCAAAAAATAATTCTTATCAAACTACTTTATATTTTAACATTATACTTTAAATCTATCCACCATATTATAGTACTAACCGTTTACCAGGAAAGTCAAATTACAAAAATACCCTTTAATACATTATTTACAGCTTTGGTCCTTCAGGTTTTTAGTAACTTACAGATTTGGTCCTTAAGCTTTTAATTTTTTTTTCTATGTTTGTAGAGTTACAGATTTGGTCCCTATAGTTTTATTTTCCTCTTGGATTTAGTCCCCATAATTTGTTGATTCCAAAATAGACTTTCGATTTTGCATTTGCGTAACGTTTTGGTCCTCGAAACTAAAAGTTGTTAGCCCCTGACCGTTAAGTAAATGACATTTCGATCATTTATAACTTTTTCATTTTCTAATTTAAATAAATAAAAGTTATATTATAAAAATTATTTTTATTATATAAGCATAAAATAAAGATCCCTTAACATGCATCGCATCTCAATCACTGTGTCTTCTCCAACCAAAAACCTATGTAAAATTTGTTTAATTCATATTTTTATTATAATTTAATTTAGGTTTAATAACAATGTAACTTTTTTTTAAGTTTAATGATGTAATGTATCATTTGCCAATTTATTTTCGCTTCCTATCATACACACACATCATCCTCATAGGGCATTTCGTAAATTATAGTGATGCTGCTAACAGACACAAAATGTTTTGTTCTCATAATTGGTGATGCTCAAATTTATGGTCTTAATATTTCTTTCCATCCGCAGCAACGTGTGGGCATTAATCTCTCTCTCTCTCTCTCTCCCTCCCATTTTCAATCAAATTATAGTACTAACATTTACCAGGAAAGTTAAATTACAAAAATACCCTTCAATACATTAATTTACAGCTTTGGTCCTTCAGGTTTTTAGTAACTTACAGATTTGGTCCTTGAGCTTTTAATTTTTTTTTTCTATGTTTGTAGAGTTACAGATTTGGTCCCTATAGTTTTATTTTCCTCTTGGATTTAGTCCCCATAATTTGTTGATTCCAAAATAGACTTTCGATTTTGCATTTGCGTTACGTTTTGGCCCTCGAAACTAAAAGTTGTTAGCCCCTGACCGTTAAGTAAATGGCATTTCGATCATTTATAATTTTTTCATTTTCTAATTTAAATAAATAAAAGTTATATTATAAAAATTATTTTTATTATATAAGCATAAAATAAAGATACCTTAACATGTATCGCATCTCAATGACTGTGTCTTCTCCAACCCAAAACCTATGTAAAATTTGTTTAATTCATATTTTTATTATAATTTAATTTAGGTTTAATAACAATGTAATTTTTTTTAAGTTTAATGATGTAATGTACCATTTGACAATTTATTTTCGCTTCCTATCATACACACACATCATCCTCATAGGGCATTTTGTAAATTATAGTGATTCTGCTAACAGACACAAAATGTTTTGTTCTCATAATTGGTGATGCTCAAATTTATGGTCTTAATATTTCTTTCCATCCGCAGCAACGCACGGACATTAATCCCACCTCGTTAATGTATAATTTGTTACCTTTTAAATCAAGTTACTTTTTTTTTTTGGAAAAATTGCATCAAAATGGAACCAACTTTGGTTTGATTCCTATTGGGGAAATTGCATGAAAAAGTAACATACTTTAGTATGATTCCTGTTTTAGGTAACATACTTTCAAAACTTCTATTTTGGTACTTGAGATGTGAAATCTCATACTTTTAAGTACCTAGTTACATATAAATGCTTAATAGGATTAGGTTTTTTTTGACATGGCATTATTTATTTATTTTTCTAACGCCAACTAAGAATATCAATTCCATGTCATCAATTTTTAAAATATAAAATATCTATTTTTTTAAATCTTAAACTTATCACAATTTTCTTAAAAACCAAGAAAATCAAATTAAAATAATTTTTTTAAAGCAATAAAATTTGTCATTCTTTTTCTTTATTAAAAAAATGACCATAAAATTTGTAAAACTATTTAGGTGATTGTAATTCTTATAATTCTTTATTAAAAAAATACCATAAAACAAAAATATTACAAGAATTACAATCATCTAAATAGTTTTATAAATTTTATGGTCATTTTTTTAATAAAGAAAAAAAGTACAAATTTTTTTGATTTAAAAAAAATTATGTTAATTTGATTTTCTTAGTTTATAAAAAAATTGTGATAAGTTTTTAGAATTAAAAAAATTTATATGAAATTTTCTTAATTAAAAAAATATAAAATTTATATTTTAAAAAATGATGATATGGTATTTATATTCTTAGTTGGCGTTAGAAAAATAAATAAATAATGTCATGTCAAAAAAAATCTAATCGTAGTAAGCATTTATATGTAACTAGGTACTTAAAAGTTTGAGATTTCACATCTCAGGTTACAAAATAGAAGTTTTGAAAGTACGTTACCTAAAACAGGAATCAGACTAAAGTACATTACCTTTTCATGCAATTTGTCCATTCCTATTTTGAGGAACCAAGTTTTAAAATTATCATTTAAAGGTTTGTAGCAAACTTTTTGTTTATTTAAGGGTCCAATTAACCTATTAACCTATTAATTATCACATACACCAAGTAATTTGCCAACTAAGATTACATATCATTAATAAAATTACGAAAATAAAAATAAAAATAATGACATGGAACCAATAATCATGACATGGCATAATTTTTTTTTTAATTTAAAAACAAAAAATTCATCATATGTACAAGAGTATAGGTTATGATTAAACTAATAAACATTAAATTAAAAAAAAAAAAACCTAATCAAAGCCCACCCTTCATCTTCGCCTCTTCTCCACCTACCTGCTATCCTCCTTGCTTCATCACCAAAATCAAAATCCACTTACTCCCTTGGTCAATAATCCTCATCTCCTTTCTCAGAAAATTGATGGATGCTCCAACGAGAGAGACCAAAGATTTCGTAAAGTGTGTTTGCCCCTATTTTGGTATTATTCCATTGCTGCTCCATCGCAGATTGAAATCTGAGTTCATACTGCCACCAACATCTTCATCTCCTTCTGATCCGATGTCTTCCTCCCTTTTGTCCCGACGTCTTCTTTCCCTTACACCATCGTTGCTCCAGTGTAACAACCCCTGCTCCCGACAACCCTCCTTCATGTTCCTACAAACCGAACTGCACAGATTTAACAACATCGTTGACGAGAAAATTAAAAATTTTACTCTAAAATAAGAAATTAAACAAAGCTTGGGTAGAACCCCTCCAATGATTTTTGTTTAGAATTTGAAATCAAACCCACATGTAATCATGGAAGCCATGTTCGATTTTGGTTGCTAGTCTTTGTTATTCCTGTGTTTCAACAATTATTAGCATTTTTATGTATGAAGTAGGTTTGAATATCTTGGTACATAATTCAACATTAGGAGACAGATGGGTGCCGTCGTAGCAGCGGGAGGGAAGGAGATCGAATGGTGAGACGGTGCCTGGAGAAAGTACAGGCAAGAGGGAAGACGGTGAGATGGAGCCGGAGAACGATGATTTGGCAAAATAAATTTCCAGGCAACTTTATTTTAATTTTTGATTTGCCACATCATGGCAAATTACATGTTACCTGTTTAACTGGTTAACCAGACCCTTAAGTAAATATAAACTTTGGTCCAGACCCTTAAATGATGGTTTTGAAAGTTGGTTCTCTAAAATAGTAATTTGATCAAAGTTGGTTCTATTTTAATGCAATTTTCCCTTTTTTATTTACATAACTTTAAATGAAATGATCTGGATAACACGTCATTATAATTACGTGAAATGAATAAAATTTTTGTTTAATAATTTTGCCTCCCAATTATTCACAACTTACCAAGATTGCGTTTTTTTATCACTCTTTTTAAAAGAATTTCACTCTTATCACTCTTCTTACACAAATATGATTTTTTTTTTCAAAATAAATAATTTTTTTTTGTAAAAAATGTAACACTTATTATTTGTCTTATTCAAATAACACATATTTTTCAATATTTCTTAAAAAGTTAGCGTATAAACAATGATTTACAAATCTTTTTAATATTATTATATTAATAAAATAATTTAGAAATTTTATTTAACTTAATATATTTATTAAATAATATGTAAGTCATTTAAAAAAAAGATATATCTTTTTTCAAAATAAATATTTTATTTGTAAAAAATAGGTAACAATTTTTATTTTCTTTGTTTTAATATACATTTTTTAAATATTGGTGAGATAAATTATGATATCTACAAATCTTCTTAATATTGTTATATTAATTAATAATTTTGATATTTAACTAATTTAATATATTTATTAAATTATATGTAAAGTTAAGTTTTTTGAAAATACAATAATGTAATAAGAAATGCATGTCAACGATGTTTTACATGTGGACAATTAAATGACAAGGAAACATGAGAACCCGTGTTTCGTCATTTTAACTCAAATAAAAAAATAATTTGAAACTGTTGTAATAAGAAAAAAATGAAAATGCAATACTATAATAAATAATTTTGTGAGAGTAAGTTATTTTTTTGTGCATTTAGCCCGTAAAATTATAAATCCAAATCTTAGATGAAATAACACATGATGCATTAATTCTCAAAATTATCACAATTTTATAGGCTCTAAAAAAACTCATTGATCGAAATAGGTATGAAATCTAAAATTTGAGCATCTTTCGAGATTTTTTTTGAAGATAAACAATTTGTAAATCATCTAAACTCATACTTCATCAACGGCATGGACGAACCTGTAGTGGTTGCGGCAACCGGTGGCACGTGCCACCGTATTATTTTTCCATTGAAGGGGGAAAAATTAGGTTTGTGAAAGACACAATCGTATCAATTTTTTGTGTGTCATATTATATATTTTGAAACTACAACAAAGACAAAAGTTTTTTCTTGATAGAGTTGGTTTGCAAGATGTTTCTTCCACTTCAGAGTTCAGACCTAGGTTTAAGCTTTGTTAGAGTCATTTTAGCTTTTAATTTTAGATTCATTATGTTTCCAAAAATCTTGCAATAACAAGACTCGAACATGAGACCTCACATTTGAAAAGCAAGAAACTAACAATCAGATCAATATTGATTTCATAAAAAACATCTCTATTATGCCACTGTTTGAAGAAAAAAAAAAGATATACCTTTTACAGTTCTTAACAAAGTTCAAGGAAGAGAAAGAGAGAAATTATGGGTGAAAGAAATTGTATTTTTTATTTTTATTGCTTTACAAGTACGCATTTTACATATATACAAAGAGGCTACCTAACAACTTGTACACAACCCATTATAACAAACGAAAAGACTATTGTACTCCCATAGTATAACATTGAAATAAACCAACAAAACCTTATAAAAAAACTTCAACAAAAGTCAAGAATTCTTACCCAACCCAACCCAACCCATTCAATTCCAAACTCACGCTTTCAACATTGATTTCCTTTAAAATTTTGCTTTAAATATTAAGGCATTGTTTGACAAACTAGCTTATAAGCTAGCTGGTAGCTGATAAACTAGTTTTTCAAAACGCTACTTTGAGTAGTTTTTCAATAAACTAGCTTATGATCATTCAAACATGTACCAGGAAAAAAACTAGTTTTTTTTTTATCAAACATAACATGTTTGTAAAAACTTTGTATCGCAAATATACGAAACAAATTTCGATTTTTTAATCAAAATAAATCCCTTTGATTGAAGCCACGATTCTCAAAGTGACACACACACACTGTATTCTTAAAAAATTCAACAAGTACTCCCTTATTTCCTTTCTTTTGTTATTATTTTTTAAAATAAATTAGACTTTACAAAACAGGTCCCATATATAGATTGGGACTTGTTTCACAACTTCAATTAAGTTTTTTTTTTAATTTACAATTAACCACCCTTATCTTACATTTGTTTTTATTATGGAAATTTTGGGATATTATATATTTATATATATGGATAGAACCGAATCTAACCAATTTTGGGATATTATATACAGGGCCGTTCCTTAGGGTGTTCCGAGTGGTGTCGCCGCACAGGGCCTCCGATCGTCGGGGGCCTCCGATTTTTTTAGAATTTTTATAATTAGTATAGTTTACATATAAGAAAAAAAGTTCTCCACTTGACTCAAGTTCTTCATAGATCGGTTGGTTAGCGCTTCCCCTTCTTTTCAAGCAATCCAGGGTTCGAATCATATAAGTGGTAGGTGGTGTTTTTTTAAGCATTTTATTCCAATTATTTCGTTTAACCAAAAATAAACTATTTCTTATTATTTCTATTAAGTTCTCATGATTTTTTCAATAACTTAATTATAATTACAAATTAAGAGAGAATTAAGTTAATTATATATAAAATTTGTAAACCTTTTAAATAATTTAATTATATAAAATTTTTAGTTAGCTTTTTATTTTTTATTTATCTATTATTTTTGGTGATTTATGTAGCTAAACTATTTTTTTTAAAACCAAAATTTCCAATTTTTTTTGGTTGTCATGGTTATAAAATTGTAATGTTTTTCTTACCTCATTCCATCTCTAAGGTATAAATTACAGTCTTCACTCTTTACCTTTACAGTACAAATTTCAATCTATAAGTAAATATAAAATGTTTTTCTTTATTTATTTTATTTTTAAAGCATTTTCTTCTATTAACTATGTATGATTATTTAGTGATACTTCAAATTTTTCATGTTTCTTATCGACTATTTTTATGTTTTTCTAATCATGTTCAATTTCGAAAATTCATTTATGATCGACAATGTCTCAAGATAGATTAAATGTTCTAATTTTGATTTCAATTGGAAATGAGTTTATGACAAATTTTGATTATGAAATTATAATAGATGATTTTGCTATTATAAATGATAGAAAATCCATTTCAAAACATAGTAAAGATTGGTCCTTTGACTTCTTTCTAGAAAAATTGTATATTGTAAGTTTTAATTATTATGTCGTTACTTTTAAATTTATTATTTAACTTCTTACTCTTATCACCAGATTAATGGTAGAAGATTTATGAGCATTAATTTAACGATATAAATGTCATTTTGATTTTGATTTGAATCTTGTTTACAATTATTTTATCTTTGCATGTATATTCTATACTAAAAGAATTTATTTTTGAATTTAGTAATAAATAACTTAATAAATAATATAACTGAAAAAAAATATAAAGCCACATTTAGGTTTTGACACAGGGCTTCTAAAATGTTAGGAACGACCCTGATTATATATATGGATAGAGCCGAGTCTAACCAATTTTGGAATAATCTGGGCCGTTTAAAATCGTCTGATTTTTAATCTGGGCCGTTTAAATTCCTATTTTCACGCCAGATTATCTCTAGCGTTCAGCCCTCACGCCTTACTTTCTCTCCCACGACCCTTCAATCTCCACGTTCATGGAGTTCCAGCCCACTTATCCCCTTCAATCGGACGATGATCTCCCGATTGCATGACTCCACTCCCTATTTTCTCTCACACGATTCCACTCCTATTTTCTCTCCCTCCTTCAACCTCATGGAGTTCCAACTCCCCCAAATTACAACTATAAATTTGCTTCTGCTATTTGGAATTGCCATTCTTCACATCCTACATCATCAATCTGCGAATTGTCGTTTTCAATTTGGCCCAGAAAGTTTTCGCGAAGGTGAGTATTTTGCATCTTCCCCATTTGTATTTTACATTTGCTAAAGAGCTTATTGAGCAGGAAAGGCAGGGCAGGGTTGCATAGAAGTATTATAGACTTCTTTTAGCTTTAAATAGTTTAGTTCAAAACCAAGACTCAAACATGTTTAAATTGGAACACGCAGAAGTGTCAAATTTCTGTTATATCAAACAACAGAACTAAGAAGTAAACGTCTTCGTGGATTTACAGGTGAGATGCGACATCTGTTAGTTGTGAATTGAGTATCCAACTGCAGAGACTCCTTTCCAATTGTGAATTGAGTATCCATACTCTCTCTCTCTCCCCTTCAACTGCAGAGACTCCTTTCCAATTGTGGATTTTTTTGCCCGGTGATATTTTCCGCACATTTCTTGAAAGCTATCCAACCACCCTTCACTCATCTTCGTCGTTTTTGGGTCAACCAAGGTTTTTTTTGGAGCCGTGGTTAGTGATTCAATTTCAGTCTTAATTTCCTAATTTTATTAATTAATTGTTATTCATTCATTCATCTATATATTATTGTTTAATAGTATGTTTATGCCAAAAATCTCACAAGGAAAATTTAAGGTAAATGTGGAGCTTGATCCAACCAAAGAAAGTAACAACAATAATCGTACGACTATAATAAAAATAAAGTAAATAAGACGAGAGAATTGGTGACGCGGAAAACCCCGAAATGGGTAAAAACCGCGGACGAGTGTGAGTCGTCGTGCACTATGGACGTCAATCAGGGACGTCGTCCTTTAGAACAAGTGTTACAAGTGTAATACAATGTAGAACAATACGATAAAGTAAAGTCGGTCGTGCGTCGTGTGTATTTAGACTTCAGTCGTGCGTTGTACGACAAACAGCAGAAGACTATGAACTTCAAGAGAGGTTTAGCAAGCTTGAGAGTATAGTTTGTGAGCTTCTGAGGTATGAGAATCAGATGTCCCAATGTGCAGTTTCAATCCCATATTTATACTCCATCTTTCCGTTTTCCAAGTCTTTGAATGCATATGACCGTTTCTGATATTGATGATAGCGTCCGTTATGCTTCTTGTTATTGATGATGTCTATCGTTACAATCTTTAATCATAAATATCTTTGAATCCTGCATTAAAACATGGTATAATGTATGCTGCCAATTAGTAACTGAAATCAAGTCGTACGATGGTATTCGTTGGACGGATATTTAACCGTTTTAGTCGAGGTCGCCTGAAGAAAGATCGTCCCTTTACCTTATGTCGTACGACCTTAGTCTGTTGGACTTTTTTACCCAAACAGTTTGCCCCCAAATTTAAAATTCAAGCGGCAACTTTTGAAATTTAAATTTAAGATTAAAACACGTGTTGCAAAAGAGAACGTGGGTCTTTCGATTAGGATCAAATTGGTTTATTTCTAACTAGATAAATGACGTCATCACCTGCATAAGTAAACAGTTAGACAGCTAATAAAGGACAGGTGTCATGCCCTCGTTGAGTATACTCGAGTGGTTGCCAAATACGAACGACACGTGTCAATATCATTGACCGTCGATTTTCTGGCGATTCGATTTCCTGAAGATTTTCAGTATAAATAAGGATTGCCCACAATCCATTCTTTTTTTACATTTTGTCCTACTAAAGAATACGTATCTACGACGAGATTTCCGAGTGACGAGAATTATTTTCATTCTAAATTCGAGGTTTAGACTATTATTTAAGGTACGATTTCTCGTTTTTCCCTCTGTGTCGATTTATGCATAAGAAATCCATAGCGAAAAAGCCTAGGAAAGCTTGGGATTTTCTTAGTTATTGGCGAGCGACGGTGAATATTCTTGATTTCCAAATGTCGAGTGAACCTGTGAGCATGTTCAAGGAAGATGAACATTTAGATTACTTCAAAAAATTAGCTAAGATTCCTGATGGGGTCAATCTGGTGACGCCGGAGGATTTAAAGTCGGATGAAGTTCCGATGGGATACAGTGTTTTATACGAGTATCCTTTTAAGATAGGTTTTTCTTGGCCATTTAGTCCTTTAGTCAGGGATTTTTTGGATGCGTTTGATTTAACGCCTGGACAATTGATGCCTCAATTCTGGCGGATTGTCCAGGTGGTCGATCGTCTTACAGCCGACTGGGGGGCTCCGTTTAACTTGAACGACCTCTTAACTGCTTATAGCGTTCGAGCGGATAACTATCACAGATATAGTTTATTCCCTCGAACGAAAGGGGATACCGTACTGGTGCACAATACTGCGGTGAACGACCGTGGTTGGAAACGCCAGTACGTTTTCATCCAGGTAGCATCTGTGAGCGACGAGGACAGCCAATGGCTATCGTCCAGATGGAATGAGTCGGGTAGGTTTTCTTGCTTTGTCGTGCGTTTGTCGTGCGTTTGTTTTGACGTCTTTCTGCGTTTTTGTCGTGCGTTTATTCTGACGTCTTTCTTTGTTTGACAGTGATTGACTTCAGCAGAGTGAAGCCAAGAAAAGATTCTCTTGATAAGATTCAGAGAATCTTAGATAGAAGTATTACTGATCGCTCGTTTTTCTCTCGATCAAACGACGAAGGAGACGAGGCTGTAACTGAGGTGACGTCTGTCGAGGGTTCTTCTAAAGAGGTAGAGAAGGAGAGGGAAGAAGAGAGAGAAGAAAACATGACTAGTAAGTCGCTTGACCATACCTTTTACGAGTATGTCGTACGTTTTTATATTTTTAACTTGCTCTTTTTTTTCAGAAGACGCAACTGTAAAGTCGGTCGCCACTAAGCGAGCCGAACAACTGGAGCTCGCTCGTCAAGGGAGGGAGAAAGCGAGGAAAAGATCTGCCCCCTCCACGGGGGTAGATCTGAGACGTGTCCGAGGTAAGCATCCTCGGTGTTCGCCAAAGAAGACGGGCGATACCACTCTGTCGTCCCTTTCAGGGGCGACATTAGCGAAGGATACCGTTGCTGAGGTCGAGCTTGAAGGCTCGACCAAGGCGACGAAGGATACTCCCTTGTCGGGGGTATCGGGCGTTGAGAAGCCTTCTTCCTCCTCTAAAGGTGAGGGAAAAAATAAAGAAAGGTGGGAGAAATGACTTTCAAAGCCACTCTCCCAGCTGATTTCATGGTAAATGACGTTCTCGAAAGAGACGTTATTTTTCCACACTTGGCAAAGTTCCTCCTCCCAACCTTTTACGATCGCTATAAGGATTCTCGGGTCGAAGATACGGGAGCACATGCCGCTGGTCTTTCCTTCATGGTAAGCCTGTATTACTTATTTGTTATGATTTTTTAACCTTTTTTTTTTTTGTCGTGCAGGCTTTTCAAGCCTGTCTGAGCTTTTACGCTCAGACAGAAGGTCTTAGGGCGTCCTTCCCCGACGTCAAGAAAAGGGCTGACGAGGCTCTTGAGAGGGAGAAGGTCGCCTCAGAGGCGGTCAAAGCTGAGAAGAAGAAGGTCGAGAGTCTCAAGACCAAACTTGTCGAAGCTCAAAGTGAGACGATCAAGTTCAGGGACCATGTTCTTGAACTTGAGGCCTTAACGTCCAAGCTGGAGGTGGAGAAGATAAAGGCCACTACTGCTGCTGCTGCCTCTGCTGATGAAATTACGTCCCTCAAGAAGAAAGTCGAGGAGCTGGAGGGTGATGTCAGGGATTTGGAGGAAGAGAATAGGCAGATTGAAGCTTTCTCTCGTCTCACAGCCCGAGCTGCTTTGATGAGACGCCATCTGAGTGGGAAGAATCCCATGGTGTCGGCCGCCGAGGAGCTCAAGACCTATCTTGACACTGTGGGGACTGAAAGGGACCTCGACGAGGATGACGATCTGGAGGGAAGCGACGGCGGAGGAGAGGTGGCGGTAGCAGGGACGTCGGTCGTGCAGGAACGATCTGATGTTACTCCTTCTTAGCCTCAAGGCTAAATGAAGAGCCGATTCTTTCTGGATGTTATAATCAGCGAGAGTTCTTTCTGACGTTCCTCCTTCCTTGTTCTGAATTTTGGTCTTGTTATTGTCGATGGTGTCGCTGTTCTCGATCTTCGAAATAGTTTTGTCTTTTGCATCTTTTATTAGGGGTCGGCCGTCTATGGTCGTTCCTTTTTATAATTACCTTTTGAACGACTAATGAAAGAATTCATTTTGCCCACTGACGCTTATTGTTTTGCTTTAAGTTTATACTTTATGGTACGTCGAGTAATCGAAGAAGATAAATAGTCATAGCATATCATATGTTTAACCATACTATCATCCATTGTAATGACTTTGATTGAGGTTTATCACCAACCAAAGGCAATCTAAATATCGAACGTCAAATGCAAAAGATTGACTCCTGACCGTATACTTGCGATAGTGTGAGTATTACTTAACATAAAGGTTTTAACTAAGTCGTGCGTCTCTGCGAAAAACAACATTAATGGGGTGATCGTTAGTTTGACCAACGACCATCAGACAACCAATCACATCACCATTTATAAAGTAATCCACTGAAGTCCTAGATCAACCAAAGGCAGTTTGTAATAATGATTTTCGATTCTAAGTACTGAACATCAAATGCAGAAATTAACCTTTGGCATTAATTACGATCGATCATATTCGTGTGATCATATGGGTTTTAAATAAGTCGTGCGTCCCTGCGAAAAACAACATTAATAAAGTGATCGTTGGTTTGACCAACGACCCTCCGATGCTTAAGTCAGTAATCTTTCTTAAGGAATAATTGAAGGAAATAAATATGAAATTTAAGAGAAATACCTCTTTAAATGAACTGTATTCCAGCTTCGTGGGATATCTCGACCATCAAGGGTTTGGATTTTATAAGCTCCCTTACCCATGATGCTAGAGATTTGATAAGGACCTTCCCATTTAATGGAAAGCTTACCTGCATTGATCTCTTAAGTATTTTGAAATACTCGACGTAGAACATAATCACCTTTTTGAAAAACTTTGATCTGGACATTTTTGTTGAAATGTCGCTCGACCACTTGTTTCTGTGCCGACATGCGAATGTGCGCAACTTCTCTAAGCTCTTCTAAAGCGTCGAGGTCATAACTTAGGTCGACCAAGTTATGCTCAACGGACGTATGTTTTTAAGTCGGTAGTCGTGGCTCAATAGGTAACACAACTTCACGTAAAGAAAAGGGAGTTTGTCCTATGGACGTACGAGATGTCGTATGATTAGCCCATAGAACGGAAGGCAATTCTTCCACCCATTTCCCCTTGGCAACTTTGAGTCTTTTCTTGAGTGAATTAATGATAATTTTATTGCTCGACTCGACTAAACCATTCGACTATGGATATTCGAGGCGTCGATGTTACCAACTTGATGTTCCTTTCTTCACAAAATCTTCACGTTCGATCACTGATGAATTATGTCTCGTTGTCGCACGATATTTCAGATGGAATTCCAAACCTACAAATGATGTTAGCTTGAATAAAAGAAACGACTTCTTTGTCCCGAACCTGGGAGAAAGCCGCTGCTTCGACCCATTTAGAGAAATAATCTGTTAAAACTAAAATAAATACCTTTTGCCCGGGGGCAGGTGGTAATTTCCCAACAATATCTATTCTCCACTTCATAAAGGGTCATGGGATCAACGTCGAGTGCAAAGGTTCAGAGGGTTTATGAGACATACCTGCGTGTCTTTGACATGCGTCGTACGACTGTACATACCTGATAGCATCTTGCCTTAATGACGGCCAATAATAGCCTTGTCGTGATACCCGGTTAGCTTGACTTTCTTGCTTCCATTCTGTCATCAGGCAGTTGATCGTTGTCCAGATAATTTCTAATGTCGTCCAACCAAGAGTTTTTCCTTCGATTGGTGCGACCAAAATATTACCATCGTCTTTGATGGATAGTATTGTAAGGTGAACTATTGGGACATTGTCAAACGTCGTTTGATTAAGTGTTGACCCCAAGTTGGCTAGTGCATCAACTTGGGTATTCTGATCTCTTGGTATTTGCTCGATTACAAAGCGACCAAACTTCTTTGCTTTCTCCTTCACTATTTTATAATAAGCAATCATCCTTGCATCTTTTGCTGCAAATTCTCCATTAACTTGGTTAACAACTAAGGACGAGTCGCTACGGACGTGCAAATGCGTTGCCCCCAAGTCGTGAGCAATTTTGATTCCTGCAATTTCTGCCTCATTATTTGTAGCTTTGAAATCGCACCGTATGGAGTATACTATTTTGCCCCCTTGTGGGGACTGTAGGACGACACCCAGGCTTGTTCCGCATATGTTCGACGAACCATCAACGTCGAGTGTCCAAGTGGTGTCGTGCAAAGTCTCCACAATTAACAGGTCGGATGTCATTGTGTTTTCCATTTCTGGACTAAAATCAGAGACGAAATCTGCCAAGACCTGTAACTTGATCGCCGTTTTGGGCTTAAAATCCATATCAAAATTGATGAGATAAAAATTCCATTTAGCTAATCGTCCTGTTAGTTCAGGTTTCCTTAACACCGACTTTAACGGAAAGTTAGTTACCACAATTATAGGATGTGATTCAAAATCGTAGCTTTTTAGCAGCCATGGCTAACGAAAGTAAAAGTTCTTCTATAGACGCATACCTGATTTCATCGTCTAATAGAGTTTTACTTACATAATAAATTGGTAATTGTCGTCCGTCGGTTTCTCGTATAAGAACTGCACTTACCGAATTATTGCTGACGGCTAGGTAAAGTTGAAGGGCTTCACCTTGCTTAGGTTTAGAGAGGAAATGAGGCGACATCATGAATTGTTTAAGTTACTGCAACGCCTCTTCGTGCTTGTCAGTCCACTCGAACCCTTTATGTTTTTCGCAGGACATTGCAGAATAAATGTCACCTGTCAGACGACCGAGAAATGAACCGGTTCAGCGCTGCTACACGTCCTGTAAGACGTTGGACTTCTTTAAAATTTCTGGGCGATTTTAGCTCGACAATTGCTTTAATCTGTTCTGGATTAGCTTCGATTCCTCGTCGTGTGACCATATAACCGAGAAATTTTCCAGCTCGAACTCCAAAGGAACATTTCATCGGATTCAACTTCATCTTGTATTCACGCAAGATGTCGAACGACTGCTTCAAATGTCTGATATGATCGTCCGCATGTTTTGACTTAACAAGCATATCATCGATGTATACTTCCATAGTATCACCCAAATGTTCTTTGAACATCATATTCACCAATCGTTGATATGTCGAACCTGCATTTTTAAGACCAAAAGGCATTACTTTGTAACAATAAATACCTTTATCCGTCATGAAGGCTGTTTTCTCCTGGTCGTCTGAATGCATCAATATCTGGTTATACCCAGAATATGCATCCATGAATGTGAGTAACTCATATCCTGCTGTAGCGTCGACCATAGAGTCGATATGTGGTCATGGAAATGGATCCTTCGGGCATGCTTTGTTAAGGTCTGTGAAATCGATGCAGACTCGCCATTTGCCAATTTTCTTTTGTACAACTACAACATTAGCGAGCCAATCTGGATACTTGACTTCTCGTATTTTTCCTGTTTTAAGTAAATTATCAACTTCGTCGTTGATAACCTTATTCCTCTCAGGAGCAAATTTTTGTCTTTTCTGTTGAACAGGTTTAAATAATGGATCAATGTTGAGTTTATGAGAAATAATACTCGGATCGATACCCACCATGTCTTCGTGCGTCCAAGCAAAACAATCATAGTGGTCCTGCAAAAAAGAAATTAGTTGCTTTTTAAAGGAAGGGTCGAGCGTAGAACCTATGTAAACCATCTGGTCAGGCTTATCCTGGTTTAAGACGACAACTTCTAAACGATAATCGTCGTTAGTCCCAGGAACGTTCTGGTTCTGTAATTGCTATACTGTCTACTTCGGGGGCTTCAAGGAAACTTTGTAACATTCCCTAGCAACCTTTCTTTCACCTTTGATTTCCTGTACTCCTCATTGCATGGGGATTTTCAAGGTTTGATGGTACGTTGAAGGTACAATTTTCATTTCTTGGATCCATGGTCGCCTAAGGATGACGTTATAAGCTAATGAACAGTTGGCGACGTTGAACTTCGTCTGTCTTGTTGATTCCTTTAGCATATACTGGTAGTGTGATTTTCCCCATGGTACTTGTAACTCCACCATTAAATCCAACGTGTGTAGTCGAACGTCGTGTAATCTCGGATTTGTCGATTCCCATTGCTTTCATAGGGGAATTGTGGATATTATTGGCTTCAATGATTCGATTAGTGATCTCAAATTTTGAGTTTCTTGGAATGCCATTATCCTGAAAAAAGAGAACACTCGAAGGAAAACGTTAGTACGTCGTAAGATTATCGAAGATTTTCTTTGGATGGGGCCCCACGGTGGGCGCCAAACTGTTTATGCCAAAAATCTCACAAGGAAAATTTAAGGTAAATGTGGAGCTTGATCCAACCAAAGAAAGTAACAACAATAATCGTACGACTATAATAAAAATAAAGTAAATAAGACGAGAGAATTGGTGACGCGGAAAACCCCGAAATGGGTAAAAACCGCGGACGAGTGTGAGTCGTCGTGCACTATGGACGTCAATCAGGGACGTCGTCCTTTAGAACAAGTGTTACAAGTGTAATACAATGTAGAACAATACGATAAAGTAAAGTCGGTCGTGCGTCGTGTGTATTTAGACTTCAGTCGTGCGTTGTACGACAAACAGCAGAAGACTATGAACTTCAAGAGAGGTTTAGCAAGCTTGAGAGTATAGTTTGTGAGCTTCTGAGGTATGAGAATCAGATGTCCCAATGTGCAGTTTCAATCCCATATTTATACTCCATCTTTCCGTTTTCCAAGTCTTTGAATGCATATGACCGTTTCTGATATTGATGATAGCGTCTGTTATGCTTCTTGTTATTGATGATGTCTATCGTTACAATCTTTAATCATAAATATCTTTGAATCCTGCATTAAAACATGGTATAATGTATGCTGTCAATTAGTAACTGAAATCAAGTCGTACGATGGTATTCGTTGGACGGATATTTAACCGTTTTAGTCGAGGTCGCCTGAAGAAAGATCGTCCCTTTACCTTATGTCGTACGACCATAGTCTGTTGGACTTTTTTACCCAAACAGTTTGCCCCCAAATTTAAAATTCAAGCGGCAACTTTTGAAATTTAAATTTAAGATTAAAACACGTGTTGCAAAAGAGAACGTGGGTCTTTCGATTAGGATCAAATTGGTTTATTTCTAACTAGATAAATGACGTCATCACCTGCATAAGTAAACAGTTAGACAGCTAATAAAGGACAGGTGTCATGCCCTCGTTGAGTATACTCGAGTGGTTGCCAAATACGAACGACACGTGTCAATATCATTGACCGTCGATTTTCTGGCGATTCGATTTCCTGAAGATTTTCAGTATAAATAAGGATTGCCCACAATCCATTCCTTTTTTACATTTTGTCCTACTAAAGAATACGTATCTATGACGAGATTTCCGAGTGACGAGAATTATTTTCATTCTAAATTCGAGGTTTAGACTATTATTTAAGGTACGATTTCTCGTTTTTCCCTCTGTGTCGATTTATGCATAAGAAATCCATAGCGAAAAAGCCTAGGAAAGCTTGGGATTTTCTTAGTTATTGGCGAGCGACGGTGAATATTCCTGATTTCCAAATGTCGAGTGAACCTGTGAGCATGTTCAAGGAAGATGAACATTTAGATTACTTCAAAAAATTAGCTAAGATTCCTGATGGGGTCAATCTGGTGACGCCGGAGGATTTAAAGTCGGATGAAGTTCCGATGGGATACAGTGTTTTATACGAGTATCCTTTTAAGGTAGGTTTTTCCTGGACATTTAGTCCTTTAGTCAGGGATTTTTTGGATGCGTTTGATTTAACGCCTGGACAATTGATGCCTCAATTCTGGCGGATTGTCCAGGTGGTCGATCGTCTTACAGCTGACTGGGGGCTCCGTTTAACTTGAACGACCTCTTAACTGCTTATAGCGTTCGAGCGGATAACTATCACAGATATAGTTTATTCCCTCGAACGAAAGGGGATACCGTACTGGTGCACAATACTGCGGTGAACGACCGTGGTTGGAAACGCCAGTACGTTTTCATCCAGGTAGCATCTGTGAGCGACGAGGACAACCAATGGCTATCGTCCAGATGGAATGAGTCGGGTAGGTTTTCTTGCTTTGTCGTGCGTTTGTTTTGACGTCTTTCTGCGTTTTTGTCGTGCGTTTATTCTGACGTCTTTCTTTGTTTGACAGTGATCGACTTCAGCAGAGTGAAGCCAAGAAAAGATTCTCTTGATAAGATTCAGAGAATCTTAGATAGAAGTATTACTGATCGCTCGTTTTTCTCTCGATCAAACGACGAAGGAGACGAGGCTGTAACTGAGGTGACGTCTGTCGAGGGTTCTTCTAAAGAGGTAGAGAAGGAGAGGGAAGAAGAGAGAGAAGAAAACATGACTAGTAAGTCGCTTGACCATACCTTTTACGAGTATGTCGTACGTTTTTATATTTTTAACTTGCTCTTTTTTTTCAGAAGACGCAGCTGTAAAGTCGGTCGCCACTAAGCGAGCCGAACAACTGGAGCTCGCTCGTCAAGGGAGGGAGAAATAATATGTTTTATTTAAAAAATCTCAAATAATATGTACTATCTTGAGGCTTTTTTCCTTCTCAAAGCTACTGCTGTGTTGTTGGGGTCGTTCCTTGTCTGTTGAATTTTTGCTTCTGTTTGAATAAATAAACATAGTCATAATCATAAGACAAACATGGTTTAGTTTGGTTTACAATTAACTTATGGATCTGACATGGTTTTTTTGTGCAAAATATTCTACCAGGGAAGATTTTGCGGATTACGCAGACTTCTGTTTCAATACATTCGGGGGACAGGGTGAAGAATTGGATGACGTTTAACGAGCCTAGAGTGGTGGCTGCCCTTGGATACAACAATGGATTTTTCGCTCCAGGACGGTGCTCCAAGGCATACGGGAATTGCACAGCTGGGAATTCTGCAACCGAGCCATACATTGTCGCCCACGATTTGATCTTAAGTCATGCTGCTGCAGTTGAAAGATACTGACAAAAGTATCAAGTGAGATGAAATAGTTGTTAAGAAAAAGAAAAAAACAAAGCTATCAAGTCATGATAGAAAAACAACGTTTTTAACTCGTGTTGAGATCATGCAGGCAACACAAAATGGATGGATCAGGATTTTGTTGGACTTCGTTTGGTATAAACCCCTCACCCGATCAAAAGCTGACAATTATGCTGCTCAAAGAGCACGAGACTTTCATATTGGATGTTAATTCACTCTTTGAACTCATGTTAGAGTCAACTACACTTGATATACTTTCAATGCAGGCATATTCATACTGGCTCTACAATGTACCATGGGGAACCCGACTGTTATTCTGGCTGAAAATGGTATGTGTAACGATTTTCTCAAACTAGAAAATTAGCAATATAATCGCTAAAAGCTACATGTTATTCTGGTTGTTGATATGCATATGTTGTAGGCATGGATGAGTTGGTGTGCCATTGATGGTGTAATACTCCCTGCCCTCTGATAATCATAAGATGCTACCTGTATGAATTTATTTGGTATAAGATGGAAGACCTGTAAGTATAAGTATTGTATTCATTATTTGGTTGTAACATGTTGTTTACTTGCATATTCTGATGCATATTGCTTTAGAGATCACCTCCTAACACTGCTCTAGAAAATCAAAATCCTATGTACACATTGGGCCTAAAAAGCTTAATTCCCCAGGAGCTATTATCTAAAGTTGGGGAGATGAAGCGAGCATCATGATGCATAGATGCAAAGTTGTTGTTAAGAGAGATGATATTGTACACCCTTATATATTATATTTATTATAGCAATTGTACCACTACCAATAAATTGAGGACATTCAAATCGTTGATTATAAATGTAGATTATCATGACTACTTCCTTTATTCCACATTAATTGTCTTTAAACCATTGGGAGCAAAGTTTATTTTAGTGGTTGTTTACCCAACGCTTATCGTGTAAGTGCTTACCAATAGGACGGGGAAGGGGAATTGCAGAAGCAGCTGCAGATATTGCTCTTGCTGTTGTCAAATCGTGGCTTGCCCTACTTCTTGATACGGCTTGTGAATGACTTGCATTTGTGTTAAAAAGTCTGTTTGATCTTGCCATGGAGAAAAATCAGCACCACCACTTTGATTGTAAGAGTCTGCATATAATATGATTGATTTGGGGTTTGAATTAAATGTAGTTCATATTTTGCACGATCGATCAAATAAGTTGGTGAAATCTTTGATTGACCGCCTTTCCGTATAATCTTTTCAAATGCAATTGAAGCTCTACTGCAGGGTTCATAGAAAATTTCTTGAGAGAGATAATAGGGGAATTAAAAAAAAGATTTGGTAGAATGGTATGCCAATTATGCCTGTAGTAAAATTATAAAATGAAATCTCATGGATATTCTCACAAATTACATTTTTATGCTCCTTCCCCCCCCCCCCTTCGAAGTCTTGCCTGAGGTTTGTTCTTTTCGTTACTGTTTTGTTACTGCTATGACTGCTGATGGTGTTACACCTCCTTTGAAAATTGAAACTTCTGTTTACAATGGCTATTCAAATCATATGGTAAATGTATCATATTTGGATCAACTGTGAAAATTTAACATTTTATCTTTGTTTTGTAGGTGAAAAGTGTAGTTGAATGGTGATATTTCTATGTCAGGACATACGTGTAAGTTTATGCTAGATCCTGAATGATAAATTTGTAGTGTGAAAAGATATTAGGTTTCTTGAATAACTTGCATTTGTATGCTTTTACCGTATTGACTAGAATATAAGCAACCCAAACGTACCCAGAAAATACACGGAAGTAGAGATAGGGAGGGTAAGACGTAAACAAACAATACCTCCACCTCCAGGGATAGAGAGACTGGAATTCCATGAAAACCTCTTGCTTGCATAAGTTTTAGTGACACTTTAAAGATTTAGAAAAGGTTTTGGAAAGCTCGAGACATTAGAAAAAAAAGGGTACAAAAAGATTTATGTTTTGGGAAGTTTATTAATTAAGTAACAAGGATCAAATTTACTCATATTTTTCCTCTATAAATATTAATATTAATTAACTTTTAAATAATGAGGTCTTTATGTTAAGTTGAGATTAAGTTGGCAAAATATGGGTATTTTGTGTAGAGTCGGAAATCCAAGTTCAAACTTTCTTCCCAAACGGACCCACATATGACTTTGATCAACGCGCTCCTCTTTGTACTTCGAGAGTGGCTCGTAGTTGGGTAATAAAAACAACTGCCCTTTGTTGCTTATTACCCGCCTTCAATTTCTCTATCAGAATCATTGTTTATCGTTATACTGATTATGAATATGAGGTATTCTTATGACATGCTAATGCAAACCTGGGCTGTAAATTTTGTAGGGTTGAATTACGTTATGGGAAGATGGCACAAGGATCTCTATGTGTCACAAAGGCAATCCAACATGAGTTGGAACAAGTTTGGGGGAATCAAGTGAGAGGGTTATAGCTTAAAGTTCAATATATTCCATACCTCAGTCCCATGAAAGTTGGAAGCAAAAAGAAAAGTTTGGGAAGTTCCAGGTTAAATTTACTTGCCATTAAACTATATTCCAAGGTAAAGATTGCAAATTTCATGGTACCAAGGGAACATTTTTGATTGATCATGTTTATTGACTTGTACAGTAAATTGATCATGTTTTTTGAAGGCAAACATCTTAATTTGTAAATTGGTCAACATTAAGCTCGACAGCTCTCATAAGCCAGTATGTTTTAGGCATCAACCACGTGATATGCAAATCCACTTTATGAAATATCATTTTATTGGTTTATTACTTCTATTATATTTAATCAAATTTATTTTAACAGGATTATTGAGAGTAAAGAAGCAGAAACCCTTGTGGTAAAAGCAAAAAAAGTGTGACAACCAATCTACAGAATTGTATTTGCTGCCCTTATGACTTACTCTTTTAGATGGACGTGGAGATGACGGCGATATTGGAGGCTTTAAGGGTAGATAGAATCATACTTTCTTACAAAATTGTCATCCATTGGAACTATCGGTGTGTGTTATATTAATTTTGCAATTAAAAGTTTCATCCATGTGAATGATTGGTGTGTTTTGCGTTTATGGAAAGCCGGTTATAGTTTGACTAAGCTTCTTGATTGATTGAAAAAAAAGCATTTGGCAATAATGAAAAGAGTGATACCTTATCGGCTTATCATATTCTGTAGGTATCGATTTTTAGTATTAAAGACGATTATATTTCCATTTTGTTTAAACATGAATTTTGGGTTTTTTTTTGCAGGTTGTGTGTTTCTCTTCTTTTCCAGGTACCCCTTCTATCTTCCTCTTCATCTCTCAATCTAGGCACTAGGGTTCTTTATTTTTACATCAGCTTCTCGCTTTATTTTTAAAGAAGACATCAAGGAAAGAGTTGAGAAGAGGGCGGAGTGCAGATGGTGCAACAGGTGGGGATTTCAATTCAGCGGTAAACTTCACGACCGTTGCTTGATCTTAGTGGTGCATCAATTCAAGGGAATTTTGAAGAGAGAGATCTTACAGTTCTGTTGCCGAATCAGCCTGATGATATCTCACATTTGGCACTGGATATTGGATGTGATTTTTGGTGTTGTAATTGGGGATTTCTGTTGCAATTTAGTTCGTGACTATGAAAGTTTGATTTTAGTTTTGTAGTTGGTGGTTTTTTTTTTTTTTTTTGGTTTAGTTGTTTAAGAGTAAGAAAGGGAAAGATTGTATATATGAACTTCCCATACAATTCCTGTAAATGCAGGAAATGAAATTGAAGACATAGCATTTATGTAGTTTAACACTTTGCATATGGTTAGTCCTAAATCGGCTAGACTTTGACCATTTATTCTCGATATATGTTGGAACCTCTCTTTTGGAAGGTAATTTAGTGGGGTTCTACATATTATTATCACATGATATAGAGCGAAGATTTACCACTCTAGGGACTTGGCACTCCGTGTACTCGTCTAGCCCCCTTCTTGTACTTGGACCACTAATTCTTGCTTGCAATGGCAGTCTTAAGGTAATTAATCGCGTCCTTAACTTTGTTCCTTTGGACTTTCTAGCAGAATAATGAACATCATCCAAATTATTAGTTGTAGAAATCGATGATTTAATGTTTTTGGTGGTTATTAATTTTCGTATATGAACGATGTTTATGCGGTATGTATGCTCACAGGAAGTGTGTTCAATACAGGTGCTATGAAAAGGGTGATATAACATTTGAAATATGCCATCAGATACGTTATCACTGTGACAAAATATTTCAAATCCTCATTGTTTTAAGCTATCTTGAACATGACTACAGTCATCTACCTGTTAAAATGTTAACTATCATTTCCTTGACCTTTTATCTTCTTTCTAAAATAGGATGCCCATTGATGTAAATGGAGTGTTTGTTAACTTCATTACTGGTTCTTAATATGTGTTTTCTTCCTTTGTACTTTTTTTTTGTTAATTTCACCGGAAGTAATGTCGGTCAGAAAGGAATATAAGACAACATTTCTTCCAAAATTGATGTAAAAGTTTGAATTTCAAATTTTGACTTCAACATTTTTCGTTGTAGCTTATTGAGTCGTCTTTTCTTTAATACGGTGGTTGAAAAACGTTGCAACGAGGAGTTCAAATCTAGATTAATGAGCGACTAATCAAATAACTAAATCTATATTAAAGTCGTGTTGTATACCCGACCAACGGACGAGTATAACACTAGTTAATTACAGATTCCAAAAATACACTAATAAGGAACACATGTTGCATATCGGTGCATACACGTTGATATGTATATGTGCCTGAAATTGGAAGCAAATGTATTCATGTGAAAATGCAAAGTCATATAAACATTTAACAATTTCCCTTAAAAGTATATGTATACGAAATTAAAACAAGAATAAATACAAAGTTATCAGTTTTAATATTTTGTAGTAAATTAGATTCATTGTTTAAATGTAAATGTTTTACTAAAGTTTTTTTCAAAAGCCACTTGTAGCACCGTCATGGTTACGAAAATGATACAAAAAATATATACATCGTTTTTATTCAAGTTTAATAGAAGTTTGTTCGATTTAAAAGTATAAAGAGCTACATTGATACAAGGGGAAAAAATGTAAAACTCAATAAGTTAAATCCATTCCCATCTCCTCTATCTACTAATTTTATCTTCACACACATTATGTGAAGATGGGAATAAAATAGGAATGAGCATTGCATTGATGCTGTTTGGTTAAACCAATATAATCAATAAAAAATTATTTTATATAATGTTTTTTAATACAAATATATGTCGTCTAACACAAAAATAAAAAATATGTTTCATTAAACATCGAGAGATGAAGGCGTATGAGAAAATGTGACTGAGCGGGAATAAGATTTTCATTCCCCCCAATTTGGTCAGGAATGAAAATTAATGGGTTTGGAGTAATGGACTCATTATATTATGTCAAACCAAACAACATTTTTCATTCTCATTCTCATTCCTAACCTCTCAATACCTCCAACCAAACACCCCTAACTTCAAGACTTGCTTTTTATATTTTCAATACATAATTTAAGCCGATTTTGACAAACAAAATATGCACATAAGTCTGAATCGTTCAGACATTTTTACACACCACCTCTTATTAATCATAACTAAAATAAAACTTTAGATTTTAGACATCTTAAAAAACAAACAGCACCTAAGAGGTTATTTGTTTACATCTTAATAGTTCAATTAAGAGTCGATCTCTGAATCGCTAAGAACTGAATCATGTTTGACAAAAAAAAAAGTTAATGGTTCTAAAACCTGCTGAATATTTTGTATCCTAGACCTCCATTAATCATTCAACACCCTGATTTCATTATGAACAATTACCAAACCACCATATTTCATTTTGCACTAAATCATAAAAGTCTCTTAATCATATTCGATCTAAGCACTTAATCATTCTGCACCATATTCTGACTACTTAATAATTTTGCATTTGGTAATCAACAAACAGCTGCGTATTTTAAGATAAATTAAAATAGTAATATAGAATTTCGTTTTGATAATTCAAATCAATCTTCTCGGTCTCATATCGATAGTACAATAGCACAAAAATAATTCACCCTATTATTTTCCATATTTAGGAAACCAAATTTACCTAGTAATATGTGCAGCAAACGAATCCAACTCCATTCGCGTAACGCCACCATCCTCCACCGCCCGACGAACCCTACCACCAAGCTCCGCCGCCCTCTTCCGCATCTCCGCCCCTTCTTCCGACACCATCAACCTCCTAACCACCTCTTCAACCACCGTCGAACTCACCAACTCCCCTCTTCGCGTCCAATCCCTCACATACATCCCAACATTCAACACCTTCGTCATAAGCATCGCATTCCGCGGCTGATCGGAATGCATCGGCCACGCCGCCACCGGCACACCCATTGTCATACTCTCCATGCACGAGTTCCACCCACAATGACTCATAAACCCTCCCGTCGCCGGATGTCCCAATATCTCCGGCTGCGGGACCCACTCCGTCACCACCAAACACTTCTCCCCCACCCTCTCTTTAAACCCATCTGGCAATTCAATTTTCCTCATCATTTCGCCATCAAAGATGTCACCTTTATCGGCATCTCGTAACACCCAAATGAATCTTTGCTCGCTTTTCTCTAAACCCAACGCGAGTTCTTCGATCTGCTCGTTGCTGATCGAAGTAGTCGTCCCAAACGAGACGTAAAGAACCGAGTTGGGTTCTTGTTTATCGAGCCAATCGAACAAATACTTGTTCGATTGACTCGAATCCCCGGTTGTCACTGGGTTAAAAGGGCCAAGGGCCCAAAGCTTTTGATCTTCTCGAGACTCTTCTCGTTCGAGTAGATCGATGTATTTCCCTTCGATAACCCTACACGCATCAAGAATCTTGCCGGACGAAAACCTTTTGATGTGAGATGTGGTTACGGAAAAGATGAACTCCAAGCCATCGGTTGACATGCAATCTTCATTAGAAGGGAGTTCTTTTAGTATCGATTCGAGTTCGCCATAGCCGCCGTCGAGAGCCGGGCGGCCGGTGGTCTCGTAGTTGTACCAAAACGAAGCGAAGGCGGAGCAACAGGTGAACGAGTAGGTCTCGACGTTCGGATAGGAAACGACGTCTTGAACGACGGTGTTCATGAGATAGTCGTGGATGACGACGACCCGTTTGGCCGCCGGGGAGAGGGCGGAGAGGAGGCGGAGGAAGGGTTGACGGAGATGCACGGCGGAGGATCTGAAAGATGGGAGGAGGTGGTTGGGGAACTTGATGGTGGCGGTGGGATCGGGTGGAGGGGAGTGGAAGTGGGTTGGGTGGTGGTGGAAGTGGATATTGGAAAGTGGGTGGTGGATGCGGGTTTTGGCTTGGCGGTGGTGGGTGGTGGTGGTGATGACGTGGATTGGGAGGTTGTAGGCGGAGAGGAGGCGGGAGAGGTGGAGGAGTTGGTTGAGATGACCTTGTGCCGGAAAAGGTACGACCACCACCGCTATGTTTGGTTGTTCAGTGACCTCCATTTTAGACACACTGTGAACGACAGGATTGATTCCAAAACAAGATTTTCATTTGATTTTGTACAAAAGAAAATAGAGTAAATTACGTTTTTAGGGAGAATTTTAGGTATATAACCTTAAATTAGATTTTAATTAAATCTATGACCTTCTAACGAGTATAAACCCATTTTTTCTTGAATAGGTCAGGAGGTCATGAATTTAATTAAAAACTCATTTAAGATCATTTTCCTAAATGACTCCGTTTTTAGGGGGTGTCTGGGATTGTTTATTTAAAACAACTTATGCTTATTTTGAAAAGGACTTATCAACTTATGCGATGTTAAATCGGAGTTTTTAAAAAAGTGTTTCGATTAGCTTATTCTGGCACTAAAACGTAATAAGCTAATAAGTTGTTATTCAAAGGTGTTTGGGATTGCTTATATATATAAAATAACCCAAAAATTCATAAGCACTTTTCAAATAAGTTGATAAGTTAAAACCAAATGACTTATCAAAAACAGCTTTTCAGCGGTTTGATACTGCTATAAGCTCTTTTCATTTTTCTCCATCCAAACACTCAAAAGTGCTTATCTTCGATGCCAAATCGCAATAAGCTAAAAAACACCTCAAATAAGCAATCCCAAACACCCCCTTAGTCCATGTGATTTGTTAAAATTTGTGATTTTAGTATGTATGGTTATGAAATTATGGTTTTATCTCTAATTTGTGATTTATTGCTATTTTTATCTATGATGCTAACTACAAGGGTAGGAGTGCTCAAAAAATCGATCAACCCGACATAACCCATAGGGACGGATCTAGAAAATTTTTCATACGGTCACACTATAAAATATAAACAAAAAATAATTACAAAAAACACGGTTTTTATCTACATGTCTTAATCTTTCTAACGGTCAATATTTCTTGATGTGTTTTTATCCTCATTCCACCATTTCGAGGGATTTCTTTAAGCTTTTTGCTTGATTTCGAGGGATTTTTAGGGGTTTTTTTTCGGGTTTTTGGTTGATTTGGAAAGTTTTTTTTTTGTTTTTTGGTTGATTACGAGGTATGGTTGCACTTTCTTGAAGTTTCCGAAATAATACGGTAGCACCTTCCAAAACAATACTGTTGCACCTTTCATGAACCTAAATTTTTTTACCCTTCGCCGGAGAAATGATACGGTGGCACGTGCCACTGTGGCCTTGTCCGTCCCTGCAAACCCAACTCGAAAACCCCCGAAAAGAATTAACTTGAGGTAACCCGTCATATAATTAATACAAAATTAGAGCAAGCTGAATCTATTGGGTTGGGTTGAAATTAGGTTAGACTCAAAGTAAACCTACCAACTTGATAATCCGATGAAATTTTTAACGGTTTCTCTAAAATTATTTGTACTTTTTTTAATATAATTTGTGATTTATTGCTATTTTTATTCATGATGCTAACTACAAGGAGACAAAAATAGTAAAGAATAATAAACAATATGAACAAAAAACAACAATAAATAATAAATAGTAAATTATAAGGGTGACAAAAATAACAATAAATGGTAAACTATAAAAACAAATATCATAATTTCAAAAGTACATGGAGTAAATAACAAATTCAACAAACCAGAAGGACGTAGAACGTAATTTACTCGAAAATACATATCACATATACCTTTTTTTTCTTTCAATTTGCATTAAAAAATTATATTGGCAAAGACTACTTTTCCTTCCCTAATCATTGATGATATTTTTTTAAATATTTAATAAATGAACAGATTATATTTAATAAATAAATTATTTAAATAGCAAACACTTCGTCATCATGCGATTTAATTAATTAAACGCATAAAGATTCAAGCACATTATTTTGCTATACCAACAAACTCTTATAATATTATAAAAAATTGTCGTATCTTTTCTCCATGTTTTCTTGATTTAGGGCGAATATTATTTAACTACTTCTTTTTATCTTTATAAATTATTATTATTATTATTTAATGAATAAAATAATATACTAAACAATGCATCAATAATTCAAATTGACTAAACCATCCCAAGAAGAAGAAAATTGAGTAACGAATAAACCAAGGCAAATGTGAGAGCCTATCTCCGTAATGGGTAGATTGCAAACAGGGATTTAGCTACATTTGGAATTATAACTCTTGTACTAAAGAAGTTCACACATGGGAATAGAAATAAGAATGAAAATAAAAATGATAGAGAATTCCAATTTTCATTCCTTCCAATTTAGGCATTGTTTGGCAAAAAAAAAATAGTTTTTTTTTTGGTACATGTTTGGATGACCATAAACTAGCTTATAAGCTAGCTTATTGAAAAGCTACTCATAGTAGTGTTTTAAAAAAACAAACATAGCCTTAACCTAGGATGGAAATTTTAGCTTCCGAGGGATAGGGATGGCAAAAATAACCGAAACCGATGGTGAAAACCGAAAACCGAAATTTTCGGACCGGATTCGGGGACTTCTTATCGGGGACGGGGCGGGGATCGGGGATATATTCGGGGATTTTATCTGGGACGGTGATCACCGGCCCAGCCCGGCCCGATATGTGTATATATATAAATATGTTAAATTATATATATATATATATATATATATATATATATATAATATCATTAAAAGAAAATTACAAACATTATATTAAAATTTAAAATCTTTTAATCCATTTTATCTCAACTCCCCAAACAAGCCTCCCGAAAAAGTTTATTTTATTTGTTTAATCGTGAAACCGTAATGTTAGTTGGATGATATATGAATTTTATTTACTTTTATATCGTAATTTAAGACATTTTTTAGGCATTTAGACTTATGTTCATAAAAATTGTAATTTATTTTTAGTTGTGACAATTAACATTTTGTAAAAAAAAATCCGGGCCGGTTTCGGGTTCGGATATAACCAACGGTGAACGGGAAAACCCAATGGGGAAATACGATTTTTAACCTTATCGGGTTCCCCAACGGGGATCGGGGAAACCGCGGGGACCCAACGGGGATCCCCGATAAGATCCCCGACGGGGATCGGGGCGGTTTCGGGGACGGTTTTGGTTATCGGTTTCGGGGACGGGGATATCAATAACCGGCCCGTTGCCATTCCTACTGAGGGAATAAACCATCATATTATAGTAAAACAAAACAGTTTCTTTTATTATCATTTCCATTGATTACTGCTTAATACCTCTAGCCAAACACCTTCTTAGTTGTTTACTTACAAATTAGGAGTTGATTGATAGCTATTAACTAAAAACTAGGTGATTTAATTTATTACATTTGACAAAAAATAAATCATTTCCAATGAATTCTACAAAATTAAAAATCTAAAAAAAAGAATTATCCATTTATTTTTCCAACATACTATCCAAATAACATTTTCCATCAAACCTATCATAAAATTGAGAAAGTAACTATTTATTCAATGGTTTTAAATAAATAACTATGAATTCTGCCAACCTGAGTACCTGACGCATGGAGCCTATCTTTAGTTTCGCCAACCAAACCATGTGTTAACACATCGGTTCGCTAAAAAAAGTAGGCGGTATAATCTCATTTTTGAAATTTAATAAGTTCTCTTTAAAATACATGCTATTTGAACCCCGGGACCAGCTAGCTCCTACCACGACTAATCCTATAGGCTCTACAAAACAATCACAATGACCTTTAAAAGGATACCCAAAAATTCAAACCTTAGAGAATCCACAATGATGAAGAGGTTCATCATCTTGCCATATCAGCTCTAGCTCTCTCTCTCTCTATTACATCAGTTTTCTATTTCCTATACATTTCATGAACATTTTACTCTCAATCATGAACCGGTTCATGGTTTATATAATAAAAATTATAATATTTAAAAAATACTTATTATAATTAAAAGATAATAATTAAAAATTATTTGTTATGAAAATAAAATCTAACACTAATAACTTGTAAAATTGAAATTAAAAACTAACAAAGGAAATTTTTTTAGAAGAATTCTTAATATTTTATTGATTGAAAATTGAAAGTAATTAACTTTAGAATAATGCTTTGGTGATAAGTTAAAAAAAAAACTTAAAAAAAAGCCTAAATTCTAATTTTTATTTATTAATACCTTAATAGTGGTATGCCTATCAAAGAGGTGTTAGCCTAGTGGTAAGGCCCTGTGGGGATAATGCATGGTATGTCTATCTACCAGGGTTCGAATCCTGGGGGATGCACTTCGGCGATACCCAGACCTTGGGTCGGTTCGGGTCCAGGTTTACGAGCATACCAGTCTATAGGTATGCGGGTTCGGTCTTGACCGGGCTTAGTCGTACCTGGGCGGGTCCAGTCGATTTGGGTTGGGTCGGGTCGCCGCAGATTAGTCGGTACTGCCCAATTGGATGCCCGAATACCACGGGTGCTTGTGTGTGTGGGCTTAGCCCAAGTTGTCGTACAAAAAAAATACCTTAATAGTGGGCCCACCATTTTAGACGATGAACCGGTTCCAACTTATGAACCTTTTCTTTGCCGGGTGGAAAGGACCGGTTCCTCTCAATGGTTGCTTTTTTCGTGGACCGGTTTAAGAACCTTCAAGTTTTTAGCGTTGTGGATGCTCTTGTTGCCGGTTAAACTAACCTCACAAGGTATCTAAGTTCTATTTTACATATAATCAATATCAAACGTCTTTCAATATTTTCAAAGCTCAGGTTCGACCTAAAGGGAGGTTCAAATAGCAACACATTGTATAATTCCATTGACAAAATTACATTTTTTTACGATGATGATGGTTAACCTGCAATAAAATACGACGTACAAGTTCGGTGACTTTGCGTTGTTGAGGTCTGACAAGTTAACCAAACTCGTAGAGCGAGCGTTGAAACACATCTCAGTTTCATAACAATTCGGGTTTGGCAAATGCAACATGTAGTCGAGAAATATAATGTATGCACATCAAACATTCCAATTCTCTCACAAATATACATAAAATTCCCACCGATTGCACCACAAGCAGCGATAACAAGGTTTGGTTGATGTTTAAGAGAATCGGTATCATGATGGAGAGGGTCGCGGCAATCTCTTCGCAATTTCCTAGGTGAACAAAAAAATCAATTCATCAAGAATACATCTAGGAGTCCCTCTATTATCTTTTTATGGTATCTATGGACTATGAATCAGTATGTGATTAACACACATTACGCTATTGGCCCAGTGGTATCGCGATTACAGGTAAATCTTAGCCTCCCTAGAGGTTAAGGGTTCAAATCTCACTAAAACTGAAGAGTGTGCATGTGTATTTGTTGTATGCAAATATTATATACTTAAAAACCACGCATAGCATCAACTCCAATAAAAGTTTGGCAATCTGAGGACTGCAACCAAACTCTCTCCACTATCGTGTGTGAACCAGGCGCCCACGTCTATTCTGAAGAACATGTCAAAGAACTTGGCGAGCAAAACGCAAGCTGGCTCTTTCAACTATCCCAGCCGAGCTCAAGGCTTATTATATGGTTTGATTTGATAGCTCAACAGCCTAAACAAGCCGAGTCTATATGAGCCATTTCATTTCGTTTACTTTTTTGCTCCCTCCTAGGGTCTCCTAGTTTTTGTTTTCCTAAAGAGGGATTATAACTTTGTTTGAAGGAATTAATCTTAAGTTCATATGAACAAAGGCTCTTGCTTTAACCAGCTTTTCAAAACTTATCTTATATACGCTTTTCTCTTACGCACAATTTTCACAAGCTACACTACTCTTGAGGTAGAGATCAAGTCTGCATACATCTTATGCCTCCCAGAGCTCACCTCCTGTTGGGGTGGGATATAACGGGCTCATTTGGTTTGGTTTTATTATGAACAAAGGGTAGAGTTTTTTTGGCAAACCGACCCAAGACTAAAAATTTTGAGCTTGGTAAGTGACAAACCAAGCCCAAACCTACCAGTTTTACACAGTCCAAGGAACCTCGGGTCAAATACACTCCTAGTTCAACTACATGACTCTTCAAACAAGTATATTGACAACTAGTCTGTTTTCAACCTGTAATAAACATAGAAGAGAATGCATACAAGCAAGTTAATGATGTACCTCAAATAGCTGATTGATGTTATCAGCTGTCTTGGCAGAAGTTTCGATGAAGAACATCCCGTTCTTTTCTGCATAGTCCATTCCATCCTTGGGCAAAACAAACACAAGCATTTTAAAACAAGGGCAAATGGGGCAAATCAGAAATAGGTATGCAGAAGGCCAAGCAGATAATTTATTTGGTCTAAGAAATGAAACATGTTTCTTACTTGAACAGACACCTCTCTTTTATCTTGAAGATCGGCCTTGTTACCAACTAAAGCCAAGACAATATCAGGGCTCCCGTGCTTCTGTAGCTCCTGTAAAACACACTATTCAATTGCATCCAAGAAAGTTCATCGCATGTGGTAGCATGCATTTGTCATCATATTCGTTTTCATTCTTTAAGCATTGCTGCAAGAAACATATTGATCCACAAGAGGCTTTAAGGACTTCCAAACTTACAGAATGGATACTGCATGCCATTACTCATTAGAACAAGAGGCAATTTAAAACCCAAAACCTAAGTATCAGAGTATGCTTGTGCAAAATTGTTCCTTTTACAGTTATCTATGCAAGTATTTTTATAAAGAATGTGCTTTGTTATGAGCTTAAGGGGCCGTTTACCCAAACACTTACCCAGTAAGCGTTTACCGATAAGAGTCAACACCCTAACTTAGGGGCCGATTATTAAACACTTACCCGGTAAGCGCTTACTAGGGCATTTACCTTACCGGACAAACATGGCAAGAGTAGAGGATCTTACCCGGTAAGAGCGAAGATAAGGATGAAGAGTTTTACCCGGTAAGTGAGAGTGACAACTCTTACTCGGGTAAGAGCTTACCGGGTAAATTATTGAATACGATACCATTGTGATGATTACAATCTTACCCGGTAAAGTAAGTTAGGGGCCGTTTATTAAACGCTTACCCGGTAAGCGCTTACCAAGGCATTTACCTTACCGGATGGACATGGCAAGATAATAGAATCTTACCCGGTAAGAGCGGTGACAAGTATGGAAGTCTTACCCGGTAAGTGAGAGTGACAACTCTTACCCCGGCAAGAGCTTACCGGGTAAATTATTATATACGATACCATTGTGATGATTACAATTTTACCCGGTAAAGTAAGTTAATGTGTCGAGTTTTATCAGTAAACGCTTACCGGATAAGCATTTGGGTAAACGGCCCTTACTTTACCAGGTAAGATTGTAGTTCATCAAAACGGCATCATATGCAACAATATACCCGGTAAGCGCTTACCAGGTAAAGTCGTCACCCTCACTTACCGGGTAAGACTCTCCATCCTTATCATCGCTCTTACCAGGTAAGATTCTCGGCCCTTGTCATGTTCATCCGGTAAGGTAAATGACCCAGAAGCACTAACCGAGAGTGCTTACCGGGTAAGTGTTTAGTAAACGGCCCCTTAGACTAAAGTTTGCTCAACTTGTCTAGGACCCCACTCAACAAATGAGGACTACAAAGAAACTCACAACACACACACACTATGAAAGTGATTGATAATAGTTACGAGGCATTCTATTGGATTTCCAAAACAAAATAAGAATCTACTTACATTTCACCTTTGATGAAGCCCAATATAATCAAGCTAGTTAGTTCAGGTATTATATTGTCACAGCATTGGCTCACAACTTGGTGGTCTATTGATGTTATCATACATTGTTCAACAATGTGACATCCATGAAATGTTTAAAGTCTATATACACACACAAAGAGACCACTTAATAAATTGAATAAATACTCCAAATACTAGTAGCCATACCTTGACCCAATATTGAGCTTTACTGAATGAGTCGGGATTGGTTATATCATACACAATAACTCCAACTGCCGCACCTCTGTAATAAAGTGGGGCTAGTGCTGCATATCTGGACGATTTGCAAATAGAGAAATAGTTTACCTTGTTAAATAGAGTAGTAAAGATGCAAATCCCTGTTGACCAACTCAATAAAACAAATGAATTCAAAGATTCCTCTTAACTGGGAAAAAAATAATCTTGCAAGATTACCTCTCCTGGCCAGCAGTATCCCAAATTTCAAATTTAACTGTTGTTGAGTCCTGCAGAGCTATTGTCTGTGACAAGAATGAAGCTCCAACAGTCACCTGAGATCATTAATAAAACAATATAGGTAAGGGAATCATATCATGATTTGCCTTGCAGGGTATATAGAAAGAGGCATGGATGCTATAATAGAATCAATTATAGATCATTTTGAAAAGAATTTATGCCAGCCTGGAGAAGCTTGACCTGTTATTAAAACTAGCAAGAAGGTAAATTCAAAAATATAAAAAATATAAAATTCAGACAAAAATATAAAACTAACATGAATATGTATCAAACCTTAACCTGTTATTTGACTGGGAAAAGGCATTAATAGTTTACCTTGGATGTTGGATCAAACTGACCACGGACAAAGCGGAGAACAATGCAGCTTTTCCCAACACCAGAGTCCCCTAATAGCACCAGCTGTAATCAAAATAAAGTGTTGATGCTAAATATAGTTGTATAGAGTAAACAGTAACTAAAAGTTGCGTCTTAAACTAAGTCCTGGATTTTTACATCTTTTTACTATATTATAAAGCATATAGTAAAAATCTTAAAAACGTACCTATTAAGCATTAGGTACGCCTTATTAATGTATAATCTCTTAAATTCAAGTTTATAGCTTATTACTGCATACTTCTTAAAGCTCCACGTTTGAATTCCATAAAACTAACTAGTATACACTTCTCATATACAAGATAAGTGTTGACTCCTACTAATACGACATAATACTCGATCATTAAAACTGAAATACATTACATCCTTATTTTTAATCTAAAATATTTAAATTATAATAAAAATTTGAATTAAACAAATTATGACCACAAAAATTATAATCTTCAATTTGACACCCATATTGATGGGGTTTTAATCACCACTTTTAATTTCTACTTTGTTCAAATCTAAATTTCAGATTTCCTTTTATTAAATTATGTTTTCCATGGTCAATTTATAATACAATGTTACACCCCATTGTATCACACAGCTACACCACTAGTCACTAATAAAGCATGACTAGTGTCAGATCCAAGATTGGTTTCTTTGGGACTTTTGGTCTGGTCAACAGAGCTTCACAAGTTGTGAATATGCTATGCTTATATAATTTGCAATATAACTGGGCTAACAATGGGCATTGGCAAGGTGCTGTTTTTGAAACAGTTCTGGATTAAATTTTGGATTAGGAGCATACTTACAAATAAATTCGACCATACAAACTCCGCCAGATTAATATCATATCATTGAAGTATACCCTATACATTGCAACCGGAAGAAAGAAAAGGGAATTTTGGGAATTCCAACAGTGGAACTTAACAAGTAGTGCGAAAATCAGTAGGAGTATCAAGTATATTTTAGTCCCACCTAGCAGGGATAAGGCAAAAAACAGATCCATTAGAGATCATTAAGGAGTAGAACCAAAACCATACGTCCAGGGGAACAGGAATAACTTCCAACCATAAGCCCCTATTTGGGGCGAAGCCACCCATTATTGCGGTTAAATCTCTTTTAACTACTTCCAAAAAGTCAACTCTGTCCTATCCTAACTTTTTTATTACCTCCCTCTTGGTAATTATTTCCGCTCACAGTTTCCACTTTGGAGATGACCAAACATCTCTAGCACTGTTCTATCTTCCATCACTTGAACCACTGCCTTATAAAGGAGTAATCACTACATAATTTAAAAATGAAACCTAAAAAGAAACTTTGCACCCAGCAGCTGATCTTAGCACCAGCTGAGTAGGTTGCAAGATATCATGGTTCAAGAAACAAGTAATATTTTCTTTCGAAAAAGGAACCTTGATTCGTGTGCAGTTCGTGAACTTTGCACCCAGATGCTGGAAGGAAGTTTTTTATGATTTAAGCTGATACGAGTACAACTCTCCCAAATGTTTTTGGCACATTTTATTGAAACAATAAGAGCTCTAGTGCAGTCGAGAAGATGTCGGTTTTTCCTTTCCACCACTCCATTTGATTTGTGTACAATTCCTCACTTCAAACTTAGTTTTGAGTATATAGATCCATGAGACTCTTGCAATCATCAATAATAGCGACCAACCACTGAGATCTTGAGTATTTTTTAAATAGTTGTTGGTCTCCAATTATCATTATGGATTAAAGAAAAAGAAAAGATCTTTTATTACCAATGGAAAATGGTATACGAGTGTGTTTCAGTTTCACATACTCACAAATATCAGAATGAATTCTTTTTCCTCAAATCCCTTAAACAAAGAGAGAAACATTATTTTTCAATGCATGAAAAGACACATGACGTAGGCACCTATGACCTATGATGTAACTAGATGACATCCTTATTGGAAGGAGAAAACGAGCACAGGGCGGATTTATTGAATTCTAGTTGACTTGATGTATGCAAGTAATAGAGATCAGTATGCTCCTTGACCAATCCTCTTCACCAAACCATGGTCTTGAAATTCACAAGAATCATGGAATATTACACAAGAAGTTAGATCCTTGGTAAGATTTTTTATGGAAACCAAATTTGTAAATAACAGGGAGATCAGTATTGAGGTAACCTGGATGTTCCCTATTCCTGCTACTATGATTGTAGCAGCAACGCCAACAAATAATATTTCTATTGCTAAGACATGGGATATAGGTTTTGAATTTATTTGATGTATGGGTCATCTTGTTCGCAGTACCGGAGTCAAGGATCCAGGCATCCCTATGCTCATTACCTAAAGCATTCAACCCACAAAAAATAAGAGCCTTACCTGAAAGTGTCAATGAACATATACCCTTATTAGTTGGTTGTGAATTGCTAGTCGTTTTTAATGGTCCCCAATATTCGTCTAATCTTCTCATACATACTATATCCTCCAAGCACTTGGATTGGATCTTGAACCAACACCTGACCCTACCTTTATCAGCCACCTTTTTGTACCCATTCACGCTGTTTGTTGATGGTTTTCCATATAGTTTCCAACATCGCTCTTTGGTGTGTCGAGGTTTTTAGCAGTATATGCCTCAACTCTTCACAAGTCTTTTACCCAATTGACCAATTTATATTGTCAGCAACAGCTTTCTCAAGTACCAAAACCCGAGTTTTAAAGCTTAGAACCGCAAATTTCCCGGTTGAATGCAACTTCCACATAATACCCTTGTGGCTATCTTCTACACGAACCAAAAAAAATTGCTTTCATTTAGAGAGGGAAATTCAAGCTTGCCCAGAATATGTATCCTTATAAGATCAAAAAAAATCATAAACTCGGTCCCTTTCTGTAAATTTTTTGGTAACCACCGCCCCTTTGCTACAGTCCTGTAATAATCGACTTTTTGCTGCTGGATACTCCATCCCTGTTTTCTACTCCAATTGTCTTTGTCTTGATATCATATACAAGAGTTGCATCATTGACCACGGACTTGGAATGAGTCTCATGGAGGGCATCCCGAAATTTCTTTGTTGTAGAAAAAAACATGCATGCATCACTAATTTCAGGGGTCATGGAATTCCATAACCATGACATGATCATTGGATCCTCTTCTTCCCATGCTTCAAATCCGTTGTTCCGCCCATTTGCTACAGTCCTCTAATAATCGAGTTCATGCCACAAATTTGGCATACTCCATCTGTGTTTTCCACTCCAATGGTCTTTGTCTTGATATCATATACAAGAGCGGCATCTTTGATCTTGGAATACGTCTCATGAAGGGCGCGACCAAAATTTCTATGTTCTAGAAAGAAAGATGCATGCATCATTGTCTTCAGGGGTCACAGAATTCCATAACCACGAAATGATCGTTGGATCCTCTTCTTCCCACGCTTCAAATATTATTTTTTCCAATTAATATGTACAGTGTTGCCTAAATATTCTAAAGTCATGTAGTGCTCCGAGAAGCCTGTTCCTCCGCAACTATTGAAGGTGAGGTGTGCGTCATGATTGAATAAACCAATGCTAAAGGCCGAAATCAAAGATGAAGGCAAGAGATAAACCGGTGATTAAGGTTGGAGTCAGAAATTGAATGAAAGGAGATTAAAAAAACGGAAACGGCATGGAGGCAATTGTTGAAGAAGGGGTTGTTGTATGGTGCCCTAATTTTCCCAAAAATCACCGGCTTCCAAGTCTAATACCATGAAGGAGAAGAATTATAAAGAACCTCATTTATTGCGTATTTGTCTTGCATCATTTACAATTTCTGCTACGCCAAACAAGGGAAGTCTACAGCTAATTCCCTCAGCTTTAGAAATAGATATTAACCATTGATATCCTACCCCTAACTTCCCTGAAATTTCTGCTAAAATCACTTATCTAGGATATCCTACACTTCTTTCTTGCGTCCCTTCTCTTTTCTTATAGCATCATGGACTCATGGTATGATGGTATTCCAGGCACAACTGAATCTGGAGTTCCTCATTTTCTCATTTGTCCTTATTTTTCCTTTCACTATGTTGGCTTCATGTATGACTCAAGTGCATTTATGGATTGATGAACTGTGACCGACTTTACTATAAGAGCAAAGGAAACCAATTCATTGTTTTGTGTGAGATTATGAGATAATCGAAGAATTGTCAAAGGGACCATGATCCATCTATGTGGTTACAAGGCAATGCACATTGATAAGTTATTTATAGAGTAATGAAATCAAGTATTTTGTCAGGAAAGTTATTTCAAAGGGCTCTGTTGAGCTTCTAATGTTCACTGCAGGGTTGCAACATGCAAAGGCTTTACCATGAGACTAACCAAACCTTACATAAGGTTTAGTTGTGTGAACATTTTATCCTATTAATCAAATTAAGACAGTTATTTATTGACAACTTGACAATTGAACGTAATTTATACTAACTGGGCATATAATTATTTAATACACATGTCGTACTCGTTCACGAGTTTCTTGTGTCATATTCAGACCAGGATCCTTTACTTTATTAATTAATGCCATCCCAAGATTTTAGTATCCTACATCTTAAAGAAGCTCATAATCAACTAAGATTCCTCATCTCCGTCAGAATAATTTTTCCTTCAACTCTTCAAGTTTATTTTGTGCTCACATTCCTAGCAGGATATACAGAATGAGGTACCCAGGAGCCAAGGCCACAATAGTTCAAACTCAAATTTCTCTTAAGTATTAACTGAGTATTGTATGTAGGTTTATTTCTAGTATCCTACTATTCCAAAAAAATATGATATGGTATCTTCTAGGCTGTAGTAATAGTATTAAGTAAAATCTAAGAAGAAGATCTCGCATATCATGGATTGATGTTACATAAACACTCTCTAACATTCAACCAATTGCCAGAAAAAAAATCACATTAGAACTATACATAGGACTTCTTTTACGAATAAATTACTACCTTAACACGTAGATTTTTGGCATCAGAATCGCCGCCGTTATCTGGATTAAGTCCACCAGCCCGCCCCGCACTCCTAACTGCAAAGCAGTAATCCCCAATAAACAAAAGCACATCGCAAAATAATCAGAAAATTAGCGCCATCACGAAACAAAGCTAAGCAATCAAACAAGGCGGCTTTAGCAACAAACATATAAACCTAACGCAATTCAAAGTCATATTCAAATCTTTATCCAGATCGGAATCAATAAACTCAACGAATTAAAGGTTATTGATGAAGGTTTTCAAATTAATTGAAAGAACCAGCAAAACCCTAAATTAGAAAATTAAGAATACCTGGAAGGGAGGAGGAGCAACCCATGGCGTACGGTACAACAACTATTATTGTATATTTCTGTATATAGAGGTATTGTTCGTCGATCTGTGCAAGAATTTGAATTCTGGATGGGGGAAATGGGGTCGTTTGATCTTGATTTCGTTTATGGAAGCGTAGGTCGTCGGTTTTCGTCAGCTGGTTTTGTCTTAATTGCTGACGATATAAACAAAATAATTGAAGATTATTAGAGCAGTAGTGTTGGGAAATGCACGGAGGATAAAATTTTTTGTTGAAATGTTAAAACCGAGTTAAAATGAAACGTAATTTCTCTATTAACGGTTAATGAAATACAATGTAAAAAACGAATGTATTTTCATAAGTGGTTAACTTGCATATATTCTTAATCGTTTGTTGTTATGAGTTTGTGCAATAATATTGGTAATAGTTTTGTATTATATTATTTAAAACTCAAACGACATGTCTCACAACATATCACTACATCGTTTCTATTTTATTTTTTTTACACTTGGTTAATTTGGAAAGTATTGCGGAATATTTTTATTTTAAAGAATTCGATAATTTATTAGTGTATCTCGTTATTTTTTAATTTTAATTCATATCAAACTTCTTTTTTCTTCTTTTAATGCTCGTGAAAAAAAATACGTGTAGATTTTATATTATCAAAAAAAATACGTATAGATTTTATATTATGCTAATATAAAATACGTATAGATTTTATAAAATAAAATAAGTTTTATATTACATCTCATTAATATAGATTTAAATGTAAAATCTACATTTAAAATAGATTATGCTAATATAAAATCTATTTTATAAAATTCTCCACCAAAAAAACAAATAGTTATATTAATAAATGAGTATCCATTCCACAAATAGATGATTATAAAAAAATCTAGATTTTATATTACATCTCATTAATGTAGATTTAAATGTAAAATCTACATTTAAAATAGATTATGCTAATATAAAATCTATTTTATAAAATCCTCCACAAAAAAAACAAATAGTTATATTAATAAATGAGTATTCATTCCATAAATAGATGATTATGTGAGATACTGTGCTTGGAAAGGTTGTATCAAAGCATTAATAAATTGTAAATTAAGTAATTGGCTTTAATTAGTTGTAACTTGTGTTTAAAATGTTGTAATTAAGAGTTTTTTATACCGTTTTTATAATATAGTATAGATATCTAAAGTTTTTCTGAAATAGAGAAAAAAAAAATTAATCTAAACATTTTTACATGAAAAGTTTGATTTTTTGAGATAATAATTAATTTTGGAAGAAAATTATCTATTTAGAGATTTTTTTAAATTTAAAGATTTTTAACATTATCTATCATCTTTTCTCTATTTTAACATAGAGGATAACATAGTTGTTGGATCAACAAAAAATGTTAAAATCCCAATTTTTTTTATTTTAACATAACTGTTTGGAGATGCTCTTATATGTTTTGGCAAAAAATCATTTATGAAATATCTAAAACAATACTAGTAATACTATTTGTATCTTCTTATTTTCTTATTAAAATATTGTATTTTAATTTTTTTAGTGTATTGTAAATTATTTTCTTATTAAACATCGTAATTAAAAAAATTACTTATTTTTCTAATGAATAATTATCTTTTAAACCAATTATATCATACCATGCTTCTCTCGTGCAATTACGAATAAGTGACTATTGACTAATAACCCTAATATTTAAATACATGATAATTAAAAAAAAGGTGCCTCAAATTTGTAAACGACGTCGGTTTTCAAGAGGAATGGTGAAGATGTTGTGGTAGGTTTCAAACATAGAGCAACATGTGAATGTGAGGACGAAATGAATGGGGAAATTTTTTATGATTTAATTCGCTGTATAAAACGATTAATAGGACATCTTAGTTAACATGTCATATTAGTGATTTGAGGTATGAATTATGCAACAAATTTCTACTTAATTGCTCAAACAATAGCATATATGTTGGCTTACAGTTGTTTGGTTTAGAAACTGAGACGAGAATGAAACCTTAAGGTTTACAAATTTGAGAATAAATAGTCATTCTAGTTGTTGTGATATGATCAGTGGATGTAAGCTCTAGGGGTGGCAAAAAGTGACCCAACACGTCAACCCAACCAGAACCCAACCCAATAGTAGCAGGTTGGGTTGAGAATTTCAACCCATTTAAGTTAAATGGGTCAACTCGTCTAACCCATTTATTAATTGGGTTTGGGTTGGGTTGAAATTTTCAACCTGATTTCGACCCATTTACAACCTGATTTCAACCCATTTACAACATGTTACTAACCCATTTACAACCTGTTTCTAACTCATTTATAATATTACCTAATAATTTTTTTTAGTTATTAATAAATGTAATATAATTTCAATATTAAAATTTGAAAGTTAAAGTTGAAACCCTAAATCACTAAAGGAAATTGGCGCCGCTTTCTTCCTCATTTCCTCTCGAGTCTCCTCCCTCTTCGGCTCTGTACTGTTCATGCTTCACGGCGGCCGACGACCCTTTTGGAACTATGGTTTATTTAACTTTGTGGTTGTGAGAAACTTTGAACTATTTATTTTACTTTTTGGTTGTGTTTTATTAAACTTCGAACAATTTATTTGACTTTGTCGTTGTGTATTTGTCGTGGAATGAAGTAGTTTAAACATTTTTATTTCATTTACAATTTTAAATTTAAATGGGTCAACCCAGGTTCAACCCATTTATTTAACAGGTTGGGTTGATATAGTCATAAACAGGTCAACCCGCTACCAACCCATCAACCCAACATGTTGGGTTGGGTTGAAAATCTCAACCCATTTAATTAAACAGGTTGGGTTAGGTTGAGATTTTCAACCCAATTAATAAATGGGTTGAACCCAACCCAACCTGACCTATTTACACCCCTAGTAAGCTCGATTGAACGCATGTTGTTTAAAGATGGTGTCAAGTAATAGTTATGCATGTAAGTAACGTTCAATGTAAGAAAGATGAGTAAAACAAAATAGGAATGGCCAAGAATGGCATGCTTACGTGCACCACGTAGCACATCTCTCTCTCTCTCTCTCTACGTATTCTAGGCGAGATCATAAGCAAGTTCACCTATAGATTTGCAAAGACCATAATGAACGTGAGATCAATAGCAAGTCTGAAGTGGCTTATAGCGGTCACATAAGCCATACAACATTGGACGTGATTTCGTAGTCACCTAAAAAGTTCCATGAGGCAAAAATGGTGCACTACCTAAACCTAAACTCGTCTTTGGTGAATAAGAGGTCAGAAGCAACCTCAAGGTTGCATACACCTCTGTTTGGTCCAATGTTGGTTAGATTAATATGTGAAGTTAAGTTTATACCACTAGTATTAGTGATCAATAATCAATATACGTGCTTAGGAATTATATATCGACTTCGTGTAGATAGAGTGCAAGCACAACTATATACACTTACATATCTAAGATGAGTTTAAGGTGATTTGCAAAAAATAGAATACACACATGCGTACTTTAGTACTTTGTAAAGATGGCATGCACATGCTAGCTACTTGTGTAATAGTATATATGTTAATCAAGCTTTAATGTATGCCATGCATGCTCTAGTATTTTGAAAATAAGTTGTGAATTAAAAATGTTCTAGCTATGCATGTGAAGCCAAATGTTGGGACACTGATATTGATAGGCGGGGCACGAAGATGGATAGAGTCAGTGTGTGTATTGTGATGGTATTTTAGTACTTGATTATCGATACATACTGCAAGCATTGTACTTGGTAGGGACAAAATTGACAAAGTGACTCTCGTTGTGCCACTTTAGAATTGAGATCTCAAATGTTTATGTTCAAATGTTTTTGGGTTATGCCATCTTTTGAGGGGGAGTACCAGGTTTCTCTTTAAACTTTTGTTTTCGACTTCTGAACACTTCAGTTCAGGACTCGTTCTTAAATGTTTGTTGACTTATGATTATCTCTAATCAGAAATTTTACTTCAATATTCTATCTTGGTGAGTTAAAGGAGTGTTAGGGCTCATAAAGTTTCTATGGTCAATCCAGAACCGGAAGGACCTACCCAATAAGCACATCTAATTCTTAGATATCAGTGAGGAGTCTAGAATGATAGATGAGTTCGGAGTGAAAAGAATATGGTGAGAGTGTGACATGACTTAAAAGAAATATTGGTCCTTACCAAACAGAGTCAGTTATCCGGGTCACCACATTATCTATTCATTCTCGTTCTTTGGAGATGGATATTGAAACGTAAGTGTCGATAACTCGTGTCACCCCACCTAGCCACTCAAGTATCTCACAAAAGGTACTTGTTTCATATATTCATGGAGATTTAGCACATAATCTATCTATTCCTCACTCGGAGGACTTAGATATTGAAAAAGGAAGACATCAGCTCCGGTCTCCGAACTTCATATTCATCTCACTGTGTCTATTGATTTATGAACCTGCGTCCCAGGTTGAATCAATCTTTGAGCCGAAAAGATACATATTTATATTTCTTTCACACACGCACGAATCTTTGTGATTCCAATCGCATATCTTTGTGATATTGTCGTAACAGTTTGAGAAGTAGATTCTTAAAATCTTACTTCAGTGATAACTGGAAGTCCTATCAGAGATACCCCCTTGCCAACTCTGAAAATAGGCCACACAATTATTCTTAATTGTTGTGATAACAATTACTAATGTGTTTTTATGTTAGTTGATTACCCCATCTTGGTTACTAAATGTTTTATATTATGTTTTTTCTACTCATCATGTTAGTCTTTGAACATACATGATGCTCAGGATTCTCCTAATCATCATGAGGGGGAGAATGCAATAACAACGACACAAGTTTCAAAGACAGATTATCATGTTGAGGGAGAGTTAGCAAAAGCGGAGGGGGAACAACATATCCTATGTTATTATTATTTTTTTAATCTGAGGTTGAAAAGCCATGGATTTCAAGATTGCATTGGTTCTTTTATCCTTCATCAAGTGATGTTCGCTACAAGTTGCTTCCTCCTACGAGCATATTGGTTCTACAAGTTCTTAAGTTGAAATTCAATTCAACTCGCGGTTTAAAGACAAAATATTTGTTTTTAAACTGAATATGCACTATGGAATGTCACGTAACTCGCACATTATCTTTCTTGTGTGCTGATCCGATGTGTTGAGTTTCTACAGTTAAAAGCTGCACAATTTGTGCATTCAGTCGATACTATGGTACATTGAATTTGTTACAAAGTTGAAATTATGAAGACCAAGAGCTTTATTTAAGGGGGAGCTTGGAATGACATGAAGACAAACAACACCAAAGTGTTTCAGAGATTCAAGAGGGAAAGAAGATCAAAAAGTGAAGATTTCAAAGAGATAAATCCTTTATACAACTTTAGAGGGAGATTGTTAGGACTGAAAGTCCTAGTACGTGGAAAGTTATATAAAGTATTTATAGTGTTTAATTGTTAATTATTTATCGAGTTGTAAAAGCCTTATTTTGTTATTGGGCTTAGTTTTGTTTGTTGGGCTTTGGGCCTATAAGGTTTTAGGTCTTAATATTTATTGTTTGTTTTTTAATCATTAGGGTTAGAGGTTGGAAGAGGTTGAGAAACAATATTGTGAGTTTATCAGGTTTAGAGAGGGAAAGAGTTTGCTTTTCAATCATATGTTTGTAACTCTCTCAATCATTCAATACAATTAATCTTTCAATTATTCATTGTTATTTGAGCAATCTAGGATTCACACGTGTTTACACCTTTTTAAAATGTAAATAAGTAGATCTCAACGCAAGTATACATCTCAATCTACTACCGTTTTTAACAAGTAATAAAGGTACAAAGTAGCGAATATCGATCCCACAGGGAAACGTGGAAAAGTTATTCTTGAAAGTCGAGTCTGTTAAAGCGAGTCTCAGATGTCGAATTCGAAAACAATATTTTGATTGGGTGTTTTGGGTAACAATTTACTGAAAAGTTTAATTATAAAAAGAAGCACAGGGTACAAAGATTCATTAGAATAAAATTAATAATTGGATAAAAAGATGAGATCACATTCCTTCGTTATCTTAAAGTCGATATTTTATGTAACTTAAATAAGTCGTCATACAACGAACCAGTTGTCAATTGATTAATTGCAATCCGACATAAAATATAACTTTAACTTAAACAATGTCGGACAATCTTGCGATACGATACACCGTTTTATCTTTTTATCGGTCTCGGTCCCAACTTAACTTTGTATCCCGAACTAAGACGGTTAGTCTATCATAGTTTGAATTCTAATTATAAAAGAAAAGGAAAATTAATGTTAACTAAAAGAGATGGTTAGTGCCTTCAAACAATCAACGATAGAAATCGTATGAGTGTTACGCAAGTAACCTCTCTTTAGACAAAGAAATAAAATTGTTTGGAATAAAAGAATGAAAGTAAAAGGACGTAAAATAAATTGCAGAATTTAACTGACAGAAGGTAAAAGACAGAAAATTAAATTGCAGGAAATAAATTGCAAAAATTAAATTGCGGGAATTAAAGTGCGTTAAAATACATGACAGTAAAGTAAGGCGGGAATTATAAAATTAAGACGGAATTAGAAATGGTGATGGAAAATCTTGTTTTAAATGTGGATTTAGTATTAAAATTATTTGGAGAGTCCTTGGTGTTCTTAAAGATTGTAACATTTGTCAACGTAAGTAATGTAATATGCGGGAGGGTTTTTATACTTTTGGAAACACAGAAGAATTTTAATACTACAACAAACCGTGAACCAAACGAGGCTGGGAATCCGAAACAATTGGTCGGACATCCGATTTGTAATAGAACTAAAATTGTAGTGAAAACCAAATAAAAAACAAGAGTCAATCGGTCCGTACGAATTTAGTCAAACTTGCGGGAATGAAACGAGACACTTACCAACACTTGAAACAAGAAGGAAACTATGCATTAGTTTTAACCCAAAAGAAGAAGTTTGAATAGTGAGCTAGAGCATCCACGATCAAACCGTGAGCTCTTGGCTCACCAAGTTCAAACCTCCCAATACAAAGGAGTTCATCATCTACTACAACCTTCTATGACCAAAATGAGAGAAATATGAGAGATCTCCACGCTAGTAACAAGGCATTCAACCTTGGGGCCCAATATTGCAAAATGGGGGCCCAAGGGAATTGGAAGTGGCTAGCCCAAAAGAAATCAAATGCTAAGTCCAAGCATTCTCGGCCCAAACATCAAGTAATAAAAGCCCAAACATTAGCCTACAAAATGTGCCATCCAAGATGTTGCATCCGAGTCCACATAAATCAGCCCGTCTTTTTACAAAATTCGGCCCATCAAAATGATTGAAGTCCACGTTGTAAGCTCGATAAATCCGTACATCAAATTTGTTGGACTTCAATCGGCCAAACTCCGGTTCTAAAACATGTATATATATATATATATATATATAGAAGACTTTTGCCGCAATTTTATTATAAAATGGATTTATTAAGACGAAAGCACTAAATATTAATCTAAACCATAAAACCGTAAAAACAAAATGAAAGACACAATGAGAAAAGAAAAAATAGCTCAAAATTATAAAAAAGAGAGCTAAAAATAGGGTAAATAAATATTTACCCTATCAGTTGCATTGGTGCAAGGTTCATAAGATATACACATAATAGCTTCCAAAGTATATGTTCACATTTTGCATAATTTTAAGCATACGTCCATATTACGTGTTTATAAAAATGTGTGGATAACATGATTTATGTGAAATTGTTATTCAAAAATGTAAAGCGGAGGTGACATCTCCATTTGGGTTTGCACAACTTCTACAATTCCTATGCAAGGTCGTTATGGATGGCCTAACTTTGAAACTATGCACCTACATCATGTAGTACGACACTCTACACAATCATGACCATAGTTGTATTGGTTCACAAAATTACTTTAAAACAATGTTGTTTTAATCGTTATGAACATATCCAAGTTCACTATATAACTATATACCGAAAAAGAGCTTTACTAAAACATGTTTATATATATGGTACATACAAAATAAATATTCATTGACGTAGCCAAGACACTTTTATGTTATATACTCTGTAACAACTTTACAGTTATGTATGTATAATATATAATTCTATATACATATGAAGTATTGACTTTACCGAAAATTTAAAATGATACATCATCATATACACGTTCCTATACAATATGGTCGCGTATGACGATATAACATAAACCATATATAACACGCCATTCTTCAATACGACCGAGCTTATGGTTGAGGTGTAGTTGAACATCCGCTAGTCGAGCTGAGCGGCTGATTATTTATGTACCGACTAGGACCAGAATGGTATCGAAATCCTTTCGGCAAACAACCATCCATACCCTGACCTTGATTTATCTCATTATTTTTTGGCTCATACGTTACGTATTCTCCGCCTTTTTCCAACGGCCTTATAGCGACAACGACATTATAGGATGCGGTGCTGCCGCTACCGGGTATGCTGGTCGGAGGCGACAAGAGGTGGAGGAGATGAAACATTGCCACCATATAGAAAGCAAAGCTAGCCATTTTTGTGTTTGAAATTGGCAAAGGATGAAGGTCTTAAATAGGGTGGCAAGGAAAACAGCTCATAGCTTACTATGTGAAAGTACAAAATTGCCCTCAAATAGAGTGGCAAGGAAAACAACTCATAGCTTACTATGTCCAAAGTACAAAATTGCCCTCGTGTATTCCTATTGACATGTCTAAGTTTTTGGGTAAATAGGGAAATTTGTTATCGTTTATAACATTCGTGTTTTTTTATTAATATATCTTGCCTTTTGGGATTTTGAAAGTCAACCATTTCATCTGAGTAGGGACACATGTTGGTATGTAATTGGGCCACGTGTTAGTAAAAGATTACGTTTTTCCACCGGCTTTTCTAGGTGAGCTGGTCGCATTAAGAGCTTGCCACGTGTATGTTTTTTTTTGAAGATCCAATCCAACAAGGAAAGCTAGTGTGGTAAAACGAGTATATCTCAACCACCACCTACGCAAATCTTGCATGCCCAATGACTCATATAATACTTTTTATTAACATCATAATTATCCGATTAAATTGTTTTTAAAATTATTATATATAATTTTAATAAATAAATAAAAGTTATTATATTTGATATTAACTTCAATCAAAACAATCATTTCGTTTAGAAAAAAGAAAAAAAACATTTTTATTAGTCAAACGGAAGATTGAATCCATTTTCTAAGCCAAATCGAATCCGATCCATTTATCTTTTATAAACTAGAAGCTTACTCGTGCAATTCAACGAGATACATCACGATTTTAATGTTTATTTTTATTTTTTGTTTTTTATTGATTTACAATACGATTTTGGATGATTTTTATTGAGTGATAATGATTTTTTATATATAAATTTGTTTAATTTAGGCTTAACAATAATATTTTTTATATAAAAAAAATTAAGTAGTTTGTTAAAATTCATTAATTATCTTATATATTTTAAATTTTTTATATTTAAATTGAAATGTTTATCCTGTTTTGATTATGTTTATCATAATTCAAATTTCATAATTTTAGGATTTGGGGATTAGAGATAAGGATTTTGGAGGATAAGAATGAAATTTATTAATTAGGGTTAAAAACATTTAAAAGGAGTACATATTGCTTCATTAATTGTTTTTAAGAGATTTTAAGTAGATTAACATTAAATAATAGTACATAATGCTTAATACATCACGATTTTAATGTTTATTTTTATTTTTTGTTTTTTATTGATTTACAGTACGATTTTGGATGTTTTTTATTGAGTGATAATGATTTTTTATATGTAAATTTGTTTAATTTAGGTTTAACAATATAATGTTTTTTATATAAAAAAGATTAAGTAGTTTGTTAAAATTCATTAATTATCTTATATATTTTAAATTTTTTATATTTAAATTGAGATGTTTATCCTGTTTTGATTATGTTTATCAGAATTCAAATTTCATAATTTTAGAGTTTGGGGATTAGAGATAAGGATTTTGGGGGATAAGTATGAAATATATTAATTAGGGTTAAAAGCTTTACAGGTAGTACATTAGATTTTAGTAGTTATTTTTAAGAGATTTTAAGTAGATAACTTTAAATGATAGTACATAAAGCTTAGTGAGTTGTAATTAAGAGTTTTTTATGTCATCTTTATAATATAGTATAGATATTTTAAATTTTTTATATTTAAATTGAGATGTTTATCCTGTTTTGATTATGTTTATCAGAATTCAAATTTCATAATTTTAAGCTTTGGGGATTAGAGATAAGTATTTGGGGGGATAAGAATGAAATATATTAATTAGGGTTAAAAACTTTACAGGTAGTACATTAAGCTTTAATAGTTATTTTTAAGAGATTTTAAATAGATAGCTTTAAATGATAGTACATAAAGCTTAGTGAGTTGTAATTAAGAGTTTTTTATGCCATCTTTATAATATAGTACTAGAAGCGTACTCGCGCAATGCAACGAGATACATCACGATTTTAATGTTTATTTTTATTTTTTGTTTTTTATTGATTTACAGTATGATTTTGGATGATTTTTATTGAGTGATAATGGTTTTTTTATATATAAATTTGTTTAATTTAGGCTTAACAATATAATGTTTTTTATATAAAAAAATTAAGTAATTTGTTAAAATTCATTAATTATCTTATATTTTTTATATTTAAAGTGAGATGTTTATCCTGTTTTGATTATGTTTATCATAATTCAAATTTCATAATTTTAGGATTTGGGGATTAGAGATAAGGATTTTGGGGGATAAGAATGAAATTTATTAATTAGGGTTAAAAGCATTTAAAAGCAGTACATATTACTTCATTAATTGTTTTTTAAGAGATTTTAAGTAAATTAACATTAAATAATAGTACATAATGCTTAATACATCACGATTTTAATGTTTATTTATATTTTTTGTTTTTTATTGATTTACAGTACGATTTTGGATTATTTTTATTGAGTGATAATGATTTTTTATATGTAAATTTGTTTAATTTAGGCTTAACAATATAATGTTTTTTATATAAAAAAAATTTAAGTGTTTGTTAAAATTCATTAATTATCTTATATATTTTAAATTTTTTATATTTAAATTAAAATATTTATCCTGTTTTGATTATGTTTATCAGAATTCAAATTTCATAATTTTAGGGTTTGGAGATTAGAGATAAGAATTTTGGGAGATAAGGATGAAATATATTAATTAGGGTTAAAAGCTTTGCAGGTAGTACATTAGGCTTTAGTAGTTATTTTTAGTAGATTTTAAGTAGATAACTTTAAATGATAGTACATCTATACTATATTATAAAGACGGAATAAAAAACTCTTAATTACTACTTATAAAACATAAGGTACTACCATTTTATGCATATATTTCAAAAATCTCTTAATCACAACTTAGTATGCATAAGGTACAACTCATTTGAAAAAAATTCAAACTTTACTTTTTCACTACCTTACATATTCAAGTTTTTTCCCTTCCATTTGGGGTTTCTCCAAAAGAAGAAAAGTTATTTACTTGCTCAAATTAACATATTTTTTAATTATGATAGTACATGTATTTTCTTCATGTATACAAGTTTTTAAAATATTTTGAATTCTATAAAACTAACTAATAATGAACCTATGTATACGTTTAGATACAAAATAATAATATCCAACATTATATTTGTTATTTTTACCTATTCTACTAGAAGTGTATTCGCTCATTGCCGCTAGATACATCACGATTTTAATGTTTCATTTTATTTTTTATTTTTTGTCGATTTACATTACGATTTTGGTTGGTTGTGAGAGAGTGATAATGATTTTTTTTGTATAAATTTATTTAATTTAGACTTAATAATATAATGTAATTTATTTTGGTTTAATAATATAATTTTTTTATAAAATATTTTGTTAGATTTTTTAATTATATTTTATATTTAAAATTTGATTTTTATTATATATTTAATTATGCTGAGAGTTATTTTAGGAGAGTTAAATTGGGAAATGATTTTAGGAGAGTTAAAATTGTTAGAGATAATGATTGAAAATTAATAAATAGAATTAAATGTAGTACATACAACTTTAATGACTGTTTTTTAAGTAATTAACATTAAATAACATTACATTAAGCTTTAAGACTTGTTTTTAAGAGTTCTTTATGTCATCTTTATAATATAGTATAGATATTTCAGTATTTTGAAAAAAATATTATCATTCGTTAGATATCGCTGATTAATACATGTTTTTAAAATTCAAATGTACATTTAACGATTACTTTAATATAATTTCTTAATGCTTCATGATTGAAAAAACTCAAGTTATTCGTTTATCACTACTAATGCTACATAAATTATAAATATATGATTTACTCCATATATATATTTTTTTTTCTGATAAACTATTACATTAATTTTTTATTTTCATTTAAAATTGCTCACCCCGATGCATTGCACGGGTACACTACTAGTAAAGGTTAATAAGTTGTAATTAAGAGTTTTTTATGTCATCTTTATAATATAGTATAGATATAGATAGATAATCACTCTCAAATTTAAATCGACTAAAGTATGTTCTTAATTATAAATATATTTAAATATTAAAATTAGTTTATTTTGTTTTTTTAGCTTTCTTTTAATTTATAGTATTTGATACCAACTTAAAGAAAGTTTTATTTTATAAATTATATTTTAGTACATAAATAATAAATTATTTATAGAATATTTCTTAGTCGTTAAATTATACGTAGTTTAAAGTAGGGCTGTTCATTTAAAATGAATAAACTCCCCAACACCACATAAATCGTTCATACCGTATGTAACACATGATTTAAAACTTTTGTGATGCGTTTTGTAGTTTCTAATAATTAAATTGTTATTCAAGTCACACCATACCACACATTTTTATATATTTCTAAAATATATAGAGTGATTTACATTGGTGGTCCATGTGGTTTGCTCAAATTTTGGATTTGATTCTTAAAACAAACTATCTACATTAATGGTCCTTAATTTTATAACACTCATGATTCCTACACTTAGAACCAACACTTAGAGCATCTCCAACAGATTCTTCAAAAATTTCTAAAATGGAGAACCAAAGTTTAAAATCTCTAATAAAAATTGCATTCATCTCCAACATATTTTCCATTTTGGAGATGACATCATTACTTATATTATTAAAATAATATATATATATATATATCTAATAAAATATTATTTCTCTTTTCTACACATTTTATTTCAAGATTTCTTATTGGTGGAATATAATAAAAAAATAATTTTTTTCTCATGGTAATCATTTTTGGAGACTTCTCCAAATTTGGAGAAAATCTCTTTCTTACATTCTCCATTTTGAAGAAAGATTTTGGAAAATCTGTTGAAGCAAAACAATGGCCAAAATTCTCATTTTCTCCATTTTAGAGAAGCTGTTGGAGATGCTCTTAGTAATCATTATGAAAGACTAATCAAACTTTACATAAACTACACAGAACAAAATTGTAATTCAGTCTAAATTTATTGAGTTTCACTTATTCACGACTTTTTTTTAGAAATAATTATATAAAATGTTTTATACAATTAATTTTTTAAAGTTAAATTACATATTAAATAAAAATTTTATATTTATTCGAAAAGCTTTTAAACTGATAAAATAAATTTTTCATTAATAAATTTGTGATTTACATCTTTTTAATTATATTATTTTGTTAAAAAATACTTTATTTACCAATTACAAATAAAACAATGAGTAAATTACACTTTTGGTCCCTTTGGTTGTCATTCACTATCAACTCTAGTCCCTCTTTTAAACTAATTACAATTTTATAGGGGTGTGCAAAACCCGACCGAACCCGAAAACCTGACCCGAGAAACTCCGAACAACCCGACCCTAATCACCCGATCGTACCCGAGGTCCGAAGCCCGAAATTTAGGATGGATATATAGGTTCGGGTATGGCCTTAAATTTCGTCACCAGACTCGACCCGAAACCCGAATAATAATTACTATTTCCTTTTTTATAAACATATAAATGTATAATATAAATTATATAATTAATAGTATATATGAGTTTTTTTTTCAAGTATTATTAGTTCAAAAAATATGTAAAGTTTAAATGTTTCAAACTTTCAACTTTCACGTTTTAATCCTTTTTTGTTGCACAACAGTCACATTGCACAACCGAATGAGCCTTTTGTGTGCTACACATGACTAACGAGTAAAGAGCCGAGAGGAGTCCCAACTGAATGGACTTTTAGTCTACTAAAATTCTATGGGAGGAAAACGTAAAGAAAAAAAAAGGATTTATCTTATCCGACCCAATCCCCCCCGAAACCCGACTAGGTCCGACCTCCGAAAACCGATTCACCCGCTTATAATATTCGGGACATGCGTATCCTACCTGAAACCTGTAACACCCGTAAATTTCGGTAAGTAAATGTCACCCGAACATTTCTGTGACTTGTAAATAGTGGGGTTTTGTTGGGGAATGCATTGTTTAAAATCCCTCGGAGTATCGGGAGTATTGGCGTTGAAAAAGTCGGATTTTTGGAGTTCGGGGGCACCCGGGCGACTATGCCAGCGATTGTGCCAGAGGGCACAATAGCCTGGCACAATCGCCAAAGCTTGAGCACCCACGGTACATTCCTGGCGATTGTGCCATGGCACTATCGCCTGGCACAATAGCCTACGCGTACCAGTTGGTTAAATGTTGCGATTTTCACCATTTCTTCTCATTTTCTCATTTCTATCTTCTTCCCTTTTCTCTCCCAAACCCTAAAACCGAACCCTAACCCTAACCCTAACCCATTTTGATGGTTTTCCCCCTTGAACCACATGATTCTTCATCATCTAACTAGTTGGAATCTTGAACCACAAAACCTCCATCTTCATCTTCCTCATCAAGTTCATCAGTTAGGAGCTCAGGTTGAAGTGTTGGTTTGGGTGTTCTCGGAAGTCTCTTTGTCTTCCAGGGTAAGTTTTCTTGTAATAAGGTTATAAATGCTCCATTGATGGTTTCTTAGTGTTTGGTTTCTCAAATCTCGGATTTGGTAAGTTTTGGAGGAAATTAGGGTTTTGATCTCTTTTGGGGATTTTGGTATTTATGTTTGGGGAATGATTCTAAGTGAATGTTTATATGTTTTGATGGTTGGAAACTTATGGATCTAGGTTTTTTGGAAGTTTTGCTTGAAGATTCAAGTTTCTTCAAAGGAGCTCAAAGTAGGGTAAAATCTAGATTTAGCCTAAATCTAGCAGGGTGAGTTCAAGTTGATTTGTTAAAACGGTGTACATGCCAAAAATGGGTATTTTGAAGTAAAAGCGTGTTTTACTTGATATTTATCAACGTGTGGGTATTTTAATAAGTTTCATGTTTGGTAAACATGGGTTGTGAAATTATATAAAATGCTCATATTTGGGTTCTTAGCAATTTTGTACAAATGGAGTTCATTTCATGGCAATATGCATTCTTAATGACTTTGTACAATTGAAACCTAAGTTCATGGGTTATGCATTCCGAGTATGTTGCATTCATAAAACCGTTGGAAAATCTTTGGTCCAAATACGTATCGAGTTTCGGTTTAACCACGTCTTTGGGGTATGTATCTTCATAAACGATGTTTAAAAGCATTTCATTATTTGGAAGACGTCAATTGTTGATAAAAAGGCTATTGAGTATCTTAGCTCGGTTTTCACTAAAATGAGTCGTGTAGGCATTTGCTATTTCAAGTTGCCTCTTTGGGCGAACCGGTTCGGAAATAAGTTGAATCTAAAGTGTTGTCATTGATGTGACTTCTCATGTGTTCTTATTTAATGTACAAGTGTTTGGGGATTTATGTGGAAATTTGTATATGATTAACTTACCATGAGTCATTTATGCATATCTTGGTATTATGATGATTCTTCCTTGGAATGCCTTTTTGGCGACCTTATATTCTCACGAAGTATTTGAATGGATATTATGTCATATGATGGATTTACATGCTTAGGATGGTAATATTGTGTTCTTGGTTGATACCCGAATGACTAATGGGTTGAAACACATCTTTGAGACCTCCTATATGCATTATGTGGACGAACCAAGTCTGTGATTCACTATAGGAATGTAGGTGGGTGACATTTGGAGAATTTTCTAAGGCGGTAGTCTCCCATTTACCTAGACTTCCGCCGTCGGGGAATTTCCTAAGCGGTAGTCCCCGGTGCGTGTCGGGCCTTTGGGTTGTCAGTGAAAGTGACTTCAAGGTGCATTGCCTCTTTGGGTGAACCGGATTGGAGATATGGGTCGCTCCCGTTGACTCCACATCTACGTGATTAATTGGTTAACTGCTGATAAGAACTGTAACTGTTTCTAGCATGATTTTACTTGTGCATTCATTCATGTCAAAACTCTTGAGCTCACTAGGCGTTAAGCCTAACCCTTTTTATTTGTCGGCATGTGCATCAGGTTCCTGTTGGGGGTTCGTCTATAGCAGTGCTTTGAGAAGTCGAGCCTTAACCTTGTGCAAGAGTAAGTAGTTGATGAGGTCTTCCGCAGATTGGAGATAGTAACTGACTTTGGGTTTAGTAGCACCCGTCCTTATCATAGATTGTTATATAAGATATGTACATGTATGGAGGTTCGTTCATAAATTGTGATTGTAGACGAATCGTTATTGATGTGTTTAGAAAATTTTAAATAAGTTGCTATTTCTAGATTAAGGGTGTTACAAGTTGGTATCAGAGCTTAAGTTTGAGAGATTTAGGTATTGATTTTAGGATGCCAGGCTCAAACTAGCGTTCTTATAAGCGAAGATAAGTGGAGTTGCACATTAGGTACCATAAGATAAGATGCTTTGAGGATGACTAGTCGCTAGAAAAGGGAAAATTGTCGAGGGTCGCACGGATGGTCATGTACGGTACGTTCATAATAGCACCTGGCCAGTATTATGGTGAACCTACATGCTACATATATGCACTTGCGCTACCTCGAAATGATGACCGTTGGGGTAGTGAGAAAGTTCCTAAGTGAGTCAGCTAAGGAAGGATTGATGTTTATATCAAGGTCACCGGGAGAGATAGCTAAGCGCGAGGAGGTCACTAAGTTGATCCATTTGGGTCGGAAATCTTGGTTGGATTTAGATCCGTGAGTTGTTAGACCGATTCTATTTCAAGGAGAATTCATAAGTTTATCAAATTATTGAGATTGTGACTTTAAGATGTTTGATGCATCCGAATGACGATAGTCTATCGGGTTGTTGGGAAGGGTAGTCCTATGATGCCAAGTGCCGATCAAATTCATGCACTAAATTTATTTCCGAAATAAATCTGCATAAATTGTTTCTTATGTTCGTAAAACAACAAGTGGTTTATATTATAAAGTTTTGGTAGAGCATTTAACACGCATCAGATTTTAAACTGTGAGTTTAAGCATTCATGAAAATGTTTTGTTGCACGTAATTGCAAATTGTTATAAAAAATCTCTTTATTCACGTCTCTTGTTTAACGCTATTTGCGGATATTGTAATATCCATGTTTTAATGTCATTTGAGTGTTGGGCAAGTAGCTATGAAATTTTAACCTAGGCATTGGATCTCCTCCACATATGTCAATGGTTTTAAAGGAAAAATTATTCCCACGTGTTGAGTCGGAATTTCTTGAGAATTTTAGTTTGTGTGAATTTTGTTGAAATTTCATGGAATATTGTTTTATGCGATGTCTTTTCATGCGTGAGTTTTAATGTTGCTTCTTTTAAGCCTATGAGTTATTTGGCGTCGTGTCCCATGCGAATTTTGTTAAAGGTGTCATTTTACCTTTCATTGCATTAAAAGAGGAAACTCTTAGAAGATTAATATTTTAAACATATAGTCGTCTTGCACACTTTGTTGAGAGATGAAAATTTGACACTGCATGATTTTAGCATTAATGAGTTTCGCGAAAATTTCAGTTGGGTCCATGGTGTCTCATCGTACGTCATTTTGTGTTACATAAATAAGGTTGGAGCATGTTTTCATACATTTCCGCATACGTCTAAATGTAGATTTACTAATCGGTGTCATCCCACATGTTGTTTTGGGGAAATCCCCTTATCATGCAATTTATCTTTGGGCTTTATACAAATGTCAATCGTTGCATTTCGAGGACGAAATCATTCTAAGGTTGGGAGGATTGTAACACCCGTAAATTTCGGTAAGTAAATGTCACCCGGACATTTCTGTGACTTGTAAACAATGGGGTTTTGTTAGGGAATGCATTGTTTAAAGTCCCTCGGAGTATCGGGAGTATTGGCGTTGAAAAAGTCGGATTTTTGGAGTTCGGGGGCACCCGGGCGACTATGCCAGCGATTGTGCCAGAGGGCACAATAGCCTGGCGCAATCGCCAAAGCTTGAGCACCCACGGTACATTCCTGGCGATTGTGCCATGGCACTATCGCCTGGCACAATAGCCTACGCGTACCGGTGGGTTAAATGTTGCGATTTTCACCATTTCTTCTCATTTTCTCATGTCTACCTTCTTCCCTTTTCTCTCCCAAACCCTAAAACCGAACCCTAACCCATTTTGATGGTTTTCCCCCTTGAACCACATGATTCTTCATCATCTAACTAGTTGGAACCTTGAACCACAAAACCTCCATCTTCATCTTCCTCATCAAGTTCATCGGTTGGGAGCTCGGGTTGAAGTGTTGGTTTGGGTGTTCTCGGAAGTCTCTTTGTCTTCCAGGGTAAGTTTTTTTGTAATAAGGTTATAAATGCTCCATTGATGGTTTCTTAGTGTTTGGTTTCTTAAATCTCGGATTTGGTAAGTTTTGGAGGAAATTAGGGTTTTGATCTCTTTTGGGGATTTTGGTATTTATGTTTGGGGAATGATTCTAAGTGATTGTTTATATGTTTTGATGGTTGGAAACTTATGGATCTAGGTTTTTTGGAAGTTTTGCTTGAATATTCAAGTTTCTTCAAAGGAGCTCAAAGTGGGGTAAAATCTAGATTTAGCCTAAATCTAGCAATGTGAGTTCAAGTTGATTTGTTAAAACGGTGTACATGACAAAAATGGGTATTTTGAAGTAAAAGTGTGTTTTACTTGATATTTGTCAAAGTGTGGGTATTTTAATAAGTTTTATGTTTGGTAAACTTGGGTTGTGAAATTATATAAAATGCTCATATTTGGGTTCTTAGCAATTTTGTACAAATGGAGTTCATTTCATGGCATTATGCATTATTAATGACTTTGTACAATTGAAACCTAAGTTCATGGGTTATGCATTCCGAGTATGTTGCATTCATAAAACCGTTGGAAAATCTTTGGTCCAAATACGTATCGAGTTTCGGTTTAACCACGTCTTTGGGGTATGTGTTTTCATAAACGATGTTTAAAAGCATTTAATTATTTGGAAGACGTCAATTGTTGATAAAAAGGCTATTGAGTATCTTAGCTCGGTTTTCACTAAAATGAGTCGTGTAGGCATTTGCTATTTCAAGTTGCCTCTTTGGGCGAACCAGTTCGGAAATAAGTTGAATCTAAAGTGTTGTCATTAATGTGACTTCTCATGTGTTATTATTTAATGTACAAGTGTTTGGGGATTTATGTGGAAATTTGTATATGATTAACTTACCATGAGTCATTTATGCATATCTTGGTATTATGATGATTCCTCCTTGGAATGCCTTTTTGGCGACCTTATATTCTCACGAAGTATTTGAATGGATATTATGTCATATGATGGATTTACATGCTTAGGATGGTAATATTGTGTTCTTGGTTGATACCCGAATGACTAATGGGTTGAAACACATCTTTGAGACCTCCTATATGCATTATGTGGACGAACCAAGTCTGTGATTCACTATAGGAATGTAGGTGGGTGACATTTGGAGAATTTCCTAAGGCGGTAGTCTCCCATGTACCTAGACCTCCGCCGTCGAGGAATTTCCTAAGCGGTAGTCCCCGGTGCGTGTCGGGCCTTTGGGTTGTCAGTGAAAGTGACTTCAAGGTGCATTGCCTCTTTGGGTGAACCGGATTGGAGATATGGGTCGCTTCCGTTGACTCCACATCTACGTGATTAATTGGTTAACTGCTGATAAGAACTGTAACTGTTTCTAGCATGATTTTACTTGTGCATTCATTCATGTTAAAACTCTTGAGCTCACTAGACGTTAAGCCTAACCCTTTTTATTTGTCGGCATGTGCATCAGGTTCCTGTTGGGGGTTCGGCTCTAGCAGTGCTTTGAGAAGTCGAGCCTTAGCCTTGTGCAAGAGTAAGTAGTTGATGAGGTCTTCCGCAGATTGGAGATAGTAGCTGACTTTGGGTTTAGTAGCACCCGTCCTTATCATAGATTGTTATATAGGATATGTACATGTATGGAGGTTCGTTCTTAAATTGTGATTGTAGACGAATGTTATTGATGTGTTTAGAAAATTTTAAATAAGTTGCTATTTACAGATTGAGGGTGTTACAAAACCCGATCGGGTTTTTCATTTTCCACCCCGATCTGATCTGACCCGACCCGACCCGACCCATGCTCACCCCTACAATTTTGGTTATTGTGGTTGCCAATCCCTTTCACTTTTGGTCCCTCAGACTAACTTCCGTTAAAAAGGTATGTTAGCTCTAGGGGTATTTTGGTCTTTTCAATATTTCTTTACTTATTTTTTTATTTTTTATCCTTGTTAAATGAAATCCCACCTCTAACCCGTCTTTTCAGTTCCCACTCCGGACACATCCCGAGCCCACCCCCGACAATAAACCCATCCCTTCCACCTCTCGTGTTCTCCGATAATGTAACCCAAAAATCTAGTCACCACCAACTAACATCAAAACCTAATTCAAATGGAGCCAAAGTTTACTTGTTATTCGATCGAGAAATTGGGGATTCCGTCAAAAGTCGAGAACCATGGCTTCTCAAATAAGAGAGATAGAGAGTTAAGAAGAGAACAAGGAAGGGGAATGGGGACATGCATCAAGTCGAAGCTTGAACCAAACCCAAATCTTAACCAAAACCCCTCCAACCAAATTCAAAACAAATCCTGATCTAAAAATCCCTAAAACACAGATTGGAACAAATGCATCTTCAAAATTAAATCCAGAAATACATGTCCATAGAAATACATAAACCATATCAGATTTGAACTATATATATATATATATATATATATATATATATATATATATAACAAAAACCAAATCAAAATCTGAAAACACATACAGTAGATCCACAACCATCGGTAGCAATGGGTTCCATGGTTATGGCAACAAGCAATCGATAGCAGTGGCATCTCTCCCGATTTTAAGCTCATCCTAGCAGTGACCGACTTGAGGTTAGGGTTCTTCTCCAAAGTTGGTGCTCGAGGATGGAGAAGTAGAAGAGAGAAGATAAGAGAGAAAGATTGGTGGCCGACGGTAAACGAGATCGCCGGAGAAACGAACGGGGTTGGTGGCGGAATCAACCCCTTGCTTTTTCACAGATGGGAGTTGGATTTTAGCTCAGAATGTGTGTGCATATTATATATATATATATATATATATATATATATCATGTGTTTAATTTTTATTAAAAATTAAGAAAACCGTAAAAAGATCATAATACCCCTATAGTTAACAGACCTTCTTAACAGAAGTTAGTCTGAGGGACAAAAAATGAAGCAAAATGGCAACCATAGTGTCTAAAACTGTAATTAGTTTAAAAAAGGGATTAGAGTTGATAGTGAGTGACAACCACATGGACCAAAAGTGTAATTTACTCTAAAACTATTTATATTTATTTAAAAACTATTATATTAACAAAATAGCTTTTGCATTAAAAAATACCAAGATTGAAAAAATAAAGAAGATAAGAGAAATTCACATAACTTTTTGGTTGCGCATTATTTTACAATCAATATATTATAAATCAAGTACGATTATTTGTATATAATCAAACTACAATAATTAAAGAAATAAAAAATAAAAATACACACTATAAATTACAATTAAAAAAGAAGCTATTCAAATAATTAAGAAAAGCTATCACAAAATTATACAAAAATAATGATTAGTTATATGAGCAACTATCAAGAAAACATTTATTGTCCACAAATATAAAAAATTGCCATATATTAACTTTGAAATACAATGCGAGCACTTCCACCTATATGATGTTGATGTATCTCAATTTTTTATATTTTTGGACAACAAATGTTTTCTTAATAGCTATAGTTCATATAATTGATCTCATGTTAACCATACTCTATTTTCTAATATTTTGTTTACATATTTTAATGTCAAACTGAAATGATATGTAAATTTCTCTTAACTTTTTTTTTTCTTCCAAACATCGGACTTTTTAATGTAAAAGTAAAATTGTTAATTTAATAGTTTTTATATAAGATTAGATGTATTTGTTTGATATTTACTTTAATTTAAGAAATCTGATTTACAAATGGTTGTATAAATCATTTTTTTGACAAAGGAATTTAATAAAAAAGACACGAATCACAAAAAAATTAAAATTTGGGAATTTTTAACATAAAAATTTATTTTTTCAATTTAATAGTTTTATATAAAATATTTTTAATAATTATTTTTTGAAAAAAATGACGTGAAAAAGTTTTTAGCGATTCAAGAAATTTAATGTTTTAATCATCATTTTAGAGTGAATTACAATTTCGGTCTTTGTAGTTTATGTAAATACTTATTATTCCTTCAAAATAGTTTGTTAACTGATGATGCTAAATTTAGAGATCTTGAGTGTCGAATTTGAAAAGTTAGGGACCATCAACGTAAATAGTTTGTTTTAGGGACCAAATCCAGAATCTAAGCAAAACATAGGGACCACCAATATAATTCACTCAAATATACATTATTATATACTAGTTGGGTACCCGCGCAATGCGACGGAATGTAAAAGTTTCATCAAGATTTATTCAATTTCGAAATCTCAAATTCTGTCAAGATGTCCTAATACCTACATCTCTACCTACGTTCAATTTAAATATCCATCCGTAAGATTTACAACACATGCCACAAACCAATTCACACATTTATAACATATTTCTGATTCAGAACCACTAAATACAGATGCAACACGTATAATGTCTAGAATTCCAACAAGAACTAATATTAACCCAACTCTTCGAGCCCAAAGCATTATCCCATCGAGAATTGTACCAAGTGATTTCCAAATAAAATTTCATCCATCAAGAGGATAGGGTGGATGGTTGAAATTGGACCAATAAATCAATTTAGAAAAAAAAAAAGACTCAAATTAATATGAGAGAATAACGTATAGTTGTTTGCTCTGTTGACATCACCATGGTGCCATCACCTATTTGTGTATAAGCACAATGCATATATATCCTTAGAATTGAGAAATCGTACCTTCAATCTTGCAAAAACTATAGAAGTAAGCATGTTTTTATGAAGATCCTATTCATATTAGAAAGGACAATTTTATTCAACCCCAAAAGTTTTAATTACAAAATACAATGAGGAAGGACATACCCTACCAAATACCTATATATCTTTCAAAAACATGCTTTGGGAAGAACACCAACAAAGAAATATATATACACACATTTTTGTGCACCTAAGGGGTTGTTTACCAAACGCTTACCCGGGTAAGCGTTTATGTTAACGCTTACCCGGGTAAGCGTTTATGTTGGTCCCAAATAGTAGTAAGTAAATAAGAAAAGTATTGTAGAAGGGGGGTTGAATACAATACACACAGTTTTTCACTTAATTTAATTCTTATTGATTTGAAATCAAGAATTACACATAGAAAACTTTTGATTGTTGCGGAAGAGAATAGATGAAATCTATTCAAACAATCTTACACAAAGAGAATGAAGAACAATTATAAAACACTTAGAAAACAATTGAACTTCGTAGAGAGAAAGTTGCCAGGCACTTAGAGAACTTGAAGGTTATAGAGCTGGTTGATCTTGCATGTTGAAGCATCCATCATATTTATAGTGCCTCATGCATTTAATGCATGAGACACCTGTTGAGCAAGGGATGGACACAAGTCTTCTGCATGGTACATGATGTACCTTTTGTCTTGGAGTGACTTTGTCTTGAAGTGTTGACCTGCAGGGATGGTGTGGACCTTTCCTTAAAAGAGTGTAAGAGACAAACTTACTTTTTCTGATCTTGGGACGAGGTCCACGTCAATGCAAGATATCACAAATATACATTGTCAGAAAAATATAATGTGTTTGAAAGAAATCTTCAGGCATCTTCGGCTCCTGAGGATGTGAGAACATCTTCAACTTCTAAGGAGAGATCATCGGCTGCCGAAGACTTGAGAGATCTTCGGCTCCTGAAGATGTGAGAACATCTTCAGCTTCTAAGGAGAGATCATCGGCTGCCGAAGACTTGAGAGATCTTTGGCTCCTGAAGATGTGAGAACACCTTCATACTCCTGAAGATATGAGATTGACACCATCCTGTCCGATGGTGTTGATCACTTAAGCATGCTTGGCTTTAGGCTGAGGAGACTATCTTCAATCCGCTTTGAGAGATGTACTCCTTCTTTGTTTTCTTCGGTTGATCTTCGACTTCACCGAACATTTGTATAGAGACCAAGCTGCTAAAAGAACCTCAAACATATTCTAAGTAGGATGATATAAGATGGAAGATCAGGAGGTCATCTTCAAATCTTCAGATGACCCAACAGTTTACCAAGTCATTTACCTTATGGATGAAGATGACAATGTCCAAGAATCTTACCCAGTAAGAGCTAAGGTAAGGACCCAGAGTCTTACCCTGGTAAGTGATGGCGAAAAGTCTTACCACAGTTAGCGCTTACCGGGAAAATTGTTGCATACAATACCGTTTTGGTGGACTAAAATCTTACCCGATAAGTAAGTGATTGTGTTAAATTTTACTCGTAAGCACTTATCGGGAAAATTGTTGAATACGATACCGTTTTGGTGGACTAAAACCTTACCCGCTAAGTAAGTGATTGTGCTAAATTTTATTGGTAAACACTTATCCGGGTAAGCGTTTGGTAAACGGTCCCTATGTTTCCTAGTATAAAAATCATCTCCAAATTATGGTCCTCAATTGCTTAAGTCTTCAAGAGATCATATCTATTACGAAAAAGAAAAGCCAATATATAAAAGTTCAAGATTACAGACGATGCATACCTATGTACCTATCTAAAGTGATTCACAACATCCACAAGTCTTGTATTCATTGACCATAACTAAATGATGCTAACATAACATGTAGTACAATTTAACTATAATAAATCCTCTTCATGAAAAACTTGGTCTTACACAAAGTTTGACCATTACTAACTTGATGTTAACTTGTTGCTTCTTGTGTGGTTGCCTCTACATAAACTCTGACTACGTCCATGCTCCTGATGCTGATGGTCTAACAAAGGATCTGCCCTACAGAGTTGCACAAAAGCTAAACATTAATTTTTTATTAGGATAACAATTTTATGGATTAAAACAATTTGAAAACTTGTCAAAGACATAGAGAGTTTGTTAATGGAATAAGTCCATAAAACACACCATATTGAATTGGAATTTAGGGAGTATTGAATCTAAAGATTTCTTTTTTCATTATCACCATATTTAAAAATAGGATGTTAGAAGGTAAATAATCCACTGACCTTAAGGTGTCTTGGTAGATTACAATAAAGTTCATTTCACTTATCGCAACATCTTCTTCTTTGGCCATCTACCATTCTACAGTGAAAAAACTTACGGTCATGACCCAAGACTATGATGCCGATTCAATAGAAATGCTAAACAATTATGAACGGAAAAAGGGGATTTACAAAAAAAAACTCGAGTTTTTTTTTTTATCTTTTTTAATCAAATAATATTTGCATCTTTCCAAATAAAAATCAACATAACCAAGAAGTTGTTCTTTCTACTTTCTATGGCTCTCAATCCTGAAAACAATCAAAAATTGAAGAATAAATATGAGTGAAAAAATGTGGAATAATGAGAAGGATTTGCACCTTATCCAAGAAGAGAATTCAAGACCATGAGATATGTATAATGTATGTAGTTTTCCATCCCCTTCCATTAGAGAAACTAAAAAACCAAGCAGTAGCCCATTTCAAAGATTAAAGTTATTATTGACTATGAGGCATAGATATAGAATTGCAACCACGTATGTAAGACTCGGTTTTAAAATAAAAAGTATAATTATTCTTACCCGAATTGAACCGTAAGCAAAATGACAACCAAAGATAGTTTAGGGGTTAAAACCGTTATTTAACCAAACTATTTATAAATAAATAAAAAACAACAACAAAACCAAATACAAACATGATTACCATCGTCATCTACATTTTTCATTTTTCACCAAACCGCCATTCTCATCTCATTTTTTTCTCTCTCTAAAAATTCATCCTCTCTCTAAATTTCTATCAAATCCGTTGAAGTAATTGAAAATATAATTACATATTCGGAATCTACGCGACGAACCCTTCTTAGAGGTATAAATTTCTTCTTAAGTTATTTAAGTTGGTAAGTTAGGGTAGTTGAAGTTGGTTGGTAGATTATGATTAGATATTGCAATGTTATGATCAAATATATGTTTAGGAATGTTTAAGTTTGTCAAAATTTCAAATGGGTAAGTTTAGAATCAAAATGGTGATATTTGTATCTAGATGTTTAACCGCACACCAAGTGTTCGGTTTAATGTTTAAGGGAATATAATTTCGTGATTAAGTTAAGGATAATAACCTTTGTGTTTTATGTTATACGAGTAATAATGATTTTTGATTTAAATAGGCAATAGATCGGGTTAAGCTTCGTCGTGAGTCTCGGTCGATCGCGTGATACGTCTCAATTTGGTTAAGGTATGGATTTCAATTCTTTTGAATCGTGGGCAACTATTTGTTGTAGTTGACCCTTCCTAAAGGTGGTTCACCACCTTGTGATTGATCAACTGAACGTGATCAACAAATACGAAATTGTACACACACATACACATTGATTTTGGTTTATTGAATCAATTGTTTGAACATTTTGATGTTTTATTAAAATGTGTCTCGTATGAGATTGTTTATGAAAAATGTGAAGTATATAGACTATAATTTCTGTGATCGCCATTTGGGTAAGTGGTATTTGTTTAGTTTTCGTTGATTTTAGAAGAACCCAATAAATGGGCACATTATTTGGGATGCCTTCTATGGCGGCTTTGTTGTCATAGCGTCCTGCAGATGACGGTCCACCAGAGTTAAGCCTATGTGGCTTACGTGAACCCACTCTGGGGGGACTTGGCTGACTTTGTTGGCTCCAGGGCGGATGAATCGATTCTAGAAATTTACCCACAGAATATGTGACCGTGGTTAAATTCACGGGGGACTCGTTGTGTGTGCCCGCATGCCGACCCAGTTCGTGTGGCTGATCACCCCACGAACACGACTGGAATTGACGGACTTTATTTATATAAGTTTTGAAGTTAAAGTGTGAAATGTTCTTGAGATTATTGCTTTTGATTATATTACGAAACGTTTCTCTTGATTTAAATGAACTATGAACTTCAGTCTCAAAGAACTTTCTTCGAATCGAATTTTTATGTCTTCCGCTTCGTTATCGATGTTTTCATTATTATTTACGAATTTATATTATAATCCATTCACTGAGCCCTGTGCTCAGCCGTGTTTTTGTTTTCTGACACGGCAGGTTCGAAGTGACGTTTATCGAAGTGACGTTTACGGGGACGGGACTTGAGATCGAACGTGAAATTTTGGAGTTCTTAGACTCACATTATTATATAAACGTTCTAAGTTTATAAACACTTTTTGAAGTGTAAGATTTTGGATTGTAATATATGTTTGGAGTTTATTAGTAGCTCTGATTTAGTTGTGTAATTATGTTAAGTCCCGTTCGTGACATCACCCGTTCCGGACCACGGGGACGGGGGATGTTACAAATATGGTATCAGAGCATAGGTATCGACTTGTAGATTAACTAGGTTTGACCTGTGAGAATTGGGTAGACATTAGAATGGGCAGACTAGAATTTAATTCTATTTACCGATTTTTAATTCGTAACTGTTTTGAATTCTGATATTGATCTTGTTCTACGTTAGAATGTCGAATGTGGTAACCCATGCAAATCCAAATCTCCACTTAAGGGTAACCCGAACCCCAACCCAGAAGGGGTTACAAGTGAGCCAAATATTGCTGATGTGGTTCATCAGACCATGTCAAGTATGATGCCTACATACCTTGTGCAGGTCGTGCTAACTTAATCGATTTATCTGTTTGTGCCTTGTTTGATACCGGGGAAACACACTCTGTTGTTTCTGAACAATTAGAATCTCGGTTAAAACCTTATGAACAAACCACCGAATTTCCAGTCGTGATATCTACCCCAATGGGTGGTTTAATCCGTGTGTTAACTCGATTTTCAAACTGTCCATTATTTATTGGAGATGGCATACGGGAGGTCACTCTACTTCCAACGCATATGTCCCACTTTCAATTAATTTTTGGTATGGACTGGTTGACACACCACCGTGCAACTATAGACTGTAACACCAAACAAATATTGTTTGGGGATACTGACAAACTAGAGGCAATCTTCCAAGGAGGTACTCCAAAAGTAGATGTTAGCGCTTTAGCCTCTATTACTGTGAAGCGGTATACTTGGCAAAGTAACGAAGGTTTTATATCCTCGTTACAAGATCGCTAACTGGTATTCCCTACTTCTGCACCCACACTTGTTGTTTTCGAATATCTTGATGTCTTTCCCGATGATCTACCGGGTATACCACTAGTCCGGGAAGTCGAATTTACCATTGATCTAGTTCCGGGAGTTTCTCCTATTTCCAAGGCTCCCTATCGAATGGATCCAACTAAAATGAAGGAACTCAAAACTCAACTCGATGATTTATTGAAGAAAAGTTTTATTAGACCCTGGGAGCTCCGGTTCTCTTTGTCAAAAAGAAAGACGGTACAATGCGTCTTTGTATTGATTACCGAAAGCTTAATAAATTAGCGATCCATAACAAGTATCTGTTTCCGAGAATCGACAATCTGTTCGATCAATTACAAGGGGCACGATACTTTTCCAAAATTGATCTTCAGTCCGGGTACCATCAACTTCGTATCCGAGATTGTGATATTTCGAAAACCGCATTCAAAACTCGCATTCAAAACTCGCTATGGGCACTACGAATTCTTAGTAATGCCTTTCGAGCTAACTAATGCTCCAGCGGTCTTTATGGATCTAATGAATCGGGTTTTCAAAGATTATCTCGACGACTTTGTTATCGTGTTTATTGATGACATATTGATATACTCAAAGTCAAGAGAACAACATGATCAACATCTTCACATCGTTTTGGTAACTCTTCGAACGAAAAATTTATATGCAAAACGTTCCAAGTGTGAACTTTGGCTTGATCAAGTATCTTTTCTCGGACATGTAATCTTTGTGGAAGGTGTCAAAGTCGATCCAACGACAATTGAAATCGTCACTAAATGGCCTCGACCTACGAACGTATATGAAGTTCGTGGTTTTATGGGTCTAGATGGTTATTATAGACGATTCATTGAAGGATTTTCTAAAATATCTCTACTGTTAACCCGATTACTCCGAAAAAGAGTCAAATTCAATTGGGGTTCCGAACAAGAATCTGGTTTCGAGGAACTAAAGTATCGATTGGTTACCGCGCCTATTCTTGTATTACCGCCTGACACCGGAGGTTTTCAGGTTACAGTGATGTTTCAAAGAAAAGTCTCATTTGTGTTCTTATGCAAAACGGTAGAGTGATCGCATATGCATCACGTCAATTAAAGCCTTATGAGGTCAATTATCCTACTCATGATCTCGAATTGGTTGTGGTTATCTTCACACTCAAGATTTGGCGTCATTATTTATACGGTGAGACATGTGAAGTTTTCACCGACCACAAGAGCCTTAAATATATATTTACTCAAAAAAAAAAAGTTAAATATGCATCACGGAGATGGCTCTAACTTCTAAAGGATTATGATGTTGATATACAATATCTCCGGGTAAGGCTAATGTAGTCGCCGACGCCTTAAGTCGTAAAGCCGTAGAACATGTTTCTTCTTTACTTGTTCCTACAGAGTTGGATTTGGAAATTGAACGATTCAGACTATAAATCTATCCGAGTTCGAAAACGGAAATTCTATCGAATCTGATGGTAGAACCGACTCTAATTTCTCGAAACAAAGAAGCCCAACAAGAAGACAGTGAATTGTGGGCAAACTTTCTGCAAGCACAAGAGAATGTTAGTTCGGAATTCAGGATCAATGATGATCACGTGTTGTGGTTTTGGGATCGTCTTTGTGTTCCGAATAACTGAAAGCTTAAATATCAGATTCTGACCGAAGCTCATAAATCTAATTTTTCTGTTCACCCAGGTACAACAAAAATGTATCATGACTTAAAGAACCATTATTGGTGGGTTGGAATGAAGCGAGATATAGCCGACTTTATATCTTGTTGTCTCACTTGTCAACAAGATAAAAGCGAACATCAACGTCCGGGTGGTCTTCTCCAATCTTTGAACATTCCCGTATGGAAATGGGAACACATAAATATGGATTTTGTAGTTGGACGACCCTACACGACCTTGAAACACGATGCAATTTGGGTAGTGGTTGATCGACTGACGAAATCGGCTCATTTTCTTCCTATTCGACAAACTTGGCCAATTGATAAATTGACAGAAGTATTCCAACGTGAGATTGTACATATCCATGGCACTCTTGTATTGATTACCTCCAATCGAGACCCACGCTTTACATCTCGGTTTTGGGAAGTTTTACATAAAGCTTGGGGCACACATTTGAATTTTAGTACATCCTTTCATCCGCAAACTGATGGGCAATCTGAACGTACGATTCAAACACTGGAGGATATGCTCCGAGCATGTACGTTAGAATGGCATGGAAGTTGGGATAGTTACTTGTACCTGATCGAGTTCTCCTATAATAATAATTGGCAGTCGAGTATCGGCATGGCCCCGTATAAAGCACTTTATGGCCGAAAATGTCGAACACCAACTTGTTGGACTGAAGTCGGAGAACGTATTCTCAAAGGCCCAAAATTGGTACAAGTTACTACCGAGAAGGTGGAAATTGTGCGTCAAATGATGAAAGAGGCTTAAGCTCGTCAAAAGAACTACGCCGACAAGCGACGACGACCTATCGAGTTCCAACCGGAAGATAAAGTTTTCTTAAACGTTTCCCCAACTCATGGTATCATACGTTTTGGTCTCAAAGGAAACTTGAGCCCAAAATATATTGATCCCTTTGAAATTCTAGAAAAGGTTGGAGTTGTGGCATACCGGTTAGCTCTATCGCCACAATTACCTCACGTACATAACGTGTTCTATGTCTCTTCACTTCGAGGGTACAACTATCATCCCTACACATCGTTGAATATCCCTTGGAACATATAGAACCAGATCTATTTATCGCGAGGAACCTGAAGCGATTATTGATCGTGACGAGAGAGGTACACGGAAGAGAGTGATTCGTTTTCTAAAAGTTCTTTGGAAGAATCATCGGAACGTGAGGCGACGTGGGAAACCGAGGACCATATGCGACGGGAGTACCCCAAGTTCTTCAATTGATGTAAGTTTCCTGTCTAAATTCGATTTCGGGGACGAAATCTCTTTTAAGGGGGGTAATAATTGTAAGACTCGGTTTTAAAATAAAAAGTATAATTATTCTTACCCGAATTGAACCGTAAGCAAAATGACAACCAAAGATAGTTTAGGGGTTAAAACCGTTATTTAACCAAACTATTTATAAATAAATAAAAAACAACAACAAAACCAAATACAAACATGATTACCATCGTCATCTACATTTTTCATTTTTCACCAAACCGCCATTCTCATCTCATTTTTTTCTCTCTCTAAAAATTCATCCTCTCTCTAAATTTCTATCAAATCCGTTGAAGTAATTGAAAATATAATTACATATTCGGAATCTACGCGACGAACCCTTCTTAGAGGTATAAATTTCTTCTTAAGTTATTTAAGTTGGTAAGTTAGGGTAGTTGAAGTTGGTTGGTAGATTATGATTAGATATTGCAATGTTATGATCAAATATATGTTTAGGAATGTTTAAGTTTGTCAAAATTTCAAATGGGTAAGTTTAGAATCAAAATGGTGATATTTGTATCTAGATGTTTAACCGCACACCAAGTGTTCGGTTTAATGTTTAAGGGAATATAATTTCGTGATTAAGTTAAGGATAATAACCTTTGTGTTTTATGTTATACGAGTAATAATGATTTTTGATTTAAATAGGCAATAGATCGGGTTAAGCTTCGTCGTGAGTCTCGGTCGATCGCGTGATACGTCTCAATTTGGTTAAGGTATGGATTTCAATTCTTTTGAATCGTGGGCAACTATTTGTTGTAGTTGACCCTTCCTAAAGGTGGTTCACCACCTTGTGATTGATCAACTGAACGTGATCAACAAATACGAAATTGTACACACACATACACATTGATTTTGGTTTATTGAATCAATTGTTTGAACATTTTGATGTTTTATTAAAATGTGTCTCGTATGAGATTGTTTATGAAAAATGTGAAGTATATAGACTATAATTTCTGTGATCGCCATTTGGGTAAGTGGTATTTGTTTAGTTTTCGTTGATTTTAGAAGAACCCAATAAATGGGCACATTATTTGGGATGCCTTCTATGGCGGCTTTGTTGTCATAGCGTCCTGCAGATGACGGTCCACCAGAGTTAAGCCTATGTGGCTTACGTGAACCCACTCTGGGGGGACTTGGCTGACTTTGTTGGCTCCAGGGCGGATGAATCGATTCTAGAAATTTACCCACAGAATATGTGACCGTGGTTAAATTCACGGGGGACTCGTTGTGTGTGCCCGCATGCCGACCCAGTTCGTGTGGCTGATCACCCCACGAACACGACTGGAATTGACGGACTTTATTTATATAAGTTTTGAAGTTAAAGTGTGAAATGTTCTTGAGATTATTGCTTTTGATTATATTACGAAACGTTTCTCTTGATTTAAATGAACTATGAACTTCAGTCTCAAAGAACTTTCTTCGAATCGAATTTTTATGTCTTCCGCTTCGTTATCGATGTTTTCATTATTATTTACGAATTTATATTATAATCCATTCACTGAGCCCTGTGCTCAGCCGTGTTTTTGTTTTCTGACACGGCAGGTTCGAAGTGACGTTTATCGAAGTGACGTTTACGGGGACGGGACTTGAGATCGAACGTGAAATTTTGGAGTTCTTAGACTCACATTATTATATAAACGTTCTAAGTTTATAAACACTTTTTGAAGTGTAAGATTTTGGATTGTAATATATGTTTGGAGTTTATTAGTAGCTCTGATTTAGTTGTGTAATTATGTTAAGTCCCGTTCGTGACATCACCCGTTCCGGACCACGGGGACGGGGGATGTTACAAATATGGTATCAGAGCATAGGTATCGACTTGTAGATTAACTAGGTTTGACCTGTGAGAATTGGGTAGACATTAGAATGGGCAGACTAGAATTTAATTCTATTTACCGATTTTTAATTCGTAACTGTTTTGAATTCTGATATTGATCTTGTTCTACGTTAGAATGTCGAATGTGGTAACCCATGCAAATCCAAATCTCCACTTAAGGGTAACCCGAACCCCAACCCAGAAGGGGTTACAAGTGAGCCAAATATTGCTGATGTGGTTCATCAGACCATGTCAAGTATGATGCCTACATACCTTGTGCAGGTCGTGCTAACTTAATCGATTTATCTGTTTGTGCCTTGTTTGATACCGGGGAAACACACTCTGTTGTTTCTGAACAATTAGAATCTCGGTTAAAACCTTATGAACAAACCACCGAATTTCCAGTCGTGATATCTACCCCAATGGGTGGTTTAATCCGTGTGTTAACTCGATTTTCAAACTGTCCATTATTTATTGGAGATGGCATACGGGAGGTCACTCTACTTCCAACGCATATGTCCCACTTTCAATTAATTTTTGGTATGGACTGGTTGACACACCACCGTGCAACTATAGACTGTAACACCAAACAAATATTGTTTGGGGATACTGACAAACTAGAGGCAATCTTCCAAGGAGGTACTCCAAAAGTAGATGTTAGCGCTTTAGCCTCTATTACTGTGAAGCGGTATACTTGGCAAAGTAACGAAGGTTTTATATCCTCGTTACAAGATCGCTAACTGGTATTCCCTACTTCTGCACCCACACTTGTTGTTTTCGAATATCTTGATGTCTTTCCCGATGATCTACCGGGTATACCACTAGTCCGGGAAGTCGAATTTACCATTGATCTAGTTCCGGGAGTTTCTCCTATTTCCAAGGCTCCCTATCGAATGGATCCAACTAAAATGAAGGAACTCAAAACTCAACTCGATGATTTATTGAAGAAAAGTTTTATTAGACCCTGGGAGCTCCGGTTCTCTTTGTCAAAAAGAAAGACGGTACAATGCGTCTTTGTATTGATTACCGAAAGCTTAATAAATTAGCGATCCATAACAAGTATCTGTTTCCGAGAATCGACAATCTGTTCGATCAATTACAAGGGGCACGATACTTTTCCAAAATTGATCTTCAGTCCGGGTACCATCAACTTCGTATCCGAGATTGTGATATTTCGAAAACCGCATTCAAAACTCGCATTCAAAACTCGCTATGGGCACTACGAATTCTTAGTAATGCCTTTCGAGCTAACTAATGCTCCAGCGGTCTTTATGGATCTAATGAATCGGGTTTTCAAAGATTATCTCGACGACTTTGTTATCGTGTTTATTGATGACATATTGATATACTCAAAGTCAAGAGAACAACATGATCAACATCTTCACATCGTTTTGGTAACTCTTCGAACGAAAAATTTATATGCAAAACGTTCCAAGTGTGAACTTTGGCTTGATCAAGTATCTTTTCTCGGACATGTAATCTTTGTGGAAGGTGTCAAAGTCGATCCAACGACAATTGAAATCGTCACTAAATGGCCTCGACCTACGAACGTATATGAAGTTCGTGGTTTTATGGGTCTAGATGGTTATTATAGACGATTCATTGAAGGATTTTCTAAAATATCTCTACTGTTAACCCGATTACTCCGAAAAAGAGTCAAATTCAATTGGGGTTCCGAACAAGAATCTGGTTTCGAGGAACTAAAGTATCGATTGGTTACCGCGCCTATTCTTGTATTACCGCCTGACACCGGAGGTTTTCAGGTTACAGTGATGTTTCAAAGAAAAGTCTCATTTGTGTTCTTATGCAAAACGGTAGAGTGATCGCATATGCATCACGTCAATTAAAGCCTTATGAGGTCAATTATCCTACTCATGATCTCGAATTGGTTGTGGTTATCTTCACACTCAAGATTTGGCGTCATTATTTATACGGTGAGACATGTGAAGTTTTCACCGACCACAAGAGCCTTAAATATATATTTACTCAAAAAAAAAAAAGTTAAATATGCATCACGGAGATGGCTCTAACTTCTAAAGGATTATGATGTTGATATACAATATCTCCGGGTAAGGCTAATGTAGTCGCCGACGCCTTAAGTCGTAAAGCCGTAGAACATGTTTCTTCTTTACTTGTTCCTACAGAGTTGGATTTGGAAATTGAACGATTCAGACTATAAATCTATCCGAGTTCGAAAACGGAAATTCTATCGAATCTGATGGTAGAACCGACTCTAATTTCTCGAAACAAAGAAGCCCAACAAGAAGACAGTGAATTGTGGGCAAACTTTCTGCAAGCACAAGAGAATGTTAGTTCGGAATTCAGGATCAATGATGATCACGTGTTGTGGTTTTGGGATCGTCTTTGTGTTCCGAATAACTGAAAGCTTAAATATCAGATTCTGACCGAAGCTCATAAATCTAATTTTTCTGTTCACCCAGGTACAACAAAAATGTATCATGACTTAAAGAACCATTATTGGTGGGTTGGAATGAAGCGAGATATAGCCGACTTTATATCTTGTTGTCTCACTTGTCAACAAGATAAAAGCGAACATCAACGTCCGGGTGGTCTTCTCCAATCTTTGAACATTCCCGTATGGAAATGGGAACACATAAATATGGATTTTGTAGTTGGACGACCCTACACGACCTTGAAACACGATGCAATTTGGGTAGTGGTTGATCGACTGACGAAATCGGCTCATTTTCTTCCTATTCGACAAACTTGGCCAATTGATAAATTGACAGAAGTATTCCAACGTGAGATTGTACATATCCATGGCACTCTTGTATTGATTACCTCCAATCGAGACCCACGCTTTACATCTCGGTTTTGGGAAGTTTTACATAAAGCTTGGGGCACACATTTGAATTTTAGTACATCCTTTCATCCGCAAACTGATGGGCAATCTGAACGTACGATTCAAACACTGGAGGATATGCTCCGAGCATGTACGTTAGAATGGCATGGAAGTTGGGATAGTTACTTGTACCTGATCGAGTTCTCCTATAATAATAATTGGCAGTCGAGTATCGGCATGGCCCCGTATAAAGCACTTTATGGCCGAAAATGTCGAACACCAACTTGTTGGACTGAAGTCGGAGAACGTATTCTCAAAGGCCCAAAATTGGTACAAGTTACTACCGAGAAGGTGGAAATTGTGCGTCAAATGATGAAAGAGGCTTAAGCTCGTCAAAAGAACTACGCCGACAAGCGACGACGACCTATCGAGTTCCAACCGGAAGATAAAGTTTTCTTAAACGTTTCCCCAACTCATGGTATCATACGTTTTGGTCTCAAAGGAAACTTGAGCCCAAAATATATTGATCCCTTTGAAATTCTAGAAAAGGTTGGAGTTGTGGCATACCGGTTAGCTCTATCGCCACAATTACCTCACGTACATAACGTGTTCTATGTCTCTTCACTTCGAGGGTACAACTATCATCCCTACACATCGTTGAATATCCCTTGGAACATATAGAACCAGATCTATTTATCGCGAGGAACCTGAAGCGATTATTGATCGTGACGAGAGAGGTACACGGAAGAGAGTGATTCGTTTTCTAAAAGTTCTTTGGAAGAATCATCGGAACGTGAGGCGACGTGGGAAACCGAGGACCATATGCGACGGGAGTACCCCAAGTTCTTCAATTGATGTAAGTTTCCTGTCTAAATTCGATTTCGGGGACGAAATCTCTTTTAAGGGGGGTAATAATTGTAAGACTCGGTTTTAAAATAAAAAGTATAATTATTCTTACCCGAATTGAACCGTAAGCAAAATGACAACCAAAGATAGTTTAGGGGTTAAAACCGTTATTTAACCAAACTATTTATAAATAAATAAAAAACAACAACAAAACCAAATACAAACATGATTACCATCGTCATCTACATTTTTCATTTTTCACCAAACCGCCATTCTCATCTCATTTTTTTCTCTCTCTAAAAATTCATCCTCTCTCTAAATTTCTATCAAATCCGTTGAAGTAATTGAAAATATAATTACATATTCGGAATCTACGCGACGAACCCTTCTTAGAGGTATAAATTTCTTCTTAAGTTATTTAAGTTGGTAAGTTAGGGTAGTTGAAGTTGGTTGGTAGATTATGATTAGATATTGCAATGTTATGATCAAATATATGTTTAGGAATGTTTAAGTTTGTCAAAATTTCAAATGGGTAAGTTTAGAATCAAAATGGTGATATTTGTATCTAGATGTTTAACCGCACACCAAGTGTTCGGTTTAATGTTTAAGGGAATATAATTTCGTGATTAAGTTAAGGATAATAACCTTTGTGTTTTATGTTATACGAGTAATAATGATTTTTGATTTAAATAGGCAATAGATCGGGTTAAGCTTCGTCGTGAGTCTCGGTCGATCGCGTGATACGTCTCAATTTGGTTAAGGTATGGATTTCAATTCTTTTGAATCGTGGGCAACTATTTGTTGTAGTTGACCCTTCCTAAAGGTGGTTCACCACCTTGTGATTGATCAACTGAACGTGATCAACAAATACGAAATTGTACACACACATACACATTGATTTTGGTTTATTGAATCAATTGTTTGAACATTTTGATGTTTTATTAAAATGTGTCTCGTATGAGATTGTTTATGAAAAATGTGAAGTATATAGACTATAATTTCTGTGATCGCCATTTGGGTAAGTGGTATTTGTTTAGTTTTCGTTGATTTTAGAAGAACCCAATAAATGGGCACATTATTTGGGATGCCTTCTATGGCGGCTTTGTTGTCATAGCGTCCTGCAGATGACGGTCCACCAGAGTTAAGCCTATGTGGCTTACGTGAACCCACTCTGGGGGGACTTGGCTGACTTTGTTGGCTCCAGGGCGGATGAATCGATTCTAGAAATTTACCCACAGAATATGTGACCGTGGTTAAATTCACGGGGGACTCGTTGTGTGTGCCCGCATGCCGACCCAGTTCGTGTGGCTGATCACCCCACGAACACGACTGGAATTGACGGACTTTATTTATATAAGTTTTGAAGTTAAAGTGTGAAATGTTCTTGAGATTATTGCTTTTGATTATATTACGAAACGTTTCTCTTGATTTAAATGAACTATGAACTTCAGTCTCAAAGAACTTTCTTCGAATCGAATTTTTATGTCTTCCGCTTCGTTATCGATGTTTTCATTATTATTTACGAATTTATATTATAATCCATTCACTGAGCCCTGTGCTCAGCCGTGTTTTTGTTTTCTGACACGGCAGGTTCGAAGTGACGTTTATCGAAGTGACGTTTACGGGGACGGGACTTGAGATCGAACGTGAAATTTTGGAGTTCTTAGACTCACATTATTATATAAACGTTCTAAGTTTATAAACACTTTTTGAAGTGTAAGATTTTGGATTGTAATATATGTTTGGAGTTTATTAGTAGCTCTGATTTAGTTGTGTAATTATGTTAAGTCCCGTTCGTGACATCACCCGTTCCGGACCACGGGGACGGGGGATGTTACAACGTATGTCTTCTATTAGCAAGTTTTGAAATCTAAAGAGATTGGTCAACAACATCTATCTGATATCGTAAATCAATAGGGAAGCATTATGTATTTTAAATGGTACAAAAAGTATAAGAATTCAATTCAAATATGATTTGATTACGGTCGAGAGATATATAAGATACCCAAAAACAAGGCTAAGGTTGCACATGCTGATCGCCTGCCAAAAAATAGGACGTGATTTTGATACACACCAACCCACTGGACGATTTCGCAACGGAAGAATCCCTGTTGATTATCTTGGTAATATCAACTCCATTTTAACATCTAATAATTCATTTCACATGATAAGCAAAAATGTAACACCCGAAAATTCGCAAGGTAAGTATTTTGTCTTATTAAATGCATTTATTTCGCTTATATGAGAATAGGTGTATTTGTGTACATTTTATGATCATTATTATGTCTAAATGTCATATAATTAAGTTACCTTCGTTAATCGATCAAACCTGGTGCTCGTTATCGTTTTCGGTTAAGTTTTCAGACTGTTTTGAGTGCCCCGCGATTGTGCCCTTGGCACTATCGCGGAGGGCACTATCGCCGAAGAGGTACCGTAGGCTGGGGGATGCCAGCGATTGTGCCACGCGATAGTGCCTTGGCACTATCGCCAAAGTTGTACCGAGAGCGGGGAAAGCCTCGCGATTGTGACTAGCGATAGTGCCCTTGGCACTATCGCCGGGCACTATCGCCAGCGGGGTCCAGTCTGCTATTTTTATAGGAATTAATACCTCATTTCCCACATTCACTTTACAAAAATGGGAGAACTCTTCTTGGAGGCAATTTTTAGGGTTTCTTCACCTACTTCATTTATTTCCTAAGGTTTGGGTTGTTAGGGTCATTTATTGACCATTAAGCTTCATCCAAGCTTATCTAGTGAAGATTCTCATCAAGCTACTCCTCTCCACTTCAAGTCTCATCTCCTCAAATCTAGGGTTTTCATCTTTTCTAGGTTTTGGTACAAAACCTAGATTGTGAGTTTACTAACCTTTGTTAAAACTAGATACACATCATTATCTTGTACTTATTGATATTAATGCATCTCCCAAATGTTCATATTTAGTGTTTCAAGTATTTGGGGGTTTTTACCCATGGATTTATGTATATGAAAGTTACCATGTTCTATATGTGTACATCTTGGTATGTTGATGATTCCTTCTTGGAATGCCTTTTTGGCGACCTTATATTCTCATGAAGTATTTGGATGGATATTATGTCACGTGTTGGATTTACATGATTAGGATGGTGATAATGTGTTCTTGGTGGATATCCGAAATGTGACGGATTGAAACACATCTTAAGATCTCCTAAATGCATTATTTGGACGAACCAAGTATGTGATTCACTATAGGTATGTAGGTGGGTAACATTTGGAAAATTTCCTAAGGCGGTAGTCTCCTATGTACCTAGACCTCCACCGTTGGGGAATTTCCTAAGCGGTAGTCCCCGGTGCGTGTCGGGCCTTTGGGTTGCCAGTGAAAGTGGCTTCAGGGTGCATTGCCTCTTTGGGTGAACCGGATTGGAGATATGGGTCGCTCCCATTGACTCCACATTTACGTGATTAACTGTTTAACTGCTGATAAGAACTGTAAATGTTTCTGGCATGTTTTTACTTGTTCAACTCACTAGGCTTTTTGGTCTAACACTTGTTTGGTGTCGATGTGTATCTCAGGTGTTAGCGGTGCTGCTCCTAGGCAAGTTTAGATGCTTTGGACGAGAGCTTGGGGATATGGCACTTGGATGATTTTGAGAAGCCTTGGGTTTATAGATGACACCCTTTTTGTAATCTCTTTTCTAGATGTAGAAATTAGATTAGTTGGTTGTTGTTTATTTATCCGTTAAATTACAATTGTGATTAAACAGATTTATTTGTACTATTCCCCGTTGTGGGAGGCTCTTGCTATGGCAATCTATATACCACTTCTCCTCTTTTGGAAAGTTTTTGTTATCCCTATTTGAGGGTGTCACAAGTTGGTATCAGCACTTTAGGTTAAGTGAACTAGGTATTGTTTTAGCATATCTAGACTTAAGCTTTAGACTTTTTGACTTCACTGTCAACTTGGGGTAGGAATCCTAGGTGGGGAGAGCGTTAGGATTATGGAATTACTTTAATTGAAAGTTGTGATGATGGTGACAAGAATTCTTGTGTATGGTTCGTTCATAATTTTACTTAGCTACTGTTATTATGAATGCATTGTTACGTGAGCATACTTGGTTTACTATTATTATGATAATTGATCAAGGTATTAGTACGTACAATGAGTTCAACTCGTTTAGTCATTTCTCAACCCATTTCTCGCATGTGTGTGGCAGATCGAGATGGTTAATACTCGGAGCAGATTACCGGGTACGCCGGATGGTCATTTGGAAATTGAATCTACCGCCGAACAACCCGATTTAGGAGTGAATGTTCGAAGGCCACCACCGAACGAACCTTTGGGAGGGGGACCCAAGTTTATCCCTCGCAGAAACATTGTGGTGGGTGATGTTGTTTTGGAGGAGGCAACCATGGAAATCCGGTTACGTGATAGTATGATGCAGGCTATGAGTGCCGCCATGGCCCAGCAGCAAGTGCAACAGCAAGATTTTTTCATGAAACTCTTAAAAGACCGAGATGCCAGTAACCGTCAACCTGAGACTATGGCAGAGAATGCTATAGCCGGGTCGGGTGCTAGACCGGAAGTGGTGGCAACCGAGGAACCACCGGTGAACGATGATCGAGTAAGGACTAAGGGATGCTCCTACAAGGCTTTCCTGGGGTGCAACCCCAAGGAGTTTGCGGGTTCCGATAACCCGGTTGCATGCATGTACTGGCTCAAGGAAGTGGAGATGGTTACTTGTTTCTCAACATCGTACTTCTGTTGTTCCATAGTTTGTTGTATGAATGTCGTGAGCCTTCTCATCAATCGCTCACCTCGAGGAGACAATGGCATCTCATCGTCATTCAAGGGAAGATTTGGAGCATTCTCTCCAACTTCGGGATTTGGTGGGGTGTGACTGGCGGCGTCACCATCGGCCATCGTACTGAAAAGAAAGAATATATATATATATATATATATATATAATATTAATAATAATATGCAGAGTATAAAAGATTATTCTATTCCTGGTCCCCTACCCAACCTCGGTCCTTCCTAGTGGTCCATATCCCGTATAATCATTGCCTATTTACTATACAACATCAATGCCTAGTTTAAGTCTAAATACCACTTATTGATACCTAGTTCACTTAAACTACTGCTCTGATACCATATTGTAACATCACCGTTTTCAAAACGTCCAATCACCATTTTAATCTTCAAAATTGATCATTTTAAAACCACCAAAATACGGGATATTAATTTTAATCGAAACTTCGAAATGTCCGCTTTAAATTGTTACGTTTTATCCATTTATCCAAAACATAAACCAACCCAAAAGTTAAGATTTACAATCCTAAAGTTTACTTACAAACAACCGGGGACATATCTACCCGATAGAAAACTTACATATTTATATAACACACCAAAAGCAAGTACTAATATACCCAAAAGATCTAAATCAACACTTGAAACAACACCCGAACTAAGCTTCTTTATCTTTCCCTTTGTCTACAATCCTCTTTCCTGAAAAAAAAAAATAATCATTAACGGGTAAGCTATAAAGCTTAGTGAGTTTTATATGAAAATACATTCCAAAAGACTCACCAGACACATAACACATAACATATCAATATCAAAATCAATACATCATAAGTTCAACAACAACATACGTTCTTACCGACAAGCTTGACAACGAAATGTCAATCGTTCCATACGAACATTTATCACATGGCTCAAGTACCGTATCATGTAAAACATATCATGAATCAATTATAGAATATCAAGAATAGTGCACCACTCCCACCTTCATCTACTAGGTACGTGCATAATAGTACTCACACTCGTCTCCTAACAATCGAGATACGTGAGTACAACGAATCGGTATGCCACACCCAACCTCCGTCTCCCTGGGATACGTGGACATACACTGCTTTCCAGCATACTACACGAAGTAGTATCTGTATTCACGGTTTACCAAAAGATCAACAAAACAGTCGCGGATCCGGACTCGACCGACATCGCAAAACGATCAAACAAATACAAACTGGAATCAAAGGGACTTACACATGTTACACCTTATGAAAACAAGAATCACAACTAACACAAACAAAGGTGCATATATATATATATAATACACATAAACATGTATTTCATATAAACTCACAGTGCACAAAATGGGTCAACCGAACGTCCAACCGAATGTCTCGTTTCAACTCCGTAGTCCAAGTATGAATGGCACTCCAAAAGCTTCCAATTATACCCTTATACTCCCTGGAGTATACATATTCAATTCCATAAGTATTTAAACTCACTATCTCATTCTATTTCATTCCTTAGTTAGCTAATTCTATACCAATTTTGTTGTATAACCCTCTGTTCTAACACATTTTTAACCATCTTAAATTCAAAATTACATTCTGACTTCTAAACAAGAAATAAAATAGACTCTTTTAGCATTCATATGCCACTGATCTCATGTCCATTTGATTTTTCTTTGATTTTATACAAAATTTTCAACACAGCAGCTACAAGCTGTCAAAATTCAGCTTGACAGCCCTGTACTAGATGTGCTAAATCTATAATTAGGTTATAATGTCTTAATATAAAATAAACTAGACATTCATACCTTTCTAATTCCACTGAAATCACTCTTATATGATTTTTCTACAATTTTATATAACTTTTCTAAAACAGTGTTGAAACATGACTTTCAAACTCAAAAACAATTTCACATGTTTGTCCAATTAAGTATCTAATTCCATTCCAACCCAAACCAAATTCAAATGTTAACTTAATTTTATCATTATCAAGGTAAAATCAACAAGAAACCATGGTTCATCTCAATTGGCAAAAAAAATCGCACCTTAATCTTCACGCACAATTCAGTAGCTGAAATGGGGTGAAAATAGGTCTAAAATGGTGTTTTATTGACTAAAACCCGAGTTGGGTCGGGTTTGACCCGACTGGGTACCCATTTTGACCACTAAACACTAAAAATGGCATAACTTTTAGCTCGGAACTCCGTTTTCGATGAGGTTTTCGCCTACGCATTCGTAACGAGATAATGAACAACTTACAACAAAAGTATTTTAGAAAAGACCTACCAATAAAAGCAGTTTTTCATATTTGTGGACGTTATGCTTTCCTTTGCAATTTTGTCGTTTTTGATTTTAAGCTCAGAATCCCGTAAAATTTTTCTGAAACTTCCAACCACTCCCAATAGGTCCAAAACTTAGTTCCAAATTTTAAAATCCCATCGAACACCTACCGCTTGAGTGTTGTGCACATAGTTTACCGAAATAGCAACGTATTTTGTAAAACTTGCATAAAATGCAATCTATGTGACTTTTTCGACATCTGACACTTCTAGCACTTCATATTAACTTAATCAAAGATGTTCCAACTTTTACATCACCATTTAGGTCATTCATTCAAGTTTTGGGTAGATATTTCCCATTTAGGCACTCTAGTGACCTACCCGATTTCCATTTAAGCAATGCACTTTAAATTTTGAACCCTCTCATCATCTAACTATGTCACTTGTGAGGTGTTAGCACCAATATTACCTCCTACATATCAATCCAACTATGGGCTCTACTTATAGCTCAATATAACACTTAACATTTTAGCAAATTCTCTTTTTACATAATTAACACATAAAACATGTTTTTAACATATAATACATATTTAGAATCACCATTTAAGCATATTTAGGAGGGTGGATGTTACAAATACCTCCTCCTTTTGAAGATTACGTCCTCGGAATCAACATTGCTCGAACAGGGTCGGGTACTTCACCATCATTTCTGCTTTATTCTCCCAAGTCCAATTTGGCCCACGATGATGCTTCCACTTAACCAACACCAGTTCCACAACCTTGTTGCGCAGATTCACCGTTCGTTCATTTATGATAGCCTCGGGTTCTTCAACATATCTCAATTTCTCGTCTACTTTGACTTCTGTTAATGGCACCACCTCCTCGTGTTTACCGAGACATTTCCTTAGATAACCAACATGAAAAACATCATGGATACCTGTGAGTTCTTCTGGCAGCTCAAGCCGATATGCTTGCTTTCCAACACGCTCCAATATCTTGAATGGTCCGATGAAACGAGGACTGAGTTTACCGTGCTTTTTAAATCGTAAAACACTTTTCCATGGGGAGACTTTAAGCATAACCATATCACCAACAGAGAATTCAATCGGTCTCCGACGTCGGTCAGCATAGGATTTCTGTCGGTCTTGTGCTGCTTTCATCATTTCTCGTATAATCAGAATTTTGTCATGAGTGATTTGTACTAATTCTGGACCAGCTAGAGTCTTCTATCCCATTTCCCGCCAACAAAGAGGCGTACGACACTTACGTCCATACAGAGCCTCGAAAGGAGCCATTCGGATCGTCGCGTGATAGCTGTTATTGTATGAGAATTTAACCAAGGGCAAGTGAGTATCCCAGCTTCCACCAAACTCAAGTACGCAAGCTCGTAACATATCTTCGAGTGTTTGGATGGTACGCTCTGACTTTCCGTCGGTCTGTGGATGATACGCGGTACTGAATGCAACTCGCGTTCCCAATTCCCTCTGTAGACCGGACCAAAATTTAGATGTGAAACGTGAATCACGATCTGAGATTACCTTTAATGGTACGCCATGACGAGCAATAATCTCGTTAATATAAAGTTGTGCCCATCGATCCATTGTATATGATTCCCGAACAGGAAGGAAATGTGCGCTCTTTGTCAGTCGGTCCACAATGACCCAAATGCTATCGTGCTGTTGTAGGTTTTTTGGTAGTTTTGTTACCAAATCCATAGTCAATTCTTCCCATTTCCATACAGGTATATCGAGTGGCTGTAAACTTCCATATGGCTTCTGATGTTCGGCCTTTACCTGCAAACATGTGACACACTTTTCAACGTAACGACAGATATCAACTTTCATTCCCGGCCACCAATAATCGATACGTAAATCGTGGTACATCTTTGTACTTCCTGGATGAATGGATAATCTTGACTTATGCGCCTCCTTCAAGATAATCTCTCGTAAGCCTCCAAGTCTCGGTACCCAGATTCGGGTCTTGAAGACTTTAATTCCGCGGTTATCAACAGTTAGAGAATCTAAATAACCCACCATGCGTTCAGACTTGACATGTTCCGGCTTCAAAGCCTCAGTCTACCATCTCTGTAAGTCATTGATAAGAGTAGACTCCACTGACGTATGAGTGATAGCGTAACACATAGATCCGATATACGCCTTCCTACTTAACGCATCCGCCACTACGTTGGCTTTACTCGGATGGTAGAGTATCTCACAGTCGTAATCTTTAATCAATTCCATGGCCCGTTGCTGACGCATATTCAAGGTTTGTTGATCAAAAAGATATTTCAAACTCTTGTGATCAGTATACAATTGGCATTTCGTGCCATACAGATAATGACGCCAGAGTTTCAAAGCAAAGACAACCGCTGCTAGCTCAAGATCATGGGTTGGATAGTTTTTCTCATATTCTTTTAGCTGTCGTGAGGCATATGCGATTACCTTGCCCCGTTGCATCAATACACAACCCAATCCTAGCTTTGACACGTCGCTATATACTATGAAATCATCACTGCCTTCAGGTAAGGCAAGTACCGGTGCATGCGTCAAATAGTCTTTTAAAGTCTGGAATGCATTTTCCTGGGCCTCGGTCCAAACAAATTTCACATCCTTGCGGGTGAGAGAAGTGAGGGGTACGGCGATTTTTGAGAAATCCCTTATGAATCGTCGATAGTAACCCGCCAAGCCGAGAAAACTACGTACTTCTGAGGCATTCTTAGGTTGTTCCCATTTATGTTTTGCCTCAATCTTCGATGGATCCACGGAAACACCATCGCAAGATATCGTATGCCCCAAGAATTGTACCTGACGGAGCCAGAAATCACATTTCGAGAACTTGGCATATAATTGTTCATTTCTCAGCAACTCCAACATCTCTCTAAGGTGCACGGCATGATCGGCCTCGGTCTTAGAATATACCAAGATATCATCAATAAAGACAATAACGGACTTATCGAGCATCGGGCGACACACTCGATTCATTAAATCCATGAATGCTGCAGGTGCATTCGTAAGTCCAAACGACATGACAAGAAATTCATAATGTCCATATCGTGTGCGGAAAGCTGTCTTAGGCACATCCTCCTCACGTACCTTAAGTTGATGATATCCTGATCTCAAATCGATCTTGGAGAAATAACTTGCACCATGTAGTTGATCAAATAGATCATCAATTCGTGGCAAAGGGTATTTATTCTTGATGGTTACCTTGTTCAGTTCCCGGTAATCTATGCACATCCGGAAGGAACCATCTTTTTTCTTCACGAATAATACCGGGGCACCCCAGGGTGAAGTGCTCGGTCGGATGAAACCCTTATCCAACAATTCTTGTAACTGGCTCATCATTTCTTTCATTTCCGTCGGTGCGAGACGATAGGGCGTCTTAGCGATAGGAGCGGCACCATGTACTAAATCGATCCGAAACTCTACTTGCCTGTCCGGTGGTAGCCTAGGCAAATCATCGGGGAAAACATCTGGATACTCGCATACGATCGGTACATCTTTCACTGTCTTTTTCACTTCCTTTGATGCATCTAGAACATATGCCAGAAAAGCAGAACATCCCTTAGATAAATAATGTCGTGCCTTTAACATAGAAATTACCTTTATGTAACCAATTCGTCGTTCACCGTAAACGTATAAATAACCCCCATCATCGATTGGTATCCGAATCATCCGCAAAGAGCAAATAATATCAGCACGGTTCCTTGCTAGCCAATCCATCCCAATCACAACATCGAAGCCGCGAATATCAATCGGTATCAAATCAACTGAGAACTCGTGATCGTCTAATACTAAAATACAATCCCTATACACTTTGTTAGCTATAAGAGTGATACCATTAGCCGTGTCAACAGTTAATGGTTTATGAAGTCTTGTAGGCACAGATTCCAAATAACGAGTGTACATATGTGAAATAAACGAGTTTGTAGCACCAGAATCAAAGAGAATACGTGCTGGTCTAGAATTTAACAAGAGAATACCAGTAACAACGTCGGGTTCTTCGCGAGCTTCTTCTGCAGTAATCTGAAATGCACGGGCTCTGGCATTGGGTACCTCCTCCTTTTGAACAGAAGTATCGATAGTCACGGGTCGTTGTACAGATGCTTTACTTTCGTCCCGTTTCATATGGGGGCAATCCCGCTGTCGATGACCTAAAACGCCACAAGAATAACATGCTATTTCCCTGTGAGGACAATTTGTACGGACGTGGCCCATCTTACCACAACAGAAACATTTGACCACAGACCGGTCAATATCACACCGACCGTGGTGTGTCTTGCCACATCTCCGACAATCTCGTGGCATGTTGGGCTGTAAAAGATCACATTTAGTTCACAATTCATAATCAATAAATATTTAACTTACAAATATACATGTAGACTAAAAGCCTGTGACGGTGCTCGTGAAGTAGTCTGAGAATGAGTTCTCCTCAGATTGGGAAACGAGATTGTCGGTGAGCGGGTACTGAAGATGCTCTCTCAATACGTTGCCTTTTTGATGAGGGGAACGGATCATCATCACGTCTCGTCAAGTCATACTCGCGACGTCGAGCATATTCCACGGCTCTGTTAAAGTCAGGGATATCACGGTTTGCAACAAAGTCTCTGATCTCCCTTCGTAATCCGTCTATGAAATGATCAATTCGATCACGTTCCGATGTCAATAATTGTAAGGCAAACTATGCCTTCTGATTGAACTGTGTTTCATACTCGATCACCGACAAATTTCCCTGTTTCAACTCCAAGAACTCCTTATCTAACCTTCTCTGTAAATCTGCCGGGCAATATTGAGCATGAAATTGTGTCTTAAACGACTCCCACGTCATATTATCCCTCACATCCTCGCTCAGAGATTCATATGTAGCATTCCACCAAATTAAAGCCCGATCGATGAACATAGCAGTCACGTAGTTCACTTTATCCTCGTTCCAGACCCGTGTGATCCGGAACACCTTTTCGGTATTTTGCAACCATTGAATTGCCACAACAGGATTAGCGAATCCGGTGAATTCTGTGGCACCACTGCTACGGAACACTTTGAACGATACACGATCGGTTTTGGGCTTTGACGTGTCGCCTGTGACATTTTCTTTTCCTTTAACGGTTACTTGTTTCTCAACATCGTACTTCTGTTGTTCCATAGTTTGTTGTATGAATGTCGTGAGCCTTCTCATCAATCGCTCACCTCGAGGAGACAATGGCATCTCATCGTCATTCAAGGGAATATTTGGAGCATTCTCTCCAACTTCGGGATTTGGTGGGGTGTGACTGGCGGCGTCACCATCGGCCATCGTACTGAAAAGAAAGAATATATATATATATATATATATATATATATATATATATATATATAATATTAATAATAATATGCAGAGTATAAAAGATTATTCTATTCCTGGTCCCCTACCCAACCTCAGTCCTTCCTAGTGGTCCATATCCCGTATAATCATTGCCTATTTACTATACAACATCAATGCCTAGTTTAAGTCTAAGTACCACTTATTGATACCTAGTTCACTTAAACTACTGCTCTGATACCATATTGTAACATCACCGTTTTCAAAACGTCCAATCACCATTTTAATCTTCAAAATTGATCATTTTAAAACCACTAAAATACGGGATATTAATTTTAATCGAAACTTCGAAATGTCCGCTTTAAATTGTTACGTTTTATCCATTTATCCAAAACATAAACCAACCCAAAAGTTAATATTTACAATCCTAAAGTTTACTTACAAACAACCGGGGACATATCTACCCGATAGAAAACTTACATATTTATATAACACACCAAAAGCAAGTACTAATATACCCAAAAGATCTAAATCAACACTTGAAACAACACCCGAACTAAGCTTCCTTATCTTTCCCTTTGTCTACAATCCTCTTTCCTGAAAAAAAAATAATCATTAACGGGTAAGCTATAAAGCTTAGTGAGTTTTATATGAAAATACATTCCAAAAGACTCACCAGACACATAACACATAACATATCAATATCAAAATCAATACATCATAAGTTCAACAACAACATACGTTCTTACCGACAAGCTTGACAACGAAATGTCAATCGTTCCATACGAACACCTATCACATGGCTCAAGTACCGTATCATGTAAAACATATCATGAATCAATTATAGAATATCAAGAATAGTGCACCACTCCCACCTTCATCTACTAGGTACGTGCATAATAGTACTCACACTCGTCTCCTAACAATCGAGATACGTGAGTACAACGAATCGGTATGCCACACCCAACCTCCGTCTCCCTGGGATACGTGGACATACACCGCTCTCCAGCATACTACACGAAGTAGTATCTGTATTCACGGTTTACCAAAAGATCAACAAAACAGTCGCGGATCCGGACTCGACCGACATCGCAAAACGATCAAACAAATACAAACTGGAATCAAAGGGACTTACACATGTTACACCTTATGAAAACACGAATCACAACTAACACAAACAAAGGTGCATATATATATAATACACATAAACATGTATTTCATATAAACTCACAGTGCACAAAATGGGTCAACCGAACGTCCAACCGAATGTCTCGTTTCAACTCCGTAGTCCAAGTATGAATGGCACTCCAAAAGCTTCCAATTATACCCTTATACTCCCTGGAGTATACATATTCAATTCCATAAGTATATAAACTCACTATCTCATTCTATTTCATTCATTAGTTAGCTAATTCTATACCAATTTTGTTGTACAACCCTCTGTTCTAACACATTTTTAACCATCTTAAATTCAAAATTACATTCTGACTTCTAAACAAGAAATAAAATAGAATCTTTTAGCATTCATATGCCACTGATCTCATGTCCATTTGATTTTTCTTTGATTTTATACAAATTTTTCAACACAACAGCTACAAGATGTCAAAATTCAGCTTGACAGCCCTGTACTAGATATACTTTTAACACATCTTAAAGCTATAATTAGGTTATAATGTCTTAATATCAAATAAACTAGACATTCATACCTTTCTAATTCCACTGAAATCACTCTTATATGATTTTTCTACGATTTTATATAATTTTTCTAAAACAGTGTTGAAACATGACTTTCAAACTCAAAAACAATTTCACATGTTTGTCCAATTAAGTATCTAATTCCATTCCAATCCAAACCAAATTCAGATGTTAACTTAATTTTATCATTATCAAGGTAAAATCAACAAGAAACCATGGTTCATTCATCCATTTCTACCAATTTCATCAAAATCCAACTTTGAATAGGAAAAAGTCAACTTGTGTTCTTAATGAAAACTCACTTTTTCCTTCCATCTTCTTGCAAATCAACCATGGAATCAATGAATTAACTAAAATATAATCATAATCCAAGCATCATTTCATGATTTCAACACTTATCTTACACATGCATTAAGTTTATTTCACCCAAATTCCATCATAACTTCAAGAACAAGAACAAAGATAAGATTTACCTTCAAATTGTTGTTTAATCCTTCAAGATTGATGTTAATCTCCATAGAATGAGCTTAGATTTGATCTCAATTGGCAAAAAAAATCGCACCTTAATCTTCACGCACAATTCAGTAGCTGAAATGGGGTGAAAATAGGTCTAAAATGGTGTTTTATTGACTAAAACCCGAGTTGGGTCGGGTTTGACCCGACTGGGTACCCATTTTGACCACTAAACACTAAAAATGGCATAACTTTTAGCTCGGAACTCCGTTTTCGATGAGGTTTTCGCCTACGCGTTTGTAACGAGATAATGAACAACTTACAACAAAATTATTTTAGAAAAGAACTACCAATAAAAGCAGTTTTTCATATTTATGGACGTTATGCTTTCCTTTGCAATTTTGTCGTTTTTGATTTTAAGCTCGGAATCCCGTAAAATTTTTCCGACACTTCCAACCACTCCCAATAGGTCCAAAACTTAGTTCCAAAGCTTAAAATCCCATCGAACACCTACCGCTTGAGTGTTGTGCACATAGTTTACCGAAATAGCAACGTATTTTGTAAAACTTGCATAAAATGCAATCTATGTGACATTTTCGACATCTGACACTTCTAGCACTTCATATTAACTTAATCAAAGATGTTCCAACTTTTACATCACCATTTAGGTCATTCATTCAAGTTTTGGGTAGATATTTCCCATTTAGGCACTCTAGTGACCTACCCGATTTCCATTTAAGCAATGCACTTTAAATTTTGAACCCTCTCATCATCTAACTATGTCACTTGTGAGGTGTTAGCACCAATATTAACTCCTACATATCAATCCAACTATGGGCTCTACTTATAGCTCAATATAACACTTAACATTTTAGCAAATTCTCTTTTTACATAATTAACACATAAAACATGTTTTTAACGTATAATACATATTTAGAATCACCATTTAAGCATATTTAGGAGGGTGGATGTTACACGAAATTGGGTGGAAATCGGGAGTTACTTCTAGAAGACGCGCACAAGTCGAAGTATTCTATACATCCCGGTAGTACCAAGATGTATAGAGACTTAAAATTAAATTATTGGTGGCCGGTGATGAAGTTTGATGTGGCTAACTATGTGGAGAGGTGTGTCACATGCCTTCAAGTCAAGGCGGAACATCAAAGACCGTATGGAAGTTTACAACCGTTGTCCATTCCCGAGTGGAAATGGGACAACATTACCATGGATTTCGTGACTAAGCTACCGAAGACCTTGCGAGGCCATGATACAATTTGGGTAGTCGTTGATCGGCTAACCAAGAGCGCGCACTTCCTTGCAATGAGGGAGACTTTGCCAATGGAGAAATTGGTCAAGCTTTACATCGACGAGGTTGTGTCGAGGCATGGGGTTCCACAATCTATCGTGTCAGATCGAGATAGCCGTTTCACGTCGAACTTTTAGGTAAGCTTGCAAAAGGAGTTGGGTACCCGATTGAATTTGAGCACGACGTACCATCCTCAAACAGATGGTCAAAGTGAAAGGATGATCCAAACTCTAGAGGACATGTTGAAGTCATGTGTTATCGACTTTGGAGGTAGTTGGGATTCACACCTACCGTTAGTGGAGTTCGCGTATAATAATAGTTACCACTCTAGCATTGGCATGGCACCATTCGAGGCGTTGTACGGGCGAAAGTGCCGAACTCCAGTTTGTTGGTTAGAGGCAGGCGAAAAGCAATTCGCCGGGCCGGAAATAGTGCAAGAGACAGCGGACAAGGTGAAAGATATTCGATAAAGGCTAAGGGCGGCACAAGACCGACAAAAGAGCTATGCGGACAAGAAAAGAAGACCAGTTGAGTTTCAAGTGGGTGACCGGGTCATGTTGAAGGTATCTCCGTGGAAGGGGATCATACGTTTCGGGAAGCGTATGAAGCTTAGTCCCCGTTTCCTTGGACCATTCGTTATTTTGGAAAAGATTGGGTTGCAAGCCTATCGGTTGGATTTATCGCCAGAAATGGATGGAATACATCCTACATTCCACGTGTGTTACCTTCGAAAGTGTCTAGCCGAAGAGGAAAGCGTGATTCCTTTGTCGGAAATTCGGGTGGACAATGGGAATCGTTGTGTGGAAGAACCGGAATCGATTTTAGAATCGAAGGTGAAAAAGTTGAGGCATAAGGACGTGGTCATGGTTAAAGTTCAATGGAAACACCATCGGGGTGCTAACATTACTTGGGAGTCTGAAGATGATATGAAGAAGCGTTACCCTCACTTGTTTAATCCAGTGTAAGATTTCGGGGACGAAATCCCAATTAGGTGGGGAGGATTGTAACACCCGGAAATTCGCAAGGTAAGTATTTTGTCTTATTAAATGCATTTATTTCGCTTATATGAGAATAGGTGTATTTGTGTACATTTTATGATCATTATTATGTCTAAATGTCATATAATTAAGTTACTTTCGTTAATCGTTCAAACTTGGTGCTCGTTATCGTTTTCGGTTAAGTTTTCGGACTGTTTTGAGTGCCCCGCGATTGTGCTTACTTCCTTCCATGTCCATCTCTCATATCTACAGGGAAGGGAATCAAAGTGCAGACACTTTAGCTACCCATGGCTCCATCAGGAACATTTTGAATTTCTTTCTGATGGCTCTCTTCCTACTGCCTCTCTTGCCTAAATAGGTCAGTCCACCACGTGTCTGTCTTCCAGTTCCTTGACTCCCAAACCTTGGGTCATTGATTCTGCCCCCGCTTAGGTTAGCTGTGCTTCCTTAAATATCGGATTGCCAAGGGTTGTTTCCGGAGGAAATGGGATTCGAACCCATGATTTAGCAGTTGGTTGAGCAGTCGTGGCGGACAAACACAAACAGCAAGCAAAGTCTTGGCTCGCTCTCATTGGGAGGCTGTTCAACCAGACTGACGAAGTTGAGTATTGACACAAACAATAAGAGGACGAGCTTTCCTGAGCGATTTCGATCACCCAGCAGGCCTTTTATTTGGTAGGTAACATCGCCAAAGCGTATCATCAGATTTGACTACGAAGGAAGGAACTCGGCAGAAGATCGGTCTGAAAGAAAGGCCTACTTATCCACAGGTTCATTGACAAAACCGCCGTAGGAATGGAGACCTTTCAATAGAGCGGAGGCGAACTGATCAACGAGAAAGAGGCCCTACTCACTACAAAGGAATACACCACAAGATCGAACTGCACTCATGCCTCTCCCGCATCAAGTTGACCGCCAGACTGGAGCTTCGTAACATGTTGACGAAGACCTCCGAACTGAGGGTTCGGTCAGTACAAGAGACTACTTTGTCTCCTCGGAAGAAGAATAGCCCCGCTCTCTAGCCGACTGATCCCGTTGATCAAACTGGGAGGGAACGTGTCACATTAGAGGTGAACGATCAGAGGTGTCCTCTAATCACTACGATGAGTTGGTCCCTCTTTTAGTAGACTCAGCTATGAATATTCATTCAAAAATGAATGCCGGACTCTTTCTTTCACAGCTAACCCCATTTTCTTAATGTCGAGACTTTCTCTTTCGTCGAGCCCCGAGCTTGTGGTCCTCCTTTGAGTTTGGGTTCAATTGGATGAATCTGTGAAGTCAAGGTCAACGTACGTAGCAGCAAGGATGGTGCATCGCCTATTTCTCGTTCTCGCTCGGGAGCCAAAACGAACACGCCTGCTACCTACTGTACTGGACCTTCGACCAGACATTCTACCTTTGTCGAATCGGAACCAATACCACTGCATTAAGCTCGAACAGTTGAGCGGCCGCCGGCCCTTCCGTGCACAGATATAGATTCATTCTTCGTACCTAGTCCAGCCTCACAACCCTTCGTGGGTTGGTAAGAAGTCAGTCTTGTTTGGTAAGACGGAATTTGACAAAGAAAAGAGAGTGCTCGCCCCGGCCAACAAAGACCGTAATTACATAGATAACTGCTCCTCCCCTTCTCCGTCTTTAAGGCTTTAAGGAGAATCGTATGGCGGCTGGAAATAAAGACGACCTCACCTTCTCGTAGATGGTGTCAGTGAGAGCCATTTTAGTACCCCCCCGTTGACCATTTTTTGTAGATAGAATCTTCAATGAGTGGAAACAAGCAACCTTACTAAGCTAAGAAAGGTGCTTGTTGAGTAAGGCCGACTTTCTTCGAATGCTTGAGCGCTTCTTTCTCATATCGATCATTCAATATCCTTGACTTTTCAATAAGGGGCGCGTTAGCTAGGCCGTTTTCTTGCAGGAGTGCTAGCGCATGCCCTTACGTTTTCTTCGCTTGCTCTGCAGTACGAGCCTCATACAAAGCCGCGCCTAATATGATATGATGAAGAGGGGCCGCCCTCTTTTATTTTCTGCACCAATCCTTATTTACTACTACATCTTTTTTGGGGTGTATAGCTCAGTTGGTAGAGCATTGGGCTTTTAACCTAATGGTCGCAGGTTCAAGTCCTGCTATACCCAAACCTAACTTGCACTATACTATGAGTAAGGATGCGTAGTAGCGCAAAGAGCACTCTTTGGCCTTTAGATTTGAGGCGCTTTGCCGTCTTTGATTGGATGGAAACAGATATCTAAAGTGTGTAGTGAATGATCTTTATATTATAGGTAGCCAGCCAAAGCGCTTACCTTTCATCAAAGGGGCCGTAATCAGCCTCAAGATTTTAGATTCCGTAAGTAACTCAGTGAGTGCCTTTCTAAGAAAGAAGGGCTTGGAAGAAGAAAATGAAATACGAACAACCGCGCTGGTTGTAATAGATTGACTTTCATGCTAGTTCTTGCTCCAGCATGAAAGTTCCATTTCAGGGAAGGACGACGTACTATGATACTTTCTGTTTTGTCGAGCCTTGCTTTGGTCTCTGGTTTGATGGTTGTACGTGCTAAAAATCCGGTACATTCCGTTTTGTTTCCCATCCCAGTCTTTCGCAACACTTCAGGGTTACTTCTTTTGTTAGGTCTCGACTTTTTCGCTATGATCTTCCCAGTAGTTCATATAGGAGCTATAGTCGTTTCATTCCTATTCGTTTTTATGATGTTCCATATTCAAATAGCGGAGATTCACGAAGAAGTATTGCGCTATTTACCAGTGAGTGGTATTATTGGACTGATCTTTTGGTGGGAAATGTTCTTCATTTTAGATAATGAAAGCATTCCATTACTACCAACCCAAAGAAATACGACCTCTCTGAGATATATGGTTTATGCCGGAAAGGTACGAAGTTGGACTAATTTGGAAACATTGGACAATTTACTTTATACCTACTATTCCGTCTGGTTTTTGGTTCCTAGTCTGATTTTATTAGTAGCCATGATTGGGGCTATAGTACTGACTATGCATAGGACTACGAAAAGATAGGATGTATTCCGACGAAATGCTATTGATTCTATGAGGACTATAATGAGGGGGATGACAGATCTACTAAAGGAAAGTAGCTTTATATTGGTTCGAATCCAATTCGTGAGATGGCCATCTTGGTCATATAGATGTCTTGACACCCTTATTTTCTCATTTTCGAATGACTATCCCATTCCATTTTTGGTATAACTTCAAGCATGGACCCGCTATACGATGTATTAGTAGAACCCCTGGGATACGACGCCCTGCTCCTTGAGTGCCGAAGAGGTACCGTAGGCTGGGGGATGCCAGCGATTGTGCCACACGATAGTGCCTTGGCACTATCGCCGAAGGCACTATCTCCAAAGTTGTACCGAGAGCGGGGAAAGCCTCGCGATTGTGACTAGCCCGCGTGGTCCAGTATGCTATTTTTATAGGAATTAATACCTCATTTCCCACATTCACTTTACAAAAACGGGAGAACTCTTCTTGGAGGCGATTTTTAGGGTTTCTTCACCTACTTCATTTATTTCCTAAGGTTTGGGTTGTTAGGGTCATTTATTGACCATTAAGCTTCATCCAAGCTTATCTAATGAAGATTCTCATCAAGCTATTCCTCTCCACTTCAAGTCTCATCTCCTCAAATCTAGGGTTTTCATCTTTTCTAGGTTTTGGTACAAAACCTAGATTGTGAGTTTACTAACCTTTGTTAAAACTAGATACACATCATTATCTTGTACTTATTGATATTAATGCATCTCCCAAATGTTCATATTTAGTGTTTCAAGTATTTGGGGGTTTTTACCCATGGATTTATGTATATGAAAGTTACCATGTTCTATATGTGTACATCTTGGTATGTTGATGATTCCTTCTTGGAATGCATTTTTGGCGACCTTATATTCTCATGAAGTATTTGGATGGATATTATGTCACGTGTTGGATTTACATGATTAGGATGGTGATAATGTGTTCTTGGTGGATATCCGAAATGTGACGGATTGAAACACATCTTGAGACCTCCTAAATGCATTATGTGGACGAACCAAGTCTGTGATTCACTATAGGTATGTAGGTGGGTGATATTTGGAGAATTTCCTAAGGCGGTAATCTCCTATGTACCTAGACCTCCGCCGTCGGGGAATTTCCTAAGCGGTAGTCCCCGGTGCGTGTCGAGCCTTTGGGTTGCCAGTGAAAGTGGCTTCAGGGTGCATTGCCTCTTTGGGTGAACCGGATTGGAGATATGGGTCGCTCCCGTTGAATCCACATTTACGTGATTAACTGTTTATCTGCTGAGGAGAACTATAAATGTTTCTGGCATGTTTTTACTTGTTCAACTCACTAGGCTTTTTGGCCTAACACTTGTTTGGTGTCGATGTGTATCTCAGGTGTTAGTGGTGCTGCTCCTAGGCAAGTTTAGATGCTTTAGGCGAGAGCTTGGGGATATGGCACTTGGATGATTTTGAGAAGCCTTGGGTTTATAGATGACACCCTTTTTGTAATCTCTTTTCTAGATGTAGAAATTAGATTAGTTGGTTGTTGTTTATTTATTCGTTAAATTACAATTGGGATTAAATAGGTTTATTTGTACTATTCCCCGTTGTGGGAGGCTCTTGCTATGGCAATCTATATACCACTTCTCCTCTTTTGGAAAGTTTTTGTTATCCCTATTTTGAGGGTGTCACAAAAAAATCCTTCAAGAAGCACCAAGAAATAGATCATCGGTTGTTAAAAAGTAACAAAAAAGCAGGAAAAAAAAAGAAATTGTGACACATACAGTATGTCAGTATGTAGTGAGGAGTTAAAGTCAAAATGAGAAATCCATGGCAATGAGTCGAGAATCCAAAAAGAATTGTGAAACCGATATCATGAAAGAAGCAATATTGTAAATATGAAGAAGATAATAACAAACAAACAAGTTGAAACATGAAATGAAATAGAATCTTACAAAATAACCTACAAATGATTTTAAACAAAATAAAAACTTACAGATCTATGAGATGAGAAATTTTGAGGAAGACGGAAACTACCTGCAAAAGGAAATCATGTGTTGGAGAAGAAGGAAGAGGGAAACTACATGCTTTGGCTTTCATCCGAGGGTTAGAAAACCTGCCTGCAAAAAGGAAAATGTTCATTAAGGGCCATTTACCAAGCGATTACCAAGTCACACTACCTTACTGGATCAATAAAGTACGAACCAATAATCTTACCCGGAAAGAGTGAGACAATGAACAAGAGTCTTACCGGATAAGTGATAAAGACGACTCTTACCACAGTTAGCGGTTATCGGGTAAATTGTTGCATACAATACCGTTTTAGTGGACTAAAATCTTACGCGAAAAGTAAATAATAGTGTTTAATTCTACCGGTAAATTACAAACAAACAATTAAATTAACACGTTCCGCATTATGAATGTAAATTAAAAAATAAATAAAAGAAAATATGAACAAAAAACGTGAAATCTCACCATGCCACCAAGATAAATGTCATCACCCTAAACACAAGTTGTTCACTGCCTCCTCTTAGCTCGGTGTGCATTTCCATTCAAGGGTGTTCTGAGACTGCTGTTGTATTTTAACATAAATAGATGCATGATATCTGAATCTCTTGCATCAAAGCTCATGGCTGAACTGATTTCCATGAAGGTCATTGTTGAAGAAAAAAATGCTTTATGAAGCATATCGTTCCACATCCTTGAAAAATAGGCAAATATGAGGTATTAACTGAAAATATACTTAATAATGTTATATATAGATGCACACACATGTGTATGTATATGATAATCCATACATATATTTGCTTCCTTTAAGCCACTGTGTTCAGTCAATATTATGGGGAGTGCATACATATACAAAACACAACAATGCCAGCAAAATGAATAAAAAAACATTTTCAGCAAATGGGTAAAAACATGGCCATAAATCATACAACTTGATCCAAAATTCCATTTGAGGTTACAAAATTAAATTGAGGCCATGGAATCCAACTGATGATATCATACCTTGGTGAGAGTAAGGAAAGACAACTCTGTAAATGTTAGAGGTGATTGCAAGTGGTTATAAGGAATATCCATTGAGAAACATCGCATGACAATGAGATTCCTCTTTCTCCCTTTCTCCCTATTATTCTCTCTTCTCCCTTAAATCTATATATTCTAATTGTGTATTCAGATTCTGTGCATCAATAGGCATCCTTCCCTCCATAAATTTGTTTCAGGTGGCAACATGCAGACCCATTTACAACGTATATACACACATATATGTTTTCATCATATAAAAAACCATCGAACACAAAACCCTAAATCCAAGATTAGCAATTGAAAGACCAAACATTTTATACATCAAGCCGGTGAAAAGTGAGGTAGTGAAGAGTAGAACTAGAGCGAGAGCCGGTGTCGGAGTAAGGACCGGAAGATGGCGTTGTGAATGTTGCCCAATACTCTGGAAGACAAGTGAAATCGAGAAAAAAAGTGAGACGTAACAAAAGAAATCGAGAGAAAAAGTGAAATCGATTAAAAAAATCAATGAAAAAAGTGAAATTGATGATCAATAGGAAAAAAACCATGAAATCGATTATCAAAAGAAACCGATGAAAAAAGTGAAATCGATTATCAATAGGAAAAAACCATGAAATCGATTATAAAAAAAACCCGAGGAAAATGGTGATAGAAAAAAGGGGATCCAACCTGAGTGCACCAGTGAAATTAAGCAAGAACGATCAACAAACCGAACTATTGGAACGCGAAGGAGAGCGATGGAGAGCGAACAGAGGTGATGGTGAATATCACGGGAGATTAAAATGATATGAGCTTTTGGAAAATGGAAAGCCTCCTCAAGAAAGGGGAGAGCTGCTCCAGAGAGATCATTGTCAGGGGAGAGCTGAAACGGTGTATTGGGAGAGTAAATTCAGAAAAAGGATTCAAATTTCAAACTCATCTTGATATCCCGCTTTGTGTTTTAGATAGTTTTTTTAGTTTTTATAAGAATTTTAAGACTTATAGCATAAAATAGTTGTACCTTATGCTTTATATCTTGTTTTTAAGACTTTTAAGACTTTGTGCTTGAAAGCATTGTACCTTATGCATAGAAAGTAGTAATTAAGACTTTATTGAAATTTGGTTTATAAGGGAGTATAGAAAATAGATTATCAATAGGAAAAAACCATGAAATCGATTATAAAAAAACCCGAGGAAAATGGTGATAGAAAAAAGGGGATCCAACCTGAGTGCGCCAGTGAAATTAAGCAAGAACGATCAACAAACCGAACTATTGGAGCGCGAAGGAGAGCGGTGGAGAGCGAACAGAGGTGATGGTGAATATCACGGGAGATTAAAATGATATGAGCTTTTGGAAAATGGAAAGCCTCCTCAAGAAAGGGGAGAGCTGCTCCAGAGAGATCATTGTCAGGGGAGAACTGAAACAGTGTATTGGGAGAGTAAATTCAGAAAAAGGATTCAAATTTCAAACTCATCTTGATATCCCGCTTTGTGTTTTAGATAGTTTTTTTACTTTTTATAAGAATTTTAAGACTTATAGCATAAAACAGTTGTACCTTATGCTTTATATCTTGTTGTTAGGTCTGATTTTATAGTAATCATTGTATTTATAGGACTTGGTCAATACTGTGTTTAGGGCTGATTTGTATTGTATCTGACCAAGGGTATTTAAGTCCCTTTGGTCTTTGTGTCTTGTAAGTAACACACGCACTATTCAATAGAATTACTTTCTTTGCGCTCATATTGTATCTCTCTCTACTTTCTCTCTCTAAGGATTTAGAGATCTTGGTTCATCAATTGGTATCAGAGCCTGCTAGATCTTGAGAGAATTGAGAGATTGTTTGTTATTGATCTGATTTAGTGATTGAAATCGAAAATTTGATCGATTTTATTGAATTTTTCAATAAAATCTCGTTTTCTTGATTTCTCACAAATTTTGGGTGTGTTTGTGACTGATTTACATTGTTTTTTGCATCAATTGATTCGTTTTTGATAGGTGATCGTTTTTGATTCATATTTTGTTGCAAGAAAAACGGATTTAGTTCATCGATTTTGAGAAAAACGGGTTTTCTGAAAACAACGTTGTTCTTGTTCTGTTCTTGTCGAATTTCAAGATTTTGTTGATTTTGATCGAAATTGTTTGATAAAAGTTGTTAGAATGTTGTATTCGAGCACCAATGTGTGTTTTTCTTGCATAAATTTCTTGATTTGATCTGATTTTGCTAAATTTTACGAGTTTTTGAAGTTTGCATTTCTGTTATACACTTTGCGTTTCATTCATAATGTTTGCGCCTCATTCATCACACTTTGCGTTTGCTTCATTATTGAACTGCATTTTCTACTAAATTTGTGTTATCTTGTTTCAGGTTTGCGGTTCTCATTGGAAACGCAAAGTCAAGCTTCTCGGTTCTAGTCTGACACGCAAACCTTCAGTTTGCGTTCCTATCTTCAAGTGAAAAGTCTCTCACCAGCAAAGTCTCTTACCCGCAAAGTCTCACTTTGCGTTTCTCAAGTGACCCGCAAAGTCTCACTTTGTGTTCCTCAAGGCACCCGCAAAGCTCACTTTGCGTGTCCCATTACACCCGCAAATCATACTTTGCGTTTCCCTCTTCAAACGCAAAGTCCACTTTGCGGTTCTAACTTCACCCGTAAAGATCCTTCTTTGCGTTTCTGTCTTCACCCGCAAAGCTCCACTTTGCGGGTCTCCCTGTTAAAAAAAAAAAAAAGTCTGGAAATTTTTTTTAGTGTGTCATCCAAATTTTTTTCTTTTTAAACTTTGTGTCATATCAAGTGTTTTTCAAATTGTCAATTTTTAATATTTTTTTTTTGAAAATTTACAATTCAATCTGATTTTTGTTTTTCTGATATATAGTTTGGGACGGTCATTCACTTCAAGTTGATCATTTTCTCAAGATGTCTTTGCAAGCACAGATCTACAAGAATGACCTCATGATGTCTTTGGGGTCTGATACTCGTCCACCAGTACTAATCAATGAGAACGAATTCGAACAGTGGTAGGATCGATTCATCAACTTTATTGAAAGACAACCTAATGGGGATAACATGATGAAATCTCTGTATGAGGGTCCTATGGTGAGGAAAATGAAAGTGATTCCAGCTACTGATACTACTCCAGCTACAGCAGTTGAAACACCTTTAAGTGAATATGACCCTAAAGAGTTATCGAGATATCAAGCAGATAGTCTGACTAAGTCAAATCTAATCCTTGCTCTTCCCAACTCCATTTATAATAGAATCGATTGCTTCAAACATAATCCAATGCTGATGTGGACACAACTTGAGAAGATTATGTTGGGTACTGCTATGTCTACTCAGTTACGACAGACCAGATACATGAACAACTTTGAGAAGTTCCAAGCTAAGGATGGGGAAAGTTTGAAGAGTGTGTTTGATCGATTGTGGGTTGTCATCAATGATCTTTTCAAGATTAAAGTTACCAAGACTGAATTGGAAACTAACTTGAAGTTTCTGAACGCTTTACAACCTGAGTGGAACAAGTCTTGCCACAGAATGAGAAACGATGTTAGAATCTCAACCATGCCAATTCAGGAGTTATACGAAATCTTGATGACAGATGAATCTATGGTAATGGAGAAGAAGGCAAAAATGGATAAGAAGAACAAGCCTATGTCAGTAGATCCCATTGCTCTTATAGCTAGCCAATTGGCTGAGCAAGCTTTGACCGAATCAACTTATGATGGGTCTACAGATGATGATGGAGAAGCACTCGAAAAGGCCATGACTCTTTTGACTCAGCTTTATCAGAAACGGTTCAAGAACAAATCTGGGTTGAACAATCTGCAGTTTACTTCTGGGTCTAAGAAAATTGAAACTGGTGCTCCTTCAAAGAAATACACTCCAAAATATGAACAGGTTAAGACAGTTGAACAAAAGAAAGATGAAAAAAAGGTGATGAACTGCTTTAACTGTGGGAAGCCTGGACATATGGTCAAGGATTGCAGAGTCAAAGTGGTAAAGAATGTTGAATTTTACCGAAAGAAGTTGGCTCTAGCTGAAAAGAAGGAGAGTGGAACCGTCCTGTTAGCTGAAGAAGAGTACTGGTTGGATCATTCGGACGATGAGGCTGAAAATGAGGAGACTGCAGCTATGTGCTTTGTTGGTGATGATGAGGAAGATGATACCTCATCTGATGGTTCTGAGGTAATATCTGATTTTAACTATAACTTCTTCTTATCTCAAATGAATGTTTTTATCTCTGCCTTGCATGATCTGCGTTCAAAATTGGTTTTTGAAAAGTTTAAAAATCAAGAAAAGTCTGATTTTATTGAGAAACTGCAAATTTCTTTAAAAGATGAAAAGTCAATTTTAATTGATGTAAAAGAGAAATTTCAAAAGCAGTTAGTTGATCTTGAAAAATCAAATCAGACTTATCGTGATTCTTTGACTGATCTGAATTCTTCAAATAAAATTATTTCTGAGAAAATAATTGTTTTAGAAAGGAAATTATATAAAAGAGAACAATCTGAGCAAACCATTTACATGAACAAGCCAAGGAGTAAAGAAGCTATTAAGGATAGATGGGGACTTGGTTTTGACAACCCTCATTTTTTAAACAAAGTAATTGACGAAGTTCCCACTCTTTATAAATATGAATATCTAAATCTTGCACATTATGGTCCTCAATTCAAATTCTTTTGGACTAGTGAAAAGCAAATTTTAGATATTGAAAATGAGAAAAGGATATATAAAAAGAAAAATGAAATTCCTTTTGTTTATACTTCTGAAAATGCAAAATATTTTTCGGAAAAATCGAGAAGAGGAAAAAGAGTTTTAAATGACATATCTTCTATCAAATCTTCAATATCTGATGATTTTATTTCTCCTTATGCACCTGATACTTCTAAGGAAAATAGTTCTCCAATCTCTTATGATTCGAAGAAATATATTCCACCAATAATATTAGAAGGAAAAATCATAGATCTTGAAGATCAGATAGAAGATCAAAATATTTTGAAGAAAATTGAATCTGACATTATTCTTTCTTTTATGACTTCAAGTCTAGAAGAAAATTTATTTTCTCAAAAATCAGATTCTATTTCTAGTTTCTCTTCTGATTTCAAGGAAAATAAAAAGGAAGTTTCAAGTTTTAAACACTTTTCTCAAAATTCTTCAAATTCCGAGGCTAGTTCTACAATATTAAATGCTAAGACTGATTTCTTTGATAAAGTTTCTTCTTCTGATCCAATTATTGATAATTCTTTACTGCTAAATGATCAATTCTATAAAAACAAGCGTAAAAGAAGAAGATCAAAGAAGTCAAAGAAACATGATACTGTTTTATCTGAAAATTATAATGTTTCTGAATTTTATTCTTCAGATCGGACTGTGAGGAAGTCACCAAGGCAGATCTGGAGAAAGAAGCGAATATCTGAGGAATATATTGTTGATGAGGATAAATGTGTAGACAAACTTTATAACAGTGATTCATTTGCTTCATGTAATAAAATTTCAAAATATTCTAGAAAGCAAATGTTTCGAATTTCAAAATATGTCTCATGTCCTTCCTCAGATTCGAGTTCCGATGATTATACTTTCTCTTCTGATTGTGATTATTTTTCTGATCATATTCATCGTGCTTTATCTGCTAAATCTACTTCTCATTTCCCCATCAGAACTGCAACTAACAAACACGGGCCCAAATTTAAGTGGGTTCCCAAATCTTTATCTGGTTCAAAGTTGCAGGCAACACTTGTTAAGGGGGAGTAATAGGATTTTGGCTTCTGAGTAATTCCGCTCAGGACCCGTACTTCATAGACTTCGACTTCTAAACACAACAGTTTAGAACTCGTTATTCAATGATTAAGCTTCTGACTTAATGAGATACTGTGAGTACATCAATTTTAATTCCGCTGCATTTATCTCTGGTTATGATGTGTTCCAGTTTTTCTCAATGTTTCAAGAATCTGAGCTTGTTTATCTATCTCATGAATTTGTATTACCCAAAATTTTCTTTTAATATGAGACACAAATTTATTTTCTTTAATGTAAAAGATGAAATAGTTGAATTTTATTTTGTTCCAACTAAATATTTATTAAAAGTTTAAATCTTTACAAATTTTATTCTATAAAGTAAAGTTTTACATTTTTTCTTTCCTTTGAATAAAATATGTGTCTAGGATAAATTTTCAAGTTTTTTTGTTTATATTAAAGTTTTTATATGGTCAAATTTCAAGTCTTACAAAAGTCGAAAAGTCAGCAACATGATTGAAACATTTATTACTGCTTTAAAGATATGTGAGTCGGAATTTTTATAGTTTACTTTGCTTAGACTACCTAAATGATCAGAATTATAGATTGGAATGAAAATATGAGCTAAGCATTTAAACGTTGATCTGAGTGATTGAGATGAATATTAAATTCTTAAAATACAGAAATCTCTAAGTTTAAAAGTTTGTACCTGTGACCTTTCTGGTTTGGGAAAGTAAGTTCCTCGGGATGCTCGTCATCTGGTCCCCTAAGGTCATTTGATTTGGGAGTGATCGAACAGAAATCCTGCAATAGAACCAGATCGAAAGTCATGTTCTACTGGTATGAATGGGTTTAGGATATGTCGATGTAGCCTTTCTGATCCGGGAAAGTAAGTTCCAAGGGGTGCTTGACACCTAGTCCCCTAAGGCCAACTGGTCTGGGAGCGGCTGACCCAAATCCTACAATAGGGTCAGATAGAAAGTTACGTTTACGGCATGTTCTTTACTTAATGAACTTTTTGATTAAAAGATGCCAAAGTGCACGTGCTTAAAAGATGCCAAAGTGCACGAGCTTAAAAGATGCCAAAGAGCACACTCATGTTAAGATGCCAATGAGCACACTGCTAAAAGATGCCAATGAGCACACATCTCATGATACTTGGTGATATGTTTGAGTTGCAATAAACCTGTAAATTTATGAATATCTTAATTCTTGATGGCTTCGTGTTAGTAGATGCAAAGTTCTCTATAATATTTTTAGAATTGCAATTTCTTAAAGCTAATCGAAGATTCGCATGTGAGCACACTGAATAGATTGCTGGAAGTTTTTGAAACTGAACATGTCTTAACTTGATATGCAATTAAACTCGTTCTTTTATCTTACAACATATGTTTGATTTCAAATGATTGATAAATTTGTAAAATTTTACTCTGTAGAATCTAATTTGTTTACTGTTTAAAATTTTATATGTTTAGTCGTTTCAAAATTTATATTCAGTATATTTTTCTTTCTACATTAATTTTTGATCATTGTGTTCTCATAAATATATTTTAATGGGTTTATGCATTATTCAAGGGGGAGTGAACAAAGAGATGTATTTCAAAGATTAAATCTGTTTTTGAGGGGGAGTGTCTGATTTTCTTTACATGAATACTATCTCGAATTGTCTTATCTAATGCATTTGTGTAGGGGGAGTCAAAGAGCTTAACAAGGTAAATTTTTTCTAAGTCTACTTTGCGCTTCAGGCATGACACGCAAAGCTTGTTTTGCGTTTCCTTCATGAACTGCAAACCTTGCTTTGCACGTCACATGTGAACCGCAAACCTTGCTTTGCGCTTCCTACATGGAACGCAAACCTCCTCTGTTTTCTCTGTTTCTTTGATTTTGCAGATCTTTCGCTGTCTCGTCTCCAACATTTGCATGACCAAGTTGATCAAGATCATCAAGGTCATGAGGGGAGAAGTCAAGGAGAAGTTAAAGAGACAAAGAGCTCAAAAGATTACCTGTTGATCAAGATTTGCTCGAAGATTCCATTCACTCAGCTATTTCAAATTCTTTTGCTGTTCCTGCTCCGAACACCACAATTCATTCAAGATCATTCAAAAGAGGTGTATCGTCTTGAGCTTAAGCAGCAAAGAAAATTTTCAATCTGCAAGATGCTGAAAAGAAATTTTTTCTTAAAAGTCAGAAAGCTTCTGAAAGTCGCTTTGTTGGTCCGTGTTGTTATAGAAGATAATTTTTGAAGACCAAAGCGCCAATGATTACTAAGGGGGAGATTGTTAGGTCTGATTTTATAGTAATCATTGTATTTATAGAACTTGGTCAATACTGTGTTTAGGGCTGATTTGTATTGTATCTGACCAAGGGTATTTAAGTCCCTTTGGTCTTTGTGTCTTGTAAGTAACACACGCACTATTCAATAGAATTACTTTCTTTGCGCTCATATTGTCTCTCTCTCTACTTTGTCTCTCTAAGGATTTAGAGATCTTGGTTCATCACTTGTTTTTAAGACTTTGTGCTTGAAAGCATTGTACCTTATGCATAGAAAGTAGTAATTAAGACTTTATTGAAATTTGGTTTATAAGGGAGTATAGATACATAATCATTTATCAAATGGAAATAGTTAATACATTATTGATTATTGAGTGAATTACATATTTGGTCCCTGGGGTTTGGTGGTTTTAACACTTTGAGTCCCTAAAATGAAATATCTATGACTTGTATCCTCGTGGTTTGGATTTCATAACGTGTTTGGTCCCTAAAACTAACTTCGTTTGATTTCCAGCCGTTAAAGCCATCATATGCACTGCACATGATGGGTATATTGGTCATTTTATATTAAGGGACCAAATGTGTTATTTTAGTCTAGATTATATCATTATATAGTAATTTACTATTTTAGTCCTTGTGGTTTGTCTTTTTTTTTTTTTTTTTTTTTTTTGTCTTTTTTGTCTTTCCTATCTTTTTCATTTTATACCCTTATTACATTAATTAACTAATGATATTTTTTACTAAAAATACATTAAAATATATATTTCATTTTATAAATTACACCATTAGAAAAGTCTTGTCGACATTTTTAAAAAGGTTAATTATTTAATATTTTTAAAATTTTACGCAATTTATTCAATATATATAGGTGCAAATCGGTCTACACTAATCCAAAAAAAATAATTTTTCTAAATTAAGTTGTGTTTAAAGTTTTTATCGTTTTTTTTATTTATGTAAGAAACAAAATTGCATTTTTTCTATATTTATTAATAAAAAATGTATCATTTTTGCGTATTTTATTTAATTAAATGTGTATCAAATAAAAAAACTTTATAATATAGTTATTATTTACTCTTTCAAAATATAAACTTAAATTTATCAAGTGTAGACGGAAAAATTTATTGTTTTCATATATTTCATTTAATTAAGTGTTTTTTAATGTATATCAAATAAAAAACTTTATTATATAATTATTATTTATTCTTTTCAAAATTATAAACTCAAATTTATTGTAATGAAAAATAAACAATCAACTAACAACCACACATTTTTATTATTTTATTTATTTTCATGGATCAGTATATCAAAAAAATAATGATTTACATGGTAAATATGCATGGTTCATGTATCTGCATTTCATATCAAACAAAACATATAAGGTGAGGTTTGGTACATAAATATGATTGAATTGTATTAAACAAGACCGAACTGAATGGGGGACATGACTAGATAAGACAAGTGTTTGTCTTGATAATTACTTATTTATTTTTCATTCTGATAAATTTAAGTTTATATTTTGAAAGAGTAAATAATAACTATATTATAAAGTTTTTTATTTATTTGATACACATTTAATTAAATAAAATACATGAAAATGATACATTTTTTTATTAATAAATATAGATAAATTTTAATTTTGTTTCTTACATAAATAAAAAAAACGATAAAAACTTTAAACACAACTTAATTTAGAAAAGTTATTTTTTTTGGATTAGTGTAGACCGATTTGCACATATATATATATATATTGATAATTAACCTTTTTAAAAATTAATGGTGTAATTTATAAAATGAAATATATATTTTAATGTATTTTTAGTAAAAAAATATCATTAGTTAATTAATGTAATAAGGGTATAAAATGAAAAAAGATAGGAAAGACAAAAAAGAAAAAAAAAAGACAAACCACAAGGACTAAAATAGTAACTTACTATATAATCTAGACTAAAATAACACATTTGGTCCCTTAATATAAAATGACCAATATACCCATCATGTTGTGCAGTGCACATGATGGCTTTAACGGCTGGAAATCAAACAGAGTTAGTTTTAGGGACCGAACACGTTATGAAATCCAAACCACGAGAATACAAACCATAGATATTTCATTTTAGGGACTCAGAGTGTTAAAACCACTAAACCCTAGGGACCAAATATGTAATTCACTCTTGATTATTTATTAATTTTTTAGTTTTCCGTTTAAGTTTATGTTTTATATTCCTTATCTGAGTTATTTTCTTTTGTCATGTCTTAAACATTATGGTCGAATTTATTTTGAGGTTAATTTTTGAGATGTATTTGGATTGATTATCGAATTCCTTAGTTTGCATTACACTATTTTCAATAACGCATTCCATACCTATTGAAAGTTTGTATTGAAACGTTGTCGTCGAGTTTATTTTGAAGTTGTGATTTTATAATTATTAGATTAAAGTGCGTTAGGTACAAACCACATAAAATCGCACCGCAAAATGTGTACAATTTTTTTACGGGTTAAGGTATTTAAGATGCAATTTGCGGTTTGAATAATATCTTCAAACCACATATGTGGTTTGCGGTTTGAACCTAAATCGCATCAAACCGTACCACGAGTACCCTAGTTTAAAGCATGTATTATTTTGAGTTCTTACGTTCAGAGTGATAACCTGAATTGCAATTTGAAAAATGATGTCATAAATAGTTTTTAATAGCCTTTTACTTTTTTTAGAAGAATTTAAATAAAAAATGCCCAAAACCCAAAATTTGGGCCATTTTGATGTTGGGCTGATCGAATATCCTATCATGGGCTGATATTGTAAACTTGTATGGAGTCATTTCCAACAATTATTTAGGGTCTGTTTGTTAGCAGCTTAATGAGCTTAATGAGACTCACAACTTATCCAGTCAGCTATATATGACTGTTTGGTAGTGACTTAATGATATAAAAAGTGGCTTATTCAGTAAGATTTTAAGGGGGAGCTTTATGCAGAAAGCCAAATTTTTTCCAAATCAGTCCCTCCCATTAAAAAACATGTTTCTTCCATTTATGAAAAAACTATCTCAAATAAAAATCTTCTAAATCTATATGGACAGATTAATCCACACAGACACCTTTATTCATACAGAACTTAATGGAAAACCAACCAAACAGCCTCTTAAATAATATTTTTTAAATAATAAATACTAGCATGTGATAGTTAAAATTGTATGGTTTTATTAAAAATATCGTAAATAACAAATTATATTAAAATAGAACATATTTTTTTACTATATCTTGAAAACTTATTTTAAAAATCTTTATTAAAATAGAACATATTTTTTTTCAAGAAAATTCTTTTGTTTACGAGTTACATCTTTTTGTTTACAAATGTATAGTACTTTCCCTTAATTACATAAAAAAAAATATAGTATGTTTTCTTAATTGCGTTAAAAACTGAAAAAACCTTTTAAAAATATATTATCAAAATAAGAATTAGGGGTGACAATAGGTTGGGTTGGGTTTAGATTCAACTTAATTATTAAACAGTTTGAAAATCTCAACCCAACCCAACCTGTTTAGTTAAATGCGTTGAGATTTTTCAACCCAAACCAACCTGTTACCTAAATGGGTTGATAACGGGTTGATCTGTTTATTATTTTCTTAATCCAACCTGTTAAATAAATTGATTGAACCTGGGTTGACCCATTTAATTTTAAAATTTTAAATAATATAAAAATGATTAGACTATTTAATTTTATAACAAATACAAATAAATTGTTCAAAGCTTGGAGATTTGGAGAGTTGGAGTGTTGTGAATTGTGTTGGAGGCGAACGTATTATTGTTTTATTAGGGTTTAACTTTCATAGATTCAACTTTACTACTTGTCTAATTTCCCTTATATTTGAATTTTCACGTAAGTAAAATTAACATTAAAATAAATATTGTAATTAAATAATGATAATTAATTAAAAATAAAATAATATAACATTTTAAATGGGTTGAAAACAAATTGAACACGAGTTGAAAACATGTTGTAAAGAGGTCGGAAATTTCAACCCAATCCAACCCATTTAAATAATAGGTTGGACGGGTTGACCCATTTACTTAAATGGGTTGAAAATCTCAACCCAACTTGGTTAATTTTGGCTTGGTTTCAGGTTGGATTGACGAGCTAGGTCAGTTTTTACCAACTCTAATAAGAACTTGCAACAAAACACATTTTAGTTTGATCCATTTGTGTTACTATAAGGTGGCGTTTGGTTCGCAGATTCTGATGGAATTGAAATGTTGAATTCCATTGACCAAATTTCATTCCTTTGTTTGGTTCATTCTTTTTCACGGAAGGAATCTCTAAATTCCATCAAATCCCACAAATAAGGGAATCTAACATTCTTTAGCAACTACAAGGTATTTTGATGGAATGAATTTTTTTTTCTTTCTTCATAATACCACATATGCCCTCAATCCAATATAACCATGCCTCAATCGGTTCCTTCTCTAAACCACCGTCGACCACCACCAATGTAAACCACCGCCGACCACCGCCATTTTGAACCATCACCGATCTGAACTGACCACCGACCACCACCGTTTTGAACCGTCGCCGACCACTATCGATCTGAACCACCGTCGACCACCACTAACTATCTCCGACCACCGACTACCGTCGTTAACCACCACCAATCACCGATCGACCACCACCATTCTGAACCATCGCCATTCTGAACCACCACCGGCCAACGCTGACCACCGCCGTTCTGAACCACCTCCGACACTGTCGATCTGAACCACCGCCGACCACTACTGACCACTCGCGACCACCGACCACCGTCGTTCTGAACCACTGTCGACCACTGCCGATCTGAACCACCACCAACCATCGTCGTTTTGAACCATCGCCGATCTGAACCACCACCGACCACCACCGATCTGAACCACTCCTGACCACCTTCGATCTGAAACCACCGTCGATCTGAACCACTCCCGACCATCGCCGATCTGAACCACCGCCGTTATCGAAAAGGATATTTTGGTCATTTATCAACATTTCATTTAAATTCCAAAGCTACATTTTGTGAACCAAACAGACAGATTCCAATTTCTTTAACAAATTCCATTCCAATTTTGTCAACCAAACAGGTGGTCAAAACTGACAACATTCCATTCCAATTCCTTCAAAGTCAAATTCCTTTCACAGATTCCATTCCATCCAAAAGCATTATGCGAACCAAATGCCACCTAAGTTAAAACTGAATACATACTTGTTATAACAACTCAAAACTTCGAAAGTAACGCGATCTCATAACATAAGAATTCTCACCAAAAACGTCTCAAAGCAACAATAATAATAACTTTAAATGTATGCTAGGTTTGCATTAAAACAACCTATTACAACTGAGATCAACGAAAACACAATACTAATAGGAGGTCTTCTATTCCGGAGCCCAATAAAGCTTTCTCCATACCCTTGGAAGAATTTCCTATCTCACGACGACCTGAAAAGGTTTTTAGTTTTTGAAAGAGCGAGGGTTAGACCAACGGTCTAGTGAGATCCCTCAAAACAAAGTTTAACGCAGTTAACGGAAAATAAACTAAATCAATCCTTTCAGATTTACAGAAGAATACAAATCACGTATAAAACTCGCTTCTGGCACACACTACTGTCACTAAAAGTGATAGCGTGTCTGTCTCATACTGCCTTAGATGGGACACACCCCCATATAGCATAAACGGGACACCCCCCGGTATGAGTACAGGCGGGCCACACCCCACGACTTTGGCCGCTCACAACAATGTATGCATACATTTAATCATCAAATAAACTTATACCACATGAAAAAGAAACTCACGTATATAAAATTTGCGTAAATAAAGATACATCTTAAAAATAACTTTCTCACGTCTTAAACAGTTGAAACAACACAATAATTTAATTAACTTCCATGTGCATAAAACAACTTCATAAACTTGTGAGGTTTTAAGTTTAGAAAAACTCACCTTAGGTCCTTGCTACGAAACTCGCGAAATAATGGTTTTAACACCTACGATGATATCGACCAATCCAAATAAGACATAACACTATAGTAGCCTTAAATTCTGAAATCACTAAACCAAACTAATGCTGCACAAACACCCCCTGACTGCGCACACTCCGGTCCCCGGGGTCACATCGACCGGATCCCCCAATCTACCAGGGTCTCACCCGGATCGGGGTCTAATTCGACCGGGTCCACTCGACCGAGGTCACCACTCGATCGAGGCCACTACTCGACCGAGGTCCACTACACACCGGTCCCCCACCCCGACCGAAGGCGATGATGGGTTTTCGATCGAAGGCACAATCCAATATAACCAGAATCCTCTAACAATACCACCACTCTTAACCCAAAGATTTAGAGTACATCATAACATAATCCAATCATTAAATCAACCACTAATCAAGAAATACATCAATCGATCTAGGGGAGCCGATGGGGTCGCAGACCCAAACTCACAGAATCAAACCCAACCAATGAGAGAAATACACATTGCCTACAATACTAATCTTCCTAGAGAAGAAGACTTAGAGTATTACCTTGAGAGGAAACGATTTTTGCAGAACTTCCAGTCCTTCTTCTTCTTCCCCAATCGCATACCAATACTGATCTTCCCTTTCTTCAGCCGCCAAAGAGTAAAATGAAGCAACCCCTAGGAATAAAACCCTTTTAATACACCATTTACATATAACCCCCTTTTACTTTGACCTTAGACCACTTCTCACCCCCAACTCTAATTTATTAAATTAAACTTGGTTATTACAATATCTACCCCTCAAAAGAATTCCGTCCCCGGAATTCCATCGTTGAACAGATGGGGATATTGAGATCTCACGTCCGCTTCCACTTCCCAAGTTGACTCTTGCCCTTTATGGAACTTCCATTGAACTCTTACTAGTCTAATATCTTTATTCCTTAATTTCTTTACCTTAAAATCTAGAATTGCCACCGGTTCTTCGATGTAAGTCAATTGTTCATCCACTTGGATATCATCCAACGGTACTACAACATCGGTCTCTGCCAAACATTTCTTCAGATTCGACACATGGAAAACGGGATAACCTCCTCGTAAATCCACGAACAATTATAGTTTGAATGCTACCTCCCCAATGCGCTCCACGATAGAAAACGGTCCAACAAATCTCGGTCTTAACTTACCCTTCTTGCCGAAACGAACGACTCCCTTCCACGGTGAGACTTTTAACATCACCTTGTCCCCTGCTTGAAACTCTATTGGCTTCCTTCGCTTATTTGCGTACATCTTCCGACGGTTAATTAGATCGTCTTTCACAAGACTTGCATTCTTTCAATCATATCAACTTAACTTCTCCCAAACGCCCCAAAACATACCGACCCAAAACCAAAGTCGTACCCTCAGAAAACCAACCGTAACATATCATTGCAACATACCAAACCAATAGTACCAACCTGAGGATTTTCACACACCCATCTGCAACATCCCATCTGGAACATCCCATAACCAACCGTACCAGATATTGTCCGCTTTGTCCACACACCCGAACTCACGGTTTTAAAACGCGTCTCCTTACGATTTTCACATATAACTTTACTTCCTTAGAAGGACGAACTTTATCAAAATGGCGTCACAACGACATAAATCCCTGCCTACAAGAATAACCCCTCGATTCGCCAACATAACACGATGCCAACCTTAAGCATCACCATGAATCCATTGTTATGAATCTCCCTCATCGAGTACCGACCCATAGCAAAAATATCTTCCCACAACACCACTTACTTCTAGTACCAAGAGAACATTTTCCCTCTCGAGCCACACTGGTCCCACTCAACGGTGTTGTGTAACCCATACACATTATGCATACGTTACTTCCAAACGTCATTATCCCAAATTTTACATAGGAAGGAAAACTTTCACAATTCATCCCTTTCATAGTCCACCAACTCCAACTGTCTGCATAAAACGACCCATACTTCCGTTTCTCATTGCAACCATCAATCTGTTCGAACGTATTTGCAATGAATCTAAGTTCCATTTGTTTAAATACGGAGTGAATACCCTCACCCAACTACCTCAAATAATCCCCCCACTGGGCGACAAGTAATGTAACAATCAACATTTCCCTTTTCCTCTCGGAAACATCCAACACCCTACCAAGGATCACTTACTAATGGATGCGAGCTTTTAGATCAATTACCCGATTTAGACTTCTCAACCCCAAAATCCCAACACGCACTAAATCTCCTTCCCGCACCCTCACCAGGGTTTATGAACTTACTACGACAAGGCTGAAACATAACTTCACATTTTCGAATCTCTTGTCAAACTTCTCGCCCTCTGCTTAGCTACTTACTTGACGATCCCAAAAGTACCGATACACATTTTTCTTTTCATTACTATGCTTACCCGAACGACTACCCACAATTCTCCTTCAAGTTCTTCAACCAAGCCCTTCCAAAACAGTCCCCAACGCTAGGCAGCGTCGCACATTTCTCACTTCCCAAACAGGAATGACCTATCCACTAGAATTTCCTTCACACTCAAATAATACTTTGACCACTCCACAAACTTTCTTACCAACTATAAAACCCTCCGGACTAATTCATGCGATATTTCCTTCAATATTTTAACGGTAAAAGATAACCCGTCTTTACTCCCCGCGAACCAGGGCACATAGTTCCTTCTGTAGGATAGCCACCCACAGTCGATTGATCATTAATTTCAACTCTACCCCCACACCTCTTAGCAACATACTTGCCACTTCTGAAAAACTCTTCAGGAATCTCCGAGCAAGATTCTCATTCACACTCTACTCATAATAACAACACCAATATCCTGACAAATCTCAAGAAACCCTTACCACCAAAGACATGCCCGAACGCTACTCCTCCAAACAATCCTCACCCTTACCAGATACTAATCTCTTTGCACTGATCAAAACACTAATACCTGAGATAAAGTCATCTCACGACTTCGTTCTCCCAAATTTGAACAACCACAGGAACATGCTCAATAACGCCCTGCACCAGGATTTCGTTCCTTGCCGGCTCATTGCGACCTACTGGAATAAAACTCCAGTAGTTTGAAAGATTAAGCGTACTACATCGAATTCATAAATACTCAAAGCGCACCCCCTTCCAGCTGTGTTATAAGTAAAATTCACTCCCACATAACCATCAAAACCTCATCGATAAAGAACCACTTGACCGAACTAGCGATCTTCCACTTTCGTAAGATCCACATAATTTGTCCAACATCACATTAGGTACCCACCTTTTCTGAATAACTCCTCGCTTCCTCACGGAAACTCCTCAAAACTATCCATAACTACTTCATTTTCAGCGTCCCGCCATTCAGCACAAACATGGTTTCTGACTCCCATAACAACAACCGACATTGAGATACTTCCACTATGTCCTCACCCAACAAGGATCCCTAAAGAAACCTACCTCTTCCACTACAGTAGCTAACTGCTAAAAAAAACAAATCTTTACGACTTTAGATTCCCGACAGACACAACCTTTTTGCCGCCATTCACGTTTCAAATCACCGAACAAGCGGTTAAGCCTTTATATTACAACATTCTAAACGTCAAAGATTCAAGGCCTACAATACCCACTCCTGTTGTTAATCACCTTTCCTTAATAGGTACACCAAACCAAGGATCGACCACCCTCTGAACAAGCGTCTAACCTTCACTCTCAAAACTTTCCTCATTCTTAAATGCAATCCCTTCTCAATGACCTAGAGAGTTCATAGCCTTCATACATGACGACACAGTAAATTTATACTGTTGACTTTTGAAATTGTAGAAAATATTACGTTACGAAACAAGTTTGAGTATACACGATACCGCATCGGCATAACGGATTAGCCGTATACAACTATTCGAGGATCGTTTCGCCTCAGTTTCCATGATGAAATAGGTCTCACCCAATCGAAAATCGATGTTGATGCTATTGAAAACATTTTCAATAAACTTTACCCAATGCGGTTCATAAAATTTCACTAAAAAAAATAGGTGATTAGATGATATTACATTTCCACAAAATGCCGACTCATTTATAAAATAAGTGAAATGATTCTTCATTTATCAAGTTCAAGATTCAATGTATCACCCGTTAAACCCGTTCTTTTCCACCGGACACACGCTTACACACGTCATATTGTTTTCAAAACGAATGCCTAACGAGGCATACACTTACCCCAAAATATGACATGATGGACACTAACATTTTGTTCAAAACATAATGCGTGAGACTCATTTCACATTAAAGGCTATTCCCTCTAGTAAGGTCACTATTTGCACTCGCCATAATTTATTACAACTCTCTTCTTCCGAGCAACCAAACAGGGCCCTCACATTTACCACAATCTTCATCACTCACACTTCCCCATCTCCTTGCATGATCCACTACCAACTACCACCGCGATCAAAGATCCGCAATTCGTGCGTCCTCACAATGACCCAAATAAACTTACCATCATTAGCTCACCTCCATCCTGTTACGTCATTTTATCAGTCAACTCTGATTTCGTCTTCAACCATGCTTGCCACTCTTCAATTAACTATGCCTCCAAAAGCCTCGTTTCTATCTTTCGATTCCTGGACTAACACTTTCCTGATTCCCACTAATCGACACCACAATCTACCAAATCGAAGACTCCCTTGAAGCGAGAAGCTCACCTCCAAACATTATCCTCTTATGGACCCAAGAGGTCCCTTTCTCAACGAAATATCTACATCCCGTACGATAATCACCCCAACCGGTAATAACCTTACAACCAAAAACGAACTCTCACCACATGCTAGACTAACACTATCAATTTATAGATAGAACTTTCTACCCTGAACCACGCTCAACAATAGCAATCGAGTATGTCCATGCACCTGTAAATTCATAATGGCATTGGCCAGATGCAATTCTAAATTTACCTTACATGAGAGTACTCACTATTGTTATCATGTCTCACAATGATCAAGGTCTTTCTTAAAGGCTTCCTAAATCTCAGTTGTGTCCCCGAATCCACAGTTTAAGTTTAGGCCCATCTGGTCACCTAAATCCTTACACTATGGCTCTGATACCAATTATAACAACCCAAAACTTCGAAAGTAATGCGATCTCATAACATAAGAATTCTCACCAAAAATGGCTCAAAGCAACAATAATAATAATAACTTTAAATGTATGCTAGGTTTGCATTAAAACAACCTATTACAACTGAGATCAACGAAAACACAATACTAATAGGAGGTCTTCTATTCCGGAGCCCAATCAAGCTTTCTCCTTACCCTTGGAAGAATATCCTATCTCACGACGACCTGAAAAGGTTTTTAGTTTTTGAAAGAGCGAGGGTTAGACCAACGGTCTAGTGAGATCCCTCAAAACAAAGTTTAACGCAGTTAACGGAAAATAAACTAAATCAATCCTTTTAGCTTTACAGAAGAATACAAATCATGTATAAAACTCGCTTCCGGCACACAGTACTATCACTAAAAGTGACAACGCGTCTGTCTCATACTGCCTTAGATGGGACACACCCCCATATAGCATAAACGGGACACCCTCCGATATGAGTACAGGCGGGCCACACCCCCCGACTTTGGCCGCTCACAACAATGTATGCATACATTTAATCATCAAATAAACTTATACCGCATGAAAAAGAAACTCACGTATATAAAGCTTGCGTAAATAAAGATACGTCCTAAAAATAACTTTCTCACGTCTTAAATTGTTGAAACAATACAATCATTTAATTAACTTCCATGTGCATAAAACAACTTCATAAACTTGTGAGGTTTTAAGTTCAGAAAAACTCACCTTAGGTCCTTGCTACGAAACTCGCGAAATAATGGTTTTAACACCTACGATGATATCGACCAATCCAAATAAGACATAACACTATAGTAGCCTTAAATTCTGAAATCACTAAACCAAACTAATGCTGCACAAACACCCCCTGACTGCGCACACTCCGGTCCCCGGGGTCACATCGACCGGATCCCCCAATCGACCGGGTTCTCACCCGGACCGGGGTCTAATTCGACCGGGGTCCACTCGACCGAGGTCACTACTCGACCGAGGTCCACTACACACCGGTCCCCCACCCCGACCGAAGACGATGATGGGTTTTCGATCGAAGGCACAATCCAATATAACCAGAATCCTCTAACAATACCACCACTCTTAACCCAAAGATTTAGAGTACATCATAACATAATCCAATCATTAAATCAACCACTAATCAAGAAATACATCAATCGATCTAGGGGAGCCGATGGGGTCGCAGACCCAAACTCACAGAATCAAACCCAACCAATGAGAGAAATACACATTGCCTACAATACTAATCTTGCTAGAGAAGAAGACTTAGAGTATTACCTTGAGAGGAAACGATTTTTACAGAACATCCAGTCCTTCTTCTTCTTCCCCAATCGCACACCAATACTGATCTTCCCTTTCTTCAGCCGCCAAAGAGTAAAATGAAGCAACCCCTAGGAATAAAACCCTTTTAATACACCATTTACATATAACCCCCTTTTACTTTGACCATAGACCACTTCTCACCCCCAACTCTAATTTATTAAATTAAACTTGGTTATTACACTTGTCGAATGACTCAGATAATTAATATATATATATATATATATATATATATATATATATAGTCTAGTTCTTTTGTTAACCCTAGTTTTGTTATTAACTTTGTGAACTAATCTAATCCATTCATCTTGAGATTAAAACTAATTTTTTAATTAATAAATGAGGGTTTATTTCATTGTTGGTCATGTGAACATATGTGGTTAAGGGTAATTTGGGAAATTAATCCCCCCATTCTTTTACATCAAATTAATCGTCTCATTAATGTTCTCTAAAACAAAAAATGTAACCGAAGATTCTTGAACGAATTTAATGCATTGTTCATACAAATTTAGTTATTACTACATGAACACGTGCCTTCATACATATGCCTTTCAAGAACCCAACATATGAACATCTGTGTGTTCACAAGTACATGCAACATTTGTTCGTCTCTGTTCGTTCGTTTATGTTTGTCTACGTTTATTTATGTTCGTTCGTTAACGTTCGTTTAGCATTTTAAAGAAAGAACATGAATGCACACACAAACACATGCTTTAATGAACGAACATAAACACAAAAAAGTTTGTTCGTTTACTCTTCGTGTTTGTTCGTTTGTTTGATTAATTTAAACAAACGAATAAGAACAAATCTCTGTTCGTATTCGTTCGATTCATTTACAATCCTAAAATTTATACAACCGTATATTTTAAATCTTCCAAGGGCTAAACTTGTTGATATGAACATTGTTTCTTCTAAAAGTTGAAATTTTGATCAAAGATGCGGTGCCCTTAGGATTTTAAATTAGTGTTCACATAGTTTCATCTGAATGGTTTAAGGGACTATCATACCTGGATTTGCAGAAATCATCATACCCAATCGGTGGAAAAATATTTGAATTGAAAAACCAAGCTACTAGACTTCTTGTTAGGTTGATACGATTTTATCAATTGATTATAGAAAATCTTTTGAAATCAAAGAATTAGCTAGAATTGTAGAATTAAAATTTTTGTAACTCCCACATAAGTATAATAAATATTGTATATATATATTAAGATTTACCTTTTTACCCTTTGTAATTAATGGTTAAAGGAATAAAAACAACATATCAAGTTGCAATCCTATTAGTTAGATTAGGTTCACAAAGTTAACAATAATTTGTTGGTTAACAAATAAATCTCCCTCTCTCACTCACTCTCTCTCTATATATATATTAAAAAAAACGTACGCTATATTTTTTTGATATTACAAATTATGAATGTATCTATGGGTGTTTATCCAAACTGGCCAAACCGCCTACACCGCACCGCAAAGTGTGGTTTAGAAATTTCGCGACACGTTTTGCAGTTTGCATTTTACAAAACCGCTGTTCAAATTGCACCGCACAACATATTTTGTATGTATTTTATTTTTTAATTTTATATAACACACACACACACACACATATATATATATATATATATAATTTAGTATTTAATTATTTATGACTTTATGTAATATCTATGGACTTGAATAAACAGTTGGTCAATTGGGAGTGGGGGCTTAAGGATCGAGTTGAAAGAAAAAGTTGGAGACGTCACAACTCACACACCTAATTTACTTTGAAGTTTATTTTCTTTACTTCTTAGACTATTTTTAATTAGCGCAATATGTAATTGAGAATCGGATGTATTGAAACTCTTTATTTTTTTGGAATACGTCAATTTATCGTTGATTTTATAATGTATTTTTAAATTTAATACGATAGGGACTAACCGTATAAACCGCACCACACTGCACTACATTTTGCGGTGTGTTTGAGGTTTATACGGTATGATTTGCAATTTGGAAAAATGCTCAAACCACATATGATATATAGTTTACGGTTTGACCCCAAATCACACTATGAATACCCCTAATGTAATCGATTAGTTTTTACTCAAAGTGTGTCGTCCTTATTTATAAGAATTAATTATAATCGAAACAAACTTTTACTTCAATAAAAAAATATTTTGAATTTAAACTTTATTTATTATTTTGTAAAAAAAATTATATTCAAATAATACACAGTAATTGCATCTTAAGTTCGACCTTGGCCTATGAGAGCATCTTTAACAGCTATGCTATAATTTTTTCTAAAATAGAGTATAAAAAGTTGAAATCTCTAAAAAAAATTACAACCAACTCCAACAGCTACTCTATTTTAGCATTTCTATCATCAATTATATTAATAAAATATTATTTCTCTCTCCTAAACATACAATTTCAATGTCTCCTATTGGTGGAAAAGAATTAAATATTATTTCCCTCTCTTCAATATGGGGTTTTAGAGATTTCTCCAAATTTTGAGATTTTTACCTTCTCTCACCTCTTTTCTCTATTTTAGCATACTAGAAACGTATTCGCGCAATGCAGCGAGATACATCACGATTTTAATGTTTATTTTTATTTTTTGTTTTTTATTGATTTACAGTACGATTTTGGATGATTTTTATTGAGTGATAATGGTTTTTTATATATAAATTTGTTTAATTTAAGCTTAACAATATAATGTTTTTTATATAAAAAAATTAAGTAGTTTGTTAAAATTCATTAATTATCTTATATATTTTAATTTTTTTATATTTAAATTGAGATGTTTATCCTGTTTTGATTATGTTTATCAGAATTCAAATTTCATAATTTTAGAATTTGGGGATTAGAGATAAGGATTTTAGGGGATAAGAATGAAATTTATTAATTAGGGTTAAAAGCATTTAAAAGTAGTACATATTGCTTCATTAATTGTTTTTTAATTGAGTGATAATGGTTTTTTATATATAAATTTGTTTAATTTAGGCTTAACAATATAATGTTTTTTATATAAAAAAAATTAAGTAGTTTGTTAAAATTCATTAATTATCTTATATATTTTAAATTTTTTATATTTAAATTGAGATGTTTATCCTGTTTTGATTATGTTTATCAGAATTCAAATTTCATAATTTTAGGGTTTGGGGATTAGAGATAAGGATTTTGGGGGATAAGGATGAAATATATTAGTTAGGGTTAAAAGCTTTACAGGTAGTACATTAGGCTTTAGTAGTTATTTTTAATAGATTTTAAGTAGATAACTTTAAATGATAGTACATAAAGCTTAGTGAGTTGTAATTAAGAGTTTTTTATTCCCTCTTTATAATATAGTATAGATGATATAGCATAGCTGTTGGAGCAAAAAAATTGCTAAAATCTCACTTTTTTCTATTTTAGCATAACTGTTGGAGATGCTCTGATATATTTACGAGCGAAAAAGGAATTGCAAAGAAATATTTGGTATTATTTTTCAAACCTAACGAATTTTTTCATTTTGAATGATTAAGGGGTTGTGTACCTAAATGTTTACCCAGTAAGTGTTTATCGGTAGGAGTCAACACTATAATTTATTTTATCAGGTAAGATTGTGGTATATCAAAACCATATCGTATGCAACAATTTATCTGGTAAGTGCTTATTTGGGTAAGAGTCGTTACCCTCACTTATCAGGTAAGACTCTCCATCTTTATCATTGTTCTTATAGGGTACTTGCCATGTTCATCCGGTGAGGGAAATTACCTGTGTAAGCGCTTACCAATATCAGTAAGAGACAAAGGAAGAACCGAGAGTTTTACCTGGTAAGTGTGGGAAGTGACTCTTACTCGGTAAGCGCTTACCCGATTAAAAATGCTTACCAACAATCCATTTTCATGGCAAAAAATGTTACACGATAAGGTAAAGGAAGGTAAATCTCTTGCCGGTAAGTGCTTACCCAGTAAAAATTTGGTAAACGAGCCCTAGGTCTTTAAACTTTTTTTTAATGAATAAGTTCTTAAATTTTTTTATTTTGAATGATTAACTCTTAAACATTTTTTTTATAAAAAAAACTATGGAGCTTTAAAAAATTGGTTACCTACATATTTTAACCCCAAAAAATTACCTGTAAGCAATTAGGAAGATTAAAAAAAAAAACTAAATCAGTTTTACCGTCCCCAAAATCTTACGCCATTCAAACCCATCGCACCCAAAGACATCTTTCCCCCTCGCCACCCCATCATTAATTGTCCATTCTCCATACCATCCATCGCCATTGTTGGCTCCTGCCATCGATCTTCCTCTTTTTGATATGTTTTTTTATTTCAGTTCTCGCTCTTTATGAAAATCTAATGAAACACGTATAAACAGATAAAAAAAAGAGGGATAATCGAAAAAAAAGCAATCAAAACGAGAGAGATCGATAGCAGGGGCCAATGAAGTTGATGGAGAGCAGACGAAGAGGGCTGACGATGGGTTTGAATGACACAAACTTTGGGAATGGTAAAACCGATTTAGGTTTTTTTTGTTTTTACTTTAAAATCTTCTTAGACAGTTATATGTAGTTTTCTTGGGTTAAAATGATGTATGTAACAAACTTCCAAAGTTTCGAGAATTTATTTATTAAAAAAATGTTCAATGACTTAATCATTCAAAATAAGAAAGTTCAATGTTTTTTCAATTAAAAAAAAGTACAAGAACTTATGGGCCGTTTACCCAAAAGGTTACCCGGTAACCGCTACCGGCAAGAGTCAACACTCTCACTCACCTTACCGAGTAAAATTCTAGTCTATCAAAACGGGATTGTATGCAACAAATATATCCGGTAAGCGTCAACCGGGTAAAATTCTCGGTCCTTGCCATCGCTCTTACCGGCCAAGATTCTTGGTTCTTCCAATGTTCATTTGGAATGGTAAGTGACTCAGTAAATGCTTAAAGGATAAACTTTTGGTAAACAACCCTTTAGTCGTTCAAAATAAGAAAGTTCGTTGGGTTTTTTGAGACTTTTTCCTTTAATTAATAAACAATGTTTATTTTAACATTTTCCAATAAAATATATTACGCTTGTATGGTATTGTTTTTCTAAAATAAATGAAGTACAACAATTATAAACTCTTCTCAATGATTTATCTTGTTAAAAAAATGAATATAGAACCTCTAAAAGATTCTTAAACTGCCCATAGTTTTAGATTATACACATTAAAAGACCAAAACCACTTCACAATGAAGGGATTTGGAATATGAAATAAGGATTAGATTTTGATCAAAACAAAAACCATTTATGTTGATAACCCACTATAATCATCCTTAGATTAAGAGGATAACTCTGAATCTATCTGAGATTTTCTTTTTAGTCATAATCATATTAAATTGATTTTGAAAGTAAAGTCGTGACCCTCGATAGAAACAATTTAGTCCTACCATCGTCTTTTCAGGTCTTTAATCGTTCACAAACAGAAAACGACAAATGACTGTTGAAAATCAAACCAAATCATACTCGACAAATAGATGCTATGCACATGAAACGCTCATTCGCTTCCACATGTGCATGTGCATCCATCATTATAAGAGAGAGAAAGAAAGACCCTGTACATTTTGATAATAGACTAATCATAAGGGATACATCAAAAATATATGATTGAGATGGTGCAAACTATCTATCTTGAAAGCTAACCTTCGTAACCCGTAATTTGAAAAACATGTATGCATTTAATCACAAGGAACACATAAAAAACTTATAAGGGTTTATGAATACCAAATGTTGTAATAAATAAAAGCATTTTTAAGTTGAACATGATAATGTCAAGGGTTGTCTTTTATGTTTTGTGTGTACTTCCTATGAAGGTTTGATGTAGTTTTCTTATGAAGAATCATTGTGTTTTCATGTGGAAGTACTATTTTTTATGTGAAGATTCGATTTTTTTTCCTTGTGAAGGTTTAGGGTTTTGTTTTTTCCTGCTATGAAGGTTCACTATTTTGCTTTGAAGTTCCGGTTTCAGTTCCTGTGTCTATCACTTTCATCCTATTTTCTCTCAATTGCTCATCCTTTATAGATGATTTGAGATCAACTCATCAAGTGGCTCCAATGTGGTTTTACGGGTCTATTGAAAACTGAGTGGTCTCACATAATCCCAAGCATATATATGTATATACATTGTTGGTGATGAGTAGAAGAAAGATACATATTTAATGATTTACAACCGTTAGATCAAATTTATTCAATCATCAGTTGTTGTAATTGTTTTTTTAGACAACTTTGTTTTTAATTAAAAACTGAATAAACAATTACAAATCGGATATACTGTTTATATGAGTGTTCATCGGTTTACATCCAATGTTTTTCTATATAACTGATTCAATCACATTATCCATTGAATGTTCGATTTTTAAATCGATCAAATTCAATTAATATTTTTGAGCGGCCATTCTAATTCAATTTAATTAACCACTATATTAGATTGATTATATCCATCCCAAAAATAATCAATATATTAGTTTTATTTAAAATGTAATAATAAGTAATTAACAAGTTTATATTAGTTAAGGGTGGATTTAGAGTAAATTACATTTTTGGTCCTTGTGGTTGTCACTCAATATCGACTTTGATCCGTCTTTTAAATTAATTACAATTTTGGCCATTGTGGTTACCATTTTGTTTCACTTTTAGTCCCTCTAGTTAAAAAAGTTAGTTAAATTAAGGGTATCTTGATCATTTTATTTTTTGTTTTTTTTGTTTTTTTCCTTTTTTTGTCTTATTAGATTAGATTAGATTATATAGTAAATTACAGTTTTAGTCCCAATTGTTTGTCTTTTTTCTCTTTGATTCATTTCTACATTTTTCATTTTTTATCTTATACCTTTATTATATTAATTAATTATAATTTTAACCAAAAGTACATTAAAAATACGTATTTTATTTTATAAATTACATGTTAATATAAGTTTTGTCGGTACCTTTAAAATTAGTTAAATATTGAATAATTTTTAATTTTTATGCTATTTATCCGATATATATATTTGCAAATCCGTATACACTAATAAAAAAACATCTTCTATTTTAAGTTGGGTTTAGAAAATGCATCGTTTTTTTTTCTTATTTATGTAAGATATTTTTGAAATTTATCTATGTCTATTAATAAAAAGTATATCATTTTTAGATATTTCATTCAATTAAATATTTTTTTAAATGTGTATGGAATAAAAAACTTTATAATATAATTATTTAATTTTCTTTTCAAAATCTAAATTTAAATTTACCATAATAAAAAATAAATAATCAATTAACAACCATGCATTTTCATTATTTTATACTTAATATTTAATGATAGAAAATATATAGTTATATTGTTTAGTTAAACTATATTAGTTTAATAAACTCAATTATAGTTTAATTGTTAAACTACGTTTATAAATTAAAATTAAAAACTGTATTTTTTTTATCAAAAGCAAAGAAATGCAGATAAATATTTTAGGTGTAACACAATGGAAATGTATGGCTGTTAATTGGTTATTTATTTTTCATCACGATCAATTTTTATTTATATTTTGAAATTTTTTTTAACAATTATATTATAAAGTTTTTTATCGATACACATTTAAAAAAATATTTAATTGAATAAATTATCTAAACATGATAAATTTTTTATTAATAGATATAAATAAATTTATTTTTAACTTACATAAATAAATAAACGAGACATCTTTTTTAACTCAAATTAAAATAAAAAAAGTTTTTGTTTTGGATTAGTGTAAACACATATATATATATATATATATATATATATATATATATAATAAATTGGATAAAAAATTAAAAATATTCAATATTTAACTCATTTTAAAGATATCGATAAAACTTTTATTACTCTAACCCAGACCAGGAGGGGAACTATCGTATAAGACTATCACACACGAGACTCGCCCCGACTTCCATAGGCCCTTGGTTCGACCTCCTAATGAGAATTGAGGTCCTTGTGTGGGCGATATAATTTAAAAAATATAATACATATTTTTAATGTACTTTTAGTTAAAAATATAATGAACTAATCAATATAATAAAGATATATAATAAAAAAAATGTGGAAATGAATAAAAATGAAAAAAAGACAAACCGTAGGGACTAAAAAGTAGTTTACTCTATAATCTAAAAAGACAAAAAAAAAGTAAAATGACCAAGATACCCCTAATTTAATTTTCATTTTTAACTAGAGTTAGTCAAGGGAAGGGACCAAAAGTGAAACTAAATGGTAACCATAATGACCAAAACTGTAATTAGTTTAAAAAAGGGACCAAACTTAACATTGAGTGAAAACCACAAGGACCAAAAATATAATTTACTCATGGATTTATATATTCTCATTATAACAAAATCGGGTTTATAGGAGGTCTAAAGAGTTTTAGGTATCCTAATAGAGTGCCTTATAATACTTCGGTTTATAGGATAAAAAAAATAAAGTTATATATATAAAAGTGTTACAATAAGTTTACAGAACGCTTTAGGATATTGTAACAAGTTTTTTAGGATATTTTTAAAATAAAGTGTCGTATTAGCTATTTTATAAGACGTTTTTGATAAGTGTCTTATAAACCCGTCTTTTTATAGGACCCTTGTGTTTATAAGACATTTTTTTTTCAAATAGTGTCTTATAAAATAGCTAATAGGACACTTTATTTAAAAATATTCTAAAAAACTTGTTATGACACCCAAAAGGGTTATATAAACTTATTGTAAAACTTTTAGATATGACAATTTATTTTTTGGTCCTATAAGCGTTTGGTTCGCAGAATGTTTTTGGATGAAATCGAATCTGTTAATGGAATTTGATTTTGAAGGAATTGGAATGAAATTTTATTAGGTTTGACCATATGTTTGGTTGACAGACCTTGGAACGGAATTGTTAAAATATTTGGAATATGTCTATTTGGTTCACATCATGTAGCTTTGGAATTGGAATGAAATATAGGTAAATGAACAAAATACCCATTTTTGAAAATTTTGAAACCAAAATCCAACTATTGTGATTCAGGTCAGTGGTGATCGGCGTGGTTCAAATTGGTGGTAGTTGGTTGTGGTCAAGGTCAATTGTGGTTCAAATCGGTGGTGGTCGGTAATGGTTTAGATCGATGGTGGTCGGTTGTGGTTCAAATCAATGGTGGTCGGTGGTGGTCTAGGTAAATTAAGTAGGAAAGATGGGGATAAGTTTTGTCTTTTTGAGAAAATGGGATGGAATGGAATTGAATTCCTTCTCAATTGTGATGGAATGACTAAATCCATGAATGGTGGAATGTGTGGAATTCAATTCCATTTCATAGGTAAACCAAACGCCTTAACAAAATTTGGTCAATTGAATTGATTATCACAATTCCTTCGAATTCCATTGGAATCCTACGAGCCAAACGCCCCCCTTAAGTTCTATTAGGACACTTAAACAATGTATGCATCCTATAAGCATAGTTTTGTTGTAGTATCTTTTAATAACCTACATCCCAATTCCTTCGAATTCCATTGGAATACTGCGAACCAAACGCCCCCTTAAGTTCTATTAGGACACTTAAACAATGTATGTGTCATATAAACTTAGTTTTGTTGTAGTATCTTTTAATAACCTACTTCATATGATTGATGTCACCGCTACATTTTCCAAAACATGATCATTTAAATTTTTGATAACACGATGTGATCTTAAGTTCAAAACGTTACATTGTAATATAAGGTAACTTAAAACGTGAATGTTTCGCTCAAATCTTAACTTGTTAGTGATAACCCTCATTCCTGAGTGTTATTTATCACTCTATTCCGTGTCTTATTTCCTATTTATACCCACTTTTGTTCCTTTCTATCTTCTTTTGGTCTATAACTAAAGCAAATTATGATAATGACATCAAAAGTAATTTTTGTGCAGAATTTGGGAAAACTGTCGGGGAGGGCAGTGAGTGCCCGCGGTGGACACCCGAAGATCCAGTGGTCACATGATTACAAGGGGGTTTCTCTATCTTACTTCCTATATAAAGGAGGCCTTGGGTTCTTCATTTCACCACACCATTCATCCATATTCTAATCCACAACATCCAACACCAAGAAAGTCACCAACAATGCTCTAGTTTTAGTTCATCTTCAGGTTACTTGTTAACTTGAAGATGGTAACTTTAATTTCAAGTCATTTACTTTCTAGCACTTTACATTTCTAGTACTTTACTTTTTCTTGTAATTTATTTCAAGTACTTAATTTCCATTTCCGTAATTTAAGTTTATGCAAGTAGTTCTTAATTATTTCTTGTCTTTTATTCTTATGTCTCTTACTTTAATTATGAGTTAAGCACCTCTTAGGTGTGGGTGTGAGCTAACTTGGGACTAGTAGGCAACACTTGGGTGTGGCCGTTATTACTTTTGCCTCGATTTAACAGGTGGTTTTCTTTTGCCAACCGGTTTAAAAAAAAATTCAAAAAAAAATTCAAAAAAAATAAAAAAAAAATAATAAGAAAAGAAAAGAAAAAGTTTATTTTTGGAATTCATTTTTTTTTTAAATCCAAACCACCAGGTGGTTTTCTTTTGCCAACCGGTTTAAAAAAAAAAAGAAAAAAAAATCGCAGTATCCACTTGAGATTCGGAGTGCCCACTGGAAGTGTTGGGCGGGAAAGCGTACTAACCGGTGTTCAGAACTTAGCTGGATCCTCCATAGGTTTGGAAGAGCAACAACGCGAGTTCCATGAACGAGAGATTCAGATATGGACATATCAAAGGGAGTGGAACTCGGCATTCCAAAGGATCCTGCATAACATTAACCCCACGGTGACAGCTTCATTGCCTCGATTCCCGGCCGATGTACTCGCTCCGTTTCCTCGGTGAATCTTTTGATGTTATTATCATGCTCTTGCTTTGATTATCTCTTGTGTTATCTCTTTTGGGTACTTTTGAGCTGACAAACTTTTGGTAGCGCCATTTTTGTGTCTTGCTTAAACTTTATGGCGTTTGTTTTAATCTGTGGATGTTGATCAATCATTGTTGTCTCTAGCATGTTCTTTTTCAGGTGCATTTCTACATTCATGACTGTTGTTTCTTATGCGATTAAAATGGTATAGGCCATCCCTTCATTCCAAGCCCATACAGTTACCCTTTGATGCCTCGCCAAACCATATATATCTATAACTTTTGAAAATCGATGGGGACATCGAAGATCTCAAATTTGAGGAGAGGGGTTCGTAATGATCATTCGTTATTGCTTGATCATTTAAAAAAAATTATAAAGGGTGGGGGGATGAAATATGTCTTCAGAAAATTGGGAAACACGCATAACCCAAAGACATAGAACTTATGAAACATCACAAGTCTTGGGAGATGCGATTGAAAAAAAAATATACGCAAAAGTAAAAAAATAAAGAGAGACATAAAATCCTTTTGTAGTATTGCTCAAGTTTGAGGAAGCTAGTAAAAATTCGTACCCATCAAACACTAACCCTCAAGTCCTACTGATTAATTTCATCAGAACCTAAGTCAAGGATGGAAGAATGCACATCACTCCCACTAGACAAAGATCAACAGTCCCTCCGTGTGGTAAATATTTTTTTTATTATTTTTCGTTCTTCCCTTTTCCGTAAAATCTCTTTTCTTAGTTTTTGGTTACTTGAGGACAAGTAACAGTTCAAGTTTGAGGATGTGATAACCCTCATTCCTGAGTGTTATTTATCACTTTATTCCGTGTCTTATTTCCTATTTATACCCACTTTTGTTCCTTTCTATCTTCTTTTGGTTTATAATTAAAACAAGTTATGATAATGGCATCAAAAGTAATTTTTGTGCAGAATTTGGGAAAACTGTCGGGGAGGGCAGTGAGTGCCCGCGGTGGACACCCGAAGATCCAGTGGTCACATGATTCACAAGGGGGTTTCTCTCTCTTACTTCCTATATAAAGGAGGCCTTGGGTTCTTCATTTCACCACATCATTCATCCATATTCTAATCCACAACATCCAACACCAAGAAAGTCACCAACAATGCTTTAGTTTTAGTTCATCTTCAAGTTACTTGTTAACTTGAAGATGGTAATTTTAATTTCAAGTCATTTACTTTCTAGCACTTTACATTTCTAGTACTTTACTTTTTCTTGTAATTTATTTCAAGTACTTAATTTCCATTTCCGTAATTTAAGTTTATGCAAGTAGTTCTTAATTATTTCTTGTCTTTTATTCTTATGTCTCTTACTTTAATTATGAGTTAAGCACCTCTTAGGTGTGGGTGTGAGCTAACTTGGGACTAGTAGGCAACACTTGGGTGTGGCCATTATTACTAACTCTTAAGTTTGGTCACTTGAGTCGGGACATAACTCAATGCGGATAAGCCGATCACTTTGAAGTGTTAATATTAGATCTTAGACCTCGAGAGGGGCGGATCCGAAATACGGCTTAAGTGATGCAACAAGGATTTGAGAAAGTCTTTGATAACCACGTAGAGATGCGGGTTTTGTATGATTTACTAAGGTTCGGGATGCCGGTCGAGTAATCACAAAGAGATTTGGGTATAAATCTCCATACTGGTGGAACTTGACGTTTAGAGTCAAACTTAGATAAATCGGCAAGATTAAGAGTTGGTAACGATGGACACTTTACGAGCATTTTGTAGGACCGGTCTTTAAAAATCCACTTTCGAGAGATCGGGATTTTTATAGATTTTCCGTACTACAAAGCATCCGACCATTTTGTTACTACGTTTGTCTCAAGGAACGTTTACACTCATACCCATTCTTTGTTTATAAAAAGTTTATTTCGCATTTTTAGAATTAATTCACCAACCAAACAAATATTTTCCCTAACTCGAAACTTGTGCAAGAAGTTCATGAAAGTCAGTATTTCTCAGTAAGTCCAGTCTCTGTGGGTACGATGCTCGGTACTTGTACCATTTTATTACTTGTAGCGATCCCAGTGTTGATATATATACTTGTGTCCATGCTGGGAAACTCATTGTCCACGCTTTGAGTGCACGTTATTTTGCTACCAGTTAGTATAAGGAAAATTAGGAGATACTAATTTATTTCTAACTTTTAGGGGTCATTTATCAAACGCTTACGGGATAAACGTTTACCGACAAGAGTTACCACACATGTTACCTTATCGGTAACATTCTCAACCATCAGAATTAATTGTTGGTAAACATCTTTTACCCGCTAAGCGATTGCAGGTAAAAATCTTCTTACTCACTTACCATGTAAGATTGTCTGTCTTTGTTATGCATCTTACTGGATAAGATTCTCGTTCCTTAACCCATTCACTTGGTAAGGTAAGAGACACCGATAAGCGTTTGATAAACGACCCTTAGACATTCTTTTTACTATTTATACTGTTGGGTACTTTAACCTCGAAGTACTTGCATATATCATAATAAAATTAGCCAACGGGCTTGTAAGTTCATGATTTACGGTAACATACATCTCAAATCATAGATTTCATGCTTGATATCACAAAATACTTGTTATGGCGATATCTCTTCTTGTGTTGTATGACCATGTTGATTCTTTCCTTTTCCTTATGAGAGATAAATCGTACATAATGTTTCAGGATACAAGGGTGACTTCATAGCATACATTAAGGGGTTGTTTGGCAATCACGGAATGGTTTGGTGCAGAATGATTAAGTCGTCAGAATAATCAGAAGGCTCTTATGATATAGTGCAAAAGGAAATAAGGAAGACCCAATATACAAAATCATTCAGAGAGTTTTGAAACCATTAGGAAAGACTTTTTCTTTTTTGCCAAACAAGATCCACCTTTTAGTGATTCAAAAATTGCCTCTTAATGGAACTATTAAGAAGTAAACAAACAACCCCTAAAATATTCATAATTGTGGCTTGTTGGACTTGCATAATCTGAACTCGACATCCTGAACATAATTGATATTGGTGTCTTGAAAATATCCACAAGTGGACTAATAAAATTTAAGCATCCATAACTAAGGGAGATGACCAAAAACTTGAAATCAAATAACCTACTTAATTAAAATACTAGTTGTGTACCCGCGCAAAGCGGCAAGATACATCTTGATTTGGAGGTTGACAACTAAAACCCATAATCTTGATTCCTGCTTCTCTCTATTCTATGTTCAAGTTGATTTTATTTTATTGTTTTATATTGCTTTGACTTTGAGTTGAATAGTGGTTTTAACTTAATGCAACTCATAATTAACAAATAAAACAAGATATGTATGTTTGAACAAAACAGAATTATAATCATTTGTGACAATACAAATTTGTACACACAGAAAACGATAAGATATCACTTGGAGCATCCATCTGTAGACTTGCCCTATAAGAAATGTCATATGATTATAATAGATACAAACCAAATGTAGTTGTAACAAATGTATAATAATAAGTAGTCGTGTGTACCTTGTTAATCGCCTAAAACTTCTTGATACACCACATTTAATGTGTAGACTCCGCCACGATTGAATTTTTTGGCAGGCTTTACTAATACCTTCGTATTTTCACGCGAAGTCCCTCTTGACAATGCCACGTAAAGTTGGCAATGTGAGAATACCGATTCTGGTAGATAAACACCAACATTCGGAATGGTCTGTCCTTGAGCTTTATTGATTGTCATAGAAAAGCTAAGCCAGACTGGAAACTGTTTTCTCTTCAATTTGAAGGGAAACATGTTATCTTCAGATGGACAAAGAGGAATTCTCGGCAAAAATACCCTCTTTCCAGAATGCTGACCAACGACTATTTCTGCATCGATTACGTTCTGCTGAAAACCTCTACATATCAATCTGGTGCCATTACATAAGCCGTCAGAGGGATCAATATTTCGTAATAGTATTATTGGGCATCCAATTTTGAGCCAGAGGTAATGAGGAGGCAAACCACTGACGGTTAGTGAGTTTAAGAACTCCATTGGATAAAAGTTATTCCTGTCATCTTCTGCTTCATCAAAATTGTAGTAAACTTTTTCCTCTCCGCAGAATCTATCAATCAACTGGTCATTAATCTCATCGACATTCTCATTTTTAGTTGATAATATCGCTCTTGAAACGATATAATCTGAATCAACACCGTTGTTTTGCAGAGATAGAAATATTGCGTCAATCAAATCATCCTTCGACTTATCTTTATTAGTATAGGTAATGGCCATGTCATCGGGTATGCGTATAAAGCTTTCTTCCACCGCTTCTTCATCTCCATCACCAACTCGTAATAGAAAATCTGAAAACCATGGATCAGTTCTTGCTCGCATATTTAGAGTTAACCATATCTTTTTAATCGAAGACCAAAGAAGTGACATCCGTAGGCTAGAATCTACAATTTGTGCTCGAGTTCCACGTCTCACGACGGGTAACCTGTCGAAAATCACCTCCCATAACCATTATCTTTCCGCCAAATGGGAGTGTCACCCTTGTGATGTCTTGCATTGTTTGATCAAGTGCCTCCACCGCCTGCCTTTTAGCCATCGACGCTTTGTCCCAGATTATTATTTTTGCATCCCGAAGAAATTGAGCAGTCCCACTTTGTTTCATTATGTTGCACACTGAGTTATTATCAACATTGAGGGGAATCTTAAATCAGGAGTGAACTGTTCTCCCCCCAGGCATATTATTAGCTGCAACACCCGAAGAAGCAGTCGCAAGTGCAATAAGACCACGGGAATGAATGTTGGCAAACAATGCCTTATACAAATAAGTTTTTCCAGTCCCACCTGGACCATCTATGAAGAACACGCCTGGACAATCATCATCTACGTGCCTCATGATCTCATCATATGCGTATTTTTGGTCAAAATTGAGGGAGTCTCGAGCACGTAAGTGTTCTTCTTCCACAACTATGGAGTATTCCTCTTCTACCTCACGGAAACTATCAAATTGTAAGTTACCATCTGCATTTATCTTCGGGAGATCGAAATCATCAAGATTTTTATCCATAGATTGTAGAAATGTTGTGACGTCACTCATGACCATATTCCGAACTCGGTCAACACTTTCGTATTGTCGTCTATAATCTTCTGAGAGTGAATCGTAATGATCATCCCACAACTTGCGAACATCTCCTGGCTCACAATAAATTAATAATGTAGCAAATAGCCTCCTCAGAGCTTTTGGAAACTGAAACAAGGAAGCCTCCGCAAGACATTGTGACAAGTTATCGTCAGTCTCTATTAAGCCTCTTTCAAGAGCAGCTTTTCGAAATGTCGGGTGTTTGAGTGCCTTTAACTTACGAAAGTTTTGTGTACTTCAACCCTAAAGCCCCCAACCAATCCTATTAATATAGAGGACGAATTTGGATCCTAAAATTTTGAAATCTCTTGAGTTTAAAAGAGATTCCCAAAATCTCACTCAATTCCATAAATAAATTCTCAAAAATTGTAAATGAGACACTTTCCTTTTTTTCACTTGCACCTACGATCAAAAGGATATAAGTTCCATTATTTATTAATTTTTTTTATATATAATCCATTATTATAGTTTTCATATGTTTGAAATCTCATGAGTTTAGAGAAGATTCCCAAAATCTCACTCAACTCCATAAATAAATTCTCAAAAATAGTAAAAGAGACACTTTCCTTTTTTTCACTTGCACCTACGATCAAAAGGGTAAAAGTTCCATTATTTATTAATTTTTTATATATAATCCATTATTATAGTTTCCATATGTTTGAATTGAATCCCTTGTGATTTTATTTCCATTTTATTCACCCATTTATTTATTAAATTATGTCTAATTTTGGGGTATTATAATAAAAATAAAAAATTTAATATAAAAAATCTAAAATATAATTAAGAAAATCTAACACAATATTTAATGTGTTGTAGGATAAGTGTGCCATCGTCTAAAGGATATGACGATAGAGATAGAGATAGAGATAAATATATCAGAGTTAGATTAGAACTGAAATATCTTATAACTATCTACTTGTAACTCCTCCCTATTTAAAGGGCTTATGATTAATGAGAATATAGACTTCTTCTCTCTGTCTTATTGTTATTCTCTCCATATTGTTGTTCCATTTGTTTTTCCCTTTAACACGTTATCAGCACGTAAAGCTCAAAGTTGTTTTTCATCGTCTCTAAACGATTGGTGCACATTGTCGTTGAACGGTTTGTCGTAAAATTGCATCGCTACTGCGTTATCTTTTGCTCATTGCCACGCATGTCAAAAAAAAATCTAGTAAGTTTTCTATCAATTTCTTCATAAGTGAATATTATGAATCATGTTTATTTTTTTTCTTAAGTTTTCTGTAGAATACTTCCGTTATTTTCGTGATTGATATTAATTGAATTAAAAAAAAATCGAATTCATGATTATTTATTTATTTTTATTGAAATAATTAAATAAATGAAAATTATATTGACGTAAAAAAACCTATATTAAAAGATAATTATTGGATTTATATGTGTTTTTAATATGATTATGATCTAATTATCTGAATTATTAGGATAATTGAATGATTTTGTTTTTATTTTTTTTAATTATCAAAAGGAATTAAATAAATAACTTTTAAGTATCCACAAGGGATAATTATTATTGTTTTATTTAACTAAAACAAAACTTAATTTGTTTTTTTCCATTATTTTACGTTTTTGTTTAATAAATATTTATTATATTAACTTTTATTTAAGTTTAATATAATTTTATATAACACATAAAAGTTCTCGTCACGATCACCACAACGCCTGATAAACGTACTTTCCGTTGACTCTAAGACTAACCCATCTTAGAAGCTCTACCCAAATCTCGCAGATCAATTCTTAGCATACTCAGTCTAAGTCTAGACATCTTACATTCATGCCTAGTTCGCTTAAACTAGAGCTCTGATACCAACCTGTAACACCCTAAAAATCAGAGTAAATTAAAACCTGGAAAACTTGGCAACATGACATTCGCATTGATAATAATATCCCAAAAAGGGGATCAATCCTTAAGACTTTACAAAAACCTGTATCGATATAAAGTTTGTCAACAAGCTAATCTAGACACCTATATCAAGATTACATCAGTTGACAATCCATAATGTATCAAAAGAATGGGACTTAACAAATGCCCTGAAACAATACTAGTCATCTCAAAATGCCTCGAGACCAACCCATCTCTCAAAACCCCAGCAACCCACCGCTAAGGAAAACATGTTATACACATCATTTGAGAAAAAATGTCAGACTTAAAGCCTGGTGAGAACATACAGTTTATAAAGCTCAAAAGATATAAACATCAGTATCATAAGGAAATCTTTTCATAAAGGTTTAGTTCATAAAGATAACATTTCGCCACAACCGGGTCTTTTCGGTCCAAAACTCGTTAAACGATGACAAAAGGACCATTTTACCAAGGATGGTGGCGTAACACTAAGTAGGCCAAAATCCGAGTTACGAGCTAAACAATTGGAATCCGAGGATACGAACACATAAGTCCGTGCTAAAATGTGAGATCTAGCCCCAAGCAAAACCAATGCATACTCCTTCACTAGGATCACTATGAACCATGGTTAGTATCCGGCCTCACATAACCGTACCAAGTTGCCCTCTAGAAACATATGCATCCATAGTTACAAAATGGGGAATATGACCTCCCAATAATACAGTCGACTCAAAACCTAGGGATCCACTAGTAATGGTACAGACTCGTCACAACAACATATGTGACCAACCATAAATAAACATATGGTATAAACACATTTTATAAACAAAATGTCATTCCCAGTTCAACTTCTGGTAAGAATGAAAATCATTAAAATGAGTTCATAAACATTCTTTTCACATATCCACATAATGTGAAAGTAAAACATCATTTTACTTTAATAAGGCAGAACCAGTCATTTTAGTCAAAACTGATCGGGAACCCCGAAAATCACCAAAAACTTCATTTATATCAAAATGTAGAGAACATGAAATCATACCGTAGAAACACTTCGGATTTCGCAAATAAGAGTTTTGACATGTATAAAGTTTGTAAAATGGTAGTAGGAACTCACCGGTAGGTTTTCAGAATAAAACCCGGAAAACCAGATAACGATCACGACGTAGAGGTGAAGCTTAAAACACCGACCCCTTGCTAGAAACACCGAAAACTAGCAGCCAAACGAGACCTTGAAGATCGAAAGATGTAACACCCTCAAACTCATAAATAGCAACTAATTTAAAATTTTCTAAATACATCGATAAATTATTTATCTACAAACACAATATAGGATTTAACCTCAATAAACACATTTATTCTCTACATACAATCTATAATAAGGACGGGTGCTACTAAAACCCAATAATAGTCACTATCTCCAACTGCGGAAGACTTCATCAATCTACTTACTCTCGTGTAAGTCTATAGATCAACTCTTCAAAGCACCGCTAGAACTAAAACCCAACTGGAACCTGATGCACATGCCGACAAATAAAAAGGTTAGGCTTAACGCCTAGTGAGCTCAAGAGTTTTCGTTAGAGATAAATAAAGCAATAACTTTAGGAATGTTATTTAAAAATTAAGATTTCCAAAATGCAATACCTTTAATTTGAAAATGACCAAAAATGAAATCCTTTAAATCTTAAAACCATCTCCTTTCATCATTCACCCTTTTCGGGATTAAAATCATAAAATGCACGCCTCTTTAAATAAAGCCAAAACCCAAAGCGCACGTAAAACATAAATAGCATTATAATAGTCGAACACTAAAAACGTAGATAACTCCAACTTCCAAAACATTCCAATAACTTGAATGAGTTTCAATAACCCAAACCTTAAAACATAGATAAATACCCATATCCAAATATATCCGAAAACATGGATTGTAATACTCCATGACCAAAACCCCACCTATTGGTGACGGGAAAGACCCTATTACATTGTACGTGACGGAACACAAAGTAGGTCACATAATTATGTAAGAAATCAAAACATGTGGGTTACACATAAAACACCCACCGAGTTCAACTCCTCTGAGTCTATCACTCGAAAACATCAAGTCAACCCCTCTAGGTCTATTCTTGAGAGTTTCAAAGCGGGGAACTCTAGCACAAGGGAATTACACCTTACTGCCCATGAGACGCTGCCCGACCGTATAGGTCCACACCTTACTTATCATGGTGACCCGATGCCTATTCCGTGCCAAATGGTGAACCAAATGTCCAAAGCGGGGACATAGGAACACCGTGCCTATGGATCCATTGCACTAACTAAACCATTACATGACTCAAAACGAATGAACTATTGCATTCAAACATGTAATTATCAACTAAGATGCAGTAAATGCAAATTTTAACCAAACGCTCAACATTGAGCAATTAAAACGGACATGTGTCCTCAAAACCCAACAAAATCCAAACCGAGCCATAAGCTCAACAAATCCAAAGACCCAATGTCGAAATTCATAAAATGAAACCAAATATAATTAACCCGTACTTATATAAACCCATGCTCCAAAACATATAATTAACTCCAACGTAGTTTAGATTGGGACAATTCATTTTCCAAGTGAGTTTACAACATTTATTCTTTCAAAACGTCCCATAACACAAAACCATGCATTTCTCAAAAACACAAATTGAGACGCATTTATACTCAAAATCTACTTCCATAAAATAAATCATTAAAATACCAAAATACATGATTTATTTATCATAATGCCCAAAATCCCAAAGATGTGTGCTAAATGATTTTATAAAGTTAAACACCTTTAAAATACTCAACTTATCAGCAGTTAACAAAACTTATCAGCGGTTAACAAAACTTATCAGTAGTTAACAATTTCATGTAAAACGCTTTAGAATAAACATTTTGGCATGTACACCGTTTTCACAAATAAACTTGAACTCACCTTGCTAGATTTAGGCTAAATCTAGATTTCACCCAATGTGCTCTTTTGAAGGCCGCTTGAATCCTCAAGCCGAGAACTTCCAAAACCTAGATCCATACATACTGAACCATAAATATCCATAAACAGCCATATAGAAACATTCCCCAACATTATATACCAAAAATCCCTAAACGAGATCAAAACCCTAGTTTCTCCAAAACCACAAATCCGAGATTTGATAAACCAAACACTAGGGAAACACCATATATAACCTTAAATCAAATAAGCTTACCATTAAAGATGACAAGACTTTCCGAGAACACCCAATCCAACACTTCAACCCGAGCTCCCAACCGTTGAACTTGATGAGGAAGATGAAGATGGAGGTTTTGTGACTCAAGCTCCCAACTAGCTAGATGGTGAGTAATCATGTGGTTTGGGGAGGAAAAACCCCCGAAATGGGTTAGGGTTCGGTTTTGGGGTTTGGGAGAGAAAAGGGAAGAAGATAGAAGTGAAAAATGAGAGAAATTGTGAGAAATTCGGACATTTATGAAACCAGTGGCCACGAGCGATTATGCCACGCGATAGTGACAATGTCACTATCGCGAGGGCACTCTCGCGGGGAATGTACCGCGGGTGGTACACCCCCGGAGATTGTGCCACGCGATAGTGACACATGTCACTATCGCGAGTCACAGTCGCGCTACACGTATCGAGCCCCGAAAAAGGTCGAAACTCGAGATTCTCTCATGGGTCGACTTAAAGTTCGAAAGCACAACATTTACCACTCAAAAAGATGGACGGAAGGCCGAGAGATAACCAACGAAAGACGGAGCTTGCTTTACGAAAGACCGGGTGTTACAAAAGAGAAAAAGAGAGAAAAGGAAGAAAGAGAGAGAACTTTGAGATAAGAGATATTTTGAGGTCAAAACCCTTAAGTCGGCCAGGCAACTACGCGGGTTATGCCGCGACTTCAACTCGCGGCATAACTCGCCCGTGTCCCAATGAACAGTGAGTTACGCGGGTTGTGCCGCGACCTCTAGTCGCGGTGTAACTCGCGTAGTTCACTGTTTCTCTCCCAAAATTCTCAAAACTCCAATTCAACTTTAAACCAAACATGGTGCTAACGACGACCGCTAAACACAAGATTACAACGATATGTATAATGAAAATCCAGGGTGTTACAATCCTCCCCAACTTGGGAATGATTTCGTCCCTGAAATCCAAACTATACAAAAAGATGAGGATATCTTCGCTTCATATCCTCTTCGGATTCCCACGTCACATTTGCTCCTCGGTGATGCTTCCACTGCACCTTGACCAAAGTGACTTCTTTATGACGCAACTTCTTAGACTTTCTCTCTAAGATGGTGTCAGGTTCCTCCACACAACGGTTACCTTCGTCTACCCTTAACTCTGAAAGGGGAATGACGCTGTCTTCTACCGCCAAACATTTTCGGAGGTAGCAAACATGAAACGTGTTGTGTATTCTGCTCAACTCCGGTGGAAGTTCCAACTGGTAGGCTTGCAAACCCACCCGCTTAAGCACTTTGAAAGGTCCGAGGAAACGGGGACTCAGCTTCCCACGTTTTCCGAACCGTATAATGCCCTTCCATGGCGACACCTTAAGCATAACGCGATCGCCTACTTGGAATTCCATCGGTCGCTTCTTCTTATCGGCATAGCTTTTCTGACGATCCTGAGCCACTTTCATTCTTTCACGAATTCACTTGACCTTATCGGCAGTCTCTTGCACGATTTCAGGCCCGGCGAACTGCTTTTCTCCCGCTTCAAGCCAGCACACGGGAGTTCGGCACTTTCGCCCATACAATGCCTCAAAAGGTGTCATCCCAATACTCGAGTGGTAGTTATTGTTATAAGCAAACTCCACCAAAGGCAGGTGAGAGTCCCAGCTACCCCCGAAATCGATGACACAATACCTCAACATGTCTTCCAATGTTTGTATCGTTCGCTCGCTCTGCCCATCGGTTTGCGGATGGTAAGCCGTACTCAACTTAACTCGTGTACCAAGCTCTTTCTGAAACCCATCCCAGAAGTTCGAAGTGAACCGACTGTCGCGATCCGACACGATCGACAATGGTATGCCGTGCCTCGAGACCACCTCATCGATATAAAGCTTTGCTAACTTATCCATCGGTAGAGTCTCGCGCATAGCCAAGAAGTGAGCGCTCTTTGTCAATCTGTCAACTATCACCCAAACGGTATCGTGACCTCGAAGAGTTTTAGGCAACTTCGTCACGAAGTCCATGGTGATATGCTCCCACTTCCATTCGGGAATCTCTAAAGACTGTAGACTCCCATATGGTCGCTGATGTTCGGCCTTAACTTGCGAGCACGTCACACAACGCTCAACGTAATGCGCCACATCAAGTTTCATTACCGGCCACCAATAGTGAAGCTTCAAGTCCCTGTACATCTTTGTACTCCCCGAATGAATGGAATACTTGGACTTGTGAGCATCCTCTAGCAACAGATCACGGTTACCCCCAAACTTGGGTACCCACACACGACCGCTGAACAATTTTACTCCACGGCTCCGTTAAGAGTAAACGCTGCTTCGTCATGACTTCATCTTTTAGATTCTCTTCTAACAGCGCTTCCACTTGTGATGTCTTGATCTTCTCAACAAGACTAGACACTAGCTCGATCCTTGAATGGGTAGCTCGAATACTTCCGCTATAGTCCTTTCGACTTAACGCATCGGCCACCACGTTCGCCTTACCAGGATGGTAAAGTAATTCACAGTCATAATCTTTAAGCAACTCGAGCCACCGCCTTTGCCTCATGTTCAGCTCTTTCTGATCAAAGACATACTTCAGGCTCTTGTGATCCGTGTATAGAGTGCATTTCGTGCCGTAGAGGTAATGTCGCCAAAGTTTCAAAGCGAACACCACCGCCGCTAACTCCAGATCATGGGTAGGATAATTCTGCTCGTGTATCTTAAGTTGCCTCGAGGCATAAACGATTACCTTGCCTCGTTGCATCAACACACATCCCAGTCCCATCTTTGAAGCGTCACTGTATACCACGAAATCTTCCGACCCTTCAGGTAACGTCAAGATCGGAGCTTCACACAACTTCTTTTGAAGGATCCAGAATGCCTTCTCTTGGTCTTCAGTCCATTCAAACTTCACATTCTTCCGAGTCAGAACTGTCAAGGAAGAAGCAATCTTTGAAAAGTGTTGGATAAATCTCCTGTAGTATCTCGCCAGACCCAAGAAACTTCGGATCTCCGACGGAATCTTAGGAGGCTCCCAATTCATCATAGCTTCAATCGTGGAGGGGTCTACTTTCACTCCGACCCGAGTGACTACGTGACCCAGAAACTGTACTTCTTTAAGCCAAAAGTTGCACTTGGAAAACTTGGCGTACAACCTTTCTTTTCTCAACACCTCTAGAATTTCACGTAAATGTTGTTCGTGATCTGACTCACTCTTGGAGTACACGAGTATGTCATCAATGAACACAATGACCGACTTGTCGAGGAATGGTCGGCACACTCTATTCATTAAGTCCATAAACACAACTGGTGCGTTCGTTAGACCAAAAGGCATTACAAGAAACTCGTAATGGTCGTAACGCGTTCTGAAAGCTGTCTTCGGAACATCATCTTCTCTTACCTTCACTTGGTGATAACCCGAACGTAAGTCGATTTTAGAAAAACAACTCGCTCCTTGAAGTTGATCGAACAAGTCGTCTATTCTCGGAAGCGGATAGCTGTTCTTTACTGTAGCTTTATTCAACTCACGATAGTCGATGCACATTCTCATTGTGCCATCCTTCTTTTTGACAAATAAGACCGGAGCTCCCCAAGGTGACGAACTCGGTCTTATAAAGTCCTTATCCAAAAGCTCTTGGAGTTGTGCCATCATTTCTTGCATCTCTGACGGCGCTAAACGGTAAGGAGCTTTAGCAATTGGTGCTGCTCCAGGCACAAGATCAATTCGAAACTCTACCTGGCGATCGGGTGGTAACCCGGGCAAGTCGTGCGGAAAGACGTCTGGAAACTCACGCACGATCTTCACATATTCCAGTTTTGATTTCTTTAACTTGACATGGATCACATAGGCTAGGAAAGACGAACACCCTTTTACCAAGCACTTGCGTGCCTTTGCCATTGTGATTATTGCCACTTCACCCTTTCTCTTTTCACCATATATGACAACGACTTCACCAGAGGGGTTGGGAAGTCGAATCAACTTCTTGGAACATACGATCAGCTAAGTGAGATTATGAACATATAACACATAAAAGTTCTCGTCACGATCACCACAACGCCTGATAAACGTACTTTTCGTTGACTCTAAGACTAACCCATCTTAGAAGCTCTACCCAAATCTCGCAGATCAATTCTTAGCATACCCAGTCTAAGTCTAGACATCTTACATTCATGCCTAGTTGCTTAAACTAGAGCTCTGATACCAACCTGTAACACCCTAAAAATCAGAGTAAATTAAAACCTGGAAAACTTGGCAACATGACATTCGCATTGATAATAATCTCCCAAAAAGGGGATCAATCCTTAAGACTTTACAAAAACCTGTATCGATATAAAGTTTGTCAACAAGCTAATCTAGACACCTATATCAAGATTACATCAGTTGACAATCCATAATGTATCAAAAGAATGGGACTTAACAAATGCCCTGAAACAATACTAGTCATCTCAAAATGCCTCGAGACCAACCCGTCTCTCAAAACCCCGGCAACCCACCGCTAAGGGAAACCTGTTATACACATCATTTGAGAAAAAAGTGTCAGACTTAAAGCCTGGTGAGAACATACAGTTTATAAAGCTCAAAAGATATAAACATCAGTATCATAAGGAAATCTTTTCATAAAGGTTTAGTTCATAAAGATAACATTTCGCCACAACCGGGCCTTTTTGGTCCAAAACTCGTTAAACGATGACAAAAGGACCATTTTACCAAGGATGGTGGCGTAACACTAAGTAGGCCAAAATCCGAGTTACGAGCTAAACAATTGGAATCCGAGGATACGAACACATAAGTCCGTGCTAAAATGTGAGATCTAGCCCCAAGCAAAACCAATGCATACTCCTTCACTAGGATCACTATGAACCATGGCTAGTATCCGGCCTCACATAACCGTACCAAGTTGCCCTCTAGGAACATATGCATCCATAGTTACAAAATGGTGAATATGACCTCCCAATAATACAGTCGACTTAAAACCTAGGGATCCACTAGTAATGGTACAGACTCGTCACAACAACATATGTGACCAACCATAAATAAACATATGGTATAAACACATTTTATAAACAAAATGTCATTCCCAGTTCAACTTCTTGTAAGAATGAAAATCATTAAAATGAGTTCATAAACATTCTTTTCACATATCCACATAATGTGCAAGTAAAACATCATTTTACTTTAATAAGGCGGAACCAGTCATTTTAGTCAAAACTGATCGGGAACCCCGACAATCACCAAAAACTTCATTTATATCAAAATGTAGAGAACATGAAATCATACCGTAGAAACACTTCGGATTTCGCAAATAAGAGTTTTGACATGTATAAAGTTTGTAAAATGGTGGTAGGAACTCACCGGTAGGTTTTCAGAATAAAACCCGGAAAACCAGATAACGATCACGACGTAGAGGTGAAGCTTAAAACACCGACCCCTTGCTAGAAACACCGAAAACTAGCAGCCAAACGAGACCTTGAAGATCGAAAGAGAAAAAGAGAGAAAAGGAAGAGAGAGAGAGAACTTTGAGATAAGAGATATTTTGGGGTCAAAACCCTTAAGTCGGCCAGGCAGCTACGCGGGTTATGCCGCGACTTCAACTCGCGGCATAAGTCGCCCGTGTCCCAATGAACAGTGAGTTACGCGGGTTGTGCCACGACCTCTAGTCGCGGTGTAACTCGCGTAGTTCACTGTTTCTCTCCCAAAATTCTCAAAACTCCAATTCAACTTTAAACCAAACACGGTGCTAACGACAACCGCTAAACACAAGATTACAACGATATGTATAATGAAAATCCAGGGTGTTACAGACACCGTGGTTATGACATAGTGATCCGTGTATTGCAAAATACACATAGACACATTCTCTTTCGAGTGAAAGGCAGAATGAGGAAAATTGCAACTATTGACTTCTGTAGCATAAGAAACAACATTGCTATATACCCTCTCGAATACCTAAAACTTTTGTATATAACCTACTTCTTAGCCAAGACAGGATTGGGACCATCCTAAAGCTAAAGACATAATACAAAAATATTCCATTGTTACAACGAATACAAGGTGATATTTATGGACATAAACATCCAGAATGCGGGCCATTAAAGTACTTTATGGTTCTGGTTTCGACACGATGAACGCATGTCGTATTATTGTCCACATGAAATACTGCACTTCTAGCACTAGCTATACGTTTAAGGTCTCACCACCCTGATTATTTCATCAAGTCTACATGAGTTTGAATGCTGAAGAATTTACATCATAAGGATTTGATGTTAATTGCATATGTATTAGGATCAATGTAAAGTTTCCTATACCCCACGTGTATATATAAAATGGTCTCATAGAAGTTGTTATCAAAAGAATATGATGACATCTAGGGTATTAGTAATGCGCACCAATTTACCCACATCTACTTGGGGTTATGCAATTATTATATGCAGTTTTTTTCGTTTTTAGACCCACTACTTGCTCATGCGCACCAGTTGGTAACTGGATATAAGCCTGATACTTTACATTTACGCATGTTTGATTATATGTGCCAATTGCGCCCCCACATCGCATCAAAATGGGTCCTTAAAGACGATTTGGTATATGTTGGATATGAATCCCCAACAATTATCCGCTAATTATAATATTTGACTAGTGATCTCTTTACCGCTAGATTTGCGGGTTGTCACTTTCATGAGACAGTCTTCCCGTCGTTAGGGGGAGATAGGAAAAAGGATTTTCCATGGGAACGACAGGAAGTGTCATTGAATATTCCCACTCTGTCTCATTTCGATCCCCAAAACTTCACAACGTAATGTTGAAGTCAAACAAATCAGACTCGATACCTGATACGTTTAATATTCCAAAAGTGACAAGATCACATATACGAGCTGCAAATATACTTGCAAGGTTAAAAAGTCCCCAATAGGGGCACAACGCCATTGGAAAGTGTGTTGCAATCACACATAGTGGAGGTGTGGTTGAGGTCGTAGCTCCCAAAAGAAAATGGGGGAAGCTACTTGGTTCGATAGATACTCATCTCAAGGAAGAGAAGAGTAAGGCACAACTATTTGTCATCACTACATAAACCTCTCATGAGATTGTCTCTGATTAAACTATGTCTATGAATCATCACCGGAGGACGCTCCGAAGTTAATATTGATTATAGAGATGAATATTAATCTCAAATGAACTATGAGAGCACATATGAGTCGATGGACAGATCATATATAATTATTGATGATATCTTTCGCATATATTATTGTTTATGAGGTGATAGAGCACATTGACATCGAACCATGCTCAGTTGGAAAATATCAACAAAGAGCAAACTGGCCTAAATAAGCAATCCAGGAGAATCATATCATTTGACAAATGAACAGGTATTTGGTTTGGTAGTGCTAACCCACCAAGTGTAAAGCCTGTAAGACATAGATAAATCATTTGTCCTAAAGCGTAATGAGAATAATTAAGTCATAATGTATGAGACTCTCCTTTGGCGCAAGGTTTCTCACAACGCCCTGGATTGACTACGAGGAGACTTACTCTCTCATGATGGATGTTATGACATCCGTATAATTTACTAGCCTAGTAGTTTCCGAAGGACTGGAAATGCAACTCATGAATGTGGTTACCACATATCTCTACGGGGATCTAGATTTAGAGATATATAAAAGTGCTTGATGATATTACATTACCAAAATCAAGCAACTCTAAACCACGAAATGCGTTTGCAATAAATTGAAACGCCCACTTTATAGATTAAAACAATATAAGCGGATATGGTATACCCGCCTAATGGAATACTTGATTGGGAAAGGATATATAAGAACGATGAACTGTTCTCTTGCTTATTTATTATGGAAAACAAGTTCCAGATTTTCAAAGTAGCTCTATATTTCTATGTTATGAACATAATAGGCACTCTTGATGAAATGAGAGGAACTACAAGCTACTTGAAATCTGATTTTGAGAGGAAAGATCATGGGAAAATTTGGTTTTGTCTAGATATTTGAGCTAGGACACCGAGTTTGTGAAATATTAATTCACCGATTGCATATGTCCAGAAAATAATCAGGCAATTTAATATGGACAAAGCGCATCTTGTTAGCACTCCCATGATCGGTCGAAGTGTCGGATATAAGGAAAGATCAATTTCGTCTAAAGGATGATGACGAAAGATGCTGGGAGCTGGAATTCCCTATCTAAGTACAATATGCGCATTATCGTACTTAACATAATACACTTGACCATATATTGTATTTCTCAGTGAACTTGTTAGCTAGATTTAGCTCAGCGCCAACGCAAAATCATTGGAATGATATTAAATTAATCTTTTGGAACCATTGACATGGTTTATACTTTCCCTATAGAAAGAAAAATGGGATTGATAATGGAACTTCAATACCTACTTAGAATGTAAGCAGCAAAAGTACTAGCTAGCTCTTATAGAAAAACACCAAATAATGTCTTGGTATGTGTTTGCTGATATTAGGTATCTGTCTGACCCATACAAATGATGTTCCCAAACTGAATAAAGAATTACCACAAGGAACACGCCGATTGCTTGGAAGTAAACTAAGAGATCCTTTGTAACTACCTCCTTGAATTAATCCAAGAATATTACTCTCCATGAGATAATAAAATAATGTATATGATTAAGGACTATCATTACATATATTATACGAGTTAGTAATTATGGGTTCAACCAGTATCCTACTTGCATATATGGAAATAATGTATCATGTATCGAAGAAATGAACATAAGATACATCAGGGGTAATAACACAAAGCATATTCTGCTTAAGTTTATATACAATCAGCAATAAAAGACTCTCCTTTAGATTCAAGTGAATCAAGTAAGGTGTCAAAAGAATGTGACATATTTTACCAAGTCATTACCTAAAACCATATATTGGGAAACGTGTAGAAAGTAAATGGAAATGTTTTCCAAATTCCCTTGATTAATGCACGAATCAGGGGGAGTAGTAGACAAAAGGGGGAGTCTACTATATTTGTGATATTGATATGTTGTGCTATTTCCTTCAACCAAGGTTTTATTTTTCCCATTGTGTTTTGTTCCTTGGTGTAAGGTTTTAGTGAGGCAACTGTTTATATACCATCATGTTTTCCTAACTCTCATGATTAAAGTACGAATCTAAGATAAAACTAGACTGAAGGAAAAGTTTATGTATTGCAAAGGAAACTGGTGCGTTGTACTCTTTCCTTCGTCATATTTTTATTTTTTTCCACTGGGTTTTATTTTGGCGTAAGGTTTTAACGAGGCAACAACTGTGCACCACCACTCCTTTAACTCGGCACAAGGGGGAGTGTTGTAGGATAAGTGTGTCATCGTCTAAAGGATATGACGATAGAGATAGAGATAGAGATAAATATATCAGAGTTAGATTAGAACTGAAATATCTTCTAACTATCTACTTGTAACTCCTCCCTATTTAAAGGGCTTATGATTAATGAGAATATAGACTTATTCTCTCTGTCTTATTGTTATTCTCTCCATATTGTTGTTCCATTTGTTTTTTCCTTTAACATAATGTTTATTTTATTAAAAAGCATTATATTGTTAAACCTAAAATAATTACATCTATTTAATGTACAACTATTTAATGCTAATCACTTAAAATTTAAATAAAGAATGAAAATTTAAAATCTTTTCCTATTTAATCCATATCTCTAACAAGTTTAACTTCCCTAAAATAACTCCTTACTTTAACTACCCTAAAATCACTACCTGCATAATTAAATTTAAATACAGGATAAAAAATCAATTGGGTCGGGCCGGGTTCGACGGGGATTAGTCGGGTGACACCCTTAAGTGGGAGCCCGATACCCCAGGAACGTGTGTGTGTGTGTTAACTTGTCATTCAAAAAAAAATAGTAGGTCATAGAAAGAGAATACTAACCAGCGCCTCTCTGCACTTGCAGAGACATTTTACTCTGGTGCTCCGTAGTTGCATTTCTTATACCTCTCAAGTGTTTTGAGCATGCTGCTAGAATAATAGATACAAAAATACATGTAAAATATAAAAAATGAAGTTAAGATAATATATATAATGGAAATTGAATAACAAAAAAAGGATTATAGGTGTCAAATAACCCATGCTTTAATTCAACATAATTTTAAACCAAAAAATATTGGGCAAATTAGTAGCATATATACATATATATGTGTTACAAGAAAGAGTCTTTGACACTGAAAGAACTCATGGTTTGCACCTAAAGGCTAGGACTTTAAGGGTGTTCCTAACCTAAAAAATTTAGAATTGGGGAAACCTTGGGTCACCAGATGGATCCAAAGGCCAAAACCCCTTTTTGTGTCTGCAGTTTTGTAAACAATCACATGTGATTCACTCGAATTTGGTCGCGGAGATGGATCCGACCATCAGATGCTTTATTGCAAAATGCAGCAGACGCAAGGCGGTTTCAAGTCTGAAGGGTCATGGAGTCCTCCATTAGGCCTAGATGGCAACATGTTTGACCAAAAACCAAGTACTTGAAAATGTAAGAATTCATCAATCAGCAAGCAAAGGAGAGTTGGCTTTTTGGGTGTTTAAAAATCCAAAATTGATCGAAAGTTTAATAATTGTAAAGGGGATTTAGCATAATGTAGAAGCTAATTACTGGATTATTGAAATCCAACTAAAGAAAACAAATAAGGCATTGAAATTACCTCAAAAAACAGAGACAATGCTATTATAATAAACCAAGCAGTAGAAGAAGAAGGGGGAACTTACAATATTGGGGTTTTTAGCTATTGGAGCACCAACCATTGCAGTTGTATGAACTAAACGGTAAAGAGATGCTGTGTTCCAAACCTGTCATTTTTACAATTACACAAAATAGTCAAAATCCAATCAAGTTAGATTTTTCCTTTTGAATCAAACAAAGAGATACAATCAATCAAATAAAAAACGATTCAACATTAACCTCTTTGTAAGTAGGATTCTTAGGTTTGAATCCATGGGCACCATACGTGCCTAATCCGAGAGTTGCCATTCTGTTTTTCAAATAAATAGAAGATGAAAGAAGTCGATAAAAATGGAGAAGCAATTGATTGAGAGAAGTTCTGTTACCTGAGCAGAAACCTAGAACGGTGGTCTACGATCGAGAGCAACGCCGATGGTGGTAGGATTCAACATTAACTTTGTAAGTAGGATTCTTAGGTTTGAAGCCATGGGCACCATATGTGCTTAATCCGAGAGCTGCCATTCCTGTTTTTCAAATAAATAGAGGATGAAAGAAGTCGATAAAAATGGAGAAGCAATTGATTGAGAGAAGTTCTGTTACCTGAGCAGAACCTTAGAACGGTGGTCGACGATCGAGAGCAACGCCGATTGAGAGAAGAGCCGATCGAGAGCAACACCGATAGTGGTAGGGTTAGGGTTTGGAAGTGTGTTATTGAAGCAAGAAGAAGAGAACGATTGGCGAGAGGGATAATGATAGATGTGAGATACTGTGCTTGGGTAAGTTGTACCAAAGCATTATGAAATTGTAAATTAAGTAATTGGCTTTAATTAGTAGTATTTTGTGCATAAAATCCAAGGACCGACACCATCATCTCCATCCTGTAGGAACTACAAGATTAGCCCAACGACACATTGAGATCGGGTTGAATAGCTTTTCACCCCTAACCACAACTCACCCGTTGATTCTTCAACAGTAATCGGTTTAGAAGGGGTAAACAGATGTCATAATTTCACGTACCGCTTTGATGGGGAACAACCCAACTCTTGGGTTTGAAGTATGTAATAATTGAATGAACTTTTCTTTTTTACATATATTCTTTATTTATTTATTTATTATTAGTATTGGATTTCACCTCTTCTGTCTTATGGTAGCATGTTGGAAGTATAAATATCTTCTTATACTAAGGGGCCATTTACCGAAACGCTTACCCGGTAAGTGATTAACGCATAAGATTATAGTTCATTTAAATGACATCATATGCAAGAATCTACCTGGTAAGTGCTTACCGGTAAGAGTTATCGCCCTCACTTACCGGGTAAGACTTTCAACCCTTGCCATCGCTTTTACCAGGTAAGATTCTCGGTACTTGTAATGTTCATCCGGTAAGGTAAGTCACTTGGTAAGAACTTTCCAAACAAGCGTTTGATAAACGACCCTGAGCAGTTACTACATACCACCTAAACTAATATTAATTAATAAACAACAATTTTAATAATACAATGTTCAGTGCAAGAAAACATTTATATTAGCATTAAGCAATTGCACCGATGTAAAAATCAAAGTCTTGTTTATAATCAAGAACAACTTTTAATTCTATTATCAAGCCCCATTGCTAAATGATTACATATCAAAATTTTAGTACCGTTACACTACATACAAACAATAATCAAGATTCTCTACCACAGAGAAAACCCATTCTTGGAACATTATTAGTATTAGCGGTACCTCTTCAAAATTTCAAGCTTCTTGTTGTATACTTGAGCGATGCATTGGGGTACATTCACCTCCTCTGTTATTTCTTCTCGCGATACAACGGATATGTGCTTCTACCATATTTTCGAGTGGAACACAAAAACACCGTCCCACTTACCTGCTTGTTGAAGCAAAATTTGATTAGTAAAAGAAAGCTTGCCATGGCCTTATATAGATTAACCGGCACAAAAGTACTCATCTTAAAAATCAATGAATTTAACAACAAAAATGTCAAAGGTGATTAAAAATAGATTATATGACCTCCCATGTCGGCAGCCATGAGGATACAATCTTTGTATTTCATCTCAATTATAGTGTACCAGTAATTTACTTTTACTTCGACCATTCGCGTAGCAAACAAGTTTAGAACTTGTCAATGTTAGAAGTGCCATATAAGTTTATGCTTAAAGATTTTATCACAAAGTCAAGTATCCCTTTCTATAAACCACTTTTAGTTCGAGAAGAAACCATATCTGCAAACATTATACCGGTACAAGGCATGAGAAAAACAATGAAAAAAAATAATAGAAAACAAGCTTGCAATCAACTCAGACCACTCACTACCATTCAAAGACGAATAAAACACTAAATTCAAGGTTAATATGAACATAAGAAATAACATTCTCTTGGATGAATTTTTGAAACTGCATAGCACCTCAAAACCCAAGCTTGGTAGATTATCACATTAACATCATATCTTGACTATAAAATGTGTCAGAGAAGGAACCATATTTTGTTGAATCACAGATAGAGCTGAGGAGATTGATCAGTTATGTAGGTGAACATGATTATTTATCTAAAAGTTAGAAATGCTATAAATTGTCAAACTTATAACTTTACATTATAATCAATGTAAAAACAGGATGATAAAACCATCAGAAGCATAAAGTTAAATTCCGATCAAAAGCATTTACAAAAACTGATTTGTGCAGTAGGCATGATCAAAAGACACACAAATATGATAAAACCATAATTCCCATTAGTATTGTAGAATGACAAGTCACATTCTTGGAGCTCCATGTACATCATTCTTGGAGCCCAGAGGTCATTGAGTATTACATTGCTGCCACCATTGTAAAGTTGAAGGTTTGCTCCACTCCTGCAAAATGGTTTAATAGAAAAAAATATAAAAACATATTAAGCAATAAAAATTTCTTTACCTGAGATGGAGTGATGGAGATAACCCGAAATTGAGAGAAACAGAAACAAACCCTTGTTCCTATATGAGAAGAAATCGATTTGAGATAAACAGAAGTAAACCCAACTGTGAAGAAACCATGACGAAATCGTACCTGAGAGAAATACGCCTTGAAGAAACAAAGAAACCCTTTGTGCAGATTCGATTTGAATCGATTTGTAGACCTACATATTTCGTCTTGGGAGTCCGAAGTGTCGATTTGAATCGATTTGAAGCCATGGGCACCATACGTGCCTAATCCGAGAGCTCCCATTTCTGTTATCTGAGAGAAGCAATTGATTGAGAAACGGAGAAACAATTGATTGAGAGAAGTTATGTTACCTGAGCAAAACCCTAGAACGGTGGTCGACGATCGAGAGCAACGCCGATTGAGTGAAGAACCGATCGAGAGCAACGCCGTTGGTGGTAGGGTTAGGGTTTGGAAGTGTGTTATTGAAGCAAGAGGAAGAGAACGATTGGCGAGAGAATAATGATGATGTGAGATACTGTGCTTGGATAAGTAGTACCAAAGCATTATGAAATTGTAAATTAAGTAATTGGCTTTAATTAGTTGTATTTTGTGCTTAAAATGTTGTAATTAAAAGTTTTTTATGTCTCGTTTATAATATATTATAGATATAGATTATTATTTTAATCCAGAAAAAAAATGTCTTGCCTTTTTATTAAAAAATGCTTTTATATGTATTGAGAAACCGTGAGAGTAGTTATTTATCACTTTTTATTTAATTATATTCATTTTTTATCCAATATTATAGAATGTGGAATTTTAATTTGTTTGGAGTTAAAGGTGACTATAAGTTTTTTCAAACATTTGAATTTTTTTATTTTGTTCTTGCAATTATTTATTTTTGAGATAAATATATAAGATAAAGAGTAGCCTTCAATTTTGGTTCTTGAGGTTTAGTGGAAAATCTGGGAGTGGGACCTGAATTTTAACAAGTCTGGAAATAATTCTTGTGGTTTTCATTTTGTTTTAAAAGTGCTCCCTGGTTGCTAGATTTGTTTATTTTCTCCGTTAGAACGAGGAGCATGTTTTGGTAAAAAAATTCCACAATCTCGACTGACGTAAGTCAAATATGACCAATCATATCTACATATTAGGTATCAACGACCAAAACAGCTTAATGATCATCGTTATTAATGACAATCGTAAGTTACTTCCAACGTACGACATGCGACCGATGAACTAATGATACACATTTATTACTACTAATCAAGACAAATGTTAATGTTTTATTATTCTAAATGCAGGACTCGTCTCATAAATACTAAAATCATAACTGAAGGCACAAATTCAAGAGTATTTAATGACCGACCATTGCCATTAAAGATCATAAAGACAATAGTGTTAGTGCATAAATATATGTTGGATACAAAATCATGAAGAATGAAGATAAAAGTCAAGTCAAAGAGCTCAAGTCAACTCTCAAGCTAAGTCAAATTCTTTGTAATAAAGTCAAAGTCAAAGTTCGTCAATGTAGTAAGTGTTTTAGTGTTGTAAGAGTTTTTAGTTATAAGTGTTGTTTTTCTGTTTCTAGACTCATATGAGTAGAAGAAAGTTAGATGCGCGTATTGTGTTAGAGAGAGATATTCAAGAGCCTGTTGTAATCGAAATTGGTTGAAATAGAAATTGATTGAATTCGTATTAGTTTGTCATCTTGATCATTTGCACTCATTGTGGGACACACAATTGGTATCAGAGCATACAAAAGTTCAGAAATTATGATCTAATTCAAGGATTTTTGGTCGACATTTCAAGAACTCGCAAAGTTTCTGTGGAGATTTAAAGTTTCGCAATTTAGTGATGTTTTGAATCTAATTTTGGTGCTATAGTATTCGGTTTATCATCTTGAACACATTTGGTTTGAAATACTTTGTCTAATTCACATCCATTTAATGTGAATTTTGGATTTTGTAAGATTTCTGCTCGAGTCTGTAATCGTACTGTGTCTTGATCGAATTGTAATTTCTAGTGTTTTTGGTTGTAATCATTCTATTGTAATCTATTCGAGTTATGTTCTAGAAGATTTCTGCAAAGATTCAGATCGATTGGTGAAGTTTTTATCGAATTCGAGTGAAAAAGTTAAGTTTCTGTTCGAAAAGTGGAAGAACACGCAAGATCCAAAGAACTCGCAAAATGCTTCCTGAAGAACACGCACATCAAAGGATTTTGAAAAACATGAAGAACACGCAAGTAGTGGAGTGCGAGAAGTAGAAGCGCGCAAGTCTCTGTGTGCGAGTTTCTACTGTTCAATTTCTTTGTCTTGCGCGAAGTGGTTGATCTACGAGAAGTGATTGTTTGCGCGAAGTGAAAAGTCGAATTTTTTTCTAAGTTTCAAACGCGCAAACACATTATGCGAAGTGGCATCTCGAAGAACTCGCAAGTCATTGTATGCTCGAAGCTGAAACGCGCACGACTCGTCCTGCACGAAGCTCAAACTCACACATCCCTGTTTACGCGAAGTTCAAATCTCTTTGTTCTGCGAGTTCTGTACTTAGAGAATTTTCTGGGTTTTTCAGCTTTGACCAAGTTTGACTTTATTAGTCCAGTTTGTTTCTAAATTTTTGACGATCAATTCAAATCAGTGTAAAGCTCTAGATGACTTCCAAGGATGCACTCTCTATCGGTACAAATGTCAAACCTCCGGTTCTGTTCAAAGGCGAATATGAACAGTGGAAAGACCGATTTTTGGATTTTGTGGACAGACACGCCAATTGAGACAATATTCTGATGTCCATTATGGAAGGACCAATGATACCTTTAACCATGGAAATCCCAGATGATGAATCCTCTGACAGTGAAGATGGGAATATGGAAAGAGCACAAAAGACAAAGACAGTACCAAAGGATATTTCTCAGTATACTGAAGAGCAGAAAAACAGATATAAGGCTGACAAGCAAGCTAGATATCTACTCTTGCAAAGCATACCAAATGAGATCTACATCAAAATAGACAGCTACAAGGCAACAACTAAGAAGATGTGGGATCAATTGCAGAAAATGATGATGAGATCCAATGTTGGTAATCAAATGAAAGTGGCCAACTGCATCAATAGCTATGATGAATTTAAAGCAAAGGAGAATGAAAGTCTTGAGGACACTTATGATAGATTTGTTCTACTGTTGAATGAACTTGCTACGAATAAAGTGAAGAAGAAGAAGAAGATTGAAAACAAGGTCAAGTTCTTAAGCATCCTTCAGCCAGAATGGAAGAAACATACTCGAAGGATGAAATAGATGAAGGATCTCAGTGACATTCCATTGCATGAAGTATACGAGACGCTGCGACAGAATGAGGAGGAAGTAGAAGAGAAAAGAAAGAGAATGAAAAGTTTAATCAATTCGAAGCGCTTAAAGTCTAGAGACTTGTGCCACGACCTGAAGGTAAAACAATCATTGGTACGAAATGGGTTTTCAAAAATAAGAAAGATGAAGATGGTATCGTGATAAGGAACAAAGCAAGACTTGTTGCTAAAGGATATAGGCAAGAGGAAGGCATAGATTTCGACGAGACTTATGCTCCAGTTGCGCGTATAGAGGCAATCAAAATTTTTTTAGCCTACGCTGCACACAAGAACTTCACAGTATATCAAATGGATGTGAAGACTGCTTTTCTGAATGGCATTCTAAAGGAGGAAGTCTACGTCTCGCTACCTGAAGGTTTTGTCAATCCAGATAAACCAGATCATGTATACATTCTTGACAAGGCTCTTTATGGTTTGAAACAACCCCTCGCACCTGGTATGATGTTCTATCCAAATTCTTAGTCAAGTCGGGCTTTTCTAAAGGTAAAATCGATACTACTCTTTTCATTAAAAAGGAGAAAGTTGATATCATCTTAATTCAAATATATGTGGATGACATCATATTTGGTTTAACTAATCCAACGTATTGTAAGACTTTTTCAAACCTCATGGTGTCTAGATTTCAGATGAGTATGATGGGAGAGATGAATTTCTTTCTTGGATTACAAGTCAAACAATTTTCTACGAGGATTTTCATTAATCAAGCAAAGTACATTTATGATATTCTGAGAAAATTTAAAATGGAAAATTGTACTCCGATTGGAACCTCGTTGGCACCAAAAACTAAGATCGGAGCTGATATTTCGGGAAAAGTTGTCGATGTTAGAGCCTATAAAGGGATGATTGGTTCTTTGATGTGCTTGACGGCTAGTAGGCCAGATATTATGTTTTCTACGTGCTTATGTGCTAGATATCAAGCTTCACCTAAAGAATCCCATCTTTCAGCAGTAAAGCGTATATTTAGATATCTGAAAGGCACTGCAGATCTTGGTCTGTGGTATCCTAAAGATACAGGTTTTGAGCTCACAACGTATTCAGACACAGATCATGCAGGTTGTAGGTTTGACAGGAAGAGTACTTCGGGACACATACAATTCTTAGGCGATAAACTCGTGAGTTGGGTTTCAAAGAAACAACTGTGTATATCTACTTCAACAGTTGAGCCAGAGTACGTAGCTGCGGCTAGCTGCTGTTCTCAAGTGGTTTAGATGCGAACACAACTCCGAGATTATGGTTTCAAGTACAACAACATCCCGATCTACTGTGATTCAAAGAGCGCTATTTCAATATCTGCAAACCCTGTTCAACATACGAAAACCAAGCACATCAACGTGAGATATCATTTTATCAAAGATAATGTTGAAAAAGGTACAATCGAACTTTATTTTGTAAACACAGATTATCAAATTGCTGATTTGTTTACCAAGCCACTTGACGAAAAGAGATTTAGTTTTCTCATTTCAAAACTTGGTATGCTAAATCTCAAGACTTAATCTGTTGTTACCTAGTACAGTTTAGATTTTGTTATTTTTTCTTCATTTCTTTACTTTTAATCTGAAAGATATCTGCACTGAAAGGTTTGTTCATGATTTCAGGGGGAGTGTGAGACAAAGATAAGATGATCTACATTTTAGGGGAAGTTAGAAAATTTTGCATATTTCTTACACTAATATATCTTATGATGCATATTTTCAGGGGGAGTAAGGACATTGACTTCTGATTACATCTGATCAGAACTCGTTCTTAACAAGTTTTATTGATTTAATGTCTTTTATTTTTCAATAAATTTTTGTGAATAAAACTTTGTGCTTTGACGATTTTTGACTAAATGCAGATTTTGAGGGAGAGCTTACATGATCATATTCAATATGACTTTCGAGCTGACTTCATGAGATTTAAGCTGAGCGTAAGGATCATTCTAAATTTAATCTCATACATGTCTGAAAGAAGGACGACTTTCAGATATGAAAACATGTTCGTAAATGTTCAAACCACTTCTTTATTCTCAAAATGATTTCATGAATTTAGAAGTGTGATTTTAAATGTTTTCATATTATGAGCTTCATTATTAAACAAACCGTGTGTTTCCAAACATAAATACTTGTGTATTATTATTTCCATATACTTTCAATTATTCACACACACCGGTTTAGTATAGTATTGCTTATGTTCTTACCATGTCTCATATAGAAACATATTTTCGATGGTAAGACACCCTGTTTGAAATTCTTTGATATTTGAGCGATGATTGATTCATAAAGTTTCTTTCAAGAATGTCTATAATTGTTCTTATAGACAATATCCATTTTTTCATGACCTAAGCTTTGATTGTTAAATCATTCATTTTTTATCTTTTCATACAATGTCAGATTTTCAAACAAGTTTTTTGTATTCATTTCATTCTTTCAATATACTTGTTTCTGAGAAAATCTTTCATGATTAAAATGCTCAAATCTTCATGATTACATTCATGAGCATACATTTATCTGACATGTATTTCATTATGTGCTTTCACTGAAAAAGTTAAACCATCTGAGTAACATTTTGCTTATAGGACAACATGGGTTCATTGTATGAGAACTTAACAGAACGTCTATGGATTCACGATAACCAATGTTTCCTACCCAAGAAGTTAACCTTGAGTGATCGAGAGGCGAGGAGTCAAAATATCTGAGTGTGGGTATGTGTGATGAGGTAAAATAAAAAGAGAGTTTGGTTAGAAGTGAGTTTAAATGATAAAAAGAAAGAGGGTGAGAGATTAGAGTTAAAAGAATATCAAAACTCTGCATCAACTTTTTCTGAGTCGGGCAACCACATTACTGTTGTTTCACAATTCTTCGTGAACATCATTGAAACAGGCAACTAGCCCATGCCAACTCTTGACCTAACCCCACCAGCTACTCATCTTTTTCTTAAAAAGAATATGTTTCAATTTTTCTTGGGGATACAACACATAATCTATCTTTTTTTCATTTGGAAAATTTGGATATTGAAAAAGAAGGAAGTCTGCCCCACCTTCGCACTTCGATCATGCACAATTGAGTCTGTGTATTGCTGTTGTTGTCTCAATGATTTACACATTTTTGAGCCTATTACTAAAAACAATCATCATGCTTAATTCTTTCATACACAAGCACGAACACACAGATAATTGGTTTTTCTGTCTAAACGTTCATAGAATAATCTTGTGTTATTCGATGATTGAATGGAAGACCTGGGGGGTGAACATCAAAAAGTTCCTTTCTAATGTGTATTTGTTGCACACAGTGGCTTTGTGCTACTGACAGACATCTTAACTAATTCATTTGTTGATTCAGGTGTTACATTCTTGTGTGTTTGAATTTGAAAAGATTCGGATGAATAACTTATGAATTGACGGATAATCAGAAGCTCATGTGATACAGATAAATGGTCAGAAAAGATTAATAACATTTCTTGTTGAAATTGTGATGATTTCTCTGCTTTACATCATCAAAAAGGGGGAGACACTCAAGGAATGAAAAACAGTTATTGGAGAAGCTAACTTCATGAAATGATGTTTAGAGAAGAAATGTAAAAATTTGAAGAAAGTGTGTTGCAAGATTTTGTCAAAGAATGCAAGTTATGTGAATATTGCACAGTTCGGAATGAGAAAGTTCAAAGAATTTGGAAAGTTTGCTGAAGATACTGAAATTTTCTTTGAAAAATGTTTGCTGAAAAAAGTAAGCCAAGTGTGAAGATAATTTCTTTCTGAGGTCTGAAAGAGGTTTCTACAACCTTTGGGGGAGATTGTTAAAGATTCTTGAAGAGCATACTTACTGACTTTGGGGAGATTGCTGAAAGATAATTTTGCTTATCCGAAAGGAGGTGATGATTTGTTTCTAAATCAAAGGGGGATATTAAACTTGTTGAAAGAAATCTACAAAGGGGGAGATTGTATTGCATATCTTTTGGAAGATGATCTTGAATCCAAAAGAGGAGATTGTTAGTGCATAAATATATGTTGGATACAAGATCATGAAGAATGAAGATAAAAGTCAAGTCAAAGAGCTCAAGTCAACTCTCAAGTTAAGTCAAAGTCTTTGTAATAAAGTCATAGTCAAAGTTAGTCAATGTTGTAAGCGTTTTAGTGTTGTAAGAGTTTTTAGTTATAAGTGTTGTTTTTCTGTTTGTAGACTCATATGAGTAGAAGAAAGTTAGATGCGCGTATTATGTTAGAGAGAGAAATATTCAAGAGCCTGTTGTAATCGAATTTGGTTGAAATAGAAATTGATTGAATTCGTATTAGTTTGTCATCTTGATCATTTGCACTGATTGTGGGACACACAGATAGTTAAGAAGACGGTTCCTATATAAATCAAATGCACAAGATTCTCAAGGGGAGAGTTCGTTCGAAGTTTCATATAAGACATACGAAAAGCTCTCATCAATTTACAAGTTCTTTTACTTACGATCATAATGGTAACTTTCCTTCTTTATATCACTGTCATAAAAGAACGACGTCCCTAATTGACGTCCATAGTAGATCGACGACTTCTATTGTTGTCAACGGTTTTTTCTATTGGGTTTCCATGTCACAAATTCTTCTGTCTTCTTTATTTTCTTGCAATTGTCGTCTGTATTTCGTAGAATACCGTCTTTAGTTGTTAAAGCTCCACAATCGACTTTAAATTATTCTTAAGTGTAATTCTTGGCTTAAACAGAGTATTTCATTCTTTTCATGAGAATCTTGATTTTTCTCTTAAAAGAATGACATAAAATTCTATTTTATATTTTTTTAAGAAAGATAATAAATTTTAGAAGAGAGAAAATTTATAATCAAATAAAATAACAAAATATAAAAGAAATATTATATTATTTAATAAAGTAAAATTAATTTTTTTTACAAAAACACTGAAATGCCCTTGTTCTAACGAAGAAAATAAACAAAGTTAACGACCAATGACAACTTTCAAAGCAAAATGAAAACTATACGCGTTTGGTTTGCGGGATTGGAATTGATTTGGAGGGATTTGGATATCAAATCAATTCTAATCCTACGTTTGGTTTGCAGGAAAGGATTTCGTTGACCGGATTTCAAATCCGTTGACCATTTTAAAATCCCTCATATGATGGATTTGGAAATCTTTGGCATTGGGCCTGGATTTTAAATCCAAATCCGATGGATTCTAAAGCGTGATCCAGACTTCAAATTGTATCGATCCAAATCCGACGTTTATCAATAAAAAAAAATTCTTTATAAAACATATAATTTATAAAAAACCTCAATCCTACAAACCAAACAAGACTTGTAAAGGAATGGATTTGAAATCCATTCCAAATCCTACAAACCAAACACATGAAGGGATTTCAAATCCCTCCAAATCCAAATTCCTCCATGAAATTCATTCCATTTCATTCCAATCCCGCAAATTAAACGCACCCAAAGGATGATTTATAGACTTATCTAAATTCAGATCCTATTTTCAAACTTTTTACTAAACATCAAGGACCAAAATTGAAGTTTACTAAAAAAAATTAATAAACTAACAAATAACAAAGATGCTGTACAGCACCTCCGGTTGGTGCTTTTATAAAAATGAATAGAAAAAGGTTAAAGTAAAACAAAGATCTTCATAGGAAAGAGAGGAATATCAAAGTGGTACAAGGTTGTTGGCCATGCCATGCCCCCCAATCGACATAAATTAAAACTAAATTATTGCATCAATAAAAATGATTCCTCTCTTAATTTAAAACTAAATTATTCCGATAGAAAGTAAAGTTATCGTCAGAAGTGTAAGAAGAGATCTGGATTATTGGATCAATCCTAAGTTAAGATCAACACTATTGAAATGCACCGAGATGTACCAGATCAATTAATGTAAGAATCGCAATTTATGGGTGGGGTGAGATTAAAAGTGATTAAGTGTCGAGATTCCTACTTACGCTTTCCACCTTAACTCTCTTTCTCATACGATCCTTCATTTGTATATATATATATATATATATATAGAGAGAGAGAGAGAGAGAGAGAGATGAAAGATCATGCGAGAAGTAAAACATTTCGCGAGAAGTAAAACATTTCGCGAGAAGTGTGATATCATATATGATTACACGACATGTGGGTGTGTTTAATCATATGTGATTAAAAGTCTATGTATTGACAATGTAACATGTGTTTAATCATATATGATTAAGCATATGTATCATATGTGGTATCACATTTCTTGTCTTCTTACAAAATGTTAAGCCTCTCGTTTGAACATGTCCCATATATATATACAGGTAGAGGTTCAAACGAAAATAACGTAATTTTACGAAAACAAAAAAAATACCCTCATCAAATGTTATAATACATTAAGGGACCTCGTGGTGTGCGGGGCATTACAACAAAATTGAGTTTGTAGGACGTCTCAAGTGTTCTACTAGAGTGCCTTATAAGACTTAACTTTGTAGGACCAAAAAATAAAGTGTTTTATCTAAAAGTGTTACGATAAGTTTATAGGATGCTTTTAGGCGCCGTAACAAGTTTTGTTAGGATCTTTTTAAAATAAAGCATCATATTAGTCATTTTATAGGATGCTAATGAAAAAAATGTCCTATAAACACAAATGTGTCATATAAAAAAATGGGTTTATAGGACATTTGTTAAAAATGCCCTATAAAATAGTTAATAGAACATTATATTTCAAAAAGGTCCTAAAAAATTTATTACGACACCCAAAAGCGTTTTACAAAGTTATTGTAACACTTTTAGATGACACTTTATTTTTGGTCATAAAATTAATTCCTATAAGCACTCTATTAGGACACTTGAACACTTTAGGCGTCCTATAAAATCAATTTTGTTGTAGTGGCGACTTAGGTTGCGCCATAAGTCACTCGTGTCTATGATTTAGTATAACAAGTGATGGACTACAACTTCATATGTGATTGACTATAGTAAAAGGGTGCTATCGCAATTTTGTAAAATGAATGTGTTTTCGTGTGATCCATTCCCTATATATATATATATGTATATATATATATAGGGGGCCTTTCATGGGAGACCCTAGTATTTTGTGGTAACCATGAGATTCAATCTCATCCATCCATTTAATTAATCAAGGGTCTAAAATAACTAATATAAATAATACTTAAAAAAAGAATTTTATGCCACTAAATTAGGAAAAAGGGGTAAATTTGTCAAAAAAATATTATAATTAAGTGTGATCTAATTTTGGGCGTTCCGATAATTATGGCATGTAATCAATTGTGATAATCTCAAAATATTGAAATTGTATACATATTTTCTTGATGATATAATAAACCGTGTTACACTGTGGTCTTACAATTTTAAAAGGAAACGAGTTTTGTTACAGCAAATGGGATGTGATACACTATGATCATCTTGCAAAAATCTGATCTCCTTGATGATACAGTTTTAAAAGAACATTGTGTTACACTGTGATTATTATTATGATGCACTCAAAGAACATTATGTTACACTATGATTAACATTGTGTTACACCGTGATTAACATACAAATGTGATACCCATTATGATAAGACGGTAATACCAACTGTGGTACCACTATGATAATTGATATCAACTGTGTTACATTGTGATTACCATACAAAATCATAATCAATGGTAACTATGAGAACCGACTATTTTGTGGTTTCCATTATTTTCTTGTATATGGTTTCATATATGTATATATAGGGTGATACCTTGTGATTGGTTGAATAATCTTGGGTTAACTATTCTTGTTAAGGCAAACCAACAACAATGAAGATGAATATTTGAAGGTGCACATCCTGAAGATGATACACAGGTGTTGACTATCACCTGTTAGAATGTGTTTACGAAAAAAGAGCTTACATAAACCCATGTACCACGTCTTAACACGTAAAAATAAAAATAAACTTCCATCTAATTTTGCATACAAATATGTAACAAAAATAGGTCGATTTATGTAACGATAACATAAATTGCTATATGAATACAAATTCAAAAAACATAGAAATCCTCCAATGGAATTGTTTTAGTTGAAACATAACACCATGTAAAACCCGATGTAGCATAGAATATCACAAATCATATTTGCAACACAACTCATATCCCATAAGTTTCACAATGTATCACAATGTGTGACTCAATGTGACATCTATTTGCAACATGTATCATATTCGATCAATTTCAATCGGTATGCAGAAACTGAAGAACTTGCATGTAGTTTCATCATTCACATTGTTGGAATAAGGTAGATAGCATCCATCGTTGTCGACGCCAAATGATAGACTATCATCTAACAACTGAAATCCATCCCTCTTTCCTGATTGAAAAAAAACATCTCTCTGTAATTGATTGACTAATACTTCCTGTGGTTTGTAAGGTGAAAATCCAGAATCAATCAATGATAAATTAAATATTTTGTTTCCTTCATTATCTCAACCAACAAATTATGAGATATTCTGATTTTGATAATTTGATTTGGTCTAAATGAATTTTAAACATTGTATCGTCTGCATTCATCCCTTCCATCGTTGACATTGTGTTTTTAGCCTGCAATTCTATTCCTTCTTTATTCATCTCGTTCTATGTCATTCAATGGATATATATATATATATATATATATATATATTCCCCTTCATTTACAAACCTAATAATTCGTACAAACTTACAAACCAATTTATATGTATTTTTTCATATATGAAATAACATGCGTGATGAAAATGTATTGTTTATATGATATTGTTTCATATTGAAAAATTCAAGAATGCTTTTTAGGATTTATTGAGTTTGTAAATAATTATGTGTGTATGTGAGTAGGAAGGGATAGTTAAAAAGAAAACTCTAAAAAAAAAAAGAATAAGGGAAACCATTTGCACCATCGATCTACTTTAATTGGACGGTGTCAATAATATGGGAGGTTACATTTTGACAAAACTAAATCCACAATTATATGGACGATTACATTGATCACGAGTAATCTTTTTTTTAGATGCAATAATTGATAGGGGTTCACTTGTTCTTCTTTTGTTTGGGTTCTCTCTTGAATCTCTCTTTATGTGTTTGTGTATGTATGTATGTATGCACGCATACATTATGTATGCATGTATGTGTGTGTGTATGTGCATATATATATATATATATATATATATAGGGTCCCCTTCATTTGCTAACCACGGCATTGGTGCTAACCGTGCTAACCAATTTTCAACCAATCATAATCATCCTAGAGTTTATGTCATCAAAGGGTAATATGGTCATTTCATAATTCATGCATATTTAATGTATTTCCATATTTCAAAAAGTTATTAATATGGTAGTTATCTAAATATTAAATATAATATTTAATATTTAATGTATTTCCATATTTCAAGGAGTTATTAATATGGTAGTTATCTAAATATTAAATATAATATTTAATATTTATTAATATGGTAGTTATCTAAATATTAAATATAATATTTAATATTTAATGCATTTCCATATTTCAAATAAGTTATTAATATGGTAGTTATCTAAATATTAAATATAATATTTAATATTTAATGTATTTCCATATTTCGAGTGTGCATATATGCATGTCTAGATGTCAATGTGTATATCAACCAATGCAGAATAGATCAGTTGATATGCACATATGCACATATACAACATGTACATATTCACAATACTCAATGTGCACATATTCATATTAGATATTAGTGTGTAGATATGCATATGCTCAATATGCACATATGCATATGCTCAATATGCACATGTGCATATTAGATACCAATGTACACATATGCATATAATATTTCAACAAACATATGCATATATGCACTGTATGCAAGTGTGCACATATGCACTATCAAAGAGATCATTAGTTCATTGCAAATTAATGACATGAATTCCATGAATAAGCACAAAGGTGTTCGTATTTTATTGATTAGCAGAGTTTGATAATCTGAATCGATTTTTTGTTTTCTTGGATCTCATCCGTGGATGCCCTCCATCATCATCTTCACACTGGATGCCGCCATGGATGAGGTGAGTAGAACAATTTCTTGAAATCGAAAACAACAGATTTCCTGAAATCGTTTCCTCCAAATCGAAAACAACAATAGTTTTTTTTAATATTGATTGATTTCTCAAAAAAAAGAAAAGGGAGCATAATAAAAATAATCTCATATAATTTCATCCCAAAATAATCAATATGAAACGAAAATATAGAACAACAAAACCAAAAACACAACTTCATTTAAAAAAAAATTATCTTTAATTTGTTCAACCTAGTGCAATCAATCATATATATACAAAATTACTAATCTGCGCTTTGAAGCAAACAAAACATTCATTCTTTCGCATTACTTGAAACGAACCGGCTCCTCCTTTATGGTATCCAGAAATGGCTTCCGTAATCGGAAAACCGCTAACTAAACTCCGCCACCTCCATCACCAACCTCGCCTGCTCCGTCCCATCACCACCACCACCCTGCACCGGATATATCTTCCCCGAAATCCTCTTCGGTGCGCTATTCGCCGACATCCAAAAACCGCCATATCCGCCGACGTGATCATCGAATTCACCCTCCTCATCGGAAACATAATATATACGATTCCAGATCTTCATCGGCAGAGAGAGGCAAAAAACAACTGTTGATATTCAACGACTGTGAGTTTGACGGAATCCTGAAATTGGTGGATTTCTCCGGTGAGGAAAATAACTCTAGCTTCTTTGTTGCTCTTCATTCTAGAATGAAATCCCTAATTAAATGGGATTTTAATATGGTAGGGCGTGTGTTGAATGAAATCCCTAATTAAATGGGGTTTTAATATGGTAGGGCGTGTGTTTCCCTAAAATAATGGGATTGTATTTTTACTATAATACCCTTGTGCATATATACAATGTATTCTTATAAACCGTTTTGAATATTTTATTTTAATTAAAAATCAATTAATTATGGACCATTGATCTCCTCAATCTACGGTTGAGATTGGTTAGCACGGTTGGCACAAATATCGTGGTTAGCAAATGAATGGACCTCTCTCTCTCTCTCTCTCTATATATATATATATGTATATATATATGTATATATATATGTATATATATATATATATATATAAAAGTTTGGGATAATACGAGAGTTTGTGAGATCCGTGAGATAAGCTTGGAGCTATTGTGAGTTGATCTTGTCGTATCTACACAGCAGAACATTGAACTTTTACAGGACCAAACATTCATTTGAGAAAAAATCGAGCGTCACATGAAATAATCGAACAGTCATATCAAAAGCATGAAAAACATAGTGAACCTTCATAGAAAAACACATCAAACATTCATAGGAAGTACACAACCAATCTTCACAATGATTTGATGGGTCTCATGAAAAGTGGTTGGTCTCACCTAGTGGCGGATCTAGAAACTTAGGTGACTGGGGTCAAACTTAGGTGTGTCAAAAATTTTCCAAAACCGAATATCCATCGAAACTAAAATGGTTTTGGGTTACTTGGTTTTCGGGTTAAACATTTCAAATTCAGTTATTCTTTTAGTATTTTGGTTAAACCGAAAAGCAAATTATACCATGATTTTATATATTTTATCTCTACATAATTGGTTTGAGTATATAAAATAATTGACATACAATAAACTAGTTTATATTAAAGCTAAAATAACAAGACGTTGAGATGAATTTAATAATATAATACATAAAAACTAGATATTGAGATAGCTAATATTGAAGTATATTTAAAAGATAATACACAATACATTGAGATGAATTTGTTTCTTTTGATTTTGGTGGAAATATAATTAAATGTGTAGGGTCTTGTAAAAATTGAATTTGGCGTTCTTTCATCATTGAACCAAACCATTTGTGAAGGTAAAATAATTTTTTTAAGCTAAATTCGGCTTTTTAAACTTTTGACCGGGGTCAAGAGACCCCACTAGTTTGCATGTGGCTTTGCCAATTCATGGGAACCTAATCTTATGTACATGTATGTATATATATGGTTATATATTAGGGGGTGTTTGGTTCGCGGAATTGGATGGAATTCAATGGAATTGGATGGAATTCAATGGAATTGGAATGTCCAAATCCATTGACCAAATTCCAAAGTCTTGTTTGGTTCACATAATTAAAACTAAGGAATCCTGCGGATTCCATCAAATTCCTTCAAACACGGATTTCACAATTCCACGGGGTATCCTGTGGAATTCATTTTCTTTCCAACAGATTCCAATTCCAATTCCAATTGCATCCAACCAAACGCGACCAAAATGTGTGGTCAAATTCCATCAAATTCCAATTCGATTTCATTCAAAGTCAAATTCCTTGATGAATTCCAATTCCATCGAATTCCATTCCAGGAACCAAACGCCACCTTAGTTGTACATGTGTATCCGTATAATGAAGCAAAATCTAAAATTTTACTGTAATGAGAATGAAAAATTAAAAAAAAAACTCTCATTTAGAAAGGAAAACCAAAAATTATGTTTGGAAAAAATAGAAAATGCAAGTGATGGTCAAAAAAATCCTAAAAAGGTATATTGATTAGGGGTGAGCATTGCAAGCGGGTATCCGTCTTTGAAACCGGAATTGCTTCGTAATTGTCGGTTTTGTAACTGGAACCGATGATATCCGTTCCGGTTCCTAAAATATGGAACCGATCGGGACTGATTCCGGTTCTAAGTTTTTTGGAACCGTTAATCACTGGGTACCCATTGGGACCGTTTGTAATATATATTAGCATCAACTAATTTTAATGACGTGAAGTGTTTTGAAAGTACCGTTTATAGTATTTATTTGTTTGGAAACACCGTTTGTAAATTTATTTGTTTTGTAAGCATCGTTTATAGTATTTATTATATTTTAGTTTTTATCATATTAGTTTTCACGTTTGTAGTATTTATTCATTTACGTTGGAACTTTGTAATATATTAATATTTACTTTTTTATAATATGAATGATAAAAAAAATTTAAAAATTAAAGCGGGTACCCGGTACCGAAATAGGAACTGACAGTTCCGGAACCGGTTCCTAAATATAAAGAACCGGTGTAACTGGTTCCCATCCCTTCATTCCAGGAACCGTTAGTTCCGGTTCCGAAAATTTTGAGCGGATACCCGCCTTTACCCCTAATATCAAACTTTATAAAATTCTTATTTTATTCGTTACTTCGTATAACTTGTGTAATTCAAATAATTACAATTTAAATGTATTAGATTAAAAAATAAATTTGTTATTTATTTTAATTATAATAATAAACAAGCTAGCCATCCAAAATCTTGATTCTCCTTTCCACAACCCAAACTATTATATTAATGATTTGTATTTAAAGTTTAATGAGTTATGTACTCTTTAAATTTAAGAATTTGAGTAAATGTTTTATAATATAATATAGATGATCTTTTAGGTAATGTTATATGTCCTTTTTTTCTTTTTTAATGTCAGAATTAAGTTAAATCATGTATGAAGAATGTAAAAAAAAATCTTGATGTTGATATGTGTGATAAGAAATATATGTTATGTTTGGCAAACTAGCTGATAAGCTAGCTAATGAACAAATCATGTTTGATAAAAATTAGCTGATAAACATGTAAAATGACCAAAAATGAAATCTTGAAAAATTAGTCAATTACAATATTTCATTATCTGTACTATACTATAAGTGTACTCGCGCAATGCATACATCTCGACTTTAGTGTTTCATTTTATTTTTTTGTCTTTGTCTATTTTATAATACGGATTTGTGTGTTTTGAAAAAACGATAATGTTTTTTATAACATTTAATCTGCTTTTTAATTTTAATTTAATTTAGGTTTAATAATGATGTAATTTATTTTAGGTTTAATAATATAATGCTTTTTTATAAAAAATAATTAAGCGTTCTGTTAGAATTCAATGATTAATTCTAATTATATTTTAGATTTTTTATATTTAAAATGAGATGTTTATTCTGTATTTGATTATGTTTATCAGTTAGTCATGAATTCAAAAATGCATGTTTACAATGTTGTACTCATGCATCATTACTTGTAATGTTAAATTTTAAATAATATGCATCAATAAACAATATTTGATGCATAAAAATTTGTCTTTAAGTGTTTTTCTCAAATGATTTATAATAGATTATAAAGCATTTGTTTCAATGTCTTAAAAACAACTTCTTAAGAATTATGTAATACTACTATTTAATGCTAAATTACTTAATTTTCAACTTAGCAAGTAAATGATGTATGAGTACAACTTTTTAAAGTTGTATTTTAAATTCATAACTAACTAATAAACATAATCAAATACAAGATAAAAATCATATTTTAAATATAAAGAATCTAAAATATAATTAGGATAATCATTGAATTTTAACAACATACTTAATTCTCTTTTTTTATAAAAAATTATATTTTTAGACCTAAAAAATTACATCATTATTAAACCTAAATAAAATTAAAATAAAAAATAATTAAAGAAATTTATAAAAAAAACATTATCGCTTTCACAAAACCACACAAAATTGTATTATAAGATCGATAAGACCAAAATAAAATGAAACATTCAAATCGAGATATATCGCGTTGCATTGTGCGAGTACATTTCCAGTATAATTAAAACAAATCTCTAATAATATAATATGTTAACTAATACAAATTGATTATTAGTATATATTATAAATCTTGGATATGTTAAAACAAATTTTAGAAAAATCTATTGATTTATGATTTTAAATAATCATTACATATAATATGAATAAAAACAAAATTAGTCAACATCACATATCCTAATTAATTAATAATTTTTCCAAAAAACATAGTTAATAATTAAGTTAAATATTTTATTAAAATCATTTAACACGGTTTTATTATCTATAAAACAAAATAATTATAACTTTAATTCTTATGTAACTTATATAAACATGTCTAGAACTGTTATATTTATAATTGTTTTTTGATAACTAAATATATTAAATAATAAGATAAAAATAATTGATATAATTAATGATTATTCTAAATAATTAATGTTAATATATAACTTATAACTAAAATTATTTTATAATTAATAATTATTAATATTATTAATAATTAATTTTTATTAATATTTATTTATAATTAATAGTAGTGAATACTAGTTAGTATTAATGAGGGTTATAAATGAAAAAAAATGACAATAATCTCCTAAAACGTTATTCTAAGTAGCTTTTCAGTAAATTACTTGATAAATTAGCTTATATCCATCTAAACATATATACTCAAAAAATGACTTAGGGGTTGTTTTGTTTTTTTAAAAAACCTCTAAATGGCTCTGAAGTCTGAATCAGACCTTTTTACACACCACCTCTTATTAATCATAACTAAAATAAGACTTCAGACTTTAGACCTCTTAAAAAACAAACGACACCTTAGTAGATAGAGGTGCATTTAACAAAATATAAGGTTGCAATTAAACTTTTTATATATTAGGTAATTAAGAAGGGAATTAGTAATTTAGTTTCGAGTATATTAATTGGACATGGATGTACGGTTATCATAGGTTGCGTTTGGTACGCAGACAGGATAGGACATGATTGGACTGGACAGGGTACTGGACAGGACGGGATAGGACTGGACAATTGTTCGTCTGGTGTTTGATACGACTAGGACCGGATAGAACATGACTAGACAAATTGACTCTCAAAGTTGTTTTGATGATTTATATATCATATACTCCATCCGTCCCAAAATAAGTGTCCACATTTCTATTTATATTTGTCCCAAAATAAATGTTAACTTTCAAAAAGTAGATAACTAAATTTCCACATGTACCCTTAATTATTGTACAAATATACAAGAGTTGTGAAGGAAGAGAAACATTAAATAAGGGTAAACATGTCATTTGGTAACAAAAACGTGTAATAATTATGCATGTCTAAAACTGTGTGCCAAGTCAATTGTGGACACTTATTTTGGGACACAGGGAGTAATAGTTATAAAGGACAAAAATAATGTAAATATTTAAATAATTTAATTTATAAGCATTTGTACACAATTTTTAAATACATAAATAATAATACGAAATTTGAATGAAGAATATGATATAATTGATGGTAGTTCGAAAAAAACTCGAAATTTGGATGAAGAATCCGATATAATTGGCGAAGGCACAATGAAGGTTGTTGCAGCTAGAGGTAGAGGCAACAGTGATGGTGGCCGGTGAATGACGGTAGTTGTGGAGGACGTGAAGAAGGTGTATAGTGGTGGTGGAGGAGGTAGTTGCGACTGATATGGCGGAGGTATAGGTAGTAGTGGGTGGCGATGGGTGGTGGTGATCGGTGGAGGTGGTTGAAGATGTTAGTAGTGGTGGCGATGCACAATGGTTGTGGAGGTGGTGGAGGAGATTGTTGTAGTGGAGAAAGATGTGGAGGTGGGCGACGGTGGTTGGCGGTTTTCATCAGTGGCGGCAGCAGTGATGGATGGTGGTGATCGCCAAAGATGGATGTGGAGGTGGAGGTGGAGGTGGAGGTGGAGGTGGAGGTAGTTGACGATGATAGTGGTGGTGACGATAGGCGGTGGTAAAGGAGTTTCTTGTAATGGAGGAAGGGGTATAGGTGGTCGACGTGGTTGGCGTTGGCTATCGGTGGTCGTCGGTGGTAGCAGCGGCGATGGGTGGTGGTGAGCGGTGGAGGTGGTTGACGATGGTAGTGTTGGTGGCATTAGACGGTGGTCATAGAGGTGGTGGATAAGGTTGTTGTAGTGGAGGAAAGGGTGGAGGTGGCCCACGGTGTTAGCGGTGGCTACGGGTGGCCGCCGATGATGGTGACGACGATTATGGGTGGTGGTGACCATTAAAACAAATACCATATTAGGTTTATATATAAATTTTTAGTTTCTATCTCAGCCTTATCGCATGTTGTTCCACGTATTTTGGTGGAACAAAAAAAAACCTTTTTTGTCACATATTGTCGCACCTTGTCCCTGTCTCATGTCGCGCCAAACGTGAGACAGTGATTTTTGTCCCATGTACCGAATGCAGCTTTAAGGGCACTTGTTAATACTATATTGTTTAATATGTATCACGTTTTTTTCTGTGAAAACACAAATTCATATTATATAGTCTTTTTCTTCTAATTCTTTCAAATTTAATCATTCAAAATTTAAAACCTAGGAGCGTAAATGTATGAAAACCCCTTATTTAATGAAAACCGTAAAAATCATGATAATTCTTGTAGCTTAAAGTATTGTTTTTAAACCTGTAAATTATCTTTAGGTTCGAGAAGTTGAAACGATGATGCTATGTTTAGGTTGTACTTCCAAATAAACTTATATTTCCCATCCTAATTTTCAAACTTACATCGCATCTTTAGGTTCGGGAAATTGAAATTCACTGCAATCACAACAATAAAAACGAAGATCTAGAGAAGAAATATTTAGATATATATACTTCAAAATGTAACTACAAGTATATTTTACAAAGGATTTTATGACAAAAGGCTAATGCATTACTAAAGGTTTGAGTGAGAATGAAAACTTTGAAAGATTTAACACCATATTTTGTTGGAAAATTTTAGTAAAAAAATATGGGTTTTTACTAACTTTGGACACAATTAAATACATGTATATGTATTGTATATATCTAACTCTTCGTGGGTTTGTGTTCTCCTATATGAGAGCTTCGAAACGATATATTGTGTGTCCAAAACGAAATATATGAATGAGATATCGATGCTCAAAGTTGAGTGTTTGGGATGAAATTAGCAAAAGTCAAGTGGTGTGGGAATGTGTCCCACATAGGAAGGAGGAACAAAACTTTTGTGGTTTATAACCATGAATGTGGGAGGGACTTACAAGTCTTTTGTTTGGTTTTACTCCAACACCTACCCGTGCAGAAGGGGGTGCCGATTGAGACTTTCGTAGGCGGACTTGTGTGTGGGCGCGACCTACGAACACGAATGCCGCTCCCAAATCTTGTGCTCGCACAACTTGGTTTTTGCGAAATTTTTGTTTTGATCCAGTGCATTGGGCGAGTTATACCGCGGGTTTACTCGCGACATGCACTGGAGTGTGTACAAAACAGTGAACCACGCGGGTTAGGCCGCGGGCTTACCCGCGCCGTAAGCCGCGACATGCACTGTCTTAAAGACAAGAAACAGTGCACCATGCGGGTTGTGCCGCGGGTTTACCCGCGTGGCAAGTTACGACATGCACTGTTGCAGAATCCGTTTTGTAACTCTCGATTGATACTCATTGATGTATAAGATTAATATGATTAATGGTAATTAAAATTAATTTTAATTACTGATTAATTTTATATTAAGTTGTCGGTTTCGATATCGAGTATATAATGGGAGTCCGGGTTCATTCCTCAAAACACCGAACACACCGATATACCGAACGACTCACACTATTCTCCGAAAAATCTCTATTGCATACGTTTCTCTCCAGCATTTTCAGGCAAGTGGTTATATCCGGCAGTTCAGCTGCTTTGGCTGTTGTACCTTGGGAACAGACGACGAATCTGTTTAAGGGAATCGTGTTACACACGAGCCTCAACTTCCGTTTAATTTCCTTTTTCTCTTCTCTATAATCGATTTGTTAAGAAAATCATCAGTTGATTGTTTTATCGATTTCTTAAAATCATTAGTTGATTTATTTACTCGGATTTAAAATCATTTGTTGATTTATTTTGTTTTATTATATGTATTAATAAAATACATATAGAGGGAAAATCCAACATATTTGGCAAGTGACAACCATAAGTATGTTAATTTTTTAAGCTTATTGAAAAAGTTTTGTTTGGTAAGTCATAATTTAGATTTTTGAAAAACTACTTCATATAGCGTTCCAACAAGCTTCATGGGGTCTTTTCACCCTTTTCCAATTAGTCATTTATATTTTAGAATTGAGTAATTTTTGAACATATCCTTTTATGTTATTTTATGTTATCACCTAACTTATCAACTAATTTTTAGCATATGCGAATAGTTTATTAGCTATCTTATTAGCCAAGACTTAAGGGTTGTTTGATTGGTTTTCCATTAAGTCATGTATGAATAAAGCCGTTTGTGTGGATAAATCTGCTTGTAAAGATTGAGAAAGTTTTTGCTTGGGTGGATTTTTTCATAATGGAAGAGTTTGTTTTTTAATTGGGAGGGGCATGTTTGAAAAAAAATCTTGGCTTTTGCATAAAGTTTTCCTATAGAAGCTTACTGAATAAACCATTTTCTATATCATTAAGCCACTACCAAACAATCATGTATAACCAAGGTTCAAAATGGCGTGAGACGTGGCGTGGCGGCGATGTCAAGTCTTAAGCCTTACACCACCATGGCGAGGACGTGACGTTTTTCAAGGCGTGACATAAGACGACAAATTTGTATGTCATATTCAAAATTATATATATATACACGTATATGTTTATATATATATATATATATATATATTATTCTAATCAAACAATGATATTAAGAAATGTATATTCATATTGGAAGAAGAAAAATCATATAAATAACTAGTATAAAAATAGTTTTCGATTGAATATTTAAAATAGAACTTAGAAAAATAATTTTACAACTTCGTTTTAATCATGAGTCCATAACATTTATGACTTCGTGAAAATGTGAGTGATGTGATTAGATAAAATCTATAAAGTGTTAAATCTAAAGTTAAAAAATGTAAAAACACAAAAGATAAAAAATAAAAAAATAAAAAATTGAAAAAAAATCATGTCTTAGAAAAAACACGCACCATGGCGCGCCGTGGCACACCTTAAGGCGCCATAGCTTTACCTTTTAAATTAAGCAAATCTCTTTCTGTTGCACCTTTTGATTTGATTCATTCTGATGTATGGGGACCATCTCCCGCTCCTACAAAAGGAGGGTCTCGATATTATGTCTCTTTTATTGATGATTATACTCGATTTTCTTGGATTTTTCTCATGAAACATCGCTCCGAATTCTTTGATATTTATTGTCGTTTTCAAGCATATGTTAAAACCCAACATAATTCTGTGATTAAATGTTTCCGATGTGATTTGGGAGGTGAATATACTTCCAATAAATTCTGTGAATTACTTGCTTTAGATGGAACTATTTACCAGACCTCTTGTACAGACACTCCTGAGCAGAATGGTGTTGCTGAAAGAAAACATAGACATATCCTTGAAACCGCTCGCTCTCTCTTGTTGTCTTCTTCGGTTCCTAATCAATTCTGGGGAGAAGCTGTTCTTACTGCTGTCAATCTGATCAACAAAATTCCATCCTCAATCACTTCAGGTTTATCTCCCTTTGAAAAACTTTATGGTTGTTGTCCTGATTATTCTTCTTTACGTGTCTTTGGTTGCACTTGCTTTGTTCTTCGTCCACATGTAGAGCGTGATAAGTTATCTTCTAGATCTGCTGTCTGTGTTTTTCTTGGTTATGGTGACGGACAAAAAGGTTACCGTTGTTTTGACCCTACCTCTCAGAAATTATATGTATCTCGTCATGTTGTGTTTCTTGAGCATATTCCTTTCTATTCCATTCCCATAAATGCACACAACTTGACAAAGTTAGATGTATTTAATATTGATCCATTCTCTGAGCAAGTAGACTCTACTCAAATTCCAGATAGTTCTCCAACCGAAGAAAATGCTACTGGTACTCCAATACCTGACATAGTTGCCCCTCCTCCTACTACTGTCACTTAAGATGCACCTGAGACTGTGAATCCTCCTCGATAATCCCAACGCCCTCATAAGTCCACTCGTCTACCAGAATTTGTTTATTCTACTTATTCTCCCTCTTTTACTTCGTTCTTAGCTTCTATACACTCTCTTTCTGAACCTTCCTCTTATAAAGAAGCAGCTACTGACCCTCTTTGGCAGCATGCTATGAGTGAGGAACTCTCTGCTTTGCAAAAGACCCATACTTGGGATTTGGTTCCGCTTCCTAACGGTAAGCGTGCTATTGGTTCCCGGTGGGTCTATAAAATCAAGACCAAATATGATGGATCCGTTGAACGTTACAAAGCCCGTCTTGTAGCTAAGGGCTTTACTCAGGAATATGGCTTGGATTTTGAGGAAACTTTTGCTCCTGTAGCCAAAATGACTACAATTCGCACACTTATAGCTGTTGCTGTTGTTCGTAAGTGGAATATTTCACAAATGGATGTTAAGAATGCCTTCTTGAATGGTGACTTAAATGAGGAGGTATATATGGTTCCTCCTCCCGGTGTTCCTCATAAAACTGGTGAAGTTTGCAAGCTTAAAAAAGCATTATATGGGCTTAAACAAGCCCCACGAGCTTGGTTTGAAAAAATTTCTGATGTTATTTTGTCTCTTGGATTTTCTGCAAGTGAACACGACTCTGCTCTCTTTGTCAAGCATACTTCTGCAGGTTGTATATTGCTTTCTTTGTATGTTGATGATATGATCATCACTGGTGATGACCTTCAAGGAATTAATGCCTTAAAGTCAGAATTAGCTGCACAATTTGAGATAAAGAAATAAAAACAAAAATCACCAGCATTTCATCTCATAAGATCTGTGTTGTAGGTTATCATTGTTAGTCATAAGATGTATGTCATAGACTATCATCGTTAATCAACGAATTCGTTAATTAAGGTCGCTTAAAAGCAGACATCTCCCAAATCCTAAACATTTGTATAGTCTATAACCCTCAGTCGAACTCTCTATCCTTTTCAAGTAGGTAGCAGATGTGAAGAACAAATTAGCAGATGTGAAGAACAAATTAGCAGATCCAATAGCTATTGATCCACCCAAGCAACAACGATGAGGAGCGAAGCAAAGCAGTGATGAGGAGCAAAGCAAGAACACGTATCTACCCTTGAACTCAAGCAACAACGACAAAGAGCAAAGCAACATAGGCGAAACAAGAATAACGTCTCTACTCTTGATCCTGTGATCATTTTAGTAATGTTTTTTCCGATTTGAATTTAAAAAATTGGACAACTTTTAGTGAATGTTTCATAGCATATCTCAAGGACTAACAATACAAAAATTGACTTTCATAGACTATTTTGAAAATCGTTACTATAACCTTTGAGTATTGTAACATAGTAACACTTTTTAATAAAACCTGAAAAGCGTTACTCAAACCTTTAGATGCTTTTCAATCCTTTGGGGACAAAAAAAATCCTTCTTGAAATGTCAAATATGTTGCAGTGAATCTTACCTTAGTTTACAGGTTCAATTACCTTACCATGTGAACATAACAAGGGGGCCGAGAATCTTACCCAGTAAGAAGAATGCAAGGATTGAGAGTCTTATTTGGTAAATGAGGGTCGAGTAAGCGCTTACCGAGTTATAAAGGCTTACCATGAATCCATTTTGATGGCCGAGAGTGTTACCCCATAAGGTAAATGAGAATGGTGACTTTTGCCTGGTAAATGCTAACTCGGTAAGCTTTTGGTAAATGACCCCTCGGTCAATACATCGTTCGGTAGTAATACAAAGTCAAAGTAGTTAATGGACCATTTTGATGACGATCATGAATGAAACAGTCAGATCTAAGGTTTGAAGGTACAGTTTTTATATTTTTAGTGGGATTTTGATGGGGAGCGAGAAGGTTGATATATAATGTATCGCTTATTAGAGAAAACTAGGTGTGAACCGCGCGTTGCGCAGTGATGACATCTTATGATCGAAATTACATAGTGAAGTTGGATATGTCATGAAAATATAACTTTTTTTTGTTGTATGGTTTACCCGATTCTAAAGTCAATGACGTTGGGTGTATAGAGCATCGCATGAAATATAACATAGACGTTTCCATGACAAAAAGTAGCATTAAGTACTGTGATTCGTTTCAAGAAACATGAGAAATGATAGAGGTAAGTCAACCCTCAGTCAACACGGTCAACCTCGACTAACATTAGTTAAACCCCAAGTCTAAAACTCGATAATACCCCAAAACATCTTAACCATTGTGTAACTATATAAAGTTACCATTCCAGATTAAAGCGTCTTAATATTATTTAAGCTTAAAGACGACACTTTTTAATCCCATTATTATATCACTTAATAAAATGCCCATGACTGCTCTACACCACTACTATCGTCAACTTCTTGAGAGCAAAAGACTTAAAAAGCAATACATATTCATAAATCCAATATCCAAGTAATGATAGTTAAAGATGATGTTATGGATGATTAAACAAACACCACAATAACAACCTTGCAGTGAGTGTTTTAAATTGAATTAGATGCATCCATCATTGAATCAAATTATGAAGCTTGAAGTAGTCAAAGCGTAATCAATGTAGAGATTTAAAGCGAAAGACAATATGTTTTATATAAATATCACCAAAACATAAAGTAGCTTATAACACATAAGGGTAAAGATACAGTTATACTTATACAATTTTAACTTGGCGATTAAAACAAATATTTCTATATCCATCCAAATTCAGTATGATCAAAGAGAATGTATTCCTTAATCACTACCTTCACACAATTTATTCCAAAAAAATGTAAAAAAACTTCACTTTTCCAATCCCATTAGTCATTTGAATTGCATTTGGTAAAAACTGAATATTTATGCTACAGCTACACCTTTTATGTTCATTTTTCCCATAAGGACATCTTATAAAAGTCACATAAACATAAGTTAACAAATACATATAAATATTCAGTAATAAAGTACACAACATATGTCTAATGGAAACAAACAAACAAAAAGGGTACATACTACCCAAAAAACATGAGTAATTCAAAAGGTATACCATGCAAATAATAAAATCTCTTCAATTTGGATGAAAATGATGTAACATTTTATTAGGATGTATGACCAAAGTCAGACTTGTTGTAAATAAAAACAAAGAGCTAATCTTATGCAAATAATTGACTTCAATTGATAGAAACCCAAAAATAATCAAAGAACTGATTTTGTAAAAAAAAAAATAACATCAATATAGTGCTATCAACTCAATAATCCATTATCTGGTTAGATGTGGCTTATGTCATGGTTTTCGATGTTCTTTCTATGGTTCTTGAGTTGTTGAAAAGCAGTAAGGGCACTTGAGTTGTTGCAAAGCAGGTTGTTTGATTACCCAATTGAGAAATTTCAAAGCTAGCCTTCCATGAACTGGCCTGAGAGAAACTCCTTTATGATTCATTTGATTTAGAGACTCCCATTTACCGGTTGTTAGAATTGCGTAGATGTTTTTTTTTGGAAAGGGTATCCTGGGCCTATGACCAAGACTAATCCCTGGTAATTAGGGCCTTTGGCCTAGCTGCTAAAGCGTGCAGCCCTGAGTTTATCCTCAGTGGCTACAAGTGCTGCTAGTGGGGCTCGAACCCGGGTTGAACGCTATGAACTCCCCAAGCCTTTACCACCACACCACAGCCCTTGTGGTTAATTGCGTAGATGTTATTCTCCGATTCCAAAACTTGTATATATATATATATATATATATATATATAGAGAGAGAGAGAGAGAGAGAAAAGTTCAAACGAGAACGCTAACTATTTAAGAAAACAAGAAAACAACAAATTTTGGCTGATTTTTTTTTTTTTGAAAAAAAGAGAGGGTTATTATTCATTATTATAACAACAAATGTTAGTGAGTATGTAAAAGGAGAAAATAATGAATTAAAATTGGTATATCAATCAATATCAAGTAGATGATAAACTGAAATATGAAATGTCTAGATTAGCTAAATCAATCTAAATGTTAGTGAAGAAATTCCAAATAAAAAACCCAAAAACTCATTAACAATCATATATAATACATATAAAGCATAAACAATATTTGAAAATTTTAATGGAAGAGAACAATTATAGTAACGACATAAATATCCATTAGGAAGTATGAGGGAGAAAAAACATAGGTAACAATTGTGAATAAATTTTAACCATCTTTTTCCAAAAAAATATTTGTTTAAATATATATAGTTGGGTCAGTATATCAGTCAATAACAAGATGATGATGTCTTTTTACTAACAACTGATAGGGTTGGCTAATCTTAACCAACCCTGTTTTTGGAAAAAAAATAATAATTTTCATACATTTCGTAACAAGTAACAACAATAGTGATATGGTTTTTGATCATGTCATTTGAATTAACATAACAACAAAATCATTACTGATGTATCTAAAACATTTCAGAACAATAAACGATTATCAATATATACAAATTAATGACTTATTAAATATTTTCGTTGTTTTAGCTTTTATCTTATTAATTGTTAAATGATGAATTATGATTTAATTTAACTCGATCAAATAATTATTTAAAAGAATTATCGTATCCGTGCAACGCACACGACCCATACTAGTTTAAAAAAAAAAAAATAAGAACGACCAAAATAACCCTTCGTTCAAATATCATGTGATTTGTATACTACATATTTAACAGATTTCTTCTACTAATATCCAGTGACCATAATAGCTAATTGGTATAAAAAATTTTAATTGTAAGTCGGTCGATAAACTTTGGATACAAACTAATACTGAACCTTCAAAACTAACATTGTAAAAGTATAAATAACACCGAATTTTCAATGTTATTTAATGATTTTACGGGTTCTATGAAAACATATTAGATCTTACATGATCTCAAATCTGATATAAAACTATTAAAATTTGTTTTAGTAAAATAGGGAGAGGTGGGGGTGAGAGTGCACCTGAAATTGTTTGCCACAAAATGCGATTTGAGTGAGTGTGTCCCTGTAGCTTTAAAAAGGAATAAAGTGTCAATAATCCATATCGGACTTGTACGGTACCACTCATTATGGTAGTTAATGTCGGACTTTACACCTAAGACAAACTACTTCCAACTAAACATCCTCAATTATTATTTTTTATTTATTTAAATAACAATTTACTATAATTATTACAAGATAAATGCAATGTTTAATATATAATGTATAATTATACAATTATTTTGAAATAAATAAATATGTACTATAAACTTGAATGCATTGCTACAAAGTAGGTTTTTAGGATGTTAGCGATCACTAGACATCATTATAAAGTATTTAACGAAACTTTTTATTTTTTAGAACTAATAATAAACCAATTTAATTTAAGTGTATAACATTGTAATGTATAACTTAAATTAGTTGTTCTTACAAACTTAAAGTCCTATGAAGTGCTTTATTAAGTCGTGAAGAGATGGTTACATGTAACACCCACAAAATCGGGACAAACAAAAACTTTCATGAAACGGAAGTGTGGTATAAAATGCCATAGCATGAGCCTCCCAAAAAGGGGAAATAAAGTACACCTGTTTAATTACAAGGTTTGTAATATAACGGAAAATAAACAACAACCATCTAATCTAATTTCTACATCGAAATAAGATTACAAAAGGAGTGTCGTCTCTAATTCCAAAGAATCTTCTCCAAAATGGTTCTCAAAAGTATGTCCCCAAGCTCACACTAAAATCCGTCTAAGCCTTCTTAGGGACGGCGCCGCTAGAACCTAAGATACATGTCGACACCAAACAAGTGTTAGACCAAAAAAGCTAGTGAGTTTGAACAAGATAAAATCAAAGATTCATATGAGTCATGTATGGCATTTATTCAAGAAGTTAATCCACAATCGGAGTCAATGGGGGAGACCCATAGCACCAATCAAATTCCACCCAAATAGTCGATATACCTAAGTGTCAAGCTACCATGAGCGACACCAAACGGTCTGACACATCCGAGGACTACAACCATGACATTACCTGGATGACGGAGATCTAGGAATATACCATTAAGGTAGCACCCAAGACTATATTCTTCTAGTGTATACTTGACTTGGTTCATCCAACAATTTCGTGTAGGCCAAAGACACATTTATATAAGTGAAAGGTATGTCAAACCATCACAGGCAACTCGTGGACTCAACGCTACATATATCATTAACAAGCTTTACGTAATATTCATGGTATTCATAGTATCCCATATAATTTAGGTGGAATAATGTTCAACTCCCAAAGTAAGAATGTACAATCATCAGATACTCCATGGATGACCAAAATCACAAGTTTGGCCAACCCTAAAATATGAACATTTTCATATAAAGATCATATACCAACATTTAGTTCGCAAGTAAATCACATATAACTTTTAAAGTTCCAATATCCCACTTCTTATAAAAAACCCTTGAGTTTTCCAAATATAGAGATATAAACATTTCACTACTAAGTAGGGATTTTTACCAAATAGAGCCACATTGAGATATAGAGCATATAATGACATATATCTAGTTTTAACAAAAGGTATCTAGGTTTTTGAGAAAAAACTTAGAAAATAGAGGATACCCTAGATTTTTGGGGAAGAAGATGAAGTGGGTGCTTGAGATCTTGATCTCTTCACTTTTAAAAGTTCCACAACACCAAACAAGCACAATAAATGTTTCTAAACTAATCTTGCTTGTGGAGTAAATGAAGAGGAAGAAGATGCAGGAGAGTTTTTTTAGAGAAGAGAGGAGAAAACCGGGGGGGTCTTAGTGTCTCCAAAACTGATTTGGGTTTTTTTGGTAAAGTAGGAGAGAAAGGAGGGAATCTTGAGGAAAAAGACAAAATTTTCGTCAGACACCATGCGGACGTCCTCAAGGAAACATGCGGACGTCCGACCGCTTGATCATTTCAGACCCCAAACTTTCTGTTTCTTCCGCGGAAGCACGCGAACATCCGGCCTCAAGTGGACGTCCGACCTAAGACATATGCGGACGTCCACATAAGCAAAATTCCAGAATTTCTAATTTTCATGCACAAGAAATGAGCATATGCATGTTTATTACTTCCAAATACTCCAGATAGCAAATTAATTCAAGTATATACATCAATAGTTCAAGTAAAGTCCTTAAGGGTGCGTTTGGTATGCAGGACAGAGTGGGACAGGACAGAACAGAACAGACTTGTCCCATGTTTGGCGTGACCATATGTGGTACACGCTAGAACTAAGTAGAACAAGCATGGGACACCCTTGTCCCACTCCAACCCCCTGGAACTAAGTAGAACAACAATACTTTGACTAATATACCCTTTGTTAAAAACATAAAACATGTCTTCTCATCATCCATGCCTCCAAGCTAGGGGTGTGCAAAACCCGAATAGTCCGAAATCCGAATCCGAACCGAAAATAAGGTGTTTTTGCAAAACTCGAATTCCCCGAAGTCCGATAATCCGAAACCCGACATTTGGGAGGATATCCGGGTTCGGATTGGGTTTGATCGTTGGCCACCCAACCCGTCCGAATATATATATATATATATATATATATATATATATATAACTATTTTTTGAAAATCGTAAATTATAGTCTATTGAAATATTTTCTAAATTTTAAACTTGCTATCGATTTCATCAATCTTTCAATCGAATGTATTCATCCTAAAAAACGATTGAATTTATATATAACATTTGCATTATATAATACCCGAACCCGACCGACATCAATCCGAAACCCGACCAACCCAAACCCGAAACAACCTAAAATCCGAAACTTAAAATTTGGGTTTTGATTTCCATATCCAAAATCCAATCGTGATAAATTAGTTTTATGTTTTTGATAATCCATTGCACTATGTATTAGTGATGTAATCTATGATTTTTCATCAGGGGTAAATTCGTCATTTAACTGGTCTAGTCTTGTTCTGTCCAGTTCTGTCATATCTTGCCAAACGCTGGACAGTTGTCCTGTTCTGTTCCGTACTGTCCTGTTCCATCCTGTCCTGTCCTGTCTGCGTACCAAACGCACCCTAAAAGACTAGGTGCCAAGAATTCTACGTGTTTTTGAGTGTGAGACATCTATAAAGGTTTAAACTACTTACCGAACGAAATCCAGGATGTTACATTACATCATAAAAAACCCATTTTGTTGTCGTGTCGTGTTCAATTTAGGTAGTTTGCCTATATACCCCTCCCCACCACTTCGTCTTCCTTTGCTTCGATCGCCTTTGATCGTTGGTTATTGGCTGATCATCCACATGGACACCTTTTGAAGACCGTGATTCCAATTTGACCTCTTCTTTGGTCATTCTTAGGGCCTATTTGTTTGGATTGATATATTTGTTTTTTTCTGGAGATTACATAGAATTTCAAACATCATTGGCTCTAACCACAAGTCCATCACTTTCATTTCTCGAGTCATTGAAGAAAATGCTTAGTCAACTATTTTGTTGTTAGTGTTAGTGCCAGTCATGTTGTTATTTCATTAATTGGCTTCATGAAACACCCTTATTTTCATCCCAAGATGTTAGCCGTTAGGTCAGCCTTAACATAAAAGCTCCAATATAAATCAAAGTTAAACATCACAAGGTAATGACTAAGGTGCCGTTTGTTTTTTAAGATGTCTAAAGTCTGAAGTTTTTTTTGTAGTTATGATTAATAAAAGGTGGTGTGTAAAAATGTATGAACGATTCAGACTTAAGAACTATTAAGATGTTTAAAAAAAAAAAACCTAACTGAAAACAATTCTTACAACGGAACTATATTACATATATATAATATCCCCAACTGAACAAAATGTCTAATTTATAATCTCTACCATACCTGATTAAAATAATCATAATTAAATTACTAAAACTAAAAGATAAAGAAGTTTGCGTAACGTAGACATGTCCCTTACCTTTGTCTAGTTCTGAAATATTTGCCCCTTAAATGCATCATGCATACAACTAATCTATACTATATTATAAAAATGATATAAAAAACTTTTAAAAACAAGTTTTAAAGCTTAATGTACATCTATTTAATGATAATTACTTAAAAAACAACCATTAAAGCTGTATGTACTACACTTAATGCTATTTATTAATTTTTAATCATTATCTCTAACCATTTTAACTCTCCTAAAATCATTTCTCACTTTAACTCCCCTAAAATAACTCTCAGCATAATTAAATATAGAATAAAAATCAAATTTTAAATATAAAAATATAAAATATAATTAAAAAAATCTAACAGAATATTTTATAAAAAAAATTATATTATTAAACCAAAATAAATTACATTATATTATTAAGTCTAAATTAAACAAATTTATATAAAAAAATCATTATCAATCTCTCACAACCAACCAAAATCGTAATGTAAATTGACAAAAAATAGAAAATAAATTGAAACGTTAAAATCGTGATGTATCTAGCAGCATTGTGCGAGTACACTTCTAGTTAGCTTTAAAGTTCAACAAATTCATTGTTTTACGTGAACACACATTTGCGTTGTGGCTAATACATATTTGTAGAATGAACATAATAAAACAATATTGTTAAAATCTCATAAAATGATAAAGCTTATTAAATTTTATTAAGAATGTATTAATGTGAACCATATTTAATTAAAGTATATTTATTTCAAAATATAGTTAGAATCGGCAAAAAAAAAAGCATTTAAATTGCATGTATTTATGTATGTATATGTAAAATAAACGTGATTAAAATAAGAATATATTAATAATGATATACTAAATCAGGTTTATATAAACGTCAAAAATATCTAAGTGTTGTAATAAACTGTTTTATAGGACTAAACATTGCGATAAGTTGATAGAACGTTTTTTTGAAGTTTTAACAAGATTTTCTAGAATACCTTTAAAAATAAAATGTCTACTAGTTTCTTTAAACGCCACTTTTGAGAAATGTCCTACAAATACATTTCTTTTACGGGACCTTTCTTTTTATAAGACATAGAGTGGTGTGATGGGGAGTGGATGTGGAAATGGAATTGGAGATGGGAACCAAGAGGAAGGGAGGTGGGAGAGCTAGAGGAGTTGCTGCAAACACTTGAAGGGAGAGCCCAATCCGGGTAATACGGACAAATGTAAGTGGACGTTGGCAGTGGGTGGGAGGTTCACGGTACAGGTTTTTCGGAGGGTTCTTGAGGAAGCACACAGAGGTTCGGGACAGAACGTGATGGAGACAAAGTGGCCGAATTTGATACCGACAAAAGTCGGCATTTTTGTGTAGCGTGCATCATTTGGAAGAATACCATGCTGGGAAGTGCTAGATAGAATGGGGGTGGATCTACACTAAACCTTATGCCCCATTTGACAACAAAGTGGAATCAATCGATCATGCGCTTGTTTTTTGCCAAGAGGTACACAAGGTTTGGTTGGATGTTTTTCGGTGGTGGGGTAAAGAGATCGGGCGACTAGAATCTCTAAGTGACGTTCTAAATAACGCAAGTGAGGAGAGGAAGGAGATATGGACAGTGGTGGTGTGGATCTTTTTATACCTTATTTGGTCCCATTGGAATCGAGTAATCTTCAAATGGGAAAAAAGGAAGGTGGCGGAAAGATTTTTTGAGTTCCAACTTTGCAGTTTCGAATGGATCAAACATAGAATGGTCATGGCAATGTAGTTTTGGCCTGTTTGGCTACGGTCATGGCAGTGTAGTTTTGGCATGTTGGTTTGTTTTCTCCTTTGTAATTTGGTCGTGTATTTCTGCTTGCTGTTTTGTGTTGGAAAATTTTAGTAAAAATGTGATTTTTTACTAACTTTGGACACAAATAAATACATGTATATGTATAGTATATATCTAACTCTTCGTGGGTTTGTGTTCTCCTATATGAGAGCTTCAAAACAATATATTATATGTCAAAAACGGAATATGTGTGAATGAGATGTCGATGCTCAAAGTTGAGTGTTTGGGATGAAAATTGGCAAAAACAAGTGGGTGTGGGAACTTGTCCCACATAGGAAGGAGGACCAAAGTTTTAGTGGTTTATAACTAAAAAAGTGGGAGGGACTTTCAAGTCCTTAGTTTGGTTTTACTCCATCACCTACCCGCGTGCAGAGGGGGGTGCCGATTGCGGCCTTCGTAGGCTAAATTCGGCGAAATTGTGCGTGGGCGCGACCTGCGGACACGAAATCTTGTGCTCGCACAGGTTGGTTTTTGCGAAAATTTTGTTTTGAACCAGTGTATTTCGCGAGTTAGGTCGCGGGTTTACCCGCGCCATTAGTCGCGAAATGCTCTGTTTATGGACGATAAAACAGTGAGTTACGCGGGTTAAGCCGCGGGGCTTACTCGCGTAGTAAGTCGCGATGTACACTGTTTGTAGACGAGAGACAGTGAATTACGCGGGTTGTGCTGCGACTTCACCCGCGTGATAAGTCGCGAAATCCTCTGTTTCGATTTCCAGTAACTCCCAATTGATACTCATTACTGTGTAAGATTAATATGGGTAATTGTAATTAAAAATTGTTTAATTACATATTAATTCATAATAAATTGTCGGTTTCTACATTCAAGTATAAATTGGAGAGTTCGACTCATTCCAACAGGCTCTCGAATATCGAACAATACATATTCTCTCTAATCCTCTCAGCATACGGTTTCTATCTAGCGATTTTCCTGGCAAAAGGGTAATATCCAGCAGTACACACTGCTTACGCTGTTATACCCTGGGAACAGACGGCAAATCTGTTTAAGGGAATCGTGTCCAACACGAGCCTCATCATCGTTTGAATATTCGGTTTATTCATTTATGTTTTCTGTCGATTCCCTTTATATTTGAGTTATACTAATCATTTGTTGATTATATTCAGTATTACGATATTTGTATTTTATATGTATTATTGAAATACATATCTGTGTACTAACATTTTGTTCCTGGGTGGTTGGGTTTTGTTGGTTTAGCTCTTGGCTTTTGCCTTTGTATATGCTATATATTTTTGTGTTGTGATTTATAAATTGCTTTTCAAAAAAATATATATAAAAGAATTAAGTAGACGTTTCATTTTAAAAGTATTCTAAATAACTTATTAAGAAAACCAAAATCGTTCTATATACTTGTTGCAACAATTCTATATATGGTACACTTGTTTGGTTTTATAAATTTAAGTCGTATAAAGCAGTTTTTCATGACACTAAACAGTTTTGACGTCATATAACCCGATTTTATTATAGTAATACAATTAATTGCCTGTTATTATAATGACAAATATAAAAAGATCAAATATATTAAAAACTATGTTTGATGAAATACATTATTCCATATATAATACTCACTAATACATACTTCTTACCAATTCATTGGTAAGTGTAACAACCTAACTCGCGACATAAAGCAAAACTAACTTTATTAACTAACAACGCCAAACGGCCCAAATCAACATCTACATTTCAAGGTTTGTGGATAGACAACCTAATACACAACTGAGATTACAATGAATGAAAACTATAATGGAGGTCTTCTAACCCAGCTCCGGCTCACACCTTCTTCTTACTCTTGCTCGAACCTTCTACCTCACGCCTGACTGAAAAGGTTTTTAGTTTGAAAGATTGAAGGTTAGACCGGAAGGTCTAGTGAGTTCCCTCTAATAACGGTTCTCAACCCCAACATCAAATAAAAGATTTATAAGCAATTATAAACCAATTCAGTTTAATAAAAAAAATAACCACATTCATAAACTCGCTTTCGGCACACACTACCGTCACTCGAAAATAACAGTGTGTCTGGCTCATACTGCCTTAATCTGGGACACACCCCCATTAGCATAAACGGGACCCCCCCCCCCGACTTAGGCCATACTCGCCAACTACAATGTATGCATACATTTAACCAACAACAAAGTATAAAACCACATTTAAGGTAATTCTCGCATATATATATATATAAAGCACACATAAATAAATAAAATGCTTTAAATAACTTCCACATGCCTTTAAACACTTTATCATCGAAAAGCCTTTAGTTTAGAAAACTCACCTTTGGTCCTTGCGTAACTCCGTGCTCTAGCGACTTCACAACCAACGATAACACCGATAAGTTGGTAAGATACTCCTTGATTCCGATAGATAATGATGGGCGATCAATCTCTCTCTCTCTCTCTCTCTCTTAATTAAAGACGATACCCCAACTTAGGCTACACCCCAATCTCACTAGGTTACTGGACAGAACTGACTTCCTCCCGGGGTGCCCCGACCCCCGGGTCTAGCGTCGCCCGATATGCACCACCCCGGGCTCCCCCGTCTCCCGGGGTCACGGCTCGGGTTTCACAACCCCTCCCGGGCTCCCCCGCCTTCTGGGTCACGGCCCGGGATCAAACATCCCCTCTCGGGCTCCCCGCCTCCCGGGGTCATGGCCCGGGATCAACTATCCCCGGGGTCACACCCCCCGGTACCTTCCCATCGCCCGGGACTTCGACCGACACTGGGCGACCCCTACCGAGTTCGCCCGATCCCAGAGGCGATTAAGGGTTTCGAGCGAACCGCAAACCTCGAACAAACACAAAAGTCTCATAATCCCACTTATTTACATTATCAAATTATATAGGATTAGGATCCCAATCATCAATAATCAACCCATTACCATCTCAAAACATTATAATGTTTCTTAAGGAGCAAGAAGAGGGTTTTCAATCGATTCTTACTCAAACCTAACAAATGAAACATCAGACTCCACCCATTAAAGAGGGGTCTTACTTAATCTAAAACCTCATAATAGGAAAAATACTGACTTAGAAATCTTACCCTAAAGATGATGAAGACCAAATTCACGTGATTTGCTCCCTTCCTTGTTTTCTTCAAAATCACCTTGAATCTCTCTCCCCCTGTGCAAAAGAATCCAGTCGCCAAGAGTGATATGATGGTATCCTAGGGTTAAAACCCCCTTTTTATCCAACTTACACTTGTAGTCCTTATACTTTGTTTTATTGCTAACTCCCTCTACATGGTTATTACAATATCCTCCCCTCAAAAGAATTATGTCCCGGAATTCCTTCGTCGAACAAACTGGGATATTAGGACCTCATGTCCGCTTCCACTTCCCACGTTGACTCTTGTCCCTTGTGGAATTTCCACTGCACCTTTACTAAACGAATATCCTTAGTCCTTAGTTTTTTTTTTTTTGACTTTGTGATCCAAAATGGCCACCGGTTCTTTTATAAAACTTAACTTTTTCATCCACACATCTGACTCTACCAAGCATTTCTTCCGATTCGACACTTGACATGTGGGATGGATCCCACACAGATCTTTGGGTGGTTCTGGTTGCAGGCTACCTTTATACTCGCTCGAAGATAACGAATGGCCCATCGAAACTTGGTCTTGACTTCCCTTTCTCCCCGAAACGGATCACATCCCTCCTAGTAGCTTTACCTTGTTCTCACTTGGGACTCATACCTCATATTTTTCAATCTAGCCAACTTAGTTCCATTCAATTGATCAAGCCATTCTGACCAAAATATCTGGTCGCACATAACCATCGAATTTACCCCTCGCTCAACCACAACTTCCTTAGAGAAAAATATTACCGGAGTCATTATGATGACAACATACATCACTGACTAACTCAACCACTCAATCCGCCAACATAACATATAGTCAACCTTAGATATCACCAAGAACTCACAGTTATGGGTTTCTTCAACCGGTATCCTGCCATTGCAAAGCAACCTCTCTTAACACGGCATACTTCTAACGAAGAAGCACTTTCTTACCCAATCCACATTGATCACAACTCATCGGTGATACTTCACCCATACACGCTAACATACATCGCCCCAACGTCATCACTCCAACTTTTTACCTAATGGAAGAAACTTCCACAATTCAAAATCTTAGTAGTCCACAACTCCAACTGACCGAATAATGTGACGCACGCTTCATTTTCTCATTGCATCCACAATCGTCCAACCACATGTGAAATAAAACCAAACTTCACTCGCTCAACACAAACTATTCCAAATAGTTTAACACTGGACAACCGACTCCCTTGGACTCTTTTCCCCACGTAATACCAAGTCTGACAGTATGGTCCTTCAATCTGAGCACTACATCCAACCACCTCTTCCCGTCCTTCTAGAAGACTTCAAACCCACTTCTAAAGGATAACTCGCTGATTATTTGTGCAAGCTTTAGGCCAACCACACAATTTAGATTACTCAACACCCAAATTGCAGTGTACGCCATAATATTTTTCTCACACCACGCTAGGGACTCATAAACTTACTAACGACAAATCTAAAAACATAATTCCACATTTTTGTACCACTTGCCAAACTTCATCCTCTCAAATTACCCACCTTTCCAACATAATATCTTCACTCTCTTCTCGTTGTATGGAACACTGCTCACCCAACATTGTTTACTCCAATCCTCGATGATCCCCGAATATGTCGAAAACACATTTACATTGCTATACTTAATCAACTGATTACCACACTTCTTATGCGAGATAATCAACCAAGCTCTTACAAAACATTACCAATTACTCGAAGACTCTGCACCATTTTTGCTTTCCAAACAGGATTGCGTAATCTGCTAGAATCTCTTAACACCCAAAGAATACTGTTAGGACTTAAAGTCCTAGTGCGTGGAAAGTTATATAAAGTATTTTTATTTATTTGTTTATTAAATGCGTTGTAAAAGCCTTTATATTAATATTGGGCTTTGTTTGTTAATTAGGCCTTAGTTTGGTTTGTTGTGCCTTGGGCCTTTAGGGTTTTTAGGCCTGAGTATTTAAAGTTTGTTTTCTAATCATTAGGGTTAGATGTTGAGAGATAATATTGTGCGCCTAATAGAATAGAGAGAGTTTGTTTTTCAATCCTATGTTTGTAACTATCTCAATCATTCAATACAATTAATCTTTCAATTATTCATTGTTACTTGAGCAATCTAGGATTCACAATTGGTATCAGAACGAAGAGACGAAGATTTGATTCGAAAAAAAGGTAAATTTTTTTTATTCTCTTTAGGTGATCGACTCTATTCTTGAGTTTTTGGGTTTTTCGATTTCTACAAAATTATTGAGTTTATTTGATTCAAACCTCTGTACTCTAGTTAGATTAAGGTTTTCGTAAAGTTTCATGCTCAAATTCACAAGATTGAAGTAGAATTTTGGGTTTTTATAGATCTAAAGTTTTTAGTCTGTGTTCTTGAGTTTTTATTGAAAATCATTGATTTTGGCTCGAAAATCGATTGAAAGGGTATTAGAATTCTGGGTTTAATCGATTAAAATTGCTAAATTTCATTAGTTTTCGATTAAAAGATTTTGAGTTTTGTGTTTGGGGTCGATTGTAAACTCAGCCCCGCCAAGCCCTGTTGTTCCCAAGCCAGGTTCTGAAGCTAGATTCCGAAGCCAGGTTCCCAGGTTGTCCCAAGCCAGGTTGTCCGAAACCCTGTTCCTAACCACGAAACCCTGTTCCTAACCACGAAAACCTGTTCCCACCCGTAAAACCCTGTTCCTAACCATGAAACCCTGTTCCTAACCACGAAACCCTGTTCACTCACGAAACCCTGTCCCCAAGCCCTGTTCCCCAAGCCAAGTCCTCAAACCCTGTCCCCAAGCCCTGTACCCCAAGCCAGGTCCTCAAGCCAGGTCCCCAAGCCAGGTCGCCAGGTCCCCAAGCCCTGCCCCCCAAGCTAGGTCCCCAAGCCCTGTCCCCCAAACCAGGTCCCGCGAAGCCAGGTTCTCGCGAAGCCCGATCCACGCGAAGCCCTGTTCTCCCAACCCCGGTTCCATCCCAACCTCGCTTACTCCCAAGCCACATTATCATCACACCCGGGTCTCATCACACCCGGGTCTTACCAAACCGGTCCCCACGCCGCCCACGTCGCGGTACCACACCCGGGTCCGCGCCGCCCACGCCGCAGCTCCACCGGTCTTCGCGCCGCCTGTGTCGTGGTCTAATACCACACAACCGCCCCATGCCGTCTTCGCACCATCAGACTCCCGGATCGTACCATCCGGGCCCGTGACCCCTGATTCGCCGAACAATTTTTTTTAAACTCGGATCAAGGTATCCGGTCTTAATCCCGAAAAAAAAATTCGGGACCCCCTTGCTAAGTCGTAGGAGGGGAACATTTTTTTTTGCATTACTCTGTCTGACTTTATTGAATCAAATCGCGATCGCCTTACGATCACTTTGTTCAAGTAACAATGGGAAAAACATATGTGTATGTGAATGGTAAATTCGTAACATCATATGACGATCCCGAACCTGCAAAAGATCTGAAAAATCTTGAAAATAAAAGCAAAGATTCGGATGATTCTTTAAAAAATGAGATCAGTTCTTTAAAGAATAACAATCTCGAACTGAAAGAAAAGATTGCTGATCTTGAGAAGGAGATTGAGAAGGACATAAAAGATTTTGAGAAGGAAATGAGTGGTTTCTCTAATGAAAGAAAGGGGTTTGAACGAAAAATTCTTGACCTTTCAAAGAAGATTTTCGAGGAAAGAAAGACTTTTGAGTTTCAAAATGCTAAACTTTCAAAACAAATTTTTGATTTTGAAAAGATTTTGATAATTGAGGGAAATAATTTTGAGATAGAAAGAAAATCTTTTGAGAATAAAAGGAAAGAGCTTGAAAAGAAAATTGTTGTTGTTTTCAAAGAAATATCTGATAAACGCAACAGTATTGAAAAAGACTTTGAAAGTGAGAGGAAATTTTTCGAAATAGAAATTTTTAAGCTTTCACAGAAATTGTCTGAATTAACGACAGAGATCTTGAAAGAACAGAAGGTAAAATCCGATTTACAAAAACAATTTGATTCAATTCTCGAAGAAAGAAATGGTTTATCCGTAAAAGTCAAGAAACTTGAAGAACTCAATTTCAAAGCTGATTTATCTGAACAAGCCAGTCCCGATACTGTTGTTCAGTCTCCTTATTCTTCAAGTTCAACTTCCACAACTATTTTTTCGAAGAGTTGTGTCAAATCAAATGAATTTTCAAAAGATCAGATTCGCCCTTCAAATCTTTTTTATAATTCTCTTGTTGATAATATAGATAATCAAGTGTTTCGAAAAGTGAAAATGGTTTGGAAAAAGAAATCAACTACAGAAGACAATGGTGGAAACAGTCATACAAATCTCCTATAGTTGATTCAAAGTCACCGACTCATGTCTATTCCACAACTAAGTTGATTAGTCTAAACCGATCAAATATATGTTGCACTTATTGTGGAAATAGTGACTTTATGGATTCCAGGTATGTCAATAGCTGGTACGGTACTTATAGTATCCCCAATCCTCAGTTTCATAGCTTCAAAGCTAAGACAACTAACCATCAAGGATCCATCAAAGCATGGATACCAAAACCAAAATTTGTCTAATCTGTTTTGCAGGAATGTCATGTGGGCTTTAATTCAGATTATTCACGTCACATGACTACAATCAAGAGTTATGCCATCTTTTGAGGGGGAGTACCAGGTTTTTCTAACTTTCATATCAACTTCTGAACACTTCAGTTCAGGACTCGTTCTTAAATGTTTTTTTACTTCTGATTATCTCTAATCAAAAATTTTACTTCAATGTTCTATCTTGGTGAGTTAAAGGAGTGTTAAGGCTTACAATGTTTCTATGGTCAATCAAGAACGGGAAGGACCTACCCAAGAAACACATCATTTTCATAGATATCAGTGAGGAGTCTAGATTGATAGATGAGTTCGAAGTGAAAAGAATATGGTGAGAGTGTGACAGGACTTAAAAGAATTATTGGTCCTTACCAAACCGAGTCAGTTATCCGGGTTACCACATAATCTATTCATTCTCGTTCTTTGGAGATGAATATTGAAATAGACATGGACCCAGTGTCGATAACTCGTGTCACCCCACCCAACCACTCAAGTATCTCACAAAAGATACTTGTTTCATATATGCACGGAGATTTAGCACAAAATCTATCTATTATTCACTCGGAGGTATTAGATATTGAAAAAGGAAGACATCAGCTCCGGTCTCCGAACTTCACATTCATCTCACTGCGTCTATTGATTTATGAACCTGCATCCCAGGTTGAATCAATCTTTGAGCCTACCAGATACATATTTATATTTCTTTCACACACGCACGAATCTTTGTGATTCCAATCGCATATCTTTGTGATATTGCCGGAACAGTTTGAGAATTAATTTTTTGTATTTTACTTCGGTGATAATTGGAAGTCCTATCATAGATACATCAATGACAACTCTGAAAATAGGCCACACAATTATTTTTAACTGTTGTGTTAACAGTTACTAATGTGTTTCTGTGTTACTTGATTACCCCATCTTGGTTACTAAATGCTTTATCTTATGTTTTGTTGCTCATCCGGTCAGTCTTTGAACATACATGATGCTCAGGATTCTCCTAATCATCAAGAGGGGGAGAATGCAATAACAAAGACACATGTTTCAAAGACATGTTATCATGTTGAGGGGGAGTTAGCAAAAGCAGAAGGGGAGCAACATTATCTTATTTTTCTTAAATTTCAGGTTGCAAAGCTATGGATTTCAAGATTGCATTGGTTCTTCTATCCCTCATCATATGGTGTTCACTACAAGTTATTTCCTCCCACGAGCTGATTGAAACAAGTTCTTAAGCTGAAAGTCAATTCAACTCGCGGTTCAAAGACATATTCTTTGCTTTTAAACTGAAGATGCACTGTGGAATGTCATGCAACTCGCACATTATCTTTCTTGTGTGCTGATCCGATATGATGAGTTTCTACAGTTGAAAGCTGCTCAATTGTGCATTAAGTCGAGACTATGATACATTGAATCCAGTTACAAAGTTGAATCTATGAAGACCAAGAGATTTTTTCAAGGGGGAGCTTGGAATGACATGAAGACAAGCAACACCAAAGTTTTTCAGAGATTCAAGAGGGAGAGAAGATCAAGAAGTGAAGATTTCAAAGAGATAAATCCTTTATACAACTTTAGGGGGAGATTGTTAGGACTGAAAGTCCTAGTACGTGAAAAGTTATATAAAGTATTTTATTTATTTGTTTATTAAATGCGTCGTAAAAGCCTTTATATTAATATTGGGCTTTCTTTGTTAATTATGCCTTAGTTTGGTTTGTTGGGCCTTGGGCCTTTAGGGTTTTAAGGCCTGAGTATTTAAAGTTTGTTTTCTAATCTTTAGGGTTAGGTGTTGAGAGATAATATTGTGCACCTAATAGAATAGAGAGAGTTTGTTTTTCAATCCTATGTTTGTAACTCTCTCAATCATTCAATACAATTAATCTTTCAATTATTCATTGTTACTTGAGCAATCTGGGATTCACAAATACTTCGGCATGCTCACTGATTTTCTATCTACTATACACACCCTGAACTAAACAGTTCCACATTTCCACCAACACTCTAGGGGTATAGGATAAACCTATATAATTCGCCGCATCCCAGAACATAAGGTTCCTCTCTTAGATAGCCGCCAACTGTCATTCAAAAATTATCCTCATCTTAGAAATACCCCGATACCAACAAACATCCTCACATCCCATCAACAACTTGCCACTTATAAAACATTCCCTAGAAATCACCAGACAAGGACACCCATCCTATAACAAACACTTACCTATTACCAACCTCAAAGAAGTTCCTTCTCACTTTAATGACTTGCACGCCCACTTATGGCACAAAAATCACCAACTCATCATTACAATCATTGCCCTACCACCTCATCACGGTACAACCAAAATCTCCGCGACCACTCTGCCCACATACATATATCGCCCTCTTCATACTGATCATAACACCAATATCTGAATTCAAGACATTTCTCGACCTTGTCCTTCTCTAGCCTGGATAATCCGTAAAATTATGATCCTCCAAACCACTCAACAAGATATAGCTCCTTGTCGGCTCAAACGCGACTTGCCAGAAACAAATTCCGGTAGCCTAAAAGATTAAACGTACTACCCCATAAACGTAAATGATCGAAGCACAACCCCTCCAGTTGTGCTACATATAAACTTCGCTCCCACATAAATCATCTAAACCTTATCGAAAAAGAATCACCTGACCGAACTAGCTGTCTTCCATTTTCGTAAGATTCGCACAAGGTGGTCCAACATCACACCGGGTACAGACCTTTTCCAAATAACTCTTCGCTTCCTTATGAAAACTCTACGAAACTACCCATAGCTTCTTCTTCATTTTAAGCGTCCCGCCATTAACCACGAAAATGGTCTCTGACTTCAAAATCAACAGTCGGCATTGCGATACTTTCACCATGTCTCCGACCAACAAGGATTCCCAAAGAAACCTACCTCTTCCAATGTGGCAACTTACTGCTATTAGAGTATCTTAACGACTTCAAATTCTATCCCAGACATAACCATTCGCCGACCTCCACATCTCAAGTCACTGAACGAGCGAGTAAACCATATAACACAAACATCCTTAACGTCAAAGATCAAGGCCTCCAATAACCACTTCCGCTGTTCACCGCCCCTTCCATAACCGGAGCACCAAAGTCATGGATTGACCACCCACGGTTCTAGTGCCCCACTACCACTCTTAAAACCTTCCTCATCCTTAGATGCAACCTTTCCCACGACCTAGAGAGCTCATAGCCTTCATGCATGATGCACCATAAATTTAGACTTTAGACACATTTGAAAATTTTGTATGTACCACATTATGAAACAAGTTTGAGTGTATACAACACTACACCGACATCATTAATTAACCCTGCACAACGATCTCAAGGATCGTTCATTCTCAACTCCACGACAATTTATGCCTCACCCGACCCCAAAATCGATGTTGGCACAACTGAAATTATTTTCGCTGAACATTACCCACGTGATTTATAAAGAAAAATACTACAAAATTGATTATATTGAGCGAGTCAGACGACTCTCACCCTCATTGATATGACAACACGTGTCCCTACCCAAATTCACTTATAAAATCATGTGCTCAAACACTGTTTTGATTTTCACAACAAAAGTTAACTCATTTAAAAAGAGATAAAATAATCCTCCCACACCAAAATCGAAATTTATCACTCAACGCAATAAACTTGTCTTTTCAATACAAACACACGTTTACACGCATCGTCACGTTTTTTAAAACGAATACCTCGCAAGACACATACACGCCAAGATATCTGATATGATTTATATGAAGGACTCTGGCAATTTGTTTGAAACATAATGCATGAGACTCACTTGACATTGAAGACTATTTACTTTAATAGGGTCAACTGTTTGCACTCACTATAATTTATTCCAGACTCCCTACTTCCGACCAACCAGTCAAGGTCCTCCTATTTGTCACAATCTCCGGTACCAACGCTTCCCAACATCCTTGAATGTCCAACTACCATTTACCATCGCGACTATTAATTCGCAAATCCTGCGTCCTCACTTTGACCCCAAACAAACTTACCAACAATAGCTCATTTCCATTTGATCCTCACTACATTTTATCAGTCAGCACTACTATCGTCTCTCAACCACCCTTCAATTAACTACAACTTCAAAAGCCTCACTTCTATCGAAATAACAAACCACCAAACCGGAGACTCCCTTGAAGCGAAAAGCTTACCTTCAATCATTATTCTTTTTTCCTTTTTAGGACCCACGAGTTTCTTCCTCAAGATGAAATATCTACATCCCACACAATACTCATCCCAAACGGTATTAACCATAAAACCATAAGCGAGCTCACACAACACGCCAGCCCAACGCTATCATTACCACATGTCCATAGTAATAAGGCAGAATAAGCACATACATGTACCTGAAAACTCGCAATTACATTTGCCAGATGTAATTCCAAATTCTCCTTACATGCTAGTCCTTACCACCCTATTACTCGTCTTCCTAAGGCCTTTCTATTTATCAGTTGTGTTTCTACTTCACCAGTTTAAGTCAAGGCCCGTCCGGTCACCTAGATCCCCTAAACTATGGCTCTGATACCAATTGTAACAACCCAACTCGCGACATAAAGCAAAACTAACTTTATTAACTAACAACGCCAAACTACCCAAATCAACATCTACATTTCAAGGTTTGCGGAAAGACAACCTAATATACAACTGAGATTACAAGGAACGAAAACTATAATTAAGGTCTTCAAACCCAGCTCCGGCTCACACCTTCTTCTTACACTTGCTCGATCCTTCTACCTCACGCCTGCCTGAAAAAGTTTTTAGTTTGAAAGAGCGAGGGTTAGAATGAAAGGTTTAGTGAGTTCCCTTTAATAACGGTTCTCTACCCCAACATCAAATAAAAGATTTATAAGCAATTATAAATCAATTCAGTTTTATAAAAAAAATAACCACATTCATAAACTCGCTTTCGGCACACACTACCGTCACTCGAAAGTAACAGCGTGTCTGACTCATACTGCCTTAATCTGGGACACACCCCCATTGGCATAAACGGGACATACCCCCCGATACGAGCGTAGGCGGGACACACCCCCCGACTTAGGCCATACTCGCCAACTACAATGTATGCATAACAACAAAGTGTAAAACCAACCACAAGGGCTGTGGTGTGTTGGTAAAGGCTTGGGGAGTTCATAGCGCTCAACCCGAGTTCGAGCCCCACTCGCAACACTTGTGGCCACTGAGGATAAACTCAGGGCTGCACGCTTTAGCAATTGGGCCAAAGACCGTAATTGCCAGGGATTAGTCTGGGCCATAGGCCGAGGATACCCTTTCCAAAAAAAAAAGTGTAAAACCACATTTAAGGTAATTATCATATATATATATATATATATATAAAGCACACATAAATAAATAAAATGCTTTAAATAACTTCCGCATGCCTTTAAACACTTTATCATCGAAAAACCTTTAGTTTTGAAAACTCACATTTGGTCCTTGCGTAACTTGGTGCTCTAGCGACCTCACAACCTATGATAACAACGATAAGCCGGTAAGACACTCCTTGATTTCGATAGATAATGATGGGCGATCAATCTCTCTCTCTCTCTCTCTCGATCTTAAATAAAGACGATACCCCAACTTAGGCTACACCCCCATGTCACTAGGTTACTAGACATAAGTCCAATACCGACTTCCTCCTGGGGTGCCCCGACCCTCGGTTCTAGCGCCTCCCGGTATGCACCACCCTGGGCTCCCCCGTCTCCCGGGGTCACGACCTAGGTTTCACAACCTCTCCCGGGCTCCCCTACCTCCCGGGGTCACGGCCCGGGATCAAACATCCCCTCCCGGGCTCCCCGCCTCCCGGGGTCACGGCCCGGGATCAACTATCCCCGGGGTCACACCCCCCGGTACCTTCCCGTCCCCCGAGACTTCGACCGACATCGAGTGACCCCTCCCGAGTTCGCCCGGTCCTAGAGGCGATTAAGGGTTTCGAGCGAACCGCAAACCTCGAACAGACACAAAAGCTTCTTAATCCCATTGATTTACATTATTAAATTACATAGGATTAGGATCCCAATCATCAATACTCAACCCATTATCATCTCAAAACATTAGAATGGTTCTTAAGGAGCAAGAAGAGGGTTTTCAATCGATTCTTACTCAAACCTAACAAATGAAACATCAGACTCTACCCATTAAAGAGGGGTCTTACTCAATCTATAACCTCATAATAGGAAAAATACTGACTTAGAAATCTTACCTTGAAGATGATGAAGACCAAATTTACGTGATTTGCTCCCTTCCTTGTTTTCTTCAAAATCACCTTGGATCTCTCTCCCCTCTGCAAAAGAATCCAACCGCCAAGAATGATATGATGGGGTCCTAGGGTTAAAACCCCCTTTTTATCCAACTTACACGTGTAGTCCTTATACTTTGTTTTATTGCTAACTCCCTCTACATGGTTATTACAGTATGCATTCTAAACACCAATTCGTATGTTAGAATATTGATTTTTATAACCTTTATCGTCATTTAATGATATTTTAATATAAATTGGTTTATATATATATTGAATAAATATACCATTTTATTATGAACTAGTTTTTATATATTGAAAAATATATATATATACCGTAATAACACACGAGTAGCACAGTCCTTTTGAGACCTAAGAGTAGAAATTTAATCTGCTTTTATGCTTATGAACTTCAAATGGATTAGTTAAACAAAAGCAAAACTGATTACTTTAGATGATATCAAATATTTAATTAAACACAGAGTCAAATAAAGTGTTCATCCATTAATGTAAAACAAAACAAACATGTATTAAAATTATGGATTGACGATTTAAAATTACAAATTATTGTCCTTAATAGTACAAAAGTAAATGCTCTTACCAATAATGAAATTGATCTATCTTGAAAAAGGGACCATTTTTACTAGTTGTTTTTTTTAATTATTTGTTTCCTTAATATTTGAATAAAAGGTGATTACTGACAATTCTAAATGGTCTCACATGAAACCTGTCTTCAAATACATCGATATAAGAAGATATTTTTTTGATTCACTCGGTGGCTAAAAGCATCTCCAATGTATAAGCTATTAAAACTTTTTACTATTTACAAAAAGGTTTTACAATGACTTGATAGCATTGGACATGAAGACTTTTTAAAAAGTTTTTGAAAAGGGTTTTTACATCGATACCCCACAAAAAATTTTGGAAATCCATACCCCCTTCTCTCCTCACAATCATACTTTTTGATTTTTTTTTTAATTTATAGTTATAGTTTTGGTCCCTGAACTCATTTGATTGATTTATTTTATACCTTTTGGTTTTGCATTTTACTTTTAACATTTTTTTACATCAACACATATAAACGTATATTAACTAAAATACGTTAAAAAGTAATTTTTAATTTTAACAAGTTACACCATTATAATCGTCTCGTCAATACTTTCGAAATGAGCCCAATATTGAATATTTTTTGATTTAATTATTATATGTCATATATAGTACCTTGGTTAATCGATTTTTTTTTATTATTCATTTAAATCAACATAGTCACGAGTATTTTTTTAAACGTATTTTAGTTAATATACGATGAATATCGTTAAACTTATTTTTATTAATAACAATATTTTTCATTTGCCACTTTTGAAACGTGTGAATATGTTTGTTCGTTTTTTTATACCCAAATTGCTACAACAATTGTTTCTCAATCTAATTTGTCACTTTCTGATTATTATATCTGGTTTAGTTTTAATATCATTATTATTCTAAAAACTTTTAGATATGGCTTGAAATCCACAATTTCCATCGCCAATAGAGAGAGAGGGAGAGAGTTTGAAATGAAATCCCGAAATAAATCGTTCGTTTTGAAATGAAACAAATCGTTCGTTCGATATATATATATATATCTCGAATTGTTTTTACTTTATTTCAAATCAATAACTTTTATTTCAAATCAAATATATCGTTTTAGAAGGTACAATCGTATTATTTTAGAAGTGCAACCGTACCTCGTAATCAACCAAAAAACCAAAAAAAACTTTTAAATCAACTAAAAAACCCGAAAATGCCTCTTGAAATCAACTAAAAATACCGAAAAAATCTATCGAAATCGATAAAAAAAAACTTAAAATCCCTCGAAAAACTTTAAAAGTTCTTCAAAATGACGGAATTAGACTAATAACACATCGGACGATATTGAATGTTGGTAAAAAAATGAAGGCACATCGATAAAACCCATATAAAAAACTATGGTGCCACCGTATGAAAACTTGAAATTTTCTTTCATGTTCCAATTTTCTTTGCTAATAACTAGTGATGGCCATCTCAGGCCGGCCCGACCCGCTTGAAAGCCTGGCCCGCCCCGGTGGAAAACTGGTTTGGAGCCCGAAAACATGAACCGGTTCATGTTTTTGGAGGATTTGGCGGCCCGCCCCGGCCCGAGCCCGGTTTTTGGCCCGCCCCGGCCCGATTCGTATTTTTTTAAAAAAAAAAAGCCGTTATGTTACCATTTATATACATTTTTTGACCTTTTTTGTATTTTTTTACCTCCCCAAACCCCTATAAATATTTGTATTGTAAGTTTGTAACTTAAAATTATATATAAAACGTATTTTTAAAGTGTATTTTAGTGATTTATTATAAATAAAACGGATTTTTAAAGTGTATTTTAGTGATTTATTATAAATAAAACGTATTTTTAAAGTGTATTTTAGTGATCCAATCCAATTTTTATTTTTTAAAGCTTAGTAATTAATTATTATATAAAGAAATTATTTTTTTTTAAATACGGAAAAATGCTCGGCCCGATCACGGCCCGGTTTGGGCCCGGCCCGGCCCGGTTTTCCTATAACCGGTTTTTTCCAACATTAAACGGGCCACACATATTCGAGTGAAGCCCGGCCCGGCCCGAAGCCCGATTGGCCCGGTTTTTTGTTTTACTATTTGGGCCCGAAGCCTGTTTTGGCCCGGTACGGCCCGGCCCGAGCCCGATTTTTGGCCATCACTACTAATAACACATCGGACGATATTCTTTCATGTTCCAATTTTCTTTCGTGTTCAATATATGCTGGTGTTTCAACTTATTTCATATTTGTAAAAGACGACTTCACACGATTCTGCTTCAAAATTTGAAATAATTGATTAACATTGTCGACAAACACATGTTTTGCAAAATGACTAGGAACCCTGTCGAGTGAAAAATGAAATTGCAATGCAAATAACGTTGAACCATGTCGAGTGAAAAATACAATTGCAATATACTCCATATCAAAACGTATTTTTTGACATATTTTAATATATAATAAAATAATTAAATTAAAAAATAATCAATATTTGGCTCATTTCGAAAGTATCGAAGAGACGATTATAATGGTGTAACATGTTAAAATTAAAAGTATTTTTTTAAACATATTTTAGTTAATATACGATTATATGTGTTAATATGATGAGGATGTAAAATGAAAATTAGAAAAATAAAAGGTATAAAGTAAATCAATTAAAAGAGTTTAAGGACCAAAACTATAACTATAATTAAAAAGAAAAAAGAAAATTTGGATGTGAGAGAGAGATATGTTGTAGGGGGTATGCGTTTGATAAAGTGGGTAGCCTTAACAACCCCCTTTGAAAAATGATTTGGTCTCCAATAAACTTTTGATGTTATAGCCTTTCCAAGTTTATATGTATAAAAAATTAATTATTAAATACAAAAAGTCTTTGGAGAGGGCTGGTTGCATTGGAGAGGGTTTTTAAAATATGTTTTTCTTAAATAGAAGTAATGGAAATAATGATGTGGCTAAAGTAAAAAGTAATCAAATGACTTAACTATTGTGGATGCTCTAAGGCTAATGGGGGGCCTTGATTGAATCAGACATGTCTTATATTTTGGGAATTGTTCTCTTAATTTATTAGTAGAAGCGTACTTGTGCAATGCAGCAAGATATATCATGTTTTGAGAAAAGTGATAATGTTTTTTTTTATAAATTTGTTTAATTTAGGCTTAATAATATAATGTTTTTTATGTAAAAAATTAAGTATTTTGTTAGAATTCAATGATTATCTTATATATTTTAATGACATCTAGAAAAAATAACCAATTACATATTTAATAATATAATTAAAACAAAATTATAGTAATATAATATCTATATCTATATTATATTATATTATAAAAACGACATAAAAAACTCTTAATTACAACATTTTAAGCACATGTTACAACTAATTAAAGTCAATTACTTAATTTACAATTTCTTAATGCTTTGGTACAATCTTTCCAAGCACAGTATCTCACATAATCATCTATTTATGAAATGGATACTCATTTATTAATATAACTATTTGTTTTTTTGGTGGAGGATTTTATAAATAATCTATTTTAAATATAGATTTTACATTTAAATCTATATTAATAAGATATAATATAAAATCTTTTTTCTTCCGTATTTTTTTATATTACATCTCATAATGATTTTTCCATATTTTATTTTATAAAATCTTTTTACATAATGAGATGTAATATAATATAAACTCTTTTTTCTTCCGTATTTTTTTTGCTAATATAAAATATATTTTATTTTATAAAATCTACACGTATTTTATATTAGCATAATATAAAATCTACACGTATTTTTTTTGATAATATAAAATCTACACGTATTTTTTTTTCACGATCATTAAAAGAAGAAAAAGGAAGGTTGATATGAATTAAAAATTAAAAATAACGAGATACACTAATAAATTATCGTATTCTTTAAAATAAAAATATTTCGTAATACTTTCCAAATTAAACAAGTATAAAGAAAATAAAACATTCTTCCATATTTTTAATATATTTACATTTAAATGTAAAATGTAAAATCGAAAATGAAAATGAAAATAAAAGATTTTAAAATATTCTCTACATTCACTATAAATATATATAGCTTCTCTATGTATCATCCGAGTACAAGAAGAAGACGAACGATCGGGTGTCAATGACGGAACCTGCAACTGAACAAAAGATATTCCACTATATTTTTGTTTTTTTGAAAAACTACTTTTTATATTTTATTTTATTTACTGAGGATTTGTTTATATTTTTCAAAACTAACGATCATATTTTTCGAAGTAGGGGAATAAGATATATATACATATCTTTATTTTTATCGATTAATACTATGAGATCTTCAAGTCAATAGTCAGATAAATATGTTGTGAGACATGTTGTTTGAGTTTTAAATAATATAATACAAAACTATTACCAATATTATTGCACAAACTCATAACAACAAACGATTAAGAATATATGCAAGTTAACCACTTATGAAAATACATTCGTTTTTCACATTGTATTTCATTAACTGTTAACAGAGAAATTACGTTTCATTTTAACTCGGTTCAATATTCCAACAAAAAATTTATCCTCCCGTGCAATGCACGGGCCCAACATGTAACGCCCCGAAATTTACGTTATAAGAATCTATTGATAAAACTTCTAGTCTTGTGTACCGATTATTGATGTACTCTCGTGTTTAAATGTTGTCGTTAACATGGTGTTTGGAGCTAGTTTGAATACTTGAATTTTTGGAGGTTTTAGGCACAAACAGAAGCTTACGCGAGTTACTCGCGGGTTGCAAGTCGCGGCTTAGCCGCGTAACTCACTGTTGGATTTTGGTTCAGGCACACGGACGACTTGTGTCGCGACTTGGAGTCGCGGCATAACCTGCGGAATCCCTCTGATCGATTTTATACGGCTTCTTTCCCCATTTCTCCTCATTTACTCCCATCTAACATAATTTCTATCTCTCTGCCCCTCATTATTCCTCCCATCCGAAATTAGGGTTCCAAACTACCACCATTCACCTCATTTATTGCTAGAGTGTGGGGTTAACACTTAAGGATTCAAGTTGGGATTGGAAGTCATCATCTCCATTGTCACCTTCCCCAAAGTTTTAACCTAGGGTTTGGGTTTTCCCCAAAAACATACTTGGTGAGTTATTCCTTCTTAAATGCTTTAGTATTTGATTATTCCCACGTCTTTATCTCACACTACTTCTATGTGCTACTTGGTTGAGTTTTATAACCTAATAGTTGGTATTCTTGACTCTATGAACCCAAAGGGGGCAAGTATGTTTAGTAGATCTTGATAATCTCTTTAGAAGTAACTATGTGGATTATATGTTCTAGATTTCATGCTTATATGTTGAGTTCATGAGGAAACTACTAATAACATGATTTGATCCAACTGCTGATAACTTTATGAAGGAATGAGGTAATGATAATGGGTGGATGTATTTACATGTATGAAATTATGAGGACCATGATTTATGAAGAATATGGAAGTAAATATTTATTATGTGGAAGATAGGTGTATATAATGTGTTATTTACTTAACAAATGTGGATCACCTGATAGGTATGTGGCCCTACTCCTTGTGCACGAGGAGGTAGTAGCTTAATGTATGAATTTTGCATTAACCACGGTATGTTACTAGCGAGTAGGCAATAAGGGATCTCGTATCCTTGAGGTGTAACTCATCTAGAATATGGATAGGCAATAATGTCCGTAAGACCTTGAGGTGTAACTCGACGGAGTAGGCAATAAGGGCAGTAAATACGGTCTGAGGTTGTGATGTTGTTATGGCATGAGAACTAAGATCGGGGCATGAGGTGTAATCCATTACCATCGCGGGCGATCCCACTTTCGAGTAAATATCGCCCCGATGGAAGCGGGTCTCCCCCGTAAATCAAGAGGTATTTCTTGTATGTTTATATTCAGGTTTGAGAAACTGATGGCAGAGAATCGTCCCGCGCGAGGCAGAGGAGTTCGGTAACATGATTATGGTTTTATAATGACATGTCTATTATCTGCATATTTATGGGATCTTACTAGGCTTCGTCCTAACACTTGTTGTGGTTGTTGTTTCCTCACAGATCCTAACCGTGGAGAAATTTAGGATGTCGGTTTGGCTACCGGGCACATAGGAGATCTTGAAGTGCCGGTCTTTTGGGGAATTTTGTGAAGAGAGTTCATATTGACTTAGCAACGCTCGTATTAATCTAGATTAAATCAATCTTAGATTAAGTAGGTCGTTGTAGTGTTGATGTCCCATTATTTTGTTGCAACCTTATGATGCAAACTAACCCGATTTATAGGGTTTTAGTTGTATTGATTATTGGGTGAACGCCCTTTTGTTATATCGTTTAAACAGGTGTTTGGTCCCTTCGTATTTTAGACGTCATATTGCCGAATTTACAAAAAAATTTATTTGTTGAATTGCCAGAGTGTTACACAACACTAGTTATATTATAAAGCACGGATAAAAAACTTTTAAATACAAATTATTAGACACAAGGTACCATCATTTTATGCAAGATTTTAAAATTTTCTTAATTTACAAGTATCAAAGCACAAGATATATATTACTACTGCAGACTTCTAACACCCACCAATTTGGTATGTGCAGGGTCTTTCTTTTATGCAGAACTTTTCGTGTATCACTATTAATCTATACTATGTTATAAAGCACAGATAAAAAACTCTTAAATACAAATTATTAGGCAGAAAGTACCATCATTTTATGCAAAAATTTTAAAAATCTCTTAATTTACAAGTATCAAAGCACAAGATACATATTACTACTGCATGCTTTTAACACCCACCAATTTGGTATGTGCAGGACCTTCCTTTTATGCAGACCTTTCTATGTATCACTATTAATTAATATATTATATTATTATAATTTTGTTTTAATTATATTATTAAATATGTAATTGATTATTTTTCTATATGTCATTAAAATATATAAGATAATCATTGAATTATAACAAAATAGTTAATTTTTTTATATAAAAAACATTATATTATTAAGCCTAAATTAAACAAATTTATAAAAAAAAAACATTATCACTTTCTCAAAACTATCCAAAATCGTACTGTAAATCGATAAAAAAAACAAAAAATAAAATGAAACATTAAAATCGTGATATATCTCGCTGTATTGCGCGAGTACGCTTATAGTTAATATATTATATTTTTATAATTTTGTTTTAATTATATTATTAAATATGTAATTGGTTATTTTTTCTAGATGTCATTAAAATATATAAGATAATCATTGAATTCTAACAAAATACTTATTTTTTTTTATATAAAAAACATTATATTATTAAGCCTAAATTAAACAAATTTATAAAAAAAACATTATCACTTTCTCAAAACCATCCAAAATGGTACTGTAAATCGATAAAAAAATAAAATAAAACATTAAAATCGTGATGTATCTCACTGCATTGCGAGAGTATGTTTCTAGTATTAATTAATAGTGATACATGGAAATATATGCATAAAAGGAAGACCCTGTACATACCAAATTGGTGGGTGTTAGAAGTCTGCAGTAGTAATATGTATCTTGTGCTTTGATACTTGTAAATTAAGAGATTTTTAAAATCTTACATAAAATGATGGTATCTTGTGCTTAATAATTTGTATTTAAGAGTTTTTTTATCCGTGCTGTATAATACTAGTGTTGGGCTCGTGCATTGCACGGGAGGATAAATTTTTTGTTGGAATATTGAACCGAGTTAAAATGAAACGTAATTTCTCTGTGAAAAACGAATGTATTTTCATAAGTGGTTAACTTGCATATATTCTTAATCGTTTGTTGTTATGAGTTTGTGCAATAATATTGGTAATAGTTTTGTATTATATTATTTAAAACTCAAAAGACATGTCTCAAAACATATCACTATTATTGAAATAATTATAAATATGAACATACGTTTTTACAGATTTTGCAATTTTTCTGAAACCTCCTCGACAACACTTGACAATCACTTTGAACGTATAAATCTGTAGATTAATTAACAACATTCAACCCACATCAAATATGATAAAGAAAATAAATGATTTCTATCTTTTGTAACCGGCAATTCAACTGGTATAGTTCAAATTCACTCAGTACCACTTGAAAATTTATCTGACTATTGACTTCAAGACCTCATAGGATTATCTTATTCCCCTACTTCGAAAAATATGATTGTGGGTTTTGAAAAATATAAACAAATCCTCAGTAAATAAAATAAAATATAAAAAAATAGTTTTTCAAATAAACAAAAATATATTGGAATACCTTTTGTTCAGTTGCAGGTTCCGCCATTGACACCCGACCGTTCGTCTTCTTCTTGTACTCGGATGATACACAGAGAAGCTATATATATTTATAGTTAATGTAGAAAATATTTTAAAATCTTTTATTTTCATTTTCGATTTTACATTTAAATGTAAATATATTAAAAATATGGAAGAATATTTTTATATCTACATCGTTTCTATTTTATTTTTTTTACACTTGGTTAATTTGGAAAGTATTGCGGAATATTTTTATTTTAAAGAATACGCTAATTTATTAGTGTATTTCGTTATTTTTTATTTTTAATTCATATCAACCTTTTTTTTCTTCTTTTAAAGCTCATGAAAAAAATACGTGTAGATTTTATATTATGCTAATATAAAATACGTGTAGATTTTATAAAATAAAATAGATTTTATATTAGCAAAAAAAATACGGAAGAAAAAAGAGTTTATATTACATCTCATTATGTAAAAAGATTTTATAAAATAAAATATGGAAAAATCATTATGAGATGTAATATAAAAAAATACGGAAGAAAAAAGATTTTATATTAATCTCATTAATATAGATTTAAATGTAAAATCTACATTTAAAATAGATTATGCTATAAAAAAATCTATTTTATAAAATCCTTCACCAAAAAAAAATATTTATATTAATAAATGAGTATCCATTCCACAAATAGATGATTATGTGAGATATTGTGTTTGAAAAGGTTGTACCAAAACATTAAGAAATTGTAAATTAAGTAATTGGTTGTAATTAGTTGTAATTTGTGTTTAAAATGTTGTAATTAAGAGTTTTTTATGCCGTTTTTATAATATAGTATAGATAGTATAGATGACTTAATTTTAAAAAATGAAATTCAATATGTAATTTGAGAAAACCGAAAGAAAATCCAAAGAGTTTACTTGAAAAAACATTTTGGCACACAATTTGGTTTTTAAGTAAGTTTAGAGCAAATAAAACAACAAATTAATTTTACAAATTTACTGGTAAATATATTTAGTTTATATTAAAAAAGAAAGAATTACACTTTTGGTCCCTGAGGTTTGGTGATTTCTTTAAAAATGGGATATGTACTTCAATAAGTCAAGTTATAGTCCCTGAGGTTTGGATATTGCTTTGAAAGTGGGACTTGGCTACTAACTTCGATAAAAAGATCCGTTAGAGTCAGGGGTATTTTTGTTCAACTTTGTTGTGTCCCTCTTTTTGCAATTTTTTATTGTTTTTCTTTATTTTGAAATACAGTTCCCAACTTTCAAAGAAATTACCAAACCTTAGAGACCAAAAGTCTAATTCTTTTAAAAGGAGTTGTTGATCCAGTCATTTGATTTGGTAATAGTAATAAAAAAATAACAAATAGAAAAGAATAATGGCTTGGATTGTGTATCTATGCCAATCTACGGTTAAAGAATTGGGCCAAAAATTAGGATACATTATGGGAAAATCAAAGTTCCATCAAAGGGAAGCAAATGAAAGGCTCACTATAAAAAAAAAGTACTCATACCATGATTTATAATTAAAAATTGATGTGACATGTGTAGATATATTTAATTATTTATTATACAATCTATTTTTTAAGAAAAAGAGTAGTCGAGCTAGGCTGAAGACTTTCTCTTTCTAGCCAAACAAGCCCCCAAAGGCACAAACCTCTTCAATAGAAGAACCCGTGTGAGTGGGAAAAATAATAATGGAAATAGTGAACCAAGATCTAGTTCAATACTGCCCTTGAAGTTTGTATTTTTTTCAACAAATATCATTCCTAAACTTCAAAAACTCAGATTTGGTCCTTTATGTTTGTCAATTAACTGCAATGGTTTTCGTCCCTCTTGCTAACGACCGTTAAGTGTTTTCGTTAAATCCAATTAAATGAGGGGTATTTTGTTCAATTTACTCTTTTCTTGATTTTTCCATTAAAAACAAAAATTATAAATTTAAAAATATTATATATAGGTAACTATGAGATCTAATCTCATCAATTCATCTTAATAATCAATGGTATAAAACAATTAAGAAAAATATTAAAAACACAATTTACTGCCATTAAAATAGGCAAAAAGGGTAAAAATGTCAAACACCAATATAATTCATTGTGATCTAATTTTGAGCACTCCTGTAATTATGGCATGGAATCAAATAGGATAAACTCTAATTATTGAAACGAATCACATTGTGTATCACCGGAGGAACTCGATTGAAACAAGCCACAAATCACATCTGCTGCGATACACTGTGATCACTTGCCTCTGTTGTTGATCACTTCCCTTTGTCGTTGATCACTTGCCTTTGTTGTGATACATTGTGATCACGTGCCTCTATTTTAAATTAAGGTGATCACTTGCCTCTATTGTTGATAACTTGCCTCTGTTATTGATCATTTGCCTCTGTTGTGATACATTGTGACCACAACCCACTGTGGTTACCCAAGAACTTCTATACAGTAAAACACAAACTAACTGTGATACATATCGTGATACCACTATGATACCCATCGTGATACAATGTGATCCACTATCTAAAACCTATAAACATACTCTGATATGATCCATTGTGATCTACCTAAATCTAAAAAAAAAAATGAAAACCATAGAAATCTTCGACGAGATGGTTTTAGGGTGCACCATCGAGGTCTTCGGCAAGATTTGGGCTTTAGTGCATCATTGAGATCTTCGACGAGGTCGTGTTATGGTGCATTGTTGACATCTGTGCGACGTTGTGGTGCTACATCGATGGGTGTAGGGGAGGTCATTAAAGATGGTGATTATCTTCCCCTTCATTGGAACTACTAGACAACGATCGAACATAATCTAACATATATTCTTGGTCCATTGAAAGGCAGAAAACAAGCAGATGCAAGAACACAAACTTAATACTAGAGCAAGAATGCAGGTTTCATACGGCAGCAAGAATGCAGACTTGATACGCTTGAATTCAAACTCAAATATGGATATTATCTCAAAATCAATTTGTTGAGATATTCAAGGAAACGTAATATTTGATTGATAAGGGTTTGATTTTTTCAGTTACAAAAAAATTTGTTATATTAATTAATTTATCAAATGATTAATATAACCTCCCCTATTAATTAATTAAAAAAATTAATAAATTAAAATGATTGGATGAGAGTGGATCTCATAGTTACCACAAATTAACAAGATCTCATATGATTAGGCCCCTATATATAGGGTCAGGTTCAGAAGAAAACTTTAAATAAATGGAAAACCGAAAAACCACTAAAAAAAGAATGAAAAAGTATATGAATATGGATGTCAAATTATCGAGAAAAATATGATCGTTTATTTGGTGTAATTTATTTCGCTCGAATTTTGTTCATTTTTCATATTTTTTTCGAATAAAAAATAGGGGGTGGAGGTTTTTTTAATTTAAAAAATATTGTTGTAACCGTATGTTTAATCATATCCATCAGATGATCTAATCTAACGTTTCATAAGATGTTTTTTAGTTTTTCAGTTATTTGAGGTTTTCCCTTGAACCTCCGTCTACACACACACACACACACAAACAACGGGGAGCGATCATTTGAAAACTACTCTTAAATTACAAACTTAAGAAACTACAATCAATCAATGAGATAATTTCCTTTTTTTTCGTTTTTTTTAAATTTCGTGGGTATTTTTGACATTTTGTAACCATGGTGTTAATTAAGGAATGTTCTATTTTCGTTTTTTCTTGGAGTAGTTAATATTAACAGTTTATTTTGGGAAGTTATTTTTTTGAATTAATGTTTATCTCTTACCTAATTTCAAGAGTTGCAGGTATCCATTTTTCAGAGAAGGTTTTGAAGTTTTGCTTTGTATCTTTGTTCATCGTCGGGTTATATCTCGGTTCATCACCGGAGAAAAGGGAGTCGTTAGTTTTATGGGTATTCAGTTCATAGGCAATTTCATCTTCGTACATTGCCGATTTCATATTCGTTCATCTCCGGAGAAAAGGTAGGTCGTCGGTTTTATGGGTATTCCGTTCATTGCCAATTTCATCTTTGTTCACTGTCGATTTCATATTCGTTCATCTCCGTTCATCGCCGGAGAAAAGGGAGGTCTGCGTTGGAGTTTCTTGGAGGGGCGGATGGTGGATGGTGAAAATGAAACTGGTGAAAGAAATAGTTGTTGTACAAATCTGATTTTTGATTATGGTTCCTGTGAAATCGGGATTTCATCTCATTTTCTAAATTATGTTGCGATGCAAAAGTACAAGATTGCCCTTTCATCATTTTCTTTTTAATATAAAAAAAATCATAATATACCATAAAACACCAAATCAATCATGGCCATCGATTGTTTTCATCCATGGTTTAAAAGTGGGTTTCATAGTTTGCAACATAAGGGTGGTTTTCAAATGAAACCACCTCTACAAACAACTTATTATATATACATATGCATATAGGGTTGGGTTCCATTGAAAAGTTGAGGTTAACGTGAGAAGCGTGAAAAGTGGTTATCGACCGTTAGATGAGAAATGAAGGCACATTAGAATGAGATGCGTCGAGATAAGATGCACCGAGATGCATCAGATCAATTCTCTTCTAAGACGCAATTCAAGGGAGTGCATTTGATTAAAAGTGATCAATGATTCAGATCCACTTGTCACGTTAACCCTAATTTCCCACGTGATCTTTCACCTACACACACACACACACACACACACACATATATATATATATATATATATATATAGAGAGAGAGAGAGAGAGGGGAGGGGGAGTTCAAATGAAAACTCATATTTCATTATGCACGTAAGGACAAATCTCAGTCATTCCATCTCTTTTGATTCAACAACTCATATTAAATAGAGTTTTTAATTTTAATATGTCTAGGGGTAAAAATGAAAGATAATTTAAAGCTACGCCTACCATATTTTACTTTTTATTTTCTTTTTTAATTAAAAACTTTTACCCAATTAAAGTTTAAAATAAATTGTCCTAAAAATTACTAATATTTTAATCAAACAAATTACATCAAAAAAACGATAATTTCGTGCTCTTCGATATGACATCCATCTCAATATAGTTTTTTTTGCCGTTTTAACCGTTTTTTACGTAAAATGTTATATATGTGTTATATTCAATATGAATATTTATGTACGTTCAAGTTTGAACAACACCTCGACACCGTCAGTATGTAACTCGACATCATCTTCATCAACACTTTCTTCAATGTCGTTAAGGCATCGCGTTTCTTCAGCACTGTAACCCAACACCCATCAAGACGAATCGAGAACCTATCGAGTAATTCTATTGTGAATCGGGGAACAAAAGAGAGCACGTCAAGTCTCCACATCTTCACAGGTCATTCATGTATTATTCATCATGAATAATGTATCATTCAGGATGAATAATATAACATTCAGGGTGAATAATACAACATTCAGGGTGAATAATTCATGATTCATGAATTCGTGTATTATTCATCATGAATGTTGTGTAATTCATCCTGAATACTATATTATTCATCATGAATAATGAATGAACGTTCACAGGTCATTCATGTATTATTCATCATGAATAATGTATCATTCATCATGAATAATGTATCATTCATCATGAATAATGTATCATTCATCATGAATAATGTATCATTCAGGATGAATAATACAACATTCATGGTGAATAATTCACGATTCATGAATTCGTGTTTTATTCATCGTGAATGTTGTGTAATTCATCCTAAATACTATATTATTCATCATGAATAATGAATGAATGTTCACATTTCTATTCATACTGAATGTGGGACGTCCGGGGATGCGTATACATATTCATAATAAATTAAACCAAATTTCGGTTGTGAATTAGAAAACAAAAGAAAGTGCACCATGTGTCTACACCTTCACGGGTCATTAATGTATTATTCATCATGAATAATGTATCATTCATGATGACTAATACAACATTCAGGGTGAATAATACACGATTCATGATAAACTAGAAGTGTACCCGCACAATGCAGCGAGATACATCACGATTTTAATGTTTCATTTTATTTTTGTTTATTTTTGTCGATTTACAGTACGATTTTGGATGGTTTTGAGAAAGTGATAATGTTTCTTTTTGTTATAAATTTGTTTAATTTAGGCTTAATAATATAATGTTTTTTATATAAAAAAACTAAGTATTTTGTTATAATTCAATTATTATCTAATATATTTTAATGACATCTATAAAAAAGAACCAATTACATATTAATAATATAATTAAAACAAATTTATAGTAATATAATATATTAATTAATAGTGATACATGGAAATGTCTGCATAAAAGGAAGACCCTGCACATACCAAATTGGTGGGTGTTAGAAGTCTGCACTAGCAATATGTATCTTGTGCTTTGATACTTGTAAATTAAGATAATTTTAAAATCTTGCATAAAATGATGGTACCTTATGCCTAATAATTTGTATTTAAGAGTTTTTTATCCCTGCTTTATAATATAGTATAGATAATACATGAATAATGGATTTGTGTATTATTCATCCTAAATGTTGTATTATTCATCCTGAATACTGTATTATATATCATGAATAATGAATGAACATTCACCTTTGTATTCAAACTGAATGTGGACACCCGAGGACGTGTATGTATATTCATAATGAATATAACACATATATAGAATTTCACGTAAAACACGATTAAAACGAAAAAAAAATATATCGAGATGGATGTCATATCGAAGAGCACGAAATTCTCGTTTTTTTGATGTAATTTGTTTGATAAAAATATTAGTAATTTTTAAGATAATTTATTTTAAAGTTTAAGGGGGTAAATTTTTTTTGATTAAAAATAAAATAAAAAGCCAAACAATGTAGGCGTTGATTCAAATTTCCAATTTTGTCCTTAATCTCTTTTCAATTAACTTTATTATGTATTAACCATTGATTAGTTTTCTAAGTTTTGATCAATGGTTAAAATTTGTCCTCATGTGCACAATGAAAGATGAGTTTTCATTTGAACCCACCTACATATATATATATATATATATATATATGTGTGTGTGTGTGTGTGTGTGTATATACACATAAATCTTGTTTTCGTCCCTCATAGCACCATCGCCATCGTCATCAACGACTAATTCAAACACTAAATAAAATTCTAGAAAATTTTGTACAATTTTGTTATAAAAAAACCTTGTAATATAAACCCTAAAATCAAAAACCTTAATAAAAAACCTAAACCTAAATTAAACCCTTGAATTTCATCTTGGTGTAAGAGCTTAGGCAAACATGATAACGAATTAGAGGGATATCCGAAGCAAAAAACCCTTGATTTCGTGGTAGAAGCTTGGGCAAACCTAAAGATCTCTTAGAGGTTGTCTTCGTTGGATGAGATGAGAAGATATAGTTAACGTTATTGGTCGTTGGCCGTTGCCCAAAAAAAGGATAGGGTGAGGAGTGCAATGGTTGGTTTTCTGGTAAGGCAATAGTTGGATTGAGGAGGTGGGTTTGAAAACCTACATAGATTGTGATACTTAAAATATACTAAATATTTTTTAATTTTAATGGAAAAGTAAGAAAAAGGAAATTGACTAAAATACCCCTTGTTTAATTGGACAGAACGAAAAACTTAATGGTCGTTAGTGGGAGGGACAAAAAGAGTTGTTAATTGACAAACGTGAGAGACCAAATCTAGGTTTTTAAAGTTTAGGGACGATATGCATTAAAAAAATGCAAACATTAGGGACCAAAATTAAACTTACTCAAAAAGTTCAACAAAACTTTCAGGATTGTTTTCTTCATAAAACTACAAAACTTGACCAAATATATTATGTGGTATTCAAGGTTCTAAATAATATGAGACGTGACGTGACGACAAGGTCAAACCTTTTACGTCATGATGAGGACACAATGTTTTTCAATATGACAAAAGACGACAAATTTGTATGTCATACATAAAATTATATATATATATATATAGGGGAGGGATCAATTGGAAACCAATTTTACATTGGAAACTTTGGAAACAGAAATCAACCGATCAGTGATTTTTTTTTAATTGATAAGGTTATTTTAGTCTTTTACATAATTTCATAATATATATGGTAATTGTTATTATTATTATATTAATTATTATTTAATTTTAATTTATTTTATATATGGTAATATGGATGATTTATTAAATTAAAAATGAGATATCTAATTTAGGTAACAAAATTTAAAGGGGAAATTGGCTCAAAGAGCCACATTACATTGGCATATTAGTCTCCTAGCCATTTCTCTACCTTATTGACGAAAATAGACTTGCGGACCTGCAGGTCCGCTACCTCCAGAAAAAGACAAAAAAAATTGTCGGTCCAAGCCAGGTCCGCAACGGGTAGGTCCGCCACCCGACCCAGGTCCGCCATTTCGTCACGTGTCACGATCTCACTCAACGACAACAGAGAATGGCGGAGGTAGAGGACCTGCAGGTCCGCCATTGCGGACCTAGGTCTATTTTGGTAAATCGTGGAGAGAAGTGGTTAGGAGACCAATATGTCAATGTAATGTGGCTATTTGAGCCAATTTCCCAAATTTAAATCATACGAAGACACCCTTTTTTGATTCATGTACTTGAATTGACATTTTTAGGAAATTTTGTATTTGAGCCACAAAATATTAATATAAAATTAAAATATTCAAATTTTCAAGTATTAATATGAAATTAAATATTCATATGAAATTAAAAGATTAGAAACTTTGATACTATGTATTGTTTTGATTCTTATGAATCAGTGATTGATTCATCCAATGAATGAAAGTTTATATTCATATGAAATCTTTAATATTACCTCCAAGCACAAAATATTAATATGGTGAAACATATTGGATTTGATATAGTGAAACAAAATATTAATATAGTGAAACATGATGAAACATAAAATGTTAATATAGTGAAACCTGGTGAAACATATTTGATATAGTGAAACATAATAGAAAGGTAATGAAACAAAATATTAATATAGTGAAACCTGATATAGTGAAACAAAATATTAATATAGTGAAACCTGATGAAACATATTTGATATAGCGAAACATAATGGAAAGGTAATGAAACAATAATGGTAATGAAACTTAATTGGGTTTTTACATACTCCATATTGATGAAAAAGTAATAAAAAGGTAGTCTTGATATATTGTTATTATCTTTTATTAATAAATTAATTAATTTATTACCATATATAATTATTATCTTTTATTAATAAATTAATTAATTTATTACCATATTTCATTTTTGTTGCCAAATTTGAAACACAAAAGAAAAAGACACATTTACCCTTTTGACATATTATTATTATCTTTTATTAATAAATTAATTAATTTATTATCATATATAATTCAAATGAATCTTGACCATTGATTAAAAAGATCAATGGTTGAAATTTGGTTTCCAAAGTTTTCAATGAAATTAGGTTTTCCAATTGAAACCACCCCTATATATACATCTATGTTTTCTATATATTATTCAGTCAGATAATGATATTAAAAAATTCAATATTCATAATAAAAAAAAGAAAAAGCATATAGATTATTATTGTAAGAATAGTCTTTAAATAGAACTTAGAAGGATAATTTTACAACTTTGTTTTAATCATAAGTCATTGACATGTATGAACTTGTGAAACTTTGAATTATGTGATTATATAAATGTATAAAAGTGTAAATAAAATTTAAAGTTAAGTGTAAACAAAAAGCTAAAAAAAATATTTTTAGGAAAACGTCACGTGTTGTAAAAAACGCACGCACGACACATCATTGTGTGCTACAGCTTACATAAACAATATAGGCCTTATTATAACAGCAAATATGCGTCCTATGTCATATCATGCCATAACGTCCACCATGACACACCTTTTTAAACCCTTATGTTATTAGATGTTTGTCTATGTAATTCAACGAATATAAGTTTATATTGTTAATGGATAATAAAATATTAATGCAAGTTTTTTTAATTTATGTTTTTAAACAAAATAAAAGATACAAGGGGTTTTTTAAATGCACCAAATTATTGAAACAAAAAATAAAGCATTATGGAGACAAGATTCCTTAGAGAAGAACTGTGAGATGCAAAATCAATTAGGGGTGTAAATGAGATGAGACAACTCGTGAGTTATTCGAGATCGACTCGGACAAAACTCGGTCAACACTCGACTCGAATAGGCTCGACTCGAGCTCGAGCTCGACTCAATATACTAACGAGTCGATTCGAGAGACCTGATGCTCGACTCGATAAGATCATGAGATACTCGATAAACAAAATAATAATAATAATTAGTAATATTATTTTAATTTAATTGATAATAATAATAATAATAATAATAATAATAATAATAATAATAATAATAAACTCAAGTTTTTTTATTTTTTTTGGAAAATGATGGTGTAAAAGATATGGGTAAACTCTTGATGGTGTGTCTAATTCTTCCCACATTGGCGGGATATAGAGCCCAATGCTTTGAACTCCACTATATATAGATATTTCTCCTCCCTTGTTTTACATCTTTTACCTTTGTTAAATGGCTTGAGCCTATGTAGGGGGTGTAAATGAGACGAGACAACTCGCGAGCTACTCGAGATCGACTCACTTGAGATCGACTTGGTCAAAACTCGGTCAACACTCGACTCGAATAGGCTCGACTCGAACTCGAGCTCGACTCGATATACCAACGAGTCGAGTCGAGTATAATGATACTCGAGCTCGACTCGCATCATTTACACCCCGAGAACCAATAGATGAGCATGACGCCAAAAATTGAAAGGTAACCATGAAAAACCAAAAGCAACAATGAGAAGGTTACAAGTTGAAGATCTTAATAGAAGACCGGGTTAAACATGTCTATTTGATTACATCCTTTGAATGATCGTAGAGCAAGTAGTTATGGCTTTGTGGAAGAAGACGTAGAGTTTTTGATCAAAAAGTTGAAGAACTTAATAAAAGATAAATATCTTGAAAATAGAGGTATGTCTATTTCCAGAAATTCGATGGAATGGCCAACATTTATGATAAGTGTCAACCATTCGATTTGTACATAATACATATAGACATCTGAAGTTCAAACACTTAGAAATAAATTCACTTCTTAGTCACACAAAAATAGGACCAATCTGATGTATACTTCACACATCGGATCAGACATACAATAAGGTTTAAATATGATGTTTTATCAAAAAGGAATCAAACTCACGAACCATTAGATTTACAACCATCGGGTTTAATGCATTTTAATAAAGGTCACAATCCGATGAAATCTTCTAAGTAACCATCAGATTGATACCCTCATCGGATTAATATACTCCCTTGAATTATTCCATGTATTTAATCTCCAACAAAGTTATTCATCATAAATCTCTATAACTGGTAACTGTTGTATAGCTTATACTTCAGAATAGACAAATAAAATTTTTACTTGTAAAAGTCTTGTTATTATCTGTGTTGTTTCAAGAGTAAAAAGCTTTCAGCAAAATCGAAGATTAGTTGAAGAGTGGTCAGATTGTCACCAAAGCGGATTGGTTTTGTTGTCTAACCAAAAGAAGATTAATACAAGATACAATCAATATGTAGTCTAACAAATACCACTACTGAAAAACCGAATTTGAAGTGCAAAGTTGACCAACAACGTTGGTTCACCAACTCTTCCTGACTCTCATTCTAAAAAGTATGAGAACATGCAAAAACATGTCAGTATAAGTATGTTCTAAAGTATTATTTAAATTTTTGTCATACTTTACTGTTCCCTCTGCACACAAAAGGATGTGAAGGTTTAACATTGTCTACATCAACACAAAAAGTCTAAAGTGAAAAGTATAAGCATGCATGAACCAACAAATCCGATAGGGACACGTGTTAAAGTTGAATGAGAGCGTTTAATGCAATGAAGACTATAAAATGACTTCATTGTGTTAACTGGTAAATTACCCATTTTGAAAAGAACTTCTCAGTGAAAAGCTTCAAATTAATTTGGCATCAATATCTGAGAGATATCTTTATCTCTCTGATCTGAAAGAGAACCTTCTTTTCTCTTTCAGCGTGTGTAAATTTGTCACCCTCAGATAGTTTAGGATCAAAGTCTTGACTCCTACTTTCCGTAACTTATCTATAATTTTATGTTTGAAGAAACTAAAATTAATAATAGCAAATTTACGGTGTTTGTATTCAACCCCCCATTCTACAAACACTTCATGTGTGAGTCATCATGGTCTAGGACCAACGATTTTTATATGGCATGTGCTTCTCAGTAAACTTATATATATATATAGGGGCCTAATCAAATGAGAACTGTGAGATCTAATGTGATAACTGTGATAACCACTTGGGTTGTGGCGTACTGGTAAAGTCTTTGGGGGATGTAGTGGAAGATCTCATCTACCCAGGGTTCAAAGGCGCTGCCAAAGCTCTTATGGCCATGGAGGTTCACCTGCGATGACTCCAAGCAATTCGTGGTCGCCCGGGGATTAGTCGGTGCGCATAAACTGGCCCGGAAACCCACGGTTACTAAAAAAATGTGAGCCACATATTTAATGTAATTAATTTTATTTTTTCATTAACATGGAAGGGTAAATTGGTAATATCTTTTTTTATAACTAAGGAATCTTTGAATAATAGAATGTTTTAAATGTCTTCCTAAAAATAAGTTGTTGGTTTAATTTTATTCTATTTTTTAAAATATATTATTAGTTAATCACAGTGTAACACATTGTAATTTGAGTGTATCACAATGGTAATCAAAGTATAACACAACGTTAAACACAGTGTAATACAATGTATTTTGAACAATGTTCTAAAAAACTCGCCGCACCCCCGCCATGGCGCGCCATGGCACCAAGGCTTGTGTGTCACGCCACGTTAAGCCCATGGCACGCCATGGCCTAATGCGCGGTTATTGTAATGAGATATTTGATTTTCTTTACGTTTTTAATGTCTTATTTTGCAAGTTTTTTATATATACAACCTAATTTAACTTCCCTATTACTATTGACTCACTGAGTAACACTACAAAACATATGTTTTTATATATAATATTATACTAGGCATATACCCGTACGATGCATCGGAATGTAAGTAAAAACGAACAATAAAATAAAATAAAATATAAAAAAGTAGTTTTTCAAATAAACAAAAATATAGTGGAATATCTTTTGTTCAGTTGCAGGTTCCGCCATTGACACCCGACCGTTCGTCTTCTTTTTGTTCTCGGATGATACATAGAGAAACTATATATATTTATAGTGAATGTAGAAAATATTTTAAAAGCTTCTATTTTCATTTTCGATTTTACATTTAAATGTAAATATATTAAAAATATGGAAGAATATTTTTATATCTACATCGTTTCTATTTTATTTTCTTTACACTTGGTTAATTTGGAAAGTATTGCGTAATATTTTTATTTTAAAGAATACGATAATTTATTAGTGTATCTCGTTATTTTTTATTTTTTATTCATATCAACCTTCTTTTTTCTGCTTTTAATGCTCGTGAAAAAAATACGTGTAGATTTTATATCATCAAAAAAAATACATATAGATTTTATATTATGCTAATATAAAATACGTGTAGATTTTATAAAATAAAATAGATTTTATATTAGCAAAAAAAATACGGAAGAAAAAAGAGTTTATATTACATCTCATTATGTAAAAAGATTTTATAAAATAAAATATGGAAAAAGATTTTATATAAAATAAAATATGGAAAAATCATTATGAGATGTAATATAAAAAAATACGGAAGAATTTTTTTTTATATTACATCTCATTAATATAGATTTAAATGTAAAATCTACTTTTAAAATAGATTATGCTAATATAAAATTTATTTTATAAAATCTTCCACCAAAAAAACAAATAGTTATATTAATAAATGAGTATCCATTCCACAAATAGATGATTATGTGAGATACTGTGCTTGAAAATGTTGTACCAAAACATTAAGAAATTGTAAATTAAGTAATTGACTTTAATTAGTTGTAACTTGTGCTTAAAATATTGTAATTAAGAGTTTTTTATGCCGTTTTTATAATATAGTATAGATAAAATTTATTTTATAAAATCTTCCACCAAAAAAACAAATAGTTATATTAATAAATGAGTATCCATTCCACAAATAGATGATTATGTGAGATATTGTGCTTGAAAATGTTGTACCAAAGCATTAAGAGATTGTAAATTAAGTAATTGACTTTAATTAGTTGTAACTTGTGTTTCAAATATTGTAATTAAGAGTTTTTATGCCGTTTTTATAATATAGTATAGATATGAAATAGAAATTTGACGCCATAAGTCACGCCTTGAAAACGCTATGGCTTCGCCGTGGCTCCTAAGGCTTGAGGCTTGGCCTCGCCGCCACGCCACGCCTCACGCCATTTAAAACCTTGATTTTGAGTGTATCACAATGGTGGTGTAACACAACGTTAATCACAGTGTAACACAATGTATTTTGAGTCTATCACAATGGTAATCACAATGTTCATTGCATGTCTTACAATGGGTAATCACAGTGTAACACAATGTATTTTGGGTATCACAATCATTATCTTTTGTATGTACCTTTTCTTAACGATGTTTCTTTTTTAAGTATCACATCGTGTATCTGCCAGAATAAGGTTCACATCTGAGAGAGGAGATTTTTTAATACCTAAAATGCCCTTTAAATTTAATTTCAATCAAAATTACCAAAATTAATTATTTCCTAATTTATCCTTTAATATGTGGCTCACATTGGATCTCACAGTTATCACAAACAATCAAGTTTTCCCTTGAATGGCCCCCTATATATATATATATATCGAGTTGTCTTGAATAATCGGGATATTGATTTGGAATCAATTCTAATTAAAAGACCCGATAAAAGATATAAAAAAGAATATATCGACATGGGTTTCAAATAAAATATGGAGTGAATTGCAAATTTGGTCCTGTGGTTTGTTGTTTTTCTCACACTTGGTCCCTACAAAATTTTTATTGCAAGAAAATCCCTGGTATGCAAAAGTGCTTGGATTTGGCCCCTCAGACTAACTCTGTTAAACTCTCTTCCGTTAAACCCCCTCATGTGCCATGCACATGAGGGCATTTTAGTCCTTTTTTTGTTTTTATTAAAATAATAGACCATAGAGACCGAATTTGCAATTTACTCTATCTTATATATATATATATATATATATATATATATATATATATATATATATATATATATATATATATATATATATATATAGGGTCCCCTTAATTTGCTAACCACGATATTGGTGTTAATTGTGCTAACCAATCTGGAACGTTGGTTATTTAGATCAATGATTCACAATTAATTAGAATTTTAATTTTAGAAATATTAAATTAAAAGGCTAGGAAATTACGGTGCATAAGAGCAAAGGGTTAAAAATGTAAAAATGCAAATAGCCTTCCAAAATCATATTAACACGTTACCAAAAAAAGAGGCACAAAATTAGGGATTAAAAAATTAATAATTCTTGTTTTTAAACCAAAAATAAAATAAAAAAAGAGGCGCACACATAAGGAATCAATCAAACTTTCAGTTTAAAGTGTTTGCTATTTATGTGAATATGTGCATTTTTTAAACTAATAATTCCTAATGTACATTTAAAAAAAAACATATGTGCATGATTTTTGTGTTGTGCATATGAGCATTGTCTACACTAATAAGTCTTGATGTGCATATGTACAATTTTAATAAATGATTAGATTATTTGCTATTTCAGTGCATATGTGCATTGTTCACGTTAATAAGTTTTGATGTACACTATGAGCCTTTTATATATGAATACGGAAAATGGTTTAAGATATGCACATATGCATATGTGCAAACTTAATAGCATAAAATCCGGAAAATGCATATGTGCTCACTTGGACATTTGTTCATTGTCAAGTAAATATGTGCATTTTAAACTAATAATTCTTAATGTACATTTTCAAAAATACACATGTGCATGATTTATGTGTTGTACATATATGCATTGTCTACACTAATAAGTTTTGATGTGCATATGTGCAATTTGAATATGCATATCAAAATGATTAAATTATTTGTCCTTTCAGTACATATGTGCATTGTTCACATTAATAAGTTTTTATGTACACTATGAGCCTTTTGTATATGCATATGAAAAATGGTTTAAGATATGCGCATATGCATATGTGCAAGCTTAATAGCATAAAATCTGGAACAATATCAAAGTTAAGTTTAAAAATATTATATTTAATATTAAAATAAATACCAAATTAACCAAGTCCATGAAATATGGAAAGAGATTATATATGGCATGCAATAGGAAATTACCATGTTAATTTAATAAATATTAAGATAAATACTATATTAAAAAAGTCCTTGAAATATGGAAAGAGATAAGATGGGACGTGCAATAGAAAATACTTATATTACCCTTAGATATTTAATAGCAATGATGACATGACATGAACTATAGGAAACTTTTAATTGGTCGAAAATTGGTTAGCACGGTTAGTACCAATGTCGTGGTTAGCAAATGAATGAGCCTCTCTCTCTCTCTCTCTCTCTCTATATATATATATATATGTATATATATATATATATATATATATATATATATATATTCTGTTAAATCGTAACCCACCACCGGCCATCTCCATCATCGGCAGTTCCATCTCTCTTCCTCTCAGGGCAGGGGCGAACCTACCCTTCCCAAGGGGGGGGGGGGTCCCGTGCACCCGCTCAAGTTAATTTCGTAAGGGCGAAATTTTTTTCGGTACGTAAGGTGCACCCACTCAACTACAGGGGGTGCTCTGTGATATATTCGTTTTTGAGGGGTGAAAGGTGCACAAGTCCCAAAAAAACCAAAATTTTACTCTCGAAATCAACCAAAAAATCGAAAAAATCTCCTGCAATCAATCAAAAAACCCAAAAAATCCCTCACTCAACACAAAAAAACCAAAAAAACCCAACGAATCAACACAGAAGCTTAAAAAATCCCTCGAAATCAACCAAAAACATAAAAAGTCCCCCAATAGAGGAATTTGGCTAAAAACACATCGACAACAATTTCTTAAGCTTTTCGTTTGTGCACCCGCTCACCTAAAATCCTGGGTCTGCCACTGTCTCAGGGTCGACGTTCAGGGGTGAGATCGATGTGGATATCGGCGGAGTTACATAAGGTGGAGATCGAAGGTCAACGATCTTCTCCGACATCAATGTCGACGGAAATGGTGGTGGACCAGATCTGTGCAGCAAGGTTGTTGTTGTGAGGGGACGAAGGTGGTGGTGGACCAGATGAGGGAATGAAACATCGAGTGAAAAAACCCAAATCGACGATTGCTGCTATGATTTGGTTCATGTGATGGTTGTTGTTGTGAGGAAATCAGAGGAGGCAGGAAATCGAGAGGCAAAAAATAGATAGGGAAGGTGGGTGGGAGGTGCTTACAGCATAAGGGAAGAAGATGAGTGGGAGGTTCTCACAAAACCGGAGCTATTGTTGGAGGAGATGACATAGGAGGAACCGATTAGTGTAAGTAAGATCAGTGGAGTCAGTGGCGGTGGATTGAGATTGGAGGAGACGATGGATGGATTTCAAAAGCAGGGAAGAAGAGGGAAGGAGATGGTGGTCACGACAGTAGGGAAGAAGAGGGAGAGATATGGGGGAAGGGGTCACAGTGGGGGGGGGAGGAGATGGTGGTTGAAGGTGTGGTTGAAGTTGATGCCGGAGAAGAAGACGGAGAAGATGTTTTTGGGCCTGGTTCACGATCATAAATCTACACACACACACACACACACACATATATATATAGATATATATACACACATACATATATAGATATACATATATATATATATACACACATACATATACATATACACACACACACACATATATATATATATATATATATATATATATATATATATATATATAGATATATACACACACATATATAGATATATACAGGGGCCTAATCATATGAGACCCTATTAGATTGTGGTAACTATGAGATCCAATCTCATCCATCCATTTAATATTTATTTATTTATTATTAAGAAAGGATATTTTAGTCATTTGATAAATTAAATAATATTAAAAACAAAATTGTAACTGAAAAAAATCAATAATTTATAAATTAAATATATTGTTTCCTTCAATATCTCAACTAACTGATTATGAGATATCCTGTTTTTGAAAATTGATTTGATCGTATGAAATTTTAAATCTTGTAACCCAAGTCTGCATCCTTTCCATCGTTCACATTATGTTCCATCGTTCTCTTTGTGTTTTTTTACAGCAGCCTGCAACTATATTCATCTCGTTCTTATATGTCATTCAATGGACAACGAAATTTTTGTATATTCTGTTCGATCTTTGTCCGGTAGTCCCAATGAAGGGGAATATAATCACATGGATGTAACTTTATTTGAAAACACAGACGATTTTGATTATGGACTTTCACCTTACAAACCAGGGGAAGGATTGGTCAATCAAGAACAGAGAGATGTATTTTGCAATCAAGAACAGAGGGATGGATTTCAGTTGTTAGACGATGGTCTATCATTTGGCGTGGACAACGATGGGTGCTATCTCCCGTATTCCAACAAGGTGAACGATGAAACTACAGGCAAGTTCTTCAATTTTTGCATATCAATTGAAACTTATCGAATATGATATGTGTAGAAAATAGATGTCTCACAGAGTCACACATTGTGATACATTGTGAAACTTATGGGATACTGCAGTTGTGTTGCAAATATGATTTGTGATAGTATGTGGTACACCGGGTTATACATGGTGATATGTTACAACTAAAACAATTCCATTGGATGATATTGATGTTTTTTGAATTTGTATTCATATATTAATTTATGTTATCGTTACATAAAGCAACCTATTTTTTGCTTCACATTTCTATGCAAAATTAGTTGGAAGTTTATTTTTATTTTTACGTGTTAAGACGTGTAATGGGATGATATAAGCTCTTTTTTTGTAAACGCATTCTAACAGGTGTTGGTCAATCACAAATTCATTCTTTTACCTTTTCCCCCCAGCGGAACTAGGTGGTGGACTCCCAATGTTGATGATTCAGTGAAACCTGCTATTGGTCTTATATGCTCTTCATTGGATGTAGCTGAATCTGTCTACCAGAAGTATGATGAGATGGCGGGATTTGAGGTAAGATGTTCACATCAGAAGACTAATAACGATGGATCAATACAGAATAAGTATTTTGTATGTACTAAGTATGGGTTACCAACGAAGAAGTCGTTTGATTCATTGGACCATCGTAAACGTCAAAGGGAGTTTCATAACTCGAATGTGAAGAGGACTGGGTGTACTGCGTGTGCCAAATTTCGGTTGGTATAAGGAACATCAACATATGAGTGTTATGGATTCGAAGAGCAACACAATCATTTTCTTTTGAGGAAGCACGATATGGAGTTGTCAAGAAAAGCACGCTAAATGAAATTTTCAGATCAACGGTTTGTTCATGATGCCAGTACTTCTAATATGGGTGCTACGCGTGCTCATAAGTTACATACATCATTGAGGGGGGGGTATGAATATGGTGGTCCAACTGTTGTTGATTATCATAATTATAAGCAGGATTGTGACAATTTTGTGGGTCATGGTGATGCGAAGGTGTTGGTTGATTTGATGACCAAGAAGCGGGAGTCGGATCCTAATTTCTTTTTCGCCTACAATTGTATCGGTAGTGAGTTACATACTATATTTTGGGCAGATGAGGTAGCGCGTTTTAATTATGCTGAATTTGGAGATGGTATATCATTTGATTCTACGTTTCGCACAAATAGGTGATTGGGTTCACTTTGACTGTTAATTATTTTTTTGTATTTGTTTCTGTATATATATTCATTTTTAAAATGTTTTTTCAGGCACTACATGGTATTTGTTCCATCCACTGCCGTCGATAACCATAATTGCAATGTCGTTGTTGGATCTGCTTTGGTTGGAAAGGAGGATATTCCAAATTACAAGTGGTTGTTGCAGGTGTTCCTCAAAGCTCATTCGAAACCACCTATGATTGTCCTCACTGACCAATGTTCCGCAATGAAGCAAGCTATTTCATCCGTGTTTCCAAATGCAAGGCATAGGCTGTGTATGTGGCACATTATGACTAAAGTGCCAAATAAGGTTAGTTTATAATAGCAGTGTTGTTACCATCTTTCACTTCTTTCATATATTTACATATTGTTATTTGTGCAGTTTAGTTACGATCTTCTTTATAACACGACGTTTAAGAAACAATTTTTCAAGTTGGTGTGGAACATTCACATATCAACTGATGAATTCGAGAGTAGATGGAAACGTCTTATTGAGGAGTTCTCCCTAGAAGATCATTCATGGTTAAAAGATTTGTTTGCTGCAAGATCACAGTGGATCCCAGTATATTTCAAGGAGCTTCCAATGTGTTGTCTCATGAAGACTACATCTAGGTCGAAAAGTGCAAACTCCTTTTTTAATTCATTTTCTAAGATAGGAAATAATCTTTTTCAATTTATGTTGGGTTTTGAATTTGCGTTGGAGAAACAACGTAAGGAACAACGTCGTCTTGATTATAGTACTAGGACAACTTTACCGCATTTTCTTACTTGTAGCAAATTGGAGACGCACGCGTGTGAGGTGTATACGCGTTCTGCATTTTTCGATGTGCAACATGAGTAGACCGGGAAGTGTGGTCATGTTCAATTAAGCGTGTGGATACATACGGAGAAGTTGTCACGTATGTAATTGAACATTTAGATAAACGAGATGCGAAAATTGCAGAGTATACGGTACGATCCAACATCCCTTTCTGTTTAGACATTACATCCAACGAAGTTTATTCAATTATATATGTTGGTGATATTATCTGTTTCAATTATTAAATGTTGTTTAGGTTGTGCGCAATATAGACGAGTCAACAACCGTATGTAGCTGCAATCATTTTGGTCGTCATGGGTTCTTATGCAGACATGTTTTTAAAGTGATGTTAAATGCGGGTATTAAAAGTATTGTAACACCCCGAATTTTAGAACTTGGAGTTTGAATTATCATGTTTTGGGATTTAAATGTAATTGGGGTTTCGATCAGTTTTGGTCCTCGCGGGTTAAAATATCATAACTGGTAAATTTGGGACAGCCGGGGCCTTTTCGGCGACTATGCCCGCGATAGTGACATGGTCACAATCGCGAGAGCACAATCGCCCAACTTGTACCGCGGGTGGGGTGATCTCCGCGACCTTGCCAGCGATACGATAGTGACCAATGTCACTATCGCCGGGGCACAATCGCCGGCAGTCAACCGGGTATAAATGCCTCATTTACGAGATTTCATCATTTAGGGTTAATTTTGGGAGCTGATAGAAGGTTTCTCTCCAGCGATTTTGGTAAGGTTTCTACTCCAACTTCAACCATAACATTTAATGATCTTATGAGGGTATTAATGGTGTAGTAAATGCTTCCTTAGGTGTAATTTTGGGAGGATTCTAGCTTGTAACCACTCCTCAAGTCTCCAACTTCTCATCTACCACTTTAGGGTTTGATTTCTTGTGAGAAATCACCAAGGTGAGTGTTTCTTGACTCTTCCATTCTCATACATGTTTAATAACGTGCTAGTAGCTTAGAAAACGCAGTAGTGGTAGATTTAGTGGATGGCGATCAAGTAGTGGTTCGGAATATTCTGAAAGGTTGTAAGTTGGAGATTGAAGGGAAGGAGTTTCTGGTCAATCTAATGCCGATGGTTATCGGGGGATTCGATGTGGTAATTAGGATGGATTGGTTAGCTGATAACCAGGCCGAAATCCTTTGTGCAAAGAAACTGATTCGAATTCCGATCTCGGATGGCGACTCGGTAACTGTGTACAGTGAAAGACGGAAGGGCGAGGTAGCAATCATTAACTTGGTAAAGGCACGAAGGTGCTTAGCAAAAGGATGTCCATCCTTTCTGGCGTATGTGATAGATGCCAAACTCGAGAAGAAGAAGCTAGAAGAGGTCGAGGTGGTAAGGGAGTTTCCCAATGTATTCCCGGACGACTTGCCTGGTTTACCACCCGATCGTCAAGTGGAGTTCAAGATCGATCTAACACCGGGAGCGGCTCCTATAGCCCGAGCTCCATATCGTTTGGCCCCATCAGAGATGAAGGAAATGATGAGTCAATTGCAAGACCTTTTAGAGAAGGGGTTCGTAAGACCGAGTTCCTCGCCTTGGGGAGCACCGGTTTTATTTGTGAAGAAGAAGGACGGCACCATGTGGATGTGCATTGACTATAGGGAGTTGAATAAGGTGACCGTGAAGAACAAATACCCACTCCCTAGGATCGATGATCAATTCGACCAACTGCAAGGAGCGGGTTGCTTTTCAAAGATCGATCTCCGTTCGGGTTATCATCAAGTGAAAGCCAAAGAGGAAGACATTCCTAAAACTGCTTTTAGGACGCGTTATGGCCACTACGAGTTTTTAGTGATGCCATTCGGTTTGACGAACGCCCCAGCGGTGTTCATGGATTTGATGAATCGCGTGTGCCGACCGTTTCTTGACAAGTCGGTCATTGTATTCATCGATGACATTCTTATCTACTCGAAGGATGAGGCCGAGCATGCGCGTCATCTTCGAGAGGTGTTGGAAATCTTAAGGAAGGAGAAGCTCTATGCAAAGTTTTCCAAGTGCGAGTTTTGGTTAAAGGAAGTGCAGTTCTTGGGGCACGTAGTTTCGAAGGATGGAGTGAAGGTGGATCCGGCCAAGATTGAAGCTATGACAAATTAGGAACCTCCCAAAAGCCCCTCCGAGATTCGAAGTTTTCTAGGCCTGGCCGGGTATTATCGAAGATTCATACAAGATTTCTCCAAGATTGCTTCCTCGTTGACAACGCTGACCAAGAAGAATGTAAAGTTTGTGTGGACCGAAGATCAAGAGAAAGCATTTCGGACTTTGCAAAGGAAATTATGTGAAGCTCCAATCTTATCCTTGCCGGAAGGATCGGAGGATTTTGTGGTCTTTAGCGATACATCCAAAATGGGGCTTGGATGTGTAATAATGCAAAGAGGGAAGGTGATCGCGTACGCATCTAGGCAATTGAAAGTGCACGAGAAAAACTACCCCACTCATGACTTGGAGCTGGCGGCGGTAGTGTTCGCATTAAAGTTATGGAGACATTACCTATATGGTACAAAGTGCACCTTGTAAACGGATCACAAGAGCTTGAAGTATGTTTTCGATCAGAAAGAACTCAACATGAGGCAACGAAGGTGGTTAGAGCTACTTAAGGATTACGACTGTGAATTACTCTACCACCCGGGTAATGCAAACATGGTGGCCGACGCCTTGAGTCGGAAAGAGTACAGCGGGAAGCTTCAAGCCAGACTCACTCGGATTGAGTTAGTATCGGGCCTCATAGAAAGGATCAAAGTGGCACAAGCCGAAGCCTTAAAAGAAGAAAACCTCAAGGAAGAAGTGATGACCAAGCAACGGTTACTTTTGACCGAAGATAGTCGAGGGATCAAATGCTTAAATGGGCGAGTTTGGGTACCGAAGTTTGGTGGTTGCCAGGAGCTCCTTTTGGAAGATGCGCATAAATCCAAGTATTCTATCCACCCGGGAAGCACCAAGATGTATCGGGACTTGAAATTGCATTATTGGTGGCCGATTATGAATTTGGATGTAGCCCATTTCGTAGAGCGATGTGTAACTTGTTCACAAGTGAAGGCCGAGCATCAACGACCCTATGGAAGCCTTCAATCGCTTGAAATACCCGAGTGAAAATGGGACAAAGTTACCATGGACTTTGTGACCAAACTACCGAAGACCCTAAGAGGGAACGACACTATTTAGGTTATTGTCGACCGTTTGACCAAGAGTGCTCACTTCCTAGCGATGCGGGAAACCTTACCGATGGATAAGTTGGCAAAACTCTATATAGACGAGGTAGTCTCTAGACACGATATACCTTTGTCGATAGTTTTCGATCATGATAGTTGGTTCACGTCGAGATTTTGGGGAGCTTTACACCAAGAGTTGGGCACGCGGGTAAATTTAAGCACGACTTATCACTCACAAACGGACGGACAAAGTGAAAGGACCATTCAAACGCTTGAAAACATGCTTAGGTCTTGTGTGATCGATTTTGGCGGTAGTTGGGATACCCACCTACCTTTGGTAGAATTTGCGTACAACAACAGTTACCACTCCAGTCTTGGGATGGCACCTTTTGAAGCCTTGTATGGGCGGAAGTGTAGAACCCCCGTGTGTTGGTTAGAAACGGGGGAGAAGCAGTTTGCCGGTCCGGAAATAGTACAAGAGACGACTGACAAGGTTAAATCGATTCGAGAGCGGTTGAAAGCGGCGCAAGATCGTCAGAAAATTTACGCCGACAAGAAAAGAAGACCGGTGGAGTTCCAAGTGGGAGATCGTGTAATGTTGAAAGTATCTCCTTGGAAGGGTTTGATCCGTTTTGGGAAGCGTGGGAAGCTAAGTCCCCGTTTCCTCGGGCCGTTCACTATCCTAGAGCGTACTGGGCTTCAAGCTTATAAGCTAGACTTGCCACCCAAGATGGACGGAATCCACCCTACGTTTCATGTGTGTTATTTGCGAAAGTGCCTAGCGGAGGAAGAGAGCGTCATACCGCTATCCGAGATTCGTGTGGAGGACAACCGATGCGTAGAGGAACCCGAGGCTATTTTGGAAAGGGAAACGAAGAGACTTCGCCATAAGGAAGTCGTGATGGTCAAGGTAAAATGGAGACACCACCGAGGCACGAACGTGACATGGGAGTCGGAAGAGGACATGAAGCGTAGATATCCTCGCATGTTTATATAGTATAGATTTCGGGGACAAAATCGTTTCCAAGTTGGGGAGGATTGTAACACCCCGAATTTTAGAACTTGGTGTTTGAATTATCATGTTTTGGGATTTAAATGTAATTGGGGTTTCGATCAGTTTTGGTCCTCGCGGGTTAAAATATCAGAACTGGTAAATTTGGGACAGCCGGGGCCTTTTCGGCGACTATGCCCGCGATAGTGACATGGTCACAATCGCGAGGGAACAATCGCCCAACTTGTACCGCGGGTGGGGTGATCCCCGCGACCTTGCCAGCGATAGTGACCAATGTCACTATCGCCGGGGCACAATCGCCGACAGTCAGCCGGATATAAATGCCTCATTTACGGGATTTCATCATTTAGGGTTAATTTTGGGAGCTGATAGAAGGTTTCTCTCCAGCGATTTTGGTAAGGTTTCTACCCCAACTTCAACCATAACATTTAATGATCTTATGGGGGTATTAATGGTGTAGTAAATGCTTCCTTATGTGTAATTTTGGGAGGATTCTAGCTTGTAACCACTCCTCAAGTCTCCAACTTCTTATCTACCACTTTAGGGTTTGATTTCTTGTGAGAAATCACCAAGGTGAGTGTTTCTTGACTCTTCCATTCTCATACATGTTTGATAACGTGCTAGTATTTATGTGCATTTTGGTTACTTATTTATTAGTTCATGTGGAGTTAACCTAAAACCCTAATTGTGGGTAAAGTTGCAATGATAGAGTGTCAAACATGCTATTTGACCAAGACATGTAGAAAAATGGCATGTGAGAGTAATAAGTTGTATGTTTAGTTGAATTTGGGATTTGATGAATAGACTAAAGACCCGGTTTGGGTTGAGGTCATGAATAGACTAAAGACCCGGTTTGGGTTGAGGTCATGAATAGACTAAAGACTCGGTTTGGGTTGAGGTCATGAATAGACTAAAGACCCGGTTTGGGTTGATGTCGTGTGTATGCTAAAGACCCGGTGTGGGTTGAGTGCTCAAATAGCTAAAGACCTCGTTTGGGTTGATGCTGATCAAGTTAAATGATCTGAGAGAAATTATGAACGCGCTAATAATATTACATTGCGTTTCCTCTCTTATGACAGGAAGCAAGTTGATAGTCCGTCATGTAAACACGATGTTATTATACCAAAGCCACATTTTATAAATTAAATTATATTTATGCGTTCTCACTAGGCTTTAGCCTAACGCTTGTTTCTTTGGTTGTCATGTATGGCAGGAAACTCTAGTGGCGGGAATCTACGGGAGTGAGTGGTCGATCGTGCGAACGAGAGCGGTCATTTTGGGAGATCTAGAGACCGGTATACTTGATGAATAGTCACTATTTTGTGGAGGATAGTGACACTCGATTGTAATCTGATAGGGAAATCTAGATTATTTAGGTTGTCGTAACTTTATGCCTCATTTATTTAGTTTGTACACATTATGCTATATCCCCTTTTTGGGTTGATACTTTGGGATACCGTGGAGTTTTTGTACTACAGGTTTCATCAATTTACAGTCGTTATATTGCCAAGTTTTAAATCACACCAATTTTTAGGGCGTTACAAGTATTCCAGACAAATATATTTTGAGACGTTGGAGACGCGATCTTATGCCTATTGAACTTCAAAATAGTCGTCAAAGATTATGTGATACAGATGATGAACACCATAGATTGATAAATGATACATATGATGTTGTCAATGACGTGTTGGACATTTTAAGGGAGGATAAGGAAAAAATGTCATCGTTTTTGACAAGTATCAAAGAATTGAGGGATGGATTTGCGAAAGAAAGAACATATGAACCCGCGATGAAACGTAAAGAACGTGGAATAGAACAAATCCTTGGTTTTCCACGACCTGAAAATGTTAACATACACCCCCCAACTGGCATAAGGAACAAAGGGTGTGGTACATCTAAAAGAATGGTTGAAGCAGCTGAGAAAGCAGCAGTGAAGAGTAGCAGACCAAAGAGGTTATGTCGTGGATGTAATATGCTTGCAAATCATGATATCCGTAATTGTCCGGTGAAGAAAAAGTTGAATGATTAAAGGTTTCTTAGTCATTTGTTTTCGTTCTATTATCGAGTTTTTTAGGGACGGTGTTTACTTTGTTTTAGTTACTATTATTTTTCGACAACTTTTATGGAGGATTTTTGGATGCTTACAAATGTAGTTTACAGTTTTGATATGATATAGCCCGTTGTGATAATTTTTTTTCATTAAATTAACATCTCACTCAGAGTTTTGAATAAAATCAGTGTTATTGCCATTGATTCATTGTGATATTGTGTGTTAATGTATAAGTGTGTTGAATAAAAATGCCTGGTGATGTTGTGATCTACTTATCTTTTGCTGCAATTTCATACGTGCAAAAAACATGTGTTACATTTTGATAATATGAACAACTGTACTCTTGAAACTGATAAATGTCTTTTCTGACTTGGATATGATTCTGATGTATGTGTTACACTGTGATATTTTTCTGTCAGCTCCATATGTATCATGTGATTTTGTGTTACATACATTGTGTTGTATGTTTTACATTGCGTTAACCCAAAACAAGATTTGATTTCCCATATGAATGTTCTCTTATTGTGCTAAATTGTGACAATCTAACATCAGCCTTTATTATGCATGACATTATGTTCCCAATAGTTAAGTATATAAACATGTCAATGTTATAACATGACACCAAATTTTGGATCACATATGTACCCTGTAAACTGTGTCCCTAAAAGTGATGCATATAAACAACAAACATATTTGTACCTAAAAATAAACATGCCAATGTGATAACATGACACCATATTTGAATCACATATTTACCCTGTAAACTGTGTCCATAACACTATGTAAACACAACAATATGTACCAACCATAACTTGAATATTACTTAAAATATCATAAACCATGTCCAGGCAAAAATAGATGCATGTAATATGCAGTTCCAGTTGCAAAACACCTAGAAAAAACAAAAAAGAAGTACTGTTATAAACAAAATAGTCAAAGTCGCTAGTACTTTGTGTCCTAAATGCTAGCTAGTCGTGTTTCCCTGTTGGATTATGCAACTTGTAGTAGACGTGTTTTCTCTTTATCATCCAAAGCATTAAACTTTTCACAGTCTGAGATGACAAACGATCGTCTTAAGTTGATATCCGAGAGTAAAAGTTTTGTCGTGTATTTGTTTCTCAGCAATTGCAACTGTTTTGCTTGGGTTGGACCTTCATCATCAAGTCCACATTTCCATTTGTAAGGAAGCTGTCCCATGTAGCACTCCATATGTCGCATCAAGAACACACCACAATCATGTGAGTTCTCCTTTGTACCCCAGCGTACAACAATCCTTATCGGAGTTAACACAACCATTTGGTCGTATATCGGATGTTTTTGCATATGTAAATGTTGTAGCATCAAGGTTTGCTGCACAAATAAATCCCTAAATAGTGTCACAATATAATTATAGTTTTTGAAAAGTCATTAACTAAAATATAGGTTGTCTTTTTGATTTCTCACCAGTAGATCAGGTATTTCCTCGAATTTAACTGGAGTCTCAAGTTCTTGTTGGATATTGTCTATTATCAATATGGATGGACGTTTGAAGTTGAACACTGTAACATCCCAGGCCAATCGTACCAGATATTGTCCGCTTTGTCCACACACCCGGACTCACGGTTTTAAAACGCGTCTGATAGAGGAGGTATCCAGTCCCTTATAAGGCAACTTTCGTTCCCCTCCCTAACCAATGTGGGATCTTACAATCTACCCCCCTTGGGAGCCCAGCGTCCTCGCTGGCACATTAGTCCGGTTCCCGGCTCTGATACCATCTGTAACATCCCAAACCAACCGTACCAGATATTGTCCGCTTTGTCCACACACCCGGACTCACGGTTTTAAAACGCGTCTGGTAGAGGAGGTTTCCAGTCCCTTATAAGGCAACTTTCGTTCCCCTCCCCAACCAATGTGGGATCTTACAAACACCACAACAAAGAAGTGCATATCTCGAATGATTGGAAAGAAAACTTGCGAAACCGTTCTTTGCACACAACTTAAATATGTAATTAGGATACAAAATTATTATTTACTAACCAATTACTTACCAAATCAACTCCCTTGAATGCGATCACCTGTGCATCACCTCCAACCAATGCTAATATATTATCAACGAACATTTTTACTTTCAATTCCGGACTTGTGTCAGGTTTGAGCATTGTAGCCGTCTATTCACAATTAAATCATCATTACACCGATGTCTAATTTTATTACATACATTAGCACTAATAAGGTATGGACTGTTGTTGCTCACCAAAATTGCCGAGTGAAAGAATAACCTTCGTGGTGATGACTCGCTTCTGAATCGCTCTTCATGATTTAGTAATGTTGCCCAACTGTCAATTACATTGTCGTAGATCTTTGTTCGAGCACAAAGTGATGCGACTGTGCCTCTCAAAGCAACTGTACCTGTAGTGGTCTCAAAGACAGGTTCACTGCAATTGTACATTTGCTTAGTCAATAACAAACAACTTTTAAGTTTATATGCATTAGATATGACATTTATTAATCAAAACGATACATACCAAACTGGTTCTACAACAACATTTATCCAAGCACATATTTTTTTCTCTGAGCTTGTTTCCGACGTATCGATGTCTACGGTTCTCTTCACGTAAGGTGATCTTAGTGCTTCCCCCGGCTTAGCTTCTCTCTTCCCAAGTCTCGGTGCATCACATATTGCTTTTACTCGTGAGTTTAAGCTAAACATTCCTTTTGTTATAGGGTTAATAGATGAAATAGGTAGAGGGCTAACAGATTTTCTTTCCGGTGAAATTCCTAAATCAAATTTTGGTATTGCATCCTTAACGATTTTCCTTTTTTTGCAATAATCAATACAACTATTATCAATCACCATGATAGTTGTTGGGTTGTTCCAGTATGCTTTAGTTTCAAGTGGTACACCTGGTACAAGTTCCAACCCAACAGATTCGTTCAGAGTCAGATCAATATCCGTGACACGAGTGGGTTTATCTTTCTTAGAATCCTTTGTCCTCCTAGGCGTCTCAAAACCATGCTCATTGTTTTGCTCATTATCAGACCCCCCTGTATCACCATCTTCTGTGTTGAATAGCCTTTGAAGCCCCAGATTTAGTGATCGCAAGTATGAATCTGTTGGGTAATATGCTATGGCCTTTTCAATAGTTTGTTCCACACTTATTTTTTGACACATTATCGAATTCATCTTTGATTCGATAATTTTGATATACTCCTATGAATTCACCATAAACAGAACAGACCAATAGTTACATACCATATAAATTAGTTTATCCGTGAATACTTGATTAAATATAAACTATATCAAGATGTAATACAATTTACTAGTCGTGATCCATTATGCTATATATAATCAACATTTTCATCGTAAATATGTATTTCACAGTGCCATTAAGTTTACTAATCATGATACATTGTGTAGTCGGTAATGTAAGACCAACATTCACTTTTGTATCTGAATGTAGCATAAATGTAACAGACGATTAACAACAAATAATATATCTTAGATCAATTGGTAAGCCGATTATAAGATATGGAATCATATTTTATCATTTTATGTGTTAATCCTAGATTAAATATAAAATATGTCAAGATGTATTACATTAGCTAGGTGTGATACATTATGATACATATAATCAATATGATCATTAGTGATACATTGTGATACATTTAATAAACGTGTGATCGTGTGTGCTATATTAAATTGACATGTCATCAAATGTGATACATGTACTAAGCTTGTCATTAAGTGAACTGTATGTTACTCATGTGACACTTGTAACACAATTTATTGGTCCACATAAATCAAATTATACGACGAATATTCACCTGCAACTTTGTTTTTGAAGAAACCTTTGAGATTGTTCTTCTCTCAGCAAACACATCATTCGGTCTGTTTTCATATGGTACATCTCCTTGCACAAGAAGTGGCCAGGTTCCAAATCCCCCATCAGTTAGTTCCAAGTATTCTCTCCTGCGAAGCAACTCCATATTCCAAACACATATTGTCGGCCTTGTCTTTTCCACATCAAACTTTTTGCATTGAGTAATATTAGCATACAGTAGCTTGTACATAAATAAGAACAAAGGTTAGTACATGTTAAATTTTAATAAATAATAGTTACATGTTAGAATATACGTACCAACAAGAAAGTAACTGGTCCTGAGTAGAAAGTTTCACTGTTGATCTCTCTTCTCCACTGGTCTTTACTCCTCATCAAACAATTGAAGACATACTTTCTCCAATCTATTTTTGATATGTCTGTGTCTTGTGTGATATAACCAAGCACAGCCAAATTACAATATCCACATGAGTTGCACTTGGCCATTGTGGAAAGAAACAAAACCAGGAAATTAAGTTTGAATAGAAAATCCGAAGTTTCAGTATTTTCTACCTTCTTCATTACATCGGATATACGAACCCTCTTTCCTGGGGCTTAATCAAATGAGAACTTCGTAATTTGTGATAACTGTGAGATCCAATATGAACCACTCATTTGATTTAATTTACTTAATCTTTTAATTAAATATAAAGGGGTAATTTGGTAATTTGTTTTTAACAACTCATTTATCCATTATAATAGGAAAGTCATTAATTACAAATCTTTTAATTTATTTCCTAATAGTAATTAACAAAAATACTAACTTGTTTAAAATTTAAACTAAAATTTAGAAAAAATTGTGACGGCTTTTAACATATCTCTCTCTCTCTCTCAACCATTCTCATCGCCCTCAAACTCCGACGAACACCGATTTATATAAGAGTCTGGATCCTATATGCTTTTCTCCTTCAATATCGAGTTCTCGATCAACCATCGTCGTTGTCATCAAACTCCAACAAACACCGACACAAAAAAAAATCGGTATCACATTGGTTCATCGGATCTATGGCGTCCTTGTCAGCGATTTGTGTCGTCCATGCAGACGGTTTGGTCCACCGGATCTGCGGCGTCCATCTTCTCCGGCGGTTTGGTCCTTGCCGGTGGGAGGAAGATGGGATGTCCTGCCGATCTGGTGCCTGTGGGTTCACCCCTTCTTTGTTTCCTCTACTCTCTTTTTTTGCTTCTAGACGATGAACCAGATGGTTTAAGCATTTGCAAAACAAGATTTAAAGCAGTTGCAAAAGAAGATGGTATACAGATCAGTAATGATTGAAGCAGTTGCAAACACAGATGGTATACGGAGGCGGTGATACTCATGAGAGGCTACGATTTGCACCTCTCTCTTATCCTTCTCTCGGTAGTGTCATGGTTGATATCACAAAATAGTATCACAATGTGATCATAGTATGTTACATGTGATAAACTGTGGTACATATGATAAACTTTGTGTCTTCGTTGTTTTAAACTATGGTACATAGGATAAACAATGGGATCACAGTGTGTTACATGTGATAAACTGTGGTACATATGATAAACTGTGTGTCTTCGTCGTTTTAAACTATGGTACATATGATAAACAATGGGATCACAGTGTGTTACATGTGATAAACTGTGGTACATATGATAAACTGTGTGTCTTCATTGTTTTAAACTATGGTACATATGATAAACAACGGCATCACAGTGTGTTACAAGTGATAAACTGTGGTACATGTGATAAACTGCGTGTCATCGTTGTTTTACAAAGGATATCACAATATTTCTTATTTATTTTCCTTACTTTCGATGTTTACAAAAGGTATCACAATGTGCATCATATGGTCACCGGAATAATATTCGCTGGAGAGAGAAGAGAGGAAAATTTTAAAATACCTAACATACCCTTTAATTAAAGTTTTAATTACAATTACTAAAATTATTAGTTTCCTAATTTATTCTCACATTTGTGGTTAAGATTGGATCTCACGATTACCACAGATAATCGAGTTCTCTCTTGAATGGTCCCCTACACACATACATATATATATATATATATATATATATATATATATATACACACACACACATATACAAATACACACACACACACACACACACATATATATATATATATATATATAGTGTTTGGTTCATTTGAGAAATGGTAAATATATGAGAAATAGAGAAGTAATCCTAGTCATTCATATGGTCAAGATCGGATTTGACTAGTCAAATATTGCGGCTTTGACCGGTCAAAAGTTGCGGCTATCCCAAAAATAAAAGAACAATTTCGTAAATTTTACAAAACACACGGGTTGTGTTCATATATGAACATGTATAATTCACATATGAATTATATGTTCATATATGAACCAGTGCAATTCACAACTGAACTCTTTTAACTGATTCATATATGAACCTTTGTGATTCATATATGAATCTGTATGAATCACAAAGATTCATATATGAATCTGTATGAATCACAAAGATTCATATATGAACCTTTGTGAATCACAAATATTCATATATGAATCTGTATGAATCACAAAGATTCATATATGAATCAGTTGAACTAATTAACAGATTCATATATGAATCTTTGTGATTCATATAGATTCATATATGAACTCATCCCGTGTATTTTACGAAATTACCCCTCTACCTTTTATAGACCACACAAGGAATTATCCGGTGCTTCGCGGTCAAAGCCGCAAATGTTGACCAGATAAATGACTAAGATCACTTATCTATTTCTCATATATTTATCATTTCTCAAATGAACCTATCCCTATATATATATATATATATATATAGGGAAAGGTTCATTTGAGAAACACTAAATATATGAGAAATAGAGAAGTGATCTTAAACCATTAATTCGGTCAAGATCGGCGGCTTTGACCGAGAATTAGGGGATAATTGCTCCCATGGTCCACTCCCGTGTTCCTCACATTTTTTATTATTCGAAGGGTATTTTTGTAAATTATCCAAACGCATTCATATATGAACGCATGCGTTCAGATATGAATATCACTTTTTTTTTCTTTTTTATTAGCCGTGTGTGTTCATATATGAATGCATGCAAAAAACAGAAATTCATATATGAATGTTAGTAGACGTTCATATATGAATGTTAGTAGAATGTCACTATTTTTTTTGTACGTATTCATATATGAACGCATGCATTCATATATGAAGGCATGCAAAAAACAGGCGTTCATATATGAATGTCACTCTTTTCTTTTTGCATGCATTCATATATGAACGCATGCATTCATATATGAAGGCATGCAGTCAGTGTTTATGTAAAAATTATGAACATTCATATATGAACGCATGCATTCATATATGAAGGCATGCAAAAAACAGGCGTTCATATATGAATGTCACTCTTTTTTTTGCATGCATTCATATATGAACGCATGCATTCATATATGAAGGCATGCAGTCAGTGTTTATTTAAAATTACGAACATTCATATATGAACGCATGTATTCATGTATGACTGCATGCCTTCATATATATGAACACGCGCGTGTTTTTATCAAAGTTACGTAAATACCCTTATATTTTTGGAAGAGCCGTAATTTTTGACCACCAGTCAAAGCCGTAACTTTTGACCAATTAAATCCAATCTTGACCATATGAATGACTAAGATCACTTCTCTATTTCTCATATATTTACCATTTCTCAAATAAACCAAACACTATATATATATTCTTTTAATTATTTTGAGTAAATTGCAATTTTGGTCCCTGTCAATTGTGGTTTTTAGTAAAAAATGAAAAAAAAGCAAAATGACCAAAATGCCCTCATGCGCAAGGCACATGAGGGGGTTTAACGGAAGGTAATCTAATAGAGTTAGTCTGAGGGACCAAATCCGAGCACTTTTGCACACCACAACGATTTTCTTGCAATAAAAATTTTGTAGGGACCAAATGTGAGAAAAAGAACAAACCACTGGGACCAAATTTGTAATTCAAATTATTATTTTTTTTGTATAATTTATTTAATTCAAAATTTTATAATATAGTAAAAATATATATTTTCTATTCATATAATCATATTAGTTTCGTATACTCTCTTTTAACATTTAACATGATCATTTACTATCATAAAGCTAGTAATTTGTTAGTTTTATTAATTTAAAGTTGGGTTTCTATTTGTATTAAACTATTTTTTATATTCTTTGTTCATTCATAGATAAAGATATGCAATACATATAGATTTGAGTCTCCTAGATATCGTCTATATGATTTCTAAAAACCTAAATCTATATATTGAATATAGTTATCTATTCGTGTAAGTTGCTTGTTTCATCCGTTTGTTTTTTAGGTACGGAATGTAGTCTTTAACCCTTTATCTGTTCATTTTTTCGTCTAAATAATAAAGTCTCACCTTTCAAAAAAAAAAGTTGTTAGCGCACAGATCTATTGGATTCAAGATCATCCAATCTGAAGCTAAAGTCGGAAAGTCGACTCTTAAATATTAGTCTAATGTCGTTTGTAATAAAATATCAAAGTCTTGTTTTTAGTATTTTATTATTAGATTAAATATCTAGATATTAGATATTAGATATTAAGTTAGATATTAGTTTAGTTATAATATCTATGTTTAGATATTATATTGTTAGTGTGTTAGAGAAGACAACAATCAGATCACACACAACACACACACTCACGATGTAAATCAGAGAGAAAAACGTTGATAGCTTCAAAGTGTCAAACACCAAACCTTGTAATCGTTGAATATTAATCAAACATGTTGGTAATCTTGTTATTGTTATTGTCGATAAGAACTTGATAATAATATTGTGGAACGACAATTGGTATAAGAGCTTGAGACGAAGATTGACCTTCTTGTCAAAGAAAGAAACAATTATTCTTCAAAGATTAATGAGCTTGAAAAGATTATTTCAATGGTGGTGGTGACTGAGCGCAAGACTCCAGAGTCAATTGTCCACTCACCTGGAGATGATTCAGCTGATTCGGAATGCTCTTTCAAGTCAGCTGCAAGTTCAACATCAAAACTTGTTTCTTCAAAAAGGTCAGTTAAATCTTCTAATCAGATTCGTAGTTCTAACCTTTTCTTTGATAGAAATATAGATGGTTCAGGTACACATCAAAGGAAGAGAAGAAGCAGCTACAAAGAAGCTGAACTGGTCTGGAACAGGAAACCATTCGAAGAAAAGAAGAAAGATGAGCTTAAAAGAAAGAAGTCATGTGTACATACGCAGAATGCCAAGAAGAACAATGCGCATAAAGGTAAACCTGATTTTGTCTACACGAGAGATCAATTAATCAGTTTGTCAGGTAAGAAACTGTATTGTTCTTATTGTCGCACACATGATCCTGTTCATAAAACGAGTGACCATTATTGGTATGGTACTTACTCAGTTACCCCCCCATAATAACTGCAACTAACACTCATGGATCCAAATGGAAATGGATACCAAAGAAGAAGGATGATTCTGTGTTGCAGGTACCTACTATCAAGGGGGAGAAGGAGAAAACGCCTTCTGAGCACGTCTGTTCAGAACCCGGACTTTAAAGAGAAATCGACTTCTGATTTTGTACAGATCAGGACTCGTTCTTCAATGTCAAAGTGGCTTCTAAGTAAATCAGCTTAGAACCCGGACTGCAACGAAGTTTGACTTCTAAACACAACAGTTTAGGACTCGCACTTCAATGATCAAAAGACCTTACTTTCGAGCTGAAAAAGAGATTGTACTCCAATACTCGAATGAGGAAATCAACCATTAAGGGGGAGTACATATTTGTCTGAAAGTTTATGCATATTTTTTACATTGATAATTTTTCTAATGCATAATTTCAGGGGGAGTAAAGGTGATGACTTCTGATTATTTCTGATCAGAACTCGTACTTTCGTTGTTTTACTGCCTTTTGTCTTTTCAATTTAAGTGAATAAATTTGCTTTGACTAAGACATAAGACTTTTGCAGTTTTTGAGAGATGCTTAAAAGATCATATCTTTATGACTTTAAGCTTAGCTTCATGAGATGTAAGATCGCACGTAAAGGTATAATTCTTTATCTTAATCTCATATATGGTTGAAAAATGGACAACTTTCAATCGTAGAAAACATTGTTCTTAAATGTTCAAACCACTTCCCGATTCTCAAACAAATTCATGAATTGGAGTGTGAATTTAAATGTTTTCAAGATCAACTTTGTGCTTTTACTGAGATAGTTAAACCATTTTGAGCATCATATGCATCATAGGAAAACATGTTTTCTTTGTGCTAGGACTTAACACAACTTCTATGGAATCACGTTAAACCAATGATTTCTACCCAAGAAGTTAATCCATAGTGATTGAGTGTGAGAAGTCAAAAGAAATGAGTGTGTCAAACAGAAAAAGTGAGTTTGGCTAGAGTAAGCTAAATGTTTAAAAGAAAGAGGGTGTGAGAACAGAGTTAAAAGAATATCAGAACTCTACACCAACTTTTTTTGAGTCGGGCAACCACAATTCTAATGTTTCACAATTCTTTGGTGATCATTATTGAAACAGACAACTAGCCCATGCCAACTCTTGATCAAATCTCACCATCTACTTATTTTATTCTTAACAGGAAAGTGTTTCACATTTTCAAAGGGGAAGCAACACATTTGTTATCTGATTTTCATTTGGAAAATATGGATATTGAAAAGAAGGAAGTCTGCCCCACCTTCGCACTTCAATCATGCACATTGAGTCTGTGTTTAACTTACTGTTGTCTCAGTGGTTTACACAATTTTGAGCCTATAAGCAATCATCCATGCTAAATTCTTTCTAAACACATGCACGAACACACAAGAAATTTGTTTCTTTGTCATAACGTTCATATAAATTACCTTTGTGGTGTTTCGATGATTGAATGGAAGCCCTGGGGAGTCAACATCAAAAAGCTCATTTCCAACGTGTATTTGTTACACCCAGTGACTTAGTGTTACTGACAGACATTTTAACTGATTCATTTGTTGATTCAGGTCTTACACGATTATTTTGTCTGGATTTGCAAAGATCTGGATGAATATCTTTTTGAATTGACGGATCAGAGGCTCCAAATGACAGACATTTCTTGCTGCCAGTTTTGATGAAAGCGTTGCTCTTTTCATCAAAAAGGGGGAGAACCTAAGGATTGAAGAAATGTCCATTACAAGTTGTGTCTCAAGAGACATTGGAGAAGAGAAGAGCTAACCAAGAAATGCGAGAGATCAAAGTATTCTGAAAACATGCTGATTTTAGAGAAATTTTCTTTGAAGATACTTTGCTAAAGCATTCTGAGCTAAATCTGGAGATTATGATATTCTCAAGAGAAAGAAGGAGATTGCATCTTCTAAGCTGAAAAAGAAGACTGAATTGCTAAAATATTTTTAGTAATGATCTTGATCCAAAGGGGGAGATTGTTAGCGCATAGATCTATTGGATTCAAGATCATCCAATCTGAAGATCCAATCTGAAGCTAAAGCCGGAAAGTCGACTCTTAAATATTAGTCTAATGTCGTTTGTAATAAAATATCAAAGTATTGTTTTTAGTATTTTATTATTAGATTAAATATCTAGATATTAGATATTAAGTTAGATATTAGATATTAAGTTAGATATTAGTTTAGTTATAATATCTATGTTTAGATATTATATTTTTAGTGTGTTAGAGAAGAAAAAAATAGATCACACACAACACACACATTCACGGTGTAAATCAGAGAGAAAAACGTTGAGAGCTTCAAAGTGTCAAACACCAAACCTTGTTATCGTTGAATATTAATCAAACAGGTTGGTAATCTTGTTATTGTTATTGTCGATAAGAACTTGATCATAATATTGTGGACCGACAAAAGTTATGTTGGAGCATTTCTAACAGATTCTGTAAAATAGAGAAAATAAACATTTTGATCATAGTTTTTGTTTCAATAGATTCTCTAAAACTTTTCTGGAAATTAAAGAAAGTAGAAGAGTGTAAGAATCTCTAAATTTGGAAAATTCTCAAAATATGATTAAAATGAAAGATAAGTAACTTTTAGTATACTTCAACCAATAGAAAACTTTGAAATTAAAATTTTAGAGTGAAAAATATTAATATTTTATTAAATAAAAGAAATATTTTTAATATATAATTTATGTTGTGATCACTAAAATAGAAAATCAATGAGAGTTGAACGAATGTATTTTTGTTTTAGTTAATTTTAAATTTCATCCTCTCGTTGCCAATAAATTTTTGGATAATGTGTAGGAAAAATCTAAATAAAAAGGTAGTTATTGGATCTTGTTTATTGAAACCTATATATGTATTTAGGTTACGAGAGATAGGTTCTAGGCAAGTACACATTAATGCTCTTAAAGTTTTAGTACTTTTAGGTTTTAATTTAGTAATAATTATTGGAGTATACAAGAGCATCTTTAACGACTTTCCTAAAATTTTTTCAAAATGGAGAACTAAAAGTTAAAATCTATAAAAAATTTACATCCATTTCCAACAGTTTTCCCATTTTAAAGATAAATCATTGATTATATTATTAAAATATTCTATATATTTAATAAAAGTTTATCTCTCTTGATAATCATTTCATTTCAAAATTTCTCATTGATGAGATATAATGATAAAAAAATTTATCTCTTTTGATAATCATTTTTAGAAATATCTCCAAATTTAGAGAAAATCACACACTCTTATTTTTCTCCATTTTAGAGAAAGTTTTGTAGAAACTCTTGGAGCAAAAAGTTGCTCAAAATCTCTATGTTCTCCATTTTGGAGAAGTTGTTGGAGATGCTCTAATACTGGTTTGATCTAGGGGTAAACAAAAACCATCAATCCGTAAAACCCGCTAACAACCAAATTAAATCCAACCTGCTAAATCGCCAACCCGCTAATTAAAAGGGTTGAAATTGGGTTATAATACCCAACCCAAACCGTCAACCCGCTGCTGATATATATTATTTCGATAGTATCATATTTATATATATGTATACTAGAAACGTATTCATGCAATGCAACGAGATACATCACGATTTTAATGTTTCTTTTTATTTTTTGTTTTACAGTACGATTTTGGATGGTTTTTATAGAGTGATAATGTTTTTTTTTTAATAAATTTGTTTAATTTAGGGTTAATAATATAATGTTTTTATATAAAAAAACTAAGTAGTTTGTTAAAATTCATTAATTATCTTATATATTTTAAATTTCTTATATTTAAATTGAAATGTTTATCCTGTTTTGATTATGTTTATCAGAATTCAAATTTCATAATTTTAGTGTTTGGGGATTAAAGATAAGGATTTTGGGGGATAATGATGAAATTTATTAATTAGGGTTAAAAGCATTTAAAAGTAGTACATATTTCTTCGTTAGTTTTTTTAAGAGATTTTAAGTAGATTAACATTAAATAATATTACATAATGCTTAATGAATTGTTTCTAAGAGTTATTTATGTCTCTTTTATAATTTAGTATAGATATATAATATTTATAGTCATTATAATTTATAACCAAAAAATATATGCATATATTAGTCTAGTTTACATCCAAAAAATATAGACATATATTAGTCCAATTTATAGCCCAAAAAATTTATACATATATTAATCCAATTTACAGTTCAAAGCCTAAAATTAATCCAAGTAGGTCAAGACACAAATTAATTAAACTAGGTCAATCATTACGTCTCAATAAGCGTGACTGGACAAATACACTTAAACAACTACAACGACGTTGTGGTTTTCATTGCATAAATGAACATATGAAGTGTGTTTCAGACTATTAATTTCAAACTAGAAGTATGAACATAAATGAAGATATAAAATATCTTTCAAACTAGAAGTTGGAACCATAAATTTTTGTTTTCATTAGATTGATGTTGCTAGAACCTCGAATGTTTGAGATCATTTTTCAAAAAAGGACCTTAGCTATGTTTGTAATCATTGTGGAAAATATTATGTTTATCATATTAAGAAAATTGGTACAAGTTCTTTGTGGAATCACTATCAATAATAACGAGGTATCATTTAATAAAGAGAAATGTAAAGTCATGGCTAAGTTTGTGGTAAAGGATGAACAACCCTTTAGTGTTGTAAAAGGATTTAAAGAAATTTTTAAAGAGTTGCGACCTGAATTTTGTGTCTCTAGTAGAGTGATTGTTGTCAAAGATATTTATCGATTGTTTTGCGATGAGGTGATTAAATTGATTGCAGATTTGAATAGAATGTTATCATTCAAACTTTTAAAGTTTAATTCTCAGACTTAAGAATTTTAATATATATTTGGATGAATGTAATAACTAATATTTTTTTGGGTATATTTTAGTATTATTTTCTTGTATTCCATTCATCAACTTTATGTATATTACTAGTTTGCCAACCCAACCCAACCCGCCCTAATCCGCAAGGGTTGAGTTGGGTTGAGATTTTTCAAACCGTCATAATTGAGTTGGGTTGTAAAATTGTCAAAAACCGTCCAATCCAACCCGCATACACACCTAATTTGATCGACGCATATTAGTTTGAACAAAAGATGTATACTGCGTAGGGTTTAATTTCATACACTTCAAAATCTACATTTCATTTTTATTCCCACTTTTAACCTTGTTCTTTCGAAATTTAAAATTTGGTTTTATATATTATATTCATAAATTTAAAATATTTAAATATTTTAAGAACTCAAATTAAAAACCATCCATCTTGTGATTATTGATGATTGAATAATATCATTAATATTTTATCACGTTATTCGAATACTTACAAAATTGGTGGCTTATATATGGGTTTCTAAATGAACATCTTCTCTCTCTCTCTCTCTCTATATATATATATATAATTATATATATATAGGGTCGGGTTCATTTGTTAACCTGATTTTTTATACTAACTTTGTTAATCGAATCTTGACCGTTGATATTGAGATCAAGGGTTCAGATTAAAACCAATTAGCATTAATTTTTATGTATTAGATTTGTAATAATTAATTATATTGAACAAAGATGATAGGGGCTTTTGAGAAATTCACAACCCCTTTTCACATTTAGTATATTCCCCAATTCTTAATTCATGGATATATCTCATCATCACTGAAATCGAAACAGTCAAGTGAACACCAATGGAATCAAGTGAAGCCTCAATCATCCTCAATCATCGACATCAACATCGATATGTGAACGTATATGAACATAAATGGACATGTTTATAATGAGTGAACATTTATGATCATTCATTACAATTCATTCGAATTTGTTGAACTTATATGAACAATGTTGTTATAATCTTCATACTACCAGATATTCATACAAGTTAACTTGTTCAGTAGAGTTCAGTCGATCAATGTTGTTATTTTATAACCTCCCTTCATTAATGGTCATTTTGTAACCCCCAAGACAAAAAGTCTAGAAAAAAAAACATAATGAAGTATGTGAATATATATGAACATAAATAGACATGTATATAACGAATGAACATCTATGATCATTCATTACAGTTCATTCGAATCTGTTGAACGTATATGAACAATGTTGTTATATAATCTTCATACTACCAGATATTTATACAAGTTAACTCGTTCATTAGAGTTCTGTCGATCAATATTGTTATTTTGTAACATCTCCTTCATTAATGGTCGCTTTGTAACTCTCAATCCAAAACGTCTAGAAAGAAAAAAAAACATAATGAAGTACCATTTCTATACCCTTGGACATTTAATAATTTGTTCAAACCAACCAAAGATTAAAATGAAATCTTATTGGTTGAGAGGAGTTTATAAAGTTAATACAAATTAGGAGGTTAACAAAGTAACCCCTCTCTCTCTCTCTCTCTCTCTCTCTCTATATATATATATATATATATATATATATATATATATATATATATCTTTAAAGATGTCTTCTTTGCTCAATAATATATTAACTTGCATTACTATCTTTGATCGGACTAGATTAAAGGAGTGTTTGCATTGCATATAGATGGAGCGATTAATTCAAAGACTAACATTTAAAGTTTTGTTTGAGAAACTAATTGATAAGCTAGTCGTTAATTAAAAAACAAGTTGTTAGTTGATAATAAGTTAATTGATAATTAATCATTTTGGTTAAATTAGCTAATAAGCTAGATGATTATGTAAATCTAAAAAGAGATATTGCAAAATTAATTTAAAATATGTAAGGGGCATAATTGAAGAAAATTGAAAAAAAAAAACATAGAACTTATGGAGTAGTTATTTTAAATAGCATTTCAAAAATCTAGTTATGACTAAAAAAGTTTTTTTTTTCTATAAACTTACAGAATAGATTACAAAACAAAAAGGCTTCACTGGCGGAAAAGTTCGTCGATAATCGACCGGTAAATTAAAAGCCATCATCGACGGACCTCATCGCTGGAGAAAATGTGGCTAGTGATCATGATTACTGGCAATTTTCAATCACCGACGGAAAAATCTGTAGGTTATCCCGCACAAATATCCGCAGAAAATTACCAGCGAAAAAAATGTTAGGAAAATCCGTGGGTGAAGCCTATTTGTTTTATAGTGAGATGAATTGTGGTCTATTTATATTTTTTTACTATTAGCCATTGACGAGTGGATCCCTCACCAACATATTCCATCGGTTTTTCATCGACGATGAGATCCATCGGTAATCCATCAATGATTAGATCCCTCAGAAATCCATCGATGATAGTGACCCTCGGTGATCCGTCGTTAATACCCGTCGGTGAATCGTAGGTAATATCTTTACACATGAAAGTTTTAGATATAATGCACTATTAGCAACGGATAACTGACTTATTTGTCCGTTGGTGAAGACCTTCATAATTGTAGTGATCCCAATTTCAAAAGCCAAAAACTTAGGATTGTTTAAACCTAGAAAACGTTGTAGAAATCTTCAAGAGTGCTCCCAAAAGCTTCTCCTCCTCCTTATTTTCTAGAAGCTTTTATATGCCTCCAAGACATAACCACTCGAAACTAGAACATTTTCATGAATTAATGGGCTCCACATATATAACTTGTCCCAAAACCTTATCAAGTTGCGGACAACGTTGAGTGCAAATGCCTCTCTCGTCGCTTACTTGCATATACAAGGCAGTTTGTTAGCAACTTAATGATATATAAAAAATGGCTTAATTAGAAAGCTTTTAGGGGAAAACTTTATGCAGAAAACCAATATTTTTTCAAACATGTCCCTCCTAATTAAAAAATATGCTTATTTCATTAATGAAAAATCCTCCCAAACAAAAAACCTTTGGAATCTATAGAGACTGATTAGTTTACACAAACAACTTTTATTCATGTATGACTTAATGAAAAATCAACCAAATAACCCCTTAGGCTAATTTCAAGCCACTTGTAGGTTGCGGCCGGGCCTGGTTGTACAGCCGATCTAGTGAGTTTGGCAACTTGAGCGCGACCCTAGACGTGTCCTATATAGGTCACGTGTGTCCCTTTTCACCCGGGTTCTTCGCTTATACAACCATACAAAGGGGAAATATGTACACAATTAATGGGGATCTATTTGGATCAAATATACGTGATATAAATAGTATTTGATACATAAATATGGTCAAATTATGCATCTATCATATAGAAAATATTAAACGATATCTAGTCCAAGAATACCAATCAAATTATATAACCTTTTGAATTTTTATTTTTTCTGAAAACAGATGTATTTGCCATTTCGTCTCTCTCTCTATATATAACATCATTCTCTTAATTACCTTCATTTTGTAGAGAGAATCTTTGCAGTGAGTTGAATAGATCCAATTAACTCGCACAATTAAAATTGGATGCCACTTCACATGGGCTCCACTCTCCACACGCTCCGCTCCTCCCTCCACTGCGCTGCCTGCTATATATCTTCTTCCCCAACCCAAACCCTTTCTTCACCAAACTGCCTTATTTCTTCTCTCTTCCATGAACAAGTTTTTTTTGTTCAATCCCATCCTTTTTCTTAATTTTGTGGGTTTTTCTTCTTCAAGATTTCTCAAGAATAGTCCATTTTAATCCTCTGATTGCTAATTTGTTTTGCTGATTTCAAAATGTTTGTGTATGGTGTTCTTTTTCCGCCATGAAAACCACAGATTTAAATCTGTTAATTTGCTTCCAGTTTTCGAATTTTCCTGTTGAATCTTTAATTACCTTTTTTTTTTGTATTAGTTTCTGTCTCCCTCATCATCGATGAAACCCTACTTGATGATCTAATCTTCGTTCAAAGAAATTAGAATCGATAATATTTGAAACCATCACAAACACATACTAGTTAATCGAATTACTTTTGTATATTTTTCATTCTTTCTTCGTTTTCAGAAATTTAGGGTTTCTTGATCTAATTCCCTCTAGCTTTCCGAAGGTACATCAACATAATTCAGTAATCGATCTTCAAGCCAATCATCGATCTTCAGCGAAAACTGTCGTTGTTTACTGGTGCGGCATCATCAAGATTCACATTTTATACCCTATATATGTTTGTGTATATATATATATATATATCTTTGGGGAATGAGAATCTTGATGATGCTGCATCAGAAATCAATCGACTGTAAGACATTCTTTCCACTGACTAGATCTACGACGAACCTTATCTGAACCAGGTATGAGTTCTTCGCAATTTTTCATTAACTTCGAAATTGATGCTTATTACCAAATGATTGTGTGCGTGTTTGACAATACAACACTGATCTTATATTCTTCCTTAAACATGCATACTGAAAAAGATAAGAATATTATAATCTCTTTGTACTAGTTCGATCTCAGGTGTTTATACACATGGACGAATCAAAATAGATCTACTTTTTGTGTCTGTTTTGGCTCAAATTTGTCAGTATATACTGTTATTTCTTAGGGTTTTTATAAATCTGCCAGTAACGACATATATATATATATAGCTCTGTGTTTGTATTTTTTTAGAAAGAGAAAATTTATGTGTTCTCTGTGTTTGAACTTTTTCACCATTTTCCTATGGTCAAGGTCAACACATTTATTAACTTGAAACTAATTAACTTCCACATCCTACATTAAAATCAGGTTTAGACCAAATAATTGTGTATCACATGTAAAAGTGTTACAAAATGTTGGGATGTTTTTGGGTGTATTGACATGTTTTTTAGGATATTTTTGAAATAAAACATCATATATTAATTTTTTTATATGATATTATCAGGAAAAATATTCAAGTATCCTATAAAAAATGTGTTCACATGACGCTTTATTTAGAAAAGAAGAGGCTAATACTCGTGGTACTGAGATACACCGAAAGGCCTTGAACCACCAAAATTTGTACCTATTGACATTGCCAAATGAAACCTTGAAATTAATTAAACAAAAAGTTGATCATATCAAAGAGATATATAGTTGCCTTATGATCTTAAAGATGGAGGTTGGTCGATGGACGTTCTTTGGACGGTGACCCAAATCCGATGGCAGACAATTTTGTTCAATTCCTGTATTTTTCAGTACTAATTGGTCTCTTTTTCTCCTCTTCTTATTCCTAATAGGTTTATAACGTTGAATACACTTGATTAATCATGTAACTTGTTTGTATGATTTTTTTTGTGCATGTGTGTGTAATTAATTGTGTTGTATATCCATATGTATTCTTTCATTAAGCATGTTTTACTTTGAACCCTAACATCATATATACATATATATATATATATATATATATATATATAGAGAGAGAGAGAGAGAGAGAGAGAGGGATTAAGAGGAAAACCTAAATGGATTGTGTTTTTTTGACCCAACTGGTATCTACACAAACGTTCTAAACCTGCTTCAAACAGACTTTAATGGTTAATTCTGCAAGAGAACGTGCTAAGTATAGGATCCCTTTTTTAAAAGTATATAATACTTATATACGGCGAATGAAAATTACACAAGCTCCCCACCTTTCGTGAGGTTGGAACCCTTCACCTCTAAGAAGATTGGGTTACCACCGATATCACTAGGCCAAATTAAGATCCTTTGGTAGAATCGATCCCTCTCTTTAATTGTGTCTTGGCTAGTGGTCTTCTTGCGAATGCAAGTAATGAAACATGTTAATATCAACTCGATGATTACTTTGTTTTCTTATCCTTTGGATGCTTTGGTTAGACGTTGTAACATGTATCAAGAGTAGATCATTAATTAAGAGCCATAAACTTAATTGGGAGAAATGGCGATGTTAATCCTTTAGATTTAGTTTGACGTTTCTTGGTTTCTCTTGTTTGCTAGCTTCTCGCTAACTCTTAGGTGAATAAAATCCTGCTGTTCCAAAAAAAAAAAAAAAAGGATTTGGATGATTAGAATCATGTGTAGCAAATTCTATTTGTTCTTCGCCGCTTTGGGTTCAGAGCCTCAGAACAAAGGACACGTAGCCGGGGGCGAATCCGACAAGTCTCTCCTAATTTTTAGAGCAAGAAGCGACATGTTAATTAGGGTTAGATCGATGACAAAGGCTCATTAATTACAATTTCAGATGGGTTACAAATTTAGACTGTTTCGATTAGTGTTTGAATTAGAGTTCACCTTTCAGGAAGACTTATACACCCTCTCTACTGCCCCTTAGAAAATACAATCTTCAAATTCAATTTCATCACAATTAGAAATTACTGTAAAAATTAAACCCTTAGAAAATTTCTTGTGATAACAAGCCGATATGCATGAATTAAATTATCGTTCTGATGCATATTTCTGCTTGCCCCTTATTTTAATTAAATTCTTGGTTTTAAATATTTGTTTGAAGAAAAAAAAAGGCAGTACCCGTACAAAAAAATGTGTATATATAATTATATAATATGCATATTATATATACTTACAGATTTCCACCTGCATGAGCTGTTCAAGTGTTGTTCATCATAGATATATACTTAAAAATGTGCTTAAGAAGTACCCAGTCTTTGGGCCGGTCCGGTCGTTGACCGGGTTCCCCCAGCCCAGCATAAGTTGGGCCGGGACAGCGGCGGATTAGCGGGCTGCCCGTGGATGCCCGATACCGCCGGGGAGGTGTGCGTGCGTGTGTGCGTGTGTTCGTGGTAGTCGTTCGTTGGTTCGATGCCGCTATGCCTTCAAAAAAATGTGCTTAAACTAACCAGAGGGAATTGGATTTGGAATCTTTGATGTGTTTGCTTTGTAGTATTTGGAATGGAATTGAATTCCATTTTTTATAAATAATTTTTAAAAATAAATTATAAATAATTATGAAAATAATTAAATTGCCTTTCTATTAATTGATTATTACAAAACAAATGTTTTTAACATATTTTATAAATCTAACGAAATTCTGTGAAATACCAACCATCCCGTGGGATTTCAAAATCCTATGTTTGTCGGATTTTAATGAAATCATCATGTGATTTCAGATCTAGGAAATCATTCAAACCGAAAGTGGGATTAGAATGAAATTCAATTCCAAATCACTCCAAATCTAATCTAATCCCATAAACTAAACGGGGCCTTCAAAATATACTGTAAAAACAAGCTGATATATATATATATATATATATATATATATATATATATATATATGCACGAATTAAACTATCGTTCTGATGCGCATTTCCGCTTGCCCTTTATTTTAATTAAATATCCTGGTTTTAGATATTTGTTTGAAGAAAAAAGTACAAAAAAATGTATATATAAATATATATATATATATATATACACATATGTACATATACTTACAGATTTCCACCTGATGTGCTGTTCAAGTGTTGTTCATATATAATAGATGCATACTTAAAGGTGGTTAAACTAATTAACTGCTGACCTAAAACATGTCCCAACTGTTACTCGAAGAAATATGAATATCTTTCAATCTTGGCTTTGGGTATGTTGTATTTTTATGAATCATACTTGCAATACACAGTTGATAGTTCCCCTATATACGTTTAATTTGCAACCCTTAAAAAAGTTGCAACCCTTGCAACCCACATCTTAACCGTCGGATTCATGATCGGCGGTTACAATAGATATGGGGTCCAATATTTTTAATTAAAAAAACAGAAAAAATAAAAATAAATTAACCGTCGATCATGAATCAACGGTTAAGATTTGGGTTGCAAGGGTTGCAAATTTTTTCAGGTTTGCAAAATATCCTTCCACTATATATATATATAGACCCCATATCTATTGTAACCGCCGATCATGAATCCGACGGTTAAGATGTGGGTTGCAAGGTTTGCAACATTTTTAAGGGTTGCAAATAAAACAACCCATTTTCAATTAAATAAATGAAAAAAATAAAAATAAAATAACCGTTTATCATAAACCCAACGGTTAAGATGTAGGTTGCATTGATTTTAATATTTACATGAGTTGTAAATTATCTTGGCATATATATATATATATAATATATATATATATATATATATAGACGGAGGTTCAAGGGAAAACCTCAAATAAATGGAAAACTAAAAAACACTTTGGCAGCCGTTAGTTAGATTAGATGATCTGATGGATATGATTAAATAGGCGGTTACAACAATAAATTTTAAATTAAAAAAACCTCCACCCCCTATTTTTTATTCGAAAAAATACGAAAAATGAACAAAATTCGAGCGAAATAAATTATACCAAATAAAAGATCATATTTTTCTCGTTAATTTGACATCCATATTTATATATTTTTTCATTCGTTTTTTCGTAGTTTTCCGGTTTTCTATTTATTTAGAGTTTTCTTTTGAACCTTATAAAGTCTCTTTAAGTTTGTATAATAATACACACTTGCTAAATAACTTAAAATCACGATTTGAGGATAATTGTCACTAATTAAATTTGGTGCCATGATTTATTTGTTGTTAATTATAATGAACGTGATATATATATGTATATATGATGAGTGCAGTGGTGATCATGCTGGTGTGGGAACTGATGAATAGGGCCTACGCATCTCGTAATGATTCTTATATGGGACATGCAATGAACTTTACAGGGAACTTCTAACTTGTGGTTTTGATGCCTTGAATTAATTCATGTACTCGTTATTGGTTACTCACTCCTAGCTACTGATCAGATCATGTCAGTGTGTATATCAGATCGGACTATGGTTAATTAAACATGGTTCTGGATCCCCCTTTTTGGTTCAAGAAAAACCAATTATATATATATATATATATATATATATATATATATATATATGAAACATTAATTGAATAGTTGAACATTTTGGTGTAATTGTGATTTCCTTGAGATCAATTAAGGTGTCACAAATGTTGCCCCTATTTAGATTGCCATATGTAAAACGAGAGAAAAACTCGAGAATTATATATCCCAATACGAAATTTGTGAACCCACGGCTAATAGATCAGTGGAATGATTATATTCGGAAAGTGTTCCTATTCACGATTCTTGAGATTATCCGGTCCTTAATCATCTCCTATACACAGTACCTAACAGAATTCATATATATATATATATATATATATATATATATATATATGATGAATCAACTCAACCAGACCATATGATATACATATGTATTAATTGCATTGATCACCTTAATCGAGAATTGAATATGTTTATGGATCTTTAGTTACTTGTTTTAATTACATTATTCCATTGAAAAGATTGAATTAATTCTCAGAAATATTGCATAGAATTTCTAATGGAAACTTTCTGGCAAATCAACTGACTGAATAAAGAAAAACATGTGGTTGCAGATTTGCAGTGTTATATGTATATATATCTCTCAGAAATTATTGAGTGTACGTACTCAATCATCTTTCTACATTTATTAATGGCACCAACCTCCTAATTCTTGAATTATAATGAATTTTTACATTGTTGTATCTAGAAATATAGCTATAGATATGTGACCCCCACCATTCCTGTCAAAAGGACAAACCTGCAATCTATATGGACTCGTTTACAGCAACAACACAGTACTACTACTTGGCAATTATTATATATATGTATGTATCGAACACGATGCACACTTTCGGGCCATTCGTACAGTGAGCGATTCGATCAATGTAGAAATGGAGTTAGATAAGCTTGATCGCTGCTGTCCTACACAAGATTACATTATCTTTGCCAAAAGAAAACACCTTTTGTTTCCGTTGTACCGGTTATTTTGGACCACAGCAATTGTTGGCAATGATGCTAGCTCTCTGTCTTTCGTCCTTCTTGTTCAATAAATATATGTACCTGCAGATTGCAGGCTTAATTTCCAAATTTTACTTCTATCTCTTTGCTATATGAATTATGTTTCTTTACATTTCCATTTAGAAAAACTTTCTATTATGGATTATTATTATTATTTTCTTTTTCGGTTAACTGTGGGTGTCCGGGCTGTCTTATGCACATCTCGAATATCCTAGGGGCTTTTTGTCCTGTAGGACTTGAACCAGTGACCTCTGAGGAGAATCTCCAAAGGTCCGAGTTTTCAATTGAGCTAACCTCACAAGGTTTTCTATTATGGATTATTATAAATGACAACCAAGTTTTACCAATTTTTGTTTTTTTTTCGGTCACATAACTTTTTTCCTTACATATTTAGTCACTAAAAACTTATATATATATATATATATATATATATATATATATATATATATATATTGTTTTTTGAAATCTTGACTTAGGTCATGTTAAAGATAGCTTATTTTTTGAGTTTATTGAAAAAGTTTTGTTTAACAAGTTTAAACTAGCTTATAAACAAGTTTTTTTTTTTTGGAAAAACTATCTCAAATAGCTAGTTTTAATTTTAATACACTGTGGAGGTTTTTACACTTTTTCCATTTATTACCCTATTAAATATGTTAAGAATCAAGTAATTTTTTAGTATGTACATTTTTAGAGCATTTTACATTGTCATTTAATTAAAGTAATTTGACTAAATGTGATTTCTTTAAGGGAAATTGAGTTGACCCAATTAGCCTAATCTCTCTACGAATTTTACGTACGTTTTGTTTGTGGTTTTGCACTATTTTTATCCAAGATGATAGTCAATTATACAACTTCAGTAGTTGAATCAATTGAATACGTTTGTACAATTTGATTCGGTGAAATTTTCCTATAAGAATAACAATGATGAATATTTGAAGAGAAGCAAGTTTGAAACATTTTAGCAATCAATGCTTTATCTGTTTTTTCTTCGTTTCGAAATGAGTTATGTATCTGATAAAATTAAGTTACGTATTTTGGTTGGGGGTTCTTGGCAACCGAAGGATCAAGAGTCATGGTACCATCAAACATTACACATTCTAGGTTGGTTAGTTATCTTCAAGACAAATGTGGTATGGACTCTACTGTTGGTATGACTAGAATGGCGTACAATTATTCTGGCCAACTTTATGAGTTACGAGACACTGACGATGTTTTGTGTTTCCTGCAATTTGCTATCGCTGTAAGAAATCCGTGAACACTTTGTGTGTATGCTGATTTGACGATGTGCGGTGGAAGCAATGTTGGTGGTACTTCAAACACTGGAGGTGAGCCGAAAATGTATGCTCCTGAGCAGAATCAAACTTCTTACGTGTCTCAGTTTAATTCTAAAATCAAGCATGCGTATGTAGTTGCCTCCGATTTTCTTCTTGAACATAGTTATGGTCTTAGTGACTATAATCCCGATTTTGTTTCGGAGACAGAAAAAGCGGTAGAAGAACAAGAAGAACAGGAAGACAAGATGAAAAAGAATTTAATCAAGACAACGATGAGTCTCATGTATATCACTTGGGTCTATCTGGTATTGATACGGATGAAGAAAAAACGAGAGACACTAGTCATGTTAAATCATTTAGAGGGATAAATGATTTCTTTGGTATGCCTCCTCCCCTTACAGAGGACGAAGAGTCCGTCATCACACCTACCGAAGAGCCTTGCATTTTTTTAATCGTAGTAGGAGAGTAAATATGGGGGATGTATTCCCGACGAAAGATGAAATGACACTCGCTCTCAGGATGAACTTTCTTGAAGAGGGAGTTTAAAGTTGAAAGATCTTCAAGAACCCGATACGAGGCAAGACGTGTGAATGATAACTGCGATTGGCGTATCTATGCGACATGTGTCAAAAATACACCATGTTCCACATACGAAAGTTGCATGACGTACACAATTGTTCAAGGACCCAGATGCATCCCAAACACCGTAACGCCAATAAAAGAGTATTAGGTAATATAATTTTGCCTAGAGTGAAGGAAGAAAATCGGAGATTTCATGGATCCGACATTGTGAACGATATGAAAGAGCAAATGCACATAGATATCTCGTATTGGCAAGATTGGCGTGTGAAAGCTAATGCGCTGACATGGTGCGTGGTCCCCCCCCCCCCCCCGACTCGTTTAGCCGACTCCCTGCGTTTTCTTATAATTTGGAGCTTCATAATTTTGGTACCGTTATCCGAATAAAGACATATAATACAGGACGTTTTGAGATGCGTTTTGTTGCCTTTGGTTACGCGATACGTATAATTTTACTCTAACCTTTCACCAGTGTATATTTACACTATATTTTTTGCACTAGTAGATACTGTCTGTAATTTTCTAATGTGTAAACCATGTAATTATTTTAGATTCGGTCGTTTCTGCGACACTTGCATCGGGTGCTTATAATAGACGGCGCTCATATGAAGGGTCTTTACTTGGGCACAACTTTCTTAGCCGTTGCTATCGACGCCAATAATCAAATTGTGGCCATCGCTTTTAGAGTGGGGAGGTCTGAGAGTGGGGAGGCATCGACTTGGTTTTTGTCCATCTTGAAGCAATATATCAGAGAATCAGAAGGGTTGGTGTTCGTATCCGACAAAGCAGGTTCAATAAACCAAGTTATCACAACAGTGTACCCAAGTGCCCATCATGGGTTATGTTGTCACCATTTGATGATGGACGTAAAAGGTAAAAACTAGGGACAATAAGGTCAAGTATAAGCAGACAATGTTTTGGAAGATGTGTAAAATGTACACGCTAAAGGATTTCGAAGTTAAAATAATAGCTCTACTAGGCGCTCTACCTCTGGGAGCTCCACTTATGGACAAGGTTGGCAAGGAAAAATGGTCAAGGGCCCATTTCCCTGGAATGCGTTACAACATAATGAGTTTAAACAGCGTTGAGTCGGTCAATGCACTGACCTGTTTTACTCAGAGACTACCTATCGTGTCCCTTATGGATTACTTATGATCATTTCAACAGGATTGGTAGTCAATTCGTCGAACCAAAGCAGATTAACATAATCACACATCTCTACTTAAATTTACGTTTGTTTCAAAAATCACAAAATGTTTGCAGTATTTTAACTATGTGTTTTTCTACAGAGAGATGGGTAAATACTCTCACCCCAAAGGCAGAAATAATAATTAAAAGGAGATAGATGAAGTCGGCAAGGTTTACTGTCCATGAAATTGGTCATGGTTTATACGAAGTTCAAGATTTCCGTAGGGATGAGAAAGTGGATTACAATAATTATAGTTGCTCTTGTAGAAAATGACAGATCTTCGGTTTACCTTGCAGTCATGCAATCACCCTTGCCAGACATGAACGGTATACAAATGTCACCCACCTGGCAGCTGGTTACTTCACATCGAATAATTTCTGAGCAACATACGCAGAGTTGGGTGAGATATTGGATATAGATATATCAAGTAAACCTTAGTTTTATGTTTGTAATTCTTGTGCTTAATGAGTTGAATGTTTATGTTTATTAATCTAGAGATTTCAATATACACTGTATGATACATTCTTGCTATTGCTTGAGAGAGAGTAGTAAGTATTTATGGAATTGCTAAATTTGACCTTGTGTATTTTTATTGGATGTATATTGTTTATTTGTTGGTGGAATCCAAATGAAATCCAACCCCTAGCCTTTCCTAATCATTTAAGTATTCTCTTTGTGGTATTTGAAGCGTGTCTAAATAGTTATCTTGTGCTTGCTTCCTTTTAGTTAGATAAGTAGTTTAATTAATAATACTCAAATCACTTTATCAACAGTCCAGTTAGAAGTTGTGGTAACCTTTGTGGTACTTAATCGTAGTTCCTTGGATCGATACTCGTACTGAATACGTATTACTTGATTGACACCGTACACTTGCGGTAGATTTTGAGGGTTTCATAAACCTTCTATCAAACACCATAGGGATAGGAGAGGCTAGGCTAACCACAGTCACTCTACACTTAGCTGACAAATCCATAGCATTCCTCAAAGGCAAGATAGATGATGTTCTGATGCAAGGAAAGAAATTCATATTGCCAACTGATTTCATAATCCTTGATTTTGAAGCAGATAAATATATTCCTATTTGTCGGTCCAACAATACTATCAAGTTTTATAGAAACAACAACACAATATGATTACCAACCTGTATTGATTATAACAAACGAGTTACAAGGTTGATCGATTAAGCTTGGATTGTGTTCTCTATGTTTTTCTCTCAAATACACCTTTAAGTGTGTGTTTGTATGTGTTCTTAATCTCTGATCTTTTTTTATTTTTGTTAGAGAGAGTGAGAGATATCACAAAGATCTAATCTAAAGTGTGGCTAACACACTACCTAAGATAATATCTAGATATTAGATCTAGATATTATTTATAATATAAACTAGACTAGAAAGTAACTAATAACTAATATCTAACAAACTAAACTATTACAATACTATAACTTAGATATTTAAATCTAAGTAAACTAAAACAATTACATTGACATTTATTACAAACGACATAGACTTTAACATTGAGAGTCGACGTTTCGGCTTTAGCTTCAGATTGCGATCTTCAGTTTGGATGATCTTGAATCCAATGAGACCGTGGTCTAACAATCTCCCCCTTTGGATAAAGATCATTACGAAAATGATTTTAGCAATTCAGTCTTCTTGTTCAGCTCAGAAGATGCAATCTCTTTTTCTAGTTCTGAAATCAGCATGTCTTCAATCTAACAATCTCCTCCTTTTGAAGAGTGGACGTGATTCTTGAAACATGTGATCTTTGCCATTTATTGTGTAGTCATTCTCCCCCTTTTTGATGTTAAGTGCAACGACTTCATCAAAATTAGTGGTAAGAAATGTCAATCCTGCGGTTAGAGCCCCTGATCCGTCAATTCAAAAGATATTCATCCAGATCTTTTCAAATCCAGACAAAATAGTCGTGTAACACCTGAATCAACTAATGAATCAGTTAACATGTCTGTCAGTAACACTAAGTCACTGTGCGTAACGAATACACATTGGAAAGGAGCTGTTTGATGTTGACTCCCCCAGGGCTTCCATTTAATCATCGAAACACCACAAAGGTAATTTCTATAAACGTTATGACAAAGAAACTAATTCCTTGTGTGTTCGTGCTTGTGTTAGAAAGAATTAAGCACTTGATGATTGCTTATTTGGCGCAAAATTGTGTAAACCACTGAGACAACAGTAAGTTAAACACAGACTCAATGTGCATGATTGAAGTGCGAAGGTGGGGCAGACTTCCTTCTTTTCAATATCCAGATTTTCCAAATGAAAATCAGATAGCAAATGTGCTGCATCCCCTTTGAAAATGAAACATTTTCCATTTGAGTAGAAAATGAGTAGATGGTGAGGTTTGATCAAGAGTTGGCTTGGGTTAGTTTCCTGTTTCAATAATGATCACCAAAGAATTGCGAATCACTAGAATTGTGGCTACCCGGCTCAGAAAAAGTTGGTGCAGAGTTGTGATATTCTTTTAACTCTGTTCTCACACGCTCTTTCTTTTAAACTTTTTGCTTTCTCTAATCACACTCATTTCTTTTCGATTTCTCACACTCAATCACTAAGGATTAACTTCGTGGGTATAAATCACTGGTTAAGGTGATTCCATAGAAGTTGTGTTAATACATAGCACAATGATTCTTTGTTTTCCTATGATGCATGTGATGCTCAGATTGGTTTAACTATTTCAGTTAAAGCACAATTTAGATCATGAAAACATTTAAAATACACTCCCAAAATATAAAATCTGTTGAAAAATCGGGAAGTGGTTTGAACATTAAAAACAATGTTTTCTATGATTGAAAGTTGTCATTCTTTCAACCATATATGAGATGAAGATATAGAATTATACCTTTACGTACGATCTTCCATCTCATGAAGCTAAGCTTTAAGTCATAAAGATATGATCTTTTAAGCTTCTCTCAAAAATTCTGCAAAAATCTTATGTCAAGTCAAAGTAAAATTTATTCACTTAAATTGAAAAGACAAAAAGCAGTAAAACTTTTAAAGTACGAGTTCTGATCATGAATAATCAGAAGTCATCACCTTTACTCCTCCTGAAATTATGCATTTTAAACTTATCTTTGAAAAAGATATGCATTAAAAATTTCAGAAAATATATGTACTCCCCCTTGAAGGTTGATTTCTTCATTCGAGTATTGGAGTACAATCTTCATATCAGCATTGGAGTAAGGTCTTTTGATCATTGAAGTGCGAGTCCTAAACTGTTGTGTTTAGAAGTCAAACTTCGTTGAAGTACGGGTTTTGAACTGCTGTGTTCAAAAGCCATTATTCTTTGATGTTCGGGTTTTGAACTGCATTATCCAAAAACCTATTTTGACATTGAAGAACGAGTCCTGATCTGTACATAATCAGAAGTCGCTTTCTCTTTAAGCTTTGTGTGCCTGCAACACAAATTTAGCCTTAGGTACCCATTTGAATTTGGGTCCATGAGTGTTAGTTGAAGTTCGTATGGGGGTAACTGAGTAAGAAACCATACCAGTAATGGTCACTTGTTTTATGAACATGATCATGTGTACGACAATAAGAACAATAAAATTTCTTACCTGACAACCTGATTAATTGATCTCTTGTGTAGACAAAATCAGGTTTACCTTTAGGCGCAATGTTCTTCTTGGCATTATGCGTATGTACACATGAGCTTTTACATTTCAGCTCTTCTTTAACTGGTGTCCTGTTCCAGACCAGTTCAACTTCTTCCTGGAAGCTTCTTCTCCTTCTTTGTGTACCTAAACTATTTCTATTCCTGTCATAGAAAAGATTAGTAGAATGAATCTGATTAGAAGATTTAACTGACCTTTTGAAAAGAGCAGTTTTCTGATGTGAGCTTGCGGCTGGTTTGTTAGAACCAACTGATATATTTCTAGGTGAGTGATTTTTGACTCTGGATTCGTTCACTCAGTCACCACCACCATCTTTGAAATAATATCTTGAAGCTCTTTTACCTTTGAAGAATAACTGTCTCATTCTTTGATAAGGAGCTCAATCTTCTTCTCAAATGCAAACTTCTTTTTCTTCTCTGTCAGTACACTCTTAGATAATTCAGATAGCTTCTCGGTAAGCTTCTTTATCTTTGCTTCAAGGATGCTTCTTTCTTCTTCGAATCCCTTCTTAGCACCCTTCTGATCATTTGCCTTCTTCTCCTTGGCAAACTGATCTCTTTCCAATTTGATTACTTTCTCAAAGTCTTCAACTTTTTGAGAAAGCATTAAACATTTAAGCTCGAGTGTCTTCTTCTCTTCAACACTCTTCTTGGAAAGGTCTGAGAACTTCTTTTCAAAATCTGATATTTTCTTTTGAAGCTCAGAGTTCTCAGCTTCCAAAACCTTAACTCTTGATGACATATATGATTCTATCATAATCTTAGCAATATGTTCCCATAACAGCTTTCCTGTAGCCTTTTCACGTTCTAGTGTAAAGAAGATCTCGTTTGAAATCTCCTCTGTTATTCCTTGCAGAATAAACGTTTTGGCCAAACTGTCAGCTTCATATCTTTTTCTTTGCTCATTTGTGTATTCATTAAGATTTAGTGGGAGCTCTTTTTCTTCTCTCTCACCATTCTTCTTTACAAGAGTAAACATTCTTCTTGGAACTATCATAATTCCTTGTTGCAGAGATTTTCTGATGAATACACCCAAATCATGTCTTTCAATGAAGTCCATGAACTGATCTTTCCACTGCTCATACTCTCCTCTGAAGAGTACAGGTGGTTTCTCATCCATACATATTGAAGAAGCTTCGCTTGATGTCATCCTGTTTAATTTGATGTGCAAAAAGAACTTGGATTTGACCGTTAGTACAGATAAAATTTGATCACACAATAAATTTTGTCCCCCTAGGCAGACTTAGCACGATGGGTCCCCCTAGGCAGACTTAGCACGGGGGTCCCGCTAAGTGTGAAATTTGAGCAAAATTCAGGTTTGCGTTTGAAGAAGGTTTGCATGTCAAATGAGGAGCGCACACTGAGGTTTGCGGGTCTAGTGAGAAGCGCACACTGAGGTATGCGGGTCTGAGGTTTGCGTGTCTGACTTGGAACCGAGAAGTGAGCTGATATGTGCTTTGTGGGTGCTTTGGGAGCCGAGAAGTATGCTTTGCGGGTCCTTTGGGACGCGCACAGTAGGACTTTGCGGGCTGTTCTTCCTCTAGTATGCGTGTGTTCGTCCTGAACTTCTAAAGATCAACTAAAATATGTTCCTGAAACGATTTAGCAATACCAAACCCTACCAATGTGTCTAGTAACACTTTTAGAAAAGAAAGTAAGCACTCGATCTCTCTAAAACACACTTTTTCGAAATAAAATCGATGGCACAGTGAACTTACCCACTTCGACTTTTTCACATAAAATCCACAAATTGGAACTCGATTTAAGCTTAATACTGAAATTAATCACACACAACTCGATCTAGCATGTAAATCGATCACAACTTGATCGATTTTAACACCTAAAACAGTTTAAATCTCCAAATCGATTTCTCAACAAGAACACAGAGTCGTTTTTCCAGAAATTTTGATTTTTGATCTTAATCAGACTCTGATACTAATTGTCGGTCCAACAATACTATCAAGTTTTATAGAAACAACAACACAATATGATTACCAACCTGTATTGATTATAACAAACGAGTTACAAGGTTGATCGATTAAGCTTGGATTGTGTTCTCTATGTTTTTCTCTCAAATACACTTTTAAGTGTGTGTTTGTATGTGTTCTTAATCTCTGATCTTTTTTTATTTTTGTTAGAGAGAGTGAAAGATATCACAAAGATCTAATCTAAAGTGTGTCTAACACACTACCTAAGATAATATCTAGATATTAGATCTAGATATTATTTCTAATATAAACTAGACTAGAAAGTAACTAATAACTAATATCTAACAAACTAAACTATTACAATACTATAACTTAGATATTTAAATCTAAGTAAACTAAAACAATTACATTGACATTTATTACAAACGACATAGACTTTAACATTGAGAGTCGACGTTTCGGCTTTAGCTTCAGATTGCGATCTTCAGTTTGGATGATCTTGAATCCAATGAGACTGTGGTCTAACACTATTTTTTTGGAAGACCCTTTTAGCTACTGGTAGAACAATCATTGTTGTCCAAAAAGGAGAGTTAACAATGAGAGTGCAAGATCAAAATATCACTTTTAATGTTTTCAACTCAATGAAGTATCCTGAGGAGAAAGTAGATTGTTCTGTTTTAAGCACCATTCAATCATTATGCCATGAAGAAGCTTTAGAAGAAATTAGGAGAAAAAATTGAGCATTTGGAAGATAGTGATGAGGAGGATAGAGATGAATAGTTGCAGCATACTGTAGCATATCAACTGTTAGAAGATGAACCTAAATAGAACCCACTATCTTCCTTAGAAGCACCACCAGATTTAGAATTAAAGCAACTACCTGCCCATATTAAGTATGCATTGTTGGGAGATGATAGCAAATTACATGTGATCATTTCAGCCTCATTAGAAGAAGAACAAGAGAAGCAACTAGTAAAAATACTTCAAGCCCATACCAAAGCCATATGTTAGACCATCTCTGATTTAAAGGGTATAAGTCTATCAATTTGTCAACACAAAATCATCTTGAAAACAAAGACTTTAAACTCTGTAGAACCTCAAATGAGACTAAATCTTGTGATAAAAGAAGTGGTTAAGAAAGAGATTTTGAAATTGTTAGATGATAGAAATATTTATCCTATAGCTAGTAGCTCTTGGGTAAGTTTTGTTCAGTGTGTGCCCAAAAAGGGAGGTGTTACTGTGATAGAAAATGCAAAGGATGAACTAATCCCAACTAGGATAATGTCAGGGTGGAGAATATTGTAACACCCCTAAAATAGAAGTAGATTTAAATCATAAAAATCAAAGTGAAATAAACACTTATATAAATAAAATCACCTGAAAAGGGGAATAGTAAAGAGTTTACAACTTAAATGGTAAAGTAGATAGTCACCACCTACTAATCTAAACTATTCCAAGATTAGATTAAGGATAGGTGTCTCTATCTTCTTCAAAAGAATCAAGTGAGTGTAAATATCTCCAAGTTAACTCAAAAGTTCATCAACCCAAAAGAGCCTCTATCGGCATCTACACTCCACTTAAGATTTCGGACCCCCACCGCTAAGAGAATATTATATACATGTCATTTTAAGAAAAAGTGTTAGGCTTGAGGCCTAGCGATAATAATCATAAGTATAAAGAATGTGATTAAGCAAATAGTACAAGTTTATGAGTTTAGTATAAAGTTTAGCTTCACAAACGCCACAAAAGAACTATAAGGTCCAAAAACTCATCTTACGATGACGGAGGAGACCCAATTTTCATGGGTAGTGTCTGAACACAAAAGTAAGCCACGATTCCACGTTATAGACCACATATTAAGGATCAATGGCCAACGAGTTCTCCGACTCGTGATATATGGATAAGGGCCCTTGATGAACCTAATCATACTCATTCGCTAGAATTTACATTTACGGTCAATGACTTGTATCCGGCTCCATGATACCATACCAAGTTGCTCCCAATGATTAAATGCCTAATTCTAGTTACAAGCGGAAAACTATCCCAATTATCTAAAAACCAACTTCAATGCACATGGATCCATTGCATTCTAGTCATTTACATACCTTTACTTCATAGTAAACTACTATGATCAAACACATAGGGGCTGTTTGGTTGATTTTCCATTAAGTCCTGTATGGATAAAGCTGTCTGTGTGGATTAATGTGTCTATATAAATTGAGAAGGTTTTTGTTTGGGAGGGTTTTTTCATAGATGGAAGGACTGTGTTTTTTAATTGGGAGGGCCAAGTTTGGAAAAAACTTGGCTACTGCATAAAGCTCCCCCATAGAAGCTTACTGAATAAGCCACTTTCTATATCTTTAAGCCACTACCAAACAGTCATGTATAGCTGACCAAATAAGCTATGAGTCCCATTAAGCTTATTAAGTTGCTAACAAACAGGCCCATAATCTGTTCCCCAAAACAAATATTAGAAATAAACCTTTAAACTCAAGATTTAAATTAAAAGACATTTGAAGTTCTTTGACCCCAATTTCTTATCAAAACCAACTGGTAAAATCATTAAGAGTTCCATATATTTGCAAAACTGTAACACCCCCGAAAATGGAAAAAGCAACTAATTTAAAACTTTCAAATATATATCAGTTAAGGATAAAATCTATTCTTCAAAACAACACTAGAGTCACCATGAATAGTAATTTAGGTTAAACTTCAACAATTGATAGGTTGAGTCTGGTATAGAGGTTAATTAAAGCCGGATGTTACTAAAACCCAACAACAGTTACTCTTCTCAAAGACTAAACCGGAAGACTTCATCAAGCCACTCACCCTTGCACATACTCCAAGCACTCAATACTTCACCGAGATGCTAGAACCATTTCCCCCATCCGGAACCTGATGCACATGCCGACAAATAAAAAGGTTAGACTAACGCCTAGTGAGTTCAAGAGTTTACAACATGAAATAAATATATCTGTTAAAGGGAAAAAATGCAGTTTAAATCATAGATTTTTAACAGATTTACTTTAAATATTAAACGACATCATTTTCCAACAACACACCTTTAAAACAAGGAACCCAACATGAACCTTCTTTCGTAAAACCACATTAATCCCAAACTCACCCAAAACGTCACCGAAAACATGGATAATAAAATGATGCAATTTAATACCCAAATAACACCTTCCGGTGACGAGGGAGACCCGATATTGTACGTGGCGGAATACAAAGTTAAGCCACATAACCATGTTGTCGAACTACACCTCAGATCGTGACTGTATTGCCTGCTCCGCCGAGGTACACCTCCAGTCGGACTTTATTTCAAGTCCCAAACACTGTATCCCCCATTGCCTGCTCTGTCGAGCTACACCTCAAGGATACACAATATTATTGCCTGTTCGGTCTCTAGCGGAGTTTCATGCTCAGGGTACTCATTCGACCCCTAGTGCCTACTTCCTAGCATTCAAGATAGGAGCCTCAGCTCCTTACTTGATAACTCCCGATGTCTAACCCTCGTGCACAAGAATTAGACATCCAATCACAAGGCCCAGGGTCCCGAAGTACAACCCATAAAGGTTCCTCTTCGCCAAACAACCGGGACGACATTAATGCCAACACGACATAATTTCCCAAAGTGAGAATCCCAAGAGTCCTCACCATCAAATACGACTGACTTACTATACCCATGGATCTAATGCATTACAGTCTAAGATACATGACTCCAAATGAATGACACACGCACTCAAACAAGTGTTCTCCAAAATAAAGCGCAAAAAATGCATCACTCACCCAAAGCTCCACTTTAATTAGCTATTAAACCGGACAAATGTCCCCAAGACTCGGTGGTTATAAAAACCGAGCCTTAAGCCCAACCAACAAATGACCATATGCTAAAATCCACAAAATGCAATAAAATGCAACCGACCAAGACTATGCAACCACAGGTTTCGAAAATGTATGAATACAATCCAATATCATTTAGATTTGAATAAATCATTTTCTAAACAAGTTTATAACCACATAGATTTACAATATCCAAAATATTAACAAGGTTGGGAATGACCAAACTCCAATGACTCACACGTTGGTATTTTCAAACCATTTTACAACCCGAAATACACCTATTACCTATAACCATAAAAATGTATTTTTACCAAATACCCTTCGTTTATGAAAATGGTTATCAAATCATTTTTCATTATGATACATTTATCAACGATCCCAAAAATCCCAAAGATGGGTGTTTTACAAGTTCATAAAGTCAAACGCTTCCAAATAGCCAAAACTTATTAGATAATCATTAGTTAACAAATTCATGTAGAACACATAAACACTTTAAAATGAACATTTTGGCATGTACATCGTTTTCACAAATCAACTTGAACTCACCTTGCTAGATTTATGCTAAATCTAGATTTTACACCAACTTGATCTTCCTTGAATAAATCTGAGTCCCCAAGCGAAATCCTTCAAAAACCTAGATCCATAAATTTTCAACCATAAATATACATCTTTAACCCTATAGAATCGATCTCCAAACAACTTATATCAAAATCTCTATTTTGGCCAAAAACCCTAATTTGACCCAACTTCTCCAAAATCATCCAACCCCAAAGTTTGATAAATATAAACACTAGGAAGTTATAGATGGAACATTTATGACTTGATTAAAGTGTTAGAAAGAAAAAGGATGAACTTACAATAGTGGGTTTTGGTAGAATTCAAAACCTTAGAATTTTCTTGAAGGAAACATAAATGGAGATGGTGGAATGGTATTTTTGTGAATCCTAGCCTTCCAAGACTTAGATGGTGATGGAATGCTTCAAAAATCAGAGTGAATGGCCATAGGAATAGCTAGGGATCTAACCAAGAATATAGGAATCTGTTTGGGAGAGGAAGGGTGGTATTTGAGACGTGAGAATAAAGTTGAAAATCGCGACTTAATAGTCTCCAGTGCCCCTGGTGCGACATTGACCAGCGACATTGCCATGGGAAATATCGTCGGGCAATGTCGCCAGTCCTCCCTTTGCTTCTGATTTTTGTTGTGACAATCACATGTGCGACTATGACACTGTCATAGTCGCCGGACATTGTAGTCGTGCCCGTACCAAACCTCGAAACTCGACTTTTTCAACGCCAATACCCCGATACTCTAAGGAACTTAAATAATGGTTTCCCACCAAAAATCCAACCATTAACAAGATACAAAAACGTCCGAGTGGCCTTTACTTACCGAAAATTACGAATGTTACAATCCTCCCAACCTTAAAAGAGATTCCGTCCTCGAAATCTAGATTTCATTGAGACGTTGCCCACAGGATAGATTGTCTCTACTCCGCTTGCCAGAACTACCATTATAACCTTATGCTGGTCCTCACGATAAATGTCCCCTTGGGCACATCACACTTATATCCGAATGAACAATTATTTTACTAACATAGCATTTAACCATGAGATTGTGGTTGTCTCCCAACCTTAGGTGACACGTACTACCTCAAGGGTAGTTTGTTATCTCAACTTTTCACTGGCCAATTCACCTCAGATCCACAAGTTTCTGAACCCAAAACCAATGATAGACATCAAACCCCAAATAATTCTCAAAAATTCTTAATGATCCACTCTTGAATTTGATAAAGTCGTCCTTCCAAGGGCGTACCAATACGCGCTCCGGTTAGTTGGTTAATGCAGATCAGGCTATCACTCAACTCCGATCTACTCTCAAACCTCAAAACATTCCCTTAATAAGATCTTTACCACATTAGGAAAACCTATACGCATCAGTACTTAATTACCAACATCTAATCTTCCTTTAAATTCCACCACCGAGAGGTCAACATTTTCATGATCTAACGGGAACACTTCCAAACATACCAAGATTCATGGACTTCAAGAAAACAACCAAAATGGTGATATCGAAAACGTGGACATCCCGCCCAATATATCATTCCAGACGCATGGTCGCATTAAAGTTGACACCTAACAGGGACTAAAATTTCCGAATCTTACATCCCTAACAAATGGATCAGACTGTTTCTTTTGTTCACGAAAACCCATTAAGACAGTACACCGTCAACATATAACCTGATGTTGAACAGACAAGCAACCCATCAAATCGAACCCAATCAAGCGCAAATAATCGCCCAAGACCCTATCCCGTAGGTTTACCCAAGCAGAAAGGTCACCCCTTAATTAACTGGGAAGCCATAAATCTAATACCTCCATTATTCAAGCGCACAAATCAAAAGACTGAAACCCAAAATTCAAAACTGACCACAAGTCGAATCATCCGACGCTTCAATTCCCAAGGACTCCTTTAGTCCCTAATTACAAATCCTTTCAAGACAAGGTTTCAAATCTATATCCCTAATGAGTTTAAGGTTTTTCAACTAATATGCCAACTTAAAGTTTTATAAACCTTCAAATGCAACAGTTCCTTACATTTAATCGTACGCGTAAAAATCTACTACTGTTTACTCGGTAGGGGTGCAAAGTGATCACCAATGCCACACATATAAAACTATTTAAAAATTTATTTGATCAATACTCACGTTAATAATAACAATAACAAAAGATGTGCAACAAGATTTTTAAATAGACTACCATGGTCCTAGCATGCATCAATTTACACCATGTTCGTGAAAATAATTTTCTGTACGAAAACGTATGTAACAAATGTTTGTACAACTCAAAATTCTTTCCTTTAAACCACAAAACATTGTGCAATAAAATTCCAACAAGGCCCATACACATAAGTTTATTCCCCAAAACTTAGTAAAACAATAAGGGTGAGTGATTTGGTCAAATGCAATTAAATTCTTAGATCGAGTTCACACCTTAGGCCGTGCAAATAAAATGCACTTGTCCAAAAATAGTAGCTATAATGACGTGTATACCGATAACTCATTCAATGCATTGCGAAAAATTTATAACAGTAAAATCAGTGACTGCAACATGTCCAAAGTAAAAGTTCAATACGAGACAACATAAATCATTCATATGCTTACTCACACCAACAACATAAATTAATTCAAATACTAAACAGCATATAACGAATAACACTCGTATAAAACCCAAAAGAGAATGCACATGATAATGAAACTTCCCAAAATAACATATGTGATAACATCTACTAACAAAACTCTCAAGGCGCCTCTTATGGTTGCGAAAATACCGGTGCAAAACTCGCATGAGACAAAAATATTAAACGAAAATTCATAAGTTAGCACACACAATAATGCAAGTATACACCTCTCAATGTTTGACTGCACGACGCGGAATGTCGTAAAATAGAATTCCATAAAACCCAACAACATTTCCATAAAACTCAATGAAACCCAACGACACTCAAAATCTAGTGGTGCCAAAATCTTCGTTCCCAAAAATCAAATAGCATGAAACAAAGTTATGACTAAAATGTCATAGTTTCCAAAAATTTATCCTTCATCGCTTTTGTGATATAAAGCAACACTTCTCAACAAAACTCAAATGAGATATAACGCTTCAATAAAACCCATAAATTTGTATGCATCGAAATTACAGCCCTCACATTTCAAAGTACACTCATGCGTAGCAAAACGTTATAAAATAATATTTCATAAAACCCAACAAAACTCACACGGAATAAAATTTCCAATAAAACCCGAATACCAAAACATGGGAATAGTTTTTCCTCTAAAACCTTAACATATGTTGAGGAGATCTAATGTCAAGGTCATAAATCGCAGTTACTTGCCTGAGACTCTGAACAGGGTTGAATCGCAAATGCTACAATATCCTAAAATATTATTCGACAAAAACAAGGATAATGAAAATCTCAACAAAGTCTGCAATCGTATGCAATAAAACAACTTTATGCATGTTTAAACTCATGGTTTAAAATCTCGTATGTGCTAAACCTTTTTTCCCAAAATTTCGTAATTCTACTCATATTATGATTTGAGAACATGAGAAACAATTGATGCAAACTTATTTTAGAAACAAATTTTGTGCATGATTTTGGTCGGCACTCAACATCCCGAAATCACGTTCCTCAATTTCCCCGTCATACTATTGTCATCTGGATGCTCAACATCTTAAAGCAATACCCAAATATTTCATCGGTTCACCTTATAATTTCTCCTCAAATAACGTCAACTTCATAAGTCTAAGGTTCTACTCCGACCAATTGCCCCGACCCAAAATGGTCAACTTACTGCATTCATCATTCTTAACCATCACTACTAGTGACAACGCTATAAACATTAACTTCTTCCAGCCACTACTCCTCGAAAACTCATCTACTACCCCATCGATCCTCACAAAAGGGCGGTTCAAGCACACACATGCAACATGTAAGTTCACCACGACACTAGCCAAGTGTAATTATGAACGTACTGTACATGATTATCCTTGCTACCCTTGTCATGATTCCCGATTCTAGTGACTCTATCGGCCTCAAAATATCTTATATTACAGTGTCTAGTAGTGCAAAATGCACTTTCACATACTTAAGAGAACGCTAGTTTGAGTCTAGGTATCCGAAATGAACACCTAAATCTCTCAAACTTATGCTCTGATACCAACTTGTAACACCCCGAAAATGGAAAGAGCAACTAATTTAAAACTTTCAAATATACATCAGTTAAGGATATAATCTATTCTTCAAAACAACACTAGAGTCACCATGAATAGTAATCTAGGTTAAACTTCAACAATTAATAGGCCGAGTCTAGTATAACGGCTAATTAAAGTAGGTTGTTACTAAAAACCAACAACAGTTGCTCTTCTCAAAGACTAAAGCGGAAGACTTCATCAAGCCACTCACCCTTGCACATACTCCTAGCACTCAACACTTCACCAAGACGCTAGAACCATTTCCCTCATCCGGAACCTGATGCACATGCCGATAAATAAAAAGGTTAGGTTAACGCCTAATGAGGTCAAGAGTTTACAACATGAAATAAATATATTTGTTAAAGGGAAAGAATGCAGTTTAAATCATATACCTTTAAGAGATTTACTTTAAATATTAAACGACATCATTTTCCAACAGCACACCTTTAAAACAAGGATAATAAAATGATGCAAAACGTCACCGAAAAAATGGATAATAAAATGATGCAATTTAATACCCAGATAACACCTTCCGGTGATGGAGGAGACCCGATTCCATTGTACGTGGCAGAATACAAAGTTAAGCCACATAACCATGTTGTCGAACTACACCTCAGATCGTGACTGTATTGCCTTCTCCGCCGAGCTACACCTCCAGTCGGACTTTATTTCAAGTCCCAAACACCGTATCCCCCATTGCCTGCTCTGCCGAGCTATACCTCAAGGATACACGATCTTATTACATGTTCGGTCTCTAGCGGTGTTTCATCCTCAGGGTACTCATTCGACCTATAGTGCCTACTCCCTAGCATTCAAGATAGGAGCCTCAGCTCCTTACTTGATAACTCTCGATGTCTAACCCTCGTGCACAAGAATTTTACATCCAATCACAAGGCCCATGGTCCCAAAGTACGACCCATAAAGGTTCCTCTTCGCCAAATAACCGGGACGACATTAATGCCAACACGACATAATTTCCCAAAGTGAGAATCCCAAAAGTCCTCACTATCAAATACGACTGACTTCATGCCTATGGATCCAATGCATTACAGTGTAAGATACATGACTCCAAATGAATGACACACACACACGCTCAAACATGTATTCTCCAAAATAAAGAGCAGTAATTGAGCACTCACCCAAAGCTCCACTTTAAGCTATTAAACCAGACAAATGTCCCTAAGACTCGGAGATTACAAAAACTAAGCCTTAAGCACAACCAACAAATGACCATATGCTAAAATCCACAAAATGCAATAAAATGCAACCGACTAAGACTATGCAACCACATGTTCCTAAAATGTATGAATGCAATCCAATATCATTTAGATTTGAACAAATCATTTTCTAAACAAGTTTATAACCACATAGGTTTACAATATCCGAAATATTAACAAGGTTGGGAATGACCAAACTCCAATGACTCACACGTTGGTATTTTCAATCCATTTTACAACCCGAAATACACCTATTACCCATAACCACAAAAATGTATTTTTACCCAATACCCTCCGTTTATGAAAATGGTTATCAAATCATTTTACATTATGATACATTTATCAACAATCCCAAAAATCCCAAAGATGGGTGTTTTACAAGTTCATGAAGTCAAACGTTTCCAAATAACCAAAACTTATCAGATAATTAACAGTTAACAAATTCATGTAGAACACATAAACACTTTAAAATGAACAATTTGGCATGTACATAGTTTTCACAAATTAACTTGAACTCATCTTGCTAGATTTAGGCTAAATCTAGATTTTACCCCAAGTTGAGCTTCCTTGAAGAAATCTGAGTCCACAAGCGAAATCCTTCAAAAATCTAGATCCATAAATTTCCAACCATAAAAATACATCTTTAACCCTATAGAATCGATCTCCAAACATCTTATATCAAAATCTCTATTTTGGCCAAAAACCCTAATTTGACATAACTTCTCCAAAATCATCCAACTCCAAAATTTGATAAATATAAACAATAGGAAGTTATAGATGGAGCATTTATGACATGTGATAGCTCTCATTTTTTAGAGTTATTTGTTGCTATTTTTATAAGTTTTTATTCCTCTTTTTACCCACTTTTGCTCCTATCCCTTCATTTGGTCCACATTGTTTGCAAAATATGATAACTTAACCAATATGTTCAATTTTGTGAGAAATTATAGTGCAGTTCAGTTTGTGGGCACTGGAGTGCCCACTGTGGGCACCCGAGGTTATTACCCAACAGATTTTAGGGCTGGATATAAGCTGGAAACACAACTTTTCTGAAGTGATCTTGGCCATACATTGAAGATGCAATCTTGGCCCTTGAATGCTCAAGCCTCCCCCTATAAATAGAAGACCTTGGAGAGCATTTATAACACACACCTACACCATTCACCATCCATTCTCTCATTCTACATCAACATCCATCATCCATCCATCACTCTCTCTCCTCATTCAAGTCAAAAATACTTTCAAGTATTTAGACTTGAAGTGAAGGATTTTATTTCTTGTATTTTTCTTCTAGTCTTTAATTTTCTTATTTAATTTCCGCACTTTAATTTCTTGTATTTAATTTCCGCACTTTAATTTCTTGTATTTAATTTCCGCACTTTTAAGTAATTAAATTTCGTGCTTTCCTTTTTATAATTATAGTTTATTTTTATTATGCAAGTAGTTAACAAGTCTTTCTTTTATTATATTATGTCTTTTATTTTTATTATGAGCTAAGCACCTTATTGGGTGCGGATGTAAGTCAACTTGGGTCTAGTATGCGCACTTGGGTGTGACCATCGTTACTAACTCTTGATCTTGGTCACTTGAGTCGGGACTTAAACTCAACGCAGATAAGCCGATCACTTTTATGTGTTAATATTAGATCTTGACCTCGAGAGGGGCGGATTCGAAATACGGCTTAAGTGATGCACAAAGATTTGAGAGAGTCTTTGATAACCACGTAGAGATACGGGTTTTGTATGATTTACTAAGGTTCAAACGTCGGTCGAGATTTATATCACAAAGAGATTTGGGTATAAATCTCCATACTGGTAGAACTTGATTATTTTTATCAACTTAGTTAAATCGGCAAGATCAAGAGTCGGTAAAGGTGGAAACTTTATGAACACTTTGTAGGACCGGTCTATAAAAATCCACTTTCGAGAGATCGGGTTTTTTATAGACATTCCGTACTACAAAGAGTCCAACCATCTTTTTGCTACGTTTTTCTCAAGAAAAGCTTACATCCGTACCCAACTTTTAATTATAAAACTCATTTCGCATTTTCCGTCAAATCACCATCAAAAACAAATATTTTTCCCAAACTCGAAACTTGTGCAAGAAGTTCATGAAAATCAGCAATTCTCAGTAGTCCAGTCCCTGTGAGAACGATACTCGGTACTTGTACCATTATATTACTTGTAGCGATTCTAGTGAAAGTATATACTTGTGCTCTCACTAGGTATTACTGTACCCCCGTTGTGCAGTACGCGATAATTAGCTACCAACATGATTAAAGTGTTAGAAAGAAAATGGATGAACTTACAATAGTGGGTTTTGGCAGAATTCAAAACCCTAGAATTTTCTTGAAGGAGACATCAATGGAGATGGTGGAATGGTATTTTTGTGAATCCTAGCCTTCCAAGACTTAGATGGTGATGGAATTCTTCAAAAATAAGAGTGAATGGCCATAGGAATAGCTAGGGTTCGAACCAAGAAGATGGGAATCGGTTTGGGAGAGGAAGGGTGGGATTTGAGAAGTGAGAAATGAGAATAAAGGTGAAAATCGCGACTTAATAGCCTCCAGTGCCCCTGGTGCGACATTGCCCGACGACATTCGTCGGGCAATGTCGCCAGTCCTCCCCTTGCTACTGATTTTTGTTGTGACAATGACAGGTGTGACTATGACACTGTCATAGTCACCGGGCATTATAGTTGTGCTCGTACCAAACCCCGAAACTCGACTTTTTCAACGCCAATACCCCCAATACTCTAAGGAACTTTAAATAATGGTTTCCCACCAAAAATCCAACCATTAACAAGATACAAAAACTCCTGGGTGGCCTTTACTTACCGAAAATTACGGGTGTTACAAAAACCCCAAACATTCTATCCCTAAATATTAGTAGTCTGCCATTCTTAAATATGGCCATTTTCCTTGGAATCTTCCAAATGTGTAGGAATCAAATATGAACACAAACATAATATCTAAGTCCCCAAAATAATATGTAAGTATTTAAAACACATTATCATACCACATATATTTAAATCCAACATTTCTTAAAAAAGGGCAAAAACCCTAATATTTCCTAAAATACTCAAAATAGGTCAAAATTTATCTAAAGAGAAAATGTTAATAGGGGATGTTTAGGAGACCAAAATACAATGCTTTGACAAGTATAAAAGTTCTTAAAAGGGTTAGATTGAACTCACCTTGCTTGGTTTTGGATAAAACCTATAAACCAAGAAAACCATAGAGATGGAGAGGATACTTGGGATCTTGAAGCTCTACCCAATTCCACACTTGAATATTTGCTCTAAGTGCCCTTAAATTCCTCTAACAATCACCAAGGTAGGGAAAAATAATGCCTTATGACCGATTTTATGAGCTTGGGGGTGAAAGGAAGAGGAAAGGAGAAGAATAGATGAGAAAAGAGGTCAAAAATCTCGTTTTCGACATTTACTAGCATAACGGTGCTCCATGCGACTTCTTGAACATCTCAAAGTCACGAGGAAAGTCACTTGTGTCCACAACCTTGGCAACCATAGAGACCAGTGCGAGTTCCTACACAACTTTAAGTCGCGTGGAAAGTCGCGACAGACATTGCCTTGGCCGATCTGGCATTTTTCGAGTTTTTCTCACGGTGTTTTCAACCAAAACTTTATCCTATCAAAGCCTTACTAAATTAGAGATTAATGAGTCCAAAACTAAGCGTTTAACTACAACCAAAAGATATTGAAAATCTGTATGTTACAAATAATTAGCATGGACTAAAGAAAGCTTAACAAAGCAACCTTTAAAGACCATTTTCCTTTACCTTTCACTAATCAGATGTTAGATAGATTAGCTGGAAAATAATATTATTGCTTTTTAGATGGCTATTTCAGGTTATAATCAAATTGCTATAGCACCCTGAGGACCAAGAGAAAACAACTTCCACTTACCCTTTTGAACCTTTTGCTTTCAGGAGGATGCCTTTTGGACTTTACAATGTCCCTGTCACATTTCAAAGATGCATGATGTTCATTTTCTCTGACATTTTGGAAACCTCTATGGAGATATTCATGGATGACTTTTCTGTCTATGGAACTTCTTATGATGAATGCTTGAAATATCTAGATCAAAGTCTTAAGAGATGTGAAGATAATGAGTTTATTCTAAATTGGTAGAAATATTACTTCATGGTTAAGGAGGAGATTATATTAGGACATGTAATATCAAAAGGGGGGATAGAGGTAGACAAAGTCAAGTTAGAGATAGGGAGTCTACTTGAGCCCATAAATGTAAAAGGAATAAGATTTTTTTGGGCCATGTTGGTTTCTACAGAAGGTTCATAAAAGACTTTTCAAAAATTTCAAAACCTCTATGTCTATTGCTGCAGCATGACCAACCTTTCATTTTCAACAAAGAGTGTAAATCTGTCTTAGATACTCTGAAAAAGGCTTTGATCGTTGCTCCTATTGTTGTAACACCTGATTGGATAAAACATTTGAACTAATGTGTGATGCAAGTGATTGAGCAGTTGGTGCAGTTTAAGGCCAAATTGAAAAAAGATTTTTCATCTTATGTACTATTCTAGTAAGGCTCTTAATGATGCTCAAAAGGAACTTTTTGCTGTGTTTTTTGCATTTGAAAATTTTAGATCTCACTTAATGGGAACAAAGTTCATTGTTCACACTAACCATGTTACCATTAAGTATTTGATTTCTAAAAAAGATGTCAAGCCAAAGTTAATAAGGTGGGTGCTTTTGTTGCAAGAGTTTGATATTAAAATAGTATATAGAAAAGGAGTAAATAACGAAGTTATACATCACTTGTCAAGGTTAGAAAAAAGAGAAACAAGCTCTGGTGAAATCAATGAAAAAATCCGAAATGAGCAATGGTTAGTGAGCCATCTTAGCAAAAGATGACATATATTTATAAGATGACCCACTAATTCCCTTGTTTCCTAAGATGACCAAATAAACTTGCATTCATGGTTTATGTGGTCATCTTAGGAAAAAAAGGTCAATGAGTCATCTCAACAAAAGATAACAAATAAACTTGCCTTCATAGTATATTTATTTGTCCATCTTATGAAAAAAGGGGCAAAATATAGCATGTCTTATTTCTAACATGACCCATTGATCCCTTTTTTCCTAAGATGACCACATGAACATACCACAAAAAAAAAAGGTGGACTATGCACTTTATCTTAATCAATTGAATTTATGTATGTGTAATAGGGAATAAGGAAATGTCCCAAAAATATTTAAATCAATAAGATTTTATCTAAGGGGTTGTTTACGAAACGCTTATCCAGTAAGTGCTTACCGAATCAATTACCTTATCGGATGTAAATGGTAAGGACCTAGAATCTTACCCGGTAAGAGTGATGGCAAGGACCGCAAGTCTTACCCAGTAAGTGTGGGTGATGACTAGCTCTTACCCGGTTAGCGCTTACCAGACAAATTATTGCATACGATACCGTTACGATTGACTAGAATCTTACCCAATAAGTTAAATAATAGTGTACACTCTTACCGATAAGTACTTACCGGACAAACATTTGGGTAAACGGCCCCTAAAGGTGGTGATAGGAGTCATACACATATCAGACCCACCATAAGTTGCCGGCTGAGGGACAAAATACGAATATCAGACCCTAAAGGTGGTGATAGGCCCGACATACCAAAAACATGATTAATTTTTTTTATCTAGATTATGAGCTAACAATTATTTTTTTTAACCATCAATTTTTTTATTAATTAGCTTCACTTATGAGTCAATAGCTAAGTTATCCATATCAACGTTACAATACGTTAAAAAATCAAAGCGTACAAATGTGTAAAAAGTGATTAATTATTTTTGCTGATATAAATTTTATTCCATTCTTGAAATATTTAACCATTAATTATATATATGAAACTAGTACATATTACACACTAATAAATCCAGGAACTAACAAGTCTTTCATTGGTTTTGGTTCAAGGTTAGGGGGATCCATTATAGTGCATATGGTGATACGGGCCATTATTTCGTTCCTTCCTTGTATTGTAAAAAAAATTAGGGTCATGAAATATGTCGGCATATTATTTTGTGTGCTGCCACTGCCATTATATATTCGTGTTAACTATAACAATAATACAAGTTTATCTTGGCAGAGTTGGTTTGCTTAATTACTCTTTTTCTAGGTGTAGGTTTGAATCTTATTTGTATCATTTTTTTAACTTTTAACTTTTAATTTCAGGTTTATTATGTTTTCGATTTTTTTTTTTGGATAGAAGACTCGAATACAGGACCTAACATATATATATACAAAGAGTAAGGAACTAACCAACATATCAATGACGATTTTATAAAATACATTCATAACTTCGTTTTTTATAGGCAGGTGTCACCACTTAGTTCCGTCTTTCTTTAAGGTCGTTTTTTAGGGTTAGGTAATCCAATTTCTGTTTTGTAGTCGGACTTAGGGTAGATCAATTTAATGATATAAAATAAAATTCAAATGCATGCCAGCAACGTATGTACAATTTGGAAATCCATGTTAGAAACTTATAACCAGATAGATAGACTGGTTGCAAGTCAAAATTTCATATAGACAAATTCAAACCGTAGCATGAATAATCGGAAGTATATTTAAAAGAAATAAAAAAAATTCCTGAAACTTATTGAAATGTTACTTCAAATAGTATGTCAATAAATTAACTTATCAACTAGTTTATGGTCATTTAAATAGAACTTTTTAAATAAGTTAGTTTATAGTTGGCAAACATAACTTAAAATAGACACTTGTGAAACTTGGTATTTAATAATATTAGCATTTTGGATTATAATAAAAGAATGCAACAAATTTTTACAAGTTTTTAGTCTAAATTAAGTTGTTTCTATTTAAAATATAAATTATCACTTGAGACTGGAAATATTGACTTTGGATTATCCATTGTCTTTATCAGTGTCGTTCCAATCTTTTTGGAAGTTCGGTTATGTTTGTACCAAAACTATAGAAATACAGGTTATAGATTAGGGATTCTGTTGCAAAGGTCGAAGCATGACCCCAAGATCCAAACACATGTAAAATTAGGGTCCAAAATTTTGAGGTCCTGTTCAAAATCTCACATTTAACATGCTAAGAAACGATCATAATCTTTATTTTGGTATCTTAATTAGACGTTTTATTATTAATCAAACATTTATATCAAATTATGTATCAAGTTAAACGATAGGCTCATTGGGGACAAGGACGAGTATTTGTCTCTTAAAAAACTCAAAACACCATGTTTAAGGATAGAACTTTCGTCATTCTTTGATGATTTAGAAGGTACATGCTCGAACTCAAGCCCATCTTGATTAAGTTTCAATACTTGAGCAAACCGAAAAGAATTATACATTCATTTTTGTGTTGTATATATATTAGCTTGAGTTAACTGCAAAAAAACATCCTTACTATAACAATTTGAAATTTTAGTCGATTGACTTTTATCTGTTTGTTTAAAATGGTCGATTACTTCTCACTCGAGTCCTTAAGTATCATGCCTTTCAAAGGGGAGGTGTCACCTCTAGTGATTTTGGGAATATAGTTAGATTTTTGAAATTTTCTTCTTCCTCGTCTATAGAAAAGAACAAAGGAGTCGATTTCTATCCTTTACCCCTCTACACACACAAACGTCTATTTTTGCCTCGTTCCATGAAGTGGTAACAATAGATTATTATTATTATATTGTTAAAAATGTGTGGCTGCTACATAAAACAACGAACATAAATCCCTTTGGAATAACATTATATAGAAATCATCGTCCACGTTGTTTGTGGTTTGGTTGTTTTTAACCCTACAATTCATTTAGCATAAAGAAAACTCTCATATACGAGACTTGTTTGGGTTTAATTTTGATCTCTTCAACTAACTCCGCCCAGTTGTATGGAAGGGTGCACCGTATAAAATAAAATAAAAATCAACATTCTAAAAACAGCAAAAATAACGATATTATATTGACGATATTTGACCTTTACAAATTTTACAGTGACCTCGACGGGTTTTCATTTTCTGAAACTAATCTATGATATTTTCATTATCAATCTCAACAAAAACCTCTTTTTCAATGTAAGTAACCAAGCAATCTTTCATCCATTGATTTCTCATTCTATTACGCAACCTATTCTTCACGATGTTCATAGCTAAAAATGTCCTCTCAACTGACGCAGTGGCAACATGTAATATCATTGCTAGTTTTATAAGCAAATACACGAGAGTGAACACCTTATCTCTTTTTGTTTCAACCATTTTCAATGCAAGATCACTGATTCCCTTTAGGTTATAAAACTTTTTTGTAGTCCACATATCAACGATATAAGTCTCAAGTTGGTCATCAAGTATCATAAGTTCCATGTCAGAGAAATCATCCGGATAGAAACGAGCAAGATGAATCAATTTGTTCTTGTCAAAAGCTAAAAATGAGTCACTTGGATTTAGACACGCAGTGGAAATAAGCAACTCAGTGGTAGTCTCTGTAAACCGATTATCCAATTACATAAGTTGTGAATCGATGACCGTGTAAAATAACTCAACACGATAGTAGTGCAAGTTTGTCATTTGTGGAGCTTTCCGGCGTGACCTTCCAGGAAGTAAGAACATTTCCTCAATGTTACAAACATCAATATCATGCTTCTCACAAACCAAAGTAACTTGATTGAGTAAGGAATCCCACTTGTCATCTTCAACCCTCATTATCTGTAATTGATGCTTGCAAACTCCAACCAATTTCATTGCATTTACAATATCTTGTTCTTTCTTTTGCAATGCTTAGGATAATTCGTTGGTGATCCCCAAAACACAAAATCAAATAAGTGTAATGAGTTAGATAGAATACGAGCTTCAGACTTTTGTTCATAGGTTAATCCATCTTCTTCTATCATCTGAAGCACATCTATCACAGATGGAAACAATGCAATCATACTGACCAAAGTACCATAATGTGATCCCCAACATGTATCACCTGCTCTAGTAAGAGATGTTTCTTGATTGAGGCCTCGACCACTTAAGATTTCACCAGAATTAAGTGCTTCAAAAACTTTGGCAGTTTGTTGTTCTCGAAGCAGATCACAACATTTACAAGAACCTCCAACAACATTCACAACATTTTTTACTAAGAAAAAGAAATCAACGATCTTTGTGTGCTTTTTTGCCACAGCTACAAGAGTACGTTGAAGTTGATGAGCAAAATAATGAACATAATGAGCACTTTTATTTTCATTCAGAACTAGTGTCTTAAGTCCACCAATGTCGCCTTGCATATTACTTGCCCCATCATAACCTTGCCCACGTAATTTAGAGATGCTAAATCCATGTCGTGAAAACAATTTATCAAGTGTTGCTTTAAGTGAGATAGATGTAGTGTTTGAAACATGCTCGATGCTTAAAAAGCGCTCAATTATACATCCTCTCATATCCACATAGCACAACACAACGCTCATTTGTTTTTTGGTTGAAACATCGCGAGATTCATCGACTAGCACCGTGAAAAAATCATCACCAAGATCACGTATAATAAGTTTCGTTGTTTCTATTGCAACAACATTAACAATGTCCTTTTGGATATCCGATGAAGTTAACTTCAAATTATCAGGAGCATTATTAAGAGTAATTTCTTTGATGCTTTCATTATGATCACCCAGAAATTGCAATAGCTCAAGAAAGTTCCCTCTATTATTTGAATCCTCACATTCATCATGGCCTTAGAAAGAAAGACCTTGTTTCAAGAGAAACCGAATGTAGTCAATCGATGAAATCAAACTTAACTTATAATCCCTCTTAGCTTGGTCTGAATGTTTGATGATAAGAGATTCAATGTAACACCCTGAATTTTTATCCCAATTGAAGAAGAGTGTTGAACTGGGTGAATCGGTACACATATGGTGTACGACTATAGTGCCATGTGGTTGTGACATTTGTCACAATAGCACCAATGGTACTAAGAGTATGGTCGTCTTGGTTATAGTGACATGTGGTTGTGACATCTGTCATAATAGCACCAATGGTACTGAAAGTGTGGTAGTCCCGACTACAGTGCCATGCAGTTGTGACATATGTCACAATAGCACTGACGTTACCGAGTGTTCGGTCGTCTCAGCGAATGTGCCATGAAATTATGAAAATGGAATGATAACTGGTATAATAGCATCAATTGTTCCGGTAGAACGGTCGAGGAACGGCCAGAAAAAAGATCAAGAAACGGTCGGGGAAGCCGTCAAGAAAGCGGTCGAAGAACGACCGAAAAACTCGCGGTACGAGCCAGGATATAGTGCCCGGCGATTGTGCCAGTGGCACTATAGCATGTCAAGGTCGCCAAGGGGGTAAAATGACTTTCGGTACACTTGGGGCGACCTTTCCAAGCGATTGTGACATGGCACAGTTGCATGTCACAATCGTGCCAGACCTGAAGTGCATAAAATCAGGATTTTCTTCATTTGGTCATAACTTTCTCATTTCAACTCCGTTTTTGGCGATTCAAGTTGCTATGATTTCGTTTTTGAGATATTTTCAAGGTTAGATTGTTAGTTTTGTGAATATCCAAGAATATTTTGTGGTGGATTGGAAGCAAAGGTCAAGAGCTCATCATCATCACCTCAATCTTCAAGAAATTTGGGGTTTTGTAGCTTTTCACCAAAACCTAAGTGGTGAGTTGATCCTCCTAGTTTGAAATCTTTATTATGAGTCATAATTTATCTATTTATGACTTCCTAGTATTTATGTTTCTCAAATTTCGGTTTGGGTGATTTTGGATAGATTAGGTCAAAATTAGGGTTTTGGTCAAATTGGGGATTTTGATGTAAAATGTTTGGGAATCGATTCTAAATGGTTGAATATGAATGTTTATGGTTGGAAACTTGTGAATCTAGGTTTTTGGAAGGATTTGCTTGTGGATTCAAGTTTGTTCAAGGAAGCTAAAGTTGGGGTAAAATCTAGATTTAGCCTAAATCTAGCAAGGTGAGTTCAAGTTGATTTGTGAAAACGGTGTACATGCCAAAATTTCCATTTTAAAATGTTTATATGTTTTACATGAAACTATCAACTGTTGAGTTACTTGGTGAGTTTTGATTATTCGAAGTGTTTAACTTTATAAACTTTGCACAACACCTAAATTTGGGATTTTGGGCATTTTGATAACTAAATCATAAGTATTGGTATTTTAATAATTTATTTTATGGGAGTAGATCTTTTGAGTATAAATGCACTTTTAGTGTGTGTTTTGGAGAAATGTTTGATTTTGTGTTATAGGGCGTTTTTGAAAGAATAAATGATATAAACTAATTTGGAAAATGATTTGTCCCACTCTAAAATGTGTTAGAGTTTATTCATGTATTTTGAAACGTGTGTTTGCATAAATGTGGGTCGATTATGCTCTATTGCATTTTATGACTTTTGACAAATAGTCAATTTATTTGTGGAGCTTTGGCTCGGTTGTGACTCAAATGAGTCTTGGGGACATTTCCCAAGTTTTATTGGCTCAATGAGAAGCTTTGGTTTTACGATGCATTTAATTGCGTTTAGATGGAAATTACGTGTTTTGAGTACGTTGTCATTGATTTGAGTCTTTTAGACTGTAATGCATTGGATCCGTAGGCATATGAGTCAGTCAGTTGGTTTAGTTGGGAACTTTATCCCCGTTTTGGGACTGGAAATTATTTATGGCTAGCGGAAGCTCGAGGTATAGATCGTGGGTGGTTGAACTCGACAACCGTGTAATATTTAGTGAAGGGCTCGAGGTATAGATCATGGGTGGTTGAACTCGATGCCCGTGTAATCCAGTCTAGTTATTCATCGTGGAATTTAGTGTTCGCGTTTGAAGTCTAATGACTGGTCCTCAAGTCATTTTTTTATGTAAGCTTGCGGTGGTGCTCTGCAGAGCCGTATACGGAGCTATGTCTTGTGGTGGTGCCCAAGGTGAGAAGGATACGAGGACTTGTGGCTTTTGTGGTGACACTCATCTAGAGGTCAAGTAGACACTAGGGTCATTTGGGTATCTTGCGGTGGTTGCTCAGTAGGGAGCCATATACGGGGATCGATGGCTCTATGTGAACCTCGAGAACATTGATAAGTGGCTTAACTTTGTGTGCCCGCCACATTCGATGGAATTCGGGTCTCCCCCGTCACCGAAAGGTGTTGTTTTAGATATTAAGTTTTATTATCCATGTTTTCGGTGACGTTTTTTATATATGGATTTTATCCATGATTTATGGGTTGAGTATTATGCCCCACCCGTGTTTTGGGTGTTCCGGGATATAAAGTTTTATTCACGTTTCATAAATTGGGAGTCTGCTTTCTATTCTCATTTTGAGTGAGTTTTGGGTCAAATTTAATTTACAAAAGAATGTTTTATATTGGAATCTTAGTTCTTAAAATAGTTTGGATTTGGAAAAAGTTTATATTGGTATTTCCTTCGCCTAAACGCATATTATTGGAAAACGGGTCGTTTTTATATTTGAAGCATATCATTTTGAAATGTTATGATTTAAATTGCATTCTTCCTTTTTAATGATATATTTATGTGTGTTGAAAACTCTTGAACTCACTAGGCGTTATCCTAACATTTTTATTTGTCGGCATGTGCATCAGGTTCCGGCTGGGAATAGTTCTAGTGACACTGTGAAGAGAGGAGTGCTAGTTGTGTGCTCGAGAAGTGAATATCTTAGTGAAGCCTTCCGCATTTGTTTCGGAAAGAGCAACTTGTATTTGGGTTAAGTAACACCTGACTTCGATTTAGTACTTGTGTATTTCAGGAGTTTATAATTTTGAGGTTAAAACATAGAATTTTAAATTTGAGGTATATTGGGTTTTGATTTGTAGGATGAAGTTTTGTACTTTATTTGATGTTATATCGAAATTTTTAATTAGTTGTTCTTACCAAATTTGAGGGTGTTACATTCAATATGTTGTTTTTTGTTCAACAAAGCTTCACACTTGCCCCAAGCTTGGTTGTGAGCACTATTAACACCTCCAATATGAATTGTTAGTTTTTCTTTCTTTGCCCAATTTGTAAAGCCTAAACCAACAAAAGTCTCACCGCCTCCTTGATCTCCAACACTTGGTTTGAAAAGATAGCAACATAAACAATAAGTTGCATCCTAACTTACACTATACTCAAGCCAAGTAGAAAACTCATCAAACCAAGAAGGGTTGAATCTTCATGATCTTTTCCCAAATGCAGTGTAAGGAAAGTCATGGCTTCGAGGTTGGCAAGGATCTTTTAATAGATATGCTCTACGAACTTCATCATGAATATTAGGATTGTAATCCAAAATCCTAATCCGCAATCCAGGGTCAGTTGGAAGATCCGGTAAATTGATTTCCACACGACTTTGTTTACAATTGTCAACATTATTCTTATCCGGCATCGATGACGAATCACCGGTTGTTTTTCTCTTTATTAAACATTTATCCATGACTGTTAAAAATTAAACTAATCAATAAATCAAACAAATATAAATGAAACTAAGTCAACATATAGTATACAATGTACATTCCTATAATGTAGAACGCAATCAATTTTAAAACAAACTACACAGTTTCCAGGAAAAGAGTAAAACACAATCCAAATTCTAACACGAAATTTCTAACATAATCAACATAAAGTATTTATCATTATGGAAAAAGATTAAAAACAAGAAGTATTTAACTGATAAAAAAAGTGATCACAAATTTATAAACTAAAAAAGCTCTAACCTGTCGAAGTAGAACCTGTGATGAAGTGTAGGGGTGCTCACGGGTTGGGTTGGCCGGGTTGAAGGCACTTCAACAACCCAACCCAATGTTTGTGGTTTGAAAAATCTCAATCCAACCCAACCCAATCAAAAGTGTAACCCAACCCAAACCAAACCAAACCGTGCGGGTTGGGTTGGGCTTGGTCGGGTTAGTCGGGTTGAAACTTTAATACATTATTTTACAATCTAACTAAGTGATTTCGTTTAAATAAACTAAAATCAAAATTGAAATATAAAAATGAGGCTAATAAGAGAAGAGAAAGAGTAGAAGAAGAGTATCTTTTGTTTCTTGATTATATCGACGTGCTCTCGTAGACAAATCTAAACTACGACTAAGATAGGAAGACTTGACAATTGATAGAAAGAAGAGCCGCTAAAAGTTTAAAACTATAAAATAAAATAAAAAGTAAAAGCGTACAAATTTTGGTCGGGTTGACGGGTTGGTCGGTTACTTTGGGCCCAACCCGTTTCCAACCCAATAGATGCGGTTTGTGAAAAAATTGTATCGATTATGTATCGGGTTACCTCGGTTTGAGTTTTTTTGCGTTTTTTCGGGTTGGGTTGACCGGGTTGGTCGGGTTGGTCGGAAATTTGAGCACCCCTAATGAAGTGTGATGAAGGGTAACAACTAACAACTGAAGAGCATCAAGCTTAAAGAACCCAAAATTGAGGAGAGCATAAACATAGGCTGAGAGATTTCGATGGAATTCCAGACTTCCAAGTTCCAGCAAGCAGCTGGGTTCTGGTCGTTCATAGTTCACTGTCGAGGTAAGACGTGATTGATCTGGTTCTGGTGTTCAAGTTCAGCAAGCAGGCGAGCAGCAGCCGGCGGTCTGGTTTAGTGGTTCTCCGGAAGTCATCGGTGGAAAGGGGAGGGGTGAGAATGAGGTGAGAGCGTGGTCAAGAAGTTGTAGGCGGTGTTTTGATGTTTGTAAATTGAATGGTGAAAGCGTGGTCAAGAAGTCGTATGCAGAAGGATGAAAAAAAAAGAAAAAGATTCGGTCTCTAATTAGTTTGTGGATTGTGGTAGGGGTGTTCACGGGTTGGGTTGGCCGGGTTGAAGGCACTTCAACAACCCAACCCAATGTTTAAGGTTTGAAAAATCTCAATCCAACCCAACCCAATCAAAAGTGTAACCCAACCCAACCCAACCCAACCCAACCCAAACCGTGCGGGTTGGGTTGGGCTTGGTCGGGTTGAAACTTTAATACATCATTTTACAATCTAATTAAGTGATTTCGTTTAAATAAACTAAAATCAAAATTGAAATATAAAAATGAGGCTAATAAGAGAAGAGAAAGAGTAGAAGAAGAGTATCTTTTGTTTCTTGATTATATCGACGTGCTCTCGTAGACAAATCTAAACTACGACTAAGATAGGAAGACTTGACAATTGATAGAAAGAAGAGCCGCTAAAAGTTTAAAACTATAAAATAAAATAAAAAGTAAAAGCGTACAAATTTTGGTCGGGTTGACGGGTTGGTCGGGTTACTTTGGGTCCAACCCGTTTCCAACCCAATAGATGCGGTTTGTGAAAAAATTGTATCGATTATGTATCGGGTTACCTCGGTTTGAGTTTTTTTGCGTTTTTTCGGGTTGGGTTGACCGGGTTGGTCGAAAATTTGAGCACCCCTAGATTGTGGAGTGGAGGTGTTGAGGTGGAGCCCAACCCATTATAAAAATAAAAGATTGGACCTAATATCACTACATAAAAAAAAAAAAGGAATTTAGGGGCCGCCAATGCACCTCCTGGTGCTAAAGTGGCTCTGCCACTGACTCCGCCTACCCGCTCCATTAAATACGAAGACAAAGTTGTAATTTTAGAAAGAAAAATAAAATAAACAAAACCTTAATTTTCCCTCCCTCGGCCATGAGGCCCATGACTACACCCCTTCCCACCCCCTCCTACCCATCCCCCACAGGTCACGGTGCGTTGTGCGACCACCGCCACGGCCTTCTCTCTCTCTCTCTCTCAATTATGATCTTTAATTGAGAAAGGCTATTGGAAATTGGTGTGGGTTGACGAGAGTAGATTTAGCTCGTTATACACTGGATTATAGCTTCGTTGAGGATTTTGTTTCATCTGATAATGGCTTGATCGAGTCAAGGTACACACGAGTAACGCATTGAGACCCAAGAGTAGAACTTTAATAACTATGCATTTATGTTCACAAACTTGAAATGGAAAATCAACATATATAGAAGAGTTAAGCATCAACACTTAGAAACAACTACATGCTATAATAGAAATTAATGTCTACTATGGTTAATAGATATGACATGCATGGAAAATTTTGAGCGACTTTAAAGGTCGATGTATATTAAGTCTTTAAGTTTCTCGAGTTAAGAGAACTTCCATTTGTTAAAGTCACATACGTGTTCAACACTTTGTACTTTCCCTTCTTAAAAATAACGCTAAATTTATTGTACAAAGCTCCAGAACGTTGACTCTAATGATCAAATAATTTATTGAACGTATATCCCAACATAATCTTTATGCTTTACCCGATTAATATTTCAACTTAAAAAAACATGCATCGCAAATTGATTGACCATGTGAAAAGACCAACGCCTTAAGTGGATGCGAATAATTACTTTATTAACTACATTTTTTGGTACAAATTTATATATATGCATTGGTTAACAGATATGCATGATATTGTACGGAAGAGGAAAGATCATGCAAGAAGTTAAACATTTTGCGAGAAGGCGAGAAGTGTTTAATCATATATGATTACATGGCTTGTAGGTGTGTTTAATCATATATGATTAAACATCTATGTATTGCCAATATAACACGTGTTTAATCATATATGATTAAGCTTGTGTATCATATATGATTAAACATTTCTCCCATTCTCGCAAAATGTTTACCTTCTCGTTTGAACATGCCCCCATATACCCCTTGTACGGAAAACATTTAGGTATCGTTTGTTTTATAAGAGGTCTAAAGTCTGAAGTCTTATTTTAGTTATGATTAATAAGATGTGGTGTATAAAAAAGGTCTGAATGATTCAGACTTAAGAGCCATTAATAGGTTTTTTTAAAAAAACAAACAACCCCTTAAATGTAAAGAGTTCTAATTAGAGGAATTGAAGAACGTGTGAGAGAGGGAAAAAAATTTGCATATTTAAGAACATTAAATTGGGCTTTCATACAAATTATCAAAAGTACATATATCCGAGGTTATATCAATCATTTACCATCACTTAAAAAGTACATATATTGTTGTATCAAAAGTCCAATCTTGTATTAATTAAAATCACTTTTCAACGACTTCAAAGGTCGATATATACTAATCTTTAAATCTTTGTGGTTAAGGGAACTTCATTTTCTTGAAGCAACACATAAAATATATTATATTTTATTATACAACGTTCCATAAACAATAGCTCAACTGATCAAATATTCATTACTAAATAGAAGACTTTTACCTACAGAACTTTCCATTGAAAATCCGGCGCTAAAGGGGTGATTCGTCATAGAACCATCACAAAAATTAGTGGTTCTATTATTGCTAGGAAACTCAAATCAGTGACAGGTTACTCAGGGTTTGATTTATTTATTTCTTTGAAAAACATCAGACTCTATTGGAACCAGTGGTATTTTGTGGGTGATCCGTCGATAATCACCAACGAAAATTTTTCTGAGTGGTTTTTATGGGTAAAAATAATTTGTTTTGTAGTGATTTTACTGAACTTCTAGACCAACATAATTTGTAATGTGAGTTATCCAATTAATAATTCAACTTAAAAGAACATGTATCACAAATTAAGTGACCTTGTCAAAAGATGAATTGATTAAATCCAAGTGAATAGTTTCTTACATAATTTCTCTAAATATTTTTTAAACTTCGATCAGGTTTTATAGTATACCCAAAATAACACACGACTAACACAATGCATTGTTTGATATAATATGATATGTTGGGAAAACATTTAAATGTCTACCCCTATCCCTACCCTACTCTACCCTATCGTTGGTTCGTCAACATCAGTCGGTTCGGACCTTCATTTAATTTCCGTACCCTAAATAGAGAATGTGTAGAAGAGAGGAAATCTCCATTTCATATATAAGAACATTAAATTGGGCTTTTTTTCTCAAATGGAAAGAACTTTAGTTGTCATGTCTAAACACACATATCCGGGCTTATATTTAATCAATTATAATTACTTAGAAACTCCCTATATTGTCGAACAAAAGCCCAATCCTGTATTAAATCACTTTCTGATTCCAATAACCTTAAAGGTTGATGCCTACTAGTCTTTAACCTTTTTTGTTTAATTTGTGGCTGCCTTTGCCCAGGGTTTTGTGGTGGGCACTTGCCATCGTTTCATTCTTCCGTCGTAGCGTAAAAATTATATGGTCGTGAAAAGTGTCATTGTATCAATTTGTTGTGTGTCACTGTATATATTTTGAAACTACAGTGACAAAATAAGTTTTTTTTTTGGTATAGTTGGTTTGCAAGGATTTTCTTTCATCCTAGACCTGAGTTCGAATCATGTTAGTGTCATTTCCTTAGTTTTTAACTTTTTAATTTCAGACTTGATATGTTTTTGAAAAAAGGTTGCAATAAAAGACTTGAACTCAAGACCTCACTTAAGAAAAGCAACGAATTAATCAACAAACGAATAATGAATTTGTTAAAAAATATCGATATATTTATTTCTTATAGTCAAATGATATCACTACTTGAAAGGAGAAAAATTGGGTCCGTCCCTCATACAACTATTGCAGAACTAGTGTAAACTATTTACATATAATCATATATCTTTATTTTTTTTATTGTTATTTTTTTTTGTAACGAGACCTCCAAATCTTGAAAACTAGTGAATCGACTGTGGCTTGTAGGATTTTTTTGGATTTGGAATTACTTTTCTATTTTAATGAAATAAGAATTCTTCTATAAACTAAAGTGAAGTTACAAAAACAACATCAAACGCTTTTCTAAGTACAACTTGTTAAAGAAAATTCCATAAAGTAAAGTATAAGCATCAACAGTTACGTTGTACATTAGTGCATATCACATGTACATAACATACATCCGTTAAGAAGGAACGTTGTAGAAACTACATATTAGTAGTCAAATGAATTTTGTAGGTGATAAGAGACGTGTAGTAACAATATACTTAACATATGAAAATCTTACTTGATATTGCCTGAAATTGAAATAAATTGTGTTTTGTTTATTGTGTATGCGATCCATAGGAGTCGAGATGGGGGATGATGAAGAAAAGTCTTAAACTCAAAACTCAAGGAAATAAAGTAAAATATGTAACTTAAATTGATAGATTGATGCTTGAGATATTTTTTGCTAGATGAAGACAACCAAAAGTTTGGGAAAACGAAACAATTGAGGGATGGAGAGGAGTTAGGGAAAACAAAAAGAATGATGCATAAATGAATAATCAATATTTATACCATTGAAAATAAAAAAAATTGTTAAAAGGAGGATGAAGGAGAAAAAAGATAAATGAGTTTTTTTATTGTAGAAGATGTCACATTATTACCCTTGGTTTCTTATTTAATATATATATATATATATATATATATATATATGTATATATATATATATATAGAGAGAGAGAGAGAGAGAGAGATTTTACGTTTTGTTAAAGGAAAGTGTAGAATTGAAATCCAATGAGATTTAAAAATATTATTGAGTTAGTTGGTATTTTAGAGGAATTCATAAGATTTGTTTGTAATAATATTTTAAAATATGTTAAGGATGAAGTTTTTACCCCTGTCTTGACTTAAAATATGTTAAGGATGAAGATTTAAAAATATTATTGAGTTCCTATTTACACTTTTTACCCCTGTCTTGACTTTTTCTTTCATTTTTAGTCTGACGATCATAAACTCGTTTCTTCACTTCTCACTTTAATTAAGTGACATGATTGACCCCCTTTTCAAGCTTTTTCTTCACATTGGTCCAATAAAATAAAATAAAAACAATTTTATTTTATTTTCTTCTTTTTTTCTTTTTCTTTTTTTTATTTATTTACCCCATTTTGGGGTGTCACAACCGCAATTGAGGCTTACAAACGTGGTATAGACGAGAGTTCTGATTTATACATTGACTTGACAAAGTACCCACCGGAGAATTTCGAAGATGTTCGAGCGAGAACTTTGGCTTACATGAGAGTCGAAGACGATGTTGCCTTTCATCGTAAGCATTCTAACGACAAGAAACAGTTAAGCGTCAAAAAGCCAGAGTTCAAGACCAAGGCGACATCCAAATCAGAACCCTCACGACAAATTTCAAACGATCGATTTGATAAAAAGAAGGCCACGACCACGATCAAGTTCCCTCAGTACCCCAAGATTACTTCTTACGAATTCAAAGGGACTTCCAAGGACTTGGTCGAAGATTTGAGGAATGTACAGGCGACCATCCGATGGCCAAAGAAGAGTGACAAAGACGACGATAAGAAAGACAAGGCTAAGTGGTGTGACTTCCACGGCGATCATGGTCATGTGACATATGATTGCATAGCCCTAAAAAAGGAGCTAGCTTGGCACGTTCTGAAAGACAACCTCAAGGAGATAATCGACAAACCAGTGACACCTATCAACGACGTCTAACCACCGTCTCCTGTTCATGAAAAAGTCGTGAAATGTACTACGAATTGATCGGGCGTCTGCGGTTTAACTTATTTGGCAACCAAGAGGCACGCCAACAGAGGATTAGACGACCGACCGATCCCTCAATCTTCACGACCAAAAGAAGAACTGGAGTTGGAGGCCATGAAAATAACGTTCGACCAAGATGATATGGTCGACTCTCATCAGAAACATCACGACGGGTTTATTATTCAACTCACGATCGAAAATTGCTTAACCCGGAGGGTGTTGGTCGATAGAGGTAGCTCAGCAAACATAATCTTTCTCGACACCATCAAAGCCATGAGAATCGATAAGTTGGATATCACCCGACGCTCGACGACCTTGGTAGGTTTTAATAGAGATGCGACGAACACCCTTGGAGAGATCATTCTGCCAGTTTAAGCCAAAGGAGTCAACAAGCAGACCAAATTTAGTGTCATCGACTACTCGTCAGCCTATAACGTTATTCTTGGTCGACCGTGGATCCATGACATGAAGGCGCTCCCCTCAACGTTCCATCAGACCATGAAATTTCCCACGCCATGGGGAATTCAGGAGATCAAAAACGAACCAAAAGCCGCTCGCGATTGCTATAAATCTGCAATGAAGCCATGAAAGTGGTCCATCTCGCAATTACAGGAGCAGGATGCTCCCGAGACCATCGACGACTATCGTTTGGAGGAAGTCATCTTGGACCAGAACAAGCCCGACCAAGTCGTCTTCATAGGTTCGTCTCTTAATCCCTGCATTAAGAAAGAACTAAACTCCTTTTTACAGGAACATGCCGACTGTTTCGCTTGGACGCACGACGTTATCCCACACAAACAAAATGTCGACCCGTCATTTAAGCCAATCAAGCAAAAGCGTCAAAAGTTCGCTCCCGAACGCAACAAAGTAATCAATGACGAGGTCCACAACCTCCTCAAGACTGGGAAGATCCGAGAAGTAAAATACACCGACTGGCTAGCAAACGTCGTGGCCGTACAAAAGAAAAATGGCAAGTGGAGGGTGTGCATCGATTTCAATGATTTAAACAAGGCTTGTCCACAATATCAATTCCCCTTGCCATACATCGATGCTCTAGTCGATACAACCGCTAGACATGATCTCCTAACATTTATGGATGCATATTCAGGATACAATCAAATACTTATGCACGTCGATGACCAAGAGAAAACTGCCTTTATGACAAACAAATGTATTTATTGTTATAAGGTCATGTCTTTTAGTTTAAAAAATGTAGGTTCAACATACCAGCGTCTGGTCAATAAAATGTTCAAATAACAACTTGGCAACACCATGGAGGTGTATATTGATGGCATGCTCATCAAATCGATAAAAACAGTAGACCACGTCGAACGTCTAAGATAGTCGTTCGAGATCCTTAGAAAATACCACATGAAGCTAAACCCAACGAAGTGTTCCTTTGGTGTCAGCGCTGGGATGTTTCTGGGATATATGGTGACCTGACGAGGGATCGAAGCAAATCCTGATCAAATCAAATCGATAACCGATATCAGGTCACCGAGGAATTTCAAGGAAGTCCAACGTGTGACTGGTCATGTAGCAGCCTTGAACAAGTTTATCTCACGATCGTCAGATAAATGTCATTTATTCTACAACGTTTTGCGAAAAAACAAAGGGTTCCAGTGGACGGACGACCATGAACAAGCATTGCAAAAATTAAAGGAATACATGGTGTCACCCCCATTGCCGAAACCTAAAGACAACGAGGTCTTGCAACTTTACTTGGTCGTCAGTCTCCATGCAGTAAGTGCAATCTTAATACGAGAAGACGACAAACATCAGTTACCTATTTATTACGTAAGTAAATCTCTACTCGATGTTGAAACCAGGTATTCTTCTATGGAAAAATTATTATTATCACTAGTCACAGCTCCCAAAAAGCTACGACACTATTTCGAATTTGTAACACCCTCAAATTTGGAAATAGCAACTAATTTAAAATTTGCAATTATACATCAAATAAGGATAGAATCTATTCTACTAATCATCAATTGAGTCACCTCAATTAAAAATCTAGATTAAACTTCAATGAATAATAGGTCAAGTCTTGTATAAAGACTAATTAAAGTCCGGTGTTACTAAATCCTTATAACAGTTCCCATTTCCAAAAATGTGGAAGACTTCACCAAGCTACTCACTCTTACACATACATATAGTACTCATCACTTCACAGAAACGCTAGAACCATTTCCCCAACCATAACCTGATGCACATGCCGACAAATAAAAATGTTAGGCTAACGCCTAGGGAATTCAAGAGTTTTCAACATGAATAAAATTTCGTTAAAAAGGAAAGAATACGACTTAATGCGACTTAAAACATAATATTTCGAAATGATTTACTTTAAATATGAAAACGACTCATTTTTCAATAATATGCATTTTTAAGGACGAACGTCCAATACAAAACATTCTTTATAAAGTGATGCAACCCAAAATTCACTCAAAACGTGAATAGGAAACAAACTCCTAATTTATAAAAAACGTGGATAAAACTTTATATCCCGAAACACCCAAATCACGGGTGGAGCATAATACTCAACTCATAAATCATGGAAAACAATCCATAAAAATATGATATGCCACCGAAAACATGGAACTAAAATTCAATACTCACGCGACCATAAAATGGAATGAAATCCAAATGTTAAAGTATGGACAATTAAATATCTAAAATATTGTTGGCCGACAACGGGGGAGACCCGTATCCACTGAGAGTGGAGAAACACAAAGTATGTCACTCATACAACGTTAATCGTATGACACTTCACGACATAAAAGCCCAAGTGTCCCTACAACTGCTTTCAAGGTACACCTAAAGAGACAGTTGACCTTGGTGATCATTACCATGAATACCACCCTGAAGGCCCAGCACACTTAAGGACTACCTCCAAGGCATTACCTCAAAGTGGCGGAGGCCCAAACGCCCTTCAACACAACGACACAACCGGACTCAGCCCTCCTAGTGTACACTTGAAAGGTTCAGGTCATAAAACATGGGTCCCGGAGTCCAACCCCGAAATACCCAATTAACCATTAAATAAAGACCGACTTATGTGCCTATGGATCCAATGCAACATAATCTAAAATCACATGACTACACATGAATGACCAACGCACTCGAGCATGTAATTATCATCAATATGCAACAAGGTGCATTAATATGTACATCATAAATGGCTCTACATTGAGCCATTAAAACCGGACAAATGTCCCCCAAGACTCTTTTAAGTCAAAATTGAGCTAAAGTGCTCAATTCTTTTTGACCAACAAATAACGGTCTCCAAACAATAAAACGCAATCGACTCACGTTATGCAAAAACACGCTCCAAAATACGTGAATAAGCTCCCACACGGTTTAGATTGGGACAAATTATTTTCCAAATGAATTTATACCATTTATTCTTTCAAAAACGTCCCATAACACAAAATTAAACATTTCTCCAAAACAAACAATAAAAGTGCATTTATACTCAAAAATGTCTACTCCCATAAAATAAATCACTAAAATAATAATACTTATGATTTATTTATCAAAATGCCCAAAATCTCAAATATGGGTGTTTTGCAAAGCTTATAAAGTTAGACACTTCGAATAACCGAAACTCACCAAATAACTCAACAGATAATAATTTCATGTGAAATATATAAACATTTAAAAATGGACATTTTGGCATGTACACCGTTTTCACAAATCAACTTGAACTCACCTTGCTAGATTTAGGCTAAATCTACATTTTTCCCCAACTTGAGCTCCTTTGAAGAAATTCGAGTCTTCAAGCCAAAACTCCCAAAAACCTAGATTCACAATTTCCAACCATAAATATACATATTCAACCATCCATAATCGATTCCTAAACATTTTACATCAACATTCCCAATTTGGCCAAAACCTTAATTTTTGAACTAATTTCTCCAAAATCATCAAACCCAAAATTTGAGAAATCCAACACTAGGAAGATGGAGATGGTGAACTTACCACTTAGGTTTGGTGAAAACCTAGAAAACCCTAACATGGAGCTTGAGGTTCAAGATGGAGATGGTGAACTCTTGATCATAGCTTACAATACTTAACTTGTTGATGGTTTACCTCCATAATACCCAAAGATTTGAGCCAAAGATGACCCAAAATCACCAAATATGTTTAGGTTTGTTCTAGAGAGAGTTTGGGAAGAAATGAGAATGAGAAATGAAGAAGTGAGCTGAAAAATCGGATTTATCAGCAATCAACACCCTTTGTGCGACATTGACAGGCTACAATGCCTTGGTCACTGTCATACTCAGCACCCCTCCTTCTGTTTCTTCCTGCTACATTGCCAGGTGCAATTATGACACTGTCATTGTCCCCGGGCATTATAGTCGTGCCCGTACCAAGCTCTGAAACTCGACTTTTTCAATGTCAATACTCTTAATACTCTAAAGGACTTTAAGTAATGTTTTGCCAACAAAAATACCACCATTTACAAGATACAAAACCGTCTGGGTGACCTTTACTGACAGAAAATTACGGGTGTTACAGAATAACACCCTATAACTGTCGTGACTAACTTTCCTGTTAAGTATGTCTTGAGAAAACCAGAATAAACAGATCGATTAGCAAAATGGTGTATCTACCTCAACAGCTACGACATCATCTTCAAGCCAAGGACCACGATCAAATCACAAGTCCTAGCAGATTTCATCACCGAATTCAGCCCAGAACTACAAAAAGAAGTACAAAACGAGACTTATTATGTGGAGACTCTCGACGACTTACCCTGGACCCTACATGTCGATGGATCGTCCAACGCTAGGGGAGCAGGACTAGGCATCGTATTAAAGTCACCATAGGGGGCAAGATGGTGTACTCGATACGATGCGATTTTAAAGCAACCAACAACGAAGTTGAGTATGAAGTCCTGATCGTAGGAATGAACATGGCACACGACTTGGGGGCAATCGTATTGCACATCAGAAATAAAGATGAAGATAAAACCTGAAGGTAAAACCATCATTGGTACGAAATGGGTGTTCAAAAACAAGAAAGATGAAGATGGTACCGTTATCAGAAATAAAGCACGACTTGTTGCCAAGGGATATAGGCAAGAGGAAGGGATAGACTATGACGAGACTTATGCTCCAATGGCGCGTATAGAGGCAATTCGGATGTTCTTAGCCTACGCAGCCCACAAGAACTTCACCGTCTATCAAATGGACGTGAAGACAGCTATTCTGAATGGAGTACTCAAGGAGGAAGTCTACGTCTCGCATCCAGAAGGGTTTGTGAATCCAGATAAGCCTAATCACGTTTACATCTTGGATAAATCTCTTTATGGACTGAAACAAGCTCCTCGCGCCTGGTATGATATCTTATCTCAGTTCTTGGTAAAGTCAGGTTTTACAAAAGGTACGGTCGATACTACTTTAATCATTAAAAAGGAAAAAGGCTATATCATTCTTATTCAAATATATGTGGATGATATTATTTTTGGCTCTACAAATCCTAAGTACTGTAAGAATTTTGCAAACCTCATGGTGTCACGTTTTCAGATGAGTATGATGGGAGAGATGAACTTCTTTCTCGGATTGCAAGTCAAACAACTTTCAACGGGGATTTTTTATCAATCAATCTAAATACATTCTTGATATTCTTCGGAAGTTCAAAATGGAAAATTGTAAACCAATTGGTACCCCGATGTAGACCTGGCAAACGTGTCGTGTCGTGTCGGGTTCGTGTCGGGTTCAAATTTAAACGGGTTGAAAGTGTCTAACCCTAACCCGACTCGTTTAATAAACGGGTCAGGAAATCCCAACCCTAACCCGACCCGCCTAACCCGCCACGACCCGCCTAACCCGTTTAACATTTATAAAATTAAAATTAAAAATCGAAAATTCACAAAAAAAATACAAATACAAAATTCAAATGAAAGCATTAGAAATCCAAAATCTATAGTTCAAAATTATAATCAAATCTAAAACATTAAAAATCCAAAGCATTAAAAGGAAAACTTATATATATATATACACACATACATATATATACATATATATATATATATAAACGGGTTATTCGGGTCATTTTCGAGTTGAAAATTTTGACCCTGACCTTACCCGTTTAATTTTCGTGTCGTGTCGTGTCAACCCGTTTACTTAAACGGGTTGAAATGTATTACCCAAACCCGTTTATTTCGTGTCGAGTTCGTGTCGGATTAGCGTGTCGTGTCAGCTTTTGCCAGGTCTACCCCGATGGCACTTGGTACTAAGATTGGCACCGATCCTTCGGAAAAGGCTGTTGATGTTAGGACTTATAGAGGGATGATAGGTTCTTTAATGTATCTTACTTCCAGTAGGCCAGATATAATGTTTTCTACATGCTTATGTGCTAGATATCAGGCCAATCTTAAAGAATCCCATTTGTCAGCTGTTAAGCGGATTTTCAGGTATCTGGAGGGGACTGCAGATCTTGGTCTGTGGTATCCTAAAGATACAATCTTTGAACTAACAGCTTATTCAGACGCAGATCATGATGGTTGCATGTTAGACAGGAAGAGCACCTCTGGTCATATACAATTCCTCGGAGATAAACTCGTCAGTTGGGCATCGAAGAAGCAATTATGTGTCTCCACATCAACGGCCGAAGCAGAATATGTAGTTGTTGCTAGCTGCTGTTCTCGGGTCTTGTGGATGAGAACACAACTGCGAGACTATGGGTTTCATTTCAATAGAAACCCGCTCTATTGTGACTCGAAGAGCGCTATCGCGATTTCAGCTAATCCTGTTCAGCATACAAAGACCAAACACATAGATGTCAGGTATCACTTTATAAAAGATAATGTAGAAAAGAGAACAATTGAACTTTACTTTGTAAAAACTGATTATCAGCTTGCAGATTTGTTTACCAAACCCTTAGACGAAAAAAGATTCAATTTTCTTGTCTCTAGGCTTGGTATGCTAAATCTTAAGACCTAATCGATGGTTACCTATCAAAGTTTCTTATTGTGTCTTTTCATCATTTCTTTATCATTATTTCCGCAAGATATCTGCTCTTTAATAGTTTGTTCATGATCTCAGGGGGAGTGTGAGACTTACCTCATAAATGGTTAATGTTATTTTGAGGGGGAGCATATCTAATGTATGCATTATGATTACTGATAACTTGTTAGTGATGCATGATTTTAGGGGGAGCGTACAAGTCAAAGGAGTATGGCTATGACTTCTGATTATCTTAGATCAGAACTCGTACTTTAATTGTTTTACTGCTTTATGTCATTTTAATTTTTCGTGAATAAAGTTGCTTTGACTAGACCTTTAGACTTTTGCAGTTTGAGAGATGCTTACAAGATCATATATTTATGACTTTAAGCTTGACTTCGTGAGATGTAAGACTGCACTCAAAAGGTATAATTCTTTATCTTCCTCTCATCTATGGTTGAAAAAAGGACAACTTTCAATCATAAGAAAACATGTTCTTAAATGTTCAAACCACTTCCCGATTCTCAAACAGATTTCTTGAATTGGAAGTGTGATTTTAAATGTTTTCTGCTTCATCTTTGAGCTTTAACTGATCAAGTTAAATCATCTGAGCGACATATGATCTATAGGATAACATGGGATCAATGTGCTAGGACTTAAATGAACTTCTATGGATTCACGTTAACCAGTGTTTCCTACCCAAGAAGTAAATCCTTAGTGATTGAGTGTGAGGAGTCAAAAAGAAATGAGTGTGGGATGTGTGATGAGAGAAAATGTAAAAGAGAGTTTGGTTAGATGTGAGCTTAATGCTTAAAAGAAAGAGGGTGTGATAACAGAGTTAAAAGAATATCAGAACTCTGCACCAAACTTTTTATGAGTCGGGCAGCCACATTTCTAATGTTTCACAACTCTTTGGTGAACATTATTGAAACAGGCAACTAGCCCATGCCAACTCTTGATTATAACCCCACTAGCTACTCATTTTCTTCTTAACAAGAAAATGTTTCATTTTCAAAGGGGACGCAACACATTTACTATCTGGTTTTCATTTGGAAAATCTGGATATTGAAAAGAAGGAAGTTTGCCCTACCTTCACACTTCATTAATGCACATTGAGTCTGTGTTTCACTAACTGTTGTCTCAGTGGTTTACACATTTTGAGCCTTATAAGCAATCATCGCGTGCTTATTCTTTCTATCACTTGAATGAACACACAAAGAATTTTTTTTCTTTGTCATAACGTTCATAGAAATTGCCTTTGTGGTGTTTCGATGATTGAATGGAAGCCCTGGGGGAGTGAACATCAAAAAGCTCCTTTCCAATGTGTATTCGTTACACACAGTGACTTAGTGTTACTGACAGGCATTTTTAACTTATTCATCTGTTGATTTAGGGGTTACATTCCAAATTTGGTTTGGATTTGCAAAGATTTGGATGCACATCTTTATGAATTGACGGATAATCAGATGTTCTGTATGCAAGATCAGTGGTCAGACATTTCTTGAAGAAGAGTTTTAATAAACTCGTTGCTCTTTTCATCAAAAAGGGGGAGAAGCATCAACCAAGAAATGGGGAGAACACAAGTTTTTGGAAGAATTTCTGAAGATATGCTGTTTTTGAATAAAGTTTTCTTGAAGATAATTTGCTAAAGCATTCTGTGTTGAAACTGGAGATAATTTCTTTCCAAGAGATTTTATTCTCATTGTTTGAGAAGATTGCTACTTTTTGAAGACAAAGAGGGAGATTGCATCTTCTGGCTTAAAAGAGAAGATTGAATTACTAAATCTTTTTAGTAATGATCTTGATCCAAAGGGGGAGATTGTTAGAGCACAGATTTATTGGATTCAAGATCATCAATTTCTGAAGATGGTAATCTGAAGTCAAAGCCGGAAAAAGTCGAATCTCAACAAATAGTCTAGGTCCTTTGTAATAAATAGTCAAAGTTTATTTGTTTTGTATTTTCGTTTTTAGTCCTTTTCCTTTAAAATAGGTTTTAGGTATATATTAGATTATTAGGTTTTGTTTTTCGTTCGTTGTTGAGTCAATAGCCGCCGTACACAATTGAGAGAGAATAGAGAGAGAGCTGCGGCAGAGAGAGAAAAGAGAGAGAGCTTGATCGAGTTTCAAACCGTGTAACCATTCGATTCGATTGAATAATCATATCAGGTTTGCGTAATCTTATTGCTTAATTGTTTTGCTTGATTGAATCGTGAATCACAGGGACACACAGTTTGGTAATTGTTTACAAAAGGTAAGAGTTTTCTTAGTTAATAACAAGAAATCTACTATATTCCAACACAATAATAAAATTCATGTGAATGGAATAATGAAAAAATATGTGGAAGATGAGTAATGGAGTATATATCAAGGATTATAGACAAAAAAAAGTTTTTTGATATTAGTACCAGATAAAGAAAATGTTGGTTTGATATGTATATTATCATACATATAATATTACAAAGTAATCAACTAATGATTTTAAGAATTCGATTACAAAGAAGAAAGTAGAAGAATTAAACAGAAGCCAAGGCTCGTGTGTAACACGATTCCCTTAAACAGATTCGCCGTCTGTTCTCAGGGTACAACAGCGTGAGCAGTAGCCTCTAACCATCAAATGAAATGTGAATAATTCGTCCTCTTCTCTTTGAAAGAAGGGGCGCTTCCGGTTCTGTCCGTGCTTGAAACAATTTTGTCTTCTCCATATTACTATATGAATGGAAAACGACACCTTTATTGGTTTTACGGCCGGAGATGACCACTTGCCTGGAAAAATCGCCGAAATGATCGTATGCAGTAGAGATTTTCAGAGAGTTGTGTTGTGTATTTGGAATACAACCCGACTTCCTTTTATATTGAATATTGAAACCGAAATAATTAATATGTAATTAACCAATAATTAAACGAAATAATCTTTATAACCGCAAAGATTAATTCATAATTAACTGGTATATTTATTAATCGTCTTCAAGATGTTTGATTGGGGGTTACAAAATCGAAATAGTGCACGGCGTAGGTTAACCCGCCCGGGCCACTGGGTCAAAAATAAAATTAGCAAAAACCAAGTTGTGTGAGCTCGAGATAAGTTGCGCCCACACACAAGTTCGGCGATTTTAGCTTAAGAAATTCTCAATCGGCACCCACCCTGCGTGCGGGTAGGTGTTGGAGTAAAACCATTCAAGGAGCTTGTAAACTCCTCTCACTTCCATGGTTATAAACCACTAATTTTTTTACTCCTTCTTCCTATGTGGGACACTTTCCCACACCCATTTGGTTTTTACTAAGTTCATCTAAGTACTCAACTTTGAGTATCAATATCTCATTCACACACACTCCGTTTTGGACACATTATATATCGTTTCGAAGCTCTCATATAAGATAACACAAATGTAACACCCTCAAATCTGGATATAGCAACTAATTTAAAATTTTCTAAATACATCGATAAATGATACATCTCCAATCACAAGTTATTAATTAGCCTCAAAACACACATTTCATTCTATATAAACAGTCTATAATAAGGACGAGTGCTACTAAAACCCCATAATCGTCACTATCTCCAAATTGCGGAAGACTTCACCAACTACTTACACTTGCACAAAGCTAAGGCTCAACTCTTCATAGAATTGCTAGAATCCAAACCCCCAACTGGAACTTGATACACATGCCGACAAATAAAAAGGTTAGGCTTAACGCCTAGTGAGCTCAAGAGTTTTCAACATATATAAATGAATCGTTTAAAGAAAGGAGAATGTCATTAAAATCATGATCTTTCAAAGTGATATGCTCCGCTTATGAAAACGACTCGTTTACCGCTAAATATGCATTTTAAACGAAATAGACACCGAGTTAATCGTTAACCAAACCAAACTGTTTTACAGACTAAGATTCCAATGTAAAACGTTCTTTCGTAAACTTAGATTTAACCCAAACTTGCTCAAAATGAGTATAGAGAGAGGACTCTAAACTTTATAAAACGCGGTTAAAAATGTTATACCTCGAAATACCCAACACGGGTGGGACATGATACACAACTTCTTAAACCATAGATGAAAGTCTATCTAAATAAATATTATCGTGTACACGGACATTTGACCCAAAACTCACGCAACCATAAAATGGAACGAAAACAAATATCGAAACATGGAAATGACGCATTTCATTCAAACCTTAATATACGTGGGAAAGACCCAATGTTAAGGCCATCATTTATCGTCGACCACACCAGCCAAAGTTAGTAAAATACGACATTAACCCTTTTTTTTAAAAGAACCACGGATCTACGACGGAGAGATCCGTATACATTGAGAATAGAGGAACATGCAAGTAGGCCGCCCATACAACTTCCTCACATGTCATCTAAACGTTTCCATCTTGGGTGGCGAGAACACGTGAATGGGGCCACCCGTGATGTTATTGGATTTCACCACATATCCGGGACCTAGTTCCCATGACATGCCAGACATCACAATCCTCGGACCGTTTATTTCCTCTTGCCATACTCCGTCAAGTTCCACCCCAAGGACTTATGGACATGGATGTCGATCCAATCTAGACGAGTTTCAACTGAGCGGCTCGAGCCACCTATTGCCTACTCGCTAGCAAACCCAAGCGGTCACTAAATGTAACCCAAAACCTCAGGCCTTACAAAACAGACAGACTTGCGTGTCTATGGATCCATTACAACACTGTCTAACGTTACATGACTCCACTTGATAGACCTAAGCTCCCAAAACATGTAACTCTCCAATGACACGAAAATGCGCCATCATACTCAAAACCCCACAACGGTTATTAAATCCGGACAAACGTCCTCAAGACTCAATTTAGTGAAAACCGAGCCAAGGGCCCACAATTTACGTAAATACCCAATGAAAGCTAGTAGAGACATCGAAATACGGTTGACCAACAAATATGCAAACACCATGACCCAGAAGGTATTTAACCCAAAACTTCTCATCGGTTGAAAAAAAATGTTTTCCAAATGAACTCATTCTCTTCGTGTTGCCAAAACGACCCATAGTTCAATGATATGCATTTTCCAACGGTTTATAAATCGTATGCACCAAATGTACAATTGCAATAAATGACCCCCATTTATATATTACATCGTCAAAGAAATGTATCAAAATGATTTATTTATCAAAATGCCCAAAAATCACAAAGATGTGTGTTACATAAGTTTATAAAGTTAAATATATCCTTATAACCAAAACTTATCAGCAGTTAATCATTTAATGTAAAACACAAACACTTTAAAATAAACATTTTGGCATGTACACCGTTTTCACAAATCAACTTGAACTCACCTTGCTAGATTTAGGTTAAATTTAGATTTTACCCCCAAAACATGAACCACCATTGATGAAGGCTTGAAATCTCCAAACAATCTCCTTAGATCATAGATCCAACACATCTACAACGCTTTCTTCAACACACAAGACATCAAAATTACACTCAAGATGAAGGATGAAAGGAAAAAGGGTGAAACCATCAAACCCTAGCTTAACATTGAGAGAGATAAGGAACTTACCACCATAAAATACCCTTGAATATTGAAATAGATTTCCAATATCTTGCTAAATCCTTGTATATATTTCAAAAACGAAACCATGGCAACTTGAATCACCCAAATCGGAGTTGTGGATCAAAAGTTATGAAGAAATTAAGTTCTAGGGCTGAAAATCGGGTTTTATGCTCGACCAGGGGATTTTGCGACTTACCATGCGACCATAAGTCGCGGCATAAGTCGCACGCTTTCTCTAAGTCGTGGCATAATTCGCGGCATGCGCTGCCTGTCCGGTTTTCTTCTCGTTCACTGTTTTTGGACATAACTTATTCGTTATAGCTCCAATTTCACTCCGGAAAGAACCGTTGGACTCGTAATTGGATCATTCATCCACCAAGACTATAAAATCTAGTATTCAAGTACAAAATCCTATATCTTATTTTTCCCTTAAAATACCGATTTCTGTATTAACTTGAAACGACACCTTTTCGAAATCGGGGTGTTACAACAAACCCACTAAGAGTTAATTATATATAATACATATATAGGGTGCGTTTCTTTTGCAACCCAAGTAATTTGTACAAACTATGCAAACCAATCTTAGTCGTTCATCAAGTCTAATGAATATATGATTTTATTATGTTTCCTAATATAAAATCATGATTATAATGAATAAACTTAACATTTCCTAATTTAAAATCATGATTATAATGAATAAACTTAACATTTTCCATATATATCACAATCATTATTAATGAATCATAATCATTATCCATAAATATATCTATTGTTTCCTAATATAGTGGTTTGCATAGTTTGTACAAATTGTTTGGGTTGCAAAAGAAACGCACCCTACATATATATGTATTTATATGTGTCCAAAGTTAGTAACAACATATATTTTTACTAAATTTTCCAACAATCCCCCACATGAATGGAGATCGATCTATGCATACAAAAATTCCCTACGAAATTTCGAATAGTTGAATCCTGCATAGGATAGGTAGGTGTTACCCTTTGAACCTTCCATTGTGAAATACACTTGGTCTCCTAGCTGTTAGTAGACTCGATGTCTTTGAACTGAACTACCATTTATATAGACGACAATATATTTCACACAGGACTCTTCCTAACAAGGTCATATCCTCATAGTCGTGTTCGTTATGGTCATGAACACTAGTCTGGTTCAGCGAGAGCTGTCAGGAATTTCTCCCCCCACAATTCCCTTCGAAGCGACTCCACTTCTCTCCCACATAGGTGATTTTCAATAATCATTAAAAGTCATATGCTTAGCCTCACTATCACTGATTAAAGAAATGGACTAGGAAGTTTATTAACTCCCCTACAGTGACCTCCCTCATTCATACAACTAGGTTGTCCTTTTGAACCCAGATCTTGGGATCTCTAGTCTTCTGGGTAAGGTTTCCTTTGTATGAATTACTCATTCAAGGGCTTTAGTCCCATTCCTTTCGACGACTTATAAACTAAATCTCTACTTAGGTCTTTCGTAAGTGGATCCGCAATGTTATACTTTGACTTCACATAGTCAATCGTGATAACTCCAATAGAGAGTAATTGTCGAATCGTATTATGTCTACGTCTAAAGTGCCTAGATTACCCATTATACATTGTACTTTGAGCTCTACCAATTGCCGATTGGCTATCACAATGTATACAAATGGTCGTTACCCGCTTAGGCCATCTGGGAATATCTTCCACGAACTGACGTAGCCACTCTGCCTCTTCACCACATTTATCCAAGGCGATAAATTCAGATTCCATTGTGGATCTAGCTATAACAGTTTGCTTGGATGATTTCCAAGATATAGCCGCACCTCCAATTGTAAACACATATCCACTTGTAGATCTGGAATCCCTTATATCATATATCCAATTTGCATTGTTGTATCCTTCGATCACAACTGGATATTTTCCATAATGCAGTCCATACTCACGTGTGTATCTTAAATATCTTAACAATCTAGTAATACTCTTCCAGTGTTTAAAACTAGGATTACTAGTATACCTACTTAGCCTGCTCACTGCATATGCTAAGTCAGGTCTAGTACAACTCATAAGATACATCAGTCTGCCAATTATTCTTGAGTATTCCACTTGTGCAACACTATCCCCTCTATTTTTAGATAGATGTTGACTAGTGTCAATCGCAGTTCTAGCTATACTAGTATCTCCTTTATTAAATTTCTCAAGAATCTTGTCTATGTAATGTGTCTGATTTAACACCAGACCATTCTGGGTTCTTGTGATCTTGACCCCATGAATCACATCCACTAAACCCATGTCTTTCATATCAAACTTAGATTTCAACATATCCTTCGTGGATCCTATCATTTTGTTATCACTGCCAACGATAAGCATATCATCAACATATAAACACAAGATGACATAACCATGAGTGGTGCCTTTCATATAAACACAATTATCACACTCACTTGTATTAAAACCGCTTTCTAACATGGCTTGATCAAACTTTTGATGCCATTGCTTCAGAGCTTGCTTTAGGCCATACAAAGACTTAATAAGTTTACAAACCTTGTTCTCTTGTCCTGGGGCAACGAATCCCTCGGGCTGCTCCATATAGATTTCTTTGTCTAAATCTCCATTTAGAAAAGCAGTTTTCACATCTATTTGGTGAATTTGCATACTTCTAATGGCTGCCATAGCTAGCACCAACCTAATAGATGTTATTCTTGTTACCGGCGAATATGTATCAAAATAATTTAGACCTTCTTTTTGTCTATATCCTTTTATTACTAATCTTGCCTTGTAGTTGTCAATACTGCCATCAGCTTTCATCTTTCTCTTAAAGATTCATCGGTAACCTAGTGGCTTACATCCCGGAGGTAGGTCCACAAGTTCCCATGTATGGTTTTGTAAGATAGATTATATCTCACTCTTGATGGCTTCTTTCCATTGAGGTCCCTCTGAAGACGTAACCGCCTCACGATAGGTTTTGGGTTCACTTTCCACCATGTAGGTGAGAAAGTCAGGACCAAACGTTTTTTCAACCCTAGCCTGTTTACTTCTTCTAGGTTCTATCGCTTCTTCCTCAGATAGAACTTGTTCATCCTCTCGAACAATTTCTTTATCTTTAGAAGATGAGACTTGATCTTCCTTGTTCAAACAAGGAAATACACCTTCGAAGAATGAATCATTTCTTGATTCCATAATTGTATTCTTGTGTATCTCAGGATTTTTAGACTCATACACAAGAAACCGATAAGCACTACTATTTTGTGTGTATCTAATGAATACACAATCCACTGTTTTAGGTCCTAACTTTTGTACCTTAGGCGGAGGTACAACTACTTTAGCTATGCACCCCCACACTCGTAAGTACTTGCACGATGGTTTCCCACCCATCCAAAGTTCATACGGTGTTTCATCCTGTTTCTTATGGGGTATCTTATTCAAAAGATAATTAGCCGACAAAATAGCTTCCCCCCCCCCCACATGTTCTGGCTTAAACTAGAACTAATTAACATGGCATTCACCATCTCTTTCAAGGTACGGTTCTTTCTCTCAGCAATACCATTTTGCTGTGGTGAGTAGGGTGTTGTGAATTCATGTCGAAATCCATTTTTAGAACAAAACTCAGCAAATAGTGAGACATACTCACCTCCCCTATCACTTCTAACGACCTTGATTTTCTTATTAAGTTGATTTTCAACTTCATTTTTATACACGAAAATTTTGTCTATTGCTTCATCTTTACTTTTAAGTAAATATATATAGCAATATTTCATGCTATCATCGATGAACGTGATAAAATATTTATTCCCACCTCTAGTAGGAACCGATTTTAAATCACACACGTCAGTGTGAATTAAGTCAAGGGGTTCGGTTTTTCTTTCAACCGATTGGAAAGATGATCAAATAAGTTTGGCTTCTACACATGTGGGACACTTGTGATTTGAGTCAATGTCAAATTTTGGTATGCAGTTTAATTTAATTAAACGTCGAATTGAATTAAAATTTACATGTCCTAAACGGCCATGCCAAACATTTGGAAACACAAGCATATAAGCAGAACTAGAACTTGCTTTATTCATATCATTAACCACCATTACATTTAGCTTGAACATGTCATTCGAGGCATATCCTTTTCCCACATACATAACACTTTTGGACAAAATAAACTTGTCCAATTCAAACACTAGTTTAAAACCAAACTTGTTTAACAACCACCCCGAAACGAGGTTCTTGCGAAGCCCCGGTGCGCACAAAACATCCTTAAGCTTGAGCTCTTTCCCAGAAGTCATCTTCAAAATCACAACTCCAACACCCTTGACATCGGTGGTGGTGGCATTTCCTATGAAGAGCTTTTGCCCATCATCAACATCCTTGTAGGTGTTGAAGTTGCTCTTGTCATGACACATGACGGGTAGCTCCGGTATAATCCACCATTCCCTAGAGTTTGCACCAATCACATTCACCTCCGAGACCATGGCCGTGAGTTTCATGGCCGTCAAATCCGTGATCATTGTCACCAAGTCCTCGTTCACCATGTTAGCTTGACACGAATTATCCTTCTTAGGCAACCTGCAATCAGCAGCTTTGTGACCCGGTTGGCCACAATTATAACACTTGAACTTCTTCTTGAAAGTTCCTTTTTGAGGACCAAGACTCTTCGCTTTCCCTTTGCCTTTGTCAACCTTCTTGGCCTTGTTTTTGGAAGATTGACCAACTCCCACCACATTAGCTTTTGAAGAGTCGGCATTATAACCATCCTTCAAATCCATTCGATTGTCTTCTTCAATACGAAGACGCACCACAAGCTCCTCGACAGACATCTCATTTCGCTTATGCTTAAGGTAATTCTTGAAGTCTATCCAACAAGGAGGTAGCTTTTCAATCATCGTTGCAACTTGGAAAGTTTCACTAATAATCATTCCTTCAACAAGTATATCATGAACTATCACGTGAAGATCTTGAACTTGACTCTTCACGGTTTTCGAGTCAATCATTTTGAAATCCAAGAATCGAGCAACAACATGTTTCTTGGTTCAGCATCTTCAGTCTTATATTTCCGATCCAAAGACTCCCAAAGTTCCTTAGTCGTGGTTACTTTGCAATATACATTGTAAAGCGGATCGGCTAACCCGTTCAACACATAGTTGCGGCACAGAAATTCCGAGTGCTTCCAAGCCTCAACTGCGCTCACAGATTGAGCATCGGCCTCTCCTCCACCAATTTGAGGAGCCATTTCAGTAAGGAACCGAGCCAGGTTCAATGTGGTCAGGTAGAAAAACATCTTTTGTTGCCACCTCTTGAAATTCATACTAGAAAACTTTTCCGGTTTCTCAACATGGTTAGCCATGGTGTTTGCACCGGTATGGTAGCAGTTGCGGTTACTGAAGTGTCCACCATTCTGGAAAACAAATTTCACGTGAACAGTTAGTACCGCAAAATCAATATGTTTACACAAAACAGAAAATGAATTAAATTGAAACAAATTCGATTTAGAATATGTTTAAGATTGTTGGTTCGATATGTATATTAATCATACATATAATATGACAAAGTAATCAACTGATGATTTTAAGAATTCGATTACAAAGAAGAAAGTAGAAGAATTAAACAGAAATTGAGGCTCGTGTGTAACACGATTCCCTTAAACAGATTCGCCGTCTGTTCCCAGGGTACAACAGCGTGAGAGTAGTACTGCCGGAGATGACCACTTGCCTGGAATAATCGTATGCAGTAGAGATTTTCAGAGAGTTGTGTTGTGTATTTGGAATGCAACCCGACTTCCTTTTATATTGAAGATTGAAACTGAAATAATTAATATGTAATTAACCAATAATTAAACGAAATAATCTTTATAACCGAAAAGATTAATTCGTAATTAACTGGTAATTAAACATATTTATTATTCGTCTTCAATACGTTTGATTAGGGGTTACAAAATCGAAACAGTGCACGGCGCGAGTTAACCCGACCGGGCCACTGTTTTGACTCCACATTCCAATGCACGGTGCGGGTAGCCGTGCGAGTTAACCCGCGGCACAACCCGCCCGGGTCTCTGGGTCAAAAATAAAATTAGCAAAAACAAGTTGCGTGAGCTCGAGATTTCGGAGCTGCATTCGTGTCAGCACACAAGTTCGGCGATTTTAGCTTACGAAATTCTCAATCGGCACCCCCCCCCCCCCCCGCGCACAGGTAGGTGTTGGAGTAAAACCATTCAAGGAGCTTGTAAACTCCTCTCACTTCCATGGTTATAAACCACTAAATTTTTTACTCCTTCCTATGTGGGACACTTTCCCACACCCACTTGGTTTTTACTAAGTTCATCCAAGTACTCAACTTTGAGTATCGATATTTCATTCACACACACTCTGTTTTGGACACATTATATACCGTTTCGAAGCTCTCATATAAGAGAACACAAACCCACTAAGAGTTAATTATATATAATACATATATGTATATTTAAATGTGTCCAAAGTTAGTAAAAACATATATTCTTACTAAATTTTCCAACAAAAAAAAACTTAGAGAAATAATAAACAATACTATAAAATGAAAAACTAACTAACTTTTTACAAATTTTCTTGTCCAATGTTATTAATTAATAATGTTTGAGCTCTTAATAAAATGTTAAATTTTTTTTTGGGTCCTATTATATAGTAATTTTTTTAACTACCGATACATAGTATATACTAAAAAATTTGGGTCCCTATTTCTTTTGGGTCCTGAGTATACGCCCCGCCCTCCCTGAATATACAAAGCTTACGCCTCTTCCTATGAATATATATTATCATATCGATAATACAATCATTATAAATTGTTGTGTTTGTTACTTGTTTTGGTTGTATTTGCATTGTTTTGTTGCAATGCATTAATTATGATAAGGAATTAACGAATGGTGAAGGGTCTAAGACAAAGATGGGAGTGGTACATCAATATCAACCAAAATAATTCACATAATAAAAACACGTTTTCGGTTCAATAAATGCATATAACTATAAAATTGCCGATGATCTTCTGTTGTCATAAGATTTCTTATATAGTTTATTTAAAATTTAAAATAATTTTATTGTCATGAGATTGTTTTTTCAGTTAATTTAACATTTAACATGCTTACAAATTGTTTTGATATTTACTATTTATCTATCTATCGATATATTTATACGGTTAGGTTCCAGTGAGAGTGAAATTTATTGTGAAAACTGAGAAGAGTAAGAAGGTGTGTCGAATCTTGGATGCACATTAGGATGAGATGTACCGAGATGCAATGAATAAATTCCCGTATCATGTGTCATTCATGGGGTGGGTGAGATCAGGGTTGGCCCTGGGGGTGTGTCAGTGGTGCCACTGCTCGGGGTCTCCTATCGTCACGGGCCTCGGGATTTTTTTTTTTTATATGCAAGAATTGAAGATATAATGTAATAAAACTATTTTGAAAAAGAGAAATGCCTTGCTGTGGGTTTGGCAAACGAGTGCGGTTGTTGGGAAGGGTTTTAGGGTTCAAATCCTGCAAATGGAGTTTTTCTGACTCAGATGTAGAGATGAAAATTTTATCCATAGGGTCGGGTAATGGGGTGGGGATGGGGATTTATTTTCATACCCGAAGCGGGTTCGGGGATGACATTACCCGGCCCTAATCTGGCCCAACTAAAAATTTTAATTTATTTAATATATAAAAATAGTGTATGTATAATAAATTTCATACGTATTTATACTATATTATAAAGATGACATAAAAAACTCTTAATTACAACTTACTAAGCTTTATGTACTATCATTTAAAGCTATCTACTTAAAATCTCATAAAAATAATTACTAAAGCTTAATGTACTACCTGTAAAGCTTTTAACTCTAATTAATATATTTCATCTTTATCCCCCAAAATCCTTATCTCTAATCCCCAAACCCTAAAATTATGAAATTTGAATTCTGGTAAACATAATCAAAACAGAATAATATATCTCAATTTAAATATAAAAAATTTAAAATATATAAGATAATTAATGAATTTTAACAAACTACTTAATTTTTTTATATAAAAAACATTATATTGTTAAGCCTAAATTAAACAAATTTATATATAAAAAACTTAATTTTTTTTATATAAAAAACATTATATTGTTAAGCCTAAATTAAACAAATTTATATATAAAAACCATTATCACTCAATAAAAATCATCCAAAATCGTACTGTAAATCAATAAAAAAATAAAAAAATAAAAATAAACATTAAAATCGTGATGTATTAAGCATTATGTACTATTATTTAATGTTAATCTACTTAAAATCTTTTAAAAAATAATTAATGAAGCAATATGTACTACTTTTAAATGTTTTTAACCCTAATTAATAAATTTCATTCTTATCCCCCAAAATCCTTATCTCTAATCCCCAAATCCTAAAATTATGAAATTTGAATTATGATAAACATCTCAATTTAAATATAAAAAATATAAAATATATAAGATAATTAATGAATTTTAACAAACTACTTAATTTTTTTTATATAAAAAACATTATATTGTTAAGCCTAAATTAAACAAATTTATATATAATAAAACCATCACTCAATAAAAATCATCCAAAATCGTATTGTAAATCAATAAAAAACAAAAAACAAAAAATAAAAATAAACATTAAAATCGTGATGTATCTCGCTGTATTGCGCGAGTACGCTTCTAGTATATTTATTATTAAGTGATAAATACATCTTATTTTCAATATTAGTAATTAATGTAGTGACAATTTATCATAATTCTAACTTGAAAATACTTTTTTTATTATTTTTTTACTAAACGGGTATCCAACAGGTTCCCCGAACCCGTCGGAGATTTCTTCCCCCAAACCCATCGGGTATTAATCGGGTCGGGGGACTTAAACAGGGGTCAGGTTCAGGATGGTGGATGCATTACCTACCAATACCCGTCCCGTTTCCATCCCTACTCAATTTTAATTTTTTTGAGATATTTCATTCTTTCACGAATTTATCTCCTTTTAATTTATGTTTTAAAAAGCACACCTCCTTATTTTTTTCACGTCTCATCTTATAATACCTTTTTATTAGTTTTTAATAATTTTACTTTATAAGTTTTTTGATTATTTAATTAAATTTAATTTTTTTTCATTATTATTTCTATATATTCTTTGAAATTTTTTTAATTTTTGATACTAGTGTTTTTTTAATAAAAACAAATTATTATTGATATGTTTTCTAATTAGTAATGATGATTAACTAATTATAAATAAAATAGAATGCTTTCAACTAATATATTTAATTCGGGTTATTTTAAACGTCAAATAAAAGGATGAACATTTTTTGCAAATTCAAGGAGGAGCCATCGATCGATCAAACAGACGTATGAATGTCTTGGTAATTGAGAATCAATTAATTATAACAAATATGAGTTTCTAGCAAATATTAAATATAACAATATAATAGATGATTTTGCTCCTAAAACTGATAGAAAATGTGTATTGAAAAAATAGTAATGTCTAGCTAGTTGTTTGTCTTTTTTTTAAGTATATGTACCAATGCCAATTTATTACTAAAGAATGAAAAACCAATTACGTTCACTACTAAAGTATTAAACTACTTGTGTTATATATTGTACATTGTATTCATTATGTGATCTGTTGTTACTTTTATTATTAGTTAACTTTTTATTCTTATTAAGAAATTAATCATCAGAAATTTATAAGCATTAGTTTAACGATATAAATGTCATTTTATTTTTATTTGCATCTTGTTTATAACTATCTTATATTTTCATACTTCAAGGTTAATTAAAATTTTTTAACTTAATAACAAATATAGCAGAAAAAAAAATCATAGGGCCACATTTATATTTTTGCACAAGGCCTCCAAAAGTCTTGAATGAGATTAAAAGTGATCAAAGGTTCAGACTTTTTTTTACCTTTTCACTTTAACTATTATTCTCATACGATTCTTCATATATATATATATATATATATATATATATATATGATAGAAAAGTTAATTTTCTTGGCAGAAGTTTATATAAGATAACATTTTATAATATGCCAAAGTGAAACGAGATCTAAAAATTATGGAAGGCTATGATCAAATATTAATGATAATTATAACCACATGTTGGAATCTGATGTGTTGAAAAACAATTTGGCAGGTAATTGCAAGTGTTGGTTATTTAATTGGCCTTGATGTTCACAAATCACAATCTGAAAGAATAAATCCTTTTCTATTGAAAAAATAGAATGTATATTTTCATCGGCAAAAAAAAAATTATGGTAAATGGGAAAAATTAATTATTCGTTAATTGAGATTTCTTGAATCATTCTTGGATTTTAATCTAAAATTTGGTTTATCTAATAAAATAAGAAAATACAAATTAATTCATACTTAATTAGTAGTGATTCTTAAAAAATCCTTCTTAATTTCCAATATAACAAAAATTATAAATATACCAGAAACGTATTCGCGCAATACAGCGAGATACATCACGATTTTAATGTTTTATTTTTATTTTTTTTTGTCGATTTACAGTACGATTTTGGATGGTATTGAGAAAGTGATAATGTTTTTTTTTATAAATTTGTTTAATTTAGGCTTAATAATATAATGTTTTTTATATAAAAAAATTAAGTATTTTGTTATAATTCAATGATTATCTTATATATTTTAATGACATCTAGAAAAAATAACCAATTACATATTTAATAATATAATTAAAACAAAATTATAGTAATATAATATATTAATTAATATTGATACATGGAAAAGTCTGCATAAAAGGAATGGTCTGTACATACCAAATTGGTGGGTGTTAGAAATCTGCAGTAGTAATATGTATCTTGTGCTTTGATACTTGTAAATTAAGATATTTTTAATATCTTGCATAAAATGATGATACCTTGTACTTAATAATTTGTATTTAAGAGTTTTTTATCCGTGTTTATAATATACTAGAAGCGTACTCGCGCAATGCAACGAGATACATCACGATTTTAATGTTTCATTTTATTTTTTTGTCGATTTACAGTATGATTTTGGATGGTTTTGAGAAAATGATAATGTTTTTTTATAAATTTGTTTAATTTAGGCTTAATAGTATAATATTTTTTATATAAAAAAAATAAGTATTTTGTTTGAATTCAATGATTATCTTATTTATTTTAATGACATCTAGAAAAAATAAACAATTACATATTTAATATTATAACTAAAACAAATTTATAGTAATATAATATATTAATTAATAGTGATACATGGAAATGTCTGCATAAAAGTAAGATCCCGCACATACCAAATTGTTGGGTGTTAGAAGCCTGCAGTAGTAATATGTATTTTGTGTTTTGATACTTGTAAATTAAAAGGTTTTTAAAATCTTGCATAAAATGATGGTACATTGTGCCTAATAATTTGTATTTAAGAGTTTTTTATCCGTGCTTTATAATATAGTATATATATATAGGGGTTGTTTTATTTGCAACCCTTAAAAAGGTTGCAAACTTTGCAACCCACATCTTAACCGTCGGATTCATGATCGGCGGTTACAATAGCTATGGGGCGCAATATTTTTAATTAAAAAAACAGAAAAATAAAAATAAAATAATCGTCGATCATGAATATAACGGTTAAGATGTGGGTTGCAAATGTTGCAACCTTTTTCAAGGTTACAAAATATCCTTCCAATATATATATATATATATATATATATATATATATATATATATATATATATATATATATATATATATATATATATATATATATACCTCATAATGTAAATTTGTTACACAAATACCAAATTGAGTATCTTATTTATATTGCCTATAAATAAAAGGAATTTGTTGGGAAAAAAAGGCACAAACTTTTATTTATTTTTTATTTTATAATGTTGTATTATGGACGATACATGTGATTTTATTATTTTATGTGAAACAATGGTTTATGTAAAAGATAATATTTTATGAGAACCGATTCTATAAAAATGTATAACAATAACCTTATGGTAATTTAGATATATAATTGGTCCAATTAATAAATGGTTGTTTTAAATTAAAACGGAAGTGTAATAATGTCATATTATTATGTAATAGATAATATCTTATGAGAACCAATTCTATAAATCTGTATAACAATAACTTTATGGTAATTTATGTAATAAATCGGTCAAAACTAAAGAAATTTAAGTTTGGGGGTAAAATTTAGAAAGGCATTGTTGAGAGGGGCTAAAGTGAAAGTTAGAAAATAGGGTCTTTTACCCTAGAAAGAAGAGCATTTCAGTGTATGTATGTGTGCGGCCGCTCTGAAGAATTTGGGGTTCTTTGCGATTTGGAGAGACCGAGAGGGGAGGAAGAATTTTCAAGATTTCAAGTGGGATTTCGTTTGCTCCTTGAGGTAAACCATCTATTAATCTGTTATTTCTATCCCTAAACTTTCATTTTCAGTAGTGGTTTAGACTTGGGGATTGTCATCGACCTGAGGTTGGGGAAGGGATGAATAAATTGAGAATATGAAGATTAGGATTAAGAATTTCTATTGTCTAAAGGTACGTAATTCTTTAATCATTATATCGTTTGGGATAGTGTAATCTTCTAGCAATCCATTGAAGTTTGATTATGGAAGTTCGCTCATCGAATCGACCCCAGGTTTTGTGAAATCTGTCATACCGGTCGCAAGGGGGGGGGGGAGGCCCCGGTCGAACTCCATACCGGTCACTAAGGGAGATACCGATCGATTGTGGTATTAATTTGATATCGGTCGAGAGTTTTAGGTAGTACCGGTCGAAGGGAGAGGGTCGAGACCCCGGTCGCAGGCTCTCACCGGTGCATACCGGTCGACCGGATAGCACCGGTCGATGATGTTGTAGAGGCCGGTCGCAGTTTCTTTGTTCCGGTCGAAGGGGCTATCCCGATCGTCAATTGTGAAGGGTGGGCCGAAGCCCACGTGTTTTTATTTTGGGTCGCGGGTGGTTAATTTAATTTTGGTCCAGTTAGTGGAATTCAAGGTGTCGAACCTTAGGTGATCGGTCCATACTTTTTATTTGTAATTTATTAAGTCCACCCAATTATTTAAGGCTTTGGGTATATCGTCTCGAGTTAAAATTAGCGAGTTAAGTACGGTCAAAGAGTATGTGATGTTGGGATAAAGGGTTAAAGTCAATTTTCGCTAAAATAGATTGAATTAGAAATTTACCGGACGATGTCCTGTTTTATAGGTTCGGTTCGGGTTTTAAGGTAGACGTAAAGCGTAAAGTAAAGGACGTCAGGTGAGTTTTTCTAAACTAAACTTTTGATGATGAAAGCATGTGAAGTTTTTTTTTTTAACTTTGATTTATTTATGATGGCATGATTTTACTAAATTGTTCAAGTGTGTTATAAATTGTTGTTGTTTAAATGTATGCATACATTATTTGTGGGTTACGTCACCTAAGTCGGGGAGTGTGGCCCGCCTACTCGTGCCGGGGAGTGTGACCCGTTTATGTCGTTGGGCGTGTCCCAACTTTAAGGCAGCACGAGTTAGACACATCGTCTTTGACGGTCGTGTGGTCCGTAACGTGTTTTATTCATGTACCATTATTAAATGTTATTTCTAATTCTGGAAGTATATTTTGTTGCTTAACTGTTAGAGAGAACTCACTAGACCTATGGTCTAACCCTCGCTATTTCAAAATTAAAAATCTTTTCAGGCCGTCGTGTTTTAGACAAAGCAGCTAAGGGCAAATAGAAGGTCTAGCGGGCGGATAGAAGACCAGCATTTAGTTTATTCTTTTAACTCAGTTGTGTATAGGTTGTTTACAACAAACCTTGATTTAACTATTGTAAGTTTGGGACCGTTATGGCATGGATTATTTTTTGATCATTGAGAATTTTATTTTAAGAATCGATCTGCTTGTCTATATTTTTGGTTGGGAAGTTATAGTTGGTATCAGAGCCATAGTTTAAGGGATTTAGGTGAGCAGTCGGGCCTAGACTTAAACTTAGTAAGTGAATCACAACTGAGATTATAGGATGACCGTAGGAAGTCGAGTGATAGAGTAGTGAGGACTAACATGTAAGGTAAATTTAGAATTACATCTGGCCAGTGTAATTATAAATTTACAAGTACATGTGCGTGCTTAACTTGCTTTATTGCTTTGTGGGTTATCTTAATGAAGTTTGTATTGGTTTAATTGTAGTTATGTCAGATCGAGTAACTAGGAGCAGATCAATGCCAGTAGTAGATATGGCACCGGTTAACGTAGTGGCTGAGGATGGACCTGTTGCTCCTCCTCATGTGACTGCTAATCGAGGAAAGGGTCGCGGTCGACCTAAAGGGAAAACGACTAAGGAAACGACCACTCAAGTGAAAGAACCGACTGCTGGGACTCATGGGGGAAAGACAACCCGTGTTGTTCGTCGGGCCAGGAGTGTACAGCCTAGACCTGAGCAAGAAACCTCTCATCAGGAAAGTTCGTCTTCGGTTAGGGGACGAAGGCAGACTCGGAACCGTGGTGGGGGTCGAAATCAAGGATTCGTTACGCAGAAAACCTTTGCATCTGAAATGGGAAAGCTGCAAGAAACTCTGAATGCTTTGTTGGCACAGCGAACTGAGGAAGTTTCAGCGGGCAAGGAAAAGAGTGAGAGCAAGGAAGTGAATGAAATTTTTGACTCGCTAGTGACCATGGTGAGAAGTCACTCCCAATCGACACCTGCAATGTCGACCAAAACTGTAATGGATATAGGGTTTAGCTTCAAAGAGTTTGCGGCCTGCAAACCCCCTACTTTCAAGGGAGAATGTGATCCAGTGTCGGCAATGAAATGGATAAAAGGGATGGAATTGGCGTTCGACACCAGCAAGTGTTCTGAGGGGGACAGAGTTGTGTATGCGTTGTCTATACTGAAGGACGAGGTCGTGATGTGGTGGGGCGTGGAGTCTGGAAGGCAAGGTTCGGCAGCAGCTAGAGAAATGTCTTGGACTGAGTTTGTAAAGAGATTCAAGGCACAGTTTTGCCCTCTGGCGGCAATTAAGAAATTAGAAGAGAAATTTTTAAGTCTGGAGCAGAGAGATATGACAGTTCGAGAATATACAACCAAGTTCATCGAGAAATCCAGATTTGCTGAAATTTATGTGCCTAACGAGGAAAGGCGAGTGGAACGGTACATCTATGGGTTAAGAGGTAATATTCGGGAGTTTGTCTCGAACAGGGATCCAGTAACATTTCAGGCAGCGGTAAATGCAGCTGAGTTACGGGAGAAGGAAAGGAACCGTCAGGCCACCGAGAAAAGCGAAGACAAACGGAAATGGGAAGGACCTAACCGTGATTCCAATACGTTCAAATCGGCAAAACCTGACCATCGGAGTAATTCGAAGTTTGAGAGCAAACCATGCAGCAAGTGTAATAGGGTCCACAAGGGGGAGTGTTTGTTGGAACGAGAAGGGTGTTACAAATGTGGGAAAACGGGGCATATGGCTCGTGACTGTCGCGGGTCAAGGTCGTGTTACCAGTGTGGATCTCCTGATCATATCAGGACTGATTGCCCTATGCCGAAAAATGGAACTGTTGGGGTGTTTGGAGATAAAGGGATCGAGAAGAAGGTGGAACCTACTTGGGCGAGAGCAAGGGATTTTAATATGACAGCTGAGGAGGCGGTTGAGACGCCAGATGTGGTAACAGGTACTTTTCCCATAGACTCGATTTTTGCTAAAGTGTTGTTCGATTCGGGTGCAAACCGTTCGTTTGTGTCACCGGATTTCGTGCACAAACTGCTAGTGAAACCCAAGAAGCTTAGTCAAGGGTTTGAAGTAGAAGTAGCCGATGATAGTCGAGTCTTAGTGGGAGAAGTATATGACGGGTGTAGTATAGACATTGACGATCATACCTTCCCATTGCGGTTGTATCCGATGGGTATGAGGGAATTTGACGTCATAGTGGGGATAGATTGGTTAGCGTCAAACGATGCCAGTATCGTTTGTAATAAGAAGCTAATCCGGATAGCTTTGCCGGATCAAAAGGAAGTTATAGTTTATGGGGATCGTCGGGATAGAAAGTCGTGTTTGATCTCGATGATCAAGGCTAGGCGTTGCTTAGTGAAAGGGTGTGTGGGGTTCTTAGCGTATGTGGTAGACGCTAAGAAAGAGAAGAAGGGATTAGAATTTGTTCCGATAGTGTGTGAGTATTCGGAGGTGTTTCCGGAAGACTTAACCACTCTGCCACCGGATAGGAAAGTGGAGTTCAGGATAGATTTGATGCCGGGAGCGGCACCAATAGCGAGGTCTCCTTATCGCTTGGCTCCGGCCGAAATGAGGGAGATGATGACTCAATTGAAGGAATTGTTGGATAAAGGTTTTATCCGTCCCAGTACGTCGCCGTGGGGAGAACCAATATTATTCGTCAAGAAGAAGGACGGGTCGATGAGAATGTGTATAGACTACCGAGAGTTCAACAAGTTAATAGTTAAGAATAAGTATCCGCTTCCTAGGATTGATGATCTCTTTGATCATTTGCAAGGAGTGAGTTACTTCTCGAAGATAGATCTGCGTTCGGGTTATCATCAGCTGAAGGTGGGGGAGGAGGATGTACCCAAGACTGCCTTTCGCACGAGGTATGGACATTTCGAGTTCCTAGTCATTCCATTTGGTCTGACCAACGCACCGACAACATTCATGGATCTGATGAATAGAGTATGCAGTCCTTTCTTGGACAAGTGTGTCATTGTATTCATTGATGACATACTGATCTATTCACAGTCCATGAAAGATCATGAAGTTCATTTGCGAGTTGAATTAGAGTTGCTTAAGCGGGAGAAGTTATATGCCAAATTCTCGAAATGCGAATTTTGGCTAAGGGAAGTGCAGTTTTTAGGTCATGTGGTGTCGAAGGACGGAATCAAGGTGGATCCAGCGAAGATTAAGGCAATCGAGGAGTGGGAAGCGCTAAAGACGTCGTCCGAAGTGAGAAATTTCCTTGGCTTGGCGGGCTACTATCGAAGGTTCATCCAAGACTTCTTGAGAATAGCCACGCCATTAACCGCTCTAACAAGGAAAAATGTTAAGTTTGCATGGAAGGAAACTCAGGAGGATGCGTTCAGCGAATTAAAGAAAAGATTGAGTAGTGCACCGATCCTGTCATTACCCAAAGGTACAGAAGGATTTGTGATTTTCAGCGACACTTCAAAGTTTGGTCTAGGATGTGTGTTGATGCAAGATGGAAAGGTAATAGCTTATGCGTCTCGGCAATTGAAAGAGCACGAAAGGAATTATCCGACGCATGATCTAGAGCTGGCAACTGTGGTGTTCGCGTTGAAGATCTAGAGGCATTACTTGTATGGGGTTAAGTGTCAATTTTATACCGACCATAAGAGCCTCCAGCATCTATTCAATCAAAAGGAGTTAAACATGAGGCAGCGAAGGTGGATGGAATTGCTGAGTGACTATGATTGCGAGATCCTATACCATCCGGGAAAAGCTAATGTGGTGGCGGACGCCTTGAGTCGGAAAGAACATAGCTCGGTAGCCAAAGTAGTGGTGTTTCGTGTGGAGGCGATTTCGAGTTTTTTTGAAGAAGTCAAGAAATATCAAGAGGAAGCCGTGTCAAGTGAAATTTGAAAAGCGAAAGGATCGTGGGAATCGTAGACTTGTTAACCATGGACAATCATGGTGTTAGATGTTATGAGAAAAGAGTGTGGATTCCAAAGCGGGGAGAACTTCGGAAGAGAGTATTAGAAGAAGCTCACAAGTCGCGATACTCGATACATCCGGGAACCAATAAGATGTATCGAGACCTAAAGCAAAATTATTGGTGGCCAGGTTTGAAGAAAGACATAGTTTATTTCGTTGAGAGATGTCTAACATGTTTGAAGGTGAAAGCGGAGCATCAAAGACCGTACGGGGAACTGCAGTCGTTGGAAATACCGGTATGGAAATGGGATGATAACAATGGACTTCATGACGGGATTGCCGCGATCACCTAAGGGGCACGATGTTATTTGGCTGATAGTGGATCGACTCACAAAATCTGCTCACTTTCTACCGATCAAGGAGACTTACCCGCTGGAAAAGTTGGCAAAACTGTATATTGATGAGATAGTATCCAGGCATGGAGTGCCATCTTCTATTGTGTCTAATCGAGATGGTCGTTTCACGTCAATGTTTTGGAAAAGCTTTCAAAGAGAGTTGGGATCGCAACTCAGATTGAGTACAGCGTATCACCCTCAGACAGACGGACAGAGTGAAAGAACTATTCAGACCTTAGAAGACATGCTCCGAGTATGCGTGATCGATTTCAAAGGCTCATGGGAGACTCATCTACCTTTGATAGAGTTCTCGTATAACAATAGTTATCACGCTAGTATTCAAGCCGCTCCATTTGAAGTGTTGTATGGGCAAAAGTGTAGAACACCTCTATGTTGGAATGAAGTGGGTGAAAAGCAGTTAGCAGGACCAGAAATCGTGCAAATGACGGCCGACAAGGTTAATCATATTCGGGAACGGTTGAAGGTGGCTCAAAATCGTCAGAAAATGTATGCAAACAAGCGAAGGAAGCCGATAGAATTTCAGATAGGAGACATGGTGATGCTATAAGTTTCACCATGGAAGGGATTCGTTCGTTTCGGCAAGAAAGGCAAGTTGAGACCAAGATCTGTAGGACCGTTTCCTATAACGAAGCGTGTTGGAGAGGTGGCTTATAAATTGGATCTACCGGCGAATTTGCGAGGAGTTCACCCTGTTTTCCATGTATCCAACCTGAAAAAGTGTTTAGCAGAAAGTGAAGTTGTGATAACGTTAGAAGATGTCCAATTAGATGAAAGAATAAGCTATGTAGAAGAACCGATAGCTATTTTGGATCGTAAAGTGAAAAAGTTGAGGAACAAGGAGATTCCTTGAGTGAAGGTTCAGTGGCAATTTCACAAAGGCCAGGAAGCGACTTGGGAGTTAGAGTCGGTTATAAAGAAACAATATCCCAGTTTGTTTGCCCAGGAAATTCTGGGGACGGAATTCTTTTGAGGGGGGGATATTGTAATAACCCGGTCAAAACCAAAGAAATTTAAGTTTGGGAGTAAAATTTAGAAAGGCATTGTTGAGAGGGGCTAAAGTGAAAGTTAGAAAATAGGGTCTTTTACCCTAGAAAGAAGAGCATTTCAGTGTGTGTATGTGTGCGGCCGCTCTGAAGAATTTGGGGTTCTTGGCGATTTGGAGAGACCGAGAGGGGAGGAAGAATTTTCAAGATTTCAAGTGGGATTTTGTTTGCTCTTTGAGGTAAAACATCTGTTAATCTGTTATTTCTATCCCTAAACTTTCATTTTCAGTAGTGGTTTAGACTTGGGGATTGTCATCGACCTGAGGTTGGGGAAGGGATGAATAAATTGAGAATATGAAGATTAGGATTAAGAATTTCTATTGTCTAAATGTATGTAATTCTTTAATCATTATATCGTTTAGGATAGTGTAATCTTCTAGCAATCCATTGAAGTTTGATTCTGGAAGTTCGCTCATCGAATCGACCCCAGGTTCTGTGAAATCTGTCATACCGGTAGCAAAGGGGGGAAGGACCTCGGTCAAACCCCATACCGGTCGCAAAGAGGGGGGAGGCCCCGGTCGAACTCCATACCGGTCACTAAGGGAGATACCGGTCGATTGTGGTATTAATTTGATATCGGTCGAGAGTTTTAGGTAGTACCGGTCGAAGGGGGAGGGTCGAGACCCCGGTCGCAGGCTCTCACCGGTGCATACCGGTCGACCGGATAGCACCAGTCGATGATGTTGTAGAGGCCGGTCGTAGTTTCTTTGTTCCGGTCAGAGGGGCTATCCCGGTCGCCAATTGTGAAGGGTGGGTCAAAGCCCACGTGTTTTTATTTTGGGTCGCGGGTGGTTAATTTAATTTTGGCCCAGTTAGTGGAATTCAAGGTGTCGAACCTTAGGTGATCGGTCCATACTCTTTATTTGTAATTTATTAAGTCCACCCAATTATTTAAGGCTTTAGGTATATCGTCTCGAGTTAAAATTAGCGAGTTAAGTACGGTCAAAGAGTATGTGATGTTGGGATAAAGGGTTAAATTCAATTTTCGCTAAAATAGATTGAACTAGAAATTTACCGGACGATGTCCTGTTTTATAGGTTCGGTTCGGGTTTTAAGGTATACGTAAAGCGTAAAGCAAAGGACGTCAGGTGAGTTTTTCTAAACTAAACCTTTGATGATGAAAGCATGTGAAGTTTATTTTTTTTAAACTTTGATTTATTTATGATGGCATGATTTTACTAAATTGTTCAAGTGTGTTATAAATTGTTGTTGTTTAAATGTATGCATACATTATTTGTGGGTTACGTCACCTAAGTCGGGGAGTGTGGCCCGTTTACGTCGTTGGGGGCGTGTCCCAACTTTAAGGCAGCACGAGTTAGACACATCGTCTTTGACGGTCGTGTGGTACGTAGCGTGTTTTATTCATGTGCCATTATTAAATGTTATTTCTAATTCTGGAAAGTATATTTTGTTGCTTAACTGTTAGAGGGAACTCACTAGACCTATGGTCTAACCCTCGCTATTTCAAAATTAAAAATCTTTTCAGGCCGTCGTGTTTTAGACAAAGCAGCTAAGGGCAAAGAGAAGGTTTAGCGGGCGGATAGAAGACCAGCATTTAGTTTATTCTTTTAACTCAGTTGTGTATAGGTTGTTTACAACAAACCTTGATTTAACTATTGTAAGTTTGGGACCGTTATGGCATGGATTATTTTTCGATCATTGAAAATTTTATTTTAAGAATCGATCCGCTTGTCTATATTTTTGGTTTTGGAAGTTATAATTTAAATATATAATTGGTCCAATTAATAAATGGTTGTTTTAAATTAAAATAGAAGTGTAATGATGTCATATTTTTATGAGAACCTTTGTATAACAATAACTTTATGGTAATTTAGATATATAATTGGTGCAATTAATAAATGGTTGTTTTAAATTAAAAGAGAAGTATAATAATATCATATTATGAAATTGTTCAAGTTGTTACTTATAATAAGCTCAAACGTAAGAATGACACAACAAGTAGGGAAATAATTTGAAGTTATTATTCATCGTGATCTGTTAGTAATCAATAATCACGAAGAATTACCTGTGGATATCTAAAGTTTTTCTTTTTTCTTCTTTAACATTTTCTAAATCCGTTTTTTCGGTGATTACCGGCCAGTGGATATATTTTTTTCTTAATAATTTCTAATTATATAGATAATCCTTCGGTGATCACCGAGAGACATCTATTTTTTCACATTTAATAGTTTCTAAATCAATCTGTAGGTATTCCTTCTACTGCATATATTTGAAATTTTATATTTTTTTTATTTTATAGTTTTCTAATTCCGTGTGTAATTTTTCGATGATCACCAATGGATATCTCTTTTACCATCTAAAAGTTTTCTATCATTGATCATCGACGAATATTTGAATCTTTTTTCTTTCTTATAAACCATGCATTTCTTTCTATTGATGATCTGTAGAATATCGTTGAGTGTATTCTTCACGGATCAGCATCGATTTTGAAACCTACGGCAAAAAAAGTGGAAAACCCCATGTCATTGGTAATCGGTTGGTGTTCCATCGGTAATATCTATCGATAATATTTCGTCGTAAGAAGTTATGTGTCTACCAGTGTCCATGAGTTGCTAATTTTTTATTTATGCTTTCAGGGAAAAAAAAAGTTAACAAAACAATTACTAATTTAATAACCAAATTTGGTACATGGAAAACATTGTAATAACCGAGTGTAATTTCTTAAAAATTACTTATTTTCTTATATTTTTGTTTGGGTGTGGGTTGGTCAAAGACTCAAAAGTGTAAGGGAGCAAGTTGTAACTTGGGAGGAAAAAGAGGTTTTAGCCCTAATGGTTCTAGTCTGATATCATTTTTGTCGGCCGAGTAAAGGAGAAAAGGGAATAAGGCGTCTGTGCGATCGAAGAGGGAAGAAGACGACTCTGGTGTGAATTCAAGCTTTTCTGATTTCGTCCTTAAGGTAACCTTCCTCCTAAGTTTTCTCTTTTGTAGATATTGATACCATTTTTGTGTTGGGTTTAGGATTTTTGAAGAATCTGATGTTGTCTGGTTTGGGGTTGATTTTGAGATTTGTTTTGGATTTGAGACTTTGCAATTGATTATTGGATGATGGAATCGTATTATTATTTATTAATCGTTGGTATTTAAGATGTTTCGTTGGTATGGGTTATCGATTTTTGGTTTATGTTCGTTCGTTTTGGCATCAGACACCGGTCGAAAGGGGGAGACCCCGGTCAACACCTAGACACCGGTCGAGAGGGGGGAGACACCGGTCAACACCTAGACACCGGTCGAGAGGGGGAGACCCCGATCAACACCTAGACCCCGGTCGACACTAGGTGCGGTCGAGAAAGGGGGGAGACCCCGGTCCTGTTAGCATCGGTCGAGGCATGGGGGGAGACCCCGGTCTTGGTCTACACATCGGGCGGCCTGTAGCCCCGGTCCCCGGGTTATGTGATGTGGGCCGAAGCCCAATTCAATTTAGAGACTTAGTATTATGTGGGCTTGGGTTTAGATTAATCAACCCATTTTAGTTAAGTTATGTTAAGAACTCTAAATCAGTATCTCAAGCAAGTGGTTGGTGGGCTAAGTTCGGTTAGAGGATAGATGAGAATAGATGACGTTGGGATGTTGGTGTTAAGGTCAAACCTTGTTAAAATAGAAAGAATCGGATGTTTACCGATCAATGTTTCCTTTATAGGTTTCGGACCGAATTATAGAAGTAAACGCGGGATCTAAGCTAAGGACGTCAGGTGAGTTCTTCTAACAAAACCTTTTGATAGCGAAAGCAAGTAAAGTTAAATTATCTTAAACTTTGATTCATTTGCGATGGCATGCGAAAGTTTATTTTACATTTTGATTTTACATGATGGCATGAGTTTTATGAAAGTTATATGCAAGCTTTGATATGATGTTGCTTTAGCACTTACTTGCGAGATTTATTTAAATGTTAAAGATGATTTTTATTATTATTGTCAAAGTGGCCCGCCTGTGCTCATACCGGGGGGGGGGGGGGGGGGGGGTCCCGTTTATGCTATATGGGGGGTGTGTCCCATCTAAGGCAGTGTGAGTCACAGACACGCTGTCACCTTAAGGTGGCGGTAGTGTGAGCGGAGAAGTTTACTGAAAGTTAATGTTTTCCTATGTTTATGTGATGATGATTTATTGAATGTTTTGTTTAGTTAAAAAGTCGTTGCAAGAGGGGACTCACTAGACCTTTCGGTCTAACCCTCGTTCTTTTCAAATCTAAAACCCTTTTCAGGTAAAGAGTGGTAGTAGAAGGAGCAGTTATGCTTTAAGAGAAGATGTGCGCTGGAGCTAAATTAGAGGACCTCCATTGTAGATTATTGTCTCTGTATTCTCAGTTGTGTACTAGGTTATCTTTTCGCAAATCTCGTATTTTGGGTGTTGTATTGTGTCGTTTGGCATTTTTATTTAAAATTTAAGTTGCTATCTGGTTGTTTAAGGTTGGGTTGTTATAAACATCATTTAGGCATTGTTTGGCAAACTAGCTGATAAGCTAGCTGGTAGCTGATAAGCTTGCTTTTCAAAACGCTACTATGAGTAGCTTTTCAATAAGCTAGCTTATGGTAATCCAAACATGTACCAGAAAAAAAAATCTAGCTTATAAGCTAGCTTTTTTTGCCAAACATAGCCTTACTCGATTAATAGGAAATTGTTTTTCGAGTAAAATCTAACACATTAAGGGTGTGTTTGTTTTTTTAAAAAACTCTCTTAATAGCTCTTAAGTCTGAATCGTTCAGACATTTTTACACATCACCTCTTATTAATCATAACTAAATTAAGACTTCAGACTTTAGACCTCTTAAAAAACAAACGGCACCTAAATGTAGTATGGCTCGTTGGTAATAGGTCAAACTCGAACTTGATTCTATAGTTGTATTGTTGATGATTTGTGCTTGAATAGTATGAAAATATCCATCAAAACTATGTTAAATAAATCAAGCTCAATTTAGTAACTTGTGTATATCAAAACAAGACTTGTGGTGATGTGCCTTTAAAGTTGATATCGAGAAAGCTTATGATACCTTTTTTGCCCTCCCTTCCAACTTAAACCCGATTTGATATGTGTTTTAAACTCCTTTTAGTTATAAGGTGGATAAATTTTGACTCATTTGAGCTTAAATTATTGATTATTTTTACTATATTATAAAACATTTACCTCATTTTTTTAAAAAAATTCAAATTTACAGTTTACTATTGGATACGTTTAGTTTACTATTGGATACGTTTAATTACTTACAGGTTTAAATACAGTATAAACATTGAATTATACTAATATAATTGAATATACCAAAAAATTTAGATTTAAATTTTTTTTTATAAAAATTGCATTAATTTTTCTTTCTCAATTTACAATAAAAATTTATATCATACTCCATTACACCTAGTAAGAATAAAATGTATTATATCGAAAAAATAATGTATATTTGTACTACATTATAAAGCATTTGGTTAAAATTCTTAAAAACAACCTTTTAAACACAATGTACTATTGTTTTATACATAATCTCTTAAAATCTCTTAATTACAAATTTATCAGCTCAAAGTACAACTCTATTAATGCATTGTCTTTCACAACCATCATTGCCAACTTACCAGCTCAAAAAAACAAACTCGGTCTTTCACATTACCAAGATGACTATTCACACTCCCAAATCGATGATTCACACTGCAAGACGACGATTCATACCACGATGCAGGGTTTTCCGTTTGTGGTTTCCCCCAAAATCAACAATTCAATCAAGTAGGGTTTCTAATGTTTTTTTGTTGTACATTTGCTTGATTTCTTCTTCTGTTGCCAGTTTCTTTGTGCTCAATTTCTTCTTATGTTGCCAGTTTCTAAACCCTAAACCATACCATGATGAAGGGTTTTTTTAATATGTGGTTCGTTCCTCTCGGTTTCCCCGTCACTCCTCTTTCTCGTATATATATATATATAGAGAGAGAGAGAGAGGTTCATTTGAGAAATGTTAAATTTATGAGAAATAAAGAAATGATCCTAACCTTTTATCTGGTCAACATTTACGGCTTTGACCGTGAAGTATCGGATAATTCCTTGTGTGGTCTGTAGAAAATAGAGGGGTAGTTTCCTAAAATATGTGGGACAAGTTCATAGATGAACCTGTATGATCCACATATAAATTATATGTTCATATATGAACCAGTGTAATTCACATATGAACTCTTTTAACTGATTCATGTATGAACTATACGTTCATATATGAATCAATTAATTAGTTCATATGTGAATCTGTTAATTAGTTCAACTGATTCACTTATGAACTTACAGTTAATTAGTTCATATTTGAATTAGTTAATTGGTTCATATATGAATCATTTAAAAGAGTTCATATGTGAATTACACTGGTTCACATATGAACATATAATTCATATGTGAATCATACAGGTTCATATATGAACTCGTCCCGTGTATTTATAAAAATTACGAAACTATCATTTTATTTTTGGAATAGCCACAACTTTTGACCAGTCAAAGTCGTAATTGTTGACCAGTCAATGACGCAATATTTGACCAATCAAAGCCGATCTTGACCTAATGAAAGTCAGGATTACTTCTTTATTTCTCATATATTTAGTATTTCTCAAATGAATCTCTCTCTCTCTCTCTCTCTCTCTCTCTCTCTCTCTCTATATATATATATATATATATATATATATATATATATATATATTCAAGATTAGGGAAAAACCGCAAAAAAATGAAAAATTGAGGAACACTCTGATAGTTGTTCATCTGAACGGTATGCATATGTGCATAAAAAAACAACTTCAATTATTTGTATGTACATGTGCATACCGTCCAGATGAATGGTTACGTTGTATTTCTCGGTTTTTCATTTTTTTTTTTTGAGTTTTTCCCTTGAACCTCCTCTCTCTCTCTCTCTCTCTCTCTATATATATATATATATATATATATATATCAATTACAAAAGCAAATGTCTAAAAACTTGCTAACATATTTTCTATAATTTCTCTAAAATAGATAACCAAAAATCAATATCTCTAAAAACAGTTACACTCAACTTAATAGGATTCTCTATTTTAGAGATTTCAAGTTTCAACATTATATAAATATGAGTAAACTCCAAATTTGGTCCTTGACGTTTCTAAATTTCTTTGAAAGTGGGACCTACACTTTTATAATTTAAGTTTTTGTCCTTCAGGTGTGAATTGTCTTGAAAGTAGAACCTGGTCACTAATTTCGTTAAAGAAAACTTTGTTAGAGTCAGGGGCAAAATCGTCCAACCAATAACAAGGAGAAACAAAAAAAAAGTGCAAAAAGAGGATAAAAACATGGTTGGACGATTTTACTCCTGACTCTAACAGAGTTTTTTAACGAAGTTAGTGATCAGGTCCCACTTTCAAAATAATTCAAGCCTGGAGAACGAAAACTTGAATTATGAAAGCATAAGTCTCACTTTCAAATAAATTAGAAACGTCAAAGACCAAAATTAGAGTTTACTCGTAAATATTCATTAAATTTATCATCCCAATATATTTTGAAAAAACTTTATATAAAATAATAATAACTCAATCTCGTTAGAGTTGGTTCTTATAAGAACTTCACCCCTCTGAGTTATTGTACAAGATCTTTAGTTCTTACGGTGAAGTTGGTGTGCAGTGACAGTTTGCTAGTTTTTTAAAATGTTTTATTGACTTCATAATTATTATCACTGGTGGATCCAGAAATTTTTATTATTGGGGGAACATTTAAGGGTGTCAAAAAAATTTTGAAACCAATAGGATTTTGGTTTATTCGGTGTTTGGCTTAAACGGTTCAATTTAATCGAATAAATATATATTTAATCGAAGTTAATCCTTAAAATAATGACTCCTTGAAACAAAAGTTCAAATAAGATGACAAAAAATTTAGATTTAGGCCCTTACCTATAACTTATTGGGGGCCTACTAAATTTTTTTTGTTAAAAAAAAATAATTAAACCTAAATATTTAATGGATGATTTATGGGGGTTTGATGGGGGCATGTGCCCCCTACCACCTGGCTGTACATCAACTGATTATTACTCATTATATATATATACATAATAATTATTATTGATGTTGAAAAAGCTTCTTAAAAATTATCATTATGGACTTTTTATTCGAGTTCTTAATTTAATGAGTTAAAAGTAATGTGACAACAGATAGGTTTTTTTATAAGAACCTCCATTGTAAATGTTCTTAAATAAGTCTTTAAATTTGTAGTTTTCTTTAATACAAAATCTGTTTGAACAAGGAAAAAAAACAAAAAAACAAATTCTCCGTTTCCTCTAAAACAGAGAATCCTTTTGGAGATGATAATTTATAGGTTCAATGTATTGTAGATTTTTACCCAATCAAAATAAAAATTATTGCAATTTACTTTTTTATTATTATATATTTTTATTTTTATTAGGTTGGCGGCAGCCGCTATATATAACAATAATAGGAGAAGCAGAGCACGCTCCCTCTGTTGAGATGCTCTGTTTCAGAAATCTTCAGCATTCTCTCTTTTGATCCAGATTTCATAGACGATTTTCGCTCTAGAAATCCGCCAAAGTTGTTGGAGTTCTATTGAAATTATCAAAAGTGTAGTATCTGCTCATACTTGATCTCAACACATTCAAAACACGGTATGTATCTGCAGTCCTACATACACAGAAACATAACAATATGATGTCACATTTCCGCTATAGTTTGGAATTAACGATTTGAATTTCATTGATTCCTGGTCGGATAATCGTTGTTTGTTTTGCACGTCATTCCGTTGTTGATTGGTGTTAAAACCCTATGAAATTGCTTTAATTTTGATTTACGATTTGTTAAACCCTGTGAAATGATCGATTGTCGGATAATTGAAGTCGTTTTGGATGTCATTCTGTTGTTGATTGTATATTGTTTTGAAGTTTAGAATATCTTGTGATATATATACCTGTATTGCTATGTGTTTAACATGCGTAGCTGGTGTTTTCCTCATGATTTAGTTTTAATTTTTTACACCACTACTTTAGCTTAAGACAACATATCATCTGTATATATGATTTGAAGTTTTTTATCGTAAGAGATGAAGATTTTTCTGATGTTTAGATTTTGAAGATTTGGAGAGAAGGCTTGAAGGTTGAGAGAGAATGAAGAATTCTGAAACTGATTACATTTTTCTTGCTGAGAGTGAAAATGAGGATGAAGGTAAAGATTTCGATGGAGATGAAGATGAAGATAAGGATTTTGATGGAGATGGAGATGAAGATGATGGGAATGATTGTGATTTTCCGGAAGATGCCGAGGATGACCCTTCCCGTCTGGGCAAACCTAATTCTCTGGAAACATCATGGCCTCAAAGTTACAGGTACATCCCCTCCCCCTTTTGGTTACTAAACTATGGCTTGTATGTACGTTTAACTCCTGAATCATTGATGAAAATTTATATCGTTTCTATTTTGAGAATTTGATCCTTTATTTTCTTTATCTCTTCATAATTAGAGGACATTTTAAACCATTTGATTATTTGATAATCAAACATTTTCATATCTTCATCAAACGTTATGATGGTAAAGTAGAGAAAATTCTAATGGAACAAATTAGAGATGCACATAATTGAAATGTAGAATTTCATTAGAAAGAATTGCGTGATTATGGCTAATTTCTTTTCTTGATATGATGTTTCAGGAAGTCGATGGATCTTTATGGTAATGTAGCATCTCCAAGTTTAAACTTTCTGGGGTCTCCTAGTTTATCGTCATTAAGCGGTTCATTCATTTCCTCATCACCTAAAAGGAGGCACACAAGTTTTGGCAAACCTCTCCTTTTTCCTGGAGATGACAACCAGCAACCACAAGAACGTCACGGTTCTGATCATTCGCTTCATCGTCAACGGACATCTTCTGCCAAAAAGTTACAACAACATCATAAAACTCAGATTAGACAAAGTTCATTCGCCCAAGCTGTGATTAATGGTATGTATGTTACACCTTTCAAACCATGCAAGACAGTAAGTTCACCTATGCTAGATGCAACCTGCTCACTAATTTCTTTTATAATCTATGCTAATATACTATGCATGAAAAGAAAAGTAAGCATGCCACCTTTTAATATGTGCTAGTTTTGGTTAACCTACCTCTATTCATTATTCAGTAATCTAAAGTCTAAAAGTCTTCTTAAGGATTACTTCTTGCACATTTTTCAGTAAAAAGCATTTATTTGACTTGAACATGTGTGGAACCATGAATACTTTCCCCGTGTCTGTTCTAGGGGTGGCCAATTCTGATAGTAAATTGTATTTTGTTTTTCCCATTGCTTAACTAGGAAGTATTTTTGTAGTTAAATTGAAATGGTATTCTCGGGAACACTTCTGATCTTGTTTCCAACAGTACCGCTAAGAAAAGGTTTGGCATTGTCCATCTAATCCGGCACCTATCTTTGGTCAAGGCACGTTGCAGCCTTCTCCCTGCTGCAATGTGGAAGCCTCCCTGGATTCAAACCTATAGAAGTGCGCCTTTAGTGGCCGAGTATGAGCAGAAGTGTTCGGGGAGGGATATACGTGCACATCTACTCATGGATACAAATACCATATCGTGCTGTACTTGAAAACTTCCATCATATTGTCAACATGATCTAATAGAATGTAATGATGAATAAGTTTGTGTGAGACCTAAAATGGTGTTATTTGCAAATACATGAAACCACCTTTGAGAAATATTTACAACAATGGTGGATGACATTGTTCAAACATATTGGTAATTTTCCATTAGCAGAAGTAAATTTGAATCTCTATTTATCTGGTGGCATTGTACATTCGTCATAACTTTCTACCCATGTCTGTAGGCGTTAATCTTCTTTGTGGAGTAGCACTTCTTTCTACCCCTTATGCAGTCAAAGAAGGAGGATGGGTTGGGCTGTCGATATTGTTTATCTTTTGTGTTCTTGCATTCTACACAGGCATCCTACTCCGCAACTGCTTGGATAGTAAGCCTGGCCTTACGACTTACCCAGATATTGGTGAGGCCGCCTTTGGGATGGTTGGACGTCTAGTCATCTCTGTAAGTTTGATTAATGTCTAAATATTGTAGTTTGCATTTTATTCAAGTTTGAACGTTTTAAGAGAATATATATATTTATATAATTGATAATTGATCAACCATGAATTTTTCCTATTCTTCACTAGTTCAATGCATCTTTTTTCTTGCTTAACAAAAGTTGTTTTGTAAGCTTTGTCCAAAGCTCTATAATTGTTATCAATCTAAACTCAACAAAGGCTAAAGAACAACACTTTACTTCTAAAGAGTAATAGTCATTCACCTTCATAACTAAGTTGCATAATTCTCAATTACTTTGCTGGAATATTAAACTAGTTTACTTTATTAAGTAGTTGTTAAGTCCTCTTTGAGCGCCAGTTAATCCGGAAAAGAAGCACTTGAGTAGCATTTGGCCATCATATAGAATGAAAACCTGTGCAATTTCTTAATCTCTTTGTATTTTAGTTATGACAAATTAATGCTGTAAATCATTTTGACAGTTTCTTTTTTACATTTTCTAAATAAAAAAACGGAGTTGTTGAAAAATAAAAGGATTGCATTTACATTGATGGGAGTTGACATTATGACAGATTGCTGATCGATATTCTTTTTCTCTTGTTTACTGTTTTGCTGCAGATAATTTTATACGTGGAGTTGTATGTAAGTATATCCGACACAGCTGATGCATTGAAATCCTGATTGTTGCTTAAAGTCATACCAGGTCCACATGCTCATAAATTGTGTTGAGCTAACTTCCATAATATTCCCATCAGAGTTATGGCAGGATTCAAATCCCCAATTCCCATAGTTGGTTTGTGGCTCTGTCCCTAAGATCATGCACCTCATGAGACGTCATTCGTCATGGAGATGTTGGTATGCAGCACGACTGAAGTGTTGGTAATCAGCAAACAGTGTACCTATGGTAGTTTGCAATGCAAAAGCATAGCAAAAAAATCAAGCAACACTATCATTTATAGTTCCGTTATGCAAATTTATGCAGCAAAATCCTAATTTTGGTGTAGTAACGGGTTCAAATTCCTATTTTCCTTATGTCCTCTAAAACAGAACATATTCCCACATAAGTCTCCCTTCTCCATAAAATGGATTGTTTTATTGCTTGTTTTTCTTTATGAAACACGACATTCATATGTACTAAGCAATTTCATATCAATTTGCACATTTCTGTCCATGATTGATTCATTGCTCGCTTTATCTACTTCACATAAAATGCAATCTTGCTAGAAAACTGAACTTTGGTTATCTGTAGCTTTAGTTCAAATATCATCAAAAGACTGATCTGGTAACAACATTACTGTGTCGATATTATAGTAAAAGTGCAATGATACTTTTGGTGGTGTATAAGAAATCTAGGATCTCACTTTATATTTGTGTCTTATATGCTAGAAGCTGTCTTAATTTCAGGTCACTTGACCTTGACTTTGGTTTTAATTAGATCGCCCATCTCCTTCACTGCAGGCAGCGTGCGTTGAATTAATAATCTTGGAGAGTGATAACCTATCTTCTTTGTTCCCAAACGCACATTTAAATCTCGGAGAATATCAACTGAGTCCACAATATTTGTTTGCAATTATGATCACTCTTGCTGTGCTTCCTACAGTTTGGCTTCGCAACTTGAGTGTTCTCAGTTACATCTCCGGTTGGTGCAGAAAGATTATCGTTAAATATTTTAATAGCTTATTAATTTTTTGAGTCCTAACTATGGTATATATACTTTGTATCCAGCTGGTGGAGTATTTGTAACCATTTTATTGGTCATTTGCTTGTTCTGGGTTGGTTTGGTGGATAATGTTGGCTTTCAGACTGAAAGCACGACGACATTAAGCCTCTCCACTTTGCCTGTGTCTATTGGGATATATGGTTACTGTTATGCAGGACATGCCGTTCTTCCTAACATCTATACGTCCATGGAAAAACGAAGCCAATTTCCTCTAGTCCTCTTAGCCAGGTAAGAACACTTTTGCACCACTCGATACTCGAAACCAAATAAAGACTTATTTCTCGACAGGAGTACTTTGTTGTGTCATTCATCCAGCATTACGAGCGTTTGTGTAAGTTGTGTAGTTCTATGTTTTTAAACTTCATTCTTTTTAAAGCTTCGCAATATGTACTTTCCTTTACGCTGGAGTTGCCATAATGGGCTACATGATGTTCGGAGAATCAACAGAATCACAATTCACTCTCAACCTGCCTCCAAATTTGCTTGCCTCAAAAATTGCTGTCTGGGCTACGGTATGCTAACTAAAATAAACTATTCTATTTGTAAGATATTCAGAGTCAATATGATTATCAAACATCTTTCTTACTTTAAGTCTATATCCACACATTTGCTAAACCTAACATTAGACTAGAAGATTTCATCTGCTTAATTTGCTAAAAATTGTATATACAATTAGTTCCGGAATTTCTTTGTACTCATCTATGTCAGTTTTTTTTTCCTTTTGTAGGTAATCAGTCCATTTACCAAATATCCTTTTGCTTCAAGTGATCATCCAACCTCTTAAAACCCTTCAATTCTTCTTTATGAAAAATAACTTTGTCTCTACCCAAATTGAGTAGAGGCCAGATCTGCTTACATCCCACCCCCAGACCACATCTTCAGGTGCGATATACCAGATTTGTTTGGTTTGGTTTGGGAACTATGACTCTTTATTTGCACTGATCAGATGTTAAGTAGAACCATGATCCTAAAACCATCCTACGCTTTTGATGTGATTGTGGTCGCTTAACAAGAATCACATATGCTTTAACCATAGCCCCGGTTGCTTTGAGCCTGGAGGAATTGATACCATCAAACACTTCCATGTCTCACTTATATTCCATCCTCATTAGAACGGTGTTGGTGATCTCTACTTTACTCGTGGCCCTCTCCGTCCCCTTCTTTGGTAAGTTATCCCATTACGTATCGACACATTTTTATAATTTTGTTCTTATTGGTTTTCATTGTTGGAATACATCATCTCATGTACACCATTCACAATCTTTTAATTCTTTCACAGGTCTGGTGATGTCGCTAATTGGATCTTTACTGACAATGCTTGTGGTAAGTTCTTATTTATCATGTCAAATGTTTATGTTTCCTGCTTTGCCCGTCCAAGAACTAACTAAAAGATCATGCGCATTATGTTTAGTATTAACACATCGAATGACCATAAAAACTAACGCTAGTCTTGTTGTTCCAGTCCTTGATATTTCCTTGTGCTTGCTTTTTGCGGATCGTTAGGGGAAACGTAACTCGCCTTCAGGTATCACATATAGCTCTCCTCAACTTTAACATGTTGTAAAATGGAACATGCTATATCATATGTTGAACTTCAAGGGTAGTCCACCAGTTTTATGGTCATTTTCTTTTGTTCTTCATTTTCATTTGTGGTAAATGGGAACCCACAAAATAGAAATGAGAAATCAAAATAAATTGACCAAAGAAATGGAGCCCAAGTGTAAGTAACAAAGTTCGAACTATTCCATCATTGCATATTTCCAAGGGAATGATGCATTGCTAGTAGTAGAGTCCTACATTGGCTAACTTGGACCTTTCTACTTCAATACATATTAGAACCTCCCTTCTCTAAAGAGCTCTTTTGGAAAGTAATATGGGTTCCACATATCTCACGTGGTATCATAGTGAGGGTCTCCCATCTAAGGCACGTATACCGAAGGGACTTGACACTCTGGGATTATAATCCTATATTTATTACATATCTTTTTCATTTTAGTTATAGTTAAACTAACCATTGCTCTTAGGACATCTATGCCCGTCTAGCCTCAGTTGGAGGGGGAGTGTTAAAGTCTCTAGACTTGTGCCTTTCTACTTCAACATGTGTTGAAACCTCTCATATCCTCAAGAGCTATTTTGAAGAGTAATTTGATGAGTTCCACATATCTCACAATCCACACCCCAAGAAAGCATTATTTGTGAAAGTATGTGTGATACCATCTCTTGTTTTTCTCTTACTCATCCATTTTTTTTGTTTTGGTTGGTAGGGAACGCTCTGCGTATTAATCATTACAATCGGCTTCGTCTCATTAGCGTTTGGAACCTACACAGCCTTGTCTGAAATCATTCAGCAGCTATGATCATGTTTTGGTACTTAAATTCAAACTTGTATGACATTTTCTCGACAAGTTATTGAATTAGACTGTGAACTAGAGTATGGGGTACTTCAGAATGCTACTACTTGGTTGAATTGGATCTATACACGATAGTTGTATAAAAATTCAATGAAAAATATCCAAGACGCCTATCTTAAATCATAGTTTTTCATCCAAGATAGCTATATCACATCAAGATTGAAATAAAATCAGACCAAACCAAACGTCCTCAGTATATCCCACTAAGTAGGATCTGGAGGTAAGATTTAAGGGCCGTTTAGCAAACGGTTACCTGGGTAAGCGCTTACCAGGTCACATTACCTTATTGGATGAATATGGCAAGGACCAAAAATCATACACAGTAAATGTTAAGGCAAAACCGAGAGTCTTACCCGGTAAGTGAGGGGGAAGACTTACCACGGTTAGCGCTTACCGGGAAAATTGTTGCATACGATACCTTTTTGATGGACTAAAATCTTACCTGGTAAATAAGCGACAGTGTTGAACTTTACCGGTAAGTGGTATAGTTGTGAAAAGCGCACCTGAGGCGCGCCTAGGCGCTGAGGCGCAAGGCTTTGGGCTTTTTAGAAGTCAAGGCGAGGCACATTGCAGAGGCGCACCAAGGCGCTGAGGCGCAGTTTGGGCTTAGGCACGCTTCACGAATATTGATTTTTTTTAAATCACTTGCTTTGCCTCTTAGAATTCTATAGAAAAAACTTAATAATCAAGTCAACTATAATATTAATGATGCCTTTTAAGTTTTAACCTCCTAGACTTCTACAAAAAGGAGTTATGAGGCAAGTGATAAGTCTATATGATCTATTCCATTCTTATCTCCTATAAAAAGAGTAACTAGATAATTCTCCCTATAAATACAATCCACATCTATTCTTCTCCCTCAAGTCTTTAAGCCCTATAAATACAACTCATATCTCATTCTTCTCTCTCATGGCTTTAAGCCCAAAACCTCTTTCTCACGTCTGGTTGCTGACTTGTTGCATTGGAGGCTTGTATTTTCTGCATTGGAGGCTTGTACCTGTTGCTAGTTGCTACATGCAAGTATGTTTTTACTATTTTTACTTTTAAGTTTTGATTCTAAATTTTTTTGCTTGTAACTTGTAAGTAGATAGTCACAACCACACACACAGGCACAGTTACACACTTTTATCTAGATATGTTTGATATTCATATTACTACCTTTTTGAAATTGAAATTGAACTATGCTTTATATAATGGTACTTGAGTTGATATTTCTAATTTTTATATGATGGTATTTGAGTTGTGTATTACTATGTATGTATGTATGTACGTATTTATGTGTGTGTGTATATATATATATATTATTTTATAATTCAATGCGCCTGCGCCTCGCGCCTAGGCCCCAGGACCCCTTTGCGCCTAAGAGTGCCTTCCTTGCGCCTTTAACAAACTATGAAGTGGTTACCTAGATAAGCGTTTGGTAACCGGACCCTTACACAGGCCCCGATGGTTAGCGAGGACGCTTCTGTTCATGAATCTCGTTAAATTACGTATATTGATAATTCAGTGAAAGCAATTTTAATCTTGTCACTTTAAGCTTGAATTTTTGTCATGTGGAATTCTATGTGTTTAAAACTCAGGTTTCTATTCTAGAGGCTCTTATTTCAGAGTGTATGGTAACTCCTCAATTTTTGTGGTAATTGATCACAAGTAGAGATTCTATGTGGCAAAATCAATTATGAATTGATGTCCTTAAAGAAAAAGTGCAACCCTATAATCAATAATTCTACAAGAGCTAAATAAATAATTGAAACTTGAAAGATAATAGGGTAAACTAGTGATGCATTCAAAAAGCAAGACACAAGCTAGAAAGTTGTATCCACGGCTTTTTCGACGATTTAGAACCAACTTAACCCATAAAAAGAACCAAATTTCGCATCGAACTTGGAACAAGCATTCCCTTCACTAATCAATCAAACATCATATGAGAATAAAAGCTGCGAAAAACATACATTACCAACGCGACTAAACCATCGCTCTCCTTTGCGAAACCTTAGCTTTCTCCGCATCTATGATCGATTCCATCTTCTTAACACAACTCTCCAACTTCCCTTCAGCATTCACAACCACATAATCAAAATTCTTCATCTGCTTCAACTCCTCTCTAGCCGTGGCAACCCTCACCAGCAACGCCTCCTTACTCTCCGTTTTCCGATCGATCAACCTCATCACCAACTCGCTCTCGCTCTCCGCCACAAGAAACACGAAAACCGCAGAATCCCCAAGAATCCTTCTCAATGTAGCTGCACCCTGTATATCTACCCTCAACACAATATCATACCCTTTTGCCATATAATCCCTAATCTGTTGTTTTGGTATCCCTTTGTAATCCCCATACACCAATGCATACTCCAAAAGCTCATCATTTTCCACCATCCCTAAAAACTCTTGTTTACTCATGAAAAAATAATCTTTTCCATTAACTTCACCTGCCCTCATTGGCCTGCTTGTGGCTGTCACAACAAAGTGAATGCTTTCTCTAACTTCTCTCAGTCTTTTTATCAAACAGTCTTTGCCCACACCACTAGGCCCACTAATCACTATGATCAAAGGCCTTGGGTTTGGAGCCAATGGCTCGGAACTGAAAGATGAACCCACGGATGATTCAAGGGCGCGGTACAACTCGTTCCGGTCGGCGGTTTCCACCGACGGAATTGGGACGGCGGCGGGTCGCCGGGATTCGCCCATACTGGAAATTGACTTGGGGGCTTGGGAAGTTGGGAATTGGTTGATTAGGAGGAGAGGATTTGTGGGTTTTTTGGTGAGAAGAAGAGGGTTGAGATTGAGATAGGAGATGGAGGCACAAAATCTTCGAGTTAGCATCGAATTAAAAGGGGGTTTTATATCGGAATTTAGGGTTTGTTGGAAATTTGTAGGATGTTGGATTGTTGTTGTCGGTGAAGCTGTGGGCGGAGAGAGACGACGGCGAAACGGGGGGCTGTCGAGAAACAAACTGTGCAATCGGAGGGTAACCTTGGATGGTGACTTCGGTTTACATTTTGACAAACGCATGAAACATTCTTTTATTCGAGAGTAAATTACATTTTTAGACCTTGTGGTTTGTTAAAAATTATGAATTTTGTTTTCGTGGTTTTGAAATTTTGGTTTTCGTCCCTATAGTTTACAACACATTTTTATTTTTGTTTGTGAGGTTAATTACTACTTTTGAGTATGAGGGACTAAAATAGAAAAGAATTATAAACGATAGGGACGAAGAAAACAATCAAGTTTAAACCACAAGAATGAAAATAGAAATGAGTTGTAAACCATATGGACGAAAACCGAAATTTCAAAACCACAGGGACAAAATCCGCAAAAAAATGTAATTTACTCTTTATTTAATTTTTATTTTTTTAAGAATATGTTTTAAAAATCCATTGTTTAAAAATGTCTACTTAAAAGTCTATAATGTGATATAGTATTTATTTGTAAGAAACTCGGATCAGTGAGTGAGAAACTCGGATCTCTCTTGAGTCCGTGCATACTTTGGCTCAGTTTATACAAGGAACGTAGATCACTCAATGAGAAACCGTTTTGCAAGTCGCTATTTGAAAGATCGTCTTAGTCAATGTATACTTCTTCATTCTAACTCTTGTTCGCGCCACATTGCTTGTGCTACCCGTCAAACCACTAGTTGCGCTCTTTCTAGTTGGATTATCACACTTGATTCATCTCGTAGCAAACCCTGTATTCCATTAGCATACAAAACATATCGAAATTGACTGTCATTTTGTTCAAAAATGTCATTATTGATGATTAACCGCACCTCCTATGTTACCACTTTTACACAGTTTCGCGGATTATTTTACAAAAGCTCGGGCAAAATTTCAATTTGATACATAAACATGTTACATTTCCATTCTACACAATAAAGTTGTGATATTAATTTAAGAGCAGTAACGTTATATCTTATAAGCCACACTTGTTTTCCTTAATTAGTTGTCACAAGCTTAGGACCCCATGTCAAACAAACCAACCATTTGTTCTCTCCAATTATAGGATCTACAAGCCTTCTCTTCAACCCCTCCCTTATCGACTTCTCGCAGCCGTTACCGTTCGATGTCATGACCGGCTCAAACGGCGGCAACGGTTTCCCGTGGCTCTCCATTTCCGCTTCAACAATCTGGTTCACCATTTCCAACACTTGGCTCATTTTCGGCCTCATTCTCGGTTGTCTAAGCAAGCACTTGTTAGCCACGGCAGCTAGCTTTTGCGCGGACTTGAGGGAATAGTTCCCAGCTAACCGAGGGTCCAAAATCAGTTGAAATTTCCGCAAGTCGTTAGAGATGTGTGGTCTTACCCAATCCAATAGCTTTTGCTCGTTTTTTGGCTTGTTAAGATCCAACGGCCTCCTACCCGTGATGAGTTCATATAGAAAGACTCCATAGCTCCATACGTCACTCTTGGATGTGAGTCGTCCTGTCTGAACGTACTCTGGAGCTGCGTACCCGATTGTTCCAACTACCTGTTTCGATCAAGAATTATATATCCGCTTTTAAAAATATATGCAAGAAGGGACATTAGGGTCATTCCACAAGATAATAAAGCAAAGTAACCGGTGCGTATGAGTATTTGTTGTATGTAAATATTATATACTTTAAAAAAAACAGCAAAGTAACGTACTGCTGTTGAGACATGGCTTAGCCCTTCTGAAGGGCCAAGCCTAGCCAATCCGAAATCTGAAAGCTTTGCGTTCCAGTTCTCATCCAACAAAATGTTCGAAGACTTGAAATCTCTAAAGATTATCTGCGCCATAACAAGATGTTTCAACCATCTAATCTCGTAATCAAAATGTCAGTTTAGTTTGCTTTCGTGTTTTTAGGGGTACCTGAAATTCCATTTCTTCGTGGAGGTACGCTAATCCTCGAGCAGCATCCTGTGCAATTTTTAGTCGTGTAGACCATGGAAGAGGTGTCCGTACTCTACTAGATAAATGATCTTGAACGCTCTTATTTGGCATATATTCGTACACCAGAAGACGTTGGATCCCCCTTTCATCGTCTTCAGCACAATAACCGACAAGTTTGACCAGGTTCGGATGGTCAACAAACCCAAGAACGTTCACTTCCGTGACCCATTCCTTGTGGCCCTGAGACACAATTAAAATGTGAACTTTAGGACATGCTTGAAGAACATCTTAGGTCACTAGTTCTAGTCTTGCCACTAGGGATTTTCCTGACTGTTATCTTTTTTTCTTCAGGCCCCAATGGGATTAGTTAAGGTGTGCGCAAGCTGACCTGGACACTGGGAGATACAAGAAAAGTAAATGCTAAAAGTTATGTAGACTTCAATCTTTTTCGAAAGAACTAACCTGCAATCCTCTTCTACCGAGCTGTTTGACAGCAATATCCATCTTTTTACTCGAACCATCTGCATTTCGTATCACAGCCCGATACACGCATCCAAAACCGCCTTCTCCAAGCATGAGGGCACGGCTAAAGTTTCTTGTGGCTGTTTTCAGCTCGGCAAATGTGAATACCCTGATATTATTATTACTATTACTACTCGGCCTTTGAGTCAAGCTTGCGAACGAAATCCTAGTAGAGGACTCAGTGCTAACATCAGAGACGTCGATTGAAGTAAATTCGGAGCCTGATTTCCGCTCATATTGACCATTTGACACGGAGGGAGATGAACGGGCGGAGGTAGACTTTGTGTTCTTCGATTCATTGCTTTTGTCTCCATGGGAGAAGGAGAAACATCTCATGCCCTTCATTGCCTGAAAATGATGGTTGGTTCAGCAAGATTTCGCAGCCACAAAAGTGCGGAAAACAAGAAAGTTATTAACGTTTTAAATCATCGTGTTCGCTTTTGAATTGTAAACGAAATTTTGCAAGAATGATAGTTTGTTTGCAACAAAGTGTCAAGTACCATGATTGCCTTCAAAGTCGATTAACTCTAAAGAGAAAATCACTTATTTCAGCAAAACTTAACATTATTTTAGCAAAAGGTTGATTACGAGGCCTACATGTAAGAGATGTTTCAGAGTTGACTCAACTGTTGAAACTAACAGAGGGGTTCAAGCCCGTCTCCTGCAAGAGTCGAACTTAAACCTGTTGTGTATTTAAACAAATTCATTCCGCCCCTTTGCCAACTAAACTACACGTACGAACGCACAAAAATGCAAAGTTTTTTGTTTTAATATTTTCTTAAGAATGTTATGTGCCCCTTAAAGATCATGAAAAAGTTAATAAGCAAAGTAATGCAATGATTAGGAATAAGTGTTAATACTACTTAGAGATGAAGTTAAAGCAAAGAATCTTTGACAGGGTGGCAACAATATCTCACAAGAGCACTTGTTTAATATTCTATTCAAAAAATAATATCTGATTTTTTAATGTTAAAAAATAATGAATCGTGGTTTCCATTTTATGAGACTTTTGGTTGTCAATGAATCATGCCATCTATCCCCCATCTAGTCTAGATTATAATTCAAGTGTTTGATTAGTTCAATATCTAAATTATCTTATATATAAGCAAAATAAAAAGAAATATTGTTAAGTTTGATTCAATAAAATCATGACGTCTTTTGTGTATGTAATTTAGGTCCTTTGGCTGTTGACTAAACCCATCAATTAATGTTAATCTATGATCTTATTTTTTAACAATAATAATGACTAGTAGCAGAGACCCGTTCAACTGATTTTTTGTAAGTGCAATTTTTTTGTATGAAAGGTGCAGACGATAAAGGTGCTCCTAGATATTAAAAAATACAAAAAACATTAACCACAAAAAAGTCGTTCAAAATCAACTTTAAAAAAAATATAGTAGAATTCGGCTAAAAACACGTCAAACTACTTTACGTAGCTTTGATTCACCTTCGTTGGATAATAATCCAAAAAAATATTATGACAATTTTCATGAATAAGGCAAAAACAAATAATTTACGTCTTTTATTTCACTCTGACCAGCAATCGAAGAACTAAGAATTTTCTTCCAGATCCGAATTTAATCTCAAACATCATAAAAAGATATCAAAATCGAGATTGAAAATGTGAAGAGGAAAATCGAAATAAATATATATATGAAGAAAAAAAATAGAAATCGTAATCAAAATTAAGAAATCATGGAGAATCCCAAATTAGGATCATGAGATTAACAAAAACCTATCTACAATTTTGGAAGAGCACAACCAATTTGTAGTAAAAACAGTAAATCCACGCCTAGTAAACAACGTGACTAACAATCAACGAATGATTTGATTTCATTGTAATAAGAATAAGAAATAGGAGAGAAAATACCTGTCGTAATCTGTGTTGAAGATGAGGATGAAATCCTAGAACTACAACAAATTCATATTGAGAAGATTTAAGTGAATTTCGAAGGAAATGGAGAGAAGATAGAAATGGGGGAAGTGAATATAGCTTACCAAACATATGTCTAAAAAATACTCCACATAGAGATGAAGATGAATGTATATATGGAGGTGAAGATGAGGAGGGAAAGTCTTTGAAAGCGAGATTGAACGGAAGAGGACACTCGACACATGTTCAAATGGCACGTACTCTTCCTCCTCCATCCTAAAAAAATATTATATATACAGTAGTTGGGTTTGCTGATAATGAAAGTTATATATATATATATATATATATATATATATATATATATATATATATATATATATATATTTGTGTGTGTGGAGGTTGAAACAAAAACCTTTATTTTACGAAGTCACGAGAACACCCTTACCACATATACTAATACACGTGAAGGGACCTGTTAGTGTGCGACTTGGACTTTGGTTGCGTCAAAGGTTGTTTGCGTCTATGAATTTAATATCACATGTGATTCACTATAGTGTCCTTGCGTTTTCGTAAAATAGGTAATGGTTCAAACGAAAGACATTCATTTTACAAAAACATGAGAACACCTTTGGACTATAGTCAATCAAATGTGATACTAAATCATAGACACGGGCGGCCTTTGGCACTACCTAGGTTGTTGGTGAAGTTGCCATCGCACCACCATGTTCCCTTAATGTGTATTATCACATGTGATAACGTGTTCTTGCATTTTTCATAAAATGAATGTGTTCTCATTTGAACCTCAACCTACCCCTCTCTCTCTCTCTATATATATATATATATATACATATATATATATATATATATATATATATATATATATATATATATTTATAGTTGGTAATAAGGGCCTTGTTTGAGAACTCCACAAATTGTGTGATCTATCTTAAACCACCAATTTAAGATAATCAATGCATTTTTTTTTGAAAAATTCAATTTCCATATATATATATAGGTGAAGAATCGTGTGAGAAGTTAAGTTAACGGTGAGAAACGTGAGAAGTGGATTTGAATCGTTGATCTCTTTTAATCTCAAGCACTTCCATTAATTGCGGCTTAGAAGAAAATTGATCTGGTGCATCTTATCTCGGTACATCTCATTCTAATGTGCGTCCATTTTTCATCCAACGGTTGATAACCACTTCTCACGTTTTTCACCGTTAACTCAACTTCTCACCAGAATTCAACCATACATATATATATATATATATATATATATATATATATATATATATATATATATATATATATATATCCTCTACTCTACTCTCTCATGTAACATACACGCATATGATACACATATTAATGATTAAACATGTACACATTGTGAACACATTGAAAACTATCTTAAAAAAATTAATTCTAAGGTGTTCACAAGTTGTATGTTTATAACTTTATATTTAGTTTTGTTGTTTTAGTTGGTGTTCACAAGCTATATCAAATCTCGTAAATTTACGGTGTGTTTACAAATTATAATAGTATTTCTAAGAAGGTATTCATAATGTGTTTTACAAATTATAACAGTATTTCTAAAAAAATGTTCATAATGTATTTACATTGTATGTAAGAGAGGACAGAGAAGAGAGGAGAGATAAGGTTATTTCAATTAAATTAGATTTTATTTTTCAACTAATTTTTTGTTGTGTGAATTAAATCTTACAGATTTCACGAATTATAAAAATTTTAAAAGAATGCCACCCGTTGGTGATAAACGTTAACAATCAATGTAATTGTGACGTGCATAAGCTAACTTGAAACCTGCAATCACCATACACCGAGGGTCAAGGGTTTGCACTTTATTACCGGGGTCTAGAGGAAGTGCCCTTATAATGGTTGACATTGAGATTAATGATTTTGGTATGTCTTAATTGTTAAGGCACTAAAGGGGTTATCAATGGCAATGATCAGCATGATTATCAGATCGACATGTTTAGTGTGTCCCTTTAGTAACAAGCGTCTTTAGCGACACTGATTAAGGAGTGATTTCACTCATGATGATAATAAATAACTAGTATAATATTGATTTGATCTGAAGCAACCATTTTGTTGGTAGTTATTTGGTAACTGGTTTAACACTAAAATAACTACCTTCATGACAAAAATAACTGTGGATTAACCTATAATTTTAGAAGATATTTTCAATAAAAAAAACTTACATATGAAACATAAAAGGATCTTTATGTCATTTTTGCCTAGAACTCAAAGTGGGAATTTAAAATATCCCAAAGTGAAGTTCATGAAACCCAAGGTTATAAAAAGAGTTAAAATATCATTTCTGAAAAATGATTCATACACGATTTATTATTTAATCTAAGGTGTCGTTTGTTTTTTAAGAGGTCTAAAGTTTGAAGTCTTATTTTAGTTATGATTAATAAGAGGTAATGTGTAAAACGGTCTGAACGATTCAGACTTAAGAGTCATTATAAGAGTTTTTTTAAAAAACAAACAACCCTTAAATGTAATTCGATTGGTACATCACCTAAACTCAGATTTTTGACATGTAAATCTGTACATATTTTATTTTAGAAAAATATGTTGTGATATTTTTATTGAGTTGGTTTATATAGTTATTTTATCTTCAAGATTATCTGGAAAATGTAATATTTGCTTTTCATGTTTATAAATTTTCAATCATAACTTAGTTTTTTGATTGTTAGTAAAAAATTACAAGACATTAATATGAAGATCTTATTTCTTACCTACTAGATCGATTGAAAGAAGCCTATTTTTAACTTATATTTTGTTTTAAAAAACATATGTTAGACATTTGATTAAATCAATTGATAAGCATTTCTCATTAAAAGGCCTTTTAATTTGGGGATCAATAAAAAAATTATATATAGCTATTAAATAGGTTCAGGAGAAAACCTTAAAAAAACGAAAAACTGATGAACACCCTGATAGTCTTTCATCTGGATGGTATACACTTATGCATACAAGTAATTTGTAACATGCATACGTGCATATGCACAAATGCATTATGCACGCATGCATAAAAACCAAAAAACAACTTAATTTACTTGTATTTGCATATCATCTAGATGAAGGGTTACCAAGGTGTTCCTCCGTTTTCCATTTTTTTGAGGTTTTCCCTTAAACCTCCTCAAATTATGTATATATCAAATTTAATATTACATTTATTTTAAAAACATATAAAATATTTTTAATTATTTAATAAACTAGAAGCGTATTCGCACAATGCAGCGAGATACATCATGATTTTAATGTTTCATTTTATTTTTTTGTTCATTTACATTACGATTTTGGATAGTTTTGAGAAAGTGATAATGTTTTTTTATAAATTTGTTTAATTTAAGCTTAATAATATAATGATTTTTATATAAAAAAATTAAGTATTTTGTTAGAATTCAATGATTATCTTATATACTTTAATTTAATGACATCTAGAAAAAAATAACCAATTAAATATTTAATAATATAATTAAAACAAATTTATAGTAATATAATATATTAATTAATAGTGATACATGGAAAGATCTGCATAAAAGGAAGGTCCTGCACATAACAAATTGGTGGGTGTTAGAAGCCTCCAGTGGTAATATGTATCTTGTGCTTTGATACTTGTAAATTAAGATATTTTTAAAATTTTGCATAAAATGATGATACCTTGTGTCTAATAATTTGTATTTAAGAGTTTTTTATCCGTGTTTTATAATATAGTATAGATATAGATAATTACAAAATGGTCACTTTATTGAATCATTGTATTCGGTTTCTTGTAACGTTGAATATTTTGAAAGAATAACAATGATATAAATAAATCATATTATCAATCCATGTCCAAACAAAATTCATTAATTAATACAAATTTCTACTTTTCCTTTTTTCCCCGTATTTTCACAAAATAATAGTAGCTGATAGTATATATATTTATATATATATATAGAGAGAGAGAGAGGGGAATGAAAGTTCAAATGAGAACGCTAATCATTTAATAGCAAAGTCACGTAAATCATATATATGATTTTATACGTTAATCATATATAATTTTGTATATACTCGATTGTTCTCGTGTTTTCCTAAATATATATTGTTCTCGTATGAACTCACATATCTCTCTCTCTCTCTCTCTATATATATATATATATATATATATATATATATACATATATATAGTTAAGTATAAAGGAGAAGGCGGTCAATTTGCGAGAAAATGAGAAATTCGAAAATCACATATGATTACATAGTTAAATCACATGTAATATAACACGTCCAAAAGTGACGTGTATGACTTGGTCAATGCAAAAAGGTCGCGGGAAAAGTCAGGCTAGCTCTATGGCTAGTTAATGCAACATGTTTATATCACATGCTGACTTGAAACTTCACGTCTTATCGCAAATTGGCCACATTCTCGTTTGAACATATATATTGTGTGGAGGTTCATATGAGAACTTGTTCATTTTACGAAAACACGATATTACTCTCATCACATGTGATAAAACATGTGAGAGGAACTGGTGGTCTGCAACAAACTTAGCCTGCGACTTAGAGAGCAATATCACATATGATGAACTACTCTATCACATGTAATTAGAGGTGCTCAAAAACCCGATCAACCCAACCCAACTCAACGCAAAATAACTCAAATCGAAGCAACCCGATGTCTAATTGAGTTGTAAAATCTTCAAACCGTAGGTATTGGGTTGATATCGAGTTACTTTTATTTGAACCCAACTCAACCCGATGAACCCGATCCTTTTATTTTGTGGATTTAATATGATTATTAAGATTCTATTAATATGTAAATTAGACAATTACACTATTGCGTACCTTCTTTATTTACATATATTTTCAATATATTATTCATCTCTATATAACTCCTTTGTATATATGTTTAATAAATAAACACACACACACACACACACACATATATATATATATGCAAACTAAAAAATTAACTAAATGTGATATATTTAAGATTTAAGAAGTATGAATAAGTTGTACCAAATGATTGATGATGACACGACCAACCTCAAGGCTAAGAAAGCGAAAGCATCAGGATTGGAGACGTCTAAAACGATTGTTGTTGATTGACATATTATCATTTGGTTTAAATATTTTTATATGTAATATTGTAATATTTTTAATGAACTTACATACTCTCATGAATTATCGGTCATTCGGTTGTATTTCAAAGAAATGTTTTCTTTATGTTTATATTTCTAAATTTGATTTCATCTTGTTTAAACACAACCCGATCAACCCGAACGGTTTGGGTTGGGTTGGGTTGTGTTGTAAAATTTTTAAACCGCCTATATTGGGTTGATTTGTTAAAAAGTCTTCAACCCGATCAACCCAACCCGTGAACACCCCTACATGTAATTGACTATGGTAAAAAAATGTTATTGGGTTTTCATAACATAAAGATGCTCTTGTTTAAACACTTATATGGGTTTGGGTTCGCGTGAACAGTTGAGGTTAACGTGAGAAATGATTATCAACCGTTTGATGAAAAATGAACGCATATTAGAATAAGATGCACCGAGATAAGATGTACTGAGATGCATCGGATCAATTTCCTTCTAATTAAGGCGCAATTCATGAGAGGACATGAGATTAAAAATGATCAACGATTCAGATTTATTTCTCACGTTTATCACGTTAACCTCAACTTCTCACACGATTCTTCGCATATATATATATATATATATATATATATATATATATATAATTCACTTTTTTTCCACCTAAAAACACAATCAGTTAACAAATATACCCATGATTTACAAATAAATACTTATTTTACTCTTTACTAAAAATATATTGAAAATTGTGTACAATTTTCATATGTTAAGTTTTTAATTATATTGAAAAATAATATGTAATATAAATTAAAAAAAATTGTTTATCATCCGTTTTTAGGGCCCGGAGACTTTAGGGGATTGTAGTTGAAATTTGGCACGCCCACAAGCAACGGGGCTAAACATGTAGCACCCACGTCTCTCAGTTATTTAATGATTCAAATTGAAATATTCTTCAAATGTCAATTTTTGCAATATTCACACAAATAGTCAACCCTCAATAACCATATTTATGACTTCCATTTTATATGATGACAGATGGAGTTTTTAGATTGGGTTTTGGGTATACTTCAAAGGGAAAGTTGAGCTTCTCTACTCAAAAGAGGCCACCTGTATTAAAGGTATAATGTTTATTATTAAAAACGTAAAAAAAATCAGATATTATAGATACATATTTAGGTTAAAGATAATGATTGGATACCATTTGGTGTGAATGAGTACAACATGGTCGCAAAGTAAATAAAGATGCAAACTTTATGTTAAACGATATAATATGTGTTTTTAACCAATAATCGAATGTAAAATGAAATGAATCGAAATAAAGATAAACAAACGGAATATGTAGAACACAATTAAAGAAAGCAAAGTAATATACACTCGTGAATTAACATGGTCATACTATCGGTTTCATAGTGTATGTCCACACACAAAAGGAAGTAGTGTTATTGATGGAGAATATCAGAAAATGAAGAATATGTTACAAACTAATACAATTTGTGATTAAAAATTGTCAAGGATAATCTCACATGTACTAAGGGGTTTTCCTCTTTAAAAATTGTGATTCACAAATGGGAACCAAATTGGTGTACTTATACTAAGCATATCCAAGAAACCTAACTCAATCCAAAAGCTAGAATTGCTATTTTTTTTAGATTTTATCACTTTGGCACGGTCATGCTTGATTACAGGGTATAACCTTGTCAAAATTCCCAAAACTCATTGTTTTCTCCATGGATTAGAAACATATGTCTACCATGAAAAAATGCTTCACATATATCCGCAGGAGGCCTCACAAACGTAGGGTGGTAGACCTACCTTTGATACTCGGGTTATTGGTAGAGCTCAGCCTCCCAGGAGCATTAGGCTTCTTCCTAGCCAGAGGGAGTTGAAATTGGAGAATCAACCATCACATTCAAAAGTTAAAAGTGTATAAAGGTTCTAAATAGCGTGAGACATTACATTAAGGTCAAAGCTCAAGCCTTAGGAGTCATAGTGAGGCCACAATGTTTCTTAACGTGTGACTTATGACAATAAATACGTATTACATATATAATTATATATATATATATACACACATACACATATATTTTATACTAATACTCAATGAGTCAATGATATGAACAATTTAAATTTGATTATATACCAAAAACTAACAAGTAAGTCATTAAAAAGGTAAAAATAAAATTAAAATAACGCTATACAAAACCCCCCCTTAGGTTATACCGTGCCATATGCTTAATGTGGTGTTAGAGACGAGAGTTGAGTCACGACGTGCCACGGTGGCTGCCACGACAAGCGTTTTACAACACTGGATGTGTGTGTGTGTGTATATATATATACATATATATATATATATATATATATAGAGAGAGAGAGAGAGAGATGAGCGATCAAATGCAAACCACATCTATTTGTACAAACTTACAAACTAATCTCAGTCGTCCATCTAGTCTAATGAATATCTAATTTTATTTTGTTTCCTTAACCATGATCATAATAAATGAACTTTATTCTCTTCCATATATATCTCAATCGTATTTAATAAATCATGATTATTATTACCATAAGTATCTCAATTATTTCCTAATATAATGGTTTGTATGGTTTGTACAAATGTCTTGGTTTGCACTATAACACATCCCTACATATATATATATATATATATATATATATATATATATATATATATATATATATATATAGGGCCTTTCATGGGAGACCCTAGTATTTCGTGGTAACTGTGAGATCCAATTTCATCCATCCATTTAATTAATCAATGGTCTAAAATACCTAATATAAAATAATATTAAAAAATTGATTTTATGCCACTAAATAAGGAAAAAAGGGTAAACTTGTCAAATAACATTACAATTTGTCTTTATCTGATTTAGGCGGCAAACGATAATTTAGGAAGGGGTAATTTGTCATTATTTTGTGTGTTACATATTATATCACGAAATTGTTTTGATTACATTGTGTATCACGTCTACCTATTTGGGTACTTTGATTGCATATTGTATCACGTCTACCTATTTGGGTACTTTGATATGGAGGACAATAATGAAGGAGGTAAGTTTGTGTGTTACATATTGTATCACGTCTACCTATTTGGGTATCATGAAATTGTTTTGATTACATTATGAATACAAATTCAAAAAACATCATCCAATGGAATTGTTTTAGTTGTAACATATCACCATGTATAACCCGGTGTACCACAGACTATCACAAATCATATTTGCAAACACAACTGCAGTATCCCATAAGTTTCACAATGTATCACAATGTGTGACTCTGTGATACATCTATTTTCTACACATATCATATCACCTATAGTTTCATCGTTCACCTTGTTGGAATACGGGAGATAGCACCCATCGTTTTCACCTTGTTGTATTCCAATTCATTGGGACTAACGTACGAAGATCGATCGGAATCTATAGAATTTTCATTATCCATTGAATGAAATATAACGAGATTAATAAAGAATAACTATAATTGCAGGCTAATGTAAAAAAAAACAATGGCAACCATGGAAGGGATGAAACGATATGAATAAATAAGAAATAGAATTGAAATCTATTGTTAAAAAAACTCAACGTCAACGATGGAAGGGATGAAACGAGATGAATCAATAAGAAATCGAATTGCAGAATACTGTTAACAAAACCCAATGACAACGATGGAAGGGATAATGCAGTCGATAATATGTTTAAATTTCCAGACGACCAAATCAAATAATCAAAATAAGAATATCTAATCATTAGTTGGTTGAGATAAATAAGGATAGAAAATATTTGGTTTATCCTTGATTGAAAATTGTCTGTTACAATTTTGATTTTAATATTAAGTAATTTAGTAAATGACTACAATATCCTTCATTATTTATAAAAAAAATAGATGGATGACTGAGGTTGGATCTCACAGTTACCACAATCTAATAGGGTCTCCATTGATTAGCCCTATATATATATATATATATATATAGGGTGCGTTTCTTTTGCAAACCAAACAATTTGTACAAACTATGCAAACCAATATTAGCCGTTCATCAAGTCTAATGAATATATGATTTTATTATGTTTCCTAATTTAAAATTATGATTATAATGAATAAACATAACATTTTTCATATATATCACAATCATTATTAATGAATCATAATCATTATCCATAAATATATCTATTGTTTCCTAATATAGTGGTTTGCATAGTTTGTACAAATTACTTGGTTTGCAAAAGAAACGCATCATATATATATATATATATATATATATATATATATATATATATATATATTATACTTCAAAGAAAAATAACTTAGGTTTTTTTACACTTTTTGTTTCCAATCACATTTTTTGAATTTTAGTGTCAATTGGAGTGTTAAAAAAATGTGATGCCAAGCAACGAAGAGTCAAAACCTAAAGTTAAGCCTATCACCGACTCCCATGAGGCCTCTCACAAAGGCCCCATAGCATATTTGTGGCAGGCATCCTTTTTTGATCCATGGAGAAAACAATGATTTTTGGTATGTTGTTGAACGACCTTCCAAACGAATACTCATTTAAGTAAGGATTAGATAGACAAAAGATAAAGTGTAAATTTGTTTAAATGTATGAGAACTAAAATTGTGGGACTAAGATATATTGATTGATTCTACAATGCTTTCAAGCGGCATCCGGACTAGAGATCAATATTGGGAAGAGCAAACTTTATGGAGTGGGAGCCGAAGGTGAAGAAATTAAAACGTGGGCGTCAAGTTTAGGATGTGGGTATGGGGAGTTACCATTTAACTATCTTGGTCTCCCGGTGGGAAAAGCTATGAACAAAGTAGTTAATTGGACGGAGGTCATAAAAAAGGTGAAGAATAAATTGGCGAATTGGAAGGCTAAATTGATTTCAAAGGCGGTCGGTTAACTTTGGTCCAATCGGTTATAGGTAGTCTCCCTTTGTACCTTTTCTCACTTTTTCGTGCCCCGTGTGGTGTGATTCGTGATATTGAGAGTGTGAGGTGTTGTTTCTTTTGGGGAGGGGGGAACAGTTCAAATCATAAGAAGGGGGTGACGTGGGTAAAATGGGAGAGGGTGATGAGGAACTTAAATAGGGGTGGGTTAAGTGTGGGAAGCTTGCAAACTCTAAATTGAGGGTTGTTAGGAAAATGGTGGTGGAGGTTCGCTACCGAAAAGGATACGTTGTGGGTAAGGGTGATCTAAAGCTTGTACGGGAGGGAGGGAGGGTTCGGGAATGATGGACCGGCGGTTAGGGGGTCGATCGGTGTGAGGAAATATAATTAGAATAGGGAAGGAAGTAGGTAGGTTGGGGATTAATCTTGAGAGTTTATTCAAGAAAGAAGTGGGGAGAGGGGACGAGACGAGGTTTTGGAAGGAACGATGGTTGGGAAACGAGGTGTTCGGTGAGAGATTTAAGAGGCTTTACCATCTTGAAACTAGGAAGGAGGATCTAATAACCGAAAAGGGAGCTTGGGTCGGAGGGAATTGGAAGTGGGTGTGGAGTTGGAGAAAGGCTCCGAGAGGTAGGGAGGTAGGGGAATTAGAAGAATTGATGAATCTCCTTCATCCTTGGTCACCGAGGGTAGAGGTAAAGGATCACATCAAGTGGATGGGGGGGAGGAGAGGGGGATGGGACTTTTTCGGTTCACGAGCTAAAGGCGTTAATGGATGAGAAAGTGGCGGAGATAGGGGAACAATTCGAAGTCACACAATGGTCGAGGGCGATTCCGAAGAAAGTATGTGTGCTTTTTTGGAAAGCAAAATTAGGTAGGCTACCATGTAGGGAGGTGTTAGGCAAGATGGGCGTAGAACTAGACTCGGTGTTATGTCCCCAATGCGGCAAAGAAGTGGAGACGATGAATCACGCATTGGTAAAATGCAACGAGGTAGCAAAAGTTTGGCAAATGGTTCTTCGTTGGTGGAATCTTAAAGAAGAAAATGTCTCGTCTTTGCAGGAAATAGTGGATTTGGCTCAAATCACAAATGGGAACGATCCACGATTAAATTTTGGAAAGAAATGGTGTGGAGTATGGCTTACTTGATGTGGTTACATCGAAATCAAATTGTGTTCAAAAACGACAAAAGGAAGATTATAGACAATCTCGTGAAGATGCAACACATTTGCTTTGAATGGATTAGTAAACAGAGTCATGATTCGAAACTTGAATGGGTCAAATGGATGACCGATCCGGCCAACTGCAAGTGACCGAAGGGTTGCGATCTGCAGTTCCGATACGAGGTTGGGAGATTTTTTTCTTGAGAAGCGGCAAAATGGCTCTTTCGTGAAGATCGTTCAACGAAAGAGTTTCTCGTTATACTTAGTTTTATAGTCTGTATCGTGTGTCTTTTTCTTCCTACGGTTTTGCCGGAGTCGGTGAATCCTTCATGCATCTGTTTTGGTTTGCCTCTGGCAAGCCTCTTCGGCTAGGTGGTTAGTTGCTGGATGTTTTCTCTACTGCCTTGGCTGTTTTTTGGCCTTGGCTTTTGATGTACTAATTTTCAGGTTGGGTAATATATGTTGCCTTTAAAAAAAAGATATATTGATTGATTTCATTTTCTCATTGATTTATTTACTTTAAAAAATTGATATAATTTCCTTCAAAATGAAAAAAGTTTATGAATAAATTTTGAAAACAACCAATTAATCTTCACTTAAACCTTGGAGATAATTCAATGATAAAGATGAAAAATCCCAAAATGTGTGATTAAATACCTCTAACTAATTAAAGTGGTGGGACAGAACTTAATGTCCAAGAATGAGTTTCTAGAAGTTAGTTGCGATGATTAAGGGTATTTGCGATCTAGTATGATCAATCTAAGTTATCTGACTTATTTTTTAATTTTCTCTTATTTAAATTGGGTAAGTTGGGTTTTATAGATGGTGTTAACGTGCCACTTGGGGTATCTGGGTTGTGTTTCTCTGATTTTAAAATATATAAGAAAATTTTAGAATAATTATATATATGTAAATATACCGTGCGATAATGTTTAATCGTAAAATGAGGAACTCCAAATTGCAACCATACCAGATCTCACTTTCTAACTATTTTTCAAATCAAACCTGAAACCGCATTACAACAATGCAAAAAGCAGTACAGTTTGATCTAGTTCAATTGGTTTTCACGATCCTACGTTTTTTGAACACCCCTAGTGATGACGGTGAATTGTTGTTAGATAGTTTTCAATTGTTATTTTGTGATAAAACTACAAGTATAGTAATTAGTATATTTTTCTTTGTCAATAGTTATTTTAAAATAAATTTATTAATATAATGACTAGAAACCTGCATGAAGTAAGAATGATATGATAAATAAGACAACTTTCTAACTGATTTATGTACACATAACTTTTTTTTTATTTCTATTTATATAGTTATCTTACATTCATGAGGAATTAGTACACACATTTTTTCTTATTACATTTAGCATACAAAATAATACTAATTTGATGTATGATATTGTAATAAAAAGTATCATACAAATCTTCAAAGGTTTATCATGGTTAGGAAAATTTATAAGGACTGATTTGTAAAAACATGAATAACAAGGACAAGTAAAAGCAAGTATAAAACCGTAGGGGCTCGTTTATAATTTATAAACTCCATTAAACAACGACTCCCGGTACATCACTCCTCATTTGAACTCTGCTTCCCCCCTTCCTAAAACCCTAACCCTGTCGCAATCTGTGATACCCTAACCCTAATCCGCAAAATGTCGATGTCGAAGGGTTCGAAGATGCTCCAGTTCATCAATTATCGTATGCGAATCACGATTCAAGACGGCCGCCAGCTAGTTGGCAAGTTCATGGCCTTCGATCGCCACATGAACCTTGTAATCGGAGACTGTGAAGAATTCCGTAAGCTTCCTCCTGCCAAAGGTGCCAAGAAGAACGAAGAACGCGAGGATCGACGCACACTGGGACTCGTCCTCCTGCGGGGTGAAGAGGTTATCTCCATGACCGTTGAAGGCCCTCCTCCGCCGGATGAAAATCGCGCTAAAGCCGTTGGAGCCGCTGCATTGGCCGGTCCTGGTCTCGGCCGTGCTGCTGGCCGTGGAATTCCTACTGCGCCTTTGATTCAAGCTCAACCGGGTTTGGCTGGACCGGTTCGGGGGATTGGTGGGCCGGCTCCGGGAATGATGCAGCCGCAGATTTCTCGACCGCCTGTTCCGAGTATGTCTGCACCGCCTATGAATTACCCGCAGGCTCCGGTGATCCGACCTGGACAGATGCCGTACCCTGGCCAGGGTCCTCCGCCTCAGATGCCACGTGGACCACCTCCGCAAATGCCGCCTCAGTTCGCTCAACGGCCGCCTGGTCAGTATCAGGTGCCTCCACCAGGGCAGTATGGACAAAGACCTATGGTTCCCCCGCCTCAGATGATGAGGGGTCCGCCACCGCCTGGTGGACCACCACGACCTGGTATGCCTGGTCCGCCGCCTCCTGCTCGGCCTGGAATGCCTCCGCCTGGTGGGCAGATTCCTGGTTATGGACCTCCGCGTCCTGGCATGCCGCCTCCACCAAGCTCCCAGCAACAACAACAGTAGCAGTGATTGGTATGTGTGGCCCTATATTTTGTGCACCTTTTTGGCTTGGGATTTCTTAACTTTGGTATCTGACCTCTCCATAACCTTACTGTATTTTGCACTTGATTATGTTAACTCAACTCCATAGAGCTCTAAGTCTTAGTTACTCAATGTGAGGCAAGAATGTTGCTGATGGTGTTCCAGGGCTCAGTCAATTGAATAGTTGAAAGGGTAGGACTTGTATCTTGTCTTCCTGTTGACTTCAAAGTGTCTATTTGGATTAATTGGTAACTAATGGACGATCACAACTTAGACTTGAATATTTAGAGCCTATTACCAAGCGTAGGCACAACCTCATGACAATACTTGTTATAGTTGCGTGAGGCGTGAGTAATTTCTAGGCAGATAACCTGTCTTTGCTGTGCAGCTTTTAGCGTAATCCCGTAGATACAAAATTAGCACCTGAACTTCAACCCTATAAATGCCGTTCAATTTGTTTGCACTTTGCATCCTTCTTTGGCCGTGTTACTTGATTAATTGATTCAGTTTTCAAAGCCAACTGAATCTGGTGATGGAACTGTAGTATAATATAGTACAAAACAATGATGCAGACATGCAGTATTGCCCATGTTTGAGAGTGAAGAAGTTGGAAAATGTCAACAAGGTACTTGGAGATTTCTTGTAGTTATCTAATGCATGTCTTCTTAAAATTATGGTTTCTTTGACGGGAAGAAACTCCTTGATGGAAGCGAGAGAAGAGACGGTATAATGTTTGAAAAATAAACATGAAAGGGGGAGAGTGTTGCTTCATTCCATAACCATGCTCTAGCTTCTACATTATTTTTTTCCCCTTTAAATTCATGCTTACCAAATTCAATCATCTTTTTAATACAACCGGTTACTGTGCAAAATTTGGGAGATGCATGACCTTGTCGAGTGTTAAGTAGAGATACGAAATCTATATCTGCTTCCTTGCATAGGAAATAATCTACTTGCATGACTTATCAAAATTATTACATATCCCAACATATACTCATTTAGAAGCAGTTAGTGAAACTTCATTACAAGATTTATAATTCGCTAGGGGTGTTCATCGGTTCACATACTGGAATTGGGCGGAACCAATCAAATTCAATCATCCATTGGATGTTAAAATTTGATGATATCCAATCAAATTAACTTTTGACAACTGATATGATGGATTGGATCCGATTTATTCATTAGATATTACTATTGGTTATGTTTTGGATCCATCCAATATTTTGAACCAATTTTCATCTATTTTACTTAAAAAAAACTACTCATGAATAGATATCCGTATGAATTGAACGACCAACATAATCATAAGAAAAAAACAAGTCTTCTACATCAAAATACCAAATACGAATATCACATAATATAATAGGGGTGGGTTCAAACGAGAACACCACCCTTTTACGAGAACGCGAGAACACCTGTTATCAGTTGTGATATTATAGTCCATCACATGTGATGATATTACATCAGAGAGCCGGGTGACCTTGGTCGCGACCTATATAGGTGTTCTCACTCACATTCTCATAAAAGGGTGGTGCCCTGTTTTCAACCTCTGCCTGGATAAATATATAATAATGAGAGAAGGGGGGATGAGCTCATGTGAGAACACCTACTTTTTCTTTTTGTACGTTTGTTCATTGCTCTTCTTGTTTTCGTCAACAACATTGTTTCTTCCGGTTATCGTGATCGTTTGTTCCGGTCACTGCCATTATTTTTGTCGCATATCACCATTGAAGTCGTTGCTATTTATACATGTAAGTAGTTATTTGAAATATTTCAAATAATTACTCACATGTATGAAAGGCAACGATTTCAGTGTCGGTATGTGATAGAAACAATAGCAATGATTCGAGCAAACGATTGCAATAACAAGTAGAAAGGATACCTATGATGGAAACAATCTTGGCGATATAAATAATTGCATTGACGCTTTATGCTGAAACACACACACAAACGCAATGGACAAAAAACCCTTCTCTGAAAGAAGGCAAAATCAATATCAACCATTAGATGAAAATACGTCAATGGGTAGAAAGTGGTCTTACAAAAAGTGGGTGTACACACACACACACACACATATATATATATATATATATAGGTGGAGGTTCAAACGAGAATACCTCCATTTTACAAAAAACACGAGAACACCCTTACCACATCTGATAGTACACGTGAGGAGACCTAGTGGTGAGCAAATGACTTGGCTCGGGACCTGTGTCGTGCCAAAGGTCCTTTGTGTCGCTGATTTAGTATCACATGTGATTGATTATAGTGTCACATTGAGAACACCCTAATCACATGTGATAAGATTGATTATAGTGTCACATTGAGAACACCCTTATCACATGTGATAATAGACTTGAGATGGTCTACAGGTGTGCAACCGACTTGGCCCACAACCTAGGTCGCGACAATGGTCCTCCGCGTCTCTAATTTAGAATCACATGTGTATCATATTATTGGACTATGGTATCACATGTGATTGACCGTAGTAAAATGGTGTTTTCGTGTTTTCGTAATATGAAGGTGTTCTCGTTTGAACCCTTCCATATATATAAACGGAACATATCAGTTCAATCTTATCGGTGTTTGAACTATCATTCAACAACTGACCAAACCAACGAGCGGGCCATGATCAAGAAGGCGATGAGGTTTGAATCAAATGCTTTCCAATCAATTCGATGCATTACAAAGTCAAATTTCCAAGATGAATCCGAAAGAAGGCGGGTCGAGCTCATTGCCTCATTGGTCAATTGTTGTGAGGTTTGCAGTGTCCAAGGTCATGGATGTTCTGCCTTCATGAAGTACCACAAGGCATGACGGTTGAGCAAGCTAATGCTCTATACAACCAACCAAGGCCTCTAGGAAATTTTGATTTGCGAAACAATCTTTAATCTTAAACCTTTAATCCGGGATGGTAGCAGCACTTAAACTTCCCTTACCGTCTCAACCTTGGTTTGCAGTCGCTTCAACAAGCATTTCAATGATTTCAGCCCCCAGGTTTTCATTCTCGTCCAAAAGCCCCATCACTTCCCCCTCCGCAATTTCAAGAGCCTCTACAAAAGTCTAACCTTGAAACTTTAATGGAGAATTTTATAGTTAGTCAATGCTGAAGGATGATCACTTCAGCAAGTTAATTCAAGGTTCTATTCCATGTCGTCTCACAACAAGATGATTGAGACCAAAATTTCCCATTTGGATCAGCAAGTGCCAAAGCTTTCCAAGTCTGGTGTTCACCTTCCCGGTCAACCCAAGTCAAACCCCAAGGGCCAATTGTGTTACCCTCTCTAGCGGTAAAATCCATGAAAGAAGTTGTTATCGAGAAGTTGGAAAAAAGATGTCAAAAAAGAGCACATTGATATTGAAGATGTGCCTGCTGAGGATGGGAAGATCCTCAAGGACTCAAGGAAAAGGAGTGTAAAGTTCTTGCAACTCCTATTCCCCCACAAGTTCATTTCTCTTGGTGGTAACAAGTGTGCTTCTCTTTAAATTTCGTTCCCCCTGTAAGATCAATATCGCAACTAATGAGGTCCGCAAGTTTCACGGGTCTGCTGCATCGCTGGTCCCCCCCCCCCCCCCCCCCCCCCCCCCCGCGGGAAACCTTTTAGATTGAACTAAGCATACCTTGCATTGTCTACCTGCCCCACTAAATCATGAAGCTAATAAGCAAACAACGAATCCGTGGGTATTTCACCCGTGCCTCGAGTACCAGCCGCCGCAGAGAGGAAGTTCATTTTTCTCATGTCCCCCGATCCTCAACGCCTAGCCAAGGCGAAGTTGGAGGACAAGTATGCCAAAATTATGGGGACATTGAAGCAGTTGCATATCACCATCCTGTTTCTTGATTGCAATTTTCAAGATCCTTTCCTACACTAAATTCTTAAAAGACCTTTCCAACAGAAGAAAGTGATGGTCATCCTTTCTGATGAATGCAATGCCTTCTTTCTCGTCAAATTCTCGAGAAGCTTAAATTCCGTTACAACTGTGTTCATTCACTGGGTTGTGTGTGATTTGGGTGCGAGTGTGAGCTTTATGCCTCTTCATCAATGGCTCACAAAGCTCAATTGGGCAAGTTCAACCCACCAAGGTCTTATCCTATCTAGCCAATTGTTCAATCAGGTCCTGGTAGAATTACAAGAGAATGTGCCATTGCAAGTTGGTAATCTAGTTATCCCTTGCAATTTCATGGTGGTTGATATGGTCGAGGACGAGGATGTTCCTCTTATATTTTCTGCTGGCCATTTTTGGCGACCGCTGATGCTAAGATTGTGAAGAAATGTGCAGAAAGTCAACCGATCCAATAGGAACCGACCGATCATAATTGGATATCCAATTGTAATTGGGTCGGATCGGATTGAAAATCTCAACATCCAATTTGGATCGGTCGGTTCTTGGATGGCAGCCCAAAACTGACCGAACCGAATCGACCAACATCCAATTACCCATCCAATTAACCATCCGATTACCATCCAATTTCATCACATCTTTCTTCATTTGCCTTCTGTCTTCTACTCTATTTATTCTTTGTCTATCTTGCTCATCGAATACCGTCCTGGTACGATTGGCCTAAAATTCAATAAAGGCTGTTAGATTTCAAACACGACTTGACGTATATATGGATGATGGATGCAATGCTATTTTCGCTGATTATGTATATTTTAAATGAAACTAATATGCAAAACAACTGATTTAACACTAAAAATATGTACAGTTGAACGACCTAACATTATGTTCTCATGTTGAATGATAGGACTAAAGATATGTGATAATGTTTACAATGAGCGATTGATGTTATTAATCGATGAAAAGCTTCTGTCCATTTATGGCACAATAGCAATAGACATATGCACAAGCCAGTAGATTTCACATGCTAGAATCAAGCACTGCATCTAGTTTTTCTTAGTTGAATAGTTTTAAGCAAGAGAACCTAGCATATGCGGATTGTTGTATATACATATATATATTTTGCAATTACCAACACTTTTAATGGTCATAATGCAAATGGGAGAACAGAAAAAATTTGATCAAGTATATTTGGTTCTAACTGAGTATGTTTTTCTGTTCAGATTTTTCCCGTTAACTCATTTTAGGAGAAAAAAAGGTCTGTCCTTTCCAAGAGACATCCTGTCACTTACTAGCTTCTAAAATGGCCATGTGTAAAGGGATTCTATACTTGAAGAATTGGATTAAATTAATGTTTTGATCTTAGTAATTTATGAACATAATGAGTGAATACTGTCTTCAGTATAGATCTGAATCTGCAAGTAGACTTTTGCTTAAGAATTAGGCTTATACAGCTCTCATTGGCTTCTGAAGGTTTCTAACCTGATTAAATTGTGTCATTGCTTACCTGAATGATGTGGTGATTCTGTCTCTGATAGTGGGCTTGGAGGATGCCAAAAGGCACCCCAAGTTTTGGACTTGACACTTGAAACTGTGACAAGATGTCGAGATGAAGTTTATGGTAGGAGCTATTATGCTGCTGCCATTTGTGACAATTTTTGCCATGATTGTTTGATTCTTTTGCTCAGAAGTGGATAATGGTTTGGATCTCCTCTGGTTCTTTGCCTCGATTGGATTGGATCACCTATTCACCTTTTAGGGATGCTAATGCTTTTATTTGGGTCTTGGATGCCCATGGATATATGGATGCAATTTAACTAGTTAGCCAAGGCACTTACAAACAAAACCCTTATTTTGTGAAGAATGCATCCAATGTTTCATGCTTCTTGGCTCTATTTTTCATAGAGTACTTGAATGTGGCGTGATGGTTTTTGAGTATCGTATTGTCATTTGTTGTCAATGAGAACATACATAGGGACTGTTCGGTTGTTTTTTTTAATTAAGCCTGTATGGGTTAATTTCTCTGTATAGATTAGGTAAAAGTTTTGTTCGGTTGTGGTACTGAATAAACAGTCTGAATGGCAAAAGTGACTATTTTACTCCTTAGTCTATATTAAAAACCGATTAAAAAATAACTGTTTGATAAATATGTTGAATGGTTGATTTTTGAATGATAAAAGATATAGATTTAAGGGTTTTTTTAATAATTGAAGGTTATATTATTTTCTATAAAATATTATATATATATATAATCAAACCTAAAGTGGGTTGTGGTGCACCATTTAAGGCTCAGGGAATGTAGTGGAAATCCTTTCTTCCCTGGGTTCGAATCTAGACATCGTCTGGGGATTAGGCGGTGTGCATAAGGTGGCCCGGATACCCAAAAAAACTAAAGTGACTGAAGTTAGATAGGATTCCATGGCAAGGTTGCAGGTAAAAAACAATGAAGGAGCAGAGCATGAAGGAGGTGCAGGTCAAAACAATGTTGAGTGACCAAAATGAAATTCTAAAGCGACTGAAAAGGGTTTGCAGGTCAAAAAGTGGTGGATTTAAGGTGAGAGGAAAAATATAGATTAAAGGGTTGAAAACTGTCATGTACCCCACCTTAGGCCCAAGCCCATCCATACTTGTTATTCTAGAAGGGGGTTAGAAAGGGTATTTTGGGTAGTTGCTTGCAATAAATCTAGCATAAATAGGGATGTGGAGAGGAGTAGTGGTATGCAGAAAATAGTGCGTTCTATTTGGGAGAGTGCTAGCCTCTCGAATGCTAGTTGTTCTATGTTTTCCTTTGTTAATTGAAGTATTTATACAGTGTACCCATCTCTTGGTTCTATTTCAATTGTTCAATCAAATCTGGTTCATAACAAAAACATGAGAACAGACAATATGGAATAAAGGGTTGAAAAAATGGCTTAATACATATGACTCCCTCTTTCTGGCTGACCAATTAAGCAAGCCAGAAACGAACAGCCATGTATGGTTGACCAAATAAGCTGTACATACTGTTAAGCCCATTAAGCCATTACCGAACTACCCCATAGTATCACGTACCTTTTTGCTCTAGAATCCAGTTTTGTTTAAGATTCTTTCTTGATTCAGAATTCACCACACATCTACTTGCAAGGAATTTCCTTTTCAATTATCTGGGTGTTGAACAGGACAAAGTTACTAACTTGAAAAACACGGAGACATGAATGATAACAACGGGCTAAAATTAACAATGGGGGCGCACATTTTGACCTTTGTACGAAATAGGACCTTTGTATTTGTTACTCTTATTATTTAGTAAGAAGTATACTGCACTAATTTTCTTATGCAAAAATGTGATTATCTATTTAATTTATGTCTAATGCTTTTAACTATCATTTGCAGGGTGGTTGTCAATTCTGGTGCTTCTGTGAAGATGTTCATAAGAAGCTTCATGCTTGTAAGCTGCAGCAACATCTCACCTTGAATCTTCTAATGATTTGTGTCAGCAAAGGAGCTACGTTTTATTGCCCGACCCCATAACTTAAGTTAAATATCATTCTGCTCAAGATTCAAACCTGAATTTTAACGGCTTGATAGCTTTAGGAGTAGTAGTCGTCTTCAACTGGCAGGTTCTGCGATCTTTACGCATACAAATGTACTTTCTGTTTTCCTTTAATCTATCGCATGGTATCTCTTTAATCTTTGTGATATATTGTCTATAAGAACAGGATAAAAGATGGTTGGGTACGCATGGTATCTCTTTAATCCCTTTTTTTAACTTTTGGGGATTCCAGTCCCCATCCCCGGTTTACGGTTTTGTAGGGAATCCCCGGCCTCGATCAAGATGGTTGGGTACACCGGGTTCCTAACATGAGGAGTCCCATTCGCATGCCTACACCAAATCAGTTTTAGTGGAATAATAAGTTGCACGCTTATCGGTCTTGTAACTCTTAGAAAAGTAATTGTAATTTACAAAAATAATTCTATTAAACAAAACCCTAATCTTTTATCCCTTCAAATTTAGATTTTATACCGCTTAATATGATCATACCAAATCTATGCAAAATTTCAGTAATAATCATTTATTTATAGAACGGAGGCGATTATCATCTTACTTTTTATGTAAAAAAACACAAATGACAACTATAGACTTTAACATTATATTCTTTGGACATGGGAAGAAACGAAAGTTGGGGAAAAATAACGAAAAGAAAGAGGGAAGGAAAATAATATAAATTTGAAACAATTTTTCATATTTTTGAACTGAGAAAAAAAGAATAGAAAATTGTCTTTTTTACAAATATATTTTTTATTTTTATTTTTCCCATCTTTCCTTGTGAAAATACTTTTGTCAAAAAAAAAAAAATCACATACTCCTTCCCACATTTTCGGGAGAAAACATCGAATTTATTTTCCCATAATTTCGTTGTAAAAAAGGAACGATAACAGATCCAAATTTCATAAAATAAATGTTCACATTTCTACTACATCAATGTTTAATAGTTTTGACTAAAAAACACATTCATACACAATTTGCTATCTAAAAAAACCATTTCCTTCTTTTCATGATTTTGTCATCCCAACAAGATCTTCAAGTGTAAGATTCAAAGTGTCGGAATTTCCTCTCTTGACCTCCTCACCACGAGCAGCCAAAATATCCTCGATGCTCCCTTTTTCCCCAAATATTCCCAGGTGATCAGCAATCAGGTGGTAGTTATTACACCCCCCACATCGAGCCACCACCACACCCTTCTCATACGATTCACGAGATATGGTCTTCACCGATCTCGTTTCACACACTTTGCAAGTGAACATCATTGCAAGATCATGCCGAGGAGATATCTTCAATTCTGATTTAGCACTGAACGTCACCTCAGTGTTCTTGATTGCAGACTGGTCATCGGCATTGGCCGAGTTCTCCATTGGTTTTGAACTCGAAGCTTCATGTTCTGTGTCATTTTTGAGGGTCAGGTTGCTGGTTTCTGAAAGTGTTCGGGTTTGTCTTTTGTAGAATTGTTCACCAAGAAGGAATGAGTTGAGAGACGGAAGAAACTGCTGTGAGGAATCTGTATGGAATATACATCGACTTTTATCATGATCGATAACCACACACAATTACAATTGCAAGAAACAAAAAATCAAGAAACTTGATAAGCCTCTGAGGTTGCTTATAAAACCTATTCATCCCAAAAAAAGAAAAACAGATATCGGTAGTCATACTCGAAATTCCAAACCGACGCATCACACTCCGGCCTATCATGTACTGCCTTTGTCCCATAATCAGTCTACTGTTGATTTCAGAAACCGAAACCTACTACTTTTCAAATTCAAAATATTACATTGATACTTTCTCTTTTTTAGCTCAAACAGCTTCTCATGTAATCGAGCACAGTATATCCCACCCAAAGTTGTTAAAGGCTCAAGGCGGACTTAGGCACAAAGGGGTTCCACGGCCTAGGCGCGAGGCGCAGGCCTCAGGAATGCAAGGCACATCTTATCAAATTATATATATGGATGACTACAAATATATATATATATATATATACACACACACAACTCAAATAGGAGTTAGCAGCAGGTACAAGCCTGCAATGGTTAGTGCTTCTATAGAGGCAGAAGGGAGAAGGTTTTAAGCGTTGGTACTTATAGAGGAGGGTTGAAGTTCTAAGGACCGGATATTTAATATTACCATTTGACTTATGTCATCTATAGGAGATAGAAGAAGAGAACATTTATTTAATATTAGGGTTGACCGGGTATTTAATAACTCTTTATGAGGTGCGTCTAGGCCCAAAAGACGCCTTAGCCAAGGTGCAGTGCCTTAGTGAGCATCGTGAACATGCCTCGCCTCGACCTTAAAAACGCCCAAGACCTTGCCTTATGCGCCTCAGAGCCTAGGCACGCTTTTAACAACTTTGATCTCACAAGATGTGGGGTCTAGGAAGGGTAAGATGTATAGAGACCTGACCTCTTATGGGAGCTCTTAAAAACGAAAAACTAGTGCATCTTTTGTGTGCTATTGCTTTCTCTTGATCAACATTTCAAATTTTATTATATTCATCTTTCTTTCTTGGTTACACTCTTTAAAGTTGGGAGTCTTTCACGAAAACCACCGCTCTAGAGCTCAGGTTTACGTACATCCCAGACCCCACTTCAAGTGGGATATACTAGGTTCGTTCAATTTGATTTGCTTTTAGCTTCCCATGTAATCATCTATTCTTTCTCCACAACCAACATATTTGATTGATCATTTTTTAATATTAAAAACTAACCCATTTGATTTTAAAGGTCAAAATAATTCTAAATTTGTGAAGAAGGGTGTATCATCTAATTTCTCAAATTCATAACCCCATATTTACATTCTTAACCATTGTACTTGGACTTTTACAACAAACAAACCATCAACCATCCTTGCAAAAATGCATAAACAACACCACTTTCCCTAATAAGAACAAATTATTTTGTACAAATTATGTGAATATATATATTCTGCAACTGAAGAAATAGTTTATTTCACCATCTTTTACTAATTTCTTCAAGCTTCTACGCAACAAATCAAATTCAAAAGGGGGCCAAAAGAGAGAGATCATATCCTAGGGCTCGTTCATTTTTACCGACGAAATCAAAATCGAAATTAAGTTGTATAAACAGATTGTTAGGGTTTCAATATAGATTGTAGGTTCATTCATAATCATAGAAATAGAAAGATAGCTGACCGTTACGGAAGGAGATGTGAGGTTGTCTGGTGTTTGTTGTGAAGAGAGAAAGTAATCGCCTCTGCATCCTCCACGCCGCCATGGCCAAACGAGAATCTCAAACACCGCACCTTGCCTTACAAGTTAAAGGAGAATATAAAGTCGCGGGGAGTTATAATGCCATACCACCATAGTTGAGGGGCCAAGTTGAATAAAAACAATAAAATCTTCCGTTTCAAATGGTAAACCAAACCGCATATGAAAACCAAATCGCATATCTATATCTATACTACTTTATAAACCAGATTTGAAAAAAAGTCTTAAAGTCTTAAAGACAACCTTTAAAACCTAGAGTACAACACTTTCAACCACAAAGTCTTAAAGTCTTAAAATCTTAAATATCTTAAATACTACTTTTATTGCATAGGGTACAAGTTACTAAGCTTTTTATTATTTGTGATTCACCCAGACTAAAAGCACACCTGCTCCTTCTCCCATGCATTTAAGAATTAGACAGACTTTTTTTCTCTGGTTTTATTTTTCCAATGTGACTCTTCACATCCAAACATCGATTCCAAACACAGCTTCCCTCCCAAGACATTCAAATTTCAAACTTCCCTCTCATGAATCAGATGCTCCATTTCATTCATCTATCTTTCCTCATTCACAGCCACACTCTCTATCTCACCTCCTCCCTGCTTATCTCACCTCTAATCGATGTCCCCTATCCAACTCCTTCTGACGCTGCTCTCCACCCTACGCCGCATCCAAACCCGATGCACCGATCCTAACTATACCGCCGGAACGCTTCTTGTGTAGAGCGATCTTGACATGGCCACCGGTTAGCTCTCTAATCAGCTTCCTGACCTCAATTTGCTACCTTGCTCCCGCGTTCTTCGTCAGTCCAAAGCAATTGGTCTCTCTTACCCCCCCCCCCCCCCCCCGGCGGGGGGGGGGGTCTGGTAAAGAAGATTTGAGTTATTTTCACGAGATTGCAGATCGGAGGGGTGGAATTCGAGATGAAGGCGTTGGAATATCTAGACTCTCAGTCTCTCTCAACTCTACAGAATATAGCAACTTATGGATGCCAAATCAAGCCTAAAAGAAGTTTATATCTACTGCTGCAACAATCATCAATATCCAGGTTTGAAATTTCATTTTAGTTGGATTACTGGTAGCTTTCAATTTCTGGCAAATCGTGTATTTTTATGTTCTTCATAATCCATTGTTGATCAATATTTCTAATGGGTTGGTTTTCCATGTCAGGACTTGGCTGTTTGATATGCTCCGCTTTTGTTGAATGTATTTTGAAATACTTATATTTTTATGTTTTTTTTTTGTTTTAGGGTATGGAATTACTTACCGAGAATCACATGCTATCATTTGAAGAAGGTAGCTCATTTGCACTTGATCTGGGATTATTTATCTTGATGTCATTCTACTTGGGCCACATGGTCTTTTTTTTAAATGCTCATTGTATCTCCCTATAAAAGGCTGATACATTTAAGCATTAATTTATATGTATTTTTGCATGAATACATTGTTTATATCACTGTTGTCACCATGTCATTGTTTAGGATTTAAGGTTTAGAGAAAAGTCTTCTTTCATATCTACAGTTTCTTCATGAAGATGGCTAACTTTTTTCATTCTATTCACGTTTAAATAAAAAGGTATTTGTAAATTCGATGTCGTCTTATTTTGTGATGTCACTCATTCTCTTTCTCATCTTTGTTTTTTATCAGTAAGATAAAGCAAGTGTTGTTGAAGAGAAATTCAATGAACTTGAGAAAGAGGATATTAGCATAAAACCGTCAAACCAGAACTTGATTTGTACACTAAAACACAACACATATATCTTTGATCTAATAGTAAACAAAAGAATTTAACTAATTCTACCTTATGTCTTTGATCTAATGGTTCTTGAATATTTGTACAGGGTTCTGATTAATGTGTTGATTTCTCTACCGATTCACTCTTGATCCATCGTTCCTTTACTGGTTCCAATCACGGTTATTTTATTTTGTTTTCCAACTTCTATGTGTTGATTTCTTTTTGTTTGTTAATTTTTGTCTATGTATTGAGTCTCTTCTGATTCCATCACGGTTAAGATTTGAATTAATTGTTTTCATCTATTGATTCAAATATTTGTTTGCTCACTACCATGAATCTGGTTTGAATCTAATGACATCCAGAATTATATTTAATGGAATGTGAATCTGGTACAATGTTGACTTATTTGTCTCATTTTTATGCAAGGTTCTTCACATTATTGCCTTGAAAATTTACTTTAACAGTAGACAATATCCCGTCTTGATATCAGATGCAAGTCTGTTAAACCTGAAGATCCTGCTTTTATTGTCAAGTTAAGTTGTGAGCTTTGTTTGAGTATGAAGGGAAAACCATGGTCACTTGTAGATTTTTTTTGGTGTAAAATTTCCATGGTTATCCACCTTCTGTGTTTGGATTGTGGAGCTTGACAACTTACTTCTGGTTTTGTGGATAGAGCTCCCTTGGAATTTCCTATTAGCAAGCATTAGCTCATGTTACAGCACAGCCTGCAACAAGTACATAATCACATACAAAAGTTGTTTATTCGTAAAATTAGGTTGTTTTGTGATTCTTTATAATTATGTAGACTGTGGAGGTGTTGTTATAATATCCCACTTAAGGGTGTCACCCGACTAATCCCCGTTGACCACGACCCAACCCAATTAAGGGTACCACTATGTGGCAGGCCCATGATTATGGATGTCACAGGATGCTCACCGCGGGATTCGAACCTGGGTAGTCAGGGATACCATCCACTGACCCCCCATGATGTTACCTTACCACTGGGCTACAACATGAAGGACAATAACATTGATATTTGTATATGGTGTTTATAAAGTTAGATGAAAACATTTGACTGAAACAACCGATATCAATGCACGATTGTATCGATTCGATTTATTTGACAAAAACACATTTGTACTTTTATATTATTGCTTACATTTATTAGAACTTAACAACCCGCCGCATTACGCGGGTACCCAACTAGTACAATTTAGGGCATTTTCTCAAACAACAACCAAACCATAGATATGGTTTAAGCATTTTTTTTTTGAAGAACTAGAAGCATACTCGTGCAATGCAACGAGATACATCACGATTTTAATGTTTCATTTTATTTTTTTGTCGATTTACAGTACGATTTTGGATGGTTTTGAGAAAGTGATAATGTTTTTTTATAAATTTGTTTAATTTAGACTTAATAATATAAATTGGTGGGTGTTAGAAGTCTGCACTAGTAATATGTATCTTGTGCTTTGATACTTGTAAATTAAGTGATTTTTAAAATTTTGCATAAAATGATGGTACATTGTGCCTAATAATTTGTATTTAAGAGTTTTTTATCCATGTTTTATAATATAGTATAGATAAACCAATCCGTACATACCTCAAACTTGAGATGGACAAAAAAAGCCAAGCCTAAAGCCCGACTCAGGTCCAGCCTGAAAAAGCACGAGGCTAGTGAGCCCGAAGCCCAGTGCAGGTCGGGCCTCAAAGATTGATCATGCTGACCTGAAAAAGCCAGACCTTGAAAAGTCTGATTAGACTAGACCTGGCAAAAACTGACACGACACGCTAACCCGACACGAACTCGATACGAAATAAACGGGTTTGGGTAATACATTTCAACCCGTTTAAGTAAACGGGTAAGGTTATGGTCAAAAATTTCAACTCGAAAATGACCCGAATAACCCGTTTATATATATATATATATATATATACATAGCCTTAGGTTCATTTGAGAAATGGTAAATATATGAGAAATAGAGAAGTAATCCTAGTTATTCATATGGTCAAGATCGGATTTGACTGGTCAAATATTGCGGCTTTGACTGGTCAAAAGTTGCGGCTATTCCAAAAATAAAATGACACTTTCGTAATTTTTACAAAATACACGGACTGTGTTCATATATGAACATGTATAATTCACATATGAACTACATGTTCATATATGAATCAGTGTAATTCACTTCTGAACTCTTTTAACTGATTCATATATGAACCTTTGTGATTTACATATGAACTAATTAACTGATTCACATATGAACTAATTAACTGTAAGTTCATATATGAATCAGTTGAACTAATTAACAGATTCATATACGAACTTTTGTGATTCATATATGAACTAATTAACTGATTCTCATATGAACTAATTAATTGATTCATATATGAACGTATAGTTCATATGTGAATCATATAGGTTCATATATGAACTCATCCCGCGTATTTTACGAAACTACCCCTCTACCTTCTATAGATCATGCAAGGAATTATCCGGTGTTTCGCGGTCAAAGCCGCAAATGTTGACCAGATGAATGACTAAGATTACTTCTCTATTTCTCAAATGAACCTCTCCCTATATACATATATATAAGTTTTCCTTTTAATGCTTTGGATTTTTAGTGTTTTAGATTTGATTATAATTTTGAACCATATATTTTGGATTTCTAATGTTTTCATTTGAATTTTGTATTTGTATTTTTTTGTGAATTTTTAATTTTAACTTTATAAATGTTAAACGGGTTAGGCGGGTCGGGTTAAGGTTGGGATTTTCTGACCCGTTTATTAAACGGGTCGGGTTAGGGTTAGACACTTTCAACCCGTTTAACTTTGAACCCGACACGACACGTTTGCCAGGTCTAGATTAGACCATTTTTCAAGCCTTACCCAACCCAGCTTAGGCCTAAAAAGCCTGAGCCTTTTTTTTCAGTCACTAAAGAAGGACTAGAAAGGCCGAGACCTTGTGCATCTCTACCTCAGACCGCAAAATACCATATCTCATATGATTTATGTGGTTTTTACCTTAATATTTTCCGTGTAAAATGGTAATACAAACTTTCATGGTATTCATATTCGATATGATATAAAATTCATAATCCATATTGCATTGAATACGAAATGAAATGAGATATAATACACAACATCTATACTATATAATAAAAATGGCATAAAAAACTTTTAATTACAATTCACTAAGTTTTATGTATTATCATTTAAAGTTATCTACTTAAAATCTCTTAAAAATAACTACTAAAGCCTAATATACTACCTGTAAAGCTTTTAACCCTAATTAATATATTTCATCTTTATCCCCAAAATCCTTATCTCTAATCCCCAAACCCTAAAATTATGAAATTTGAATTCTGATAAACATAATTAAAACAAGATAAACATCTCAATTTAAATATAAAAAATTTAAAATATATAAGATAATTAATAAATTTTAACAAACTACTTAATTTTTTTTATATAAAAAACATTATATTGTTAAGCCTAAATTAAACAAATTTATATATAAAAAACCATTATCACTCAATAAAAATCATCCAAAATCGTACTGTAAATCAATAAAAAACAAAAAATAAAAATAAACATTAAAATCGTGATGTATTAAGCATTATGTACTATTAGTTAATGCTAATCTACTTAAAATCTCTTAAAAAAAATTAATGAAGCAATATGTACTACTTTTAAATACTTTTAACCCTAATTAATAAATTTCATTCTTATCCCCCAAAATCTTTATCTCTAATCCCCAAATCCTAAAATTATGAAATTTGAATTATGATAAACATAATCAAAACAGGATAAACATCTCAATTTAAATATAAAAAAATTAAAATATATAAGATAATTAATGAATTTTAACAAACTACTTAATTTTTTTATATAAAAAACATTATATTGTTAAGCCCTAAATTAAACAAATTTATATATAAAAAAATCATTATCACTCAATAAAAACCATCCAAAATCGTACTGTAAATCAATAAAAAACAAAAAATAAAAATAAACATTAAAATTGTGATGTATTAAGCATTATGTACTATTATTTAATGCTAATCTACTTAAAATCTCTTAAAAACAATTAATGAAGCAATATGTACTACTTTTAAATGTTTTTAACCCTAATTAATAAATTTCATTCTTATCCCCCAAAATCCTTATCTCTAATCCCCAAATCCTAAAATTATGAAATTTGAATTCTGATAAACATAATCAAAACAGGATAAACATCTCAATTTAAATATAAAAAATTTAAAATATATAAGATAATTAATAAATTTAACAAACTATAAAAAAAATTATATTGTTAAGCCTAAATTAAACAAATTTATATATAAAAAACCATTATCACTCAATAAAAATCATTCAAAATCGTACTGTAAATCAATAAAAAACAAAAAATAAAAATAAACATTAAAATCGTGATGTATTAAGCATTATGTACTATTAGTTAATGCTAATCTACTTAAAATCTCTTAAAAAACAATTAATGAAGCAATATGTACTACTTTTAAATACTTTTAACCCTAATTAATAAATTTCATTCTTATCCCCCAAAATCCTTATCTCTAATCCCCAAATCCTAAAATTATAAAATTTGAATTATGATAAACATAATCAAAACAGGATAAACATCTCAATTTAAATATAAAAAAATTAAAATATATAAGATAATTAATAAATTTTAACAAACTACTTAATTTTTTTATATAAAAAATATTATATTGTTAAGCCTAAATTAAACAAATTTATATATAAAAAACCATTATCACTCAATAAAAACCATCCAAAATCGTACTGTAAATCAATAAAAAACAAAAAATAAAAATAAACATTAAAATCGTGATGTATTAAGCATTATGTACTATTATTTAATGTTAATCTACTTAAAATCTCTTAAAAAACAATTAATGAAGCAATATGTACTACTTTTAAATGTTTTTAACCCTAATTAATAAATTTCATCCTTATCCCCCAAAATCCTTATCTCTAATCCCTAAATCCTAAAATTATGAAATCTGAATTCTAATAAACATAATCAAAACAGGATAAACATCTCAATTTAAATATAAAAAATTTAAAATATATAAGATAATTAATAAATTTAACAAACTATAAAAAAAATTATATTGTTAAGCCTAAATTAAACAAATTTATATATAAAAAAACATTATCACTCAATAAAAATCATTCAAAATCGTACTGTAAATCAATAAAAAACAAAAAATTAAAATAAACATTAAAATCGTGATGTATCTCGATGCATTGCGCGAATACGCTTCTAGTAATTAAATATAAATGAATAGAAAATCTTAATCAAACTTTTAAATAATAAACCAAACAAACAAATATAGATTTACAAGATGAAACAAACTAAGTCAATTATTTAATATCCTTGCAAATTACAAGATTTAAAAATAAAAGGCTGATGACTTATTTTGTGCAAAGACTTTACGATCTTATTATTTTTTTAATACATTTTTATACAAACACTTTACGATCTTATTATTTTTTAATACAAATCTTAATTTTGTTACGAAGACTTTATAATTAGAATTTAGTTTTATTACAATTTTAGTTGTGCATTCATTGAGATAATATATTAAGATGTAAAATTTTACCGTAAATCAAGATTAAATAATTAATTTAACTTTTTATTAAAAAGTTTAAAATTTATAAAGAACTAAATGATAAAATATATTAAATTGTTTTTATTTTTTTTAAATAAATACATCTAAAGAAAAAAGTTATCATGTCAAAACTAATTATATTCATTTAGACTAATCTCTCAAGTCCACCTAATCACACCGTATTTTTCAAAAAAATTATTAACATTTTTATATATATCTATACTATATTATAAAAGAGACATAAAAATCTCTTAATTACAACATTTTAAACACAAAATACAACTAATTAAAGCCAATTACTTAATTTACAACCTCATAATGCTTTGGTACAACTTAACGAAACACAATATCTCAAATTCGTACAAATCCTTCTTTGATACAATTTTTATCGCTTCCAAACCCTAACCCTACCATCATCGTCGTTGCTCTCGATCGGTTCTTCTCTCAATCGTCGGACGATTCAGGATGATCTCAAATATGCAGTCCTTATTGCATCGCTTCTACTCTTCTCCTCTCGACAAATACATAAATCGATTTTCCAGGTAACCATTCATACTCTCGATTTAGGTTTCTTTGATTTTCCTCATCTGAATCGATTTTGATTGTTGTTTTCTCTCTCGATCGATTTTGATTTTGTAGGCTCCTCTCAATCGATTTTAAGTCATGTTTTTTCCTCTCAATCAATCTTTATTCCAGTTGCTCCTCTCAATCGATTTTTCAGAATCCTTGTTTCAATTTACATAATCGATTTTGATTCTGTTTGCTCAATGGATTTACAAACGTTACCACATCGATTTACAGAGGTGTCCACTTATGTTTCTTGTAATTGAAAGTTACACTTTTTTTTGTGTTGGGTTGTATTGCAGTGTGTTTCTAGATTTTTGCACAACCTTTTTAATTACATGTGAGTTCATGGGTGACATTGTGTTGACATTACAGACTTTTGCACAACCTCACTTTCTTTACAATACACAGTCACACTTTTAACTAATTATGCCATTAGTATCTTCTTCAGCCTTTTGATTATTCTTGACAGAAGCAAGCCGAATGAAGGCCTTGGCAATGCCTGCTGAAAACCAACCAAACATGTTAGCATGGAACCCCAGGTATCCTAAAGTAGGCTTCTATCTTTACTTTTAGGCTTGAACACTTTGATTTATATATTATTTGGAGTTAAAGTAGGCATAAATGATGATCTGTTATTTGCCATGCACACAAATTTAAGATGTGCGCTTCTTTTGTCAGCTTCACATTTTCATTCCAGGACACAAATTTACAGAGGAAAGAGCAGCAAGGGTTTGCTTCTTTTAGATTTTCTTTATCCTCAGCAATTTAGGTATAAGGTTCATCTTTAACCCCTTTTCTCTTAATATTTTAAATTCAAATCTTGCATTTTTTGCTTAATTTTGTTCAATCTAGATCTTGGGTTTTGTGGAAAATAGATTAATTTGTTTTTTTTTTTAATTTTTCTTGATGCATGCCATTGTTTCTGAAGAGCGTTTATGTTTGTTTTTTCAGGGATTTAATGTCAATTTTTTTGGTTAATTCCATTTAATAGTTTGAAGTCTTTGTTTCTTGATTTTGTGCTTTGTGAAAAATTGAATATTTTGGTAGGTTTTAACATTATTGAGTGAGATTTCTTTTAACTCAATTAAAAAAAGGTGAAAACTATCATCTTTTTCCTATAAAACTAGGGGGGGTTTTAATCTTTTCTTGGAATTTGATCCGTGATTTTTGGAATGCATAATGCAGCATCAGAAGATGTTCAAGTATTTGGTTCATATTTGTGAATTGTTATAAACTATTTTGAGTAATTCTTTATGAAGATTTTGATCAGTTTCTACCCTGATAAATCTCTTAAGAACAACTCATGTTGAACTTGAACATGTTTGTTTTGGGTAATTGTGGGTTTCTGGGCCTAACTTATGCCCACTGACTAATCTCTCGACAACCATGAATGGCTGGAGTCATTCGCAGGTAAACCTCCATGCTGACAAGGCTGGGTTTGAATCGAACATAACGAAGATAGAGATTTCCACTACACCTCTTTCAACTTTAACCAATGCTCCACATTCCAAGTTTTTTTTGAAAATCATGTTGAATATAAACAATTTGACGGGTTTTTTTTAATGAGAAAAGTAGGGTTTCTTAAGTTTGAAGAATTATGCGACTATTACCAGATTATAGTAAAACCATAAGCCCCATATTGTGGAAGTATATTGTTTAGAAACCTTTTGAATTGATTTTTATATTATTTGCAGTTGCATAAATGATGATTTCTTACTTGCCATGCAAACAATTTTATTTTGTGGGTATGTTTTGTCAGCTTCAGTTCACATCCACGACTAATCTGTTAGTTTTATCATATATTTTCAATCAACCCAATAATGTGCATATATTTTGTGTTTATGTACCTGACAATTAGTTTTTGCTTTTTGTATAGTTAAGCATTAAGGTTAGAAGTTCCTTGTAGTGAATAGTGCCATTTAACGGTGTTTTTTTGGATCCTAGATAACTTTTTTCTATTCAAATCCTATACAAGGTCTAAAATCGTGCTCTTCTTATCTGTCGAACAGGTTAACTATAACAAAAACAGTTTGCATTATTCAATCAATCAACATCTACAAATAAATGGATTCGTGTTTGATTATGAGCCAGTTACTCATACGATTAAGCATGATGAGGAGTTTGATGAGGGATATGGTGAAGGATTTGTCACACTAAATGACGTAGTTTTGATAGAATTAAGTGTGAATAAGTGAATAACCACCCTCATACTCTTGCTTTGATGGCTTGGAAATAGGACCCCCGAGATCATTGAATATGTTTCTTTTCATAATGAACATCTGATGTTTAACACTTCCCGTATGCCTGTATGGGTCGATTGCAGGCATTCGATTATGGTCGTAAATTTTTAGGCTCCCTGGTGCTGCTGATTAACTACCTGGTTTGTGTTTGCTACTTTTGACTGCACCCTCCGATCTAGAATAAGTGTCCACGCTTTTCCTTTTCTTTTAGAAGTATAGGTCTGTGTTCCATTTCTACCTCTAACGAAAATAAAACATCATTAAACCAGATCTTTTCTACTCCGTCGTATCTGTGCCACTTGAGACAGCAGGCTTGACCAGTTCTAGCTCTCATATATAAGTTTTGAAGTCTTGTGTATTTTATTTTTGCAGATTTTGGCTGAATATGCAGGATACTAAGGAAAGATCCTCTTGAGCTTTTAGGAATTTATCCTGGTGACATTATTATCCAGGTGCACTCTTTGATCCATCAAACCTTTCTTTGAATGGATTATTTCCAATCGAGATTTAAAGTTTTGAATTGTATCATTTTTGCTCAAGGATTTCTACTATCAATAAGGGGATACAAAATCATGAGTTGTAGACAGTTTGGTAGAACTAAAGAGGCAAGGATGCTTTTCAATGAGATGCCTTAGAAATGCGATTTTATGGAGTGCTATTACATTTAAACATGTGATTTCATGGAGTTTGACATTAACCATTTTAATGGAATGCTGTTGCATTTGGTGTTATTTTGCGTTTGATGATATTGTGGAACAAGAATGTATTAGGTTTTTACATATATAAATGTTTGATTTATTGGCATTTCTATGGTTGAGGATTGATTAGTTTTGTAATCTATACGAGGCTTAATTGTAAAACAACCAAACAACCCCTAACTCTTATACTTCAACATTTGATATCTTTTGTGTTGCTCGTGGTTGGTTTTAGATAAAAGAATGATAAATTCTACTTTATGGTGGAATATAACAATAATGAAGTTATGTCCCACATTATGTGTGGGTATAGCCTCTTTATCGGTTGGGCATAAATGCATCTGTACATCTTATCGACTCAGACCCTGATTATGAGTGAGATATACCGAGTATGTTTAAGTCTGTTTCTTGAATCACAATAAAAATTGACATCCTGCTGCATTGCGCGGGTACACAACTAGTATTATATAATAAGAGCACAAAAAAACAATCAAATACCTGAAGTGCATTTGAAGAGGTTATGTTAAAACCAAATTCTTTTACTCTTTTCTCGCTTAATTTTTTTTGTTTGTTTTACCTGTGTAGGATATGCTTTCAACCAAAAATCCGTAACAAAAATAACTTTTAATAAAATATTTTTTAAAATGATGTAGATTCAAAATTAATAAGCTTCAAATGATCAAATAGGGAAAAGTCCGAAAAATAACCAACGGATTTCCATATATTTAGTGATTAAGGTTTTTGGATATTTTTTTAACAAATAAATCTGTTCACTTACTAAAAGTTAAAACTGAAAAATGAATATTTGAATTTCACTAAACTTGAAAAAGCTCAACACACTTTCATATTACTAGTTGTGAATCCACACAAAGCAGCGGGATGTACAAAGTGTAACACCCTAAAATTTAGAGGAATTTAAAATTCAAAAATTCGGCATTATGACGACTATAAGCTGAGCAAAACCTGAATTAACCATCACCTGTCAGATTGATCCCAAAGTATCATCCCGAAAACGGGGAATTTAACATACTGTTTACAACTCAAAGAATGAAGAATAAGTGTACGACAATCTAATAATCTAAACAATTCTATTAGATTACGGTCGGGTGTAGCTATCCTTCCAAAAATGGGTAACCATCAACACATTTACACCGGTCTCTACATCTCCCAAAAGGACCGCTCTCAACCACGCGATTTGCCTCTCATTCCCGAATGTCCCCGCCACTAGGACGCCCTGTCATACATGACAACCACAGAAACAAGTGTTAGGCTATAGCCTAGTGAGAAGGTATAATCGTAATATAAATGACGAGATAGAATTACAACACAAGAACATTGCATTCTTTCATAGTTCTTAACCAATTTGCTCCACCTGTCATTAAACATGAAATTTCCATAAAAATCTCGTTAACCAATTTATATAATTTCATCTAAGCCAACAAGCTTGATATCATCAACCCCAAACTAGATCTTTAGCTACTTGGGCACTCAACCCAAACTGGGTCTTTAGCCTTTTCGTGACATCAACTCAAACCAAGTCTCTAGTCTAATAATGACATTAAGTCAAACCGAGTCTCTAGTCTAATAATGACATCAACTCAAACCGAGTCTCTAGTCTACTTACCAAGTTGTCAATGTGACCAACATATAACCCAAAGGCTACCTACAACTCCTCTTACATGCTAACATCTAGCATTTCCCCCAATACTCCTTATTTGAGATAATATCCCCAAATAGGGTTTTAGGTTAAACTTCACCTTTATCAAATCAAGAGATAAGTAAGTGAGAACTATTGTTGTAAGCACATAGTTATCCTACACATGAGAAGAAGAGTCCATAAAACACTCACCTTAGGGATTTCTTAGAAGAGACCAAACCCTAGTTAACAAGAGCTTGAAAGGGGAGAGATGGACTTGGACTTTGAATCACCACCAACCTAAATCAATCATGGAACCTCATTCAATGCATTCTCTTCAAGAGGATTTAATGACGGAGGGAGAGTTCTTACCTTTAACTCAGAGCAAAATCGCCAACAATATGGGAGAAATGGAGTTAATGATAAAATAAATGACCTAGCCCCTTTTTGACCTGCGCAGGGGTCGCGCGCGGGTGCCTGTGCAGCTCAACCCGTGCGACTACACGCGCCGAACACTGAAGTGGCACGCGGCCCAACCCGCGCGACAACTTGCGCCGAATACTGGAAGTAAATCCTCACTTTGCCATTTGAACTCAAATCAAGACATCAAACCCCCGATTAATACTGAAGGTTAAAACCATGATGCTAGCGGTTTATAAATACCACGAGAATACAACACTTGACCAACATTCGGGGTGTTACAATCCTCCCCAACTTGGATGAGATTTCGTCCTCGAAATCTAAGCTAAGAAAACAAGTGAGGATATCTACGTTTCATGTCCTCCTCGGCTTCCCACGTCACATTCGTACCCCGATGATGTCTCCATTGTACTTTGACCATCACGACCTCTTTACGACGAAGTCTCTTGGTCTCCCTCTCTAAAATGGCTTCGGGTTCTTCGACACAACGGTTGTCTTCCACGTGAATTTTAGATAGCGGTATGACGCTCTCATCCTCCGCCAAACACTTTTGCAAGTAACACACATGAAAGGTAGGGTGAATTACGTCCATCTCTGGCGGTAAGTCTAGCTTATAAGCTTGAAGTCCAATACGCTCGAGGATCGTAAACAGTCCAAGGAAACGGGGACTCAGTTTCCCACGCTTTCCAAATCGGATTAAGCCTTTCCAAGGAAACACCTTCAACATCACACGGTCTCCCACTTGAAACTCCACCGGTCGCCTCTTCTTATCAGCATAACTTTTCTAACGGTCTTGCGCCGCCTTCAACCGTTCTCGAATTGCTTTAACCTTGTCGGTCGTTTCTTGTACAATCTCCGGCCCGATAAATTATTTTTCTCCCGCCTCTAACCAACATACGGGGGTTCTACATTTCCTCCCGTACAAAGCCTCAAACGGTGCCATCCTAAGGCTAGAGTGGTAACTGTTTTTGTAAGCGAACTCTACTAAGGGTAAGTGAGTGTCCCAATTGCCGCCAAAATCAATCACACATGACCTAAGCATGTCTTCCAGAGTCTGGATTGTCCTTTCACTTTGTCCGTCGGTCTGTGGGTGGTACGCCGTACTCAGGTTCACTCGAGTACCCAACTCTTGATGTAAGGCTCCCCAAAATCTTGATGTAAACGACTGTCGCGATCGGAAACTATAGACAATGGTATATCATGTCTAGAGACCAATTCATCTATATATAACTTTGCCAACTTATCCATTGGCAAGGTTTTCCGCATTGCCAGAAAGTGAGCACTCTTCGTCAATCGGTCGACAATCACCCAAATAGTGTCGTTTCCCCTCAAAGTCTTTGGGAGCTTGGTCACAAAGTCCATGGTAATCTTGTCCTATTTCCACTCGGGTATTTCTAATGATTGAAGACTCCCATACGGTCGTTGGTGCTCGGCCTTCACTTGCGAACAAGTCACACATCGCTCCACGTAGCTTGCCACATCTAATTTCATACTCGGCCACCAATAGTGTAACTTCAAGTCTCTATACATTTTTGTGCTTTCCGGGTGGATTGAATATTTGGATTTATGCGATTCCTCCAAAAGTAGCTCTCAGTTTCCTCCAATCTTCGACACCCAAACGCGCCCGTTGAAACATTTGATCCCCCCGACTATCCTCGACCAAAAGTAATTGTTGCTTGGTCATCACCTCATCTTTGAGATTTTCCTCCAACAAGGCCTCGTTTTGTGATGCTTTGATCTTCTCCATGAGACTTGACACTAACTCAATCCTTGTAAGTTTGGCTCGGAGCTTTCCATTATATTCCTTCCGGCTTTAAGCATCGGCCACCACATTCACTTTACCCGAGTGGTAAAACAATTCGCAATCGTAGTCTTTGAGTAGCTCTAACCACCTCCTTTGCCTCATATTTAGTTCCTTTTGATCGAATAAATACTTCAAGCTCTTGTGGTCCATGTACAAGGTACACTTTGTGCCATAGAGATAATGTCGCCACAACTTTAATGCAAACACTACCGCCGCTAATTCCAATTCGTGCGTGGGGTAATTCTTCTCATGCACTTTCAGTTGCCTTGACGCGTAAGCAATAACCTTCCACCGTTGCATGAGTACACACCCCAGACCCATTTTCGAGGCGTCGCTAAAAACCACGAAATCTTCCGATCCCTCCAGTAAGGACAAGATCGGAGTTTCACAAAGCTTCTTTTGTAACGTCCGGAACGCCTTCTCTTGAGCTTCGGTCCACACAAACTTCACATTCTTCTTGGTCAAGGCTGTCAATGACGAAGCAATCTTAGAGAAGTCTTGGATGAATCTTCGGTAGTAACCCGCTAACCCAAAAAGCTTATGATCTCCGATGGGCTCTTAGGAGGGTCCCAATTCATCATGGCTTCTATCTTCGCGGGGTCCACTTTTACACCTTCTTTCGAGACTACATGACCCAAAAATTGCACCTCCTTCAACCAAAATTCACATTTGGAGAATTTTGCATAAAGCTTCTCTTTCCTCAATACTTCCAACACATCGCGAAGATGTTGCTCATGCTCAGCTTCATCCTTGGAGTAAACCAATATGTCATCAATGAACACAATGACCGACCTGTCAAGAAATGGTCGACACACGTGGTTCATAAAATCCATGAACATCGCCGGGGCGATCGTCAGACCAAAGGGCATCACCAAGAACTCGTAATGTCCATAGCGTGTCCTAAACGCGGTCTTTGGAATGTCGTCCTCCTTGACTTTTACTTGATGATAACCGAAACGAAGGTCGATCTTTAAAAAACATCCCGCTCCTTGAAGTTGGTCGAATAAGTCGTCGATTCGAGGGAGTGGGTACTCATTCTTCACGGTCACCTTATTCAACTCTCTATAGTCTATGCACATTCGCATAGTGACATACTTCTTCTTTACGAACAAGACTGGTGCTCCCCACGGTGACGAGCTCGGTCTCACGAATCCCTTCTCGAGAAGATCTTGAAGTTGACCCATCATCTCCTTCATTTCAGATGGAGCCAACCGGTACGGGGCTCTAGCTATCGGGGCCGCTCCCGGTGCTAGATCGATCTTGAATTCCACTTGGCGATCGGGCGGTAGACCAAGCAATTTGTCCGGGAATACGTCGGGGAATTATCTTACTACTTCCACGTCCTCAATCTTTTTCTTCTCAAGCTTAGCATATATAACATATGCCAAAAATGATGGACATCCTTTCGATAAGCACTTCCGTGCCTTTACCATGCTAATGATTGCCACCTCGTCTTTCCACCTTTCACCGTACATGGTTACCGACTCACCATTCGAGGTCGGAATTCGAATCAACTTCTTTGCACAAAGGATTTCGGCATGGTTATCCGCTAACCAATCCATCCCAATAACGACATCAAATCCCCCAGTGACCATTGTCATTAGATCGACCGGAAACTCCTTTCCTTCAATCTCCAATTTACAACCCTTAAGAACATCCCGAACCATGACTTGGTCATCGTCCGCTAATTCTACCACTAAAGCATCCTCTAAACTACTAGTGGGCACAAATAACTTTTGACAGAACGAATTCCATACGAACGAAAAACTCACGCCGGAATCAAACAATATACGCGTAGGTATGGAGTTTAGAAGAAACGTACCCGACACTACATCAGTTGAAGCCTTCGCCTCTTCGGTGGTCATCTAAAACGCTCTTCCCGTTGCTCTAGGAGGATCCGTCTTCTTTGCTCCACTTCCCCCGTCTTCAATTTTGGACATTCACTTCGGATGTGTCCCGGTTCTTGGCATTCGAAGCACGTAATCCCTTTGACCGGGCAATTATGACAAACATGACCCGACTTACCACACTTAAAAAAATTTGATCTATCCGAGGCGCACGTGCCATAATGCTTGCTCCGGCATTTAGAGCACCATTTAGCTTCTCGTCCGACTTCGTTTCCGCGGTAATTGTTGTTGAATGGCTTTGTTCTCTTTGAAGGTGCGGAATTTCCCTCCCACCTTCCCTTCTCTACCGGTCCATCCTTCTCTATCCTGCTTGAGCCATAAGAGTCTTCCACTAACTGAGCCTCTTCGATTGCCCCACGAAGGGTAGAGGCTTTTGAAACCCGAACTAGGTTTTTCATTTAGGTCGGTAACCCCTTGGTGTACGCCTTGATCTTTTCCCTCTCAGTCGGAACCAGATGTCCCACCAATCCTAGCTTATCCATGAACTGACGGTTATATTCCCTCAATGACAGGTTCCCCTTCCTCAGATTTCGGAACTCTTCCTCCGTTCGATCCAAGGCATGTTCGTTGCAAAAATCTTCCATTAATTTCTCTTTGAAGGTTGACCAACTCAGTTTGGCCAACACCATGGCCTCGACCGACGAGGAGTAAACATTCCACCATGTTAAGGTCGTCCCTCTCAACATCTGTGAACCAAATATTGCCTTATGACTTTCTCCGCATTCACTTGATCTGAAGGCTTACTCCATCTCTCGAACCCAGTTCATACACACTAGCGGATCATCGGTACCCTTGAACGCTGGTGGTCGGCACCCAAGAAATGTCTTTCAAGTGCAAGGCCTAGACATTTGCCCCGCTTCCGTAATTGGGGTCTCATTAGTGGGAATCACGGGTCTCGTACCCCCGAATCCCGCCACTACAACGTTTTCCGCAACTGTCTCATGTCTGCGGTTAGCAGCGTCCAGGTCCTCCAGTAACTTCAAAAACATTTCTTGTTGTTGTGCCATAGCTGCATTCATGGCTTGCATCATTCTGTCCATCATTCTTGTCTCTGGAGTCACCTCTTCTATTATCGGGTGAGTCGAGGCTATAACACGCCTGGGTATGTGCTCAGGTCCTCCGCCCAACGCATCTACAAATGGTGGGGGCAGGTCTGCATTGGTTACTCTTGCTTGGTCGGCCGTGGATGCCGTTGTATCTTGACCCTCCGGTCAATTCCGAGTATTTACCATTTTCTGCCACACATATGCGAGAATAGGGATGAGATGTAGATCATGGAAGGAAACCAAGGAAACGTACTACTACATTCATTAATCATTGTAACAACGGAAATAAGCATACTCACGTAAAACATCCTCATAATAACGTTAGCTAGGCGAAATTATGAACATGCGATACATAAGAATTTTCATCCCCATTACCATAACTCTCAATTTATGTAGTTTCCGTAGACTCTAAAACCATCCTATATTAAGAGTTCTACCCAATCTCACTCAATCATAACTTAATTTCACAGCTTAAGTCTAGGCATTCTACATTCATACCTAGTTCACTTAAACTAATGCTCTGATACCAACTTGTAACACCCTAAAATTTAGAGGAATTTAAAATTCAAAAATTCGGCATTATGACGGCTATAAGCTGAGCAAAACCTGAATTAACCATCACCTGCCAGATTGATCCCAAAGTATTATCCCGAAAATGGGGAATGTAACATATTGTTTACAACTCAAAGAATGAAGAATAAGTGTACGACAACCTAATAATCTAAAAAATTCTATTAGATTACGGTCGGGTGTCGCTATCCTTCCAAAAATGGGTAACGATCAACACATTTACACCGGTCTCTACATCTCCCAAAAGGACCACTCTCAACCACGCGACTTGCCTCTCATTCTCGAATGTCCCCGCCACTAGGACGCCCTGTCATACATGACAACCACAGAAACAAGTGTTAGGCTAGAGCCTAGTGAGAAGGTATAATCGTAATATAAATGACGAGATAGAATTACAACACAAGAACATTGCATTCTTTCATAGTTCTTAACCAATTTGCTCCACCTGTCATTAAACATGAAATTTCCATAAAAATCTCGTTAACCAATTTATATAATTTCATCTAAGCCAACAAGCTTGATATCATCAACCCCAAACTAGATCTTTAGCTACTTGGGCACTCAACCCAAACTGGGCCTTTAGCCTTTTCGTGACATCAACTCAAACCAAGTCTCTAGTCTAATAATGACAGAGTCTCTAGTCTAATAATGACATCAACTCAAACCGAGTCTCTAGTCTAATAATGACATCAAACTCAAACCGAGTCTCTAGTTTACTTACCAAGTTGTCAATGTGACCAACATATAACCCAAAGGATACCTACAACTCCTCTTACATGCTAACATCTAACATTTCCCCAAATACTCTTTATTTGAGACAATATCCCCAAATAAGGTTTTAAGTTAAACTTCACCTTTATCAAATCAAGAGATAAGTAAGTGAGAACTATTGTTGTAAGCACATAGTAATCCTATACATGAGAAGAAGAGTCCATAAAACACCCACCTTAGCGATTTCTTAGAAGATATCAAACCCTAGTTGACAAGAGCTTGAAAGGGGAAAGATGAACTTGGACCTTGAATCACCACCAACCTAAATCAATCATGGAACCTCATTCAATGCATTCTCTTCAAGAGGATTTAATGAAGGAGGGAGAGTTCTTACCTTTAACTCAGAGCAAAATCGCCAACAATATGGGAGAAATGGAGTTAATGCCAAAATAAATGACCTAGCCCCCTTTTGACCTGCGCAGGAGTCGCGCACGGGTGCCCGCGTGGCTCAACCCACGTGACTACATGCGTCGAACACTGGAGTGGCACGCGGCCAGAAGTTGGTGCGGATGCCCGCACGGCAACTCGCGCCGAATACTGGAAGTAAATCCTCATTTTGCCATTTGAAATCAAATCAAGACATCAGAACCCCGATTAATACTGAAGGTTAAAACCATGATGCTAGCGGTTTATAAATACCACGAGAATACAACATTTGACCAACATTCAGGGTGTTACACAAAGTTCATAAGATCAATTTCGAAATATTAAAACTGACTAAGTCCTTAGACGTTTGTTTTGAACGAATAAATATTTACACTTGTAAAACAAAAGAAATATATAATTTATCTCTCGATATATCAATAGATCATTAGCAAAGTACAACGAACCAATAAAACGAAAAAAATATACCATTTTCATTAGTCACCATTTATTTTTTATAGTCAAACGACAATCATTTGTTTGTATATGATCCTGTGATTGTCGTTTGAATCTAAAAAATTATTGTCGTTTGAATCTAAAAAATAAATAATCAATAACTCCTCATGTGGTTGTTATTTGATTTTGAAAAATAAAATAATGACTAACATAAATGGTATGTTTTTTTCATCTGTTAAGCCCAAATTACAACTAATTTAATGTAGATTGATCAAACAAGAGATGGATTAGGGGAGAAACAATGTTGTTTTATTCACAGGATTGCATTGCACACACCATCTAGAGAGATAAAAGAAGTTCCTCTCTCTAGAAACTCTTTCAAATCAAAACTCTACATTTTGCTAACTTCCTTACAAACAATACAAACATTGCTCCTATTTATACCCCAACATCCCTTGTGAAACATTTAAGCCCAAGCCCAACTTACTAAGACAAGGCCCAATAACAAATACAAAGGACATTTTATGTCCTAACATTCTCCCCCATGCTGATTGTACCTGGGTGGTGAAGGAATCCGTATAAAATTGTTGAGCTGGTCATCCGTCGTTGTTACAAAATGATATTTCTAATTCCGACAAATCAAGGTCTCCTCAATAATCGACTTCTACTTAAGGCCCACCTCAAGATTCTTACTAAATTTCTCCAATAATCAAAACCATGAAGATTTATCGTCCTTTTCTTGACGAAATGCCTAACAACTAGTTTGGTCCGATACAACATAACAATAGTTTCGTTCCCCAAGCTGACACAAAGCACGACATCTCTAAGGATTCCCAAAACTTCCATAGATCAAAGCATTGGTTTGATGTTTCATCCAGAAACGTACCATTACACTCTACAGATAGTCGAATATCCCAAACTCCATGGTTACACAACTTGTAACACCCCGAATTTTGTACCTCGATGGTTTAATATCAGTACTATTGGTTATTTAGAGCTCCCAAACCGTTTTAATGATTTTAGTACCGTTTGGGTTGAGTTTTTAGTGTCGAATCCAGACCGGGCAGCGTTGGATGAGAGACCGATGACCATGCCCCGCGACTGTGCCAAGGGAACTGTCTCCAGGGAAATGTCGCACGGGGTGTACCGTAGGTGGTACATCGGCCGTGACTGTGACCCGTGACTGTGCCCAGGGCACTGTCGCCGTGGCATAGTCGCGCAAATTCAAGACCAGACGAGGATTTTCTCATTTAATGCTATTTTTGGGGTTTTGAATATCATTTGGGACAACAGCTCTTGAAGAACGATTACACACACCAGAAGGTGCGATTTTCACACGCATCTCCTCTCTCTCCCTTCATTTAATGTGGTAGGTTAGATCTTTAAGTTTTGGTGTTTGGTAAGGCTCTAAGTTTGTAGAAGTGTGTCTTCTTTAGGATTTCAAGGAATCCAAGTCTTCTTCCATTCATACCACATTTCTAGGGTTTGCTCAATCAATCTCAAAGTAAGTTTTCTTACTCATAAACATTCACTCATGCTCCATTACTTGCTTATTTGTGATTTATGTGGTATTGGATGTTAACCTAAAATCTAGGGTTTTAGTTTGTCTTGAAGTGAATAATCGTGAAGTGAGTGTGAGGGTCCAAACATTTTGTGAGGATTCATTTAAGTAAATTAATGGATGAAATGTAGATTAGAATAAATGACTACACTTCTAAGGGCTAAAATCAAGGGCATAGATTCTTATCAGCAGTTGGAGTCAAACTATTATTGGAAACATGTATGTGGCTAAATGAGTTTTAGTTTATTATGAGATATACGCATCAAGTATGATTATGTTATTTGTCAAGTGTGTGCTTGCATGAAAGTTATTAATCCTACTTACTCATGGTTTATATGGGAAGTCTTATGTCTATTTCTTGTGCACAAGGATTTAGATGGTATGCATTGTTATTTGCATATTTATTGCCGTTGGGCATGTTGAGTAGACAATAGGGGGCGCAAGTCCCTTAGTTGTACACTCGGCTAGATTGGATAGACACCCTTGCCTGTAAGACCTTGGGGTGTAACCCGACGGGGTAAGCACTAGAGGCAGAGACGGTTTGAGGATTGTGATGTCCGGCGTGGCATGGGAACTAGAACCGGGGCTGGACGGTGAAATCCAATCTAGATCGCGGATTTCCCCGATTTATATGGAAGATATTTGTGTATTAATTGTACAGGAAAATTTCAATGTCCCGATTGGGAAGTTTGGCATTGATCTCAATGCATTGGGGGCCGGTAACATTTAATTATTGTTCTTGTTTACATTATAATTGGTACCGGCATAATAGTTCCTAGACTTCATTCTAACACTTGTGTTCATGTTTAAATGGTTCACAGGTTCCGTTAGCGGTGCGAGTAGGATGTCTTGATCTGTCGGGATCTCACCTAGGACTCCTCCATGGACCGTGCATTTTTGGGAAAATCGAGAAAGAGCGTTTTGAAGTCATAGTGACACCCACCTTAATCTAGATTGTAATATTTTAGATTAAATAGGTTGTCATGCATATGTCTTATTGTTCCGCTACTCCTTTATAGAACTACCCCAATTCTTATGGGTTCTAGTCTTTATGTTTACAGGTTTTGGATTCGCCTCATTTTAGGCGTTATATTGCAGAAATTTTAAGTTTTATTTTACCCAAATTTTTAGCGTGTTACACAACTCCCATAATGCATTCAAGCATCTATTGACGAATCAGCGAAAGCCTTGCCGATTACAGAAATACCAATGATTGATCCTTAATTACCAACATCTAATCTCCTTAAAGTTACCACTTAACTTGCAAACACACCAGATTCAACGGAAGTGCACTGAAGCATACCAACGGTTATTGTCCTCAAAATCGAGTGTCGACACCTATCCTCGAAATGACTATACTGCAAATGTGGGTGTACCGTCAAATATGTCATTCCCGATTTGCATTGTCGAATTAAAGTTGACACCTAACAGGGCACTCAAATTCCAATCTTACATCTCTAATAAACGAACCACATCATTTCCTTTATTCCTGAAGACTCACCCGGATGACACACCTCCTACTCATACATGATGTCGAACAATCAACCCATTAATTCTTGTCCAACCCTATGCAAGTAACCACACAATGCTTTTAACCCGAAGGTTTACCAAAATGGAAAGATCACCACTTAAATAACTGGGAGGATACATAAGTCTAATACTTCAATTATTCATGCGTGAGCCTGTTCGTAAAACTGAAATCCACATTCAATACCGACCACAAATCATATCATCCGACACTTCAATTCCCGAGGACCCCCTAGTCCTTAATAACAAGTCCCTTTACAAAGGGGGGTTTAAAACTATGGCTCTAATAAGTTCAAGGTTTTTCAACTATAAGACTCAACAACAACAAGCATGCCAATATTATTCTTAAAGATTTGCCAAACATAAAATCTTTATAATCAATTTTTCACTCGCTAAAAGTCTTTAGCACAACTAAGAAATCATTTGAAGTGACCGTAATTGTCACACACGTAAAACCGATCGATATAACACATCTTCTTTGACCAATAGCAAAACAACAATAGATGAAGATGCACAAAATGAAACATGAACATGGACCATCTCAGTCCCATCATACGATTACTTACGTTATGGGTGTAAATCAATTCGTGCACTAAACAACGTATAACAAAATATTTGCAAAAACTCAAAACAGAATTTACATGATATCAAACTCCCAAAGTTTTCTCTCTTTTAGCCATAACACGATATGGAATAAGATTCCACAACAAAACTTGCATGCGTCAGTTTATTTTACAAAACTAGGAATGTGATATGTGCATGCACTTTGGTTAAAACATAAAATAATTTATGTCGGTTTCAAGTTCAAAGCCAAATAACAATATGCTCTCATCGTTCTAAAATGTTAGCTAAAACACCATGACGGAAATTCCAAATAAAATATGTATGCATATTATATGCAACCAAACTGCTCACACAAAACTCGATGGAAAACAAAACAACTAGACGCCATTAAAATCTTCAAATCAAATCAACAAAATCGCATGGAATAATATTCTCAATAGAACTCAAATACCAAAATAATGGAAGGTAACTCTTCGTCCAAAGTCTTAACATATGTGGAGGAGATCCAATGTTAAAGTCATAAGTCGCAGTTACTTGTCCAAGACCCTAAACAACAACAAAATACGGACATCACAATATCCGAAAATAGTGTTGGACAACAACGAGAATAAAGAAAGTCTCAACACCACATGCAATAAAATATTTGTATGCATGATTAAAATCATGGTTTAAAATCTTGCAAGTGCTAAACATTTTTCCAAGATTTCGTAATATAATTCCACATGATGATTTGGAAACATGAGAAATAATTGATGCAATTTATTTTAGAAATAAATTTCGTGCATGAATTTGATCGGCACTCAACGTCTCTAAACCACGCTCCTCAATTTCTCAGTCACACTATCGTCATCCAGATGCTCGAACATCTTAAGACAATAATCAAGGATTTCGTTGGTTCACCTTACAATTTCTCCTCGAATAGAATTGATTCCATAAGTCTATGATTCTCATCCAACCAATAATTTCGACCCAAAACGGTCCCCTTAACGCAATTATCGTGCTTACTGTCACTCCAAGTGACGAATGTTAAAATCATCAACCTCTTCTAACGGTTACCCACTTAGAAATTCTTCACTACCCCAACGGTCGTCGCATCAAAGTAGTCTAAGTATACACATGTAACTTGTAGATTCACCATAACACTGGCCAGGTGCAATTATGAACGTACAATATATGATCATCCTTGCTACCTTCGATGTGATCCCCGTTTCTAGTGACTTCATCAACCTCAAAACATCCTATATTAAAGTGCCTATTGGTGCAATTTTCTCTCTCATTCACTTGAAAAAACACTAGTTTGAGTCATGGTATTCAAAATCCACACCTAAATCTTTCAAACTTAAGCTCTGATACCAACTTGTAACACCCTCAAATTTGGAAAGAACAACTAATTCAAAATTTCGATATTATATCAAGTAAAAGATAAATCATCTTCCTATAAATCAAAACTTGATATACCTCCAAAATAAAATTCTATATTTAACCTCATCAATTATAAACTTCAGTCTTATACAAGAACTAAACCAAAGTCGGGTGTTACTTAACCCAAATACAAGTTGCTAATCCTATAAATAAATGTGGAAGACTTTACCAAGCTATTCACTTCTTGAGCACACAACTAGCACTCTTCTCTTCACAGTGTCACTAGAACTATTCCCAACCGGAACCTGTTGCACATGCCGACAAATAAAAAGGTCAGACTAACGCATAGTAAGTTCAAGAGTTTTCAACATGGATAAATATATCGTAAAATGAAAGAATGCAACTTAAATCATAATCTTTCAAGACAATTTACTTTAAATATGAAAACGACTTATTTCCAATAATACGCATGATTTAAAAATGGACGTCCGATACAAAACATACTTTGAAGAGGTGATGCAACCCAAAACTCACTCAAAACGTGAATGAAAATCGAACTCCCAATTTATGAAAACACGGATAAAACTTTATATCCCGAAACACCCAAACACGGGTGGGGCATAACACTCAACCTGTAAATCATGGATAATAATCCATATATACAAAACATCACCGAAAACATGGATACTAAAACTCAATACCCAAAACAACACCTTTTGGTGACGGGGGAGACCCGAATTCCATCGAATGTGGCGGGCACACAAAGTTAAGCCGCTTATCAATCTTCTCGAGATTCACATAGAGTCATGGATCCCTGTATACGGTTCCCTACCGAGCTACCACCGCAAGATACACAAATGACCCTAGTGTATACTCGAGCTCTAGATGAATGTCAACACAAAAGCCACAAGTCCCCGTATCCGGCTCACCATGGGCACCACCGCAAGACTTAGCTCCGTATACGACTCTACAGAGCACCACATCAAGCTTATATAAAAACATGACTTGGGGACCACTCACTAGACTTCAAACGCGGACACTAAAATTCCACGATGAATAAATCGACTGGATTACACGAACATCGAGTTCAACCACCCACGATCTATACCTCGAGCCCTTCGCTAAAGGTTACACGGTCATCCAGTTCAACCACCTACGATCTATACCTTGAGTCCCCACTAACCATAAATATTTCCAGTCCCAAAACAGGGATAAAGTTCCCATTTAAACCAACCGATTGACTCATATGCCTATGGATCCAATGCATTACAGTCTAAAACGTTACATGATTCCAACGAATGAACTAACGCACTCAAAACATGTAACTCTCAAATAAGATGCAACTAAGTGCACCGTACGTCAAAGACTCCTTATCGAGCTACTAAAACTGAACAAATATTCCAAAGACTCATCTGAGTACAAATCAAGCCCAAAGGCACAATAAACGTTTGGCTAAAACTAGTGAGCCAACATGGTTACATAAACCAAACCACATCTTTCCCAAAATCTTTGTTTCTCAAATCACGTTTGGCCTTCGACCCAAAACCAAAAAGGTTCACAATTTCTAAAGTGTTCACAAGGTCGAGAATGACCAAAATCAAAGGACTTATACATTCGTACCTTCAAAACATCCCATTTCATAAACGAAGTATATTTTCAACAAACACTAAAATGCATTTTGACCAAATAAATCTCCATTTATGCAATAAATCATCAAAACACTTCCATTTATGACTTATTTATCAAAATGGCAAAAAATTCCAAATGTGGGTGTTTTACAAGGTTTATAAAGCCAATACCTCAAATAATCTAAACCCACCAAATAACTCAACAAGTGATACTTTCATGTAAAATACATAAACACTTTAAAATGGACATTTTGGCATGCACAACATTTTCACAAATCAACTTGAACTCACCTTGCTAGGTTAAGTTAAACCTAGGTTCCAAATCCAACCATTAGCCTCGAATAGTGTAGATTCCACCATTTAAAGTCATCACCGACAATAAGCTAGGGTTTCCAAATAACCGATTTCTTCAAGTCTAGAATAAACCATCAACAAGTAAAATATTTAGATCTACAAGATTCTTACACTAAAACTTGGAATATACAAGGTGCTTACCTCATACGGAACTTGAAGTCTTCCAACCACATTTCTCCCATGAAATCTTTCACCCTTCCTATCACCAAGCATCAAACCACCAACTCTTTGATCTCCCTAGGGAAGATTCACACCAAGGTGCTCCAAAAATCGGTTCTTAAGCCCCTAAAATCGTCCCAAGGAAGAGAGAAAAGGAGAGTGGGAGTAAAATGAGAGAAAACCCTAAATTTTGGGCATAAAACGACCAGACTGCTCCCTGCGGCCTTGGCCGCGACCTCAAGTCGCAGGCTAAGCCGTACGTGTTCCTTAGTCGCGGATCACAACGACTTACGCGGGCCTAGCCGCGGCTTGAGGCCGCGGGCCAAGCCGTGCGTGTCGCCTGATGCGCCTTCTCACCCCTCGTGATAAACCGTTCCCCGACCGTTTCTCTCGGCCGATCGCTGACTGTTTCCTTGGCCGATCTTTAGGAAATTATGGGTGTTACACCACACTTGTCGCAAGTGGCATGAGTCGAGTACCTCACTTGACGCAAAGGCCTTCATGCGAGAACTTCACTTGTCGCAAGCGCCTTCATACGTCAACCTCGTTTGACGCAAGCGCTTATATGCGACTACCTTACTTGTCACAAGGTGCTTCTTGCATGAACTTTACTTGATGCAAAAACCATCATCCGAGAACTCCACTTGACGCAATGGCCTTGACCCGTCAAGTTCACTTGTCGCAAACAACCTGGCCCGATAAGTAGCTTAACGCAGGCCATTACTTGCGACAACCATTACTTGACACAGACCAAAAGATACGCACAATAACTTGTCGCAGATTGAAGGATGCGAGTTATGCACTTGACACAACCAGTTACTTGTAATAAGCACACTTAGAAAAAATACTGAATTCTTGCGATAAGCTCCAATCTTGCGTCAACCTCATATGATTCTTGCATCAACCATGATGAACTTGCGACAACTTTGGATATTGCGAGAAGCGGCCTCTGTCATAAAAATTTCAACATATCTTCCATGATTTTGAGAATTTCGATATGAAACTTTGTAGGCATGTTCGAAAAGTGATTCTGAACAACTTTGATGTTGATGATCATGTCCAAAAACCACTAAATTTCAAAAATCGATCACAACACATTGTATTAAACTTTTCGAACCAAAATTCTCAAAAAAATCAATCAAATCTTCGAATTTGTTGAAATTGACTCTGGTGATTGATTCCAATAGATTCAACGATGATCATCGAACCAATCTAGCATCAAAGATTGTTCAAATTTAGCTCCAAAACTCAGAATTCGAAATATGGAAGTACACAACATCCGACAAGTTTCTGTATCATTAAAAAAGTTGTAAAATCGATTGATTCGATGAATGATTTCTTCGATTTGACTCTGATACCACTTGTTAAGCTCAAATTACAACTAATCAATGTAGATTGATCAAACAAGAGATGGATTGGGAGAGAAACAATGTTGTTTTATTCACAAGATTGCATTACACACACAATTTAGAGAGAGAAAGAAGTTTCTCTCTCTAGAAACTCTTTCAAATCAAACGTCTACATTTTGCTAAACTTACTTACAAACAATACAAACATTGTTCCTATTTATACCCCAACATCCCTTGTACAACATTTAAGCCCAAACCCAACTTGCTAAGACAAGACCCAATAACAAATACAAAGGCCTATACAAAACTTTCAATACAAAGGACATTTTATGTCCTAACATCATCTTATTGGTTAATTGTATTTTGATACCGATATTTTGATATATAGATAGAGAAATAGTATTCTTTCAAAAAAAAGATAGAGAAATAGTATATTCCATTTATTTAATAAGCATAAGTATTTACTCGTTTAAAATAAATGTCTAGTACATAATTACTAAAAATATAAAAGTCCGTTGATTCTTTGGTTTCAATAAATCAAAAATCTATTTGTTCATGTAAGAATATTAAAAAAAAATCCTAAAACTTAAGCCCTTAGGCGTGTTGCAATTCATAAAAGGGCGGAGTGACTTTGTTCAGGTAGACAATGTATTCAAGTTCGAATTATATGAAAGATAGACTTGAACCGCTTTATTAACATCAATCGTTGAGTCAACTCTGAAATGTCTCTTCATATGTGGGTCTAAAAAGACGAATTCCATATAAAGCTAGTAGCTTTTCAATAAGCTAACTTATGGTTATCGAAACATGTACTAGAAAAAAGGCTAGCTTATAACCTGATTTTTTTGCTAGCCTAAGGCTAAGACATTTCCAAATCAAATTCTAAAAAAACATTATAAAAATTATCTAAACAACAAAAATTGAGATGCAATGTTTGGGTCGAGAACGAGCCAAACACCTCTTGCATAACGTCAAAGACGCCTTCAACTACAAAAACCCTAAATAACCCACCAACGGATATTGAATCAATTTCTATTCATCCAACAATGAGATACATATTAGATTTTACTTCAACTCTCATAAGATCCCTACGCCCCAATTCTTAACCCCCGATCTCCTTTCTCCCAATCTTTCAATTCGCACAACACTTCGGTGCAATCAGCAAACGCGCATCTTCAAAGGTATCTTTTCATTCAGCCAATTACTTCTTACTATCTCCTACATTTCACTTATCTTTAGGGCGTCTTTTGGTTGGTTGATTTGTTACAGTTGATGAATGAATTTAGGGTTAAGTTTAACCAATACCTTGGAATTGCAATTGGAATCATGATTGAGTTTGTATGCTAGTCGAGTTAAAATATGTTAGGTTCTCAAATTTGTTCTTTTGCTCAAACCCTTTTCGATTATTGAACTTCTACAAAACTTACTAGGATGGCTTGTTTAGTTCCTTCAGTATGCATCTTGGTTTTATGTATGAAAGTCTGAACAGAATAATGGTTCACTTGGATGCCTAAGGAAGCTCCTGTTCTTCTGTTGAAAAGAATGAAAGAGATGCTCTTTACAATTTTTTTAGGTCGAGTGGGGTATTTTTCAACTTCAAAATTTATAGAAATTCTGAAAAGATTTGTGATAAAATTGTTAGCTAAACTATACTTTCTGGCAAGTACTTCAGATAGTAGTACGTAGGTAAACATGCAAAGAAATCCTTATCAAGTTTGCATTTGAAAATTACTGTGAGTTCACCTATGTTTGAACTTAAAATTCAAAAATTATCTCATATTTATCCAAATCTCCTTTCTTAAAATATTTCAAAGTGAGGGAGTATATGTTTATAGTTTGTCCAGACCAATGAGTTCATACCTGATTCTATTTACCGTCCAATGGATCATCAGTTCTGAAAGGGCGTCCTTCATTTACTTATGATACCCTTTTTGGGTTATTTTACTTGACTTGACTTTTCAGGATGGTGTGCTCGTAGATGTTTTTTCTGTGTATTGTTTCGTAATTCATAGTATAGATTGGTGGCATCTCTGATGGGTTCACCCGAACGTGTAAAAGGTTCTGTGAAAAAGGACATCGAAGATAGTTCAGGTGCAAGGAGTGATAGGGCCAGAGACGATGACACATGGGAAGTGGATGAGAGGAGAAAGCGGAGGTCGGGCAAGTCGAGGCAATCAGGGAGTGGAGAGGAAGCTGAAGGATTGGAAAGTAGTGGAAGAAAGAGAAGTGGTGAGGAGAAAAGTGAGAGTAGGAAGAGGCCAGGTGGCTCGAGCAAAGCAGTTAGCGAGGAGGATGATTATGAGTCACGAAAGGAGTTACGAGCTAAGCAGTTGAAGAAGAAACAAGAGGAGAGTGCGTTGGAGACGTTGAGCAATTGGTATCAGGATGGAGAGGGAGAGAATAGACATGATGGTGGAGAAAGAAGTGAGAGAAGAAAGTCGGCTTCAAAGCTGTCTGATCGTGAGAGTTCCCTAAGCAGAAGTAAGGGTAGAGATGAAAGATTGCATGATGGAGAGCTTGAGAAGCTGCAGGAAAAGGATTTAAGACACTCTGAGAGAAAGGAAATAAGCCGAGAAAAGGGTCATGGATCTTCTGATTCGGGACGACATCCAAGAAAAAGGTGGGATGATGCAAATATTGTTAGCAAGGTAGAAGAAAATAACCATGGGGAAAAATCTGACCAAAGGATTGGAAAGTCATCAGATATGAAGCACGACGGTTCTATGGAGCGAAGCCTGCCTGGCTATAGTGAAGCAAATGAAAGTAGAAGCAGGGGTATCGATGTGAGTGGTGATAAAGGTGTTAAATTCCATGAAAAGGATGAGGGGAGAGGTGAAATTGAGAAGATTAAGAGTAAGGGAGATTTAGAAGTTCATGAAGAAGACAATGAAGAAAATCCCTCGAGTCATGAAGATACGGCAGTCAAGGAGAAAATTGATGATCACAAGCAGCAGCGAAATCTTACTGGGCATGATGCAGTTGAAAGCCATGAGAGGTCCTATAATGCTGATGAAGATGGTAGTACATGGATAAGGGATAGGGGTAGAAGAGACAGTGACCGTTCTACCAGGTCCAGGACCCCTGACAGAAGTGCAAGACGTCATCATGAGACAGAATACAGTGACTTGGATTCGGATAAAAACAGCAGTTACAGAAGGAAGGACCTAGAAAAAGATGGTTATAGAGAGGAAAGATTGAAAGGAAGAGATGATAGCAGAGACCGTGAAGGTTTGAAAGATAACTGGAAAAGAAGGCAATCCAACTTTCCTGATAAGGAAATGAAAGATGGTGATGCCCCTTATGACTTCACCCGAGATTGGGAGTCACCATCGCAAAGACGTGGTCGTGATAGGGCTGACACTGAAAGGCATATGGGTCGTGCTGGTGGCAGAAAGGATGGGAACAGGACCGATGCTGTGAAAACCTCATCAAATTATGGTATTTCAAAAGACAATTACGATGTAATAGAGATTGAAACAAAGCCTTTCAATTATGGGAGAGAGGATTCTAGATCTTCATTTGGGAAGAAAAATGAAGTTAATGAGCAATCTGATACAAAACCAGGACCAAATGATGAGTATGGTTATCCACGTGGCGACAGTATTGCGAGAAATGCTGATGATCAATCTGTTGAAGATTCAAAAGATAGATATGGAGATGATAGAAACATGGATGACACCGAGGGAGGGAAAGGTAGAGGCCAGCGTGGTGGCTTGCCCAATCGTGCTGGTGGCTGGCAAGGACAATCTTCCAGTAGTGATTCACAGCCGTCTCATGGATACCAAGATCCAGGTTCCTTTAACAGAGGTGTTTCTCAAGGTGTTAAAGGTAACAACAGAATGGGGAGAGGAGGAAGGGTTCGGCCTACAGGGAGAGATGGTCAACAAGTCAATATGCAAGTGCCAATGATGGGTTCACCTTTTGGACCACTCGGAATGCCACCACCTGGTGGATTGCAACCACTTACACCTACCATGTCTCCTGGTCCAGGTCCTCCAATGTCTCCTGCTGTCTTTATCCCACCATTTTCTCCTCCAGTTGTTTGGCCAGGAGTTCCAACCGGTCTTTCAGGTGTTCCTCCTGGTGGGCCATCGGGACCTAGATTTCCTCCAAATATAGGGACCACACCTAATTCAGCTATGTATTTCAACCAACCTGGACCTGCAAGAGGAATGCCTCCAAACATCCCTGGTAGTGGTTTCAATGCTCTAGGACCAATGGGCCGTGGGCAGCAACAAGATAAGGGACCAGGTGGGTGGGTTCCTCCTAGAAATAACGGACCTCCGGGTAAAGCTCCATCTAGAGGAGAACAGAATGATTATTCCCAGAATTTTGTTGACACTGGTATGCGACCCCAGAACTTTATCAGGGAACTAGAGCTCACTAGTGTCGTGGAGGACTATCCAAAGCTTCGGGAGCTTATACAAAAGAAGGATGAAATTGTTGCCAATTCTGCTTCTGCTCCTATGTATTACAAGTGTGACCTGCGCGAGCAAGTTTTATCTCCCGAGTTCTTCGGGACCAAGTTTGATGTTATTCTTGTGGACCCTCCTTGGGAGGAATATGTTCATCGAGCTCCTGGTGTCACTGACCATATGGAGTACTGGACATTTGAGGAAATAATGAATCTCAAGATTGAGGTAGTTATGCTTCGCACAGCTAGTTTTTTGCTATGATGTGCTGATAAATTGTCATTATTATTTGATTTTTGACTTAAAGAACGTAAACGTTTTATCTATGTACCTTTGGTGAAATCGTACTATGTTTTAACTTGCTTCATTAATAGTGCACCTTATTTGGAATTTGTGTCTAATAAAAAAAAAGATCAATATCAAGTGGACCGATGGTCCCATGTATCAGATATTAAACTGATAAGAACATATACTACACTTGATCTTAGCCAAAAGGCCGAGAAAGGTATATATGTGTCTAATAAATGGTTCATAAATCAGTTCTTCCATTTCATTTCATCACTTCTGTTTCCAAAGAGCTTTTTTTGACGTCTTTTCCAAATATAAAATCGATTTGTTTTATTATTAACTTACTACCAACATATTTCAAATTTGTAACACAGGATACTTGTCATGATTATCAATGTAATCATCTAAACCAGTTTTCAAGAAATTTAGATCGTAACTTGAAAAAATCCATTTGCTTTTCCAAAGTGAAAGGGTAGCTCTTTTTTTTTTGTCTGAAACGGATGCAGTATATATCTTTTCGGGTTTTTCCTTTATGGTATAATGTCTGAAACTTTGATCATTTATTTCTCCAGGCAATAGCTGACACACCATCTTTTGTTTTCCTCTGGGTTGGTGATGGAGTTGGCCTTGAGCAAGGGCGGCAATGTCTAAAGAAGGTATATATGGTTTCAAAACAAATTTATGTTTCAGTTTTTTATGTTCTTTAACTCCATTAGCAATCCTCTGGATTTATCATTGATAAAATCTTTCAATCATTTTCTCTTTCATTGTACTATCGTAGTGGGGATTCCGTAGGTGTGAAGATATATGTTGGGTGAAAACAAACAAAACCACTGCAACACCTGGATTGCGCCATGATTCACATACTTTGTTTCAACGCTCAAAGGTTGGTAGTTATATCGTCTTTTTTGTCCTGTGTCATTTTCTATCCTTCGATGATCTAATTTACATTAGCAAAACCTAACTTATGTATATAAAATATTGATGGTGAAATCAAGCGTCCAGACGCATTGAGTGTGGTTTTTGGTAGAGAATGGTGGACAAACCAGTTCTGCCTCCAGCCACACAAAAATGATGGCTTGAAGGTGAAGAGTAGTTGTTCAGTTGGAAAGTGAGGGAAACTACACAGGCGCTGTGTGTGTGTGTGTGAGAGAGAGAGAGAGAGAGAGAGAGAGAGAGAGAGCTCTGTCTGTGGTACAAGATTAGTAATGCAGGGATTAAGATGATATGCCTCTTCTGTTTATAAATTCGATTTCATTCTCTCATCTGTAATCTAACTGCTTGTAATTTGTCAAGGAGCACTGCTTGATGGGCATAAAAGGAACGGTTCGTCGCAGCACTGATGGTCACATAATCCATGCTAACATTGACACGGATGTAATTATTGCTGAGGAGCCTCCATATGGTCAGTATTTATGAATGTTTTTCTGCTTTGTTGTTTCACAAATTATCGAATTTCCCTGCTTCTTTTTGCCATGAATTTTGTAAGCTGTTTACTGTTATGTCCTGTAGTTAGGGGCTCTTGCCCTTAAACAAGGACCTTTTTATTAAATACCGCTTTGTCGAATAGAGTCCACATTTATCTTTTGAGTGTTATATGGGCTACTTTTATAGCTTCAAAAATTGAAAAAAATTGTTTTGGTGATAGATTTAAGGGAAAAATTATATAGAAGAGGAACAAACTTAACTTGGGACATATTCCCCTTTGAACTTAATTTTGGACCTAAAAATCATTGAACTTATAGGAATGGATCTAATACCCCCTTCACTTAATGGGGCCATCTCTGCATTGTTACTTTTGTCAATATTCATAATAAAACTTTTTTCTTGGTGCTCAATAATTTTTAGGTCCAAAAAGTAGTTTCGACTTTCAAGGGGGAAAAGGGTTCCTCAATAAAGTTTGTAAACGTTCGATACTTTTTAGGTCCAAGGATAAATTTAAGGGGAAATAGGTTTATAAGCGAAGTTCGTTGGGTTTCTTTGTGATTTTCTCTAGGTCTGGGAAACATTATTACATTCATATGTTGCCACATATTACAGTAAATGAACATTTAGAAACTGAACAGCTGAAAACATCCATGTCAATTTTGAAATTGAAAAGTAGAAAGTTTGAATTTCCAAAATCATAAAGGAATGGACGTTCATGAAAATTGCAGCATTTTTTTTTGGAAAAGATTCCAACGTTGCCTTTTTTGGGCATTATCATCGTTAAATAGAAATTGATGGCATTATTTGGGTCTGTAAGATTTCTTTATTTGTCTTAATTAAAGAGGTGTTTACACATTCGACAAATGGTCAAACATTTTACTTGAAATTGTGTCAAATCCAATGTTGCGAGATGGAGTATTTTAATATATGTAAATCAGTAGATATCAAGTCCAAGCAGTTGATGCACTTATTTCAGCAACCTTTTACCAATTGAAATGCAGGTTCCACTGCAAAACCTGAAGATATGTACCGGATCATTGAGCATTTCTCGCTCGGTCGCCGTAGGCTTGAGCTTTTCGGCGAAGATCATAATATACGGTCTGGCTGGTTGACTGTTGGTAAAGATCTATCATCATCGAATTTCAATTCCGAGGTAACTTTTTCTTCATGCTTACTTTAAAAAAAGAAAAATCATTTCTGTGCTGGTAGAACATAGTGGGTACAAGAATGCAAGATGCATGCCTTGATAGAAAGAAAAGATGGCAATAGCATAATATAATGTTTATGACCTTAAAATTAAAGAAGAGTTGAATAAGATTACTGAAAGAGATTGATTAATTGTTTATTGGAATATTAGTTGTGGTAGAATACCATCCACCATGGAAAAAGGTCAAAAGAGGCATTAATCTTCAACTCTTCATCAACCATATTTGTTAGTAATACTTTGGTGGTTGGTTTTAACTGAATGATTATTGTCAGTGAAATGTTTTGTGCATAGCATATATTCATTCAGGGGGCAGCTTCAAATAATAACCGTAAATATTTTGAGAACCTAATTCATGTTTATTCATTATGAATATCATGATGGAAATTTATGATGAAAATTATTCATAATAAAATATACATGATATTCATGATAATAATGCATAATGTTTATGACGGTTATTCATTATGAATTCTACATGGAATACTTGGTTTTCTAGTTCTCAAAATATATGGTTCTCATTTGACTTTCTCGTTGATTCAGGTTTTTTTTATTATGAATAATACATGAAATAGTTGGTCGACAGGCCTCTAGGAATAGATGATAAAATGAATGATATCATATTGTTGAAAACTTTTAGGGGTATGTTCGGAATTTTGCGGATAAGGATGGGAAGGTGTGGCAAGGAGGAGGAGGAAGAAACCCGCCACCAGAAGCCGGTCATCTTGTCCTTACGACTGCGGACATCGAAGCTCTCAGGCCAAAGTCACCAATGAAAAACCAACTCCAAATGCAGCAACAGCAGCAACAGTCAAATTCCATCTCTCTCACAGCAGGTGGTGGAAGCAACAAGAGGCCAACCGGCAACTCACCATCGAACCATAACGGACCAGGAGGCATGAACCAAGAAGCATCGGGCTCTAATATCTCGGGTCCTGTTCCGTGGGGTCCACCAATGGGTGGCGGCGGTATGGGTCCGGATGAAAGGTACTTTGAAAATATGTATGGATATAATGGTCCTTTTGGACCCATGGGTGGTGACTACATGGATTTTGAAACTCATAGAGCCATGAACAATATGTTGTAGCTTAAAAACAATTTATAAATTGTTTTTTATTTCATATTTTTATTTTAATGGATCAAGAAAATCTCAAAATGGTGGATGAACTTCAAAAAGATCTTTGACTTTGTAAAAGTCAAGTCAAATTGTCAATGGTTAATTCAGTTGATCCATTATTATTAGCAATAATGTGCCCCCAACATAGAACATTTCTATGGTAGGTGAAATGACTGTTGTCCCTGAATTCTTATATCTGGTCCATGAAGATTATCAGAAGTTGGTAAAATGAGTGTTATTATAATTGTTGCGTGGGAGCAACCTCTTCCCTTATAAAATCGAGTTGGTTGGGTTGCATTGCATTTACTATATTTTATTCCTCTTGAAAAATTTATTTCAAAATATTTTAATATTTGCAGAAAATTGTTATCAAATAAAACAAGTCCTGATTATTATCTTGTAATAAAAGTTATTTGGTGACTGTATTTTATTTCTTGACCATTTTCTTCATCCATCTAATATTCCTATAAAAATTACTTATAATTGCATGTTTATAGATTATCATCTGATGATAAATTGATAATGGTTCGGTGCTGACTCTCCGCTTTTTAATTTTGTGTAGCTTCTTGGCTTTCTATTTTTTTGCATTCTTTGGTCGTTTTTTGGGTGTTAGTCTTTTTTGGTTAATTGCATCTTGCAGTTGTTTTTGTTAGTTTCAATAACAAAATTTTAATTTTATGAAACTAATCAACGTATGTGCTCAACTGTGACATATTATTCTCAAAGACATTTGCCATTTGAGTGCAATATCATTATCATATATTTGAATGGGACAAAAACTTTCAAACTGTATTCTTGCACGTTGACGTGTTATCCGTACATATTTAAACTTTTTTACCATCCAAGAATGATGTTACATCTCTCTTCATCAAAACTAATGACGAGTGGGGAAAGTACAGGGGGTGGTTATAACATTCACTGAAAGAAAAGGGGCTTCTACGTCATTTCCTAAAATTCTTGACTGATCAGCGGGGGGCAAACGAAGCGGTGAAATCAGGCGGAAGCGATCCCATCTTCTCCGTCCAACTCTGTGAGTCCAAATACAGCTTCGAAATCCGACTCGTGACCCAACTCATGTCGGGTCTCTTTTCCGGATCCTCCTCCAAACACTCCAGCCCTAAACGTGCCAACTTCTCCGCCACCTCCTCCGGGAACGAGTCCTTCAACCGCCTATCCATCCACCGTCTAACGCCGCCGCTGACCACCGCCTCTCTCGTCGTATCGATCAATGAAACTCTCACGAAAGTTCCTTTGTCTTGCCTGTACTTCAACGGTTCTTCGCCGGACAAAATCTCCAGAATCACAACTCCGAAAGCGTACACGTCGGACTTCTGCGTCGCAATGCCGGTAGCCTGAAATTCCGGCGACATGTAGCCTCTGGTACCTTCGAATTTCACGAATTTTGAATTTGATTTTTTCGAATCTGATTCCGAGCGGCTATCTGTTTCTCCGCAAAGCTCCGCCGTGCCGAAATGGCATATTTTCGCGTTCAGTGACGCCGATTGCGTTACGATTATGCTGGTGCTTTTGATGTGATTGTGGATGAATTTCTTCTCCAAACCTGTAGAGTTGTGAATGTATTCGAGGCCGTGAGCGAGATCAGCGGCGATCGTAATTCGCGACATCCAATCGGAAAGTATGGTGAAGTTAGGGTTCTTAGGGTTTTTTAAGCAATCGGCAAGGCTAGCGCCTTTAACGTAATCATAAACCAGGTATATGTAGCTTCCAGACATCGAAGCTCCTCGAAGCTTGATCAGACTCGAGTGATGGCTCTTACAAATCACTAGAAGCCGTTCCCGAAGCTCCGTCGCTTCAATCGCACGCCGGAACTTCCTTTGAAACACAATCACCTCGTCGCCGCGAATCACACACCGCCAAGCGGCGGAAGACGACGAGGAAGAGTACTTTGCGGATAAAAACTTGTTTGTGGCGGTGAAGATCTCTTTGAAATCGTAAACGTGAGGATTTTCCGGTAAGGAAGCACGGAGGCTCGCAAGTGAGCTCCGGCTAGAAACGGACGATTTCCACGAGTCCTTGTTGTAACTGTTGTTATCGGTGGAACTAGAAGCTGCCGCGGAAGAATAAACAATCGACGATCCACGAGGCGACAGATCTGCGTTAGAAGTCCTCCTTGACGAAGACATATGATACGTGGAGGCTGGAGTTTTGGTGGTTGAGGGGATTACATCGGAACTCGTCTTCTTCGACCTGCAGCCACAAAAAATCCGCATAATTTGGAAGAAATCACACGAAACCTTGATTTATGAAAGACAGCGATGCAAATAGATCGGCCATCGGAAGGTGTTTCAGGTGAAGAATTGATGGTTTCTTTCTTGAATTGAATGAAGTAGAGATTGTGAGAAGGATGGACTTCTTTCTAGAAGTAGAGAAGACCGGTGGGGATAGGGGTATGGCTGGCGAATCGTACCTGCCCAGTGTAGTCGCCATCCATCAACCTTCCTGGAACGTACCAAACAAGATACAAACATTTTTGTCGATCGGTTAGAGTCAAACAACTAAAGTTCAATTTTTTTTACTAAAGCATCTCCAACCGCACCGTAAATCAAAGGATTTGCCGTGCGGTGTGCTCCAATTGACTGCTATCTACAAAATTCTTTTGCCGGATATTAACTTCATACGGCACATTTTGCCGTCCAAATTCTTTTTGCCAGCCATGAATTTCTTGGAGGACCCACCACTATGAGTTTTTCTTTTTGATATTTGGGCATTGTTTGGTAAAAAAAAGCTACCTTATAAACTAGGTTTTTTTTATACGTGTATGGATGACCATAAACTAGCTTATTGAAAAACTACTCATAGTAACGTTTTAAAAAACTAGCTAGTTTGACAAACATAGCCTTAATATAAAATTAATTTAATTATATATAAGATATTTTTTTATTTTTTTTTAAATTTATCATCTAAACTAATATATAAAAAAATAAATTTTAAATAAATCAAAGAAATTTAACATTAACATAAAAATAAAAATAAAAAATTATTATTATTGTTATTAAAAATATTTTATAGAAAATTAAATATGTTATTTTAACGTGGGGTCCACAAATTTAATGTTTTTTTATAGTATGGTTGGAGTTGAGGTTTTTTTTTGTATTAATGGGTCCACCAAATTTAGTGTTTTTGGTGATTTTTTAGTGTTAAGGTTGGAGATGCTCTAAAATGTCACTTCGAGCTTGTTTGGTTAGTTTTTCATCAAGTATAGTAAGTATTGACTGTATTGATTATTTGTCTATATAAATTAGAGGAGATTTTGTTTGAATTTTTTTTTAATAGATGAAATGAACGTGTTTTTTAATTGTGGGATGTGAGTTTAAAAAAAGGAATTTAATTAAAATGCCCTAAGTTGAAAAATCAGTACCCAATATGCCCCAAATCTTGTTATTTTTGCCAAAATACCCCCTAGGTCCGCATTTTTCACTGTTACACGCGGACCTGGTCCGCGTTTTGTCCGCGTTCACTATTACACGCGGACTCGGGCCGCGTTTTGTCCGCGTTCGAGAGTTACACGCGGACTTGGTACGCGTTTGGTCCGTGTTTCACCCTATAAACGAGTATTTGGTCCGCGTTTGGCTTCCATTAACCGAGAAACGGCATCCACTGTGAAACGCGTATCTGGGCCGCGTTTTTTACTGTGGAACGCGTACTTGGGGGCCGGCCCATAGCATTGTTTAGGGTTTAGTAACAGATCAACGGTGTGGATTGTTTCATTTGTTAGGTTTTATATGATGGCTGTTATAAATAAGTGAGGCCCCCCACCCATAACCCCACCACTATCACTCGATCCCATCTCTTTCACTCTCTCAAATATATCGTGTATTACACACGCTCGGATCTCGGCTCGGTTGGTTAGCATTTATAAAAGTCGGATATGGGTCGACCACTTTCTTCGGTAAGTTTTCTTTAACCGTGTTTTAATTTTATATTTATTTTAGTGATTATGCGTTAATTTTAGTGTGTTGCGTTTATGTTGATAATATGTTAGAGGTTGCGTTAATTTTAGTTTTACATATTACGTTGATTTTAGAGATTGCGTTAATTTTATAAAAATATTGTAGAGATTGCGTTTTTTTTTGTATAAAAAACTGTAGAGATTGGGATTGTTTTAGGATTGCGCTCATTTTATAAAATAATTGTAGAGATTGCGTTAATGTTAGAGATTGCGTTTTATTATTTTTTTTGTATAAAAAAGTGTAGAGATTGGGCTTGTTTTAGGGATTGCGTTAATTTTATAAAAATATTGTAGAGATTGCGTTAATCTTAGAGATTGCGTTTTTTTTTGTATAAAAAACTGTAGAGATTGGGCTTGTTTTAGGGATTGCGCTCATTTTATAAAATAATTGTAGTGATTGCGTTAATTATAGAGATTGCGTTTTTTTTGTTTTGTATAAAAAAACTGTAGAGATTGGGCTTGTTTTAGGGATTGCGCTAATTTCATAAAATAATTGTAGTGATTGCGTTAATCTTAGAGATTGCGTTTTTTTTTTGTTTTGTATAAAAAAACTGTAGAGATTGGGCTTGTTTTAGGGATTGCGCTCATTTTATAAAATAATTGTAGTGATTGCGTTTTTTTTGTTTTGTATAAAAAAACTGTAGAGATTGGACTTGTTTTAGGGATTGCGCTCATTTTATAAAATAATTGTAGAGATTGCGTTTTTTTTTTGTATAAAAAACTGTAGAGATTGGACTTGTTTTAGGGATTGCGTTAATTTTATAAAAATATTGTAGAGATTGCGTTTTTTTTGTATAAAAAACTGTAGAGATTGGGTTTGTTTTAGGGATTGCGCTAATTTCATAAAATAATTGTAGAGATTGCGTTAATCTTAGAGATTGCGTTTTCTTTGTTTTGTATAAAAAAACTGTAGAGATTGGGCTTGTTTTAGGGATTGCGCTCATTTTATAAAATAATTGTAGAGATTGCGTTAATCTTAGAGATTGCGTTTTTTTTTGTTTTGTATAAAAAAACTGTAGAGATTAGGCTTGTTTTAGGGATTGCGCTCATTTTATAAAATAATTGTAGAGATTGCGTTTTTTTTTGTTTTGTATAAAAAAACTGTAGAGATTGGGCTTGTTTTAGGGATTGCGTTCATTTTATAAAATAATTGTAGTGATTGCGTTAATCTTAGAGATTGCGTTTTTTTTTGTATAAAAAAACTGTAGAGATTGGGCTTGTTTTAGGGATTGCGCTCATTTTATAAAATAATTGTAGTGATTGCGTTAATTATAGAGATTGCGTTTTTTTTGTTTTGTATAAAAAAACTGTAGAGATTGGGCTTGTTTTAGGGATTGTGCTCATTTTATAAAATAATTGTAGTGATTGCGTTAATCTTAGAGATTGCGTTTTTTTTTGTTTTGTATAAAAAAACTGTAGAGATTGGGCTTGTTTTAGGGATTGCGCTCATTTTATAAAATAATTGTAGTGATTGCGTTTTTTTTGTTTTGTATAAAAAAACTGTAGAGATTGGGCTTGTTTTAGGGATTGCGCTCATTTTATAAAATAATTGTAGAGATTGCGTTTTTTTTTTGTATAAAAAACTGTAGAGATTGGACTTGTTTTAGGGATTGCGTTAATTTTATAAAAATATTGTAGAGATTGCGTTAATCTTAGAGATTGCGTTTTTTTTTGTATAAAAAACTGTAGAGATTGGGTTTGTTTTAGGGATTGCGCTAATTTCATAAAATAATTGTAGAGATTGCGTTAATCTTAGAGATTGCGTTTTTTTTTGTTTTGTATAAAAAAACTGTAGAGATTGGGCTTGTTTTAGGGATTGCGCTCATTTTATAAAATAATTGTAGAGATTGCATTAATCTTAGAGATTGCGTTTTTTTTTGTTTTGTATAAAAAAACTGTAGAGATTAGGCTTGTTTTAGGGATTGCGCTCATTTTATAAAATAATTGTAGAGATTGCGTTAATCTTAGAGATTGCGTTTTTTTTTGTTTTGTATAAAAAAACTGTAGAGATTGGGCTTGTTTTAGGGATTGCGCTCATTTTATAAAATAATTGTAGTGATTGCGTTAATCTTAGAGATTGCGTTTTTTTTTGTATAAAAAAACTGTAGAGATTGGGCTTGTTTTAGGGATTGCGCTCATTTTATAAAATAATTGTAGTGATTGCGTTAATTATAGAGATTGCGTTTTTTTTGTTTTGTATAAAAAAACTGTAGAGATTGGGCTTGTTTTAGGGATTGTGCTCATTTTATAAAATAATTGTAGTGATTGCGTTAATCTTAGAGATTGCGTTTTTTTTTGTTTTGTATAAAAAAACTGTAGAGATTGGGCTTGTTTTAGGGATTGCGCTCATTTTATAAAATAATTGTAGAGATTGCGTTAATTTTAGAGATTGCGTTTTATTATTTTTTTTGTATAAAAAAGTGTAGAGATTGGGTTTGTTTTAGGGATTGCGTTAATTTTATAAAAATATTGTAGAGATTGCGTTAATTTTAGAGATTGCGTTAATAAAAACCGCAACATATCGATTTGGATTTTGTCAAACGGGTGTAAATAGCCCTAAGGTTTTTAGGGATTTAAGAAATCCACGTGATTCCCCTAGTACCTGGAAATCCAATAGATTCAGTGGTTTATTTTTTATAAAAATAACCAATAGACGAAATCAACAAAATGTACATCGTTAGTTATAAGTTAGGTGCGTTGACAACATCCTTGCATTACTATGTAGGACGATTTTGATAACGTCGATCTTTCGTTCAAATGCCACATCGTCATGGTAAAGGAAATTAGAGATGCTTTTGAAGCGTATCCACCTGAACGGGCACAACGTTTACACGAAATGTTTAGCCGCACATCTTTCGGGCCATGGCTCGAGCTTACCAATATTGGACAGGACCCCCTTCTAGTACACATGTTTTTACAGATGGAGGTCGAGGTTGCGAGACCACAGCCGGAGGAATTGTATTTCCACGTGTGTGGGACTCGCATGCACTTTGGTCGTCGTGAGTTCTGTATTGTAACAGGACTCCTTTTCGGATAAATACCCGACCTTCCTACCTTGACAGATGAGTCCTTCGTTAGTAGGGTTTGGCCCGACCTTGCACCAGGTATCTTGACGCTGAGAACCGTCCTCGAGACGATGAGAACTGGTCTGGGTGCGATATCCGATGAGGATGCTGTGCGTGTTTGCTTGGTGGTGATGGCGGAGTTGATGTTCATGGGTCATGATCCAAGGCTGCCGGTTTCCTCTACTGTACTTATCGCTGTCGATGACTTGGAGAGGTTTAACCGCTATCCGTGGGGTAGCTACATCTGGAGTCACTCATACAAAGGACTCCACGGTGCCATCGCCAGACGCAAGCAGAAGAACCAGCAAAACAACAAGATGACGTTGAACGGGTTTGCACACGCCCTAAAGGTTAGATAAGTACAATAACATAAATATCAATTCATTAACTAATTTTGCTAATTTTGGATTTATTCTAACGTACTTGTTCAATTTATGTAATTCCAGATATGGATCTTGGAGATGTTTCCTGCCTGCCGGCAAAATTTCACCAAGCGCTCCAACAGGTTGATTAGGGGAACCAAATGGGATCGAGATGCTGTCCTTAGTAAGTCTGCATGTATTGGGATCTTTAATTCAGCTTTGAGCGTACGCCCTCTTATTATATTTTTAATTGTAGTAATTAAAAAACTATTTGTGATTTATATGTCTTATAATTTTTTTAGGTTGTTAATGCGCCATATGCGGAACTGAGGCCTACTCAGACTGAGCAGCAGCCGAGTTGGTTTCGACGGAGCGTCGCCTTTTTTAAAAGTTCGGCGGGCAGGCAACCGACAAAGAGGTCCCGACGTAGAGATCCTGATCCCGATGACAATGATGACGATGATGATGAAGATGACGATGATGGCACGCGACGTCAGGCTCCCCCTAGCTCTAGCTATCAGGCTCCTCCTAGCCCCACCTATCAAGCTCCCCCTAGCCCCACCCATCATAGGATGCCTGATATAGACCCATACCAAGATAAGTGGGAGTACATAACCTCCGTGGACATACGCGTAAGAGACCTCGAGGCCCTCGATATGGACAGACGCATAAGAGAGCTCGAGGCCCTCACCGCACACCTTCGCCACACTCACGTTAGTGTTTAACTTAATTTGGGGATATTACGCCCAATACTTTAATATTGGTTTGTGTATTGATATTACGTTCCATGATTGTATTAGGTGTCGACGAACATGGCGCCCACTTACACGTCGCCTGGGCAAATGCATGGGTACACGGGTGTGACATATGCGACCACATCATCCCAGCAAAATGTAGGTTATTTTTTTATTACGTTTGAAAGTAATTATTAAGAGTGCTCATTATAATCCATGTCACCAGGTTGGGATGACAAGTATGACGCCATTCTACACGTCACCGGGGTACACACCGTTTTTCGACCCCATCATCCCAACAAAATGTAAGTTACGACGAGTGCTCATTGTTGTTCTTTTTTTTGTTATTACGTTTGAAGATTCTTATTAAGAGTGCTCATTATAATCCATGTCACCAGTTTGGGATGACAAGTACGACGCCAGCCTACACGTTGCCGGGGTACACACAGGCGTCAACCGGAGGAAACTACCCTTTCTCGACCCCATCATTCCAGCAAAATGTAAGTTACGACGAGTGCTCATTGTTGTTCTTTTTTTGTTATTACGTTTGAAGATTCTTATAATGACCTACGTCACCAGTTTGGGATGTCGGCGGGGGACTATTACAGACCCCAGATGATGGAGCCGGGGCCGGGGCTGTCCGTCATAAGCGGGTTGGTGGAAGATTTTTTGGGAACTTCCATCCCTTATTCGATGGGGTCGGAGTCGGGGGTTGACACCACCCAGGCGCGGATGAGTACTCCGATGGCTGATAATATCATCGATGACCACTTAGAGGATGATGACATGGCCATACATGAGCCAGATCAGGCAACACATGAAAGGGCGAGACGGGTCGTGTTGTGGGGCCAGCCCTTTGTTCCCCATATGTCCAACAACCTTCGACCACAGCAGTACCTAAGAAAAAAACCAAGGCAAGGGTGAAGGCAAAGGGCAAGGGAAAGGTTGGGGGAGACACTACGATGACTGACGCGGGGCAATCGGTGTTTGTTTCGGCGGCACAGATCAGTGAATTATGTATCAGTGATCAGCTCCCCCACCTTATGTGTCCATTTTACGGCGGCCTTCAAATGAATGCCGGTTTTTTCATGCTACTGTTGGGTGTAGGTGGTAGTAGGGATTTCGAGGATCTGGTTAGTATTTAAATATAGTCATATAAACAACTACATTTCTAATGACAAGTCTAACAATCTATGTTTTGTGTATAGCAAATCGACGCTTGGGTTAGAATGATCTAAGAATCCCGCTCTCCACATGCCAGATGGACGGTCATGGACTCCAACTTCTTTGAGTGGCTTACATGGCCGGGCCAAGGATACAGGTCTGTGTTCGAAACATGCAATGGACTGGGCCATAGAACTCATCCAGCTTGGATGGACATCGACGAGGTATGGAAATCGATTTACATAATTTTTGTTCAACTTGTTTGTTACTAACTATTATTGTGTTATTGTAAAATCTCAGGTATACATCCCCATATGCGTCGTGGACAAACATTGGGTGCTCGGTGTTCTGTACCTCCGTGAAATGAGGCTGGTCTTATTTGACAGTTTACGAGCAAGAAGGTACACTTTGCCCTTGGAAGAACGCCTTGAGATCTTCAAAAAACAATTGCCGAAGTTGTTAAAAAAGATACACGACACGCCGGATCGTATCAAGGCCAGCAAGAAATTAGAGGTTATCTATGATCCTGATGCACCTCAACAGACAGGGGCCTTGGGGATTGCGGTGTGTGGGTGTGTCGTAACATATCCAAGTTTATTGAAGGTCTGCACCCAACAGTTGCACCAGATGCAACTGAGCATGTGGCAAGGGAATGGCGTAATTACATGACGGAGACCCTTTTCTCGTTGGCTGTCCAAATAAACGATTAGGTTGGGGATACTTTTTATGTTACTTGTGAGTTGTGATGGGCCTCTTGAAATAACAAATATGATTCTTTTTTTTAAAGTCATTTTAAATATTAAAACCCTTTTTTACTTAGATAACTAATTTGGATCGGATGTTTTATTTTATATAAAAATAGAATTCGTTAACTCCCAAGATCACAAATTGATATGAAAAGGGTAGTACATGAAAAAGTTCTTTTGGTAAATAAAAAACAAAATATTATTTAAACTTACCAATTATTAATGACAAACTGGTAGGGTTCGAAAACAACCGGTACAAGTTCATCTAAACAAACATTGAAACGACGTCATTAAATGAAGTGAGTAGGTAACATTTTCGGTCATTGAAATGTCAAACTATGGCTACACGACACTTGGTTTTTCTGGAATCCCCAACGACTTCTTATATGCTCGGGTGATACAATTTTGGAAGTGTTAAGCTCAACTTTCTTGCTGTACACTTCAATGACGGTATAATTTTGTAGTATAAAAATATAAACGCATCAAACCACAAAATACATTGGACGATTTTATTAATGAAACAAAACCATAGAAAGTAAAAGTACAAACCGACAACTCTTTAGTGTTGTGAATTTCACAGTTACTATAACACGGGTATTTATAGCCACAAGGAACAATTGTTAAAAAAAATGAATCGTTTCAGTATTTGCAGAGGAATCATTTCAGTATTTGCAGAGGAATCATTTCAGGCTTTCCAGAAGAATCATTTCAGTATTTGCAGAGGAATCATTTCAGGCTTTGCAGAAGAATCATTTTAGTCTTTGCAGAAGAATCGTTTGACCATGGTTACAAACCTATCTCCGCATATGGTAACAAAACGCGGGGTTAGTCCGCGTTTTAGTGGTGTAATGCGGGGTTAGTCCGCGTTTTAGTAACAAAACGCGGGGTTAGTCCGCGTTTTAGTGGTGTAACGCGGGGTTAGTCCGCGTTTTAGTGGTGTAACGCGGGTTTAGTCCGCGTTTCAGGCTTTGCAGGGGAATCGTTTGACCATGGCACAAAAAAGGAATCATTTCAGGCTTTGCAGAGGAATCGTTTGACCATGCCTTTGAAACTATCATGAACCGATCTTCGCATGGACTATAAGTAGATGCTCCGGTGAAGTAGTATTTCACAACTTCATATCTATCCTTTCTACCCTCACTTTCATTTACAAATATTATCTACATTCTATACATTATCTACATTTTCATTACTTGATGGCTGGAGGTTCACGCGGTAGGGGGAAAAGGTCAGCGAATGGGGCTGGCACTTCACGCTCCGTGGACATCGACCAATTAAATGATGGAGCTTCAAGGATTGACTAGAATGCATCAGATACAACGGAGGATTGGGCGCAGTTTGGGTTAACTGCTTACGATGAACCGATAACGCCTCAGGAGTGGGAGCAGTTTAACAATGCCCAAGCCGCATACTACGCTGCTCATGGAGGAATGCCCCCACCTACGTATCAATCCAACCAGGGGCCAGGTATACCAATGTCTCAGGTACTGCCTACCAGGTTGAAAAGGTCCTGTGATGAGGCAAATGAAGAGATACGAAATACAGGCAGGACGTGGCTACAAAACATGGAACTTCAGAAGGAGAAAGAAGCAACTATTGCGGAGAAGAAGGAGCTCCTGGAGAATATGAAGCACGATGTCAGGGAGAAACAAAAGGAGATTAGAAAGTTAGAAGATGAACTGGTTGACATAAAAGAAAACTACACCGTCATGGAGGAGCATATGAAGGCAAAGGCTGGCTGGGTTACGAAGTGCCGGGAAATCTACCCGTAGTAGGTTTCTCAAAGGGTGGTTGTTGTATGGATGCACTTTAACGTTTAACCTAAGTTTTATTTTATGCATTAATTTTTACTTTATCGATGCTTGAATGTTGTACGGATGCACCATTTCGTTTTCTTTAATTTCAATAAAACGATGCTTTTATGTTTTATCTTTTATTTACACATAATATAATTTCACAATCACGATAAGGTAGATAAAATCAACAATTAACATAATAACAATATCACTTAGCATAGAAGATGAGGTGGTTACAATCAAGGGAAGTCAATGTTAAGGTCAAGGCTATCATGCCTTAAAGTTCCATGTGGTTCTAGGTCCGATGACCCTTGAGAGCGAAATCTTTGGCTAGTAGAAGCTCTCCTGGGCACGGTTGAAGGGGCAGGAGTTGGACATTCACCACGAGTATGTCCTACTGCTCCACACCTAGTACACGTTCTCTGTATCGGATCCTCACCACGAGATGGACGCCGATCGTTCTTTCTTGGTCTCCCCGCACGTCTCTTGGTTATTAACGGTGGATAGCATGGCGGAAGGGGGACGTGTGGCAAAACCCATGATTGAGGGGGTCCAACAGGATAGATCAGCTCATGATATGTTGACCGGTAAGTACTAGACGTGTAGTAAGATATAGCCAGATCGCTGCAATCTCTACGATTCATTGACCTTGCAGCAGCGATGGCATGACCGCACGGTAAACCAGAATATTGCCATTGGTTACATTCACAAACACCGTTGACCATATCGACAGTCGCGTGATAACGGATATCCCGAACGTTAAACTTACCATGTCCAATCTGACTTACCCTCCATGTCGCAGACTTTCCCGACCTTCTGCTAATTATCTCCTCCGCCATTGGTGTGAGATGATTACGCATTTCATCTACAAATATGTGTTAATTGTGTTACGATTTATACGGAAGACGAAAAATGCAACAAACATATAAGTTAAAGATTTTAGAGTTTATCAACCTCCCTTTCGTCATCGAAGTTGGTACCACTCTTGTTGAAAATCTCGGAAGTACTCTATAAGGCCGACAATGGATAACCTGCGTGCAAAACGGGATAGTGCATTCACCGACTCTACACTATTAGAGGTCATTATGTTATACCGTTGTGCAGGGAAATGGGCCCTTGACCACCTCTCTTTACCAGCCTCGTCCATAACTTGTGCTCCACGAGGTACTTCATATCGTAGTGCATTCATGTAGGTCTCGAACTCCCTAATAGTATATGCTTTGCACGCCTTCCAGTAGGTGGTCTTGTTTGTTGTGATACGTTTGTCCGCGCTTTTCACGTTCATCTCCAAATGTCGACAACATAGGGCGTGAGGGGTGGAGGGGTACACGGCAGAAATTGCCGCGCTTATGGAAGGAGCCCTGTCGGACATAAACACCAACCCTTCCGGGGCTCCGATACATTCCCGCAACATGTTCAGAAACCAACCCCACTCCTCCCCCGTCTCGGACTTTCCTACTCCGAAAGCCAAGGGCACAATGTTGTTATTTCCGTCCATGGCAACCGCCAAGAACATCATACCCAGGTAATGCCCCTTTAAATGGGCAGCGTCTATTACAAGGACAGGACGCAGATTTGTCAAAAACGTCCGGATCTGCAATAAACGTACGTGGTTATTATTTGTAAATGTTAAAATTCATAATATGTAAAGCTACGACGATTTAATATACTTACCGCACATCCAAGTGCAGCGAAACACAATTCGAAACGTCCGTTTGAATCCGTCCATATTCTGGTGCGTGTACCCGGATTCTTCAGCTCCAAGTTATATAAATACGCAGGGAGTCATTCGTACGACTCCTCGGGAGTGCCTCTCACCATTAGTAGTGCCTTGCATCGCGCACGCCATCCTTGGTGGTAACCAATGTTGATCCCTTACTGCTGATTTATATCGTTGACGATGTCCTTCGGCCGAAATGACCTGCTAGCGTCAAGAAACTTGTCTTTCAGTATGTGGCCCAAAGTCCTTTTGTTGGCCTGCCGGTGGCTGGCATTTAGTTGTGTCCTCGAACATGTGTGTACGTCGTTCAACTTTCTAACGACAAACAACCCTCCTTTAGGGCCCACGGACTTCGCGGACATACTCCATTCACAATTTTGTTGGTCACAAACAGCCTTGTATCTGCGTTTGTCGGATTTCTTCGCTCTAAACACGAAACCCTCTCGCAAGAACTTCATTCCCAACTGTACGGTCATTTCCTCCTTCGTATGAAATATTTGACCTTCATGTATAGTTGTACTACGATTGTAAGGTGCGGGTTGGTAGGCTGGTATATGGGTCTCCGGGTTAGGAAGAGAAGGGGGCATATCAAAATAATCGTTTAACGCACCAAATGATTTATTGCTAGGGGTATATGTTTCTTCGTCCTCGTCATTATCGGTATCTGATCTGTCCATATCAGATATACCAGTTGTGAAAACATGTGTTTCGTCATCAGCAACTCCAACAAACCGTCTTCTTCTTCTTCTTCTTCTTCTTCTTCTTCTTCTTCTTCTTCTTCTTCATCTTCTTCTTCTTCTTCTAGTTGCGTCTCCGGAACAACTTCGAGATAAGATTCGTTAGAACGATATGCATGATCAGAATAAAGTGTGGTGTCGTAGGATGCCTGAAATTGAGAGTCAGGCTCCAGTTGACTACCACCGACATGGATTTCGTCATGATCTTCGTCATCATCTTCGTCATCTGATAGACGGTTTATGCAACCCTCCAAATCTACCGCAAGTGTACGGTGTCAATCAAGTAATACGTACTAAGTACGAGTATCGATCCAAGGAACTACGAGTTTAAGTACCACAAAGGCTACCACAACTACTAACTGAACTGCTGGTAAATTTGGTTTGAGAATGATTAAATAACTACTTATCAAGAGACAATGGAAGCAAGCACAGAATACAATTCAACAATTGATTCAAGCACCACAAGAGGAATACTTATATGACAAGGGAAAGGCTAGGGGTCGGATTTCATTTGGATTACACCAACAAATAAATAACACACATTCAAATGACTCAATACACAAGGTTAAATTTAGCAATTCCAAATATACTCACTACTCTCTCTCGAGCAATAGCAAGAATGTATCATGCAATATATATTGAAGTCTATCAACCAATACACATAAACATTCAACTCATTAAGCATAAGAATCACAAACACAAACTAGGGTTTACTTGGTATATCTCTATCCAATATCTCACCCTAGGTTTATCTAACTTTTATCAAGTTATAAAACCAATTTCTCAAGAGGAAATACAACCAAAAGATGAATAAGATGGCCAATCTCAAAAGCAATAAGAACAAGATAGACAAACTTCAACCAACAAGTGTATTAACTCAATAAAATGCAATAATCATATATCTAACAGTATAAAACCAAAATCCATCCTTCCCCCAACCTCAAAAGGTTTAGTTCATGTTACTAATAACAAATAAAACCATAGAGAAGAAGATGACAGCACCCGAATACATTGTTTCTCAACAAAATACAAGTATAATGATAAAACTCCCTCAATGATTGATACACACTACCAATTTTTAGCTCCAAAAGTTGTTTCCATCTTCCCAATCAGTAAAAGTCTTCTATTCTGCTCTGAAAACGGTTTAGAACAGCTCCCCTAGGGTCTAGCCTCCAACAATCCCGAGATAACCCTAAACATTAACTTTCTGCAGCTTTTTATACTCGAAGACCACGACCGCGATAGTGCCCGCGATTGTGACAATGTCACAATCGCCTGGCACAATCGCCAGGCTTAACATGCCCACGGTACATCTTGGGCGATTGTGCTAGCGATAGTGACACATGTCACAATCGCCTGGCACAATAGCTGAGGTTATGATTTTCGTTTTTTCTTCACTCGTTCACTTGGTTCGATACCGTCTTCAACCGGGACGTTCAAATGGAGTATAAATAAGCCTTTTTTTTCTTCCACTTGATATCTTGTATGTCTGCACAACACTTGCTCAAAATATTAGTCCGAAATACCAATTATTGTTTCAAGACGAGCCGTAAACTTATGATTCGGAGGGTGAAAACCCGTCAGATAACGCAGTTATCAACAACTCCAAACCTAGCTTTTGCTTGTCCTCAAGCAAAAATTGGCGTAAAGGAATATAACAATAACATACAGGCAAGCTTACTGAGGTGATGGGTTTTCGAAAGGGGACAATATGAACAATCATTTTAACAACTGAATGAGGGAAGACTAATGCGAAGTTAATAAGAACCAACATAAGTTTCCTAGCTTCTTGGTTAATTAAGTCTGGATAAAACTAATATTGACATGAAACTATTATCAAGCACATGTTTGTTAAGATCAATTTCATCATGTACACAACTAGTGGAGGATTTCGCTTCGATCCTAACCTCACGGGATGCTCTCTTTACACTTGAATCCTAGGTTCACACTCGTCACAAACACATGCGGGAGAGTTAATGTACAACAAAATAGCAAGTTCATCCGCGTGTGATAGTAGAGAAACACGTAAAAGTCAAATAAGATCTCATGAACGGAGTTGAGCAGTAAGATACAATTTACACATGTATTATTCACAAATCACATTTCCCAAGAGCTCAATCGGGGCTAAAATAATTGCAACGCGGTTGGGGAAAAGGAGTAGAAGGAACGGTCATGGCATAATTAGTCCTAAGTGCATCAAAACTAATAGTGGCTCCCATTCTTGCCTTCCTTTGCAACCACACATCTAATGCAAACATTTTTTTTAAACCTTAAATAAATCTTTCACGGCTTTTATCGACTCACCCCCAAAATTGTTCTGACGCTATTGACCATCTTTCTCAAACCATGATGCACTTAGACTACGGGGTAGGTTAGTGTATTTGGCTAAGTCAAAGTATTTAGGCATAATTAACGGCTACAAAATGGTTACGGGATCACATATCAACAAAAGGGTAGAGAAAGAGGGGCTGGAAACGATAGACCAAATGAAATTTCACACAAATCCCGATATCGTCTCTCAAAGTCCACATGATTCACAAATAATACACATGTTACATTTTAAAGACCAATCTTTACTACTCAATGCAAAACAAATGAGATCAAACTATCAAATTGAAAGAATTGAAACGTGTATAAGATGGTGAACAAAGTTGAAGCAACACTCGGAAATGAAGGCATGGAAGCTTAAAATCTCACAAAGGTGATCTTCACTAATGTCCACAATTAGTGTACACAACTACACTATCTCTCTAAAAACATGACTCAACAAAAGTATGCATGTCAAGACAAGTTTTTCCAATTTACTTAACCAATAACTACCAACACATGTATCCATTCCGATTAATCAAGCATTAAATACAACCCAAACATTTCTAGCGATCAAAATACAAGTTCATACTATTCGACCCACAAAAACATAAACGACAACTCCAAACCTCTGAGACACATTGTCCCCAATGTGCCCCATTAGTTACAAAGTCGGTTTGCAAAGTTTAACCATCACCAACGAAGTGTAAGAAAAACTACATACATGAGCTGATAGGTATACAAACAAAATGAAAGAGAAAACAAACCGATCAATCACTGTCGTCTTCTTGCGGCCGCGAGGATGAAGGGCCGGCGTCGGAATATCGCGATCGTCTCTGATACGTGACTCCAAAGCGTGTAGGACCCAAAACTAGACCAAGGCGCTGGTTGATCATCCTAATCTCCTCGCTATTTCTCGCTTCTCTCTCATCCAACCTCTCGACGACCTGAGTAAGCCGCTCCAAGGATGGGTCGACACCCCGACGTCCACCAGCCGGAGGTGGTGGGACGACACCCTGAACTGGTGCCTCTTGCTGCCGGGCTGCGGCTTGAAGGCGTCCTCTGCGCCGGTAGCGTCCTTCCGTGGGTAGGTTAGGCAACCCGTGGCGAGAGCAAAAAGAGTTATATGCCTTTTTGCATATATCGGATGGTGGTGCCGTGAGTGCCTCCTCCATGGAAGCTGCTCCAATCCCCGCCCTCCTACAGAAATACGTGATGAGACAAGGAAAAACAAAGAGGGATCGGTAGTCGGTACCACACTTCAGGATGCTACCGAGGATAAAGTGCCCGACATCAAAATGTACACCCGTCTGGATGGCGTACAGCAGTATGGCGGTCTCTATCGTGACGTTGGTTCGGTGAGTGGAGGGTATGAGGTTGTGCTTCAAGAACACTGTCCAGAATGCCATGTCTGGAGTGAGCTCGCCATGGTGTAGCTCAACAGTCCCTGGCTGCCACACATTAGATCCGTTGCGGCGAAGACCGGCAGCCATCTCTCCAAGCTCGGGGTAGAACCCGTCATTGATGGAGAATCCCTCATGGTAGGCTGCGTTGGGGTCGGTCGGGGTGAGAAGAAATTCATTGATGGCGGTTGATGATAACACCACTCTCCTCCCCCTCACCCAAACCAGCCCACTATCGCGAAAAACCTCGGGGACCATCGCTGCATAGAATTCTCGCACCAGCTCCGCGTGATACTTCCTGGGGGTGCTGGTGAAACGAGCCCAGTGGCGATGGCCGATGGCACCTGGTATGGTGGTGGAATCCAAGCCGGTCAAATCGATCCCTCGCTCCACAACGAAGCCACGATTCGCGCATGCAGCGAGCCTATCGGAGTAGTGAACATTGGGAGCATTCGCCAAGGCCCTCTGATCAGCTTCATCAAGCGTATCAAAAATTTGGTATCGGTCTCGCGAAAGATGGGCGCTGCGTACCATGGTGATAATCTGCAGGGAAAATTGGAGAGCTAAACCACTAACAATTGTTAAAAAAAAACACGGTAACATGTTGCAAGAAATGCACGAAGCTATGATGATCAAGCGAAATGAAAGTGCATGAAGTGTCCTAATGGTCTACCCTTGCACACCATTTAAACCTATGAACGACATTAAGGCTTGGATAAATGTGCAAAAATCAACCAAAGGGACGCAAAAACAAAGTTTTCATATGTTCATACGACATCCTACAATGATTATCATAACTTAGATTACCTCTAATTAACATTGGACCAATCCAAAAATCTCAACATTGAGTGCAAAACAATTATCCAACACGAGTTGCATGATCAGACCCAAAACAAAGGGTGATGCGATTAAAAGGTCTAATCATCAACTAATCATGGCTACTACCCACATTGAACATGCCAAAATGAGTAACACAAGTTAGGAACATGGCAACCCTTAATTTGAACAAGAGGGTACATGAGGTCACTATAAGCATACAGATAAAAATTGAGCAATTTTAGCACAAGTGTATGAGTTCAACATCGTAATTGTAGCTTCAAATTCGGTTAATTAGGGCACATAATGCAAACAATAGCTAGGTTTAGGTGAACTAATATTTAGGACTTCAACAAGATCCATTATACTAGCAAAGCCACAAAAACCCACAAATGTACAAGTCCTTAAAGCATAACATGCAAAATGTAGAACCCTAGTTTCAATACATGGTAAATTGATGCAATGGAAGAACAATGTGGAGTGAAACTAAGCATTTCCAAGTGAAATAACAACTCCAAACCTAATTTGAAACACAATTTCTCGAGAACTTTATCATGAAAAAATCATTGACCACAAACCTAGAAATCTCACAATGTAGGGAGAAATAAAGTGAAATAGAGAAGAAATCTTACTTGGGAGGTGAAGTATAACAAGGAATCAACCAAAAGTTGGAAGAGGATTCGAGAATGGAGAGGTAGGGAGTGAAATCACCCAAAATCTCCCGAGAGATGAGTCAAAAAAAACCGCCCTTGAACTGCTCTATGTGTGTGCGTGTGTTTCTGATTTCAGCCAAGGGTTTTAAAACCTGATTTTCGCGACGGCGATAGTGCCAGGCGATTATGCCTTGGGCACTATCGTGGGGCATAATCGCCTAAAGTGTACCGAGAGGGTGTGTTCTGAGGCGATTGTGACACGGGCGATTGTGCCAGGGCACTATCACGGGCACAATCGCCTAAATGGTACCGAGGGTCGATTTTCTTGGCGATAGTGACATGGGCGATTGTGCCATGGCATTATCGCCGGCACAATCGCCGAAATGGTACCGAGAACAACAAAAAAACTGTGAGGTGTGCCAACTTGCTGTCACAATGGCTTGTGACCAAAAATGGGGTATTTTGGCTGGTTTTCATGAGAAAACACATTGCCAAACTCAAAAACGCTATTATGGACAAAAAAATACAACTAACCTTGGTGGGTTGCCTCCCACCCAGCGCCTTATTTAGGGTCGTGGCACGACCTTGACGATCTTCAAGTTGGTGTAGAGAGCAATACGGCGTCCTTGCTTTGCATTGGTTCGCCTTCCAAATATGGCTTTAACCTTTGGCCATTTACTTTGAAAATCTCCCCATCATCACCCTTTAGCTCGATGGCCCCGTATGAATGGACTTTAACCACAACGAACGGACCGGACCATCGTGATTTCAGCTTACCGGGAAATAACCGAAGACGAGAGTTGAACAAAAGCACTTTTTGACCTTCATGGAACGTTTGGTTCATGATGAATTTATCATGAAAACGTTTTGTCCGCTCCTTGTAGATGCGTACACTTTCGTACGCATCTAGACGAATTTCGTCGAGCTCATTAAGTTGCAAAGTTCGCTTCTTCCCCGCTGCATCTAACTCAAAATTAAGGGTCTTGATTGCCCAATATGCGCGGTGCTCCAGTTCCACCGGTAAGTGACATGATTTGCCAAAGACTAATCGGTATGGCGACATACCTATGGGCGTTTTGAATGCTGTACGGTACGCCCACAGTGCGTCATCAAGCCTTGCCGACCAATCCTTTCTAGAAGCACTAACCGTCTTTTCCAAAATTTGTTTAAGCTCTCGGTTAGATACTTCAGCCAACCCATTGGCTTGGGGATGATAGGGTGTGGTGACCCGGTGAGTGACAGAGTACTTTTTAAGTACGGTATTCAAATATCGGTTGCAAAAGTGACTTCCACCGTCACTCACCAATGCACGCGGAACGCCAAACCGTGAAAAGATGTGCTTACGCAGAAAGTTGATAACAACCTTGGAGTCGTTTCTTGGGGACGCAATTGCTTCGACCCACTTAGATATATAATCCACCGCTACTAGAATATATTCGTTTTTATAGGACGGCGGGAATGGGCCCATGAAGTCTATGCCCCAAACGTCAAATATCTCCACTTCCATGAAGATTTTCATGGGCATTTCGTTTCTTTTGGAGATATTCCCGACTCGTTGACATCTATCACAAGAGGAAATGAAGTTCCGGGCATCTTTGAACAAAGAGAGCCAGTAGAATCCGGATTGTAAGACTTTAGACGCGGTGCGATCGGTGCTGAAGTGACCGCCACACTCGAGAGAGTGACAATGCTTGAGCACATTGAGTTGTTCTTCACCTGGCACACAACGTCTAATCATACCATCCCCACAATGTTTGTAAAGATATGGCTCCTCCCAAAAATAGCGCTTCACATCAGCAAAGAACTTGCGCCTTTGATGTGAGCTTAAGCCGTGAGGAGCTACATCGCTCACCAAAAAGTTTACCACGTCCGCATACCATGGGTCGGATACCCCAATGGCATACAGACGCTCATCTGGAAATTATTCGTTTATGGGAACCACATCTTCTCTCTCCAATCCTTCCAGTCTTGACAAATGATCCGCGACAAGATTCTCCGTCCCCTTCTTGTCCACTATCTCAATGTCAAATTCCTGCAAAAGTAAAATCCAACGGATTAATCTTGGTTTTGCATCTTTCTTTGACATAAGATATTTTAAAGCGGAATGATCAGTGTAAATAATGATTTTAGACCCAACAAGATATGATCTAAAATTTTCACATGCAAACACTACGGCTAGCAATTCCTTTTCAGTGGTGGCATAATTGACTTGTGCCGCGTCCAAGGTTTTGCTAGCATAGTATATTGCATGGAGTTTCTTATCCTTCCGTTTGCCCAAAACATCCCCCACGGCTAAGTCACTAGCATCACACATGACTTCGAAGGGTAAGGTCCAATCTGGTGCGGTGAGAATTGGTGCGGATGTGAGTTCTTTCTTGAGCCTATCGTAGGCTACTTCACAGCTTTCCGTGAACTCAAACTTTGCATCCTTGAAGAGTAACTCGGAGAGGGGCTTGGCAATCTTAGAAAAATCTTTGATGAAACGACGATAGAACCCCGCATGACCCAAGAAGCTACGAATCCCTTTTACAGACGTCGGATATGGAAGTTTATCAATCACTTCAATCTTTGCCTTATCGACTTCGATACCCATGGCAGACACCTTGTGGCCCAATACAATTCCTTCCGTCACCATGAAGTGACATTTCTCCCAATTCAAGACTAAGTCGGTGTCTTGACATCTCTTGAGGACCATCTTGAGATTTGCTAGACAAGCGTCGTACGAGTCCGCAAAAATAGAGAAGTCATCCATGAATATCTCCATCGTCTTTTCTATCATGTCGGAGAAGATAGCCATCATGCAACATTGAAATGTGGCGGGTGCGTTGCATAATCCGAAGGGCATACGACGATATGCAAAAGTACCGTATGGGCATGTAAACGTCCTCTTTTCTTGATCTTCGGGGGCAATCGGGATTTGGTTATAACCCGAATACCCGTCAAGAAAGCAATAATAAGCGTGCACGGATAATCTCTCCAACATTTGGTCATTAAACGGCAAGGGGAAGTGATCTTTTCTTGTGGCGTTGTTAAGTTTGCGATAGTCAATGCAAACTCTCCAACCGGTAACCGTTCTTGTTGGAATCAATTCATTCTTCTCATTCTTTACCACAGTTACCCCACCTTTCTTTGGGACTACTTGAACGGGGCTAGTCCAAGGACTATCAGAAATTGAGTATATAATCCCCGCATCAAGAAGTTTTATCACCTCCTTCCTCACCACCTCTTTCATATTAGGGTTCAATCTTCGTTGGTGCTTAACGGATGGTCTATATCCATCCTCCATCTTTATCCGGTGCATGCAAAAGGAAGGGCTCAACCCCTTCAAATCGGCAATTGTCCACCCGATGGCGGATTGGTGCTCCCTCAAAACTCGAAGCAACTTTTCTTTTTCCAACTTACTTAGTTGTGATGAAATTATCACGGGCAATGTAGAATTTGCCCCTAAGTAAGCGTACTCTAAATGAGACGGTAATGGCTTGAGCTCTAGTTGCGGAGGCACTTCCGCCGACGGTTGGGGTTTGACATTTTTAGGTCCCAACTCTTCAAACTGTTGGTGCCTTGAGAATTTTCGGAAAGGTGTGGCCTCCAATTGCATCACGCATTCCACACCTTCGTCTTCATCGCTTTCTCCTTCGTAACAGCTATTCATTAACACATTTCCCATTTCATCATCAGTCGCTTTTCTGTCAAATGCCTCTTGTACCACTCTGTCAACAACGTCCACGCTAAAACAAGCGTTCACATCATTTTTGCTTCGGGTACAATTGAATACATTGAAAACGGCCTCTTCATCTCCCACCCGTAAGGTCAATTTTCCACCTTAGACGTCAATCAATGCGCCTCCGGTTGCTAAGAAGGGCCTTCCAAGAATTAGAGGTACATCGACGTCCTCTTCCATGTCCAAAACAACAAAGTCAACGGGGAAGTAGAATTTCCCGACTTTAGTTAGGACATCTTCAATGATACCATGTGGGTGTTTGATGGAACGGTCCGCCAATTGCAATGTGACCCTTGTCGACTTGATTTCACCAAGACCAAGCTTCCTGAAAATAGATAAAGGCATAAGATTAATACTTGCACCTAAATCACATAAAGCTTTACCAAACTCAAAATCACCAATATGAATAGGAATAGTAAAACTCCCTGGATCCTTAAGCTTGGGTGGAAGCTTGTTTTGGATGATGGCACTACATTCTTCAGTGAGTGCGACGGTGGCATGCTCTTCAATCTTTCTCTTGTTGGACAAAATGTCCTTCAAGAACTTTACATAAGAGGGCATTTGAGCTAATGCATCCGCGAAAGGAATATTGATTTGTAACTTTTTAAAGACCTCCAAGAATTTAGCGAATTGTTGTTGGTCCTTGTATTCCTTAAGTCGGTTGGAAAATGGTATTGATGGTTTGTATGCCTTCACAATCGGTTTGGATGACGATGGTGCCTCTTGTGCCTTCTTGGGTGTTTCAACAACATCTTCAACCTCAACTTCAATAAGTTCCGGCTCTTGAGTGATTGGCGCTTCTTTCTCCTCGGAGTCCATGTCATCTCTAGTTGGATCCTTAATCAACGGCTTCCCACTTCTAAGAGTAACGGCCTTACAATGTTCTCGTGGATTTGGCTCGGTTTGACTAGGTAAATTGCCTTGGTTCCTTGAAGAGTGTGCATCCACGAATTGACCAAATTGCCTTTCGAGATTCCGAATGGCAATGGTATTTTGTTCATTGCTTTGCACCACCGCTTTAATTGTGGCCGCATTTTGCTCATTACCTTGGATGACCGCTTTGATAGTTGCACCTTGTTCACCGATCACCGTATCCATCTTTGATAAATATTGCATCATCATTTCCTCCAACCCCGACTTCTTTTCGCTTGAAGTTCCCTCCCCATCGTTTCTCATGTTTTGGTTTCCTTGATGATTGAAACCGGGGGGTTTGAAATTCCGGGATGAAGAAGAAAATTGATGTTGGGCTTGAGCTTGTTGTTGTTGATGTTGTTGTGACCGACCCATATCACCCCTAGATTGATCCCCTTGGTTTTGTTGATTTGACCAAGAGAAGTTAGGGTGATTCCTCCAACCCGGATTATATGTATTTGAGAAAGGGTTGTTGGGCTGTCGGTTGGGTTGGTTTTGCATGTAGTTCACTTGCTCCACATCGTTTGCATCCAATGAAGTCACAATGTGGCATTCTTCGGTAGAGTGAGAATCTCCACATATCTGACAAGCTGCATTGCCAACTGCCTTCACCGCCATGTTCCTTAGTTGGTTTGTTAGCCCAGAGATTTGGGCTTTCAAAGAAGAGATCTCTGATGAATCTTGTGAGCTAGATCCAGTTGGCCTTCTTAGTTGGACACTCCTTTCGGAATGCCATTGATAGTTGTTGTCGGCCATTTCACATATCAAAGCATAAGCGTCATCATAAGACTTTGACATGAGAGATCCCCCTGCTGCAGAACCAACAGTGGCTTTAAAGTTCGGGTTGAGGGCATTGTAGAACATTTCAATGATCAGCCATGGTTGAAGACCATGGTGGGGGCACTTTCTGAGCAATTCCCTGTATCTTTCCCAAGCATCATAGAGTGATTCTTGGTCCAATTGCTTAAACTGCGTAATTTCTGCTCGCAATCTTGCAGTACGAACGGGAGGGAAAAACTTTGATAGAAAGGCCTTCACAAGTTGGTCCCATGTGGTGATCTGTCCGGCGGGGATACTTCTTTGCCACGACTTGGCCCGATCACACAAGGAAAATGTGAAGAGCCTAAGACGAATGGCCTCCGGTGGGACTCCATTCATCTTGAAAGTGTTGAGGATCTCACTGTATCTTTCAAGATGACCAACCGGGTCTTCATGAGGTAGCCCCCCAAACTGTTCTTGCTTGATCATGCTTATGATGGCCGGCTTGATTTCGAAGTTGTTAGCCTCCACATTCGGAGCTTGAATGCCCTGTTGTGAGCCATCATAAGTGGGACGCGAGAAATCTCTTAAGGCTTGATTGTTCGCCATCACGTGTTCTTGTTCTTGCTCTCTTCTCCTTAATCGAATTGTGCGTTCGATTTCCGGATCCAAGGGCAATATCGCTCTTCCTCGGTTACGTCTCCTTGGCATGCACTAGAGTGAGTGCCTGAAAACAACCCAAAGAATAGTAAGTAAAAATAATGGAATTAAAGAATAATGTCCAATCTAGCAGCGCTATAACTGGTAGTGATATTAACACTACAATAGTTCCCCGGCAACAGCGCCAAAAACTTGATAGATGGTTTATGCAACCCTCCAAATCTACCGCAAGTGTACGGTGTCAATCAAGTAATACGTACTAAGTACGAGTATCGATCCAAGGAACTACGAGTTTAAGTACCACAAAGGCTACCACAACTACTAACTGAACTGCTGGTAAATTTGGTTTGAGAATGATTAAATAACTACTTATCAAGAGACAATGGAAGCAAGCACAGAATACAATTCAACAATTGATTCAAGCACCACAAGAGGAATACTTATATGACAAGGGAAAGGCTAGGGGTCGGATTTCATTTGGATTACACCAACAAATAAATAACACACATTCAAATGACTCAATACACAAGGTTAAATTTAGCAATTCCAAATATACTCACTACTCTCTCTCGAGCAATAGCAAGAATGTATCATGCAATATATATTGAAGTCTATCAACCAATACACATAAACATTCAACTCATTAAGCATAAGAATCACAAACACAAACTAGGGTTTACTTGGTATATCTCTATCCAATATCTCACCCTAGGTTTATCTAACTTTTATCAAGTTATAAAACCAATTTCTCAAGAGGAAATACAACCAAAAGATGAATAAGATGGCCAATCTCAAAAGCAATAAGAACAAGATAGACAAACTTCAACCAACAAGTGTATTAACTCAATAAAATGCAATAATCATATATCTAACAGTATAAAACCAAAATCCATCCTTCCCCCAACCTCAAAAGGTTTAGTTCATGTTACTAATAACAAATAAAACCATAGAGAAGAAGATGACAACACCCGAATACATTGTTTCTCAACAAAATACAAGTATAATGATAAAACTCCCTCAATGATTGATACACACTACCAATTTTTAGCTCCAAAAGTTGTTTCCATCTTCCCAATCAGTAAAAGTCTTCTATTCTGCTCTGAAAACGGTTTAGAACAGCTCCCCTAGGGTCTAGCCTCCAACAATCCCGAGATAACCCTACACATTAACTTTCTGCAGCTTTTTATACCCGGAGACCACGACCGCGATAGTGCCCGCGATTGTGACAATGTCACAATCGCCTGGCACAATCGCCAGGCTTAACATGCCCGCGGTACATCTTGGGCGATTGTGCCAGCGATAGTGACACATGTCACAATCGCCTGGCACAATAGCTGAGGTTATGATTTTCGTTTTTTCTTCACTCGTTCACTTGGTTCGGTACCGTCTTCAACCGGGACGTTCAAATGGAGTATAAATAAGCCTTTTTTTTTCTTCCACTTGATATCTTGTATGTCTGCACAACACTTGCTCAAAATATTAGTCCGAAATACCAATTATTGTTTCAAGACGAGCCGTAAACTTATGATTCGGAGGGTGAAAACCCGTCAGATAACGCAGTTATCATCATCGCCCATCAATGGTGCGACATACACAAAAAGTTGTGGAGGTATTTCTGAATCGGCTGCAAGTAGCATAAAACCAAGGATTTCGTCATCGTTGGTTATCTCCATCAGTGAGCCATCTGCACGTCTGAACACCAACTTGCAAGCAGCAGAATCTCCGATTCCACACTTTCCCACGACGTAATCGATAAACGTCTTATACGAAACCATTATTGGAATATATACACCACGCTTTGTGTAGCCAATATAATCCCACCAATTGTTGTTTTGCACCCATTGACCATCGAAACATAATACGACTCTAGTTTTTTGAACAGATGAACTCATTTGTTCAGTAGTATGAAAAATGAAGCAATTCAAGTGGATGTGATGAACGATTTTGCATCTAATCTTACTAATCTTTATAGGAAAAATTGAATGGAGAAAATGAATGTGAACCACATATTCAATGACAATGGTACACTTATTGTATGAGAATCAGACTAAAATGTGGAAAAAAACAGTAAAATCATTCAAAAAAATACGTCACAAACAGTTGACCACACATGAAATCATAGACCTGAAACCCTAATTTTCCAAACCCTAATACGCTTTACACTATTAAACGCGGACCTAGCCCTCGTTTTTTAACAAAAAACGCGGCCCCAACCCGCGTGTAACAGTGAAAAACGCGGCCCAAACACTCGTCCCCGTACATTGAAGCCAAACGCGTACCAGGTCCGCGTGTAACTCTCGAAACGCGGCCAAAACGCTGCCTGAGTCCGCGTGTAATAGTGAACGCGGACAAAACGCGGACCAGGTCCGCGTGTAACAATGAAAAACGCGGACCTAGGGGGTATTTTGGCAAAAATAACAAGATTTGGGGCATTTTGGGTACTGATTTTTCAAAAAAGTGTATTTTAATTAAATTCCCTTTAAAAAAACTTGTCTTTCTATATATAAAGTTTTCTCTATAAGCTTTTCAAACAAGCTACTTTCTATATTATTAAAGCATTACTAAATAGTCATGATAGCCAACCGAAAAAGTTGTGAGTCATATTAAACTTATTAAGGTGTTAACAAACATGTCCTAAATTTAAAATTCGTTTATATTTGTAACTTTTAAATGATTTATTGATATATTTAAAATTTTGATTTATTAATACTTTTTTAATAGATGGAACATACTTCTTTTAAACTGACATTTCAAATATTTAGATACCTAGTTTATATTTATGATAGTATTAAAATGAAATGTGTTTTGGTCTTGTTTTAATTTTGTATGACGTATTTTGATTTAACTTTTTAAATGTTGATACCATGGCTGAGGTTATAAAAAGAAAGTTTTGAAAGTATGTTATATAAAATAAGAATTACATCAAAATATCTTGCATTTTCATGTAACTTTCTCTAGGGTTCGTAACTACTCTTACTACAAGTATGTTATATAAAATAAGAATTACATCAAAATATCTTGCATTTTCATGTAACTTTCTCTAGGGTGTTAGTACAAAGGTAATAGAACCAAGAGAATCCAGAAATCGTGTATATTAAATCGTGCAAAATATACGAAATTAACAAACAAACGAACAAACAAAATACGTATATATGTATATATATATATATATGTGTGTGTATATATATATATATATATATATATATATATATCGAATTTCTTATCAAGAAAAGGAGAAATACTAACTTGAAATCGACAAATTGATCGATGAAAGATAGAGGCCTGCAATGCAGTATCCTTAAACAGAATTTCGCCCCTACTCGTGCGTAGTCCGAGCGTCCGTTTAGAGGATACAACTATCAATTCACGTTCTTGCACGAGAACGAGAATCTGTCGAGTTTATTATGTGTTCATGGATGGATTTTAGAGTGAAAACCAGAGGAAAAACGTAGGAAAAATGATTGATCCGTTTTTGGAGGGAAACAGTAAGGTATATATAGTTTTGGCGGTTAATCGGTAGTTTAACCGAATTTTCACTGGTCTGGGCGTTCCCACGGTTTGGCTTGCGGCTTCAGGCCGCAGCGTAAGTCGCTGTTCGTAACATTAGTTCCAGCGAGTTGCACGGGAAACCGGGCGTTCCCACGGTTTGGCTTGCGGCTTCAGGCCGCAGCTTAAGTCGCTGTTCGTAACATTAGTTCCAGCGAGTTGCACGGGAAACCGCACGACGTTAGCCTACGTGAGAGCCTACGAGACATCTGATTGATGTCCAAAAATTCTACTTGAGATCAAGAGACCCATGGCCCAATCTTTGACCATGTAAATATATATGTGTCAGGCTACAAATCCAACCCAAAGCCTTTAGATGAGCTTTGATCCAATTTGATAAGTCATATGGAACAAGCCATATAAACTTACCAAAGTTTCCCTTTCCTTCCTATGTGGGATCACTCTCAAGGCAAAATCCCAACATAGGGTTCGTAACTACTGTTAGATCAATTTTAGTTGTAACCTTTGTATTTATTTTACTTTGAGGGTATATAAACCCTTGTCTTAGTTGTTTTTGAGAACTACAGATTACTTTTGCATATCTTGAATACAATACTACTTTTGGCTCCACATTCACTTTCTCTCTCTAGCTTTCTCTCTCTAGAATCTTAAGATCTTAAGTTCACAATTGGTATCAGAGCAGGTTAGATTTTGAGAGATTTGAGAGTAGAGTACTAAATTTCGTGTTAATCAGTTCAATCGATTTTCTAATTCGTCAGAATTTTTTTTTCAAGAAAATAGTTTTCTGGACATTTTTTCTAGATCTATGTTGATTTTCTGAACGATTTTCAGTGAATTTGGATTCAATTGCTTCGGAATTCAGTGTAGAACATGTTTTGTTCTTGATTCGTGCAAAGATTTGATCATTTTGTAATCGAATTTGTCAATTTTGAATATTCCAGAAAAGTTCTCGAGTTTTTCTGTTCTTCGCGAATTCTTGCTGATTTTTGGTGTTTGATCTATATTTGGATTAGTTTTGGATAATGAACCTGTTTCTAAGTGAATTCCGTGAGAGTGTTTTGAGAAATTTTGGACTTGTGTGATTTTCTTCGTTCGTAAACTGGACAGAATCGATTTTCGGTTCATTCATAAGAGTTTTCGGGTTATTCATCAGGGTTTTTGGTTCTTTCTTCAAGCTTTTCGGTTCATTCATCTGGATTTTGTTCTTTTCGGCTAAGGTTTTCGAATAAGGTTTTCGGCTAAGGGTTTTCGTTCTTTTCAGTATCATCTTCAACCGAGAAGCTAAGTTTTCGGTCTCTTATATAACCGAAAAGTTTGGTTTTCGGTTTCCTCAACAATCCAAAAGCGTGGTTTTCGGTTCTTATTTTCTTCAGCCGAAAAGCTCTCTGCTACTATTCAGCATGTCTCTTCAATCTCAAGTCTATAAGAATGAGTTGATGATGTCTCTCGGGACAGATACACGTCCCCCTGTGCTTATTAATGAGAATGAGTATTATCAATGGAGAGATCGATTTATTAATTTTCTTGAGAGACAACAAAATGGGGATTACATGGTTCATGCTTTAACCAATCCTCCTTTTGAGAGACCTGTCAAGATCATTCCAGCCACTGCTAATACTGAACAGTCCACAATACTAAAGCCAGTTGATGAGTACAATGAAGAAGAATCTTTAAAGTACAACGGAGAAAGAATTGCTAAGTCTAATCTCATTCTTGCCTTGCCAAATCACATATATAATCGTGTAGATTGTTACAAGAACAATCTAAAGCTTATGTGGACTCATTTGGAGAAAATCATGCTTGGCTCAGTGGTGGCTACTCAACTTCGAAAAACGAGATACATGAACAGTTTTGAGGAGTTCAAAGCAAAGAGTGGGGATGATTTGAAGACTGTCTTTGATAGATTCTGTGTTGTGATAAATGATTTATACAAGATTAGTGTGGAAAAGTCCCCGTTGGAAACAAACTTAAAGTTTCTGAACGCTCTTCAACCTGAATGGACAAAGGCATGTCATAGACTTCGTATTGATCCAAAGATTTCAATCATGCCAATTCAAGAAATGTTTGAAATTCTCCTGAATGAAGAAAATCTGATTGTGGCAAAGAAAGAAAAGCAAGAAAAGAAGAAGAAAGGAAAAGATGTAGATCCTATTGCTCTAATGACTGCAAAATTTACTGAGCAAGCTTTTGAGAATACTTATGATGGGAATATTGATGATGAAGGAGAAGCTCTTCAAAAAGCAATAATCTTACTTTCTCAGCAATTTGCACGAAAGTTTCCTAACCGGGCCAGCTCCAACAACAATCTTCGACTTTCATCTGGGTCAAGGAAGGTGGATTTTTCTGGGTCAAAGACTATCTATCCAAAGCCTGATCATTCAAAGCTTGTGGAAGAAAAGAGGGATGAGAAGAAATCTCCCACATGCTACAACTGTGGTAAAGTAGGTCATTACTCTAAAGAATGCCGAACAAAGGTGGTTCGTGATTCTACCTACTATCAAAAGAAGGCTGATATGTTGAAAAAGAAGAAAAATGGAGCTGTTCTCTTAGCTGAGGAAGAATCATTTATTGATTTCTCTGATAATGAAGAAGAAAAAGAGGAAACTGCAGCAATGTGCTTTATCGGTGATGATCAAACTGATGATGAAGATGATGATTCAACTGATGAGTCTGAGGTATATTCTGACTTAGAAATTAAATTCATTAACTCTCAGTTTGATATTATCATTCCTGCCTTGCAAAATTTTCGAAAAATGCTTAAATCTGAAAAGGAAGTGAATCAAGAAAAGTCTTATAAAATTGAAAAATTACAAATTTCTTTGGAAGATCAAAAATTGATTCTAAATGATACCAAAGAAAATTTGCAAAATAAAATAAATGAGTTGGAAAGTTCAAACAAGACTTATCTTGATTCATTGACTAGCTTGACCAATTCTAAAAATGAGCTTTCAAATAACATTGTTGATTTAGAAGAAAAATTATATATGAGAGCTCAATCTGAACAAACAATTAATATGAATAAACCTCGTAGTTATGAGTCCATTAAAGAAAAGTGGGGGCTTGGATATGAAAGTCCTAAATATTTAAATTTAGCCATTAACAAATCCCCTACTATATATCACTTTGAATATTTGAGACTTGCTCGTTATGCTCCCCAATTTATAATAGATTGGATGAATGAACAACAAATCTTAGATAATGAGGCTAAGAGAAGAACGGAAAACACTAGAATGGAACTCCCATTTGTTTATTCGCGTGAAAATGCAAAATATTTTCCTGATCCTCAAAAGAAAAAGAAATCTGGGATATTTTTAAATACAAACTCATCTAACAAAACAACTTTACCAAACGACTATTTTGATTCTTATATTGTAAACAAAAATGAGGATAGTGTTTCTAAAACATCTTATAATACTAAGAAATACGTTCCTCCTTTGATTTTAGAATCTAAAATTGTTGAGTTGGAAGATAAGATAGATGATGATTTTATTCAAAACAGTTTGGAAAAAGATATCATTTTTACTGTTTTTAAATCTAGTTTTAAAAAGAATGTTATTTCTGAAAAACAAGTTTCTGGATTTTCTGAAGTTTCAGTTGAAAATAAAATGGGATTTTCATCAAGTGTTGGTTCTCGGTCCAAGTTAGAAACGAAAACTGAATATTCTCGGTCTCAGTTGGAAACGAAAACTGGACTTTCTCGGTCTCAGTTAGAAACGAAAACATCAGTTTTCGGTTCATCCTTGGAACGAAAACCAGATTCTTACTCTTATCATTGTGATAATTTTACGACTTATGCTACTGAAGGTGAATCATATAAGTTGTCTGATCAAATGGATGATTCTTTGACTTTCAATGATTTTTATTTTTCAAAGAAAAGAAAAAGAAGACGGTCAAGAAAGTCTAAGAAGAAAGATAAGGATGAGTCTGATAAATCTGATTCTGATTCTTCCTTTTCAGATCGGCCTTTGAGAAAGGAAATCAAGATGGAATGGCGGGTGAAGAATAGAAAAATAGATGATATACATGTATTAGATAAACGTGATGATACTTGTAATAAAAACACATTTGCTAGTTTGAATAATGTTCAAAAATATTCTCGTGAGCAAATGTTGATTCTTCAACATGATATCTCATGTTTGTCTTCTCCATGTGATCTATCTTCTATTGCTTTACACATTTCATCTAAATGTACTAACTCTTATTTGTTTCACTATGCAAAATCTTTTGTGAAAAGTACATTTTTCTTTAACAAACTCATGGAATGTTCTAATAAAAAGGGACCCATTATGAAGTGGGTTCCTAAATCTTTGTGAGTTTTTTTTTCTACATGAATGCAGCCTAGTCATCTCTGGTATATGGACTCTGGATGTTCAAAACATATGACTGGCAATAAATCTTTATTGTCAAATTTTAAAGAACAGTCTGGAGGTCGTGTGAGGTTCGGAAACAAATATAATTCTCCTATTCTTGGCTATGGCGATCTTGTACAAGGCAACATAACGATTAAAAGAGTTAGCTATGTTGAAGGCCTCGACTTCAATCTCTTTAGTATTGGGCAATTCTGTGATAAGAATTTGGGAGTCAATTTTAAATCAAAAAGAGTTACAGTCAAAGATGACAGTGGTAAGGAACTTCTCATTGGTAGAAGACGGTCAAATCTTTACACTATTGATTTTTCAACAACCAAGTTCCCTTCCAAGACTTGTCTTCTTTCAAAGGCTTCAGTCCAAGAAAGCTGGTTGTGGCATAGACGGCTAGCTCATCTCAATTTCAAGTACATTGATCGTCTTGCTAAAAACGACTCAGTTCGTGGTCTTCCGACTCTTCGATTTCAAACAGACAAACTTTGCCGAGATTGTGAGAAAGGCAAAATGAAGAAAGTTGCACACAAGCCAAAGCCTGATTTTTGCACAAAGGATATTCTAGAAATCCTTCATGTAGACTTGTGTGGCCCAATGAAGACAAAGAGCATTGGTAAGAAACGCTATGTATTGGTCGTTGTTGATGATTATTCAAGATACACTTGGGTTCGTTTTCTGAAATCCAAAGACGAAACCCCGGAGATACTTATCACTCTCATCAAGACTACTCAGACTAACAAGCAAAAGCCAGTCAAGATTGTCCGATCAAACAATGGTACAGAATTCAAGAACAGCATTTTACAAGCTTTTTATAATGAACATGGCATCCAACAACAGTTTTCTGCCGCACGTACACCACAACAGAACGGAGTTGTTGAACGCCGCAATCGTACGCTTGTAGAAGCTGCTCGTTCCATGCTTTCTTACTCTGAACTTCCTATCTCTCTTTGGGCCGAGGCTATCTCTACTGCATGTTATACTCAGAACCGTTCGATTCTTCATCGCAGATTCAATAAGACTCCATACGAATTGATGAATGGAATCAAGCCCAATATCAAATACTTCAAAGCGTTTGGGTCAAAATGTTATGTTTTGAACGATCGAGATAACCTCAACAAGTTTGCACCAAAGGCTGATGAAGCAATTTTTCTTGGTTATTCAATTTCTTCAGTTTCTTATCGAGTATATCTTACTTCTTCGCGCAAAGTCATCGAAAGTGTCAATGTCAGATTTGATGAAGCTGCTGGTTTGGCTTCTGACCAGTCTGGATCAGAACCCGGTGTTATTAAGAATGCTTCTGATAAATCAAGATCAGAACCAGTGAAGATTTCTGATAATCAAGATTTTTCATCTAATACTTCATCTATTATTCTTACTGATCTTGATTTATTATTTGAAAATTTTTATGATGATGCACCTAAAACTAATTCTTCTAATGGTTCTACTGCTGTATTACAGGAACCTGGCATTGCTTCTACAAGTTCTTCCGCTGCTACACAAAATTCTGATGATGCAATTCCAGATGTTCCTGTGACTGAACTTCCTACATCAGCAGTTGAAACTACATCTCAACTGGAACCATCCATTGTTATAGAGCTGAATTTTTCTCCACCAGTTCAATCTGAAGATGCTCCAGCTATTTCTGATGACTCTCAAACAACATTTCCAGATGTTACTTTATCTGAATCAGTTGAAGTAGTCCCTCCTCCAACAATTAATACTACACAGATTATCTCTTCTGATTCAGAACCTCTCATAATTTCATCTCATGATATTCAAAGTGTTCTAGATGAAATAATTCCTCTACCTCATACGACAAAATGGACAAAGGCGCATCCTCTTCATCAAATCATTGGTGATCCTGCTTCTTCGGTATCAACTAGGTCAAAAGTTGCTTCTTCAAATGAATGTTTGTTCACTTGTTTTCTAAGCAAGCTTGAACCTACAAAAGTTTCTGAAGCATTGGCCGACCCAGACTGGATCATTGCAATGCAAGAAGAACTGAATCAGTTCAAGGCATTAAAGGTATGGCGTCTTGTTCCAAAACCACGAGGAAAGAGCATTATCGGAACGAAGTGGATCTTTAAAAACAAGAAAGATTCAGAGGGTATTGTTGTTAGAAACAAAGCAAGACTTGTTGCAAAAGGCTATCGTCAACAAGAAGGGATAGACTATGATGAGACATTTGCTCCCGTTGCACGTCTTGAAGCTATTCGAATGTTTCTTGCTTTTGCTGCTTATCAGAACTTTAAAGTTTATCAGATAGATGTAAAGACAGCGTTTCTTAACGGTCGTCTAAAAGAAGAGGTCTATGTCTCTCAACCGGAAGGCTTTATGGACAAAGATCATCCAGATCATGTTTACATCCTCGACAAAGCATTGTATGGCTTGAAACAAGCTCCAAGAGCGTGGTATGACGAATTGTCTGCATTTCTGCTAAGCTCAGGTTTCACAAAAGGTTTAATCGATACTACTCTGTTTGTTTTTAGAAAAGATTATGATATTTGCTTAGTTCAAATTTATGTTGATGACATTATTTTCGGCGCTACTAATCCTTCACTTTGTACTTGGTTTTCCGATCTCATGACTTCTAGATTTCAGATGAGTATGATGGGAGAGATTAAATTCTTTCTCGGACTCAATGTTCAGCAACTTTCAGATGGGATTTTTATCAATCAAGCCAAATATGTCTTTGACATTCTGAAGAAGTTCAATATGGATAAATCTAAAAGCATTGGAACTCCAATGGCTCATGGTGCAAAGATAGGCTTGGACCCAGATGGAAAAACTGTTGACATCAAGACTTACAGAGCCATGATAGGATCTCTAATGTATTTAACTGCCAGTAGACCGGACATCATGTTTTCAACATGCTTACTTGCACGATTTCAGGCGAATCCAAAGGAATCTCATCTGTTAGCTGTAAAACGGATCTTCCGTTACATCAAAGGAACACCATATCTAGGTTTGTGGTATCCTAAATCTTCTGATTATTCATTAATAACTTTTTCAGATGCAGATTACGGAGGAAATCAGCTTGATCGCAAAAGCACTTCCGGGCATATCCAGTTTTTGGGAGATCGTTTGATTAGCTGGTCATCAAAGAAACAGAACTGTGTGTCAATCAGTACTGCTGAAGCAGAATATGTGGCCGCTGCAAGCTGCTGTGCTCAAGTGTTATGGACGAAAACACAGCTGCGGGACTATGGGATGAATTACAACAAGATTCCAATCTATTGTGATAGCAAATCTGCCATTGCTATTTCTGTAAACCCGGTTCAGCACACTAAAACAAAGCATATTGATATGAGATATCACTTTATAAAGCATCACGTCGAAGAAGGTACGATTGAACTTTATTTTGTACCTACTGAGTATCAATTAGCTGATATCTTTACTAAAGCATTGGATGAAAAACGCTTTAATTTTCTTCTGACGAAAATTGGAATGCTTAATTTAAAGATTCAAAATGATTAACAAATATTGTTTAACAGAATAGAATTTTTATAAATTTTCTATCTTTTGATTTCTTGTGCATGCCTAGGAAATATTTACAAGTTTATTGTTTATAAATGAGTGTTATTTGTTCAAATTTCAAAATTTCTGATCTCGAATGGTCCACTTCATGAAAATTTTGATATGTGTTTTAAGATATGTAGGTCAATATATAATAGTCATCAAGGCTTTGATATCCTATTTTACAAATTTTATGGATGATTATGGAGATATAGGCTAAACTAATTAGTTAGTTGATCCTAGTGATTGAGATGATAAAATAATTCATATTTCATAATACAGAAATCATTTAGTTTGATAGTTCATATCTGTGACCTTTCTGGTTTGGAAGAGTAAGATCCGCGGGTTGCTTGACAACTGACCCCCTAAGGCTACGGTTTGGGAGCGGTCGATCAGAAATTCTGCTATAAAACCAGTTAGAAAGTCATGTTCTACTGATATGAATGGGCTTAGGGAATATCGATATAGCCTTTCTGATCTGGGTAAGTAAGTTCTGTGGGGTGCTTGTCACCTAGTCCCCTAAGGCTATGGTCTGGGAGCGGCTGATCAGAAAACCTGCTATAGGATCAGATAGAAAGTTATGTTTACGATGTTTTCCAGGCTTACTAAACTCTCTGGTTAAAAAGATGCCATAGTGCACAAATGCAAAAGATGCTATAAGAGCACACTCATTTGAAGATGCCAATGTGCACACTGTACAAAAAGATGCCAATGAGCACACCATCTCATGATACTTGGTAAAACTGCTAAGATGTGATAAACCTGTAAATCTATGAAAGTTCTATTTTTTTTAGTGTGAGTAACAGCTGCTTTTACTCTTATATAGTGAAATACATTTTTCTTAAGACTGGTCATTTTTTCTCATGTTTGTCCACCTATTAGAAGGATGAAAATCTTTGTTTTCGAACTTATATAAACTCTTTATGCAATAATACATGTCTATAGTTCCAAAAGCATGCATAGGATTTCATTAGATGGTTTATTTTATGAAAATTTTATTAGGTCAAATTTTATTTGTCAATTAATTTTTATTCTTTAAAATACTCAGTAATTACAAAATCTTGTTCAATTTTATTTTCTAAAAATGTTGATGTAATATAAAATGATTTTCTTTTCTCAATTTTTTTTATTTTTTTTTGTGTTTTTTTTAAAACCCGGGCTTTTTTTTTAAACGATTTTCAAAATTTCTCTTTTCCCAAGGTAACTATTCATCTTCTTCTTCATTTTCTTTTTCCAGTCGGTCTCTTTGGGTTCCATATCTTTTGAAATATCAGTTTGTCTTCGACTCATTTTCATTTCACTTATGTGTTTCGTGGTTCGCCGATTCTTCTACGAATCGATTTTCTCATTTCGGTGGTGGTGAAGTTCAGGGGGAGTATTCGAATCGACTGGTTCTTCTAGATTTTAAGTCGATTTTTTGTTTTTTAACAAATTCCGCATTACAGGTATGTTTTTCTACTCTTATGCTTCGATTGAAAGGTTTTATGTATGCATTTTTGTAGGGGGAGCAAAGGAAGTTCTTTCGATTATAATCTGGAATGAGTATTTCACTTCTCGGTTCACTCATAACCGAGAACTTCACTTCTCGGTTCACTCATAACCGAGAACTTCACTTCTCGGTTCACTCATAACCGAGAACTTCACTTCTCGGTTCACTCATAACCGAGAACTTCACTTCTCGGTTCTTTCATCAACCGATAACTTCAATTCTCGGTTCTCTCACCAACCGAGAACTTCAACTCTCGGTTCACTAACTAAACTTCATTTCTCGGTTCCTTCCATTCAACCGAGTACTTCAACCTTGGTTCACTATATATTTTTGCCATCTTTGCTTCTCGGTTCAATCCATACCCGAGAAGCTCATTTCTCGGTCTATGTTATAACCGAGAACCTCTCTTCTCGGTTCTTGGTGCAACCGAGAACCTTGCTTTTCGGTTCTTGTTTCAACCGAATTTTACCCTTTTCGGTTTGTTCTACAACCGAAAACCTCACTTGGTTCTTTCAGATTGATTATGTCCTAACTTTTTAACTATGCTTACTTTTCAAACTTAATGGCTGATGTTCAAGTACAACAAGATGAGAATGATCTCTTGGATCATCTTAATGATCAAGAACAGATTTCTAGGCTTCGTCCTATGCCTTCTCAGCCTTCAACAACAGCTGATCAATCTGCTCAAGGACTAGTTCCGGATGATTTTCTGCATCATTCTCACTTCCTTCCTTACAAGGGCAATAATCATTATGTTGATTTTGGACATCTGAACATACGTGGAGTGGTGAAAGAAATTTTAAGAGGACATCCCCTTGCTTATGCGTTGACAAAAATAGTTGATGTTCCTGAGGTATATGTGCAGCAAGCCTGGCACTATATTACAAATGTAGATCAGTTTGAATCTCGGCTTACTTTCAGAAGGTTACGTGTGCTTCTACAATTTCCAGGCCCTGATTCCAGACCAGACAAAGTTGCTTATGATCCGTTCCCTTCTGATCAAACTGTTCTTGATGGCATTACTGCACTTGGTTATAATGGTGAACTCAGGAAAGTGACTCAGTTTCACAAGGCTAAGCTTCCACCTCTCTGGTATGATTTCTTCTCTATATTCAATCGGTGCTTAACTTCAAAGGCTACTGGTACAAATAGCACAAGCATACCGATTCTGAAGCTATTCTACTGTGTTATTCACGATCTTCATATCGATTATACTTTGGCCATCTGGACTGGTCTTTCAGAAGTTGTATATGCTAAAGCGACAAACAATAGGAGAAAGTTTGTGCCGTTTTTGCGATTTTTGAAGATCTTTGTTCGGAGCATTATGGATAGCACAGAGAATTTTCCTGCTCGCACACAGTGGCCTCGCATTGCTGATTATCAGTGTAAATACTTCCAGATTCAAAAGCATACGTTTACGAATGAAGATCAATGGATGCCCATTCCAGCAATTCTTATTGTCAATTATGCAGATTTGACAAATGAAGCTGTGGTCGAATACATGCTAGATCATGATTACGAAATTCCACAGTCAGAGAATGCTGATACAGATGTTCAAGTTGCTCAATTACAACAACAAGTTCAAGACCAGGTTGCAGAGGAACATGTTGATGAAGTTCAAGAAGTTGCAGAGCAAATTCAGAAACAACAGGCATTCCCTGTTGGTTCTCGTTTGCTTCAGGCAATCCCTGAATCAGGTTCAGATATTCACTTTGTCATTGAAGATGAACTTGAGGAATTACATGCTGATGATGATAATCAAGAGTTTGTTGATTTTCAATCCAATCAAGAAGGTTATGATGATGAGTCTGTTCCAATAAATCCAATTGTTGGCCATCTTGCTGTAGACGAGCTTGATCTTTCACTGAAGAAAATTTCTGCTGCTCATGAATCTTCTACTGTTGTTGTATCTACAACTGATTCAGCATTGACTATGGGGTTCACTTCTTCTGGTTTGCACTCTTCTTCAAAATTAGACATTGTTCATAATCTTCTACGGACAACAAAGGCTTCTATGGATGCAGAAAGGGATACTCAATTAGCCAGGATGGAGGCGTTTCTGCAAGGAAATTTGTCAAATATTGATCCTTCTATTATCCCTCCACAGTTATTGACCGGCAAACCCATAGAACTTCATATTTCTCATTCAGCAGCTCTGGGTTCTGCACCTTCACTATCTGCACTGATTTTTTCGTCTTCTACTATGTCATCGGGTATTCTATCTTCTTCTGCTCAAATGGCTTCACGTGCTACTATGTCATCAACTTTTGCGGGTGCATCTTCTTCTTCTACTCCTGCAGGTCCTCGTATTGATGATCTTTCTGTTCAGGAAGTAGCTGAGCACTTAAGAGCTCGACTTGCATCTATGGCTCCAGCAAATCAACAGTCGATCGATCTTTTGTCTCTTCTCAGATCTTTTCAGCCATCATTTCGACCACCTACAACTGAATATTCTCTCTCTGCTTTAAGATCAGATTTTGAGAAATTTAGAGATGAGGTACAGTTAGGTTTGGGTCAGTTGCAATCCACTGTTTTTGCAATTGCTCAACACTTGCAGGTTCTAAATGTCTCGTGTCGTGCTGAAGCTGGACCATCTAACAAGCGTTCACATGATCATGATGATTCTCAACCTGATCATGAGGGGGAGAAAAAGAGACGCTTGGATGAGTCTGCAGCTGATTTTTCTAAAGAAAATAAAGCAGAAACTGCTCCAAGTGAAACATGCTCTGCTGATAAAGAAAAGCCTAAAGAAGCAGAAACAGAAATGCAGTCTATGTTTGAAGACATGTTGAGCAAAGTAAATCTTCCAGAGACTAACATTTCTACAGAAAACAATTTACAACTGGTACTTTATGTTGATCCAGATTCTGAGCCAGTTTCTTCTGTTATACCAAAATCTGTGAATATGAGTGAGGCTGAAGCGTTTGAAAATTTCAGAGCATCTTACGAAAATATTATTGATGTGGATTCTGAAAATGAAATTGATGCCAAGTTTGAAAGCTTTTGGAAAGTCAAAGAAGAAGAAGAAGATGATGATGATGATAGTGATGCTGATGTATTGTATGCAGATCTTTCATCTCAAGAAGTTAGATTTCCTTTTCAAGATGAACAGAATTCTCCACAAGATGATTCTTCTCAGATTCAGTCTGAAGCAGTTTCAAATCCTCTGTTTGTCTCTACAACTCTTATATCTTCTACATCAGTTGTCTCTGAGCCTCCAGCAATTGTTTCTAATGTGTCTATTCCAGTTGTGATTCCACCTACCAAGATTCCTCGTGCTCCAACAAGTAAATCTGGTAAGTCAGTGGATCCTAATTTTATGGCTCCTGATTTTATTCCAGAAAATCTTAGATCTTCAGGAATTCCTATTTCAAGGGAGCATAGACGACAAAGGTTTGAGGCTAGAGATATGAGACAGGTGTTTCGAAATGTATACCTTGAAGATACTCACAGAAGTATTTTTGTGAAACACAAGACTGCTTTGAGTTTTGAGTTTTTCTTGGGCATTGAAAAAGAGTCTGATCTTGTTAAACAGAACTATTTGATGGCCATGAGGTATTTGAGACAAGGGAAAGAAACAGTATATTCTGAGAAGGGGATTGTACAAGTTAAATGTGTTTCCATGTTCAACATATTCAACATCTGGGTTTCTAATTTCACTGTTCAACGAAGAGACTGCAAAGACTATACCTTCACAGAAGCAGATTTTAATGAAGTTCATGTGGATGATATTGAGTTTTTATTCAATTTCTTCAGCTCTCTCAATGAACGATCAGATGATATGAATAGAGCCTTCAACACTGTCAGAAGACATATTATCAGAACAATTCGCTTTTATAGCTTATTTGATTTTCAGTTGGGTGTCGAAAATCATCAACCTACGGTCAACTTGCACAAGCCAAAACAGAAGCTCGACAACATTAAAAGTTTCTTATTATATACTGTTGTTGATGAACCGTATGGTGTGGTGTACAGAAACTTGAAGGGTCGTCATTGTTTTATGAGATTTGAAGAAGTCTGCAAGTATTCTGATGGAACTTTGAAGCTTATCAAGATGCATCTAATTCAGAAGTTGAATTATGAAAAGCAGAATGTGGCAAACAGACAGAGATTCAATTTTTATCCACAAAAGGAAGGAAACAAAGAATTACTGAGATTGGAGAAGGCAATTGATGTAATTCAAGACAGAATCAACTTTCGAAATGTTTTACGTCGCCTTGAAGCTCAAGTGGATATCAGAAGATTTTCTTGATTTTAGAGCTCGGTGCCAAAGGTTACAAAGGGGGAGATTGTTAGATCAATTTTAGTTGTAACCTTTGTATTTATTTTACTTTGAGGGTATATAAACCCTTGTCTTAGTTGTTTTTGAGAACTACAGATTACTTTTGCATATCTTGAATACAATACTACTTTTGGCTCCACATTCACTTTCTCTCTCTAGCTTTCTCTCTCTAGAATCTTAAGATCTTAAGTTCACAACTACTCTTACTACAAGGTGCAGAAAGATCGATCCATTCGTAAGTACATTCAATCTAATAAGTATTGTTGGTCCCGAATGGGATGATAATAATCCAACAAGTAATTGTACAAGGGGATGAATATAATTACTCGATATTTGCTTAATTTAATTATTAATTATAGAGTAAACTATGATTTTAGTCCATGTGGATTGATGTCTATAACAGTTTTAGTCCCTGGTCTTTTAAAACTGCTTTTTTCATCCTTATGGTTTGTATTTTGCTTTCATTATCATCCCTCCATCCAACTTTGTTAAAACTAGGTTAAATCTTCCAAAAAAATTACATATTTGGTCCTTGTGGTATATCAATTTTTACATTTTTATCCTTAAATTTCATAGTTTACATTTTTTATTTATTGTATTTCATCAAGGCATTTATTTTTCTATTAATAATATTGTATATTTTCAATATTATTATAACTTTAATTATAAAAATAATCAAATAACTTCACTAAAAATATTGATAAATACATGATATCTTTTCAAAGTTTTATGTTTAAATATTCTAAAATTAATATTTTTAACTATTGATTTATTAAAGTTTTTAATTTATTTTAAATTCCCATTGATTTTTTTAATAAAATTCGAAAAGAATAGTCTTATTTTATATCAACCGGTTGTTACTTTTGTTAAATGCACTTTTATAACACCCTCAAATTTGGTAAGAACAACTAATTTAAAATTTCAATATAACATCAAATGAGGGACAAAACTTCCTCTTATTATTCAAAACTCAATACACCTCAATATAAAATTCTATAGTTAATCTCGACAAATATAAACTCCAACAAGATACAAGGACTAAACCGAAGTCGGGTGCTACATAGCCCCAATACAAGTTGCTCTTCACAAAACTAACGCGGAAGACTTCACCAAGCTACTCACTTCACGAGCACACAACTAGCACTTCTCTCTTCATAGTGTCACTAGAACTATTCCCACCGAAGCCTGTTGCACATGCCGACAAATAAAAAGGTTAGGCTAACGCCTAGTGAGTTCAAGAGTTTTCAACATTAATAAATACATCGTTGAAAAGAAAGAATGCAACTTAAATCACACCCTTTCAAAATGATATGCTTCAAATATGAAAACGACTCGTTTTCCAACAACACACATTTTATAGATGAACTCCCCAAAGTAAAACATTCATTTGTAAAGTGATGCAACCCATAACTCACTCAAAAAGAGAATAGAGACCGAACTCCCAATTTATGAAACGCGGATAAAACTTTATATCCCGAAACACCCAAAACACGGGTGAGACATTATACTCGACCCATAAATCATATATAAACTCTGTAAATGTAAAACATCACCGAAAACATGGATACTAAAACAAAATACCCAAAACAACACCTTTCGGTGATGGGGGAGACCCGATTTCATAAAATGTGGCGGACACAAGGTAAGCCACACTCTATGTTAGTAATGTTGAATGCATAATAAAGTACACGCAGGGCTTATTCCTCATCCGATGCCTGATGTACTAGCACGCAGGGCTTATACCACATTTGATGCGTGATAGGGCTTATACCTCATCCGATGCCTAGTAGGACTTATCCCACATCTGATGCCTAGCCGTGCCTAAATGGAGAAAACTAGTATTCCACCATTGGATTAAATGATATCAACCACAATGGATGTCAGGATCAGTAGCTTTAAACGTACACCCACAAAAGGTCAACTTCAACCATAAAAGGTCCTTAAGTTGAGTTCCTCATCCAATATCGTTACCAAAGCTCTAAGTCGATCTATCAAAACTGGACAAATGTCCCCAAAACCCAAATCATGAATAAATACCGAGCAACATGCTCAAGCCACCAAAATGACTTATTGTCAAAAGCAATAAAATGCAATAAAACGCACACGACCAACGTTTATGCAAACACGTGCTCCAAAGTACACGACCAAACTCCAACACAACTTAAGATAAGACATATCATTTTCCAAAACAAGGTTATACCATTGACCTCTTTCCAAAACATCTCATAACTCAACTATGCATATTTCCAACAAACACAAAAATGCATTTCTACCAAATAATATTCATTTATGCAATAAATCATCAAAACACTTTTATTTATGACTTATTTAACAAAATGCCCAAAAGTCCCAAATGTGGTTGTTTTATAAGGTTTATAAAGTTAAACACTTCAAACCGTTGTGTAGCCTGATGCGCCTTCTCACCCCTTGTGCCAAACCGTGTCCGACTGTTTCCTTTGGCCGACCGCTGACAGTTTCCTTTGCCGATTATTGACCATTATTTAGGAAATTACGGGTGTTACATGTAACACCTGCTATTTTGGGGTTGGGTGAAAAGTTGACTATTACCCAAAGTTCAGGGGGTAAAATGTAACTTGGGTTATATAAATATAAATCAGATTTTAGATATTTTGGAAATATCACAAAATATCATTTTGGTTTTGAGAAGTCAGAGAGAAAGAAGGAGCAGGAGAAGAAGCTTAGTAAAGGGGTCGATCGTTTCGGACAAATCGAGGTACGAATCTAGCTTAATGCTTTGATCTGAATGCTTTTAGCCGTGTAGAATCTCATTGTGAAGGTTTTAAACCGTTCCATTGTGAGATCTGAGTATTTCTCATTTTAATCTGGGTTCTGCATTCGATCTGTTCTTGGTGTTCTTGAGGAAACAAGGCGATGGTCGATTCGACCGAGTAGTCCTTCGACCGATGGTCCCTTTGACCGATGGTCGATTCGACCGAGTAGTCCTTCGACCGAGTGGTCCCTTCGACCGATGGTCGATTCGACCGGGTGTCCCTTCGACCGGGTGTCCCTTCGACCGGGTGTCCCTTCGACCGGGTGTCCTTTCGACCGGGTGGTCCCTTCGACCGGTGTTGTCCTTCGACCGGTACTGTGTTTTGGCAGTGTGTGGTGTTCGTATTCTGGAGTTTTAAGTCATTAAGTTGTCTTTATTATAGATTACCGATTATCGGTGTTGTCATAGGTAGCAATCGTCAGAAGCAGGCTATAATCAGGAAGAAATCTGAGGTGAGTCCTTAACCTAAATCGGTATGTATTTCGAATGCTATGTGATAAATGCATTATTTAAATGTGGGAAACCTGGTTTCAAAGTAACTGATTCTGTTGGGAAATACCTTCTAAAGATCTCACATTTTCAAGAATCACGATTTATAGAATTGAACCGTTGTTCATACGAATTGCCTGTATACCTGATTTGATAGGAGTATGCTCTGAAATGACATGCTTTGGCTTTGAGTCTTAGTGCAATGGATCCATAGGCACTGTGTTCCTATGTCCCCTGTTTTGGGCATTTGGTTCACGTTTTAGCACGGGATAGGCATCGGGTTGCCATGATAAGTAAGGTGTGGGCCTATACGGTCGGGCAGCGTCTCATGGTGCAGTAAGATGTAATCCCATTATGTGCTTGAGTTCCCCCTGTTTTGGGAACTCTCAAGGATAGATCCAGAGGGGTTGACTTGAATGTTTTGAGCAACAGATCTAGAGGGGTTGAGCTCGTTATGTGATTTTTGGGTATTACTTATAATGTGTTTAATCACTAATGGTTTATTGGATTTCTTGACTTAGCTCATGGCTATACTACCGCGTGGCACCACTTGGGTTTAGTACTCCCTTTTTATTTGGCTTGTTCTCACTAGGCTTTAGCCTAACGCTTGCTCTTGGTTGTCATGTTGGCAGGTTATCTTAGCGGTGGGGCTCGCCGGGACTGAGGGAGCGACCTTGGGGTCGTGAGAGATTCTTTTGAAGATTCATTTTGGAAGTATAGCGACACCCGTCCCTAATCTAGATATTTTGTAGATTATTAGGTTGTCGTTTTATGCTTTAGTTATCTACCTCAATATTGGCTACTCTATACCCGTTAGGTTAATTGTGTAATGTAATTGTCACACCTTATTCCGCAAGTTAGTCTATTGCCGAATTTTCTTCGAAATTTTATTTCCGCAAATTTTAGGGTGTTACATTACAACTTTACTCCCACTATTTCATATTTTTATTTAAACTTTAGTTTTTATTAATTAATCAAATTTGTTTAATATTTAAATTAAACACACACACACACATACATACATACACATATATATATATATATTATATATATATGTGTGTGTGTGTGTATGTTTAATTTAAATATTAAACAAATTTGATTAATTGATAAAATATAAAGTTTAAATAAAAATACGGAATATTGGGAGTAAGTGCATCTAATAGAAACAACAACCGGTTGTTATAAAATAAGACCATTTTTTACAAAGGTTTATGTGTGTGTGTGTGTGTGTGTTTGTGTGTATGTTTAATTTAAATATTAAACAATTTTGATTAATTGATAAAATATAAAGTTTAAATAAAAATACGGAATATTGGGAGTAAGTGCATAAATGAAATATGAAATATGAAATAATGGGAGTAAAATGCATTTAACAAAAGTAACAACTGGTTGCTATAAAATAAGACAATTTTTTTTTGAATTTTATGAAAAAAATCAACGGTAATTTTAAAATAAATAAAAAACTTTTATAAATCAATAGTTAAAAATATTAATTTTAGGAATTTTAAACATAAAACTTTGAAAAAATATCATGTATTTATTAATATTTTTAATGAAGTTATTTGATTATTTTTATAATTAAAGTTATAATAATATTGAAAATATACAATATTATTAATAGAAAAATAATGACTTGAAGAAATACAACAAATAAAGAAAAAGTAAAAAATAAAAAATGTATACTATGAAATTTAAGGATAAAAATTTAAAAATTGATATACTACAAGGACCAAATATGTAATTTTTTTTTGGAAGATTTAACCCTAGTTTTAACAAAATTGGATGGAAGGACGATAATTGTAGCAAAATACAAACCACAGGGACTAAAAAACAGTTTTAAAAAACTAGGGACTAAAACCGTTATAAATATCAAACCACATGGACTAAAATCGTAGTTTACTCTTAATTATAATAGTATCAAGAACTATATTTAGAACACAAAGATTAATGCGGAATAAGGATGCTAAAGTGAGTTAAGCTAAATAACCTTTTCACCAAGATTACAAGTTGATTTTTCTTGATTTGATGCATGCGTCGTTAAACGCACAACAATGTTTAAATTTATAAACCTAACTCAAACCTAGTGATAGGGTAAGTAGGGTATCGTTCTTCTCAAGGAGTCAGTGGTTAAATTAACGATTCGTGTTAAAACCGAATGCACGTGTGTCACAAAGATTGACTACCCAATTTATCAATTAAGCTCAAAAATAATCTAACTAAAAACCGAAATCTACTTATTACAAATAACACTACTTCAAAAGGTTTGGATTGAGAGTTGAATTAAACTATTAAACAAATAAAAATTAAAACTCTATAACGAACGAAATAACGCGAAGACGAAATCATTTAAAGCAAACAAAACCTGTCACATATCGTTCACAATGAAAAAATTCGTAGAAACTTTATTAAAAACTAGAAAATCAAGACCATCTCAATTTATAAATCACCATTCAACATTCTCTATTTCAAATAAAAACCCACAAACTTTATCCGAGAGATTTGATCCAATTCTTTCAAAAACCAACAATATCAAAAACAAATAACGCAAACCTTGTTCTAAAAAAGAACTAAAATTAAGAAATAGAAATTGCTAAAAAATAACAATAATTAAAAGAAACCTCAAATCTCGCTTGTACCAAACTCGAATATTCAAGCATCAACTAACGAACCACAATCTTCAATCTTCATTTTCGTAAATTCCATCCTTTGCATCTTAGAAATCTATCTATATCTATATCTATATAAAAGCAAAACCCAAAAGTGATGATGTGACATCTTGAGAAGGCTTGATTCACTATTATCATTTTTCTCATGTTATTGAATTTTTTTTAAAAATTGTTAATAAATGAGCAACCTTTCATTTTCTCTTAAGTTTTTTTTAATATTTCTAAATATTAAATAATAATACTCTTATTCATTAATAAAATATTTTATTTATGTTTTTTGAATATCTCTATGTATTAAATAATAAGACTTTTATTTATTAATATAATATTTTATTCATATTGGAAAAAACATATTCATATATATAATTTTAATTTCATTTTAATAAATGTGTCTATATATAAAGATAAAAAAAGAATTAAACTTAAGAAATTTTAAACACTTAAAAAACATATTAAAATTATTATATACAAAAATATCTATAATCAATACATAACCTATATATTTATATCTATTTTTATATATCTAAAAAAAGCTATCTTTATATATATAAAAGTATGATCCAAAAACAATGAGGTGACACCTTCTAATGTTTAGAAACACTTCTTCTTATTTTCTCAAATTTTGATTTTTTAAAATGATGATGAATATGCTAAAGACTTTATTATCCTCATATTATAATTATTATATCATTAATATATATCTATCTATATATCTATTAAAGAAGAAATCATGTCCAAAGTGGCCTCTTCTCAAAACTAGAAAATAGTCTATCTTTTTTCACTTTTTTTCAAGTCATCTCAATATTTATTTTCCTTAAAAACCTTTCGTTTGTCCTCTCCTCCTCCAAAATCAAGTCCCATAACTCCAAAATCATCCATCTTCTCCAACCATTGGTCTCCTTTTATATTAAAGTTACATAACTCTAACCATTCCTCTTTTAAGATGTTGATATTTGTTATTATTTATTATTTATATCGTTAGCAATGTTGAATTTTTTCATCATCTTCATAACATTCTTGAAACTGTTTATTATTTCGATTTGGTTATCTTTGGTGATCATCCATCGCACAATCAACAAGCATCGGGTGATGATAACAACACTCAAGAAGTTGATGATGGTTGTGTAGTAGCTATGGTGAATTTTTAATGAGGTACACATCAAAACTTTGTTCTTACATATAACTCCAAGCATTCCTCTTTTAATATGTTGACATTTGTTATTATTTATTATTTATACTATTAGCAATGTTGAATTTTGCCATCATCTTCATGACATTCTTGAAGTTATTTATTATTTCGATTTGGTTATATTTGGTGATCATCCATAGCACAATCAACAAGCATTGGCTGATGATAACAACACTCAAAAAGTCGATGATGGTTGTGTAGTTAGTAGCTATGGAAAATTTTAATGAGGTACATATCAAAACTTTGTTCTTATATAATTCCAAGCATTCCTCTTTTAAGATGTTGACATTTGTTATTATTTATTATTTATATCGTTAACAATGTTGAATTTTGCCATCATCTTGATAACATTATTGAAATTGTTTATTATTTCGATTTGGCTATGTTTGGTGATCATCCATTGCACATAAATGTCTCGAGTATATTATTTCGTAACATAATATACCATTTTCCTTTTGTTATAATAATTAACATATTTAATCATTAATATTAACTAATATTGTTTGTTTATAGTTGAAGAACCTTGAAGTTAAATTATAATCCAAGTCGCACATTTCAATTGTGGAATTCATTTCAATGACACTTTATGATTCTAATTATTCACTTCAAATGACACTTTATGCCACATGATTCTAATTATTCACTTTATGTCAATTACAATACTACTTCATACTATTAATATTATTGTTATTTTGATGATTGAGTTGTATTGTTTTATTGTTACAAATGCTAATCCAATTTAAATCGGGTTTGATAATTTGTTACATTACATGCCTTATCAATAGAACCACATAATTGTGTGTTATTGTGGTGGATTATTGTATTAACAAAAGTGAAACCGTGATTTAAAAGAAGGGAGCAATGAGCATAGATAATAAAATGTAAATAAATATTAAAGGAGTTTGGCACCATGTATAAGGTGGTGTCTCCTCAAACCTAGAACTTTTCAATTACCCTTAGGTTTTGAGCTTAATGTTTTATTTCAATTTCTTTTGTGTCTCCACCTCTTCATCTATCCATTGGAATAAAAGATGGATGTACAAGAAATGATGATACGATGTCATCCTGTCAACTCATTGGTTTTGACTCATAATTAGTGATGGCCAAAAATCGGGCTCGGGCCGAGCCGGGCCGGGCCCAAACGGGCTTCGGGCCGCTACAGTGAAAGCAAAAATCGGGCCCAAACGGGCTTCGGGCCGGGCCGGGCCAGGCTTCACCCGAAAAGTGGTGGCCCGGTTAGTGTTGGGGTAAATCGGTTCACCCAAAACCGGGCTGGGCCGGGCCCAAAACCGGGCCAAGATCGGGCCTTCAATTTTTTTTATTTTTTAATAATTTCCTTTATATAATAATTAATTACTAAACTTTAAAAAATAAAAATTGGATTGGATCATTAAAAAACACTTTAAAAATACGTTTTATTTATAATAAATCTCTAAAATACACTTTAAAAATACATTTTATTTATAATTTTAAGTTATAAACTTACAATACATAAATTCTAAGAACCCGAAGGTCCCGCTCCCGAACTCCCACCCTCACTCCATCCCCATGGATTGTAATTGTATGGATTGTATGGATTATAGTATGGATTATACTCTGGATTGTAGTCTTCAAGAGTTCCGTACTTTTCTAGTCGATCAACAGCCGTATTATCCTCAAGGCGGTCGATGTTTGGTTCTTCTTCTTCATCGTCGTAACGTGAGACGCCACCGGCACTACTAGCATCGTCCTCGGTTACAGTTCCCGGTGTACTTAGTCCTTCGTCGACTTCGTTTTCGGCTAAGTTTAATTCTACATCGTCTATATCCGCCTCCAGGCTTGTTTCATGTTGAATTCTTTGTTGGCCATCCAAGTAATCCTTCAAACATATGCAGCATTCTACCGACTCCGAGGTTAATCTTGATCGACGCTCCGATATGATCCTGCCACTAAGAGAAAAAGCAGACTCCGAAGCTACGATACTAGCTTGGATTGTTAGTATATCAAGGGCAATAGATGCCAAAACCGGGTATTGAGGTTGTTTACCTTTCCACCATTCTAATAAATCTAGTGATTCAACATCGCTGACGGTTGTGGAGGATGCCGCTATAAAATTAGTATGTATGTACATATTGAATTCACTCAAATTATCTCCATCAAATCTAGATTTTTTACTAGATTCATTTAAAACCGAGTTCATTAAATTTGTCATTAAGTCGGACCGGTTTCGCCCACGAGAACTAGAACCCGGTGAAAACATTTGAGTTGTAGGGGTTTGTTGGCTTCCTCCCCCATAATTAATTCTATAAATATCAAATAATTGATGAAAATCATTATTAAATTGTAGTATGCGGTTCCTTGAAAAAGAAGAATTTGTAGCCGTATCCAAACCAAACGTTGCACATATTGATTATATTAAAACTTCGACACCCGTAACATTTAAATACGGATTTAATGCCGCGGCACAAAGAAAACTGAAGGGGATCTCTTTAAAATATTTTAACAATTTTGCTTTCATTGGTGCTACCACGTTTTGAAAGTTGAAATGGTCTTCGTATTGAGAAATTTTACTTGCCAAAATATATATTTGATTTAAAAGTAAAGGGCTTGTTGGATAATAAATACCGGATAACAAAGTTGTTGCAGTTTTGAAATCGCCCAAAATATCATGTAAGCCTTCAAGCATTTCCCAATCATATTCAGATATCGTGTTATCCGGGTATTGAATGTTATAAAATGCGTGAATATATGGTTTTTGTCTTAATAAATTATCCATCATTTTGTAAGTCGAATTCCATCGAACCGCCATATCGTGTGCCGGTCCCAAAGCTTTAAAACCGACATCTTTGCAATATTTTATATATGCTTGTTGCATGCTTTTACCTTTTGTGAAAATCCGGCGTAACATAAGCCTAAACTTAGTTAAAGAATGTTTACATACTACTAAGCCGTCTTGAACGGCTAGATTTATTATGTGTGCGCAACAACGTGTGTGAAATAATTTTCCATTTAAAATAGGGGCTAAAGCCAACTTTAATTTCTCAACACATAACGTATTATTACTAGCATTATCAAACGAAATATAATAACCTTATTAGTTAAATTATAATATTCAATATTTCTCATAATTATATTAAATTGACGCTCACCCGAATGTGGCGAACCAAAGTGCTCAAACGTGATTACACGTTTGCATAACTGCCACAATTGCGGCACAATCCAATGTGCCGTTATGCATATATAAGATTGTGGCAATCCGAATGGTGCGCTCCATATATCACACGTTAAAGAAATGTTGTTGGATAATGTTAAAAACGTTTGTCGCGTATCTTTTTTGGCCATTTTCCAAAGTTTTATAGCATCACGTCTAAGAGTTTGACGACTTACCGAACCCACGTAACGTGGTTGGAGCGAGAGTTTGATCATGTTTGTAACATCCTAAATTTCAGAGTAAATTGAAACTTCTCAAAATGGGCAACATGACATTTGTACTGAAATAAATCTCCAAAAGGTATCAGTCATTAAGACTTTACAACAAAACCTGCACTGATATAGGGTTCATCAACAACTAATCTAAATATAACTACTTAGATTACATCAGTTGACAATTCAAAATTCATCAAAAAGAATGGGACTTAACAGATGCCCAGCTATCAATACTTAGTCATCTCAAAATGCCTCGAGACTAATCCCGTCTCTCAAAAACCCTTGGCAACCCACCGCTAAAGGAAACCTGTTATACATATCATTTGAGAAAAAGTGTTAGGCTTAAAGCCTAGTGAGAACATACAGTTTATTAATATCAAAATACGTAAATATGTTCATCCAAACGGGAATCTTTTCAAATGAGCGTTTCCAAACTAACGGTTGATAAGGATAAAATTCATTTACAAAAAGGTCATAAACCTTCTTTCCCGAACCTCACAATTTAATGCACATGTAGTTCTTCGTTTTGGTTACTATATAGAACCTCACAATTTAATGCACATGTAGTTCCATATTTTGTTAACGGCCAGAACCTCACAATTTAATGCACATGTAGTTCTATAATTGTTAACGGCCAGAACCTCACAATTTAATGCACATGTAGTTCTATAATTGTTAACGGCCAGAACCTCACAATTTAATGCACATGTAGTTCCATATTTACATTACTTGGTAACCTCAAATAATGAAATATAAGTCGACTCAAAACCTAGGGATCCGCTAGTAATGGTACAAACTTGTCACAACAACTGATGTGACCAACCATAGATAGTCATATGGTATAAACACATTTTATAAGCAAAATGTCATTTCCAGTTCAACTTCTGGTAAGAATGAAAATCATCCAAATGAGTTCATAAACATTCTTTCACATGTCCACATAATGTGTAAGTAAAACATCATTTTACTTCAAATAATATAGAATCCATCATAAAATGATCGGAACCCTAAAATCTCCCAAAAGTTAACTTATATCCAAAATGTATAAATCTTAAATCTGAAATCATGGAGATGCATAGGAGTTCAAAAATGTAACCCTTTGACATGTATAAAGTTTTAGAAAGGTAGTAGGAACTCACCCAATAGGTTTATACGAAAAACCCGAAGAACCAGATATCGACCCTGTAGATAAGACGAAGTTTTCTACACCGGAACCTCGGATCAAACACTTGATATCTAACACCAAACTCTAGAGAGAGAGGATGATTTTTAGAGAGAGAGAAGAGAGAGAATGAAAGATTTCAGAATGAAATCAAAATGAGATATTTTGGGTTTTAAAACTCTTAAGTCGGTCCAGGCATTGTCGCGGTTTATGCCGCGACTTCAAATCGCGGTGCAACTCGCGAAATGCCCAATAACACAACCCAACAGTGAACGTTGCGGATTATGCCGCGACTATTACTCCCCATGCAACTCGCGACATACTAAAACCCCTAACACAACAACGAACATCGCGACTTATGCCGCGACTCTAAGTCGCGAGCAAGTCGCGAAACTTACTGGAACTTCACAACTCACCGAAACCATAAACCCGTACGTTATATTGAATATGATGATAACGATTATGAGTTAAACACGAGATTAACAAAGATATAAATGTATTGAAAATCCAGGGTGTTACAATCCTCCCCAACTTGGGAATGATTTCGTCCCCGAAATCCACATTTATACAAAAAGGTGAGGATATCTTCGCTTCATATCCTCTTTGGATTCCCACGTCACATTTGCTCCCCAGTGATGCTTCCACTGCACCTTGACCAACGTGACCTCTTTGTGACGCAATTTCTTAGATTTTCTCTCCAAGATAGCGTCGGGTTCTTCCACACAACGGTTACCCTCGTCAACTGTCAATTCGGAGAGAGGAATAACGCTTTCCTCTTCCGCCAAACATTTTCGAAGGTAACAAATATGAAACGTGTTGTGGATTCTGCTTAACTCTGGCGGTAGTTCCAATTAGTAAGCTTGCAAACCTACCCGTTTGAGCACTTTGAAAGGTCCGAGGAAACGGGGACTCAGCTTCCCACACTTTCCGAACCGTATAATACCCTTCCACGGCGATACCTTAAGTAACACACGATCGCCCACTTGGAATTCCATCGGCCGCTTCTTCTTATCGGCATAACTCTTCTGCCGATCCTGCGCCGCTTTCAATCTTTCACGTATACATTTGACCTTATCGGCCGTCTCTTGCACGATTTCAGGTCCAGCGAACTGCTTTTCTCCCGCTTCAAGCCAACACACGGGAGTTCGACACTTTCGCCCATACAAAGCCTCAAAGGGTGCCATTCCGATACTCGAGTGGTAGTTATTGTTATAGGCAAACTCCACCAAAGGCAGGTGAGTATCCCAGCTACCCCCGAAATCGATGACACAAGACCTCAACATGTCTTCCAAAGTTTGGATCGTTCGTTCGCTCTGCCCGTCGGTTTGCGGATGGTAAGCCGTACTCAACTTCACTCGAGTACCTAGCTCTTTCTGAAATCCATCCCAGAAGTTCGAAGTGAACCGACTGTCGCGATCCGACACGATCGACAATGGTATGCCGTGTCTCGAGACCACCTCATCGATATAAAGCTTTGCTAACTTATCCATCGGTAGAGTCTCGCGCATGGCCAAGAAATGAGCGCTCTTCGTTAATCTGTAAACTATCACCCAAATGGTATCGTGACCTCGAAGAGTTTTAGGCAACTTCGTCACAAAGTCCATGGTGATATGCTCCCATTTCCATTCGGGAATCTCTAAAGACTGCAGACTCCCATACGGTCGTTGATGTTCGGCCTTAACTTGCGAGCACGTAACGCAACGCTCCACATAATGCGCCACGTCGAGTTTCATTACCGGCCACCAATAATGCAACTTCAAGTCCCTGTACATCTTTGTGCTTCCCGGATGAATGGAATATTTGGACTTGTGAGCATCTTCAAGCAAAAGATCACGGTTACCACCCACATTGGGAACCCATACACGACCGTTGAACAGTTTTACCCCACGACTGTCTTCCGTTAGGAGTAGACGCTGCTTCGTCATGACTTCCTCTTTGAGATTCTCTTCCAACAACGCTTCAACTTGCGACGCCTTGATCTTTTCAATAAGACTAGACACTAGCTCGATTCTCGAATGGGTAGCCCGAATACAACCGCTATAGTCCTTCCGACTTAACGCATCGGCTACCACGTTTGCCTTACCAGGGTGGTAAAGTAACTCGCAATCGTAATCTTTAAGTAACTCGAGCCACCGTCGTTGTCTCATATTCAACTCCTTTTGATCAAAAACATACTTTAGACTCTTGTGGTCAGTATAGAGTGTACATTTGGTGCCATAGAGGTAATGTCGCCAAAGTTTCAGGGCGAACACCACCGCTGCTAACTCCAAATCGTGGGTAGGATAGTTCTTTTCGTGTATCTTAAGCTGCCTCGAGGCGTAAGCGATTACTTTGGCTCGCTGCATCAACACACAACCTAAACCCATCTTCGAAGCGTCGCTATAGACCACAAATTCTTCTGACCCTTCAGGTAATGATAAGATCGGAGCTTCACATAACTTCTTTTGAAGGACACGGAAAGCCTTCTCTTGCTTTTCAGTCCACACAAACTTCACGTTCTTTCGAGTCAAAACTGTCAATGATGATGCGATCCTTGAAAAGTCTTGAATGAATCTCCGGTAATAACCCGCCAGACCCAAGAAACTTCGGATCTCGGACGGACTCTTGGGAGGTTCCCAGTTCATCATCGCTTCAATCTTGGAAGGATCCACTTTCACTCCGTCCCGAGTGACAACGTGACCCAGAAACTGTACTTCTTCAAGCCAGAATTCACATTTGGAAAACTTGGCGTACAATCTTTCTTTTCTCAACACCTCGAGAACTTCGCGAAGGTGTTGTTCGTGCTCCAACTTGCTTTTAGAGTACACGAGTATGTCATCAATGAATACAATGACCGACTTGTAGAGGAACGGTCGGCATACCCTATTCATCAAGTCCATAAATATCGCCGGTGCGTTCGTTAGACCAAAAGGCATTACGAGAAGCTCGTAATGGCCGTAACGCGTTCTGAAAGCTGTCTTCGAAACATCTTCTTCCCTTACTTTCACTTGATGATAACCTGAACGTAAGTCAACTTTGGAAAAACATCCCGCTCCTTGAAGTTGATCGAACAAGTCGTCTATTCTCAGAAGTGGATATTTGTTCTTCACGGTTGCTTTGTTCAACTCACGATAATCGATGCACATTCTCATCGTGCCATCTTTCTTTTTGACGAATAGGACCGGAGCTCCCCAAGGTGACGAGCTTGGTCTGATGAAACCCTTCTCCAAAAGTTCTTGGAGTTGTGCCATCATCTCTTGCATCTCTGACGGCGCTAGTCGATAAGGAGCTCTAGCGATAGGAGCTGCTCCTGGCACAAGATCAATTCGAAATTCTACTCGACGATCAGGTGGTAATCCAGACAAGTTATCAGGAAAGACGTCTGGATACTCGCGCACAATCTTCACGTCGACCAACTTTGACTTTTCTAATTTGGTGTCGATCACGTAGGCTAGGAAAGATGAACATCCTTTTACTAAGCACTTGCGTGCCTTAGCCATCGTGATTATTGCCACATCACCTTTTCTTTTCTCTCCATAGATCATGACGACTTCACCACAGGGATTGGGAAGTCGAATTAACTTTTTAGAACACATGATCTCGGCATGATTGTTCGCTAACCAATCCATACCGACTACCACATCGAAACCTCCGATTAACATTGGTAGTAAATCAATCGAGAATTCTCTCCCTTCGATTCCGAGAGTACACTTCTTCAGAACATTACGGATCAGAACTTGACTTCCATCAGCTATCTCTACTACTAATGCATCCTCAAGACTAGTAGTGGGCATAACAATCTTTTGACGGAACAACTCAGCTATGAAAGAGAAACTGGCACCCGTATCGAATAAAACACGAGCAGGTACAGAGTTTATAAGAAATGTACCCGATACCACATCAGCGGATGCCTTGGCCTCTTCAGCTGTCATCTGAAATGCTCGACCCGGAACTCTAGGAAGGTTCTCCCTTTTTGCCGTCGCGCTACTCGACACTAGCTTTGGGCAATCTCTTTTTACGTGCCCTGGTGTCTTGCACTCATAGCAGACAATTCCTCTGATCGGACAGTCACGGGTGATGTGATCAGGCTTTCCACACTTATAACAAGACTGAGAAGGGGTATTACAGTTACCGTGGTGCTTGGTTCGGCATTTTTGACACCATCTAGCTTCCTGCTGACTGCTGAAGTTTCGATTTCCGACAAAAGGTCGGAATCTCCTGGGATGAGCAGAATTGCTCTCCCACTTTCTCTTTTCAGTAACTACCACCGCCTTCTCTGGTTTACTCTTCGCGTAAACCTCTTCCATAAACTGCGCTTCCTCAATGGTTTCCCGAAGGTTAGAGGCCTTCGAGTTTCGGACCATCGTCATCATGTCCGACGGTAAACCTTTCAGATAGGCCTTAATTTTCTCTTTCTCAGTGGAGGCCACATGCCCCACTAACCCCAGCTTGTCCATGAATTGACGGGTATACTCCCTCACCGTCAAATTCCCTTTTACAAGAGTTCGAAATTCTGCCTCGATCCGATCCATAGCCATCTCATTACAATACTCCTCCAGCAGTTTTACCTTGAACTCACCCCAAGTTAGTTGGGCCAGAACGGTAGGAGAGAGAGTAGATTGGATTACATTCCACCATGTCAGTGCGGTATCCTTGAGCAGTTGTGTACCGAATCTCACCCGCTGGTCATCACCACACTCAGATGAACCAAAGGTCTGTTCGACCGCTCGGATCCACTTGATACATGCAATCGGGTCTTCGGAACCCGAAAACTCTGGTGGTCTACAACCCAGAAAGGATTTGTAGGAACAACTCTTCCTATCCTTCGATGTACCAATGACCCTATGCTCTTCAGATCTGACTCTGTTCTCGACACCTCCAGAGCCAACTACCACATTTTCTTCACAGCCTCAGGCCTCTTGGAGCTCGGATCTCGATCCTCTAACATCTTCAGGAAAGTCTCTTGCTGTTTCTCCATGGCCGACGTCACCATTTGCATGACACTGGCCATCATATCAACTTGAGGATTTGCCACTGAAACAACGGGATTTGTGGACGCCAACTCCACTCTTGGCTCTGGCTCCACTCCCCCGGTGAATATTGGTGGCATGCCCGGAGGAACGACTGCGGACGTTCTCACCACGGGATTAGGCTCACGCGAACTAACATCGCGTAGATCTCCGTCACCCAACGGACGACCACGAGTGTTCACCATACTAACGGATGATTGCTACACAAGCAAGAGAAAGAGTAAGAGGTTGATTCTCAGGATAACACAAAACGTACTATCACGTTATCAATTGTCACAGTAATGGAATTTCAAGCACAGTTACGTATAAATATCCTCATAATAACATTAGCTAAGTGGAATTATGAATATACAATACATAAAAGTTCTTGTCACCATTGCCACAACGTTCGACAACTACAATTTCCGTTGACTCCCAGACTAACTCATCTTAGAAGTTCTACCCAACTCACAAATCAATACTTAACACACTCAGTCTAAGTCTAGACATCTTACATTCATGCCTAGATCACTTAAACTAGAGCTCTGATACCAACTTGTAACATCCTAAATTTCAGAGTAAATTGAAACTTCTCAAAATGGACAACATGACATTTGTACTGAAATAAATCTCCAAAAGGTATCAGTCATTAAGACTTTACAACAAAACCTGCACTGATATAGGGTTCATCAACAACTAATCTAAATATAACTACTTAGATTACATCAGTTGACAATTCAAAATTCATCAAAAAGAATGGGACTTAACAGATGCCTAGCTATCAATACTTAGTCATCTCAAAATGCCTCGAGACTAATCCCGTCTCTCAAAAACCCTTGGCAACCCACCGCTAAAGGAAACCTGTTATACATATCATTTGAGAAAAAGTGTTAGGCTTAAAGCCTAGTGAGAACATACAGTTTATTAATATCAAAATACGTAAATATGTTCATCCAAACGGGAATCTTTTCAAATGAGCGTTTCCAAACTAACGGTTGATAAGGATAAAATTCATTTACAAAAAGGTCATAAACCTTCTTTCCCGAACCTCACAATTTAATGCACATGTAGTTCTTCGTTTTGGTTACTATATAGAACCTCACAATTTAATGCACATGTAGTTCCATATTTTGTTAACGGCCAGAACCTCACAATTTAATGCACATGTAGTTCTATAATTGTTAACGGCCAGAACCTCACAATTTAATGCACATGTAGTTCTATAATTGTTAACGGCCAGAACCTCACAATTTAATGCACATGTAGTTCCATATTTACATTACTTGGTAACCTCAAATAATGAAATATAAGTCGACTCAAAACCTAGGGATCCGCTAGTAATGGTACAAACTTGTCACAACAACTGATGTGACCAACCATAGATAGTCATATGGTATAAACACATTTTATAAGCAAAATGTCATTTCCAGTTCAACTTCTGGTAAGAATGAAAATCATCCAAATGAGTTCATAAACATTCTTTCACATGTCCACATAATGTGTAAGTAAAACATCATTTTACTTCAAATAATATAGAATCCATCATAAAATGATCGGAACCCTAAAATCTCCCAAAAGTTAACTTATATCCAAAATGTATAAATCTTAAATCTGAAATCATGGAGATACATAGGAGTTCAAAAATGTAACCTGTAACACCCCAAAAATAGGGATAACAAAAATCCGAGAATCGGACATGAGGTATACTAAAAATTGCCATAGCAAGAGCCTCCCAAAAGTGGGGAACATAAATGAATAACCTGTTAAATCACAATTTGTAATTTAACGGGCAATAAACAACAACCAACTAATCTAATTTCTACAACTAGAAAAGAGATTACAAAATGGGTTGTCATCTATGAACCCGACTGATCTATATCCAAAAGTATAACGCGTCCATGTGCAAAAATCCCCAAGCTCTCACCCCAAGGCAACTACACTTGCTTAGATCCGGCGCCACTAGAACCTGAGATACACATCGACACCAAAACAAGTGTTAGGCCAAAAAGCCTAGTGAGTTGAACAATTATAATCATGCATGTACAGTTACAGTTCTTATCAGCAGTTAACCATAGTTCAACAATTGTGGAGTCAATAGGGGAGACCTATAGCACCAATCAAGTTCCACCCAAAGAGTCGATATACCTTGATGCCCTATAACAAGGGACACCCGAAAGGCCCGGCACACCCGAGGACTACAACCATGGCATTACCCCAAATGGCGGAGGTCTAGGCACATACCATCACAGTGGCGCCCAAGACTACATCCTCCTAGTGTCTACTGACTTGGTTCGTCCAACATATCATATAGGAGGTCTTGCGGAATATATTCCAACCAAAACATTTCGATACCAACCATGGGTACGATATTACCATCATAATGCATGAATCCAATATGAGACTCAAATTCCAACATAATCAATGTTTAAATATTCAATCACTAAAATGCATTCCAAGTAGAGTTTATCATCTACTATACCACATATATCCCGAATCATTCCAACCAACAAAGTAAATCATGGCATTTTCCACATAATCACCTTCCTCACATTTCTTCATAGCTAAAACCCAAATACTTGAACATATGGAGACAAATAACAACAATAGAAGCATATGATGTGTATCTAGTTTTAACAAAGGTTAGTAAACTCACAATCTAGGTTTTGAACCCAAAACCTAGAAAATATGGAAACCCTAGAAGTTGGAGAAGGCGAGTCTTGAAGATGAGGAGTGAAAATCTTGAAGCACACTTCAAGGAGAACACTTGGATGAAGTTTTAAGATCACTTAATGCTCCCAACCACCCAAAAGCTTAGAAGTAAATGTGGTAGATGAAGAAACCCTAAAAATCGCCCTTAAGAGAAGTTCTCCCGTTTTTGTAAAATGTTTTTTTCTTCTTAAGTGTGAAATAAGACTGCCCAAAGAGTTTTAAAAACAACCAGGTCACGCGGGCGATAGTGCCCGGCGATAGTGCCTTGGCACTATCGCGGGTCACAATCGCGAGGTTACCCCCACTCTCGGTACTCCTTGGGCGATAGTGCCAAGGCACTATCGCGTGGCACAATCGCCGAAAATCTCAGCCCGCGGTACCACTCGGGCGATAGTGCCCTGCGCGATAGTGCCAAGGCACAATCGCAAGGCACAATCGCCGGCCTCACAGCTCGACTCGAAAACTTAACCGAAAACGACGCTGAGCACAAGGTTAGAACGATTAGAGGTAGTAAATCAATAGGTGACATTTTATCATAGTCGAAGATCTCAAAATGCACGTAAAAACACATATACACACACATACCGAAATTAAGGCATTAAAGGAGACAAAATACTTACCTTAATAGTTTACGGGTGTTACAATCCTCCCCACCTAATTGGGATTTCGTCCCCGAAATCTTACCTTAGACAAACAAGTGAGGATAACGCTTCTTCATGTCATCTTCCGATTCCCAAGTAATGTTAGCACCCCGATGGTGCTTCCATTGCACTTTCACCATAACCACGTCTTTATGCCTCAACTTCTTCACTTTCGATTCTAAAATCGACTCCGGTTCTTCCACACAACGATTCCCATTGTCCACCCGAATCTCCGACAACGGAATCACGCTTTCCTCTTCGGCTAGACACTTTCGAAGGTAACACACGTGGAACGTAGGATGTATCCCATCCATTTCCGGTGGCAAGTCTAACCGATAGGCTTGCAACCCAATCTTTTCCAAAATAACGAACGGTCCAAGGAAACGAGGACTAAGCTTCCCGCGCTTCCCGAAACGTATGATTCCCTTCCACGGAGACACCTTCAACATGACTCGGTCACCCACTTGAAACTCGATCGGCCTTCTCTTCTTGTCCGCATAGCTCTTTTGTCGATCTTGGGCCGCCTTTAGCCTTTCCCGAATCTCCTTCACCTTGTCGGCCGTCTCTTGAACTACTTCCGGCCCGGCGAATTGCTTTTCGCCCGCTTCCAACCAACAAACCGGGGTCCGACACTTCCGTCCATACAAAGCTTCGAACGGTGCCATTCCGATACTAGAATGGTAATTGTTGTTGTACGCGAACTCCACCAACGGTAGGTGTGAATCCCAACTTCCCCCGAAGTCTATCACACACGACCTTAGCATGTCTTCTAACGTCTGGATTGTCCTCTCGCTTTGGCCATCCGTTTGAGGATGGTAAGCCGTGCTCAAATTTAGTCGGGTACCCAACTCCTTCTGCAGACTAGCCCAAAAGTTCGAAGTAAATCGACTGTCCCGATCCGACACAATAGATTGCGGAACTCCGTGTCTCGATATCACCTCATCAATATAAAGCTTAGCCAATTTCTCCATCGGCAAGGTCTCCCGCATTGCAAGGAAATGTGCGCTCTTGGTCAACCGGTCAACGATTACCCAAATGGTGTCGTGGCCACGCAAGGTCTTTGGTAACTTAGTCACGAAATCCATAGTGATGTTGTCCCATTTCCACTCGGGAATGGACAACGGTTGTAAGCTTCCATACGGTCTTTGATGCTCCGCCTTGACTTGAAGGCACGTGACACATTTTTCCACATAGTTCGCCACATCTAGCTTCATCACCGGCCACCAATACATCATCTTTAAATCTCTATACATCTTGGTGCTACCGGGATGTATAGAGTATTTTGACTTATGCGCTTCTTCGAGAAGCAATTCCCGGTTTCCTCCCAACTTCGGCACCCAAATCCGTCCTTGAAAGAGTTTGAGTCCACGACCGTCTTCCGTTAAGAGTTCCCTTTGTTTCACCATGACCTCGTCTTTGAGGTTCTCCTCCTTAAGTGCTTCCTCTTGACTTGCTTTAACACTTTCCAACAAACTTGACACCACATCGATCCTTGCAAGGGACATTTTGACACCATCACCATGACTCCTTCGGCTCAATGCGTCTGCCACCACATTAGCCTTCCCGGGATGATAGAGTAGATCACAATCGTAATCCTTCAAAAGCTCTAGCCATCTCCTTTGGCGCATGTTGAGTTCCTTTTGGTTGAAGATGTACTTGAGACTCTTGTGATCTGTGAAAAGAGTACACTTAGTCCCATACAAGTAGTGCCGCCACAACTTTAGCGCGAAAACTACCGCCGCCAACTCTAAATCATGAGTCGGATAGTTCTTCTCATGATCCTTTAATTGCCGCGACGCGTAGGCTATCACTTTCCCCCTTTGCATTAGTACACACCCAAGGCCCATCTTGGAAGCGTCACTATATACCACAAAGTCTTCCGATCCTTCAGGTAAGGACAAAATCGAAGCTTCACACAACTTCCTCTTGAGTGTCTGAAACGCTTGCTCCTGTGCATCAGTCCAAAGAAATTTAACGTTCTTCCTTGTAAGAGAAGTGAGCGGTGTAGCCGTCTTTGAGAAATCTTGAATAAAACGCCGGTAGTAACCCGCTAAACCCAAAAAGCTTCGGATCTCCGTCGGGCTTGTTGGAGGTTCCCAACTCATCATTGCCTCGATCTTCGTCGGATCCACTTTTATCCCGTCCTTTGATACCACATGCCCCAAGAATTGCACCTCTTAGAGCCAAAATTCGCACTTCGAGAATTTCGCGAACAGTTTCTCCCTCCTTAGAACCCCTAATACCTCCCGTAAGTGTCTTCCATGCTCGGACTCATCCTTTGAATATATTAAAATATCGTCGATGAAGACGATCACGGATTTGTCCAAGAATGGGCGACACACACGGTTCATCAGATCCATGAATACAGCCGGAGCGTTGGTTAAGCCGAAAGGCATCACCAAAAACTCGTAATGACCGTATCTCGTCCGAAACGCCGTCTTCGGAATATCTTCGTTCTTTACTCTCACTTGATGATAACCGGACCGAAGATCAATCTTCGAGAAGCATCCCGCTCCTTGGAGTTGATCAAAAAGATCGTCGATACGAGGTAGAGGATACTTATTCTTCACCGTGACCTTGTTCAGCTCCCGATAGTCTATGCACATCCGCATGGATCCATCCTTCTTCTTCACGAACAGTACCGGTGCTCCCCAAGGTGACGAACTCGGTCGAATGAAGCCCTTCTCCAACAACTCTTGAAGTTGTGTCATCACCTCTTTCATTTCTGCCGGCGCCAAACGATATGGAGCACGAGCTATCGGGGCCGCTCCCGGAGTGAGATCTATCTGAAACTCCACTTGCCGCTCTGGCGGTAAACCAGGTAAGTCTTCCGGAAAGACGTCCGGAAAATCTTGTACTACCTCTACATCTTCCACCGACTTCTTTTCTTTCTTTGCGTCCACAACGTAGGCCAAGTACGAAGGGTAGCCCTTCGCCAAGAATTTTCGTGCCTTAAGGCATGAGATAATAGGATTATTCCCTTTTCCTCTCTCTCCATAGATGGTAACCACACCATTTCCCGCTAGTGGTACTTGAATCATCTTTTTGGAGCAAAAGATGTCCGCTTTATGCCGTACTAACCAGTCCATGCCTATGACTACGCCAAACCCTCCTATAGCCATGGGTAACAAGTCTAATCCAAAGGAATTACCATCGATCTCTAGAGTACAATCACAGAAATGGTCACGAATGATCACTTGATCTCCATTAGCTATTTCCACTACTAAAGCATCGGGAAGGACACTAACAGGAGTGGTGAATTGTTTACAGAAAACATTCGACACAAAAGAACGTGTAGCACCCGAATCAAACAAAACGCGAGCAGGCAAGGAGTTTACTAGGAACGTACCCGAAACAACATCGGCGGTCTCCTTTGCCTCCTCGGTAGACATCCGGAAAGCTCGACTGGGCACCCTTGGCGGTTGTTCGACTCTAGCCGTCGATCCCACAGAATTTCCGCGGTAGCCACCCGCCAACTTCGGGCAATACATCTTCACGTGCCCGGGTTCACGACACTCAAAGCACACCGGCCCTCGGATAGGGCAATCCCGAATAGTATGACCCTTTTTGCCACACTTAGCACATTCAACAGGACCCGAAAAAGTTCTTGGAGCACATGGTCCTGAGTGATTTGACTTGCACTTGTGGCACCACCGCTCCTCACGGCGCTGATCGCCCGATCTCCCGCTCACAAAAGGTCTTGACGGACGGGCGGGCCCAGATGGCCCTTCCCACTTTCGCTTCTCACCCACATACCTCTTCTCATCCCTCTCTGAATTGATATCGTTCTCCACGAGTAAGGACTCCTCGATAACTTCTTGTAAAGTCGAACACTTTGCATTCCTTACCGCCGTTCGCATATCGGCTGGTAATCCTTGGTGATAAGCTTTGATCTTTGACCTCTCATCGGGGACCAGGTGTCCCACCAAGTTTAGCTTCTCCAAAAAGAGCTTGGAGTAGCCGACAATAGACATATTTCCCTTCTTCAGATTTCGGAACTCCCGTTCCAACTTGTCCATCGAGCGCTCACTACAGTACTTGTCCATCAACTTTTCTTTGAACATCGGCCAAGTTAACTTAGCCAGGACCTCCGGGACGAGAGCGGATCGAGTGAGGTTCCACCAAATCAATGCCTCTCCCCGGAGTAGTTGGGAAGCAAATTTGACCCGTTGAGAAGAGTCACACTCACTTGCCTCGAAAGCCATCTCCATCTCTTTGAGCCAATACATGCAAGCAATCGGGCTATCAGAACCCGCAAACTCCTTAGGATGACATCCTAGAAACGTCTTGTAGGTGCACCCCTTAGTCTTCGGTCTGATTCCTTCAGCGGATGGTTCTTCGATTATCACCACATTCGGTCCGCCCGATCCCACCACAACATTTTCAGCCATGGTTTCGGGTTGACGGTTACTGGCATCTCGATCCTCTAGGAGTTTCATGAAAAACTCTTGTTGTTGGGTCATGGCCGAAGTCATGGCCAACTGTTGTTGAGCCAAAGCCGCATTCATAGCCGACATCATGTTATCCCGAAGCCTAGTCTCCAATGTGACTTCCTCCATGATGGCGTTACCTGTACCGAGGTCCCGTCGTGGAATATGCTCAGGTCCACCTCCCAAAAGTCTGGGTATAGGAATGTCATCGGTGGTTACACCCACCGGAGGTCGGTCTACAGCAGATTCCTCTTCCACGTGGCCCTCCGGTGTACCCGGCGCCCTACTCCGGGTGTTTACCATTTAAATCTGCCACACACGTACGAGAAATAGATTGAGAAAAGACTAAACGAGTTGAACTCTTTGTACGTACTAATACCTTCATCAATTATCATAATAATAGTAAACCAAGTATGCTCACGTAACAATGCATTCATAATAGCAGTAGCTAAGTGAAATTATGAACGAACCATACACAAGGATTCTTGTTACCATCACCACAACTTTCAATTAAAGTAATTCCGAAATCCTAACGCTCTCCCCACCTAGGATTTCTACCCCAAGTGGACAGTGAAGTCAAAAGTCTGAAGCTTAAGTCTAGATATGCTAAACAATACCTAGTTCACTTAAACTAAAGCTCTGATACCAACTTGTAACACCCCAAAAATAGGGATAACAAAAATCCGAGAATCGGACATGAGGTATACTAAAAATTGCCATAGCAAGAGCCTCCCAAAAGTGGGGAACATAAATGAATAACCTGTTAAATCACAATTTGTAATTTAACGGGCAATAAACAACAACCAACTAATCTAATTTCTACAACTAGAAAAGAGATTACAAAATGGGTTGTCATCTATGAACCCGACTGATCTATATCCAAAAGTATAACGCGTCCATGTGCAAAAATCCCCAAGCTCTCACCCCAAGGCAACTACACTTGCTTAGATCCGGCGCCACTAGACCTGAGATACACATCGACACCAAAACAAGTGTTAGGCCAAAAAGCCTAGTGAGTTGAACAATTATAATCATGCATGTACAGTTACAGTTCTTATCAGCAGTTAACCATAGTTCAACAATTGTGGAGTCAATAGGGGAGACCTATAGCACCAATCAAGTTCCACCCAAAGAGTCGATATACCTTGATGCCCTATAACAAGGGACACCCGAAAGGCCCGGCACACCCGAGGACTACAACCATGGCATGACCCCGAATGGCGGAGGTCTAGGCACATACCATCACAGTGGCGCCCAAGACTACATCCTCCTAGTGTCTACTGACTTGGTTCGTCCAACATATCATATAGGAGGTCTTGCGGAATATATTCCAACCAAAACATTTCGATACCAACCATGGGTACGATATTACCATCATAATGCATGAATCCAATATGAGACTCAAATTCCAACATAATCAATGTTTAAATATTCAATCACTAAAATGCATTCCAAGTAGAGTTTATCATCTACTATACCACATATATCCCGAATCATTCCAACCAACAAAGTAAATCATGGCATTTTCCACATAATCACCTTCCTCACATTTCTTCATAGCTAAAACCCAAATACTTGAACATATGGAGACAAATAACAACAATAGAAGCATATGATGTGTATCTAGTTTTAACAAAGGTTAGTAAACTCACAATCTAGGTTTTGAACCCAAAACCTAGAAAATATGGAAACCCTAGAAGTTGGAGAAGGCGAGTCTTGAAGATGAGGAGTGAAAATCTTGAAGCACACTTCAAGGAGAACACTTGGATGAAGTTTTAAGATCACTTAATGCTCCCAACCACCCAAAAGCTTAGAAGTAAATGTGGTAGATGAAGAAACCCTAAAAATCGCCCTTAAGAGAAGTTCTCCCGTTTTTGTAAAATGTTTTTTTCTTCTTAAGTGTGAAATAAGACTGCCCAAAGAGTTTTAAAAACAACCAGGTCACGCGGGCGATAGTGCCCGGCGATAGTGCCTTGGCACTATCGCGGGTCACAATCGCGAGGTTACCCCCACTCTCGGTACTCCTTGGGCGATAGTGCCCCTGGCGATAGTGCCAAGGCACTATCGCGTGGCACAATCGCCGAAAATCTCAGCCCGCGGTACCACTCGGGCGATAGTGCCCTGCGCGATAGTGCCAAGGCACAATCGCAAGGCACAATCGCCGGCCTCACAGCTCGACTCGAAAACTTAACCGAAAACGACGCTGAGCACAAGGTTAGAACGATTAGAGGTAGTAAATCAATAGGTGACATTTTATCATAGTCGAAGATCTCAAAATGCACGTAAAAACACATATACACACACATACCGAAATTAAGGCATTAAAGGAGACAAAATACTTACCTTAATAGTTTACGGGTGTTACAATCCTCCCCACCTAATTGGGATTTCGTCCCCGAAATCTTACCTTAGACAAACAAGTGAGGATAACGCTTCTTCATGTCATCTTCCGATTCCCAAGTAATGTTAGCACCCCGATGGTGCTTCCATTGCACTTTCACCATAACCACGTCTTTATGCCTCAACTTCTTCAGGCATTGTCGCGGTTTATGCCGCGACTTCAAATCGCGGTGCAACTCGCAAAATGCCCAATAACACAACCCAACAGTGAACGTTGCGGGTTATGCCGCGACTATTACTCCCCATGCAACTCGCGACATACTAAAACCCCTAACACAACAACGAACATCGCGACTTATGCCGCGACTCTAAGTCGCGAGCAAGTCGCGGAACTTACTGGAACTTCACAACTCACCGAAACCATAAACCCGTACGTTATATTGAATATGATGATAACGATTATGAGTTAAACACGAGATTAACAAAGATATAAATGTATTGAAAATCCAGGGTGTTACAATGTTCGTAATGTGAGGATTGTCGAAATGTCCGAACGGCAACCCCACTTGAATGACACATTTCATTTGCATTTCTCGGGCCAACGCGGCATCATACGACCATACTTGACCGGAATTGTCAAGTATGGGTTGACTTGGATCGTCACCCGATTTCAACTTCTTGCACGAAGACTCGTAGTGACGCTTTAACGTGGTATTTGCGGCCGCCGCAAGGAGATCTCCACACCGTTTGCATTTTGCTTTTTTTGTACCGTCGGGGAGCATCACCAAGTTGAAATGGTTCCAAACTGGTGCTTTTCGTCCATGATCGGCAATAACTTGGTAATTTTGTTCGGCCATTTTGAGAGTAGAGACTTGATAGTAGAGACTAGAGAGTAGAGAACTAGAGATATTATACTAGAACTTGCGAGAAACGAATATAACGAGAGCCGATAAATGAGAATTGTATGCGTTTTTTGCGTTTTTTGCGTTTTGTAAGTTGGTGTCACTATCCATAACCAACACAAGTATTTATATGGGTTTGGAGGGGTAAAAAACACCAAAAAAACGGTCAAAAAATCAATACAAACGGCTATAAACGGCTATATTTTTTAAAATGTGAAAATCGGGCCGGGCCGGGCCAAAAACCGGGTCGGGAACCGGTTTCGGGCCGAGCCGGGCCGGGCCGCCGAAAATGCCAAAAACCCAAACCGGTCTAGGTTTTCGGGCTCAAAACCGGTTTTCTACCGGGCCGGGCTTTCAGTCGGGTCGTTTCGGTTAATCGATCGGGCCGGGCCCATTTGGCCATCACTACTCATAATGTTATCTTATTTGAATAATCACTATATTTGCAAAACCAGTCTTATTATCAAAAACAAAAATTACAAATGAATTGTGGTTGAGTTTCTAAATATCCCACATTGATAGGAGTATTATGAGTTGACATTACAAGATTTGAGAATACTTAATCATACTCAACCAAATGGTAAAACTTATATCTGCAATATCTATTGTATATATTATAGTAAAAACTAGACAATGGTTCTATGATATGTTTTCATACACTTTTTGTCTTTTTGTCTTTTTTTCTTCTTATTTTGATTTATTTTTTAAAAACAACACAATAATTACTAAACCTTTTATTTTGTTGCATTTATAATTTCATTTTAATTTTCTTATAAATGATTCAATGAGAAGTTTTTAGACACATTTATCTTCTTTTTTCTTATTGTTTTTAATTATTTTTTTAAATAAACTAAACCTTTTATTTTATATTTTCAATTTCACTTTAGTTTTCTTATAAATGAAATTAGAATTCAAAAAATATATAAAACTATACATATTTTCAATTTATATAATAAAATACATTTCTAAATTATTTTTGCCATTAATTGGAAACCTATTGTTTAATCTATAAAACATTAATATTTTTTATTAATACTTTAATTATTTGTGATGTTATAATGAATATAATTAAATCGGTAGATGTACCGTCATCTTTTAATTTCAAAATTAAAAAAACTTCATATAATATCATCAATTATTTAAAAAAAACACACAAATTAGGCAAATCGTTCATTATAGATCATTTATACTAATTAGATTCTAATGATTTTTTTACAAATAATTTGTATACAGTTTGTTGATTATCGTATTTAACGATTAATATGTATTATATAGACAATCTACATATTACTACTAGAGTTACCCACGCTACCGTGCAACGCGCGATTCAGGCACTAGTATATATATTAAAAGAGAAACCACGTCCAGTGACGTGGCTTCCTCTCAAAGCTAGAAAAATCCCTTTCTTTTTTCTCCTTTTCTCAAGCTTTATTCATCTCAATATTTATTCTAGTCCTTTCATCTGTGCTCTCCTCCAAAAACCGATGACCAGGGATGTCATTTATTTGTCAGTTTCTCTCCTGTTCGTTTTCCCTTCATCATTGCCTCTTCTCCTCCAAAAATCATCGACTCCCCTCATTAATACCGACTAAGGTCCAAAGCGGGGTTTCTCTCAAAGCTTCATACCCAGATGAGTTGGAAAGGGGAAGCACTTGAACAGAACTAATTGATCCCTAATATGCTCCATCATTATGTATTCAATTATGATTCAGAAAGTTTACTTCAATGGGGAAGAGTGCAAGCTTCCTCCGCCTGAGGAATACCCTTCGTTGCCTAACTTTGCGACCACCGAATCAATCATGATTTCAGTCATCGTAGCTTCTGCATTTTGGTTCCTACAGGTTATCATTGGGTGACATAACCGATTCTGTTATTGATAGTCCAGGGTAGTTGTTTCTCTTATTCTTTCCAACATTAGGGTTTTGTCCTCTACAATTTTGAATTATCCATTTGATTAATCCATCAATTAAAGGTATCTTCCCCATCATATATGTATTCAATTATCATTCCTCTCGGTTTTAGGTTTGGTCTCTCTTGCTCAAGGGCTCAATATCATTTGTTCCATGTAATCTACAAGTATTGATAATCCAGGTTAGTTGTTTCTCTTATTCCTATCCTACATTAGATTTTTGTACTTTTCAATTTTGAATGAACCATGTGATTAATCCATCTATTAAAGGATATGGGATACATTGGAAAATAGCTATTAGTTGTGATGCTACATGTTATTGTTATCATGGTTGATGTTGTGTTCATCTCTTTCTCGCCATCCCTCAATTAGTTTACCTTTTTTTTAACTAGAAATTTCTATGGGAGACATTCACAGCAAAGTTGGAATTATGCATACATATGAATCATTTTCTCTTGAAACATATGTAGAGCATGAAAAGGTAACTATTTTTTTGTATGTTTATCCATGAAAAAGGTAACTATTTTATCATCTTCATCTGCTCAGACCTAGGGATTGTATCAAAAATGAATTCCTCATTTGTATTCATTTCCACGTGGTTTGCCTTCCTCTTTTCCTTATTCTCTCAATCTGTGGCCTAAGGTGTCTCTTGCCTAGGGGGTTTTCAACTTCTCAATTTCCCTCTTCTCTCTGGCCTAGGAACCAGGGATTTAGTAGAGTCGGGATTGGATAAAAAAAGAGATTCCCATATGTTTTGACAACTATGTTAATAAAAGCTGCAAGTATGTATTCATTCGTTTCAACGGTACGTGTGATCGGCCACAACCTCTAAAAACAAAGGTAATTTCTACATAGTTCCTCATCACCAGATATGTTTTTTCTCTGTGTTGTCAACGGACGGTTCCCCATCCTCTATTAGTCTATTAGGAATCAATTGTTCAGTTTGAAGTATGGTAAAATTTGCTATTTTTATCTTGGTTGTTAAGTTTGTGAACAATTGTCTTCCGTCTTTTGTTTTGGTGTATCTCTTTCTTGTGATCTTATATGATGGGTTGACTTTCGGTGAGAAGGGTAAGAAGAGATTTAGACCATTCGACCAATCATAATTGAAGATCAACACTAATGAGGTACACCAAGATGCATCGTATCAATTCCCGTAAGAAGAACAATTCATGTGTGGGTATGAGATTAAAAGTGATCAAGGGTCCAAATCCCTTCTTACGCATCTCACATCTTTTTCTCACACAATCCTTTGTCCTTATTACGATTATATCTTTATTTCATTTAAGGCGTTTCTAGACATGGGTGCAAGGGAGCAGGAGTGATGTTATGTGCATGTATTTTTCCAGTTTGTTTAATTGTTTGTGCTTTTACGTATGTTGAATTCATATGGTTTGTTGTTGGATCTTAATTTATTTGGTTCAGTTGAATTCAAAAGATGCAGAAGCAAATGGATTCTTTTGTTGAAGACTTATGAGGTCTGCTGGGAATGGGCTGAGAATACTGATGAAATTGGTTCGTTTTCTGCATTTTTTGGCAAAAAATTGTTATAGTGAGCAAAGGATATTGCTGTCAAGGATGAACCGTGGACCTTCTATGGTTTGAAGTTAACGAGCCTCGATTATGTGGGTGTAATTTTCGTAAATGGATTTTGAGGTTCAAATTAATTGGCTTTGAGGAGGATGTTGAACCAATCAACGGAAGAATAGTGGTATGTTTCTTTGGGTGGGGTTTTTTGAATTTTTATCAACGACGATGGGATACAAAGGCTTTAATGTTTTAACTTTTAAATTTGTACTCATGAAAGTGGATGATAGATTTGATAGGGTAAATGTGAACTCGATTGGTGAGAGTTTATAGAGGTTGGTTGATAGAAATTTAATTTTCTGTCACAACTTTTCTTAATAATTTTTGCATTTCCGAAGTGTTCTTTTTATACATGGTTATCATCGAAAGATTTTATGTATGGATGATTTGGTTTAAAAAATAGAAAAATGATATAAAATTTTACTATTGTTCATCCTCTTTTCCAAACATGTTTTGAGAAAGAGATTTTTTAATGGGTACATACAATATATATGTCTATTTCTTTTTTTAACTATTTTTTTTATGAAATATAAAAATTCTTGAAGTGTTTGTCTCTTTTATCCCAAAAAAAAACTTTAAACATCGAACATGAATTATTGTAATTGTCAATTAACCCAAATTTAACAAAAAAAAAACTTTAAACATCGAACATGAATTATTGTAATTGTCAATTAACCCAAATTTAACAAACACACGTGTGTATATATATATATATATATATATATATATAGAGAGAGAGAGAGAGAGAGAGAGAGAGGGATGATCATGCGAGAAGTTAAACATTTTGCAAGAAGGCGAGAAGTGTTTAATCATATATGATTACACGGCTTGTAAGTGTGTTTAATCATGTATGATTAAACGTTTATGTATTGCCAATATAACATGTGTTTAATCATATATGATTAAGCTTGTGTATCATTATCATATATGATTAAACATTTCTTGCATTTTCGCAAAATGTTTAGCTTCTCGTTTGAACCTACCGTTTCTTTTGCAAACCAAGCAATTTGTACAAACCATGCAAACCAATCTTAGCCGTTCATCACAAAAAGACACATTTTTAAGAACCTAATCAATAAAAATAATTCACATCTAAAACAATTAATACATTTATTGTTTAACATTGTATTACACTGATTCTCAATTAATGTAGTACGTTATTTGCACTTATGATTGTTTACCAAACTTACCAGATATCACTTATCATACTGGTGAGCATGGCAAGAGCTGATAATCTTACCTCACAAGTGAAAGATACGACTCTTACTTAGTAAATACTTATCAGGTAAACTTATCACAATCCATTTTGACGTATCGACAATATTACCCGATAAGGTAAGGAAAGGTGATAACTATCGTTTACTTAGTAAGCATTTGGTAAACGGTCCCATAGTACATATTTTCCAACAAAAATATTTCGTCACCGCGCAACGCACGATGGCACACACTAGTTTTATTTTAAAAAAAAATACAAAAACAACATCCTATAACTGCTGCCCACGGCTCCCTACGGCTCTCTCTAAGGTCATGTTCGGTTCGTTTTCTGTTAAGACCTGTATAGATATAGATGTCTGTATGGATATAGTTGTCTGTGTGTTAACAGCTAAGTTGTTATTCGGTTGTTGTGCTGAATAAACGGTCTGAATATCAGAAATGACCATTTTACCCTTTTGTTTTACATTAAACATCTGTTGATGAAATTTTACAAAACAACAACAAAATGTTAATTAAACAATAACAAACAAATAATAAAATCAAATAAAACCCTAAACATAAAAAAAAAACCAAATTTATGAATAAAAAAAAGGGGAACCTGATGGATATAAGAAACACAGTTGCCTGGGATGGAAAAAAACACAGTCGCCGTCCATAGGAACATCGACCCACAACCTCTATCAAACAAACAAATCAAAACAAAGATCTAATGAAAAATCAAAGGTGAGAAGGAAGAAAGGAATTGGGGGAGAGCAGCAAAGCTTCGATGGAGAGCAGCAAAACTTCGATGGAGAGCAACTTCTTCAACCTGAACCATGGGAGAAAGGAAGAAGAAGGCATGATGGTGAGAAGGAAGAAAGGAAGAAGATGGTTGGAGAGAAAGGGTAGATCAACAGGTCATCTTCAGGTATCCATGGAGAAGAAACAGAAGGCGTTGCTGTCATCCATGGGGGAAAATGAAGATGATTTGGAAGGTGAATTTCAGAGAAGAAGCATGGAGTTGGAACAGGATGCGATAATGGGGAAATTGAGAGGTTTTTTTTTTTCATTAATGATGGTAGTTGGGAAAGGGGCAAATAAGGAATGATGATAGCTGAGCCTAAAGGAGTTTCATTTTTTAGCTGACCGAATCAGCTCTTTCCTGAGCCAATAAGCCGCTACCGAACATGTAGATATGGCTGTGCGAATCAACCATATCTACCACACAGCCCATTAAGCCATAAATGAACAGGACCTAAAAGGACCCCCCCCAATCTTTTTTTTATGTCCCAAACTCTCCAAAAATTAGCAATCCACTTTCCTTTTTATAATTCCCATCTTTTCCTTTTTTTAAAATAGGATCTCCCATATTTTCCTTTTTAAAATAAAATCTCCATATTTTCCTTTTTTTTCTTAATCCACCTAAATTAATAATCGATTCTTCCATTTTGTTGTTTGTACCTCATGCTTCGTTTCTTGTACATTACTTGTTTTGCTGTCTAACATGCTAATTCTGACTTCGAGGTCAATTTCGGCTCAGATTCGTTCTGAGTTATGCAAAAACTCAAAACTTCAAAGTCGTAGGTCCATTTGTTAGGTTTCCAGATCATCTTGAATCGCTTAAATCGGAGCTCGGACGAGAGAGATATGGTCGAAACGTCACAGTCGCACAAATCTGTCAAAAATTATTGTTTTTGTTCTTTTTCGTTCCAACTTGTCCTGAACCTATCAAAATATATAAATGCATCAATGTAGTTCGGTTTTACCATTTTTATGCATTAATTGAGGGTGAATGACGAGAAAACAAAGTACAACTTAACGACCGATCAATTCATGTAGAGAGTTGTTGTAAAAGATAACCTTGCATGGGAGGAGAACACTACATCAAATACCACCATATGCATTAAATACATGAGGACACTTATCACTTGGGGATAAGATGTACAATATTGACTTGAGAACATACAAGAGATATTTTCATCGTGCAAGATAAGGGATTTGTCACTGAATCATATCAAAGACATTTCTGGAAGGTCGCATCAAAAGCATACCGGTACAAACATACCTTTTCATGGTTAATGAGATTTTGATCAAAGCACATTTTGCAGGCTTATCTTCATAATTATTGGATGATGGTCCATATGACTATCCGATCAATGAATTCAACTAAAGAGGGAAAAGTTTGGTGCAAGATTCGAATGATGGACCTTTGATCCACATCCTTCGATCTACTCCATTAGATATCGGCTAATCTTTGATGTCGCCGAACATATTAATATATATCAAGCCTTTTTACAAGAAAATAACCAAAAACTAATTAAGTATAAGACGACAGAGTTAGAAGGAAGATAGAAAGGTTATCACCAAATCCACTAGTAACCTAACAACTACATTGTATGATTAGCAAATGACCAAAAATCAAATAAAAAAAAGATTCAAATTGAAAAAAAAAGTTACAATTCTCATTTTTTGTATGACACTTAGACGATCTTAAATTCAACTCAAACATTCATTTGATTCACATTTCATATTCTGAGAAATATTTACCATCTGTAAGTATAAAATTTTCAACCTTATATCTTTTAATCATACTTAAAATATTAAGTACTTATAAACTTAAAAAATAGAAAAAAAGTATTTGACTCATTCGGAACTTTTACATGAATTAGATACTCCATCGGTGAGACGCAAATTTCTATTTGTTTACGATATTTATTATGTTTTGTAAGCTTTTCTTAATAAAATATTTGTATTGTTTAATTTAGCACAAACATGAATGTTACAAGTTATATCACAAACATGAATGTTACAAGTTCAGAATCAATAATATATATCAAAGTTAAAACGATAAAAATAAATGTTTTCAAAACAATCAACATGCAACAAGACGTATAATATGCCATCATAGAGATGCACAAGGTTTGGGTTTTCTAGGCTCGGGTTAGACCGGGCTAGGCTTAGGGTTGAAAAAAAGCCCAATTGGGATTTTTAGGCTCGGGTTAGATTGGGCTAGGCTTAGTGTTAAAGAAAGCCCGATTAGGCTTTTCTAGGCTGGGAATTGGGATTTCCCAAACAAGACTTCTTGCGGTCAGACTTAGACCTAGTCCTGCTAAAAAAAATTCGGCTTGATCGGGGGTTTGAGGCCCGACCTAGACCAGGTTTTGGAGTCACTAGGCTTGGTCTTTTAGGCCAGACTCAAACCAGGTTTCAGATTTGAGCTTTTTATACATCTCTATCATTCACGTTTAATAACGACATTTTTTAGTATCCGACATCATATGTATTCATGTATGCTAGATGTGTACTCGAGCAATGCAGCACGATACACATACTAAATCAAATAAACCTTAGAATCTCCAAAATTAGGGTTTTTGGTGAAAGTTCACCTAAATCAAAGAACTTCAAAGGGATATGTCTAGTAGGTTAAAATCCTTAATTTTAACATGTATAAAGTTTTTAAAAGAGGATGAACTCACCTTGGTAGTTTTTAAAGAGAAAACCAAACCCTAGAATGGAGGAGATGAGAGGTGAGATGTCAACCACTTGAAAGCTACATAATACCACTTCCTAAAAGTATCAAAGATCACCATTAATGACTATGATGATATCATAAATGAAGGGAGAGGTTTTGGGGATGAACAAATCATACACAAGGATTCTTGTTACCACGATTACGACTCTTAATTTGCATAATTCCGTAAGTCCTAACACTCTCCCCACCTAGGATTTCTACCCCAAGTGGACAGTGAGGCTATAAAGCCTAAAGCTTAAGTCTAGATATGCTAAAACAATACCTAGTTCACTTAAACTAAAGCTCTGATACCAACTTGTAACACCCTAAAAATATGGATAACAAAAACTTTTCAAAGGAAGAAAAGTGGTATATAAATTTGCCATTCATAGAGCCTCCCAAAAATGGGGAAATAAACAAACCTGTTTAATTACAGTTGTAATTTAACGGATAATAAATAACAACCAACTAATCTAATTTCTATAACTAGAAAAGAGATTACAAAAAGGGTGTCATCTATAGATTCCAATGTCTTCTCCAAAAATATAAGTCCAAAAGCAGTTTTCCCAAGCTCTCACCCAAAGCAACGACGCCTGCTTGGAAGCGGCGCCACTAGAACCTAAGATACACATCGACACCAGACAAGTGTTAGGCCAAAAAGCCTAGTGAGTTGAACAAGAAATAGCTTAATAGAGAAATTACAATTCTTATCAGCAGTTAACCAAATTGTCAAATGTGGAGTCAACGGGGGATACCCATAGCACCAATCAAGTTCCACCCAAAGAGACGATATACCTTGATGCCAACTTCTAAGAGTGACATCCCAAAGGCCCGGCACATCCGAGGACTACAACTATGACATTACCCCGAATGGCGGAGGTCTAGGCACATACCATCACGGTGGCACCCAAGACTACATCCTCCTAGTGTCTACTGACTTGGTTCGTCCAACATAAAATATATAGGAGGTCTTTACGGTATATTTCAACCAAATATATTTCAATACCAACCATGGGTACAATATCACCATCCTAAACCATATAAGGTCCAACATTGGACTCATTTAATAACCATTCTCATCATGTAAATATGATAATGCCAATAAAATAACCCAAGTAGCAATCATCATAATATCAAGATACCCAATCAATAAATCGTGGCATGTTACACATATACGTATTTCCAACTTATTTTCATAAGGAAACCCAAGATACTTGAACAAGTAGAGATGAACACTATGAGCAAATATACAAATAATACAAGTATGAGATTATGATGTGTATCTAGTTTTAACAAAGGTTTAGTAAACTCACAATCTAGGTTTTTGAATCAAAGCCTAGAAAATAGGAAACCTAGCTTGAGAAGATGAGACTTGAAGGCAAAGAGTGAAGATCTTCAAGAATACTTCAATGAATGCACATAGGTGGAGCTTTAATGATCAATAAATGATCTTACCAACCCAAAACCCTAGAAATTGAGTGAGGTGTGTGTTGAAGACCCAAAATCGCCTCAATGAAGAACTCTCCCGTTTTTTCCAATTGAAATGTGATAAAAATGAGATAATTTCGGTCAAGATTCATTTAAGTCAAAAATCCCGTCGGCGATAGTGCCCGACGATAGTACCATGGGCACTATCGCGTGTCACAATCGCGAGCAACCCCCAACTCTCGGTACACTCTCTGCGAGAGTGACCTGCGATAGTGACAATGTCACTATCGCGTCGAGTCCCCAACTCTCGGTACAAGCCCCGCGATAGTGACAGTGTCACTATCGCGTGGCACTCTCGCGCCACACCCAAAACAACCCGAAAACTTAAACGAAACGATAACGAGCGCGAGGGTAAGCATTCCAATATATATATATATATATATATATATATATATATATATATATAATTCTAATAACAAGTTAAAAGAAGGATAAACATACGTAAAGGACTCCAGTTACTCAAGAAATACAGTTAATAAAATAAGAGGAATAAACGATTACCTTTAGATTTTTCGGGTGTTACAGATTATTAGGTTGTTGATTTATATTCTCCATCCCTTTTGGATTGTATAAGCCATACTTTATTTCCCCTGATTTAGGGTGATACACTTTGGTTTTAAAATGTCATTACCGTGTTATTCAGGTTTTAGTTGACCCTTGATAGGGTGTACATGTTTCCTCCAATTATAGACGTCATATTGCCGAATTTTCAAATTTTAAATTGACCCTAAATTTTAGGATGTTACATGTTCACCTTGAGTTTTTTTATGCATTAAATGAGTTCGAGCTTGATTCGAGTTTTCGAGTTTGAGTTCGAGCTTGATTCGAGCTTTCGAGTTTGAGCTTTGATTCGAGCTTTCGAGTTTGAGCTTTGATTCGAGTTTGAAATGAGTTCGAGTTCGATTTCGAGTTTGGAAATTGGTTAATGAGTTCGAGTCGAGTTCGAGCTTGGTAATAGGGTTTCGAGTTCGAGTCGAGCATAATGATACTTGAGCTTGACTCACATCATTTACACCCCTATCCATTGGCGAGATGCAAATTTCAATTTGTTTAATTATTTAACTATTCTACCATGTTTATTATGATTTGTAAGCTTTTCTTAATAAAATATTTGTATTGTTCAATTTAGCACAAACATGAATGTTAGAAGTTATATCATTTTTTTGGAATCAATAACATATATCAAAGTTTAAACGATAAAAATAAATTTTTCAAAACAATCAACAGGCAACAACACGTATAATATGACATCATAGTGATGTATAGGGGTGTAAACGAGTCGAGCTTTTAACGAGCTACTCGAGCTCGAGCTTAATTATTCTCGAGCTCGAGTCGATCTCGAACAGAAAATAGAACTCGTTTAATTTATCGAACCGAGCTTTATAACACCAATGTTCGACTCGGCTCGTTCGAAAACTCGATTCAATTTTTTGAGTCGAGTCGAGCTGAGCCATTCGAGCATATACTCTTTTTCGAGCCAAACATGCTCATATATTTATTAATCATACAATAAAAATATAAAAATTATCGAGAGCATATACTCTTTTTCGAGCCAAACATGCTCATATATTTATTAATCACACAATAAAAATATAAAAATTATAGAGCTCAAGCCGATTAACTCGCCGATAAACGAGTTAATCGATCGCGAGTTCGAACTCATAAACGAGCATCGAGCTCGATTACTCAAAAAATATTCGAGCTCGAGCTCTACATTGAAAAGTTAATCGAGCTCGAGTCGAGCTCGGGCCCGATATTAATTTTTTGAGTCCGGCTCGATTAACTTACTAATCCACTCGACTCGTTTACACCCCTAGTGATGTACAAGGCTTGGGTTAGACTGGGCTGGTTTTGGGGTTGAAAAAAAAAACTACAAGGCTTTTTTTTTGTCAGACTTAAGCCTGAGCCTGCTAAATTTTTTTTGGCTTGATCGGGGCTTTGAGGCCTGACCTAGACCAGGTTTTGGGATCACTAGGGTTGGTCTTTTAGGCCGGAATCGAACCTGGTTTCGGACTTGTACATCTCTATCATTTACGTTTTAATATCCGACATCATATGTATTCATGTATGTACAAATAAATTTTGTTTGTTTGGTTGATGGTGACCCAATTCTAGTCTACAACGCTTTAATTTCAAAGATTAAAAAGTAATCTATTACAATTTACTTGTTAAGACCATCAATGGATTTTCCAAGAACATCCCCAAAACTCTACTCCCTCCGACTACGAAACACCTCCCCAACGCCTCCTCGATGCCATTACGACGTTTTCTTGAGCTTTCGAGGCGATGATACTCGCAAAACCTTCACCGATTTACTCTACAAGGCTCTGATCGAAGCCGGAATCCACACTTTCAGAGACGACGATGAGCTGCCGAGAGGCAACGATATTTCATCCGAGTTGATCAAAGCGATCCAGGAATCTAGGGCCTCGATTGTGGTTTTCTCCAAGGATTATGCATCGTCGAGGTGGTGTCTTGCTGAGTTGGTGAAGATTTTGGAGTGCAAGAGAACGGTCGATCAGTTGATTTTTCCGGTGTTTTACGATGTCGATCAGGATGATGTACGGCGGCAAACCGGAAGCTTCAGATCGGCGTTTGCGAGACATGAAGAGCGATTTGATCGGGGTAAGGTGGAAGAGTGGCGAGCTGCGTTGACGGAGGCGGCAAGTTTAGAGGGATGGGAACTTTGTCATTGTCACGGCGGAAGCAGGTAACAAGAAACAAAATGACTCACAAAACAAAATAAATAATTTCTAAAAGAAATTTTAAAAAGGAGTAAACTACGATTTTCGTCCATGTGGTTTAATGTTTATAAGGATTTTCGTCCCTGGTTTTTTTAAACTGTTTTTTAGTTTCTGTGGTTTCTGTTTGCTTCTATTTTCATCATTCCAACCAACTTTGACTATGTATGGCAAAAAAAAACTAGTTTTTTTTCTGATACATTTTTGGATGACCATAAGCTAGCTTATTGAAAAGCTACTCATAGTAGCGTTTTGAAAAACTAGCTTATTAGCTACCAACTACCTTATAAGCTACTTTGCCGAACAATACCTTTATTAAAATTAAATGTTAATTCATTTAAAATTTAAATAAGAAAATTACATATTTGGTCCTTGTGGTATATAAATTTTTACATTTTTATTTTAGTTTACATTTTTTTAACTTTTTTTTATTTATTGTATTTTATCAGGACATTTATTTTTCTATTAATTATATCGTATATTTTCATGATTATTATAACTTTAATTATAAAAATAATCTAATAATTTCATTAAAAATACTGATAATTACATGATATTTTTTTTCAAAGCTTTTGGTTTAAATATCTTAAAATTAATATTTTTTATCTATTGATTTATTAAAAAAATTATTTATTTTAAATTATCATTGGAAAAAGTTTAATAAAATTCGAGAAAAATAGTATTATTTTATTACAACAAGTTGTTTTTTTTTGTTAAATGTACTTTAATCCCATTATTCTAAATTTTCATTTAATTTTATTTTTTATTAGTTAATCAAATTTGTTTAATATTAAATAAAATAAACACACACCATTTTAAATTAAGTTATATATTAAAAATAAAAAATAAGACAATAAAATGATAAGAAATTTCAATATGGCGTTACAAAAAAAATGCAATGGGGCATGAAATGCCACAAAATTAACGTGCCGTCAAAAACAAACATTATATCTCATGTTATTTATATATATATATATGTGTGTGTGTGTGTGTGTGTGTGTGTGTTTATTTTAAATATTAAACAAATTTGATTAATTAATAAAAATAAAGTTTAAATGAAAATATGGAATTGTAGGAGTAAAGTGAATTTAACAATAAACAACCGGTTGTTATATAATAAGACTAATTTTTTTTTTCTCGAATTTTATTAAACTTTTTCCAATGGTAATTTAAAATAAATAAAAGTCTTTAATAAATCAATAGATAAAAAATATTAATTTTAGGAGATTTAAACTTAAAGCTTTGAAAAAAAATATTATGTATTTATCAGTATTTTTAATAAAATTATTTGATTATTTTTATAATTAAAGTTATAATAATTATGAAAATATACAATATAATTAAGAGAAAATAAATGTCTTAGATGAAATACAATAAATGGAGAAAAAGTAAAAAAAATGTAAACTAGAATAAAAATGTAAAAAATTATATATCATAAGGACCAAATATGTAATTTGTTTATTCAAGTTTTAAATGAATTAACGCTTAATTTTAATATATTTCGATGGAGGGACGAAAATGGAAGCAAATAGAAACCATATGGACTAAAAAAATTAGTTTTTAAAGACCAGAGACGAAAATTGTTATATAAACATCAAACCACATGGACGAAAATCGCACTTTACTCTTTAAAAAATTTATACAAATGTGACAAATATACTTTTTAACCCTATTTTTTTTAATCGATGTAACAAAATTTTAATTTTTTCAATAATATATTTATTTTGATTGATAACTTATTGATCTTGTGACATTTAATGACATAAATAAACGTTTACAAAAGATCTACAGTAATGTTTACAAATGATTTAGGGTGAAATAGACGATAAGTTTGATATTCACGTCATAGGTGAAAAAAATAAGAAACTTTGTTATATTATTTGAGGAAGAAGAAAAAAAAAACTTTGTTACACTAAATGAAACTAAAACTTACAACATCTTCAATACATTCTCTAAAATTTCTCCAAAATGGAGAACGAAACTCAAAATCTCTTAAAGAAAAAAACATTGAACTCCAACAGATTGTACATTCTTGAGATTACAACATTGGTTATATTATTAAAATATTTCATTCATCTTATAAAATATTATTTCTCCTTCTAAAATTTATTTTAAGTTTTATATTAATGAGAATATATTAAAAAAATATCACTTTCTTTTTTGTAATCATTTTTGGATAGTTCTCCAAATTTGTAGATTGTTTTGAAAAATCTGTTGGAATAAAAAGTTAAAAACCATGCCCAAAATCCCTATGATCTTTATTTTTCTCCATTATGAAGAATATGTTGGAGTTTGTAACAATATAATAAAAAAAATGAAAAGTGTTGCATCAAATTTAGTAATTTACTATTTGTTACACAAAAAATATTGTAAATAATGTGTTTATCCGGGGAAAAATATATAAAAATGAGTTCAATATAAATATAATATGTTTATTGAAGTCGGTGTTATGACTAATTATGTATAATTATAAGTAAATTGACTTGAATTATTCTACATTCTTGTTTTTTTAATTGATATGTATATAATAGGTTGGAATCCGAATTTGTTCAAAGAATTGTAAACAAGGTTTTACACCAAGTAAAACGAAGGTTGTTTGTGACCAAGCATCCAGTCGGATTGGATGCTCGTATCGAAGAATTGAAATCGTTACTCAAAGGTGGGTCAGATGGGTGTGTGATTGGGGTTTATGGTACCAATGGCATCGGAAAAACAACTATTGTTAAAGAATTTTATAACACGATCATCCATAAGTACGAAGGTGGTTGTTTTCTTGCAAATGTTCGAGAAAAATCAAAACAATTCAATGGCCTTGTCGGTTTACAAAAGGAACTTCTATACGAGCTACAAGGAAAGAGTCATGAGATTGGCGATATTAATGAAGGAACCAATATGATAAAAGTGGAACTGGGATTTAAGAAAGTTCTTGTCATTCTTGATGATCTGGAGGAGTTAAACCAACTAGATTCCTTAACTGGGCGCTCCTCGTGGTTTGGTAAAGGAAGTACGGTTATTTTTACAACTAGAAGTGTATGTGTTTTAGATCAAGCAAAAGTTGATTTAAGATACAAGGTGAAAGAGTTAAACGAGGAGGAATCGTTGATGGTTTTTTGTTGGCATGCTTTTGGAAATTATTTCCCTTTGCAATCTCATAAGGATATTTCGATAGAGATTGTGAAGTACGGTGGACGGAGGCCTTTGGATCTCGAGGTTATCGGTTCTTCTTTGGTAAGGAAAACCATGGACGAATGGAAAAGTATGCTCGAGAAATTAAAAAAGAAATCATGAAGTTTTGATACTTGAGAAATGATGGGAAAATCCGGATGTAAATTGTTTTTATATTATAATGATTAGTAAAACAAACGAATGATATTTATGTATGTCTGATTGGAGTGATGACGGGGATCGAGTTCAGTTGGTTTTAGGGGTATTTTTCCAATCGATGAGTTTAAGGTGGAAAAGATTAACAAGTTTTGTATTCATCTCTTCGTCTTCCACCCACCATTAAAACACAACTTTTTGTGTAGAAATAAATAAGGCCTCCATATTTGAGATATGTTATTCATGACCTAAAAAAGTGTATGGCTGGTTTTAGAGTTTTGTGTTTAAATGTGTGGTTAAAAGGGTTTTGTTGCAAATATTGACCATACAAATCTCGACTCAACTCCAAATAAATAAGATCAAACCAGACAGAAAAGTCAAATTCACCCAAGATCGAAAAATGAACTCTAATTGTTCGTAATGTGGAAATGATAAACTCGAATTCTCGACATAAACTATAAATAACCACAAAGCATGTAACTTGGTGACAATAAAGTAAAGAGAAGATAGTGATTCCAGATTTACGTGGAAAACTTGAAACGAGGAAAACCAATCATGGATGAGACCACCCGAAAGTCCACCATCACAACTGATGTTAACAATACTTGGAAAAAGGATAAACAATGGAGAAATACCCATCTTTAGCTGCTAGCACAAATCCATATACCAGGAGAGTTTCAATATCAATATAGGGAGAACTCATTAAAAAATAAGCCTGTAACTGTAACTGCTCTACAAACAAACGTTTCATGCGACTTGGCATGCAACCCCAAGTCACCGACCAAGTCTCCAGTCTCCCTGAGTCCCTGCCCCAAATTCACATGAAAACCGGAAGAAATAGTGTGTTAGGCGCTGATGTAGGCGACCTAGATTGCATGCTAGGTCGCATAAGACACTGTTTATGCTTCATTTGGTGCAGAGTTTGGAGCCCAAACCTTTACAACTATTGTGTTTTAGAAGGAATGGATCAATATTTTAGTATTTTTCAAATGTGTGGATTAGAGATGGTCTTAACAACGATATTAAAACGATAATTAGGGGTTGTGTCCATACAATAGTTTGAATAACTTTTCTAGATGCTGAGGATTGAATTAGTTTTTTTTTTTTTTTTAATAGTAGCAATGATAAACGATGGTGATATATTGATTTATTTTTATTTTCTATTTTCCTTTTAATTACGGTGTTTCATTTTAAGTCATGCTTGGTTATATTTTCTTTTTTCCATTCGGAATTAGATTGTGTTTTTTAGTTTGGGGTTGTGTCAATTGGGTACTAATTTTTATTGTTGCTTTTGTTCACTTGATTAGATTTTAGTTGGGATGAAATCTTAACCATTTTTACTTTTTACATTGTGGAACTTTTAAGTTTAATAAATTTAATTATTTCGGTAAATGAAAAACTCATTTTCACCAAAAACAAATATAATTATTCAATTCTATACATAATATAAACTCATTTAATCCGCTGGGTACCCAGAACCGGAACCGACGGGTACCCACTGTTTTTTATAATTATTTTATATGTTTAAAAAAATATTACCATTTAGGGTTTCTTTTCTTTCACGATTCTCAAATTCACATTACAATTAAACACTTTCAATTGTACATGGCTGCTCCTGCCTCCCACGTCACGATTATTTGACATGAAAATGTAATGAAAGTCGTTTTATTACGGTCAAGACTCGAGAGTGTCTAATTTGTTTATGTAATAGTTAGTTTTTGTCGGATTAGTTTTCACCATTTGTTGTATTTATTACTTTAAGTTGGTATTTTGTTTTTTGCACTAGACTTAAAATTTTAAAATTACTTTTTTATTGTATTAAATGTTAAAATTTAAAAAAAATTGTAATCGGGTACCCGGAACCGGAACCGGTTCCCAACGGTTCCGGTTCTAAAAAATAGAGAACCGATGCAAACGGTTCCGGTTCCTTCATTCCAGGAACCGTCGGTTCCGGTTCCATGAAATATAGGCGGGTACCCGGTTATGCTCACCCCTATAGTATAGTATATGGTTTTCAAAGTGGCAATTTTTTTAATGTTATCAATATCTCAACTATCTTATTAAAAGTCTAATACCATTTAGCGGTTTTTGGAAAGCCCACCTTTTCGGTCGTCTTCCCCCACGTTCTCCTCCCACGACACGCTACCAGTGAACGCCAACCGGTGATGAAATCGACCCTCACCTTCTCCGACGAAGACCACAATCAATCTCGCCTATTTGCAGGCAGAAGCTATTATCCCAGGTAATCCCTCCTCCTGTTTCAACAAACCTAAGGTTTTAAATACTTGTTTGAATACTCAATTTTGCTTATTGAGGTTTAAATAATTTTAAGCACAATCTCTCCTATTTGCAGGCAGAAACGATTTCCCCAGGTAATTTGCTTAAACATCGTTTTCGATTTTAGCAAGTCGGTTGAGCTAATATCATATTCTTTCTTTATATAAAGATCTAGGAGAATCTCTTGACTAGGGTTTTTTGTGATCATCTTTTAACTGAGCAATTGTAAGGCTATTTTTTGTGTGTGTGTTTTTGAGTCACGGGTTGCTGAGATTGGTGATGGGTTGAAAATAGGCAAAAACTTGCACAAAACAAACAGAGAAAAAAATTAGAAACTTTAGTCCAAACCTTCATTTCTCTTTCATAATATGCTATGTGTGTGTATTTTGAGTGTGAATTTAGTGTGTCTGTCTGTGATGAAATTGATCATCCCACTGCATCATTGCAAAACCTAGGTGTCATCTTTCCTTCTCTAAACTCTAATCCTATTTTTTCATCATCTTCCTTATTTTTAACTTTTTTTTGTTCATGGCCATCATCACCATTAACAGTTTTTTTCTCAATCTAAAATAAATTTGTGGCTTTTTATGTTTAATCCATTTGGGGAATTGGGTCTCTCTATTTTTGGTATCTTCATCTCATTTTGTATATATGTTTCGATATATAAATGGTATTAAAGCATAAAGATTGTGTTTTCACGAGGGTATATGTGTTTTTTATGAAAAACGATGGAAAATTTGAGATACCTATATTGAATTAAGTTTCAATTTTTGTTGGGTATTTATTTTTTAGGAAAAAAGATTGAAAATTTGAGATACCCACATTGAATTAAGTTAAAATTCATGTGGGTTTTCTTTACAAACTTTGTTGGTGAAATCTTGAATTCAGTTTTGGGATCTCAAAATCTTGAAAGGCAAGATTGCATGTCTTCTAAGGTGTTGATGATCACATTCTTCAAGTAATTTGATTGTTTACATTATTTATGATGAATAACTCGTGAATGTATGGGACATGTGACGCCTTTTCCTTTGTATGTGTGTTTGTATATATATATATATATATATATATATATATATATATATATATATGTGTGTGTGTGTGTGTGTGTGTGTATGCCCTATATATGGATTTGGTTGATTGAGAAATCTAAGACCCAAAATGACAAGAAAAGCCATTAGAAATGCTTTAAAGAGACACTGATATGCTGATGTCTTTAATGAGATTTGAACTCACCGTCTAAACATTATTGAACAGTATCATCTAATGTAACACCCCAAAAATTGGGATAAACAAAATTTCCGGAAAAAGGGGAAATGTGATAATCATATAAATGCCAAGGCACGAGTTTACCCAAAAAGGGAACAATAATTGTCTGTTTAATTACAAGTTTGTAATAACAACCTCTTAATCTCAATTCTAAACCAGAAACAAGATTACAAACGGTTGTCATCTATATCCAAAATAATCACACTCTATATTGGCATCCCAAAAGCTCCCAAGCTCACACCTAAAAGCTCGCTAATCCTTCTTGACGAACGCGTCGCTAGGACCTGAGATACACATCAAATCAAACAAGTGTTAGGCCAAACGAGCCTAGTAAGTCGTACAAAAGCATGACATAACATTTATAGAACATGGTATGAACAATTATAGAATGTTTTAGTCGATATGGGCCATTAAGGAATCAATGGGGGAGACCCATCACACCAATGAGTTTTACCTCAAGTCAATTTACTTTGATGTTCGATCGCATGAACAACATCCCAAAGGCCCGACACACTTGAAGACTACCTCTCATTCATTACTCCAAATGGTGAAGGTCTAGGCGCATACCGTCAAGGTGGCACCCAAGACTACATCCTCCTAGCACATATTCACAGTTCCTCTAATATATATATATATATATATATATATATATATATATATATATATATATATATATATATATATACTATCCATCTCTATACATTTTCCATATCAATATGATACACGTATAAGACTACACATGATTCCAATCCCATATTAGACCCAAAACACTAACACATGTAGGTTCAACAAGAATCTTCATAAAACTCATGATATTACCCCCTCATGCCAAATAATAACAATATCAATAATCCCATACAGTCCACATGGTGATTCAATAGCCAAAATTTCCAATAATCACCAAAGTAGCAGTTAGGCCAAACTTATCAGGTAATCAGATTTATACATGCATATGAAGTAATACAAGTATACACTCAAGATATGTATCTCATTTAAAAAGGTTTAGTAAGAAAAACTCACAATCTAGGTTTTATAGAAAAACCCTATAAACTTGCAAGAAACCCTAGAAGTGTGGATGGAGGAAGAAGATGATCTTGAGACTTGAGATCCTTGGTTGAAACCTTTGATTGAGGAAGCTTGATTCTTGCAATAAATGTAGTGGATGGTGGTTAGGATGATTCTTGGTTCGATTTTGGGGAGTATTAAGTGAAGAGAGAGTTTTGAGAGGAAGTAGATGGAGGTTTTTATGAAAATGGGGGCTGAAATCCCCATTTAATTCGTCAGGGTGTCCATGCGAGTTATGGCACGGGTTGACCCGAGCGGTTACCCGCGCCAGCCACTGATTACACAAGCGGACAGTGCTCCGCGAGGCTTATGACGCGACCTATCCCACGCGGCTACCCGTGCGGGGCACTGTTTTCTGCAGTCTTCCCATTAAACATAAATTTAGAGTGTTACATCTAATCTCATATATATTTGTTGCTATTCTTCTTTATAAGGATTGAACTGCTAGCGAGTAATTCCTAGAAGTTTGATATTTGTAGTTGGTTGTGAGTCACATATATTTGTCTTGCACACCTTGAAACCTTTTTCACCATAGACAGGATTGAACTGCTTTTGTTGGCAGGATGGAAAAGATGATGGCAAGCAAAACACTCTGCTGACATAACATACTTTGTAAGTTCTTTGGACCATCAATCTTAGTTTCTATTTTGTAATCAAGATGGTCGTTTGTATAACTTAAATTCAGAATGTATGCTGCTTTTACAACAAATCTCCCTGGACCAACTATTCCAATATTATTGAATCAGGTACTGTCAGTTTGTGTAGAAATCTTCCAAGTCTATTAACTAACTACTTATATTTTACATAAACGATGCATTAGCCGCTTAACATTTTAACATTGGGGTTTATTAATTATTATTATTAGTTTTACGCATCTAGCACCAATCAAATTTTACAGGAAAGAAGAAAGGACAAACTACCCAATGCTAGATATTTGTTTCCATAGTTTGGAAATGGTTATGGAAATCAGTTTTAATGCCTACCGGAGTCGTTGTTAGTTTATTGAAAATGAACTCTTTAGTAGTAGGAATAGAGACGCCTGCTTATTAGTGTGTGTTTATGTGTGCCATTTTGCTTGCCAATCTAAACAAGGGTTCAGGGTAGTAACTTAAATAAATAATTATGTTTATGTGTGTCATTTTGCTTTTCGTACAGTTTGCAGAGTTAAGGTTTGTGAAAAAACACCATGTTGAAATAGGTTTGGCACAAGTTTTCCGAGTTCTTTTAAACTTTTTTATGCATCCTATATAAGAATACGGTGATTGGTTTAAACTTCAAATCAGATTCCTCACTTGTCTTCTTTGAACAACATTTTTTCTTTGAATATCTTCTTTTTTTGTGTTGGAAACAAGACCTACAAAACATAATTAATCTTTCCCTTGGTATGATAAAATTATAACCTTGCTTTTTAATAGTAAGGATGCTTAGTTATATAGGAGTTCCTGATTATCTCTATCCTTACGAATATATTTGTTCATTTATATATTCTTTTGACATCAATATAGTACTTCTCATATCTCACTTTCTTCTTCTCCTTTAAGACTTGGATTGTGCTTTGTCTTGCTACATTATGATGGTATCGTGCAACCAGGATGGGTGAAAAAACCTAACATAATGATTTGACATCCTAATTATACATGAGCTTCTTACATAGAATACTGGATTTTGATTTGGTGCATTAACATCCAGGAATGACTGACTCATTTCTCATTTCCAACATAATTTGTGTGTTCATTTCATTTCTCATGTTGTCTTGTTTTCTATTTGATTTATGTTTTTCAGGGGTAGCTTATATAACCTGTTGCACCGTCCAAAGATCCAACTTGATGAAAAGAGGCGAACGTGTGGCTCTTGATGTGGTAGAAGTCTGGAATGATTCCCACTTTTGTCTTTATGTTTTTTATGTTTCTAATTTTATGAAATGCTTGCCGGCCAAGGGAATGAATTATTTGCACACTAGCAATCCAATTATTGTGCATCAGGATTAATATTTTCAGTCGTTCAAGGTTTTCTTTTTCTTCCTTTTCTTCCTCTTTGGTGTTGCGTGGATAAACTTGATTAGTATATCATTTTTGTTGATTCGTTATAGTGAAACTGGTCGGGAAACTCCAAGATGGAACCGTGTTTGTGAATAGAGGATGTGATGAGGCACCATTCGAGTTGAAAATAGAGGAAGGTTGTATCAATGATTGCCTTTTTGAAACAAATGGAAAATAATGTGTTTTAAATTACTGCATACGTACTGACAATGTAGTATACGAGTTGATCACAAGGAGTAATGGTCTAAGTACGATTCCACTATACATCATAAACTAAACCCTTAATAACAAACGGAAATGGTGATCACCCAAATATGATGAATGGTGGATGCGATCCAATTTTGAAACATGAAACATGGTTTCCATTTTGTTTTCAAGATATTTCGCAAGTTGATATATATTTTTGTCAATTGTTTTTCCGATTTCACGATGATTCGCGCCGCATACCGCACGGGCTTATAACTTTTTATAATAAATAAAATATAATTTTCTTCCTTAACGTTTGTTTTTTTAATTAACTTTGTTTAATCGGTTTTTATCCTTCACCTTTGTCAAATACTTCAAATAGATTTCATAGAGTAGTTAAATGAATGGTATTTTAGTCAATTTTCATTTTTTCTCTTATTTAAATATCTAAAAAAATATACTATATATAATCTTAACATTATATAATTATGAAAAAATGAAATACAAATATAAAATCCAACCCATCTCTCTTTCTCTAACCCACCCTTCTACGTGAAGCCTCGACCCTACCCCGACCACCTTGTCCAACGACCACCTCTCCAACAGCGACAGCGACTAGGGTTCTCCCTCAACGAAATCTATATTCAAGCAGCTGAAGACCACCCCTTTCTCGCGCTTCGATCTCCAATGAGCATCAACAACCTCTCTCATCTTCGGTGTCCTCCATTAGGGGTGTTCGCGGTCCGGTTTAGACGGTTTAACCCCCCAAAGCACAAACCAAACCACACATGGATGTTTAGGAAATTTTCAAACCGAGCGGTTTGGTAGTAAGTGACCAAATCGGTCAAACCAGATCACAAAAAGGCGGTCTGGTCTGGTCGGTTTAGGCGGTTTGGGTCTCTTATGGGCTTTGAACTAAAATAAATAAATAAACTTTATATCAAAAATTAAACTTCTACCAATATAACATTATTAAAAGAAGTATATCGAATTATAAAAAAACGCTTATATATTAAATTAAAAAACATTGAGCAAGTTGAGAAAAAGTTAAACAAATCTACCAACAAGGTTGAATTTTGGAAAAATATTGAGAAAGTCGAAAGACGATTTGGATTTAGATTTGAATTTTTAATAGATCTTAGAACTTTGTCAATTTAAATAACAAAATCAATTGTATAAATGAAAACTAATGACATAATTCTTTGACGAACTTTTTTAATTGAGTCATAAAAGTTGAGCATATAACATGCAAACTAAATATGATTAAAACATGCGTATTTCTAGCGGTCGACTCGGTCCAGACCGCTAAAAAATGGTCAAATCGCAGACCAGACCAAACCGAGCGGTTTGACTATTTTTCAGACCGGACCGGACCGCCAGACCTCTCAAACCGCAAAAAACAGTCCGGTTTAACTTGGTTCGACCGGTTTGAGCGGTCCAACGGTTTTTTTGAATACCCCTAGCCTCCGTCACCGATATCAAAAGAAAAAAAATGAAGATTTAGGTTTTTGGTTTTGTTTGATTTGAGCCTTCCACTGAAACAAAAGATGTTAAGATGAAGATGAAGATTTTGGTTGTGATTTTTTGTTTGATTTTGAGTTCATAGTTAATTTAGGATTTTTAAATGATTTTAGGGATTTGAGTTTCACAATTTTGATTTAGGGTTTTGATGTTTTTGAGATCTTGAATTTGTGTTTAATTTAAGGTTTTGATTTTATATATTGTGTTTGGATTAGTAGACGGTGGTGGTGAGTGGTTGTTGAGGGTTGTTTTTGTTGGGTCATCAAAGATTTGAAGATAACTTCCCTTTTGGATCATCAAGATTCTGAGGATGAACTCCCGATTCCACTTGTAATCATTAAATAACATCTTTTCTACTTAGATATTTTTAGATTCTTTGTAATAGCTTAGTCATGCCTTAAAATGTCGGTGCAGTCGAAAACTAGTTGAAATCAGTAAGAAGCGAATCAAGATGAACTTCTAGTATTCAACTAAGCTATCTCCTTCTGCCGATTTCCTCTTGGCAAATCGGTAGGACCTCCTCCTACCGATTTTCTCTTGACAAATCAGTAGGATCATCTGTCCTCTTGCTTAGAAGATCTTCACAAAATCATGGAATAATGGGGACATTCTCTGAAGAATCAGAAAAAGGATGTTTGCCGTTTACATCATTTTCAGGAGTTGTCTACAACAAGATCCAAAGGTCAACTCTACTCCATGTTAAGACAAAAAGGACACTTTGTCTTTTTGAATGACATCTTTGACATTCAATCCTAAAGTGACAAGTGTTCTTAGCATTTAATGTACATGGTGGTATATAAAGTTGAGACCCCTGCTATGCAAGATTACGCTTTTGAAAAGAGACCTAAGTGTACTTAAGCAAAAAGTTGGCAGATCTGTTTCTCTCTCAAACTTCATAGCTTTAATCTTTGTGTTTTCAAGTTGTGTTTAAGTTTTCTTATTACTTAGTGAAAGATTGTTAGAATAGTTTTATATGTTATTTCCGTAACAATCTTAAAAGTTTTCTGTATGTAATTCTTGATTTTATTATCAATAAAGAATTAAATTAAGTGAATTTTTTTTAGTATTGTATTCAACCCCCATTCTACAATACTTTCTTAGGTGGCGTTTGTTTTTTAAGAGGTGCTGAAGTCTGAGGTCTGATTTCACTTCTGATTTTTAAGAGGTGGTTCTGAAGTCTGAAATTTGAATCAATTAGACTGTTTTTTTTGTCTGATGACAAACGTTTGAATATATATAATTATATATTTTATCTCTCAAAATGTTATTACTGTTGAATTTATAAAAAAACATAAAAACGTTATTCATTTATTCAACTTAAATACTTCAATTGATTCAAATACAATACAAAACATGAACAAAGTCTCATAACAACTAAAATCAATCTCCATTTTGCATTAATTATGTCGCAATGGAATTGTGCTTCCTTAATCTGAGAAACCAACAAAGAACAAAAGTATATGCATCCACACTGATAAAACTATATCAATAAGAAGTATATAAAGCTATTATTCACAACCAAGTCTTTTTTCATAAAGCATCAACTCTAGTCTATGTGTTTTCTTAACCAAGAAAAAAGAAAAGCAATGGAATTGTGTTTCCTTAATCTGAGAACCCGACAAAGAACAAAAGTCTTGATTTTTTTTTGAAAAGCAGAGATTTATTACCCACCAACAAAGAACAAGCTACAAAGAGCAGGGGACACAAACAGGTCTGCACCACAAATTCACCAGGTTTGCAAGATGCAAACCAAACCAAAACAACAAAACACTGTAGTGGCCAAACTAAAACGCAAAGCAAGCAGAGAAAATTGACCATTACAATTTATTACCACCACAAACAGGGAGATTACACAATAAAGAAATTGGTAAAAGCTTCAAATAGTAGCTTATGAAAGTCGATGGTCTGTTAAAATCTATTAAAGTCGATGGTCTGTTAAAAAATCGATGGTCTGCTATGGAGTCGAGCCCGTCGATTTTTTAGAACATCATCAACAAGAACCCTAAAATTAAAAGAAAAGTGGATGATGGAGTACCTGGAGGTTGAAGGGGAGGGAGTCGATATATATGAAGGGGAGGTAGCTGATAAATATAAAAGAGATCGACAATACCTCTAATCGAATTAGAGGAAATATTTTCACTTTTTTATTTAGAGGTAATCTAGGGATCAGATCCACTTATTTTTTAAAATTAACAAACACACTTATTTAATGATGGTCTTACCGATTAAGAGAAAAGAGCCATATAAGAGCTGAAAAAGGGAAAACAAACAGGGCCTTACTCTTGCCATTACATTTTAACAGTTTTTTGTTATATGTATGTATAAAAAATGATCAAAACACCTCATATATAACTAGACTTAACAAAAAAAAGCTACCGTCTGTTAGACTGAGGGATGAAATCCCCTAGAAATTGACAAACATGTGAGACGAAAACTAATTAAATGAAATTAAGGGACAAGAACCGTTAAAATGGACAAATGTCATAAACAAAAAATTAATGTTATCTATGATAATTTCTCAAAAAGAAAATGTTAATTCTAAAGTATGTATTTAATTTGAGATAACTTAAAAACCTAAATGTCTTAAGAGTCATCCAAAACATGTATTTCTTCTAATAGATTCTAGAGTAAATTATGTTTTTAGTCCCTCTGGTTTATTGAAAATTTCTATTTTCGTTCTAATGGTTTTGAAATTACAGTTTTCATCCTTGGTTTATAATTTATTACCTTTTTCATCCTTATAATTTAAACTTTATTGTTTTTTTCATCTCTATGGTTTACAATTCATTTATGTTTTAGTTCTTCATACTAAAAGTAGTGTTTTGGCCTTAGGAACGAAAACAGAAATTTCAAAACCACGGGGATGAAAACCGCAATTTTTAACAAATCATAAGGACGAAAAATATAATTTACTCTAGATTCTATTAAATTTATTCTTGAAATTGACATAAATGTAATTTGATATAACAATACTTATAGGGACAAATTGCATTAAAATGTAACATACTTTGCGATAATTTCTATTTTGGGAAACGTATTTTCAAAACATCCGTTTTGATACCTAAGATGTGAAGTTTCAAACAGTTAATTACCCAAGTAACTGATTTAAGCATTAACCGTTTACCATACTGATGTGGTGAGTGATGTGGCATCCAACTCAATATTATTTGCTAACGTGGCTAGTCACATGGATTTTTAATCTGATATTAGTTTTAAATTTATCCTCAGTCTTGATATTTCAATTTCATATTTACAAATAACTATAATATATAAGTTCTAATAAAATAAATAAATTTAAAAATAATATCAGATTAAAAATCCATGTTACTAGTCACATTAGCAGATAATGTTGAGTTGGATGTTAGAGCATCTCCAACAGTATTGCTAAAATAGTAAAAATTGGGTTTTTGTTTTCTATTCTTCTCCAACAGCATTGCTATCTTGTTTGCTATAATAGAGAATCATGAAAAAATATTTAAATATATATAACTCTCTATAATTCTCTAAATAGGAGAGAGAAATATTCTTTTCTTCCATTCCACCAATGTGATTCAATTTTTATCATTTTATATTAGGTTTTTCTTTTAAAGTGTATTGAGATGATAAATTAGATAATATTATAATAATATAAGTTGTTTTAAAACTTTCAAAATAACAAATCTGTTGGAGTTGAATATAATACTTTTTAGATATTTTCACTTTTGGTTCTCTATTTTAGAGAAATTATAGGAAAACTGTTGAAGATGCTCTTATATCATTCGCCACATCAACATGGTAACCGGTTAATGCTTAAATCGGTTACTTGGGTACTTAAATGTTTGAAATTTCACATCTCAGGTACCAAAATGAATGTTTTAAAAGTACGTTACTAAAATAGGAATTAAGACAAAGTAGATTAACTTTTCATTTAATTTGCCCTACTTATAGAGTATTTAGCATGTGAAAATGCAACAAATTTAGCGACTATCTATACTATATTATAAAAGAGACATAAAAACTCTTAAAAACAACTCATTAAGCATTATGTACTATTATTTAATGCTAATCTACTTAAAATCTCTTAAAAAACAACTAATGAAGCAATATGTACTACTTTTAAATGCTTTTAACCCTAATTAATAAATTTCATCCTTATCCCCCAAAATCCTTATCTCTAATCCCCAAACCCTAAAATTATGAAATTTGAATTCTGATAAACATAGTCAAAACAGGATAAACATCTCAATTTAAATATAAAAAATTTAAAATATATAAGATAATTAATGAATTTTAACATACTACTTAATTTTTTTTTATATAAAAAACATTATATTATTAAGCCTAAATTAAACAAATTTATTAAAAAAAGCATTATCACTCTCTAAAAATCATCCAATATCTATACTATATTATAAAACATTGATTCAAAACTCTTTAAAAACAATCTTTTAAGCATTTGGTACTACCAATTAATGCTAATTTACTTAAATTTCAAATTTACAACTTGCTATTGCCTATGGTACCACTTACTAAAGCATACTATCAATGCATATCCTTAAACACGTTCAACCTTATCCCTAAACCAGTTCAACTTCCTTCCTATCCCTAAATCCCTCCAACCCGTTCAAATCAAAATTCAAAACCATTGTTATCATCATTTTCATGTATCTCTATCTTTAAACACGCCATCTTCCCCCTATTTATATCCTTATTTAAACATGAATTTTGAATGGAGAAGATGAGGATGAAATCGAAAAGATCGATCGAGTAGCGCTTTTTTCAAACAATTGTATCAGGTTTTGTCTTCTTTTTCGTTTTTGTTTGATTTGCTTGAGTGTGTATTTGTTATTACCGTTCTTCTTGATTTTTTCTTGATTTCTTTGAGGTGTTTGTGTTTGTATCTAAAGAGACCCGTCAATCGGTGGAACTTGAGAGAATCAATCTAGTGGTCTTATCTCAAATGGTGGTATCATGTTTGTCTTATTTTTTCGGTTTCTCGCATATTTGATTTCTTTACTATGAACAACAAATTTTCATTTCTACATATTTGGTTTCCTTCATATGTTTGTCTTTCCTTCATTTCTACATATCTATTTCTTTGTTTGGATGGTTAACAAAGCTTCTCAACAGTCAACCCATTTACCAACGGAGCTACACGCTCGAGGGCTTTTAACTTTTCATTTACGATAAAATTTTACACCTTACTCACCCGATGCATTACACGGACATGATGCTAGTTATAACATAAAATTGATCTTATATGTAATTATGTGTACTTTGTGTAATCCATTGTCAATTTGGAAAATTTTAAACTCTTTTCTACTACTACTCCATTTTGAAGAAAATTTTGGAGTAAAAAAATTTACTCAAAATTTTTATTTTATCTCTACAGTTATTTGTAAAAGTGGTTTCTTATACAATGTTACATTTACCACCTTATACTTACTTATTTAATTTACTTTATATCCCTTATTTTTTTCATTTTTCATTTTACGACATTATCATATTAACACAAATAATCGTATATGAACAAAAATGCAATGAAAAAATACGTTTTTTTTACAAATTATACCATTATAATCGTCTCGTCAATACCTTCAAAACGAGTCTAATATTGAATATTTTTTAATTTAACCGTATTATTAAATATAATGAATATTTACGAAATAATTTTTTTCTATCCATACGTTTTATTTTTTTTCCACTGTTAGCACATTAAAAATACATAATTGTAAAATATATTAAAAATACGTTTCATTTTTATTATAAACTATATCATTATAATTTTTTTCGTCAATAATTGTAATATAAACTAATTATTGAACATCTTTATGGGTTTAGGGTTTCATAAGTTGTGAGTCTTACGTCATGGTTATTATTGATGGCATGTCTATAAGAAAATAACATTAATTGTTCATTCTTTACTTACATTCCGGCTTCCGCTGCATTACACGAATATATGACTAATCGGTTATAAAGAAACTATTTAATGTTAAAGGGAAAAACAAATGAAACAACAATATGGAGAGAATAACAATAAGACAGAGAGAAGAAGTCTATAATTCTCATTAATCATAAGCCCTTTAAATAGGGAGGAGTTACAAGTAGATAGTTAGGAGATATTTCAGTTCTAATCTAACTCTGATATATTTATCTCTATCTCTATCGTCATATCCTTTAGACGATGACACACTTATCCTACAACACTCTCCCTTGTGCCGAGTTAAAGGAGTTGTGGTGCACAGTTGTTGCCTCGTTAAAACCTTACGCCAAAATAAAACCCAGTGGGAAAAAATAAAAATATGACGAAGGAAAGAGTACAACGCACCAGCTTATTTGCAATACATAGACTTATCCTTCAGTCTAGTTTTCTCTTAGATTCATACTTTAATCTTGAGAGTTAAGAAAACATGATGGTATATAAACAGTTGCCTCACTAAAACCTTACACCAAGGAACAAAACCCAATGGGAAAAATAAAACCTTGGTTGAAGGAAAGAGCACAACATACCAATATCACAAATATAGTAGACTCCCCCTTTTGTCTACTACTCCCCCTGATTCGTGCATTAACCAAGGGAATTTGGAAAACATTTCCATTTACTTTCTACGCGTTTCCCAATATATGGTTTTAGGTAATGACTTGGTAAAATATGTCACATTCTTTTGACACCTTACTTGATTCACTTGAATCTAAAGTAGAGTCTTTTATTGCTGATTGTATAGAAACTTAAGCAGAATATGCTTTGTGTTATTTATGTTCATTTATTCGATACATGATACATTATTTCCATATATGCAAGTAGGATACAAGTTGAACCCATAATTACTAACTCCTATAATATATGTAATGATAGTCCTTAATCATATACATTATTTTATTATCTCATGGAGCGTAATATTCTTGGATTAATTCAAGGAGGTAGTTACAAAGGATCGCTTAGTTTACTTCCATGCAATCGACGTGTTCCTTGTGGTAATTCTTTATTCAGTTTGGGAACATCATTTGTATGGGTCAAACAAATACCTAATATCAGCAAACACATACCAAGACATTATTTGGTGTTTTTCTATAAGAGCTAGCTAGTACTTTTGCTGCTTACATTCTAAGTAGGTATTGAAGTTCCATTATCAATCCCATTTTTCTTTCTATAGGGAAAGTATAAACCATGTCAATGGTTCCAAAAGATTAATTTAATATCATTCCAATGATTTTGCGTTGGCGCTGAGCTAAATCTAGCTAACAAGTTCACTGAGAAATACAATATATGGTCAAGTGTATTATGTTAAGTACGATAATGCGCATATTGTACTTAGATAGGGAATTCCATCTCCCAGCATCTTTCGTCATCATCCTTTAGACGAAATGGATCTTTCCTTATATCCGACACTTCGACCGATCATAGGAGTGCTAACCGGATGCGCTTTGTCCATATTAAATTGCCTGATTATTTTATGGACATATGCGATCGGTGAATTAATATTTCACAAACTCGGTGTCCTAGCTCAAATATCTAGACAAAACCAAGTTTTCCCAAGATCTTTCCTCTCAAAATCAGATTTCAAGTAGCTTGTGGTTCCTCTCATTTCATCAAGAGTGCCTATTATGTTCATAACATTGACATATAGAGCTACTTTGAAAATCTGGAACTTGTTTTCCATAATAAATAAGCAAGAGAACATTTCATCGTTCTTATATATCATTTCCCAATCAAGTATTCCATTAGGCGGGTATACCACATCCACTTATATTGTTTTAATCTATAAAGTGGGTGTTTCAATATATTGCAAACGCATTTCGTGGTTTAGAGTTGCTTGATTTTGGTAATGTAATATCATCAAGCACTTTTATATATCTCTAAATCTAGATTCCCGTAGAGATATGTGGTAACCACATTCATGAGCTGTATTTCCAGTCCTTCGGAAACTACTAGGCTAGTAAATTATACGGATGTCATAACATCCATCATGAGAGAGTAAGTCTCCTCGTGGTCAATCCAGGGCGTTGTGAGAAACCTTGCGCCAAAGGAGAGTCTCATACATTATGACTTAATTATTCTCATTACGCTTTAGGACAAATGATTTATCTATGTCTTACAGGCTTTACACTTGGTGGGTTAGCACTACCAAACCAAATACCTGTTCATTTGTCAAATAATATGATTCTCCTGGATTGCTTATTTAGGCCAGTTTTCTCTTTGTTGATATTTTCCAACTGAGCATGGTTCGATGTCAATGTGCTCTATCACCTCATAAACAATAATATATGCGAAATATATCATCAATAATTATATATGATTTGTTCATCGACTCATATGTGCTCTCATAGTTCATTTGAGATTAATATTCATCTCTAGAATCAATATTAACTTCGGAGCGTCCTCCAGTGATGATTCATAGACATAGTTTAATCAGAGACAATCTCATGTGAGGTTTATGTATTGATGACAAATAGTTGTGCCTTACTCTTCTCTTCCTTTAGATGAGTATCTACCGAACCAAGTAGCTTCCCCCATTTTCGTTTGGGAGCTACGACCTCAACCACACCTCCACTATGTGTGATTGCAACGCACTTTCCAATGGCGTTGTGCCCCTGTTGGGGACTTTTTAACCTTGCAAGTATATTTGCAGCTCGTATATGTGATCTTGTCACTTTTGGAATATTAAACGTATCAGGTATCGAGTCTGATTCGTTTGACTTCAACATTACATTGTGAAGTTTTGGGGATCGAAATGAGACAGAGTGGGAATATTCAATGACACTTCCTGTCGTTCCCATGGAAAATCCTTTTTCCTATCTCCCCCTAACGACGGGAAGACTGTCTCATGAAAGTGACAACTCGTAAATCTAGCGGTAAAGAGATCACTAGTCAAATATTATAATTAGCGGATAATTGTTGGGGATTCATATCCAACATATACTAAATCGTCTTTAAGGACCCATTTTGATGCGTTGTGGGGGCGCAATTGGCACATATAATCAAACATGCGTAGATGTAAAGTATCAGGCTTATATCCAGTTACCAACTGGTACGCATGAGCAAGTAGTGGGTCTAAAAACGAAAAAAAACTGCATATAATAATTGCATAACCCCAGGTAGATGTGGGTAAATTGGTGCGCATTACTAATACCCTAGATGTCATCATATTCTTTTGATAACAACTTCTATGAGACCATTTTATATATACACATGGGGTATAGGAAACTTTACATTGGTCCTAATACATATGCAATTAACATCAAATCCTTATGATGTAAATTATCCAGCATTCAAAGTCATGTAGACTTGATGAAATAATTAGGGTGGTGAGACCTTAAACGTATAGTTAGTGCTAGGAGTGCAGTATTTCATGTGGACAATAATACGACATGTGTTCATCGTATCGAAACCAGAACCATAAAGTACTTTAATGGCCCGCATTCTGGATGTTTATGCTCATAAATATCACCTTGTATTCGTTGTAACAATGGAATATTTTTGTATTATGTCCTTAGCTTTAGGATGGTCTCAATCATGTATTGGCTAAGGAGTAGGTTATATACAAAAGTTTTAGGTATTCGAGAGGGCATATAACAATGTTGTTTCTTATGCTACAGAAGTCAACAGTTGCAATTTTCCTCATTCTGCCTTTCACTCGAAAGAGAATGTGTCTATGTGTATTTTGCAATACACGGATCACTATGTCATAACCACGGTGTCCCGCATGGTCATGCCAAACATATATGTGTTATTGCCCCCAAAAGTTCTTTATTGGTGACAAAATATGTTCCAATGACCCAATAATCTACTAGTTTGACACATTAGTTTCCATGATATATGTTTACTTTCATATATTCATTAGAACTTATGTATATATGCTCATTTCCATTTCCATTTGATACGAATATCTTTACAAGGTTCCTATTAATTTTGTACCAACAAGAGAGTGACAGTCCATCGTCTAAGTAATTTGGTTGGATGTATTATAAAACAAGTATTAGTCTATCTTTTTTTCAAGGGTATGATAGGTAAAAAAAAATCAATTCTCCTCGATACATTCCTACACGGAACGAAGAATATTGAATTTTTTTTGTATTTGTTTTGATGTATTTCTTTACATCTATAATGGTTACATATTCGATTTTACTTTAGCAAAGAAATTGATTTTTGGTACTTAAAATTAATTTCAAAGAAACATATGCATAATCAATATTAAATATTAAAACAAATATGTTATATTTCATTTTCAACGTGTTCCCTTTTTTATAGAAGCACTTTTTAGTGCATATCTTATTTGATTGTCCATTATCACCTGGGTAGTAGTTGTATCATACTCCAGGTGTTGAAAAATCCTTCCTGACTCTTACCAATACCCTGACCCTTTCTAGGGTCTCGTCCACATGGTGCAGAAATGTCATATGTGTGAAATGGTTTTTAACTCACAATTATTTGGAGTTGTTTCCACTTCTAACACTTTCATTATTGATATCAGGAATTTTCTTTATCCCGACATATGTGGTGTTATTCGAAAGAACCTTGTTGTGTCTCTCAACCACTTGCAGTAGGTTGATGAGTTTGTCTAAATGTTACATTCCAACTTATATTGGTTTATTAATATTTACTTATATATGAAATGTGGAAATGATATTAGGAATCATGTCATCTTCTGTGAGCTCCTTGCCACAGAGATTGAGACGCGTTTTGGATATAACATTTCTTTGTTGAAATCAGTTACCTTTTTGTAATCAAGTAAGTGGGTTTCATTCCACTGTACAATTAGTTCGGGAAGTACATATTCATCAGTACTCCTGATTATCCCTTTCGGAACATCCCACATTTCTTTGGGGGTTTCTAGTAAAGGTATCCTATGAAACTTAGGATTTATATGTCGTCTCAAAACATGAGGGTATTTGTTTGTACCTTTTCAAGAGGTTGATTTTAGAGTCAATGGGGAGTTGATGGACTTTAGGTATTTTCTTGTACCTTTTCAAAAGGAGATTTATGTACTCACTTATGATACTCATATTCTTTTGAGTTTATGACGTTGATTTTGGGATGAGTTGTTTCAACCATTTACATATATAAATAATAATATATGATTTTCTTTTTGATAAGGAAATGGATTTTGGTTATGAAATTTTATTATCATAACAGTATTGGATTTTTGTATGCTTTAATTTTATTGATAATACTTCATCAATATTTCAATTTGCAAAAAAAAATCACTCAATCTATTGGATTTCCAGGTAGTAGGGGAATCACATGGATTTCTTAAATCCCTACAAACCTTAGGGCTATTTACACCCGTTTGACAAAATCCTTTCGATGTATTGCGATTAATTCATCAATGAAATACATAGATAATATTTGTTATTTGGTAAATTTTGACATGAGGTCAAAAAAATTCATACCATATTGGTATTTTGGGATCTTTTGGCAAGAGGCCAAAGTGACTATGAATTTGGCATATGAAACAATTTTAATACCTTAATAGCATTTTTTGGAGTTTTTGGTAAAGATCAAAATATATGAGCTTGGATGTGTAACTTCCAAAAAATAATTATATAGTTTAAAATTATGAGTAGGAACTCACAATCAAGATAAATGTTTGAATTTAACATTTTCATGTTATTTTTGAACATTTTGGCAAAATAACAGAAGTTATGGGGTTGAAATTGTAAATTTCAAAGATAATTTATAAGTCATAACTAAGATAAACATCTGAATTATACTAACAATTATTAATTAGGATAAACATTTGAATATTAACACAAACAAATAGTAAATAAATATATAATATTGTAACTAAATGGATAATCATTTAAATATATGAATATTTTAATATAATTTGATAAACATTAATAAATCATAATAATATTTTAAAACAATAAAAGTTATACTAACAAAATTAAAATAAATAAGATGAAACAAATATTAAAATAATTAATAGTCTAATTCATTATTTGGAATAGTCTAAAAGAATATATATTTAATAGGTCGAATTAAATAAAATTAAGTAAACATGTCAGAAAATAAGTCAAGATTGGCTCGCATAGATAAAGTATATTAAACTTAAATAAAAGTTAATATAATAAATATTTATTAAACAAAAACGTAAATTAATGGGAAAAAAAAAACAAATTAATTTTTGTTTTAGTTAAATAAAACAATAATACTTATCCCTTGTGGATACTTAAAAATTATTTATTTAATTCTTTTTGATAATTAAAAAAAAATAAAAACAAAATCATTCAATTATCCTAATAATTCAGATAATTAGATCATAATCATATTAAAATCACATATAAATTCCAATAATTATCTTTTAATATAGTTTTTTTTTACGTCAATATAATTTTCATTTATTTAATTATTTCAATAAAAATAAATAAATAATCATGAATTCGATTTTTTTTTTTGAATTCAATTAATATCAATTGCGAAAATAACGGAAGTATTCTACAGAAAACTTAAGAAAAAAAAATATAAACATGATTCATAATATTCACTTATGAAGAAATTGATAGAAAACTTACTAGATTTTTTTTTGACATGCGTGGCAATGAGCAAAAGATAACGCAGTAGCGATGCAATTTTGCGGCAAACCGTTCAACGACAACGTGCACCAATCGTTTAGAGACGATGAAAAACAACTTTGAGCTTTACGTGCTGATAACGTGTTAAAGGGAAAAACAAATGAAACAACAATATGGAGAGAATAACAATAAGACAGAGAGAAGAAGTCTATAATTCTCATTAATCATAAGCCCTTTAAATAGGGAGGAGTTACAAGTAGATAGTTAGGAGATATTTCAGTTCTAATCTAACTCTGATATATTTATCTCTATCTCTATCGTCATATCCTTTAGACGATGGCACACTTATCCTACAACATTTAAGATGTTTTTACAGTTTTATTTTAAAAATAACCCATCTAGTCCGATGACTCTTTTACCACCACCTAACCATCTTCCATCAATAAAATTCAAACATCAAACATATATAAAATTTAAATCATAATCTTACCATATGAAAATTTATTGACATTTATTTTCATTGTAATTTCATGACAGCATATTCAACAACATTCCTAAAATTTCTTTAAAATATAGAACTAAAAATCAAAATCTTTAAAAAAAATCTAATAAAATATTATTTCTCTCTCCTACACATTTCATTTCAAGATTTTTTATTTGTAGAATATAATAAAAAAAAAATTCTCTCTCATGATAATCATTTTTGGAGAGTTCTCCATATTTGGAGAAAATTAGAGCATCTCCAACAGTTATGCTAAATTAGAAAAAAGAGGGATTTTAACAATTTTTTGCTACAACAGCTATGCTATCTTGTACTCCCTCCGTCCCAAAAAAATGTCCACAATGAAAATCGCACACAGTTTTAGGAATGTGCAATTATTACACTTTTTAAATAACCAAAAGACACTTTTACCCTTGAAAATAGAGAGAGAATTTTTCTCCACCTTATAATTAAGGGTAAAATGGAAAATTGGAAACTTACTTTTGAAAGTGGACATTTATTTTGGGACAAACTAAAATAGTAATGTGGACATTTAATTTGGGACGGAGGGAGTATGTTAAAATAGAGAAAAAATGAGAGAAGATAAAAATCTTCAAATTTGGAGAAATCTCTAAAACTCACTTTTTAAGAAAGAGAAAATAATATTTTAATCTTTCAACCAATAAGAGCCATAAGAGTAAAATCTTTAGGAGAGAGAAATAATATTTTATTAATGTATTGATTATTTTAATAATATAATCAATTCTACAATCTCTAAAATAGAATAGTTGTTAGAGTTGGAAGTGATTTTTTTTAGAGATTTTGCCTTTTGATACTTTGTTTTAGAAAAAATATAACATAGCTGTTGGAGATGCTCTTGCACTTTATCTCCTACTTTCTCCATTTTGGAGAAAGATTTGGAGAATCTGTTGGAGCAAAAAAATGCACAAAATATCTATTTTTGTTGGATAAGTGTCATCGTCTAAAGGATGTGACGATAAAGATAAAGATATAGATATTGATAAACATATCAGAGTTATATTACAACCAAAATATCTCGTGGTTATCTACTTGTATCTCATCCATATTTAAAGAATTTTTGATTAATGAGAATTACATATTCATTCTCTGTATTCTATTGTTGTTCTATTCGTTTTTCCCTTTAACACGTTATCAGCACGTACGTTCTACGAAAATTGTCAAACCCAACACCAAACCTAAATCATTATGTTTTGCTATGGAAAAACCAAATAATCAAAGCATCTCACATAAAGTCGGCACACAATCTCGTTGAGGCCTACTGCAAAATTGATGAAAGTTCTCTTTGATGTTCCTGTGTGCAAATCCCATAGTCAAAGTAGTGATGTAAGTCTTTCCTATTCTTTTGATTGTTTATTGATTTTATGATTCTCATTATGAATGGATATCTTATGGATAATGAGGAGAATAGCTTGAAACAACAACTTCAAGTCTCAATTGAAGGAATACTTTTCTTTTTCCTCTAATTAAATTAAACATATATGTGTTTGATTTAAAGCTTTAAATAAAATATTGAATTTATTTACCATTGCATATTGAGATTCGATTTTGTCTTGTTGAAAAACAAAATCAAAACCTAATTTTTAATATGTACTATTTATCTATAATGATCCATATCATTCATAAATATTAAATCCAAATCTCAAAAAGAAAATAATAATAATAATAATAGGAAGAGATTTTTGTTTATATAAATATGGGTATATATATATATTGTTATTTAGTTAAATAGTTAAGTTAATCAAGGATCACTTAATTAATTAAGAACATTTTTTTCTTCTTCAAAGCTAGATTTGGAGATCTATAGTTACTAAAGCTCATATTGGCAAATATTGTTGTTGCTTATTTTAATAAAGTTTTTTTTAGGCTCATGATATAAGTGAATCATAATTTTTTCGATGATCAAATTTAATATGTTTTAGACTGTTTTTTTTTTAAATTGAGTTATGGATATGTTTGTTAAATTGAATCAACTCACTGTTATTAGTATTGGGTGTGCTTGGTTAGTTTTATGTATATGGATCCATTAAACCTACTTTTTGTTGGAAAAATGTTAGTAAAAATATGGGTTTTTACTAACTTTGGACACATTTAAATACATGTATATGTATTATATATATATCTAACTCTTTGTGGGTTTGTGTTCTCCTATATGTGAGCTTCGAATCGATATATTATGTGTCCAAAACTGAATATGTGTGAATGAGATATCGATGCTCAAAGTTGAGTGTTTGGGTTGAAATTGGCATAATCAAGTGGGTGTGGAATCTTGTCCCACATAGGAAGAAGAAACAAATTCCATGTGGTTTATAACCTTGAATGTGGGAGGAGTTTACAAGCTCTTTATTTGGTTTTACTCTAACACCTACCCGCGCGGGTTAGGCCGCGGGGGCTTACCTGCGCCGTAAGCAGCGCCATGCACTGCCTTGAGGCCGAGAAACAGTGCACCACGCGGGTTGTGCCGCGAGCTTACCTGCGTGGCAACTCGCGACACGCACTGTTGTTGAATCCCTTTTGTAACTCCTTTGAAGGAGAGTCCGGATTCATTCCAAAACACACCGAATACCGAACGATACATATTCTCTGAAATCTCTTTTGCATACGTTTTCTCTCCGACAATTTTTAGGCAAGTGGTCATCTCCGGCAGTACATCTGCTTACGCTGTTGTACCATGGGAACAAACGACGAATATGTTTAAGAGAATCGTGTCACACACGAGTCTCAACGTCGTTTGATTTCATATTCGGTTTATACATTTACATTTATCTTTAGTCGATTTCCTTGTATTCGAATTTTATAATCATTCGTTGATTGTATTTAGTTCTTTCATTCGTTGTAACTTTATATGTATTTAAAATACATATAGAGAAATACCAACACTTTTTAGGTTAATTCAAATAATAAATTAGACTATTAATTAATTTAATTTTGGTTTCACCTCATTTAGTTTTAATTGGGTTCATATAACTTTTATTGTTTGGACATATGATTCTTTATTTAGACATTCTCAATTAGTTGCCATCTTGACATATTTAGTTGGTTAATTTAATTGTGCTATTATTATTTTATTTAGATCAATTACCGTTTAATTATGGATATGATAATATTTGTTGTTTTAAAATATTATTATGATTTATTGATGTTTATCAAAGTAGATTACAATATTCATATATTTAGATGGTTATCCAATTAGTTTACAATATTATTTATTTATTTATTTGTTTATGTTAATATTCAAATGTTTATCCTAATTAATAATTGTTATAATTTAAATGCTTATCTTGGTTATGAGTTCTTACTCATTAACCTCAATCTTATAAATTATCTTTGAAATTTATAATTCCAACCCCCATAACTTTTGTTATTTTGCCAAAAGGTCTAAAAATAGCATGAAAATGTTAAATTCAAACATTTATCTTGATTGTGAGTTCCTACTCATATTTTTAAACGATATAATTAATTTTTAGAAGTTATACTTCTAACTCCATATATTTTGGTATTTACCAAAAACTCCAAAAATACCATTAAGGTATTAAAATATTAAAATTGGCTTCATATGCCAAACTCGTAGTCATTTTGGCCTCATGCCAAATGCTCTATAATTAATAATGTTATATTTAAATGAAATAAATCACAATATATCGAATGGATTTTGTCAAACGGGTGTAAACAGCCCTAAGGTTTCTAGGGACTTAAGAAATTCATGTGATTCCCCTACTACCTAAAAATCTAATAGATTGAGTGATTTCCTTTTTGCAAATTGAAATATTGATGAAGTATTTTCAATAAAATTAAAGCATACAAAAATCCAATATGGTTATGATAATGAAATTTCATACATAAAATAATAACTATAACCATAATCCACTGTCTTATTAAACAGAAAATCATATATTATCCCTTATATATGTAAATGGTTGAAAAACTCATCCTGAAATGAACCTCGTAAACTCAAAAGAATCTGAGTACCATAAATGAGCATATAAATCTTCTTTTGAAAGGTACAAGAAAATACCTAAAGTCCATCAACTCACTATTGACCCTAAAACCAACCTCTTGAAAAGGTATAAGTAAATACCCTCATGTTTTGAGATGACATATAAATCCTAACTTTCATAGGAATACCTTTACTATAAACCCCCAAAGAACTGTGGGATGTCCCAAAAGGGAGAATCGGGAGTATTCATGAAATATGTACTTCCCGAACTAATCGTATAGTGGAATGAAACCCACTTACTCGATTATAAAAAGGTAATTGGTTTTAACAAAGAAATGTTATATTCAAAACACATTTCAATCTCTGTGGCAAGGAACTCGCAGAAGATGACATGATTCCTAACATTATTTCTACATTTCATATATAAGTAAATATTAATATAAGTTGGAGAAATTCATCAACCTACTTCAAGTGGTTGAGAGACATAACACGGTTCTTTCGAATAACACCACATATGTTGGGACAAAGAAAATTCCCGATATCAATAATGAAAGCGTTAGAGGTGGAAACAACTCAAAATGATTGTGAGTTAAAAACAATTTCACACATATGACAATTATGCACCATGTGAACGAGACCCTAGAAAGAGTCAGGGTCTTGGTAAGAATCAGGAAGGATTTTTCAACACCGGGAGAGTAGGGATACATTTTTCAACACCTGAAGTAGGGATACAACTACTACCCCAGGTGATAATGGACAATCAAATAATAAATGCACTAAAAAATTGCTTCTATCAAAAAGGGAACAAGTTGAAAATGAACTATAACATATTAAATTAATATTGATTAAGCATATGTTTCTTTGAAATTAATTTTAAGTATCAAAATTAATCTCTGCTAAGTAATCGAATATGTAACCATTATAGATGTAAAGAAATACATCGTAACAAATGCAAAAATTTCAATATTCTCCGTTTCGTGTAGGAATATATCGAGGAGAATTGATTTTTTTGACTTCTCACACAATCTAAAAAAAGATAGACTAATACTTATTCCAACCAAAATACTTAGACGATGGGCTGTCATTTTCTTGTTGGTACAAGATTAATAGAAACCTTGTAAAGATATTCGTATCAAATGGAAATGAGCATATATACATAAATTCCAATGAATATGAAATGAAACATATATCATGGAAACTAATATGTCAAACTAGTAGATTATTGGGTCATTAAAACATTTTTTTTTGTCACCAATAAAGAACTTTGGGGAAATGACACATATATGTTTCGACATGACCATGTAGGGCACCATGGTTATGACATAGTGATCCGTGTATTGTCAAATACACATAGATACATTCTCTTTCGAGTGAAAGACAAAATGAGGCAAATTGCAACTGTTGACTTCTGCAGCATAAGAAGCAACACCACCATCATACTATGCCCTCTCGAATATCTAAAACTTTTGTATTCCCTGATCCTTAGCCAAGACAGGAATGAGACCATCCTAAATCTAAGGACATAATACAAAAATATTTCATTCTTACAACGAATACAATGTGATATTTATGGACATAAACATCCAGAATGCGGGCCATTAAAGTACTTTATGGTTATGGTTTTGACACAATGAACGCATGTCAAATTATTGTCTACATGAAATGTTGCACTCCTAGCACTAGTTATACGTTTAAGGGCTCACCACCCTGATTATCTCATAAGTCTACATGACTTGGAATGCTGGAGAATTTACATCATAAGAATTTGATGATTATTGCATATATATTGGGATCAATGTGAAGTTTCCTATACCTCATGTATATATATATAATGGTCTTATAAAAATTGTTATCAAAAGAATATTGATTATATCTAGGGCATTGGTTATGCGCACCATTTTACCCGCATCTACCGGGGGTTATGCAAATTTACATGCAGCTTTATTTATTCGTTTTTAGACCCATTACTAGCTAACCAGTCTCATATGTACCAGTTGGTAATTAGATATAAGCCTGATATTTTACATTTACGCATAGTTGGTTATGTAGTATATGTGCCAATTGTGTCGCCACAACGCACCAAAATGTGTCCTTAAGAAGAAGATTTGATATATGTTGGATATGAATCCCCAACAATTATCCACTAATTATAATCCTTGACTATTGATCTCTTTACCGCTAGAATTGCGGGTTGTCACTTTGATGAGAAAGTCTTTCCGTCGTTAGGGGGAGATAGGAAAAAGTATTTTTCAAGGGAACGACAGGAACTGGTCATGGAATATTCCCACTCTATCTCATATTGATCCCCAAACGTCACAATGTAAAGTTGAAGTCAAACGAATCATACTCGATACGTGATACGTTTAATGTTATTCCAAAAGTGATAAGATCACATATACGGGCTGCAAATATACTCGCAAGGTTAAAAGTCCCTAACAGGGGCACAACGCCGTTGGAAAGTGCGTTGCAATCACACATAGTGGAGGTATGGTTGAGGTCGTAGCTACCAAATGGAAGTGGTGGAAGCTACTTGGTTCGATGGATACTATTCTTAAGGAAGAAAATAGTGAGGCACATCCATTTATCATCAATACACAAAACTCTCATGAGATTGTCTCTAATTATAATTATGTCTATGAATCATCACTGGAGGACGCTTTGAAGTTAATATTGATTCTAGAGATGAAAAAAATCTAAAATGAACTATGAGAGTACATATGAGTCGATGGACATATCATATATAATAATTAATGATTTATTCACATATACTATGGCTCATAAGATGATAGAGCATGACGACATCGAACCAAACTCAGTTGAATAATATCAACAAAGAGCATATTGGCCTAAATGTAAAGAAACAATCCCGAAAGAATTATATTCTTTGACAAAGGATCGGGTATTTGGTCAGGTAGTGCTAACCTACCAAGTGTAATGCCCGTAGGACATAATTAAGTCTTTGTCAGAAAGCGTAACGAGAATAATGAAATCCTAATATGTAAGGCTCTCCTTTGGCGCAAGGTTTCTCACAACGCCCTGGATTGACCACAAGGAGACTTATTCTCTCACGATGGATGTTATGACATATGAATAATTTGTTAGTCTAGTAGTTTCCGAAGGACTGGAAATGCAGCTCATCGATGTGGTTACTACATATCATGTTAGACCACAGTCTCATTGGATTCAAGATCATCCGATCTGAAGATCGCAATCTGAAGCTAAAGCCGGAACGTCGACTCTCGATATTAAAGTCTATGTCTATTTGTAATAAATGTCAATGTAATTCAATATAATTGTTTGTTTATTATACTAGTTAACTTAGTTAGTTTGTTAAAGTTAGTTATTAGTTATATATTAACTTAGTTAGACATAATATCTATTTGTTAGATATTATGTAGTTATATTAGTATTATATGTTGCAAGTTGATTAGGAAGTGTGTTCAACACACTAGATTAGATATTATGTGATATCTCTAGTATCTCTCTCAACCAAGATTAGAACATATCAGATCACACACAAACACACACTTAAAGGTGTAAAGGAGAGATAATACAGAGAACACATTCAAACCTTGAATCTGATCAACCTTGTAACCGTTTTTATATATCAATACAGGTTGGTAATCGATTAATGTGTTGTTTCTAAGAACTTGATATAAGTATTGTTGGACCGACAATTGGTATCAGAGCCTGATTAAGATTAAATCAAGTTTTTTTTTGGAAAAACGACTCTGTGTTCTTGTGAAAAATCGATTTTGAGTGTTTAAGTGTTTTAGGTGTTAAAATCGATCAGGTTGTGATCGATTAGCATGCTAGATAGAGTTGTTGTTGATTAATTTCAGTATTAAGCTTTATTCGAGTTCCAATTTGTGGATTTTGTGAGGAAACTGTCGAGAACAAAAAGTCACTGTGCGTTAAAAATTTTTCTTCAAATAGTGTATTTAAGTGAGATCGAGTGCTTACATTAAGTTCTAGGAGTGTTTCTAGACATAAGGTTAGTGTTTGGTATTGCTAATCGTTACAAGAACAGGTTTTAGACAAATTTTCGAAGTTCAAGATGAACAAGCGCAAACCAGAAAAGGAACAAACGCAAAGACCAAACTTTGCGCATCACGCCTGAAATGCAAAGCTTACTTTGCGCTTATCAAAGGAAACGCAAACCTTACTTTGCGCTTCTCAAAGCATACGCAAACCCCACTTTGCGCTTCTCAAACAACACGCAAAGCACACTTCTCGCATCAAAGAGCAATCGCAAACCAAGATCTTCACTTCTCGGATCAAGCAAGAAACGCAAACCTCAGATCACGTGTTCATCTCTTCAAAAGATTAAGTCTACTTTGTGCCTCCAACTGGAAACGCAAACCTCAACTTTGCGCTTCCAACGTAAATCGTAAACCTTACTTTGCGCGTCCCATTAGAAACGCAAACCTCAACTTTGCGCTTCCCACTTGAAACGCAAACTCAACTTTGCGCTCCCAACTTGAAACGCAAACCTTCTCAAACGCAAACCTTCTATTCCACACTTAGAATTTTCTTTAGAATGACATCCAGAGAAGCCCTCGCAATAGGAACTGACACCAAGCCACCAGTTCTCTTCAAAGGAGAATACGAATAGTGGAAGGATCGGTTTCTGAAATTCATTGACAAACATGAGCTGGGTGATTTTATCAGGACATCTATTGAAGAAGGGGTTATGAAACCAGTCATAACAATTCATGTAGTTGGAAATGTGCCGACTGAAGTTGAACTTAAGTTTCATGAGCTACAAGATGATAACCTTAGAAGAGCCAAATGCGACAGATTAGCTAAGTCATACATCTTATAAGGAATCCCAAATGAAATATATGTAAAGATTGACAGCTACAAGGCCTCCGGCAAAGAAATGTGGGATCGGCTCGAAAAGATGATGTTGGGTTTAAAAGTTGGAAATCAACTGAAAATCTCCAACTGCCTAAATAATTATGAAGAATTTAAAGGCAGGGTGGGAGAATCTTTAGAAGAAACCTATGACAGGTTTGTGACTTTGCTGAACGAACTTAGCAAGAACAAAGTCCACAAATCTCAAACTGAGCTGAACGTCTAGTTCCTGAGCATTCTTCAACCAGAATGGAAAAGATTTGCAAGACAGATGAAGCAGATCAAAGACTTGAATGAGATTCCACTTCACGAGGTGTATGAAACCCTCCGTCAGAATGAAGAAGAGGTGGATGAAATTCTAGCTGAGAATAGACAGAGAGGAAAGACAGTTGATGACACAGTCGCTCTTGTAGTTAGGAAGAAAAAAAACAAGACGATTGTGTACGAATCAGAAGAAGATGAAGCTTATGCAAACTCTGACACGGATGAAAATGATCAGCTAAAGCAAGCAATGATGATGCTGACAAATGCTTTTTAGAAAAGGTTTTACAAAAAGCCAACATCAAACAGTTAGAGGTACTCATCTGGTCCGAACAACTACATCCACAAGGAAAGGGTTGAAGGAAGCAGATATGAAGGAAAGAGATTTGAAGGGAAGAGAACAGAGGAAAGGAAGCCTGAAGAGAGAAGGTATCGGCCTGAAGGGAAGAGATTGGAGGAGAGGAATTCGGAAGAGAGAAAGTTCAAAGCTGAAGAATCAAGCCAGCCAGAACCACCAACGTGCTACAACTGTGGCAAAACAGGTCACTTTGCCAAGGACTGCCGCAGATCAAAGGTCAGAAACTCCGATTACTACAAGAACAAGATGCTTCTTGCAAAGCAACAGGAGGCTGGCAAGGCATTGATGGCTGAGGATGAATACTGGCTCGATCACTCAGATGAGGAAGAAGAGGATGAAGAGAAAGATGAAGCCGTTAACATGTGCTTGATGGGCCAGATAGAATCAGATGCTGAAGCTGATTCAGACAATGAAGAAGAAGAGGTATGTAATCTATCTGATTTAGATTTCATGAACAAAATGCATGCCATGAGTTTAAAACAAAAAGAGTTAGAATCTAATCTTGAGCAAGAAAATGGTGTCATAACTGACAAAAACCAATTGATACAGAAACTTAGCAATGAAATTGCTGAGCAGAAAGTATTAGTTAGGGATGGCAGAAAACCCCGAGCCCGACGGGGAAACCCGAAACCCGACTAAGTTCGGGTCGGGTTAAACAATTTCGGGTCGGGTCGGGTAACAGGGATTTTTCGGGGATTTTATCGGGTACGGGGACGGGGCAAGGTATCCCCGCCCCTCCCCGATATATATATTTATATTATTAAATATAAAATTATATATATATTATAATAAAATTATATATATATATTATATAAAAATTATATATATTATATATAAAATTATTTATATATATTATATATAAAATTATTTATATATATATTATATAAAATTATATATATTATGAAATTATATAAATAAAATATTAAATTATCGGGTCGGGGATCGGGGATTCCCCATCGGGTCGGGTTCGAGGACGGGGCATAAAAAATACCCGACGGGACGCCCCGAATAAAAACCCAAGGGGAATGGGGCGGGGACGGGGATGGGTTTCGGTTTCGGGGACGGGGACGGGGGACGGCAAACCCGCCCCGAACCCGCCCCGTTGCCATTCCTAGTATTAGTTGAGGTTTTACGTAAAGATAATGACACCAACGCTAAGGAAAAGACAATAATTCTTAAAGAGAATTCTGATCTTAAGTCTAAACTGCTAAAAGGTGAGATTGATTTATATGAGCTTACAAATTTGCATGCTTCTTGTACCAAAGAAAACTTTTCTTTACTTGGAAAATTAAAAAGTTTGGAAGAGAAGCTATATAAAATGGGTCAAACTGAACAGACTATTTTTTCTGAACAAACCCAAAGAGGAAATAGAGAGATGGGGAATCGGTTATAAGAATCCTCACTGTCTACAAAAAATGATGTCTGAAGTGCCAGAACTTTATGATCATCTTTCAATGCAATTAGCTCGCAGAATCCCTGAATTTAAAACTTTCTGGACTAAACTGTCAAAAGAGGATGAAGCCAACAAAACGGAAAAACGGTTGAAATCAGCTAAAGTTCATCTTCCATTTAATTATGCGAAGACAAATAATAGTTATAATGAAAATCCTATATATCAAAAGAAGAAAACTCTTTCAAGTGATTTCTTTCCAAGTTATTCTGAAAAGGAAATGGAGGCGAAGCCTATTCAAGGTAAACTATATGTCCCTCCTCTCGTTTTAGAACGTAAAATTTCTAAACTCGAGAATTCTTTGTCGGATGAAAGACTTTTGATAAATATTAAGCAAAACGTTTTTTCAACCGTGTTTTCAAATTTTGTTCTTTCAAAGACTTCAAACTCTGAGGATTTGTTTGGTTCATCAAATAAAAGATTTGATTTTTTGAACTTTGACGGTGGTTTAGATAATGGTTCTAATCAATTTGACTTTAATGCAAAACTTCCTAACCATTCATCTTTTGTTAAGAAATCTTTGAGAAAAACCAGTATGCCTATGAATAGTGCAAAATCAACGAAAGTTGATACTTCAGTCTCTGTGAAAGCTAAAAATGCTAAAGGTAAGAATATATCTCAGCATTCACAGAAACCGAACACTACTGGTAATCCGAAAAAGAAGCAATCGTTTGTTGCTCAAAGATCTAACTCACCAGTTTCACATGTTTCAGATCTAAGCAAGCAAAGGCCAGAAGTAAATTCTCAATGGCAACCCAAACGGAAGCTTGACAAGACCGCTTTATCGTATAGTAGTGTTAATTGTAATAAGACTTCGCTTAGTAAAGATGTCCTAATTGCTGATATTGCTCTTTTGAACTCAAAACTTGTTGTTTCTCGTAAACAATATACAATGAAGCAATTATTTCAGTTATCTTTATCTGCTAGAAAGTCTTCTTTTTATGATAAACATGTTTCTATCTCTTGTCAAGATTCTGGAGATTGGTTTGGAAATTACCATGTGCATTCATCTCATACTAATTCTTCAAATGAATTTCAAAAGAAAAGAGGACCCAATTTGAAATGGGTACCAAAATCTTGTGCTAACACAGCAGGACCCAAATTCCAGTGGGTACCTAAAGCTAAATCTGTGTTGCAGGCACACAAAGCTTAAAGAGAACGCGACTTCTGATTATGTATAGATTATGACTCGTTCTTCAATTTCAAAATAGGTTTTTGGATAATGCAGTTCAAAACCCGAACATCAAAGTCAAAATAGGCTTTTGAACAAATCAGTTCAAGACCCGCACTTCGATAATCAAAGTGAATATTCCAATGTTGTCGTATACAAATCTAAATTTATTATTTCTCTTATGCAGACTAGTCATACATGGTTCTTGGACATCGGATGTTCCAAGCACATGACAGGGCAAAAAGAGATACTGTCCAATTTTAAAGACAAATACTGTGGAACACTCAGATTCGACAACGACCAGTTTTCTCCAATCATGGGATATGGTGATGTACAACATGACAATGTCACGATCAAGAAGGTGAGCTATGTAGAAGGCTTACGACACAACTTGTTCAGTATAGGCCAGTTCTGTGACAAAGACTTAGAGGTCAACTTCAAAGCTAAGAGATGTTCAGTTCACAATGAAGAAGGCGAAGAACTCTTGGTCGGTACTCGAGAATCAGACCTCTACACAATCAATCTGTCAAATGTCCAGACTGACAAGCAAGTTTGTCTACTGACGAAAGCCTCGATGCAACAAAGTTGGTTATGTCATCGAAGGCTCTCTCACCTCAACTTCAGGTACATCAACAATCTGGTCAGTGGAAAGCTCGTCAAAGGACTTCCAGAGCTGAAATATGAAAAGAATATCTATGTGCAGCTTGTGAAAAGGGCAAGATGAAGAGGGCTCCTCATAAACCAAAGCCTGAACCAAGTACAAATGCTCCGTTAGAGTTATTGCATATGGACTTATGCGGTCCGATGCGAACTCAGAGTCTAGGCGGAAAGAAGTACATACTCGTGATCGTGGACGATTACTCGCGATACACATGGGTCAAGTTTCTACGTTCAAAGGATGAGACACCAAATGTTCTCATCACATTTCTAAAGATGACCCAGGTGAATCTGCAGAAACCGGTCAAGTTTCTACGAACAGACAATGGCACAGAGTTCAAGAACAACAAAGTTGAAGAATATCTCGAATCTGTCGGGATTTCACATCAATACTCTGCTGCTCGAACGCCTTAACAAAATGGAGTGGCTGAAAGAAGAAATCGAACGCTAGTCGAGGCTGCTCGTACTATGCTAAGTCACTCTGACTTACCTCTATTTTTGTGGGCAGAAGTTGTTTCGACCGCGTGCTACACACATAATCGATCCATGGTACATCGAAGGTTCAAGAAGACTCCTTATGCGTTAATCAACAACCGAACACCGACAATCAAATATTTCCATATATTTGGGTGTAAGTGTTTCGTGCTAAACGATAGGGAGAATCTTAACAAGTTCAGCGCTAAGGCGGATGAAGGGATCTTCATTGGTTATTCCTCAACATCAACTGCATTCCGTGTTTATCTAAAGAATTCAAAGACGGTGATTGAAAGCATCAACGTCACTTTTGATGAAGAAATGGCTTCCGAACAACACAGTTCAGAACCCGTTATAACCGGAGTACTAGCTTCTGGGCAACTCAGTCCAGAACCTGCGTCTCAACAGAATAAATCAGATGAAGCATCAACGTCAACTAATCATTTATCTGATTTAGATTTATTATTTGAATTGTTTTATGATGAATTTCTTGTATCTAATGTAAAGAAATCTATTGTGGTTGACAGGATAGAAGACTTAACGACTACTCATCCAACCGGTTCAGATGTTCCTATTGAATCAAACGCCCCGATTCAACAAGAGATTACAATTCAAATGCCGACTCCAACAGTTGAAGAAGTGACAAATGATAAAGAAACAGAAGTAGCTGAAACAGTAGGAGATACTATTCAGATCAATCTACAGCCAGATCAAGCTGTACCTGCTGAACCTACCACTTCAACTACAATCATCAATCCTCCTGAACAAACAGAAGAAGGTACAAGTGGATTCGTAGATGACACAACAGACATACAATCATCTAATCCACTACCTCATGAACATAAATGGACCAAGGAGCATCCGATAAGCCAGATAATTGGCGATTCATCAAAACCGATGCAAACTAGGTCAGCATCAATGAACATGTGCATGCATGACTCCTTTCTGAGCAAGTTCGAGCCAACACGCGTATCGGAAGCACTTGTTGATCCAGAATGGGTGATCTCAATGCAAGAAGACCTAAATCTGTTCGATGCACTTCAAGTCTGGAGACTCGTACCAAAGCGTAAAGGTAAAACCATTATAGGTACGAAATGGGTTTTCAAGATAAAGAAAGACGAAGATGGTACCGTTATCCGAAACAAGGCAAGACTAGTAGCCAAAGGATACAGACAAGAGGAAGGAATCGACTACGACGAGACATATGCTCCTGTGGCGCGATTAGAGGCAATCAGAATGTTTCTAGCCTACGTAGCCCACAAGAACTTCACGGTCTTTCAAATGGACGTGAAGACAGCATTCCTGAATGGAATTCTGAAGGAGGAAGTCTACGTCTCTCAGCTAGAAGGTTTTGTCAATCAAGAGAAGCCGAATCACGTTTACATTCTCGATAAAGCACTCTACGGTCTGAAACAAGCACCTCGAGCCTGGTATGATGTCCTTTCCACTTTTCTAGTCAAGTCTGGGTTTTCAAAAGGAACGGTGGATACCACTTTGTTTATCAAAAAGGAAAAAAGGCGATATCATTTTAATTCTAATTTATGTAGATGATATTATCTTTGGCTCTACAAATCCGAAGTACTGTAAGAATTTTGCAAACCTTATGGTGTCTAGATTTCAGATGAACTTGATGGGAGAGATGAATTTCTTTCTTGGTTTACAAGTAAAACAATTTTCATCAGGTATTTTTATCAATCAATCAAAATATATTAGGGATATTTATCGGAAGTTCCAAATGGAAAATTCAAAACCGATTGGTACCCCAATGGCACCAGGTACTAAGATTGGCACCGATCCTTCAGGAAAGGCTGTTGATGTGAGGACTTATCGAGGGATGATAGGTTCTTTAATGTATCTTACTTCTAGTAGGCCAGATATAATGTTTTCAACATGCTTATGTGCACGATATCAGGCCAATCCTAAAGAAATCCATATGTCTGCTGTAAAACGCATATTTAGGTATCTAAAGGGCACTGCAGATCTTGGTCTGTGGTATCCTAAAGATACTAGTTTTGAACTAACAGCCTACACAGATGCAGATCATGCAGGTTGTATGTTAGACAGGAAGAGCACGTCGGGACATGTACAGTTCCTCGGTGACAAACTCGTAAGTTGGGCATCGAAGAAGCAACTTTGTGTTTCAACCTCCACGGCCGAAGCAGAATATGTAGTTGCTGCTAGCTGCTGTTCTCAGGTCTTATGGATGAGAACTCAATTGCGCGACTACGGTTTTCACTTCAACAAAATCCCGATATATTGTGACTCCAAGAGCGCCATCGCAATATCAGCGAATCCTGTTCAACACACCAAGACCAAACACATAGATGTCAGGTATCATTTTATTAAAGATCATGTTGAAAAAGGAACAATTGAACTTTTCTTTGTAAAAACTAATTATCAACTTGCCGATTTGTTCACCAAACCCTTAGACTAAGAGAGGTTTAACTTTCTTGTCTCTAAGCTTGGTATGCTAAATCTTAAAGTCTAATAAGTAGTTACCTATAAAAGTTTTCTAAATTCTTAACTCTGATTGATATCTGCACTTCTATCTAATGTTCATGATCCAAGGGGGAGAATGAGAAGAAATTGACATCTGGTCAATATTATTTTGAGGGGGAGCTCATAAAATTTGTGCATGTATCTTTTAATGTCAGATTTTTTTGTAATGCAAGAATTTAGGGGGAGCTCTTCAAGTCAAAAGGGGAGTACAGATATGACTTCTGATTATTTCTGATCAGAACTCGTACTTTAAAAAGTTTTACTGCTTTTTGTCTTTTCATTTTAAGTGAATAATTTTTACTTTGACTTGACACAAGACTTTTGAAGAAGTTTGAGAGAAGCTTACAAGTTCATATGTTTATGACTTAAAGCTTAGCTTCATGAGATGAAAGATCACACGTTAAGGTATAAACCTTTATCTTAATCTCATATATGGTTGAAAGAAGGACATCTTTCAAACATTTGAAAACATTGTTTTTAATGTTCAAACCACTTCCTGATTTTTCAATAGATTTTATATTTTGGGAGTGTATTTTAAATGTTTTCATGATCTAAATTGTGCTTTAACTGAAATAGTTAAACCAATATGAGCATCACGTGCATCATAGGAAAACAAGAATTTCATTGTGCTAGGAATTAACACAACTTCTATGGAATCACCTTAACCAGTGATTTCTACCCACGAAATTAATCCTTAGTGATTGAGTGTGTGAAATCGAAAAGAAATGAGTGTGATTAGAGAAAACAAAAAGTTTAAAAGAAAGAGCGTGTGAGAATAGAGTTAAAAGAATATCACAACACTGCACCAATTTTTTCTGAGCCGGGTAGCCACCATTCTAGTGATTCACAATTCTTTGGTGATCATTATTGAAACAGGCAACTAACCCATGCCAACTCTTGATCAAACATCACCATCTACTCATTTTCTTCTCAATAGGAAAATGTTTCATTTTTCAAAGGGGAAGCAGCACATTTGCTATCTGATTTTCATTTGGAAAATCTGGATATTGAAAAGAAGGAAGTATGCCCCACCTTCGCACTTCAATCATGCACATTGATTCTGTGTTTAACTTACTGTTGTCTCAGTGGTTTACACAATTTTGAGCCAAATAAGCAATCATCCGTGCTTAATTCTTTCAAACACAAGCACGAACACACAAGGAATTAGTTTCTTTGTCATAACGTTTATAGAAATTTACCTTTGTGGTGTTTCGATGATTAAATGGAAGCCCTGGGGGAGTCAACATTAAACAACTCATTTCCAATGTGTATTCGTTACACACAGTGACTTAGTGTTACTGACAGGCATGTTAACTGATTCGTTAGTTGATTCAGGTGTTACACGACTATTTTGTCTAGATTTGAAAAGATCTGGATGAATATCTTTTGAATTGACGGATCAGGGTCTCTAACCGCAAGATAGACATTTCTTACAAATAATTTTGATGAAGTCGTTGCAATTAACATCATAAAGGGGGAGAATGACTACACAAGAAATGGCAAAGATCACATGTTTCAAGAATCACGTCCACTCTTCAAAGGGGGAGAATGTTAGAAAAAGACATGCTGATTTCAGAGCTAGAGAAAGAGATTGCATCTTCTGAGCTGAAAGAGAAGATCAAATCGCTACATCATTTTCGTAATGATCTTGATCCAAAGGGGGAGATTGTTAGACCACAGTCTCATTGGATTCAAGATCATCCAATCTGAAGATCGCAATCTGAAGCTAAAGCCGGAACGTCGACTCTCGATATTAAAGTCTATGTCTATTTGTAATAAATGTCAATGTAATTCAATATAATTGTTTGTTTATTATACTAGTTAACTTAGTTAGTTTGTTAAAGTTAGTTATTAGTTATATATTAACTTAGTTAGACATAATATTTATTTGTTAGATATTATGTAGTTATATTAGTATTATATGTTGCAAGTTGATTAGGAAGTGTGTTCAACACACTAGATTAGATATTATGTGATATCTCTAGTATCTCTCTCAACCAAGATTAGAACATATCAGATCACACACAAACACACACTTAAAGGTGTAAAGGAGAGATAATACATAGAACACATTCAAACCTTGAATCTGATCAACCTTGTAACCGTTGTTATATATCAATACAGGTTGGTAATCGATTAATGTGTTGTTTCTAAGAATTTGATATAAGTATTATTGGACCGACATACCATTATGGGGATCTAGATTCAGAGATATAAAAGTGTTTGATGACATTACATCACCAAAATCAAGTAACTCTAAACCACGAAATGCGTTTGCAATAAAATTGAAACACTCACTTTATAGATTAAAACAATCTATGCAGATGTGGTATAACCGCCTAAGTGAACACTTGATTGGGAAATGATATATAAGAACTATGAAGTGTGCCCTTGCGTATTTATTTAGAAAAACAAGTTCTAGATTTTCAAAGTAGCTTTATATGTCGATGTTATGAACATAATAGGCACTCTTGATGAAATAAGAGAAACCAAGCAACTTGAAATCTAAATTTGAGATGAAAATCTTGGGAAAACTTGGTTTTGTCTAGCTATTTGAGCCAGGACACCGAGTTTGTGAAATATTATTTCACCGACCGCATATGTCTAGAAAATAATCAGGCAATTTAATATGGACAAAGCGCATCCGGTTAACATTCCCATGATTGGTCAAAGTGTTGGATATAAGGAATTATCCATTTCGTCTAAAAGATGGTGACGAAAAAGTGTTAGGAGTTGGAATTCCTTATCTAAGTACAATATGCGCATTATCGGACTTAACACAATACACTTGACTGTATATTGTATTTCTCAGTGAACTTGTTAGCTAGATTTAGCTCAGCGCCAACGCAACGTTATTTGGAATGATATCAAGTAAATCTTTTGGAACTATTGACATGAGCTTATACTTTCCCTGCAGAAATAAAAATGAGATTGATAATGGAAGTTCAATACCTACTTAGAATGTAAGCAACAAAAGTACTAGCTCTTATAGAAAAAACACCAAACAATGTATTGGTATGTTTTTGCTGATATTAGGTATCTGCTTGACCCATACAAAGGTTGTTCCCAAACTGGATAAGGAATTACCACTGGGAATACGCCGATTGCTTGGAAGTAAGTTAAGCAAACCCTTGTAACTACCTCCTTGAACTAATCCAATAATATTACTCTCCATGAGATAATTAAAGAATGTATATGATTAAGGACTACCATTACATATATTAGAGGAGTTAGTAATTTTGGGTTCAACCAGTATCCTACTGCATATATGGAAATAATGCATCATGTATCGAATAAATGAACATAAGATACATCAAGGTGATAACATAAAACATATTCTGCTTATGTCTTATACTCAGCAATAAGAAAACTATCCTCGAGATTCAATTGAATCAAGTAAGATGTTAGGAGAACATGACACATTTTACCAAATCATTACCTAAAACCATATATTAGGGAACATGTAGAAAGTAAATGAAAATGTTTTCCAAACTACCTTGATTAATGCATGAATCAGGGGGAGTAGTAGACAAAAGGGGAAGTCTACTATATTTGTGATATTGGTATGTTGTGCTCTTTCCTTCAACCAATGTTTTATTTTTCTCATTGGGTTTTGTTCATTGGTATAAGGTTTTAGTGAGACAACTGTTTATACCATAATATTTTCCTAACTCTTAAGATTAAAGTATGAATCTAAGAGAAAACTAGCTTGAAGGATAAGTCTATGTATTGCAAAGAAGTTGGTGCAGTGTACTCTTTTCTTCGTCAGACTTTTATTTTTTCCCACCGGATTTTCATTTTGGCGTAAGGTTTTAACGAGGCAACAATTGTGCAACATCACTCCTTCAACTCGGCACAAGGGGGAGTGTTGTAGGATAAGTGTGTCATCGTCTAAATGATGTGACGATAAAGATATATATATATATATATATATATATATATATATATATATATATATATATATATATATTGATAAACATATCAGAGTTAGATTAGAACTGAAATATCTCATGGTTATTTACTTGTATCTCATCCCTATTTAAAGAGCTTTTGATTAATAAGAATTACAGATTCATTTTCTCCATTCTATTGTTGTTCTATTCACTTTTCCATTTAACAATTTTCTCTATTTTGAAGAAGTTGTTCGAGATGCTCTGCTATTCTAACTTCAACATATTCCAATAGTTTTGTTTAAATTTTAGTTAAGCCCTCCATTAAATCATAAATTTTAAGCTGTCTTTGTTTGTGTGTTATATATTGCCCCAAAGTAACCTCATCTTATACTTCATCAAAACTCAGTTGTAACACCACATCAATCTTCATTAACTAAGGGATTTTATTTCGAAAGTTCTCTCATCTTGCATTAATGTGGCCTAAATAACGAGTTCTACTATAATCATATTATGGTACAAAGAGTTTATATAAATGTCCAAATCCTGTAAATGATCTATCAACCAGCCTAGTAGCAAATCATATCACCTAAAAACAATGTTTACAACCAGTAAACAATAACTTGTTAGACAAAGAAAAGTCCCCCCCCCCCCCCCCCCCCCCCAAACAATTTTTGTTGAGGCACGGTCTCTATTAGTGAAAACGAAGACAACTCTTTACGAACTTGTACAAATTCAGTTGATCCAAAAGTTAACCAATCTTTGACGATGATTTTACGGTGGCAACTTTTTTTAATTGTTAATTTCTCTTCAGATTATGATACAAATAGTTATAAATGCCTCAATCATGTCAATGATCTCTCAACCAACCTAGCAACAAACCACACTAATGTTCAAAACCTGTAAATAACTTGTTACTCATCATTTATATCAACAATTGAAAAAAAACAAGAAAAATACCCTCCAAACAATTCTATTGAGACATGTATCTCACACTTCAGGCCTCCAAGCACAACGTCTAACTTTGAGAACGAAAAACTACAAAATTCAACAGTTTAACCAATCTTTGACGATGATCGTATACAGAGCTTTTAAAATTACTATTTCTTTTGTCAATATTATACAATCCACAATAACTTTTTTGAAATTTTTTTTGGGCCAGCATTACGATCCAAATCAACTTTAAAGTTGTCTAAAGAAGTATGAGTCATTTTATTTTTAATTGTGTTTTAAAAGTGTACGTATTTTGTTCTTTGAAAATATCCTTTTGAAAAGACAAAACTACCCCTGTAGTCTCGCAGCTTCTTTCCCTTTCTGTTTATAAAAACGTCATCCGAGTGTTATCCAACGGCACTGATTATCTACAACCGTAAAAACCCGCCGACGTTAAAACAGAGAAAATAAATGGCCGCCGCAGCACCACCACCACCACCAACCGCCGCCGCCGTACCCAACATGGACCTCCCGATCAACCACCCACTCTTCACCAGGATCCGCCTCGCCACCAAACCCGACGTCCCCGTCATCCACAAAATGATTTACCAAATGGCGGCATTCGAACGCCTCGCTGACCAATGCTCCGCCACCGAACCCTCACTCTCCGCCACCCTCTTCTCCAAAGACAACCCCTTCGAATCCTTCACCGTTTTCCTCATCGAAGTCTCCACAACACCATTACCTTCATCCTCCATCGCTCACCACCCCAAATTCACCCCGATCCACAAAACCCTAAATCTCGATTACCCGATCTCCGATCCGGAAATTGAGCTCTTCAAGTCGTCGACGATGGAGGCGGAAGTGGTGGTTGCTGGATTCGTTCTGTTTTTCCCTAATTACTCGACGTTTTTAGCGAAACCAGGGTTTTACATCGAGGATTTGTTCGTGAGGGAGAGTTATCGGAGAAAGGGGTTGGGGAAGATGATGTTGTCGGCGGTGGCGGGACAGGCGGTGGTGATGGGGTACGGGAGGGTGGAGTGGGTTGTCCTGGATTGGAATACGAATGCGATTAAGTTTTATGAAGAAATGGGGGCGGATGTTATGAAGGAATGGAGGGTTTGTAGGCTTACAGGTGATGCTCTTCAAGCTTATGCAACGACTTCTGGTACCAAAGATCTTGATTTGATTTGATCTGATGCTGTCCATTTTTAGGGTTTTCTTTTCTGGATGTTTGGAGAGAAAGAGAGATTAGGGTTTGTAGTGGGAGATGAAGAAGGATACGATAATGTGAATTGTCGTATTTGCCCCCTTCCCCAATGTTTTAATTTGGTAATGGAGATATGTGGTGGTTGTTTCTTTTGTGTTTCTTGAACTTTGCATGAATTAAAAACTACACTACTCTTAAAATAGATGTAATTATTTCTATTTAAGATGGTTTTGCTATTTGGTAATTGTTGAATGGTTTGGTGGAGGATAATTAAATGGATTATAAGAGGCTTATATGATATAGTGGAAAATGAAATATGGTTATTTGGCGATTGATTTTTGATAAAATTAGGGCAATGAATGGTTGAGGGAGGCCCAAGATTTTAGAACCGAACCATTAGGAGGTTGACTTTATTTTTTGTCAAAGCAAAATTCATCTCTTAACAATTTAAAGGTTGCCTCTTAATAGAACTATTAAGTGGTAAACAAACACCCAATGCTTTCTCTAGAGCATGCTTGATGAATTCTTTTCTCTAGAGCATGCTTGAAGAATTCACAGATGAATGGTTGGTGCAGAGAGGTTCATTGTGAAATACCTACATGAATTCATAATGAAGTAAAAACATGTCAAAGATCTAGTCAATATTTAGTACCAAGTGCCCAATTCTCTGGTCTTTTTATGTGCTCAAATTTATAGCAATTCACACATTGGCAATAAGAGAGCTAGGCAAAGTCTAATTTAGATGGAGATTTTGAGAACTAAGCAAATAATCATAAAGATTTTGCCAGAGGAGATGAATTCGCATAAAATGTATGCACACCAAGTGCAACCTAGATGGAAAGAAACACCATGCAAGAGACCTAGTGAGTGTTAAAGAGTCCTATGTCAGCTAGATATGTTGGAATCTCTCTTCTTTTCTTAAATTGCTCTTTTGAAAAGTAATTTAATAGGGTTTCACATATTCTCAAATTATATCAGATTTGAGATCTACCACTCTACGGACTCGACATTCTTGTCGGTCTATACTCATTCATCAACACTTTGGGACGATCCGTGACCCAAGTGCATGTTTTCAGCAAGGACAACATTGTTCAGCTTTAAGTCATATCTAAAATTTCAAAAAAGAAAAACAAATCACATTAGTATACATTAATTGGAACTATATCTTTCTTTGTTTAAATCATACAATCAACAACATCTGTTCATCAATTGCTTTCATGTGTGAATTGGACATGTTTTATAGATTGTATTCCATGCACATAAATCTGGACTTGTAATTAAGGTTGATTTTCTATCTTAATTACATTCATCCGCCTAAAATTCATAATTTCATATCTTAGCCGCTCAATTACTTGATACACATCAAGAATCCTAAATTCAGATTTGAAAATGAGGAAAAAAAAGGGGCGAATCAAATCGAAATTGAGTTACCTGAGCAAAACAATAACAGATCCATGGCGTACACAACAGAAAAACCTTACTTCCTATATCAGAAATTAAATGCAGTTGGCTCTAAATAGTTAATAACAATATTCTATTGAAGATAAAAACAAGTTTGAAAGAGTGATCCTCTAAAGTGGGAGATTTACTTTTTTGAGGAAATATTTCGTCAACTACGGCTGGATATCAATCCTCAATCAATCAAATCAGACTTAATTACTTGTTTAAAATAGTTGATTGTAATCCTTTATTTTTAGTATTTATTCTTCTGATTAGGCTTAATCATAGGGATTTGTACATTTGTGTTTCTCTTGTAAGTTGTATATATGTTATGCTCTCTGTAATGGAAAATTAAGTTTTTCCTCTAAATCTTATATGGTATCAGAGCTTTGATCCATCCTACCTCTTCCTTCTCGTTTTTTTTTCTTCTCTACGCTTTCCATGATTGGTACTTCAACTGTTGTACCCAACAGCAACATACCAAACAACAATGACCCAGCAACACCTTTCACCCTCATTCAACTTCAAAACTCCATTAAACTCACACCTACAAACTACATTGCCTGGAAAACTCAGATTCAAGCAACCCTTCTGGGTTATGATCTATACAAATTTGTAGATGGCACTTACCCTTCTCCACCCACCATGCTCACCAATGATGGTAAAACTACAAAAAAAACCCTGCTGCCATCACCTGGTTTCGTCAAGACCAACTAGTTTTCGGTGCCCTTTTTGGAACTCTCTCTCAAAACTTGGTCCCTCTTGTCTCTCAAACTAGTACCGTTCATGAAGCCTGGCTTATCTTAGCCAAAACATATGTTAACCCCTCTCGTGGCCATCTCAAATAAATCAAAGATCACCTCGCTACTATCACCAAGAACAACCAAAACATCTCTGAATACATGCAGGCCATTAAAACCTGTACCAATCGTTTGGCTTCCATGGGAAAACCTATGGATCGTGAGGATATCATTGACAAAGTTCTTCAGGGTCATGATTATTATATTTACAAACCTGTCATTGATGCCGTCAATGCTCGTGACACACCTATTTCCTTTGAGGAGCTTCATGAAAAGTTAATCACAAGGGAGCTTGCCACCAAAAATATCGTCTCTACTCCCTTACCTACTACTGTTCTTACTACTCAGTACCGCCCCCAACATCAACAACAATCGAGGGAAACAACAATGGTCCTCCTCAACCCCATCGTTGCTGCCTCTTCCTCTTCATCAAGCACACCCTCGCCACCAACGTCCTTATCTTGGTAAATGCCATTGGTGCAAAACGCAAGGACATTCTATTCATCAGTGTGATGCCTTCAAAGCATAGTTTCCTACAACCCAGTTTCCTCAACACCGTGCACCTCAACAATGCTACCAACCTCGTCCTTATGCACCACAAGCTAATATGGCATCTACAACATCCTCATCTCCAAATACGTGGCTTTTGGACAGCGGTGCATCGCATCATGTTACCAACGACATCCACAATCTCTCACTTCATGCTCCATATGATGGTACCGAGGAACTTCTGATAGGTAACGACTCAAGCCTTCCGATTAATAACACTGGTTCTTTCTCCCTCACTGCCCCCTCTAAAAATTTTATATTTTCTAATGTCTAACATGTTCCCTCCATATATCGAAACATTCTATATATTTCCAAGTTTTGTGAAGGCAACCAAACAAGTATTGAATTCTTACCCTTTCTTTTTCGTATAAAAGAGCTTTCAAAAGGAACGATCCTCCTTCAAGGTCGACCTAAAGACGGAATGTACGAGTGACACCAACACTCTCCTCAAGTCTTCACAAGTCTCAAAACTCCCATGCATGATTGGCATCATAGACTTGGACATCCTTCACTCTCTATTCTTAGACTTTTAATTCTAAATTTTCTTTATCTATTCCTGATTTTTCGATGTCGGATTGTAATTCTTGCAACATGAATAAAAGTCACAAGTTACCTTTCTCCACTTCTACTCTCTCATCTTATGCACCTCTTCAGTTAATCTTTACTGATGTATGGACTTCTCCCATATTATCTTATGACAACTACAAATATTATGTCATTTTTGTAGATCACTTTACAAAGTATACTTGGCTATACCCACTTAAATGAAAATCCGATACATATGAGATATTCAAACGCTTCCAAGCTATAGTCGAAAAATATTTCAATCTCCCAATAATCCAAGTTTTCTCGGACAATGGGGGGGGGGGGGGAGTACGCAAAACTCACTCCTTATCTCACATCCAATGGCATATCTCATCTTACCTCTCCACCACATACACTAGAACATAATGGATTTGCTTAACGTCGACATCGACATATTGTCGAGACCAGTCTCTCTCTCTCCTATCTCATTCTAAACTTCCCCTTACCCACTAGCCACACGCGTTTGTTACCGCCACTTACTTAATTAATCGTTTGCCAACACCAACTCTCCAAAATATGTCACCCTTCCACAAATTATTCGGAATCCCACCGAATTACCATAAATTAAGAAACTTTGGTTGTCTATGTTACCCGTGGCTTAGGCCATACTCATCTCACAAACTAGACTCTTGTTCTATGCCTTGCATCTTTGTAGGCTACTCACCCTCACAAAGTGCTTATTATTGTCTACATCCACCCATAAACTGCATTTATACGTCTTGTCACATTAAGTTTGGTGAACATGTTTTTCCTTACCCCGAGATGTGTCCTTCTCATCAACCCACAACATGTGCATCACTTGATGAATGGTGCACTCTCACTATTCCCATTTCCCAACAACAAATACAAACACCTACCCCAACCTCTTTCCCTTTCTCCCCTTCACCATCTCTCAACGACACCTTACCATCATCCTCAACCTCTTATTCTTCTACATCTCCATCACCTCCTCCTCTTCCTCTTCCCCCTCCTCCCCCTCCTACTCGAACAATTACCACCAAACTCCAAAACAATATCAGAAAACCCAACCCCAAATATGCACACCACACTTGTGTTCACCCTCACCCTACAAAACCAAAAACCATCACTCAAGCCCTTAAGGATTCTCAATGGCGCAATGCCATGTCAGAAGAATATAACGCTCTCACTCGAAATCTCACTTGGGACTTAGTCCCTCCTGAATCTACTCACAATCTGGTTGGGTGCAAATGGATCTACCGTATCAAATACAAACCTGATGGATCCATTGAGCGATACAAAGCTCGCCTTATAGCTAAAGGATTCCACCAACGTCCCGGTATCGACTACTCTGAAACGTTTAGTCCGGTTATTAAACCCACTACTGTCCGACTCATGCTCTCCCTAGCCGTTACCAATGGATGGTTTATTCTCCAACTTGACATAAACAATGCCTTTTTACAGGGTTCTCTTGATGAAGATGTTTACATGTCCCAACCTCTAGGTTTCATTGACAAAGATCATCCTACTCATGTATGTAAACTTCGGAAAGCCATTTACGACCTTAAACAAGCTTCAAGAGCTTGGTATCAAGAGCTTCACACTTTTCTTCTATCCTATGGATTTCAAAACTCCATAGTCGACCCCTCTCTTTTCCTTTTCCGCCAACAAAACACTACCTTCTATCTTCTGGTATATGTTGATGACATAATCATCATCGGTCCTTCATCCAAAGATCTTCAATCTTTCATTAACAACCTCGCTACTAGATTCTCCTTAAAAGATCTTGGTTCATTGTCCTATTTTCTTGGGGTAGAAGCACACCCTCACTTACAAGGCTTGTTCTTAAGCCAAAAGAAGTATATTAGTGATATCTTAAATCGAGCTGGAATGATAGATGCCAAACCGGTCCCTACACCAATCATTACTTATCCTCCCCTCACTCTTAATGTTGGTACGCCCTTATCAAACCCAACTGAGTATAGAGCTCTTGTAGGAAGTTTGCAATACTTGTCTCTCACTCGCCCAGATGTTACTTTTACAGTCAATCGTGTATCTAAATACATTCATCGTCCAACGAATGTGCATTGGGCCACTCTAAAATGGTTGCTACGGTACCTCAATGGCACATTGACCCACGGTATTACCCTCCATCGAGATTCCCCATTACGGTTGCATGCATATAGTGATGCAGATTGGGGCGAAGATCGTGATAACTATGTATCTACTACCGGGTATATTGTTTATCTCGGTCGAAACCCGTTGTCTTGGAGTTCAAAGAAACAAAAAGGACTAGCTCGTTCATCTATCAAAGCTGAATTTCGAGCGATTGCTTCCACCACAGCTGAGTTACTTTGGTTGCGCTCCCTTCTTCTTGAGTTGGGTATTAGACTATGTTAGATTAGAAATATGTTGGATACAAGATCATGAAGACTAGAGGTCAAAGGTACAAGAAGTCAAAGCTAGAAAGTCAACTCTCATTAAAAGTCAAAGTTATTTTGTAATAAAAGTCAAAGTCTAGTTGTGTTTGTTTGTTTTCTTTTGTAGTTAGTTGTAGGTATAAATAACTTTGTTTGTTGTTTAATAGATAGATGGTTAAGAGTTTCAGTAGTTTTGAATACAAGTACAGAGAGAGTTTGTAGAGAGAGAAATAGATTTGTAGTGAGAGAAAGTTGTAATCGATTGTTGAAATTGGAATTGAATCAAAACAGGTTTGTAAATCATTCTTGTTTGTTCAATTGATTTGTAGTTAGAAACTTAAATCAAGGGACACACAGACTAGATAAACATCCTAGTATATATTGTGATAATTTAAGTGCAACCCAATATGCTGCCAACCCGGTATTTCATTCAAGAATGAAACATCTTGCATTAGATTTTCACTTTGTACAGGAGCACATACAGCTTGGTAAACTTCGAGTTCAACATATATTTGGTAGTGATCAACTAACTGATGCTCTTACCAAACCGCTAGCTTACACATTATTTCAGAATCTATTTTCCAAGATTGAACTTTCCCAAGAGTCGTCCATCTTGCGGGGGCGTGTTGAAGATATAAACACAGTAAAGGATATCAATCCTCAATCAACTGGTTCTCAATCAAATCAGAATTAATTACTTGTTTAAAATAGTTGATTGTAATCCTTTATTTTTAGTATTTATTCTTCTGATTAGGCTTAATCATAGGGATTTGTACATTTGTGTTTCTCTTATAAGTTGTATATATGTTCTGCTCTCTGTAATGGAAAATTAAGCTTTTCCTCTAAATCTTATATTCATATTCTGGCATTTTTTATTTTACACAGAGTAATTTAGAAGAAAAGGTGTAAGTGTGTGCGAAAGAGGGTGCAGAACTACAGATCACGAAGAAGAACCCTCGCGAAGGCATGGGTTTTATGTATGGTTGAGTAAATTTTAAAACTGGTCCCTACACTATTGATATTTTGTATTTAGTCTTTGACTTCTGTTTTTATATCAATCAAGTCCTTAGAGCTTACGCATGATTTTCATTACAATTGACACATGCCTAGCACGTAGGTTCTTAGGGTCATCTTGGTACTTTTAACCATTTTTATCTTCATTTTCCTCTTTGTTCATTTTTTTATAAGTAAATTATGTTTTTAGTCCATGTGATTCGTTAAAAATTTCTATTTTCATCCTTGTGGTTTTATAATTACGATTTTCATCCTTATGGTTTATAGTTCATTACCTTTTTTGTCCTTATGATCTAAATTTTATGTTTTTTGTCACAACCCACCTTAAAACATAACATGTATCATATAATATATGCAAACATTTTCATTACAAACACCCACATATTACATATAGGGTCTCGAAGTCTAGAATTACACTTACATACATACATAATACTACATCCAACAAAAACCATTGACATATAACATTGTTCAACTAGAAGTATTAATTCATAATAGTTTCCCACGTACAACATAATTCTTCACATAACATCATAGCTTATCTTTTCCTTTTGCCTTACCAGTCATTTGTCCTGGAATACAGATTTGGGAAACAATGAGGGTTAGACCAATTGGTCTAAGAGAGATAATCCCAAGCATTTTAATAACAATATTATGAAAACATTGATATGAAATCGTTATCAACAAATCCCAATTCAATCTCATGCAATGTACACAATACACTCCGTTGGCCTATAACACCAACAACCCATGGCCATATCAGATTTAGTTGGCCGCTAAGCACAACTAATTAATTTACATTGAAGTACCTCAAGTACAACCAACCTCGTTGCCCCTTTTGACACAACCAACTCCATTCGGTCTCTACGTCCGACCAAAATACAATAGTGTAATGCAATGCTCAAACATATGAGATTTCGTTTCAATAATCACATTCCATATAACTCACAATCATTACTACACATATCACATATAAACCATTTCATAATATAAGTATTCCAGTTCGAAAATGGTTAACAGAAAACTCACAATCATTACTACACATATCACATATAAACCATTTCATAATATAAGTATTCCAGTTCGAAAATGGTTAAAAGAAAACTCACCTTATTAAGAGTTCGAAGCCACACACACGCAAACGACACAACTGAACACCACTTATATCAAACTTCACTGACGGGTAACTGAGCCTTGATTATTCCTAGCTTTTCCTTGATCTCATACTTTAAGCTTAGTAGTGTATTAAGAGAGAGAGAGAGAGAGAGAGAGAGAGAGAAATTTGGTATGATATCAATATTCTTTCCTTCTACCTCTATTTATAGCTAAACATAAGGCATTAACAACTTGTTCCTATTGCTTTCAAGATTGCACTCTTATAAGAACTCGACACCACGTGCTTATAGGATAAGAGAATCTCGACACCTCGTGCTTATAAGATAAGAGAATCTCAACACCTCATGCTTATAGGATAAGAGAATATGTTAAGCCCAAATATTAGTTGATAAATGTTTACAAAACACAATAATGACAAGAGATCAAGAAGAATCAATCAAAATAGCCATAAATCTCTTGTGCCACAAGTCTAAGTGTGAGTGTGTGTTCTTGGTGTAATCACTACCTTGTGTGTGAAATAATTCAAATGAAGCCCCAGGGATTCTCAAAGAAACATCGCCTTATATAGGTCAACATGACCAAGGCATGGTCAAACCTAGATAACTACATATTACCCCCTAGGAAATTATAGACAATTACAATTAAGACCCCTTTCTACATTTTAATCTTGAATACAACTAATGATCCAACAATCTCCCCCTTTGGATTCAAGATTAAAAAAAATTGGCAATTTTCTTCGAGTCTTCACTTCTCTTGAAAACTGTAGCAGATATGTTGTTAACAACTTCAAAACTTGTAGCTCTTCACAGTCTTCACAACTTTGAGGAAACTGTAACCTTCCCCTTTTTGCTGAAATTGGAATGAAGTGTCCTTCTGACGATCATCTTCAGTCAGACTTTTGATAATTCAGATAGGTTCAGACACTTTGAAATCTTCGAAAAACTTGAATCCTTCAGCAATCTTCAACAAACTTTCTTTATTGAACAAAGTAACTCAGATCTGACATTGAAATCCTTGAATATTCTCCCCCTTTTTTATGAATGTTGAGAATCAGCATCATCAAAACATTTCATAGCAGGTCAGTCTTGGAGTTATCTCCCCCAAATCAACAATTAAGCTCAGTCTTCATGAATATCTCCCTCTTTGGAAATAATAGCAATCTCCCCCAGATAGAGAAATATACTAATATCTTCAAAATACGATCTGAATCTGATTCGGCCGTCAATTAATAAAATGTAATTATTTGAATCTTTGCAAATTCAAACAATTTAGGAGTTGTAACCCTGAATCAACAGATGAATCAGTTAGAAGTGGCTGTCAGTAACACAAAGTTACTGAGTAACACGAAGTTACTATATAAGAAGCTGGTTGTGACGTAGACTCCCCAGGACTTCCATTCAATCATCGAATAACACATGGTTATCTATGAACGTTCTGACATAAAACAAATTTCTATGTGCTCGTGCATGTGTATGAAAGAATTAAGCACAGATGATTGTTTTTTAACTTTGGCTCAAAGTATGTAAACTTGTTGAGATAACAACAAATTATACAAAGACTCAATGTGCATGAGAAAGGGTCGAAGGTGGGGCAATTTTCCTTCTTTTTCAATATCCGAATTATCCAAGTGATAATCAGATAGAGTATGTGCTGCTTCCCCATTCAAATATGAAACATCTTCTTGTTGAGAAGAAGATGAGTAGCTGGTGGGGTTATATGCAAGAGGTGGCATGGGCTAGTAGCTTGTTTCAATATTGTTCACCAAAGATTGTGAAACAATAGATTATGTGGTTGCCCGACTCAGAAAATATGTGGTGCAGAGTTTATTTTTTCTTTACTCTAATCTCTCACCCTCTTTCTTTTAAATCAATTGAGTTCACTTCTAACCAAACTCTCATTTGCATTTTAACTCAGCACTTTCCCCATCACTGTTTTTAATGAACCCCTCTCCCTTCAATCACTCATGAAACACCTCAAAAATCAGAGTAAAATAAAACTTGGAATCCTGGCAACAAGACAGAAGTATTGCAATTAAATCCCCATAAATGGGATCGGTCCTTAGACTTTACAAAACCTATACAAAGATTTCATCAGCTGGCAAACCATAATTCATCAAAAGAATGGGACTTAACAAATGCCCAGATGCAATACTAGATAACTCCAAAAACCTTGAGACTCAAAACTCGTCTCTCCAAAAACCCTGGCAACCCACCGCTAATGGAAACCTGTTACACATACCATTTGAGAAAAAGTGTGAGACTTAAAGCCTGGTGAGGACATACAGTTTATAAAGTTCAAAAGATAAATCATTGGTATCATAAGATAATATTTCCAAAGAGGTTAAATTTACAAATTAAGCCTTTGCCACAACCGGGCTTTTTCGTTATAAACTTGTCATAAAAGGACCGACAATAAAACATTTTACCAAGGATTGTGGCGTAACACAAAGTAGGCCAAAATCCGAGTTACGAGCTAAACAATTGTAATCCGAGGATACGAACACAGAAGTTCGTGCTTCAACGTGAGATCAAGCCCCAACCAAAACCAATGTATACTCCTTCGCTAGGATCACTATAAACCATGGCTAGTATCCGGCCTCACATAACCGTACCAAGTTGCCCCCGAGGAACATGTGATCCATAGCTACAAAATTTGGGGAATATGACATCCCAACAATATAGTCGACTCAAAACCTAGGGATCCACTAGTAATGGTACAGACTCGTCACAACAACATATGTGACCAACCATAAATAAACATATGGTATAAATACATTTTATAAACAAAATGTTATTTCCAGTTCAACTTCTGGTAAGAATGAAAATTATTAAAAGGAGTTCTTAAATATTCTTTTCGCATAATCGCATAACGTGCAAGTAAAACATCATTTTACTTTAACAAGATAAGATCCAAAAGGTAACTTTTGATATGTATAAAGTTTAAAATGATAGTAGGAACTCACCTTTGTTTCCTTCTTCTTAAAGAATGCTACCTATGACAACACCGAAAGAATCGGTAAGTCGAAGCACAGATAACACTCCCTCTACCTGACTAAAACACCGAAAACAGAAGCTAACTGACGGCGTAAAGAAGACTTGAGAGAGAATAGAAGGGTACGCAACCCACGCTTTGCGTTTCCCACTGGGAACGCAAAGTCCACTTTGCGTTTTCCACTGGGAACGCACAGTCCACTTTGCGTTTCCCAAAGGGAACGCACAGTCCACTTTGCGTTTCCCAAAGGGAACGCAAACTCCACTGTGCGCTTCCCACTGGGAACGCACAACACCCTCCAGTCTTCTCTTTTTCCAGTCGAAATGTTCAACCAGAATATCGTCGGAGCACCGACCCAGATTCCGGCCAAACTTCAAAAACGGAAAAAAAACAAGATTCTAAACGGATGGAAAGCTTCCTAATACGAATCTATACGGCTAAAACACAAGGAAACTTAAGATTAAACAAGACAACATACCTTAAAGAGGAAAAGAAACAAACCCACTTCAAAGCTTTTCTCAAGCTTTTATTCAAAACAAACCCACTGGATCAAAATTATAGATTATGAGATATTTTTGCAAAATATCTCAAAATCTAGTATTTAAATAAATCCAAGTTACATTTAACCCCCCGAACTTTGGGAAATGTAAAACTTTTTACCCGAAGATAAAAACGCGGGTGTTACAAATCTCCCCAACTTGGAAATGATTTCGTCCCCGAAATCCAACTACACAAAGAGATGAGAATATCTTCGCTTCATATCCTCCTCAGCTTCCCAAGTCACATTTGCTCCCCGGTGATGCTTCCACTGCACCTTGACCAATGTGACTTCTTTGTGACGCAACTTCTTAGACTTTCTCTCTAGGATGGCGTCGGGTTCTTCCACACAACGGTTTCCTTCGTCTACCCTTAACTCCGAAAGGGGAATGACGCTGTCTTCTACCGCCAAACATTTCTGAAGGTAGCAAACATGAAACGTATTGTGTATTCTGCTCAATTCCGGTGGCAGTTCCAACTGGTAGGCTTGCAAACCTATTCGCTTAAGTACTTTGAAAGGTCCGAGGAAACGGGGACTCATCTTCCCACGTTTTCCGAACCGAATAATGCCTTTCCATGGCGATACCTTAAGCATAACGCGGTCGCCTACTTGGAATTCCATCGGTCGCCTCTTCTTATCGGCATAGCTTTTCTGACGATCCTGAGCCGCTTTCATTCTTTCACGAATGCACTTGACCTTATCGGCAGTCTCTTGCAAGGTTTGATGACACAAGACCTCAACATGTCTTCCAAGGTTTGGATCGTTCGTTCGCTCTGCCCGTCGGTCTGTGGATGGTAAGCCGTACTCAACTTTACTCGCGTACCAAGCTCTTTCTGAAATCCATCCCAGAAGTTCGAAGTGAACCGACTGTCGCGATCCGACACGATCGACAAAGGTATCCCATGCCTCGAGACCACCTCATCGATATAAAGCTTCGCCAACTTATCTATCGGTAAAGTCTCGCGCATAGGCAAAAAGTGAGCGCTCTTTGTCAATCTATCGACTATCACCCAAATGGTATCGTGACCCCGAAGAGTTTTAGGCAACTTCGTCACGAAGTCCATGGTGATATGCTCCCACTTCCACTCGGGAATCTCTAAGGACTGAAGACTCCCATACGGTCGCTGATGTTCGGCTTTAACTTGCGAACATGTCACACAACGCTCAACGTAACGCGCCACATCTAGCTTCATTACCGGCCACCAATAGTGCAACTTTAAGTCCCTGTACATCTTTGTACTTCCCGGATGAATGGAATACTTGGACTTATGTGCATCTTCTAGCAACAACTCACGGTTTCCCCCAATCTTGGGCACCCACACACGACCGTTGAACAGTTTCACCCCACGACTATCTTCCGTCAAAAGCAAACGCTGTTTTGGCATGACTTCCTCTTGGAGATTCTCTTCCAACAATGCTTCCATCTGTGATGTCTTGATCTTCTCAACAAGACTAGACACTAGCTCGATTCTTGAATGGGTAGTCCGAATACTCCCGCTATAGTCCTTCCGACTTAGCGCATCGGCCACCACGTTCGCCTTACCGGGATGGTAAAGCAATTCACAGTCGTAATCTTTAAGCAACTCGAGCCACCGCCTTTGCCTCATATTCAACTCTTTCTGATCAAATACATACTCCAGGCTCTTGTGATCCGTGTAAAGAGTACATTTGGTGCCGTATAGGTAATGTCGCCAAAGCTTCAAAGCGAACACCACCGCCGCTAACTCCAAATCATGAGTTGAATAATTCTGCTCGTGTATTTTAAGCTGCCTCAAGGCATAAGCGATTACCTTGCCTCGTTGCATCAACACACAACCCAGCCCCATTTTTGAAGCGTTGTTGTAAACCACGAAATCTTCCGACCCTTCAGGTAAAGTCAAGATCGGAGCTTCACACAACTTCTTTTAAAGAATCCGGAACGCCTTCTCTTGGGTTTCGGTCCATTCAAACTTCACATTCTTCCGAGTCAGAACTGTCAAGGAAGAAGCGATCTTCGAAAAGTCTTGGATAAATCTCCTGTAGTATCCCGCCAGACCCAAGAAACTTCGGATCTCTGACGGACTCTTAGGAGGCTCCCAATTCAACATAGCTTCAATCTTGGAGGGGTCTACTTTCACTCCGTCCCGAGTGACTACGTGACCCAGAAATTGTACTTCTTTAAGCCAAAAGTCGCACTTGGAAAACTTGCCGTACAACCTCTCTCTTCTCAACACTTCCAGAACTTCACGTAAATGTTGCTCGTGCTCTGTCTCACTCCTGGAGTACACGAGTATGTCATCAATGAATACAATGACCGACTTGTCGAGGAATGTTCGACACACCCTATTTATCAAGTCCATAAACACTGCTGGTGCGTTCGTCAGGCCAAGTGGCATTACAAGAAACTCGTAATGGCCGTAACGCGTTCTGAAAGCTGTCTTCGGAACATCCTCTTCTCTTACCTTCACCTGGTGATAACCTGAACGTAAGTCGATTTTGGAAAAACAACCTGCTCCTTGAAGTTGATCGAACAAGTCGTCTATTCTCGGAAGCGGATATCTGTTCTTTACTGTAGATTTGTTCAACTCACAATAGTCAATGCACATTCTCATTGTGCCATCCTTCTTCTTGACAAATAAGACCGGAGCTCCCCAAGGTGGCGAACTTGGTCATATAAAGCCTTTCTCCAATAGCTCTTGGAGTTGTGCCACCATCTCCCGCATCTCCGATGGCGCAAAATAGGGGTGAGCATCGGGCGGGTCGGGCCCAAAATCCCGAAACCCGATCGGATATCGGGTGGTATGTGGAAGCCCCGAAATCCGACCGACTACTCTTCGGATATATCGGGTTCGGGGGGTTCAGGTTTCGGGTGGCTCGGGTCGGGTATTCGGGTTTGGCATCCTTTCCTTTCCCAAATGACAGCATCTCTTTCCTCTTCTATTCGTTGTTGCTAACCTCCAAATGACTGCTTCTCCATCTTTTTTTTGGAACAAATATGACTGTGGAATTGAAGAAACCAAGCAACAATGGAACGGTTATCAAAACTTAACTATCATTCCATCAAAAGCTTGGTTTACCGTTGTTGTTCGTTGCCGGAAAGAAGGTCCCGATCACATCTTCTGGCTCGCCGGTCGATGGCTATCGAGCCGGTCGAGAAGAGAACGACGAGAAGAGTGAGACTGTGAGAGAGCCAGAGAGGTCTGAGAAGAGAAAAGTGAGAGAGGTCTGAATTTCTGAGTGTGATAAACTATTTATATTATAGATATATAAAACAATTTAAATTTTTTTTTACATAAGTTCGGGTTTTCGGGTCGGGTCGGGTGGGGTTTGGAAACCCACCCCGATCCGTTGTATCCGAGAAATAAGTCGGGTTCGGGGGGGTCGGGGGTTCGGGTTTTCGGGTGAGGTTTTTTCGGGTTAATCGGGTGTCGGGTCGGTCGGGTTATTCGGGTCGGTCGGGTTTTGCTCACCCCTAGCGCTAAACGGTAAGGTGCTTTAGCGATCGGTGTTGCGCCAGGCACAAGATCAATCCGAAACTCTACCTGACGATCAGGTGGCAAGCCGGGCAAGTCGTCCGGAAAGACATCTGGATACTCACGCACGATCTTCACATCTTCCAGCTTTGACTTCTCTAACTTGGCATCGATCACATAGGCTAGGAAATACGAACATCCTTTTACTAAACACTTGCGTGCCCTTGCCATTGTGATTATTGCCACTTCCCCCATTCTCTTTTCACCATAGATGACAACGACCTCTCCAGAGGGGTTGGGAAGTCGAATCAACTTCTTGGAACATACGATCTCGGCCTGATTGTTTGACAACCAATCCATACCGACCACAACATCAAAACCCCCGATTAACATCGGCAGAAGATCGATCGGGAATTCTCTCCCTTCGATTCCAAGAGTACACTGCTTCAGAACTTTGTGGATCAGAACTTGTCTACCATCTGCTATTTCTACTACTAATGAATCCTCAAGACTAGTAGTGGGCATAGCAATTTTCTGACGGAACAATTCAGATACGAAAGAGAAACTAGCACCCGTATCGAATAAAATACGAGCAGGTACAGAGTTTATAAGAAGAGTACCCGATACCATATCAGCGGATGCCCTGGCCTCTTCGGCCGTCATCTGAAAAGCTCGACCCTGAACCCTAGGAGGGTTCTCCTTCTTTGCTGGCGTGCTACTCGACACAAGCTTCGAGCAATATTTTTTCACGTGCTCCGGTGCCTTGCACTCATAACAGATGTGTCCTCTGACCGGGCAATCTCTGACAGTGTGACCAGGCTTCCCACACTTATAACAAGTTTGAGAATTGGTGCTACAGTTACCGTGATGCTTGGTTCGACACTTCGGGCACAACTTTGCTTCCTGGTAACTGCTAAAGTTGCGGTTTCCAACAAAAGGTCGGGCCTGCTTGGGAAGTATTGAACTGCTCTCCCACTTTCTCTTATCAGATACTACCACCGATTTCTCAGATTTGCTTCTTGCTAACATCTCATCCATGAACTGAGCTTCCTCTACCATCTCTCGGAGGTTAGAAGCTTTGAAATTGTGGACCATAGATTGCATGTCCGCTGGCAAGCCGTTAAGATACACTTTCATCTTGTCTTTCTCTGTTGGGGCAGCGTGCCCCACCAGACCAAACTTCTCCATAAACTGACGGGTGTACTCTCTCACCGTCAAGTTTCCCTTCACCAGAGACCGGAATTCTTTCTCAATTCGGTCCATTGTTCTCTCGTTGCAGAACTCTTCTAGCAACTTCTTCTTGAACTCGGCCCAAGACAACTGAGCCAACACTTCAGGAGAAAGAGTGGATTGGATGATATTCCACCAGATGAGTGCAGTGTCCCTCAGCAGTTGGGTACCGAACCGCACCCTCTGATCATCTCCGCATTCGGAAGATCCAAAAGCTTGCTTAACCGCTCGGATCCACTTTATGCACACCGCCGGGTCATCAGAACCGAAGAATTCTGGCGGTCTGCAACCCAGAAAGGACTTATAGGAACAACTCTTCCTATTCTCCGGAGCACCAGGAATCCTACGCTCTTCCGCCGTGACCCTTATACCATCGCCTCCATAACCTGCTACGACGTTCTCTACAACCGTCTCACTTCTCCGATTGTTTACGTCGCGGTCCTCCATTGCTTTCAACAGAAACTCTTGCTGCTTTGCCATCTCTTCTCTCATTGCCAACATCACGCTGGCCAACAACTCGGACTGGGGATTAGCATCCCCGATGACTGGGTGAGACGAAGCCAGGTCTACTCGCGGAATGACCTCTGGCCCCCCACCTAGCCTTTGCTGAACGGGTGGTCGTACAACAACCTCAACTCCTTCCGGCTGACCTGCTGTAGAGGCTGTCGCTTCAAGACCATCAACACGAGTACGCGGTCTTCCGCGCGTACCTACCATACTGAACTGCTACACAGAGCAGAGGAAGAGATAAGAGAGAGATAGGAAAACACGACAGGAAAACGTACTACCACATTACCAATTGTCATATTAACAGCAAATCAAGCACTCTTACGTACAATATCCTCATAATAACATTAGCTAAGTGAAATTATGAACATACAACACATAATGGTTCTTGTCACCACCACTACAACGCCTGATAAATGTACTTTCCATCGACTCTAAGACTAACCCAACTTAGAAGCTCTACCCAAATCTCGCGGATCAATTCTTAGTATACTCAGTCTAAGTCTAGACATCCTACCTTCATGCCTAGTTCGCTTAAACTAGAGCTCTGATACCAACTTGAAACACCTCAAAAATCAGAGTAAAATAAAACTTGGAATCCTGGCAACAAGACAGAAGTATTGCAATTAACTCCCCATAAATGGGATCGGTTCTTAAGACTTTACAAAACCTATACAAAGATTTCATCAGCTGGCAAACCATAATTCATCAAAAGAATGGGACTTAACAAATGCCCAGATGCAATACTAGATAACTCCAAAAACCTCGAGACTCAAAACACGTCTCTCCAAAAACCCTGGCAACCCACCGCTAATGGAAACCTGTTACACATACCATTTGAGAAAAAGTGTGAGACTTAAAGCCTGGTGAGGACATACAGTTTATAAAGTTCAAAAGATAAATCATTGGTATCATAAGATAATATTTCCAAAGAGGTTAAATTTACAAATTAAGCCTTTTCCACAACCGGGCTTTTTCGTTATAAACTTGTCATAAAAGGACCGACAATAAAACATTTTACCAAGTCTTCTTTTCGCATAATCGCATAACGTGCAAGTAAAACATCATTTTACTTTAACAAGATAAGATCCAAAAGGTAACTTTTGATATGTATAAAGTTTAAAATGATAGTAGGAACTCACCTCTGTTTCCTTCTTCTTAAAGAATGCTACATATGACAACACCGAAAGAATCGGTAAGTCGGAGCACATATAACACTCCCTCTACCTGACTAAAGCACCGACAACAGAAGCTAACTGACGGTGTAAAGAAGACTTGAGCGCGAACAGATGGGTACTTAACCCACGCTTTGTGTTTCCCACTGGGAACGCACAGTCCACTTTGCGTTTCCCAAAGGGAACGCACAGTCCACTTTGCGTTTCCCAAAGGGAACGCAAACTCCACTGTGCGCTTCCCACTGGGAACGCACAGCACCCTCCAGTCTTCTCTTTTTCCGGTCGAAATGTTCAACCAGAATCTCGCCGGAGCACCGGCCCAGATTCCGGCCAAACTTCAAAAACGAAAAAAAAAACAAGATTCTAAACGGATGGAAAGCTTCCTAATACGAATCTATACGGCTAAAACACAAGGAAACTTAAGATTAAACAAGACAACATACCTTAAAGAGGAAAATAAACAAACCCACTTCAAAGCTTTTCTCAAGCTTTTCTTCAAAACAAACCCACTGGATCAAAATTATAGATTATGAGATATTTTTGCAAAATATCTCAAAATCTAGTATTTAAATAAATCCAAGTTACATTTAACCCCCCGAACTTTGGGAAATGTAAAACTTTTTACCCGAAGATAAAAATACGGGTGTTACAAATCTCCCCAACTTGGAAATGATTTCGTCCCCGAAATCCAACTACACAAAGATATGAGGATATCTTCGCTTCATATCCTCCTCAGCTTCCCAAGTCACATTTGTTCCCCGGTGATGCTTCCACTGCACCTTGACCAACGTGACTTCTTTGTGACGCAACTTCTTAGACTTTCTCTCTAGGATGGCGTCGGGTTCTTCCACACAACGGTTTCCTTCGTCTACCCTTAACTCCGAAAGGGGAATGACGCTGTCTTCTACCGCCAAACATTTCCGGAGGTAGCAAACATGAAACGTGTTGTGTATTCTGCTCAATTCCGGTGGCAGTTCCAACTGGTAGGCTTGCAAACCTATTCGCTTAAGTACTTTGAAAGGTCCGAGGAAACGGGGACTCAGCTTCCCACGTTTTCCGAACCGAATAATGCCCTTCCATGGCGATACCTTAAGCATAACGCGGTCGCCTACTTGGAATTCCATCGGTCGCCTCTTCTTATCGGCATAGCTTTTCTGACGATCCTGAGCCGCTTTCATTCTTTCACGAATGCATTTGACCTTATCGGCAGTCTCTTGCACGATTTCAGGTCCGACGAACTGCTTTTCTCCCGCTTCAAGCCAACATACGGGAGTCCGACACTTTCGCTCATATAATGCCTCAAAAGGTGCCATCCCAATACTCGAGTGGTAGCTATTGTTGTAAGCAAACTCCACCAAAGGCAGGTGAGAGTCCCAGCTACCCCCGAAATCGATGACACAAAACCTCAACATGTCTTCCAAGGTTTGGATCGTTCGTTCGCTCTGCCCGTCGGTCTGTGGATGGTAAGCCGTACTCAACTTTACTCGCGTACCAAGCTCTTTCTGAAATCCATCCCAGAAGTTCGAAGTGAACCGACCGTCGCGATCCAACACGATCGACAAAGGTATCCCATGCCTCGAGACCACCTCATCGATATAAAGCTTCGCCAACTTATCCATCGGTAAAGTCTCGCGCATAGGCAAAAAGTGAGCGCTCTTTGTCAATCTATCGACTATCAGCCAAATGGTATCGTGACCCCGAAGAGTTTTAGGCAACTTCGTCACGAATTCCATGGTGATATGCTCCCACTTCCACTCGGGAATCTCTAAGGACTGAAGACTCCCATACGGTCGCTGATGTTCGGCTTTAACTTGCGAACATGTCACACAACGCTCAACGTAACGTGCCACATCAAGCTTCATTACCGGCCACCAATAGTGCAACTTCATGTCCTTGTACGTCTTTGTACTTCCCGGATGAATGGAATACTTGGACTTATGTGCATCTTCTAGCAACAGCTCACGGTTTCCCCCAATCTTGGGCACCCACACACGACCGTTGAACAGTTCACCCCACGACTATTTATTGGTAATCACAAAGTCAAGAAAATGAGTGTACTGACCAATGTGTGTAAGAATATTTGGTAAAGTATAAAGAAATGACAAGTACACAAGTATTTGTCATTGGAAACACATTGTCAATTGATGTCATGGAGTCTAAGGATTAGAAAGATATACCTTGAGTATGATGTCCTTAACTCCCCTTAAAGATATTATCTATTGAGTTTTGTGACAAAAACGTAGGTTCTCCCCCTATAACCTGTGAGAAGTCAACTCATCAGAAAAATTTGACAATATCAACGCGCATATCTTTTATCTCTAACAGATATAACTGTGAAAGTTTCAACATTTATCCCCCTCAAAACAAAAATATTTGACAGTTAAGCTCCCCTTCAACGCAAAAACTTCTAGAATGATGTGAGCTTTAAAGCATCCTTTTTAGAAGAAAATCATTGAAGTGCGGGTTCTAATCAGATGTAATCAGAAGCCAACTCTTTTGGCAATTAAGTGCGGGTCCTGATCTGATATGACCAGAAGCCAAAGTCACTTGAAGTATCCTGCAAAAGAGAATATTGGTAATCATTTTTAAAAAAAATGATTCTGCTTCCGTCAGTAAAAGATATGAGTAGCAATTGTTTGAGAATCAATACACAAGCAACAAGATTAAGATACAGAAAACTCCCCCTTGAGTCATGAAAAAAGGTTTAAGTAGACATGTTCAACATTCCAAGTTTGCTGATTAGAAACTTGAACCTCTTTTCATCCAACGGCTTGGTGAAAAGGTCAGTTAACTGGAAGTCGGTATGAACAAAGTGCATTTCAATATCACCTTTTTCTACGTGGTCCTTGATGAAGTGATAACGTACATCTATGTGCTTGGTCTTCGAGTGTTGGACCGGGTTAGAAGTTATTGCAATTGCGCTTTTGGAATCGCAATAAATAGGCACTCGCTTGTAGTTGTACCCAAAGTCGTTTAACTACGTCTTCATTCAGAGGACTTGCGAACAGCAACTAGCAGCAGCTACGTACTCTGCCTCAGCAATGGATGTAGAAACACAATTTTGTTTCTTTGATGTCCAACTAACAAGTTTGTCTTCTATGAATTGACATGATCCAGAAGTACTCTTACGGTCTAGCTTACATCCTGCATGGTCAGCATCTGTAAAGGAAGTGAGATCAAAACGGGAATCCTTTAGATACCAAAGGCCTAAATCAGGAGTGCCTTTAAGATATCTAAAGATTTGCTTAACAGCATTAAAGTGCGACTCTTTGGGATTAGCTTGATATCTCGCACAAAAGTAAGTTGCAAACATGATATCTGGACGACTTGCAGTCAGATAAAGTAAAGGACCAATCATGCTATGATACACCTTTTGATCAGCAGGTTTACCAGATAAATTTGCGTCTAAGAGTGTACCAGTAGCCATTGGTGTTTTTATGACAGAACTGTCTGACATATTGAACTTTCTCAAAATATCTTTTATATACTTGGCTTGATTAATGAAATTTCCTTCGGGTAATTGCTTTACTTGCAAATCAAGAAAGAAATTCAATTCACCCATCATCGACATTTCAAATTTCATTTCCATGATCTTTGAAAAGTTCTTGCAGAATTTCGGATTTGTCGACCCAAATATAATGTCGTCAACATAAATTTGTATGAGAATCAAGTCCTCACCTTACCTTTTTAGAAATAAGGTAGTGTCAATTGTATCTTTCTTGAAACCGGAAGTTAGGAGAAATTTAGTAAGAGTTTCATACCATGCTCGTGGTGCTTGTTTGAGACCATATATGTTTTGTCTAATACGTAGACATGATCAGGGTGATGAGGATCAACGAAACCTTCAGGTTGAGCAACATAAACCTCCTCATACAGAACGCCATTCAGAAAAGCTGACTTTACGTCCATTTGATAGACAGTAAAGTTTTTGTGCGCTGCATATGCTAAGAAGATTTTGATTGCTTCGATCCTCGCAACAGGGGCGAACGTTTCATCATAATCAATGCCCTCCTGTTGACAGTACCCTTTTGCTACCAAACGAGCCTTGTTTCTTACCACTACTCCAGCCTCGTCCTTCTTATTTCTAAACACCCACTTAGTTCCAATAACTTATTTACCTTGAGGTAGTGGGATCAAGCGCTAAACCTTGTTTCGTTCGAATTGCAGAAGCTCATCTTGCATAGCAGAAATCCAATCGTGAACGCGTAGAGCTTCTGATGCTTTCTTTGGTTCTAGGGAACTAAGGAAGCTTAAGAACATACAGAAATTTGCTGACGTAGCACGTGTCTTGACACCAGATTGTACGTCACCTATCACGTTGTGTAGGGGATGATCCTTTGTCCATCTGTGTGTGCTTGGTAAAGACTCAATGGTTTGTTGCATATTCGTCTCATTATATTCATCATAAACTGCAGGTTGGTCCTCAGATGTTCTCGGGACATCTTGTACAGGAGTTTCTGATACTGAAGCTTTTGGAATCGCAACTGAAGTACTCAGGACTTCATTCCCAGAAGGAATATCTGCAGGAGCAGATTCAGTACTAGTCGGATCAGAAATTATCGGTGTGGTTGTACCTGATGGGGTTGCAGTTTCAGTGAGTTGTTCAGAAGGTCCAGATATGTCTTCAACAAGAATAGGAACCTCCGAACTTGGTGTTGACATTATTATGCCTTTATCAAAGTCTGCACAAATTTCATCAAAGGCATCAATAAACAACAAATCTAACTCAGATGAAGTAGAGTTTGAGTTAGAAGAAGTAGACGGTTTGGAAGCTGGTTCTATTCTGGGTTGCATAGAAGCTTTGTGCTTAAGTCCGAGTTCTGAACGGTTGTGTTCAGAAGTCCGAGTAGAATTCTCATCTGTAACACCCGGAAATTCTTAAGGTAAGTACTTTTCCTCTTATTTCATTAAATTATGATTATTTGAGAATATGAGCCTTTTATATGCGTATGTTGACCATTATTATATTGAAATGTTATTTAAACTGATTTACCATCTTAATTGCTTAAACCTCGCGCTCGTAATTGTTTTAGGCTGAATTTTTGGGTTGTGTTGGGTGTGTCGCGATAGTGCCACGTGATAGTGACACTGTCACTATCGCGGGAGCTGTACCGAGAGTTGGAGACTCGGTGCGATTGTGCCGGTGCGATAGTGACATTGTCACTATTGCAGGTCACTCTCGCGGAGAGTGTACCGAGGGTGGGGGAGTGCTCGCGATTGTGACTCGCGATAGTGCCCAGGGCACTATCGCCGACGGGGATTTTCACTTAAATGAGTTTTTAGCCGATTTTACTTCATTTGGAACATTTCTCATTTCTCTCTTTGGCGATTTTTGGCTCCAAGAAACTGATTCTTCACTTCCCAAACCCTAACCCTCATAAATACAACAACTATTAGTGGTTGGGTCTTGATTGCTTGCAATAAATCATCTCAAGGAAGATTTCTAGGGTTTCTCAAAGTGACACCTTCTCATCTCCAAGTCTCACCTTCATCAACTAGGGTTTCCTATTTTCTAGGTTTTGATTCAAAAACCTAGATAGTGAGTTTACTAAACCTTTGTTAAAACTAGATACACATCATAATCTTTTACTTGTTATTATTGTATGTTTGCTCAAAATGTACCTCTCTATATGTTCAAGTATTTGGGGTTTTTCTTATGGATACATACTATGAGTATTTTGACATGATTTAATGTATACATGTCTTGGTATTATGATGATTCCTACTTGGAATATCTTTTTGATGATATTGTATCTACATAATGTTTATATTGGCATTTAGGTCATATGTTGGACTTATGTGGTTTAGGATGGTAATATTGTACCCATGGTTGGTATTAAAATATACTTGGTTGAAAGATACCTCACTTACCTCCTATATGTTTTATGTTGGACGAACCAAGTCAGTAGACACTAGGAGGATGTAGTCTTGGGTGCCACCGTGATGGTATGTAGACCTCCAAACTGCGGAAGTCTTCACTAACTTACACTCGGGAGAACTAAGCACTTCTCTTCTTGGGACATCTAGGACCAAACCCCCATCTGGAACCTGATGCACATGCCGACAAATAAAAAGGTTAGGCTTAACGCCTAGTGAGTTCAATAGTTTATATCATGATTATAAAGAAAACGTAAAATGGAAATATTGTAACTTATAATCATGATCCTTTAAAATGATATACTTTAGAATAATGGAACAACTCATTTACCAATAATAATCATTTTATAGATGGTCGCCTAAACGTCAAAACATTCTTTCATGAAATGATGCAATCCAACACTTAATTGAAACGGGAATAATGGTAATGCTCAATTAATGAAATTTGAGTAAGCTTTATAAAACAAACGACCAAAATATGAGTAACCTCAAGTCTCTAAGATTATAGCATAAGGGAGATAACCCAACTCAAAACGTGGATATAAAATGACTCCCAATTTATGATAATGTAAATAATACGGCATATCCCAAAACATCCCAAAACACGGATAAGGATTAATACTCGACCCATAAAACATGGAATAAATTAATGTATGAAGAATGTCATCGAAAACAAATAATAAACGACTCAGCCCAAAGATAACACCTTTCGGTGACGGGGGAAACTCGATTCCGCATAATGTGACGTGCACAGAGTAAGCCACACATTACGTTAAATTGGTATAAGTATCGGGCTCAACATCTTTCAGAATACACCCATAGATACTAGCACGGAAGACTTACACCATATTGAAGAAGCCAAACCGCGCCTCAATGGGGAAAACAAATCGTTCCACCATCGGACAAAGAAATAAATGTATCGAGCTCAGCATCTTTCAGCATACACCCATTGATACGAGCACGAAGGACTTACATCCCATCCTATGCCTAACATGCCTCGATGTGGAAAACTAGTCGTCCCAACACCGGATAAAATACAAAAGTGCTCATGGATCCATAGCAGATTGGGCTGAAACATTATATGACTCAAAACGAATGAACTAACGCATTCAAAACATGTAATTCCTAATAAGATGCGATAAATGCAACTCATAACCAAACGCTCTATAATGAGCTATCAAAACCGGACAAGTGTCCCCAAGACCCAACAAAATCCAAGCCGAGACATAGGCTCAACAAATCCAAAGACCCAACATTGAAAATCATAAAGTGAAATTGTTGGGAACTGAAGAATCGTACAAGTACAGAACAAGTAAAGTTAATGTTGCTAGCTCAGAGTTAGTACTGCCAGAAGATCTCAAAGTTAATACTGCTAAGTATTACTACTTCTAGTAGAATTAATACTGCTAGCTCAAAGTTAGTGCTGCTTGAACAAAGTTAGTACTGCTTAGCTAGTTAGTACTGCTAGTGGTTAGTGTTGCTTAGTAGTTAATGCTGCCAAGACTCAGTTAATGCTTCCAAGGTGATCAAGGTGATTAATGTTGCTTCTAAGATAATGTGAAAATAATATTGAAGAGATCGGGTCTAAAGATATTCATGGAAAGCTTGAAGATTATTTTGAAGATCTTTTTATTTTTTGTAATTATCTTTATCTTTAGTATATGTATAGAATTGCTTAGAATAGTTAGAATCATTATTCATTCTGAGTTTTTGTTCTAGAGAGAGAATCAACCTCAAGACATCGTTCCTAATTCTAGAGAAGTAGAATTTGTCTTGAAAGAGTCTGTTCTTCAAGATTGAGGTTGTGAGTGAACAGCTTGTAACTTGAATCATTAAATAAAGTTTGCAAGTTGTGATTCATACTGTTTTTCTGTTTATTGAATATTAAAGTGTTTTTCCGCAACTTCTTTAATATTGTTTCTGAGTGTTCATAATTTTTGTTGAGAATTCGATCCTGACAAGTGGTATCAGAGCCTGTTTTTCTCAGAAACATTCATTCATTCATCATGGAAAACTTTGCAGAATCAAACAGTACTCTTGTCTCTAAGGTTCCAATGCTCAAACCCAATGAGTTTGACATGTGGAAGATCAGAATCAGGCAATACATTCTCCTCACTGACTACTCAATATGGGATGTCATTGAGAATTACCCCTCTACTGAAGGCCAGATTGGACTGGATGGGAAAAGACCTCCACCAAAGACAGATGGTGAAAGGAAGATCAGACAGATAGAGATGAAGGCCTTGAGCACTCTGCTCTTGGCCATCCCCAATGAATACCAGCATCAATTCTGCAACTGCACTGATGCTCAGATTCTCTGGAATGCTCTAGAGAAAAGATTTGTTGGAACTAAGAGCACCCAAAGAAATCAAAGGGATGTTCTGAAGCAGCAGTATGAGAACTTCACTTCATCAAAGAATGAGTCTATGACTCAAACTTTTGACAGGTTCAACAAGCTTATTGGTGAACTGGCTACTGTTGGAGTGAAGATGGAGCAAGATGATATCAACAGGAAGTTCCTCAGATCTCTTGGGGATGAATGGACTATGTACACTGTCTCATATAGACAGAGTGACAATCTGGAAGAGAAGGAACTAGATGATCTGTATAATGATCTAAGAGTTTTTGAATCTGAGGTAGAAGCTAAGAAGAAGCCCACTGGGTATATTCATAATGTTGCACTTCTATCAGCATCCACTGATACTACGGCTAACCCTGAAGCAGTTAGTGCTGCTAGTGGGGTGAATTCAGAAAAAGGCACTGAAATTGTCTTTGAAGCCTTTTTGTCCAGTCACAGCAACAACTCCTTGATTAATGATGATCTGGAACAACTTCACCCTGATGATCTGGAGTAGATGGACATTAAATGGCAGATGGCCATGCTATCTATGAGGGTGAAGAAGTTCATTAAAAGAACTGGGAGGAACAATTTCTCTCAAAGAAGAGAAGATGGAGCTGGTTTTGACAAGACAAAGGTGGAATGCTATAAGTGCCACATGAAGGGACACTTTGCTAGAGAGTGCAGAAGTGGTGTGCCAAATAACAACAACCAACAAGCTCAGAATGGTGGATACAATCAAAACAAGAACTCTGCTCAAGCCCTTGTTTCTCAATAAGGAATGGGGTTTGACTGGAGTGACCAAGCTGAGGAAGCCATTCAGAATCAAGCTCTTATGGCTGAGGTGTCTGATCTCCCCTCTGAGGTAATTTCTAATCTTTGTACTCAATCTTGCATAGACACTGTCAAAAGGTACAGGGATCACAACCAAAACATGTGTGATGACCTCAAAAGATTAGAAAAGGACAGAAGAGATTATGTGTTGATAGTTGAGAGGTTTGAAGAACAAATCAAAGGCTTCCAAGCCAATGAGCTTCAACACTCTTATGACACAAACTACTGGAAGTGGGAAAAAAATGAGTTAGAGACCAAACTGTCTAAGTTCAAATAAGAGAATGATAAGTTGAAAGAAGAACTAGCTAAGATTAAACTTGATGTAGAAAAGTTTTCATATGCCTCAAAAGAAATGGATTCTCTTCTAAAGGCTCAGATTCATGATAAGATGAAGCCTGGTATTGGATACAACAACACACCCCCTCCTTACAACAACAACTACATCCCTCCTATATCAGACTTGTTAGAGACCAAGGAGAAAAAGGACTTGTCTGAGGAAGCCTTTAAGATAGATCCTTTGGATGAGGTGGTTGTTGAGGATATGACTGAGAAAGAAGTCAGTGAGAATAGAAACAATGCTGTGAGTAAAGAGATACCCTTAGAAAACAACATTGTTACCAATGATGTAACACCCTAAAAATCAGAGTAAAATAAAACCTGCAAAACTTGGCAACATGACATTCGCATTGATAATAAACTCCCAAGAAAGGGGATCAGTCCTTAAGACTTTACAAAAACCTGTATCGATATAGAGTTTGTCAACAAACTAATCTAGACACCTATATCAGATTACATCAGTTGACGATCCATATATGTACCAAAAGAATGGGACTTAACAAATGCCCTGAAACAATACAAGTCATCTCAAAATGCCTCGAGACCAAACCCGTCTCTCAAAACCCCGACAACCCACCGCTAAGGGAAACCTGTTATACACATCATTTGAGAAAAAGTGTCAGACTTTAAAGCCTGGCGAGAACATACAGTTTATAAAGCTCAAAAGATATAAACATCGGTATCATAAGGAAATCCTTTCATAAAGGTTTAGTTCATTAAGATAACATTTCGCCACAGTTGGGCCTTTTCGGTCCAAAACTCGTTAAATGATGACAAAAGGACCATTTTTCCAAGGATCATGGTGTAACACTAAGTAGACCACAAATACGAGTTATGAGCTAAACAATTGGAATCCGAGGATACGAACACATAAGTCCATGCTAAAGTGTGAGACCTAGCCCCAAGCAAAACCAATGTATACTTTTTCACTAGGATCACTATGAACCATGGCTAGTATCTGGCCTCACATAACCGTACCAAGTTTCCCTCTAGGAACATAGGCATCCATAGTTACAAAATTGGGAATATAACCTCCCAATAATACAGTCGACTCAAAACCTAGGGATCCACTAGTAATGGTACAGACTCGTCACAACAACATACGTGACCAACCATAAATAACATATGGTATAAACATATTTCATAAACAAGGTATCATTTCCAGTTCAACTTCTGGTAAGAATGAAAATCATTAAATGAGTTCTGAAATATTTTTTTTACATAATGACATAATGTTTAAGTAAAACATCATTTTACTTCAATAAGGCGGAACCCGACATTTTGGTCAAAAGTGATCGGGAACCCCGAAAATTACCAAAACTTTATTTATAGCAAAATGTAGAGAACATAAAATCATACCGTAGAAATACTTCAGATTTCGCAAATAAGAGTTTTGACATGTATAAAGTTTGTAAAATGGTAGTAGGAACTCACTGGTAGGTTTTCAGAATAAAACCCGGAAAACCAGATAACGACCACGACGTAGAGGTGAAGCTTAAAACACCAAAACCTCAGATCGAACACCGACTATAATCTTCCAAACTCTAGAGAAAGAGAGAGACTTTAGTGAGAGAGAGATTTTAGAGAGAGAAGAGATATTTTAGATTGGAGATAAAGTGATTTAAAGAAACTGAACCTCTTAAGACGGTCCATGCAACTTCGCGGGTTATGCCGCGACTTCAACTCGCGGCATAACTCGCCCGTGTCCAAAACCCTAAATCATCCAGTGGGTTTCGCGGGTTGTGCCGCGACCTCTAGTCGCGGTGTAACTCGCATAGTTCCCTGAAACTCACACAAAACAGTGGGTTACGCGGGTTGTGCCGCGATCTCTAGTCGCGGTGTAACTCACGTAGTTCACTGCTTGTCCCCAAACTTCACAAATCCAAACTCTACTACAAACCAAATACAGTGCTAACGACAAAAACTTAACACAAGAATAACGAGATTACACAACGGAAATCCGGGGTGTTACAATCCTCCCCAACTTGGGAATGATTTCGTCCCCGAAATCCTAACTATTCGAAAAGATGAGGATATCTTCACTTCATATCCTCCTCGGCTTCCCACGTCACATTCGCTCCCCGGTGATGCTTCCACTGCACCTTGACCAAGGTGACTTCTTTATGACGCAACTTCTTAGACTTCCTCTCTAAGATGGCGTTGGGTTCTTCCACACAACGGTTACCTTCGTCTACTCTTAACTCTGAAAGGGGAATGACGATGTCTTCTACCGCCAAACATATTCGGAGGTAGCAAACATGAAACGTGTTGTGTATTCTGCTCAACTCCGGTGGCAGTTCCAACTGGTAGGCTTGCAAACCCACCCGTTTAAGCACTTTGAAAGGTCCGAGGAAACGGGGACTAAACTTCCCACGTTTTCCGAACCGTATAATACTTTTCCACGGCGACACCTTAAGCATAACGCGGTCGCACACTTGGAATTCCATCGGTCGTTTCTTCTTATCTGCATAGCTTTTCTGACGATCCTGAGCCGCTTTCATTCTTTCACGAATGCACTTGACCTTACCGGCAGTCTCTTGCACGATCTCAGGTCCAGCAAACTGCTTTTCTCCCGCTTCAAGCCAGCACACGGGAGTCCGACACTTTCTCCCATACAAAGCCTCAAAGGGTGCCATTCCGATACACGAGTGGTAGCTATTGTTATAAGCAAACTCCACCAAAGGCAGGTGAGAGTCCCAGCTACCCCCGAAATCGATGACACAAGACCTCAACATGTCTTCCAAAGTTTGGATCGTTCGCTCGCTCTGCCCGTCGGTTTGCGGATGGTAAGCCGTACTCAACTTCAATCGAGTACCAAGCTCCTTCTGAAATCCATCCCAAAAGTTCGAAGTGAACCGATTGTCGCGATCTGATACAATCGACAATGGTATGTCGTGCCTCGAGACCACCTCATCGATATAAAGCTTTGCTAACTTATCCATCGGTAGAGTCTCGCGCATAGCCAAGAAGTGAGCGCTCTTTGTCAATCTGTCAACTATCACCCAAATGGTATCGTGACCTCGAAGAGTTTTAGGTAGCTTCGTCACGAAGTCCATAGTGATATGCTCCCACTTCCACTCGGGAATCTCTAAAGACTGAAGACTCCCATATGGTCGCTGATGTTCGGCCTTAACTTGCGAACACGTCACACAACGCTCATCGTAACGTGCCACATCAAGTTTCATTACCGGCCACCAATAGTGAAGCTTCAAGTCCCTGTACATCTTTGTACTTCCCGGATGAATGGAATACTTGGACTTGTGAGCATCCTCTAGCAACAGATCATGGTTACCCCCAATCTTGGGTACCCACACACGACCGCTGAACAATTTTACTCCACGGCTATCTTCCGTTAAGAGTAAACGCTGCTTCATCATGACTTCATCTTTTAGATTCTCTTCTAACAGTGCTTCCATCTGTGATGTCTTGATCTTCTCAACAAGACTAGACACTAGTTCGATCCTCGAATGGGTAGCCCGAATACTCCCGCTATAGTCCTTCCGACTTAGCGCATCGGCCACCACGTTCGCCTTACCGGGATGGTAAAGCAATTCACAGTCATAATCTTTAAGCAACTCGAGCCACCGCCTTTGCCTCATGTTCAACTCTTTTTGATCAAAGACATACTTCAGGCTCTTGTGATCCGTGTATAGAGTGCACTTCGTGCCGTAAAGGTAATGTCGCCAAAGTTTCAAAGCGAACACTACCGCCGCTAACTCCAGATCATGGGTTGGGTAATTCTGCTCGTGTATCTTAAGTTGCCTCGAGGCATAAGCGATCACCTTGCCTCGTTGCATCAACACACAACCCAGTCCCATTTTTGAAGCGTCGCTGTAAACCACGAAGTCTTCCGTCCTTTCAGGTAACGTCAAGATCGGAGCTTCACACAACTTCTTTTGAAGGATACGGAACACCTTCTCCTGGGTTTCGGTCCATTCAAACTTTACATTCTTCCGAGTCAGAACTGTCAAGGAAGAAGCGATCTTTGAAAAGTCTTGGATAAATCTCCTGTAGTATCCCGCCAGACCCAAGAAACTCCGGATCTCGAACGGACTCTTAGGAGGCTCCCAATTCATCATAGCTTCAATCTTGGAGGGGTCAACCTTCACTCCGACCCGAGTGACTACATGACCCAGAAACTGTACTTCTTTAAGCCAAAAGTTGCACTTGGAAAATTTGGCGTACAACTTTTCTTTTCTCAAAACTTCCAGAACTTCACGTAAATGTTGCTCGTGCTCTGACTCACTCTTGGAGTACACGAGTATGTCATCAATGAATACAATGACCGACTTGTCGAGGAATGGTCGGCACACTCTATTCATTAAGTCCATAAACACAGCTGGTGCGTTCGTTAAACCAAAAGGCATTACAAGAAATTCGTAATGGCCGTAACGCGTTTTGAAAGCTGTCTTCGGAACATCATCTTCTCTTACCTTCACTTGGTGATAACCCGAACGTAAGTCGATTTTGGAAAAACAACCTGCTCCTTGAAGTTGATCGAACAAGTCGTCTATTCTCGGAAGCGGATATCTGTTCTTTACTGTAGCTTTATTCAACTCACGATAGTCGATGCACATTCTCATTGTGCCATCTTTCTTCTTGACGAATAAGACCGGAGCTCCCCAATGTGACGAACTCGGTCTTATGAAGCCTTTCTCCAATAGCTCTTGGAGTTGAGCCATCATCTCTTGCATCTCCGACGGTGCTAAACTGTAAGGAGCTTTAGCAATTGGTGTTGCTCCAGGCACAAGATCAATCCGAAACTCTACCTGCCGATCGGGTGGTAACCCGGGCAAGTCGTCCGGAAAGACGTCTGGAAACTCACGCACGATCTTCACATCTTCCAGCTTTGATTTCTTTAACTTGGCATCAATCACATAGGCTAGGAAAGACGAAAATGCTTTTACTAAGCACTTGCGTGCCTTTGCCATTGTGATTATTGTCACTTCACCCTTTTTCTTTTCACCATAGATGACAACGACTTCACCAGAGGGGTTGGGAAGTCGAATCAACTTCTTGGAACATACGATCTCGGCATGATTGTTTGACAACCAATCCATGCCGACCACAACATCGAAACCCCAGATTAACATCGGCAATAGATCGATTGAGAATTCTCTCCCTTCGATACTAAGAATACACTGCTTCAGAACCTCGCGGATCAGAACTTGACTACCATCGGTTATTTATACCACTAATGCATCCTCAAGACTAGTAGTGGGGCATAGAAATTTTCTGACGGAACAATTCAGATACGAAAGGGAAACTAGCACCCGTATCGAACAAAATACGAGCAGGTACAGAGTTTATAAGAAAAGTACCCGATACCACATCGACGGATGCCCTGGCCTCTTCGGCCGTCATCTGAAATGCTCGACCCGGAACCTTCGGAGGGTTCTCCTTCCTTGCTGGCGTGCTACCCGACACCAGCTTCGGGCAATCTCTTCTCACATGCCCCGGTGCCTTGCACTCATAACAGACGAGTCCTTTGACTGGGCAATCTCTGAAAGTGTGACCAGGCTTCCCACACTTATAACAAGTCTGAGCAGTGGTGTTACAGTTACCGTGATGCTTGGTTCGACACTTCGGGCACCACTTTGCTTCTTGGTAACTGCTGAAGTTGCGGTTTCCGGCAAAAGGTCGGGCCCGCTTGGGAGGTACTGAGCTGCCCTCCCACTTTCTCTTATCAGGCACCACAACGGAATTCTCAGATTTACTCTTCGCGAACATCTCTTCCATGTACTGAGCTTCTTCAATCATCTCGCGGAGGTTAGAAGCTTTAGAATTGTGGACCATAGGTTGCATGTCCGCAGGTAGGCCATTCAGATAGGCCTTCATCTTATCCTTTTCTGTTGGGGCAGCATGCCCCACCAGATCTAGCTTCTCCATGAACTGACGGGTGTACTCCCTCACCGTCAGGCTTCCCTTCACCAGAGACCGAAACTCCTTCTCAATTCGGTCCATTGTTCTTTCATTGCAAAATTCTTCTAACAACTTCTTCTTGAACTCGGCCCAAGACAACTGAGCCAGCACTGCAGGAGTTAGGGTGGATTGAATGACATTCCACCAAATGAGTGCAGTATCCCTCAGCAGTTGGGTACCGAACCGCACTCTCTGATCATCTCCGCATTCGGAAGATCCAAAAGCTTGCTCGACCGCTCGGATCCACTTCACACACAAGACTGGGTAGTCGGAACCAGAGAACTCTGGCGGTCCGCAACCCAGAAAGGACTTGTAGGAACAACTTTTCCTATTTCCTGGAGCACCAACCATCCTGTTTTCCTTAGCTCTGACCCCCGTACCAGCGCCTCCAGAACCTGCTATGATGTTTTCCACAACCGTCTCACTTCTACGATGGTTCACATCACGGTCCTAAATCACCTTCAGCAGAAACTCTTGCTGCTTTGCCATCTCTTCCCTCATTGCCAACATCATGCTGTCCATCAACTCAGACGGGGAACTAGCATCCCTAATTACTGGGTGGGATGAAGCCAGGTCCACACGCGGAATGACCTCTGGCCCCCCACCTATTATTTGTTGAACTGGCGGACGCACGACAACCTCAACTCCTTCCGGCTGATCAGTGGTGGAGGCTGTCGCTTCCAGGCCATCAACACGAGTACGCGGTCTACCACGCGTATTCACCATAACCGAACAGCTTCACAGAACAAAGAAAGAGATAAGAGAGAGAGAGAGATTGAATAAATACAAAAGAAACGTACTACCACATTACCAATTGTCATAGCAATAGAAATCCAAGCACACTTACGTACGATATCTTCATAATAACATTAGCTAAGTGAAATTATGAACATATAACACATAAAAGTTCTCGTCACGATCACCACAACGCCTGATAAACGTACTTTCCGTTGACTCTAAGACTAACCCATCTTATAAGCTCTACCCAATCTCGCAGATCAATTCTTAGCATACTCAGTCTAAGTCTAGACATCTTACATTCATGCCTAGTTCCCTTAAACTAGAGCTCTGATACCAACCTGTAACACCCTAAAAATCAGAGTAAAATAAAACTTGCAAAACTTGGCAACATGACATTCGCATTGATAATAAACTCCCAAGAAAGGGGATCAGTCCTTAAGACTTTACAAAAACCTGTATCGATATAGAGTTTGTCAACAAACTAATCTAGACACCTATATCAGATTACATCAGTTGACGATCCATATATGTACCAAAAGAATGGGACTTAACAAATGCCCTGAAACAATACTAGTCATCTCAAAATGCCTCGAGACCAAACCCGTCTCTTAAAACCCCGGCAACCCACCGCTAAGGGAAACCTGTTATACACATCATTTGAGAAAAAGTGTCAGACTTTAAAGCATGGCGAGAACATACAGTTTGTAAAGCTCAAAAGATATAAACATCGGTATCATAAGGAAATCTTTTCATAAAGGTTTAGTTCATTAAGATAACATTTCGCCACAGCCGGGCCTTTTCGGTCCAAAACTCGTTAAATGATGACAAAAGGACCATTTTTCCAAGGATCATGGTGTAACACTAAGTAGACCACAAATCCGAGTTATGAGCTAAACAATTGGAATCCGAGGATACGAACACATAAGTCCGTGCTAAAGTGTGAGACCTAGCCCCAAGCAAAACCAATGTATACTCCTTCACTAGGATCACTATGAACCATGGCTAGTATCCGGCCTCACATAACCGTACCAAGTTGCCCTCTAGGAACATAGGCATCCATAGTTACAAAATGGGGAATATAACCTCCCAATAATACAGTCGACTCAAAACCTAGGGATCCATTAGTAATGGTACAGACTCGTCACAACAACATACGTGACCAACCATAAATAACATATGGTACAAACATATTTCATAAACAAGATATCATTTCCAGTTCAACTTCTGGTAAGAATGAAAATCATTAAATGAGTTCTGAAATATTCTTTTTACATAATCACATAATGTTTAAGTAAAACATCATTTTACTTCAATAAGGCGGAACCCGACATTTTGGTCAAAAGTGATCGGAAACCCCGAAAATTACCAAAACTTTATTTATATCAAAATGTAGAGAACATAAAATCATACCGTAGAAATACTTCAGATTTCTCAAATAAGAGTTTTGACATGTATAAAGTTTGTAAAATGGTAGTAGGAACTCACTGGCAGGTTTTCAGAATAAAACCCGGAAAACCAGATAACGACCACGACGTAGAGGTGAAGCTTAAAACACCGAAACCTCGGATCGAACACCGACTATAATCTTCCAAACTCTAGAGAGAGAGAGAGACTTTAGTGAGAGAGAGAGTTTAGAGAGAGAAGAGATATTTTAGATTTGAGATAAAGTGATTTTGGGAAACTGAACCTCTTAAGACGGTCCATGCAACTTCGCGGGTTATGTCGCGACTTCAACTCGCGGCATAACTCGCCCGTGTCCAAAACCCTAAATCATCCAGTGGGTTTCGCGGGTTGTGCCGCGACCTCTAGTCGCGGTGTAACTCGCGTAGTTCCCTGAAACTCACACAAAACAGTGGGTTACGCGGGTTGTGCCGCGACCTCTAGTCGCGGTGTAACTCGCGTAGTTCACTGCTTGTCCCCAAACTTCACAAATCCAAACTCTACTTCAAATCAAACACAGTGCTAACGACAAAAACTTAACACAAGAATAACGAGATTACACAACGGAAATCCGGGGTGTTACAAATGAGGGTAGTGGAAGGATCTGGGTTAAGTCTAAAGAGATAGAAAAGACCAAAAGAAAGGCCAACAAGGTCCATTACAAACAGACTACTGTTGTGAATCCTGGTCCTTGTAAACAGTGTGCTTGCAATAAAACTGAGAGCCTAAATTCTTGTACAAAGAGAGGTAATCAAAGAAACTGGAATAATCAACGGGCTCAGAAACAAGGAGTTGATCTGAGTAAAATAATCAGACCAAAACCTTGTTTCATATGTGGCAAGTTGAATCATTTGGCTAAACACTGTTTCTTTAACCCTATTAACCAAAGGATGAACTTTCAAAGATTTATGCAAAAACCTATTGGTTATAGGAAGGCTGGAAAGAAACATGTGGCTAAGAAATCTGTTGAAACCAAAGGCCAAATGAAGAAAATGGTTTTAAAAGAGAGTATTAAAATATGGGTGCCTAAAAGCACTAAAACTGTTAGTACTGCTACATCAAATAGTACTGCTGACAGGGATAGTGCTGCCAGAAGTAATATTGCTGCTACCAATGTTAGTACTGCTGAGAATTTTAATGCTTCTAACACTGTTAGTACTTCTTCAAAGGTTACTACTGCTAACACAGTTACTGCTGCTGACACAGTTACTACTCCTAACAAGGTTAGTACTGCTAAGCATGCAAGTGTTGCTAATGCAGTTAGTTCTTCTAAAACCAGTACTGCTTCTAGCAAATGTGCTGCAAAACCCATTATTGTGACAAAGTACTCCAGCAATGAGGAGTCAAAGTTTAAAAATCTTGTCAAAAAGGAATGCAAATATTTTGATGATAAAGGGGTACCCAAGACCACTTTGGCTTGGGTTCCTAATCAATACTAAGGGTGCGTTTGGTTTGCAGACTGGGTGGGACAGGACGGGACAAAAATTCACTGTCCCATGTTTGGTGTGACATGGGACAGGACAAAAGTTCATTGTCCCATGTTTGGCGCGACATGGGACAGGGACAAAAACTGGACAGGGTGGGACAAGATGGGACAAAAAAGGGTATTTTCTTGTTCCACCAAAATAGGTGGAACAACATGGGACAAAAATGAGACAGAAACTAAAAATCACTGATTTACCGCCATTTGATATATAATCCTAATATGGTATTAGTCTTAAGGGTCACCACTACCCATCATCGCTACTACCACCATCGACGGCCACTAGTAGCCACCGCTAACCACCGTCGGCCACCTCTACCTATTTCTCCACCATAACAACCTCCTACACCACCTCTACAACGATCGGTCATCGCCACCACCACTACCATCGTCGACCACCTCCACTAACACCGATCACCACCACCTATTGTCGCCACCACCATCGATGGCCACCGGTAGCTACAACCAACCATCGTCGACCGCTTCCACCTCTTCCTTCACTACTACAACAACTTCCTCCACCACCCATCGCCACCTCCACGAATCACCACCACCCATTGCCGCCGCCGTCACCGACGCTCACCGCCAACCACCGTCGTTGGTTGCCACCACTGTCGTTCGCCGTCAACCATCGTTGGTAACCTCCGTCTCTTCCTCCACTACAATAACCTCAATTACCACTGTGCACTGCCACCACCACTACCTCTATTACTATCTTTCACCTTCTTCACAACTATCGTCTTTCACCGGCCACCCATCGTCTTTTATCTTTACTCGTCGCTGCAACTATGCATCCATCAATTCATTAAGATCTTCCAAATTGAATCAACTATTATATTTTTTTTATATGAATCCGATTTTTTCGAACTACCATCAATTATTTCAGATTCTTCATTCAAATTTCCTACTATTGTTTTTGTATGTATTTATATGTATGAAAATTGTGTAAAAAATTAATAATATTTTTTAATTAAATTATTTAAGAATATTCTTTATTTGTGTTATTTATAACTATTATATGACATATAAAATTATCAAACAACTTTTAGGGAAACTTGTCCAGTCCTGTCCTATCCAGTCCTTGTCGTACCAAACACAAGACAGTCATTTGTCTTGTCCAGTCCTGTCCAGTCCTGTCCTAGCCTCTTGTCCTGTCCAGTCATGTCCTGTCCAGTCCAGTCCCATCCAATCTTGTCTGCGTACCAAACGCTACCTAACGGATTTATCTTATGTGCAGGGTAACCAACAGCTCAAGGGGAAGAGCATCTGGCATGTTGATAGTGGTTGCTCTAGGCACATGACAGGCAACATGTCATGCCTTCAGGATTTCAAGCATATCAATGGAGGACATGTTGCATTTGGAGACAATCTTGCAGGTGGAAAAATAAGTGGGAAACGTAATGTTACAAAAGGTAAGATGACATTTGAGGATGTCTACTATGTTGATCAGTTAAAGTACAACCTGTTAAGTGTATCACAGGTTTGTGACAAACATCATAGTATATTATTTACCAATACATAATGTATGATCCTTGCTCCAGGATTCAAAGTAGTTGATGAAAGCATGATACTACTTAGAACTCCAAGAAAGGACAATGTTTATTGTCTAGATATGAACAATGTTTCAAGTGATTCATCCCTGAACTATCTTGTTTCAAAAGCTTCTGTGGATGAATCCTCTCTTTGGCACAGAAGGATGTGTCACATGAACTTCAAGACAATGAACAAACTTCTTAAAAACAACCTTGTAAGAGGTTTACCATCAAAAGTATTTTCATGTGATGATCATTGTGTGGCTTGTCTTAAAGGCAAACAACACAAAGCTTCTCATATGTCCAAAGAGTTAATTACAATTTCTTCTTGTCTCCAGTTATTACATATGGATCTGTTTGGCCCTACAAATGTGATGAGCATAGGGAAGAAATCATATTGCCTAGTTATTGTTGATGATTACTCTAGATTTACTTGGGTATATTTTCTAAGGACTAAGGATGAGACAAGTGGACTAATCAAATCCTTTATCCTAAGAATTGAAAACCAAACAAACCAAAAAGTAAAAGTCATTAGATCAGACAATGGAACTGAATTTAAAAATCTTGATCTAAACACCTTTTGTGAAGAAAAAGGCATTGAGAGACAATATAGTGCTCCTAGGACTCCACAACAAAATGGAGTTGCTGAGAGAAGTAATAGAACACTAATTGAGGCTGCTAGATCTCTGTTAGCAGATTCAAAACTGCCAATTACTTTCTGGGCTGAAGCAGTTAATACTGCCTGTTATGTCCAAAACAGAGTTCTAGTGGTCAAGCCAAAGAACAAGACACCTTATGAGCTCTTAAATAAAAGAAAACCCTTTATTGGATTTTTTAAACCATTTGGGTGTCCTTGTACAATTCTCAATACCAAATCTCACTTAGGAAAGTTTGATAGCAAGGCAGATGATGGATTTCTTGTGGGTTACTCATCTCAAAGTAAGGCCTACAGAGTTTTTAATACTTCTTCTAGAATAATTGAAGAAAGTGACAATGTCAAATGCAATGAGAATACACCAAATCCAATTGGGTCTGGTCCTTAGTGGCTGTTTGACATTGATTCACTAACTAACTCTTTTGGTTTCAGTACTAATGATTATGCAGGTTCAGGAAGTGGAAGATTAGGGACTACACAAGTTCAAGACAGTATACCTCAGTCTGTGATCTTTCCCATACCTTCAGTGGATCCTGTTGAAGACTGTGAAAAGGATCCAACTACTGAACCAAATCAGAGTGAAGAAGAAAGAGGAGATGAGGAGAGTCAAGAAAATAAAGACCCAGAAGTAGCTGCTGAAATCACCTCAGTTGAGTTGAATGACTCCAATCTAGAGGTGGGACTCAATGAAGAACCTAGTCATCAAACTAGAACACAAAAGAATCATCCTCCTCAGCTGGTAATAGGAGATATCTCTTCTCCTATGATGACTAGAAATCAAAGCAGGATGCAAGATATGCAAGACCAACAGTATACAGTGCTTTCTTGCTTTCTATCCCAGCTTGAGCCTAAGAAGGCTTATGATGCTATGAAAGATTCCAGTTAGATAGAAGCCATGTAAGAAGAGCTGCTACAATTCAAGCTGCAAGATGTTTGGGATCTGGTAGACCTTCCTAAAGGTCAAAGAGCAATAGGCACAAAATGGGTCTTCAGAAATAATAGAGATGAGAGAGGAATAGTAATAAAGAACAAAGCAAGGTTGGTGGCACAAGGGTATACACAAGAAGAAGGAATAGATTATGAAGAAGTATTTGCACCAGTGGCTAGGATAGAAGCAATCAGATTGTTCCTGGCCTATGTTTTTTATATGAAGTTCAAAGTCTATCAAATGGATGTAAAAAGTGCATTTCTATATGGCTCAATTGAAGAAGAAGTATATGTCTGTCAACCACCAGGGTTTGAAAACCCAAGCTATCTAGACAGAGTATACAAACTAAAGAAAGCACTTTATGGACTGCATCAAGCACCAAGAGCATGGTACGACACTCTGTCATCCTATCTCTTGGAAAATGGCTTTGAAAGAGGAGTTATTGATAAGACTCTTTTCATCAAAAGAAAGAAGAAGGACATCTTGCTGGTCCAAATCTATGTGGATGATATCATCTTTGGATCTACAAGAGACAATATGTGCAAGGAGTTTGAGGATCTAATGCATCAAAGGTTCAAAATGAGTTCCATGGGGAACTTACTTTCTTACTTGGACTCCAAGTACAACAGAAGTCAGATGGTATATTTATCTTTCAGTCCAAGTATGTGCAGAACATTCTAACCAAGTTTGGTTTCTCAGACTCAAAGCCTGCCAGCACACCTATGGAGACACACAAGCAGATAACAGCAGATCTTTAGGGGGACGATATAGATGTTCATTACTATAGATCCATGATTGGCTCTCTCATGTATCTTACAGCCTCTAGGCCAGATATAATGTTTCCAGTATGTGTGTGTGCAAGATTTCAGTTGGGCCAAAGCAATCACTCTATCAAGTTGTTAAGAGGATATTCAGATATCTCAAAGGGCAACCTAGATTGGGACTTTGGTATCCTTATGACTCATCATTTGACCTACTTGCATACTCAGACAGTGACCTAGGTGGAGCAAACTTGGACAGAAAATCTACTTCTGGAGGATGCCAGTTTTTGGGTGCAAGACTAGTATCATGGCAGTGCAAGAAACAAACCACAGTGTCCACATATACAACAGAAGCAGAGTACATATCAGTTGCAAGTTGCTGTTCTCAAGTCTTATGGATTCAGAATCAAATGCTGGACTATGGGGTAACCTTTCTACACACTCCAATCTTTATTGATAATAGCAGTGCTATTAGCATTGTTAATAATCCTGTCAATCGCTCAAAGACAAAGCACATTGAGATTAGGTATCACTTTATAAGAGACTGCAATGAAAAGAAGCTTATTCAAGTTGTAAAAGTTCATACTGATAACCAGTTTGCTGATTTATTCACCAAAGCCTTTGATGTGGGTAGATTCACTTTCTTGGTAACAAGTGTGGGAATGATCAACTCTGAATAAGCTCCTATTTAAAAAGTGGTTCAATACCTATATATAGTTTATGCTTGGTGTTACTAATTTCCTTTCTCAGGAAATGTATAGCAGTACTCAGTTAATACTGCTCTCAGTTAATACTGCTCTCAGTTAATACTGCTCTCAGTTAAAACTGCTCACTGTTAATACTGCTTTCACTATCTTTTTAAGGTTAATACTGCTTATATTCCAAAAGTTATAAAAACCCTTTCCCCGCCTAAAAGATCATAACGACTCTTTGTCTACTGTTCATCTTCTATCTCACTCTTTTCTCTCAAGTATCTAGTGCTCGCTAGTCAGGAATCCTTGCGTACAGATGGATTCAATGGTGTTTGTTGATGAGCACAATGAGATAGCCATGCTCCAAAATCCAAAACAAGCAGAAGGTTTTCACCAGATAATCGATTTTCTGAGGACAAGCCATATCGCTCATGCTCTCACTGTGTCTCCTACCATCTACATAGAGCATCAAAAGCAGTTCTGGGCCAATGCCACTACTAGACCTGAAAACGGAGTGTCGTGCATCAAAACAAGGGTCTGTAACAAACCCTTGACAGTTACTGAGGAGACCATTCGCATCTGTCTACGTCTAGACGATGCTTCAGGTATATCTTCTATTCCAAATGAGGATTTGTTTTCAAACCTCACCAGAATGGGGTATGAAGGCCAATTGGGGATTTTTAAGTTTTTCAAAGTTCAATTTTCACCCCAATGGAGGTTCTTTGTTCATACCCTGATGCACTGTGTTTCTAAGAAAACTACTGGCTGGAGCCAATTCAGCAGTCCCATTGCCTATGCTTTGGTATGCTTATCTACTGCTAGAAAATATAACTTTTCTCTGATGATCTTCAATTATCTTGTCTCAAACCTGGACAACAAGAAAAGCTTCTTCATGTATCCCAGGTTTGTACAGGCAGTTTTAACAAATGAATTGACGGATATACCTCACTTTGATGAGGTATATGTACCTAAACCCCCTAAAGGCAAGGTCTTCTCAAACATGAGAAGATCTGCTAGGGACTCGGAAGGAGTTGACACCCCATTGTTCTCAACAATGATGGTGGTGTCCCAACCACAAGAAGGTATGGCCTCAGGGTCAAGGCCATCATTAGACCAACCCACTTAGAGCCAATCCCAACCTTCCCTCTCTCAAATTTTTCCTCAGTCCTTTGCTGCTAAACCCACCCCTACGATAACCAAGACTTATGTCAAGAGAAAGGTACACAAGGCTCCTTCCCTTGTTGTACCTACTATTCACCAGGAGCCTCAAAGCCCTCTATTGGAGCATTCTCCAATAGAGAATATCCAAAGGGAATCCACTAGGGTGTCTCCCAACCCTGAGGAGGTGCTCTCTAAGGAGATGGATGAGCATATGGGTGAGAAGGCTGCCACTACTCCTGCTAGCACAGAGGAGGTCAGTGGTAACATCAATAAGACCTTCCCCATGGCAACTTTGGGTGAGCAATCATCCAAAGGTCCCAGGTGCCAAGAAACCAAGGGGGTGGATAGTGCTTCTGCTAGGCAGAAGACTTCCACTACAAAAAGATCCTATGATCCTTCAAAAGAGGGTAACACTTTTGGAGAAGGTGAGGACAGATATAACTATCAAGAATTGATGGATGCTATGGGTAACATAAACATGGATGTCATCAAGCAAGGGAAAGATATTAAAGAGCTGAAAATGGTGATTATGTCTCAACAAGTACAGATTACCAAACTGAAGAAACTGGTGACAAGCTTGGTACAGAAAAGGAGAAGAAAGCAATTTGTGTTAAAGAAGAAGCACAATGTTAAAGATGCTTCCAACAAGGGGGAGAATAAATAAGCAGAAACAGAGAAGGAAAGAAAATCTGAGATGAGACTTGATGTTGAGGGGGAGAAAGAACCAGAAATAGAGAAAGAAACAGAAGCTGCTCAAGCAGCAGAAACAGTTAATGCTGCTAAAACAAAAGAAGCAGCAGAAACAGAAGAAGCAGTAACAGGGCTCTCTGTAGAAGAACTAGAGATTGCAGAGACATTGGTTAAAGCCAAGAATGACACTTCTAAGGCTAGTCAAATGGCCAAGGGAGTAATCATTAATGAAGGAGGAGGATCAAAGAAAAGAAAAGAATCAAGTAAAGCAACTGTGAAAGATACAAAGGGAAAGGGAAAGGAAAAGCTTATTGAAACTGAACTGCCTTCAAAGAAAATGAGTCAAATTGAAATGGATGAGGAAATGGCAAAGCAGCTTTAAGAGCAAATGGAAAAGGAGGAACATATTCAAACAGAAACAGATAGAGAGCTTGCAAAGATAATGGCCAGAAAACTAAATGCTGAGTATCAAGAAAGTTTAAAAGCAGCAGCTGAAGCCAAGAAAAGCTCTGTGAAAGTGTCTAATCAAAGAATGCCAGTAATGAAGCAGAAAAGACAACCTTCTAAGACCTTTTTGGCCAATCAGGAAAGAAGAAAAATGATTAACTTCCTGAGAGGTGCAATTGGTGTCAAAGGGGAAATGTTTACCAACATGGCATACAGTCAGGTTGAGGATTTGTACAAGAAAGAGATGGAAAAGCTTCAAGGGGACTCATCTCAAAGGGAAGAGGCTGAAAGAAGAATGAAGGAGAGGCATGACTTAAACATTCAGCAACCATTCCCTGAGGAAGTCACACCTACAAAAGAAAAGAAGGAAGAGCCTGAGTATGTAAGTGTAGAGACTAAATCTGCTAAGAGGGTAAAGACTATTGACTCCAAGAAACAATTCAAGAATCCAAGGGTGGAAGAAGCTGAAGAGGAAGCAGAGCCTTCAGTCACACCTTCAGCAGGACCTGTGCAGAACCCAGAACAGTCCAATGAGCAATCAGATGAGCATGTGGGACTGTATATGACAATTCTAGAACCAGTTCAGGCTGTCCCAATCTCCATGAAGGCTCCAGAGATCATCTTTTGGGATATTCTAAGAGACAATGGAAAGGATTTCTTCAGACTCAAAAGAAATGGTGGGGCATTTGAAGCATACTCAACTTGGGGGGGAGTAATCAAAGGTTGTTCAAGAACAAACATAGAAGAAATGTACAAAGTGGGAATGAAACTCTATGAGCCTGTGTTGAAAGGTACTGAAGAAAATCTTTTCAAAGTGGCAATGGAATACTTATGTATGATGTTTGATCCAGAGAAGGTGGTGCATAGGATTAAAGATCTTCATCATGAGTATGTGTTCAAAAAGATTGATCATTGGATACTCTTTGAAAACTGTGGTGTGTTCATGATTACAATTGATAAATGTTATCATGAATACTACCTAGTTGACAAAATATATGATCATAGCAAGCAGAAACTTGAAGGGATGCTGAAAGCTAAGCTAGTATGTACTAAGGATTCTGAAATGGCCAAAATTGTGGTGAGAAGAACTATCAATCAAAGTATGGGCCTAGATCCAAATTTGGGCAACTATTTATGAGGTGTTGAAAGCATCTTGAAGATCAGATCTGAAGAACTTGACTTCTCTTCCTAAAAGTCAAGTTAGGGGGAGATTGTTGGGAACTGAAGAATCGCACAAGTACAGAACAAGTAAAGTTAATGCTGCTAGCTCAGAGTTAGTACTGCCAGAAGATCTCAAAGTTAATACTGCTAAGTATTACTACTTCTAGTAGAATTAATACTGCTAGCTCAAAGTTAGTGCTGCTTGAACAAAGTTAGTACTGCTTAGCTAGTTAGTACTGCTAGTGGTTAGTGTTGCTTAGTAGTTATTGTTGCCAAGACTCAGTTAATGCTTCCAAGGTGATCAAGGTGATTAATGCTGCTTCTAAGATAATGTGAAGATAATATTGAAGAGATCGGGTCTAAAGATATTCATGGAAAGCTTGAAGATAAGCTTGAAGATTTTTTTGAAGATTTTTTTATTTTTTGTAATTATCTTTATCTTTAGTATATGTATAGAATTGTTTAGAATTGTTTAGAATAGTTAGAATCATTATTCATTCTGAGTTTTTGTTCTAGAGAGAGAATCAACCTCAAGGCATCGTTCCTAATTCTAGAGAAGTAGAATTCGTCTTGAAAGAGCCTGTTCTTCAAGATTGAGGTTGTGAGTGAACAACTTGTAACTTGAATCATTAAATAAAGTTTGCAAGTTGTGATTCATACTGTTTTTCTGTTTATTGAATATTAAAGTGTTTTTCCGTAACTTCTTTAATATTGTTTCTGAGTGTTCATAATTCTTGTTGAGAATTCGATCCTGACAGAAATCAAACGTAAACGACCCGAAATAATGCAACCCATGCTTCAACACACCCAAATAACTTTAACATGATTTAGATTGGGACAAAACGTTTTTCAAAGTGGATTTATACTTTTTATTCTTTCAAACCATCCCATGACACCCAATAGAACGCATTTATACTCAAAAATATGCTCCATGAAATAAATCATTTAAATACCCAAAATATATGATTTATTTATCAAAGTGCCCAAAATCCTAAATGTGGGTGTTTTATAAGTTTATAAAAGTGAATACTCCCAACTAACCAAAACTTATCAGATGATTAGCAGTTAACAATTTTCATACAAAACATGTAAACACTTTAAAATAGACATTTTGACATATACACCGTTTTCACAAATAAACTTGAACTCGCCTTGCTAGATTTAGGCTAAATCTAGATTTTTCCCCAACTAGAGCTTCGTTGAAGAACACTTGGATTCTCAAGACAAAACTTCCAAAAACCTAAATCCATACATATTCAACCATAAATAAACATAATCAACCACAAAGAATCGTTTCCCAACCTTATACACGAATACCTCAACTGATACCAAAACCCTAACTTCCAAAAATGGAGAGAATAGAATATTACCTTAATCCAAGCTTGAATCCACCAACAACAACACCTCTAGTTCACCAAAATGGTTACAAACCTCCAATCTACGAAAGGGAGAACAAAGGGTGGGTGAAACCCTAGAAAACTTTGGTGAAGAAGATGAAGTGGGAGAGATGAGGAGCTTACCACCATAAAATACTCTTTTATACTCCAATAGACTTCCAATCTCTTGTTAGATCCTTGAATATCTCTCAAAAAGGAAACTGTGGCAACTTGAATCACCCAAATCGGAGTTGTGGATCAAAAGTTATGAGGAAATGAAGTTTGGTGGCTGAAAATCGGTTTTAAGCTCGACCAGGGGGTTTCGCGACTTGCCTCGCGACCTTAAGTCGCGACATAAGTCGCCCGCTTCCCCTGGTTTTCTCCTCGTTCACTGTTTTGGCCGTAACTTCTTCGTTATAGCTCCGTTTTTGCTCCGGAAAGAACCGTTGGACTCGTAATTGAATCCTTCATCCATTAAGACTATACAATCTAGGATTCAAGTCCAAAATCAAATATCTTATTTTTCCTTGATATATAGGTTTCTGTAATAACTCGAAATGTTACCCATCGAAAATCGGGGTGTTACAACCCTCCCAACCTTAAAAGAGATTCCGTCCTCGAAATCTGGCATCACCAAGAACCCAAAATGACACTTGGATAAATCGATCGATTTTCTATCCGAAAGGAATGCCTTCATGAAACCTTACCTCTTGTACGGACCCGACCACATTTCGGTTGAGGTTGTCGCTGCGTTTCTCCTAACGTGTCGTTGCAAACTCAATCTCAACATTTGATATAACTCACCGATGACGGAAATGAATATCAAGTTCTTGCTTAATCATTCTCTTAACCATTAAATCTCGGTTGCCTCCCAACCTTATGATGCTCCTATTACCTCAAGAGTAACTTACGACCTTAATCAGTCATTTCCACCAAGACTACTCCAAAGTAAACTTTTCCCTTAGATACCCATAAATATGACGCATCAAGGTCTCCTCAATAATTGGTTTGTACTTAAAGTCTACCTCGACATTCTCACCAAATATCTCTAATAAACATTATCACCAAAGAGATATCGTCCTTCGACGAAATTTCCTAACAACTAGTTTGGTCTGATCCAACTCAGCCTTATATTCGTTCCTCAAGCTGACACAGACAAGATGATTGAAAGGGCTCCCACTCTTCCATAGACCCAAGCATTAGCCCAATGTTTCTCCCAGCAACATACCAACACACTCGTTTATCCCCAAACTCCAAGGTTACACAACTCCCGTCAAGCACTTAAGCATCGATTGTCGTAACAGCGAAAGTCTTGACAATTACAGAAATAACAAAGATCGATCCCTAAATACCAATATCTGATCTCCTTAAGGTCACCACTTAAATCGCGAACACATAAGATCTATCGGGAGTGCACCAAAGCACCACATACGTTATCGTCCACACAATAGAGTGTCGACATCTATCCTCAAGATGGCTATACTGCAACATGGGCGTACCGTCAAATATCTCATCCCAGATTTGCATTGACAATTAAAGTTGACGCCTAACATGGCACTAAAATTCCAATCTTACCTCTCTAACAACCGAACCACATTATATCCTTTATTTTATGAAGACTCACCCGGATGGCACACTTTCCAACACGTGCATGATATTGAACAATCAACTCATTAATTCATGTCCAACAATAATACAAAGACCACACAACGCGTTAACCCGAAGAATTACCGAAACCGAAAGATCACCACTTAAATAATGGATGAATGCATAAATCTAGTACGCCAGTTATATCTGCATGAACCAAACCATAAAACCAGAAACCCAAATTCAACACTAACCATAGGTCAAGACCTTCGACACTTCAACCTCCGAGGACTCCTTTATTCCTTAAACACGACCTCCATCACAAGAGGGTTTGCCCCTATAGCTCAAGGAGTTCAAGGTTTTTCAAACTACTATGCCAATTTGGAATTCCATAAAACTTCTAAATGCAAAGGTTCTCATAACAAGTAATTCATACGAATAAAATCCACGACCATTTACTTGGTGTGTGTACATAGTGGTCATCACTGACACACGTATAAAATCGTTTAGAAAACTGCCTAATTATCACCGGCTAAAAATGACGATGAACAAGGATATACAACAAGTTTTATGCATAAATTTTATGCCCTGAATGAGAAATAGTTTTACGTACTAAGACATGTATATAACGAGGTGCTTGAACAAAACTAAACAAGGGAACATTCATGAAATTGAATCCCAAAGTTTCGCAAATTTCTTGTTCAACTCACTAGGCTCTTTGGCCTAAGAACTGTTTGGTGTTGATGTGTATCTCAGGTTCTAGTGGTGCCGCTTCTAAGCAGGCGTAGTTGCTTTTGGTGAGAGCTTGGGGAAAACTGCATTTGGATTTATGTTTTTGGAGAAGGCTTTGGAATCTATAGATCACACCCTTTTTGTAATCTCTTTTCTAGTTTTAGAAATTAGATTAGTTGGTTGTTATTTATTGTCCGTTAAAATTACAACTGTAATTAAACAGGTTTATATATTTCCCCATTTTTGGGAGGTTCTTGCTATGGCAATTTTATATACCTCATGTCCGTTTTTCGGATTTTTTTATCCCTATTTTTAGGGTGTTACATCATCGAAGGATACATCCATGCTTTCAACAACCGTCTGGTTCTTGTATTGTAAATCCGATAAGCTTTGGATGTCAACGAGTATCCAACAAGATAACCTTCATCCGCTTTCTTATCGAATTTTGAAAGTCCTTGACACTCTATTAAAATGTAACACCTGCAACCAAAGACACGAAGGAATTTGATAATAGGTTTACGATTGTTGATCAAATCATATGCAGTTTTATTGAAGCATTTGATCACTGTGGTACGATTCTGAGTAAAGCAAGTTGCCGCGACCGCCTCAACCCAAAGATACATTGGTAGTTCAGCATACGCAAGCATGGTACGGGCAACTTCAACAAGGGTGCGGTTCTTTCGTTCAACAATGTCGTTCTGTTGTGGAGTGTAGGCCGTGGAGAAGTTGTGTGAAATTCCCACAGAGATGAGATAGCTCTGTAAGGTGTCATTTTTGAACTCTGTGTCGTTATCACTATGAAGTATCTGAACCGACAATTGTAGACGTACTTGAATACGCTTAATAAAAGCGATAATCAGTTCTGGCACATCCGACTTGTTCCGAAGAGACTCGAGACATGTGTACCTTGAATAGTCATCTATCATTACTAAAACATATTTCTTTATGTTGATAGACGTCGTTCGCATTAGGCCACAAAGATCCATGTGAATAAGTTCTAGCGCAGATGAGGTTGATGATTCAGTCTTGGACTTGAATGAGCTTCACTTCATTTTACCCATCTCACATGTTGAACACAGTGAGTCCTTTTCAAATCTCATTTCTGGTAGACCTTTTACCAGACCTTGTCTTTGAAGCTTAGCTATTGGTCTGAAATTCTGGTGAGACAAGCGGCGATGCCACGTCCATGATTATGCTTTATAAGCTTTAGCTAGTATGCATACGGGACGTGTGGCAGACAGTTTTGGAAAATCTACATAATATAGATTTCCTCGGCGCTCAGCTCTAAAGATTTCGTAACCATCTGGATCCTCAAGATAGCAATGATATGTTGTGAAGCGAACTTGGTATTTCATGTCACAGAAGTGACTGGTGCTGAACAGGTTATGATCAAGGCCATCAACATATAACACCTTTTGTATCTTCACAACTCCGTTATCAAGCGTTCTGTATCCTCTGACATGTCCTTCTATTTCAGAATTGGCAAAACGAACTGTTCCAGCAGGCTCCTCCACATAGTTATGCAGTAGGTGCTTGAATCTTGTCATGTGGCGTGAACATCCTGAATCTATCACCCATAATCGACAGGCCTACAAAAGAAACAATTAGTTTCGCTTTGGTACCCATAGCCAAATGGGTCCTTTGTTGTTAGCTGCAAGCAGTTCAGGAATATCAATAGATTTGACTTTTACTCTCCATTCATATCGTGGTTTCGGAACCCATTTCCAAACCATTTTAACATCTAATTCCTGAAGTTGCTTTTTAGATCTCAGATTAGTAACCTTAGCACGGAAAACTTTAGGTTGCGTGGAAGAATTGGAATTAAAGTTCATTTTAGCTTTCTTTTTGCTTTTCTTGGAGTTAGGAGTGGGGTTGTATTTAAAAGAATTGTCTCTACATTGTTTGCAATATAAGTTCTTTCGAGCAAATGTCATAAATTTAGATTTATCGGAACAAATCTGACATTTATACTCATCAAAAGAAGTACAACTCAAATCATCATTGTTTTGGGTACAACTGTTTTCAACATCAGTTTCACAAGCATTTAAACAATCATTTTTATTCTTCATTCTCCTCCAAACTCCATTACCATTCAAATCTGAAACAGAAACAGAAACCTTGTCAGTCTTTTTCTTAGAAGGCAATCTTTTTCTTGAAATACCTGAAGTTTCACCCTTCTCAAAAATACTTGGTTGATACTCAGGGCATTCAAAATAAATGACTGGAGGTTTTGTAGACTCATCAAATTCTGGATTAGATCTTACCTTCCATCTTTGATCATTAAGCATTTGTTTATCATTTGAAACATTTTTAAACAAAGTGACTTTCAAATCATTGATCGCTTTGCAAAGCTCTTGATTGTCTTTCAAAGACTTTTCAAGTTTAAATTTGAGATCAAAGTTTTCATCTTCAATTGCATCAAGAGATTTTTGCAACATATCAATTTGTTTCATCAAATCAGATGTATGATCACTCACAGAAGTTAACTCTTTTGAAATAGAAACGGGATCAGGGTCTGAAGCATTCATCATTTCAAAAAATATTGCTTCAGTCATGTTCTCAACAAACTCCATTTGATCATTCTTAAAACAAGATTCATTCGTGACATTGGCCTTTTCTTCAACCTTTTCAACAAGTAAAGGTTCAGGAGCAATAGGGTTTGAAACTGATGGTATAATTAATGGATCTGCATCCGATTCATATTCATCATATTTTCATTCAGTTTCAGGCAGGATTTTGTCATTGTTGGCTGATTCATTTGAAGGTGTGGTAAATAGTGATTCAAACTCAACGAATTCAATCTTTCGAGTCTTATAACTCTTGTTTAAATCACTATATTTAAAACCAACCGATTTAAAAGAATTTTACGAATCAGTACCACTAGACTTATCATCTCCTACTACTTCTTTACCTTTGGTCTGTAAGAGGTTTAGAAGTATCAGCTTTAACAAAAGTCGCACGAATGTCAGGAATGGGTTTAACCGTGGAGCCAAGTTTATCAAAGTTATACAAGTGCTACGGGGCCTTTTTCAAAACTTTATTTGCTGGCAAACCCAAACCTGGTTTATCTTTATAAAATCTTTCATCTTGGTGTTTATTGGTCAACAGATTTAATGTTTGTTCAGTCTGACCACGTTTCATGTTTATGTCCTCCAGTTGTTTAATCTTAGTGTAAGCTTCATTTCGCTCATGAAAACAGGCTTCAAATTTGATTTTAAAATCACCTTTTTCAGCGTTAAGATTAACAAGATCCTTTTCCAAATCAGATATTTTTCTTTTTAAGGATTCTTTTTTAGCTTTTAAATTATCTTTCTCCGCTTTTAATTTATCTTTCTTCTTTTCCTTTTCTTCCACGACAACTTTCAGCAGAGCGTTTTCATCATGAAAACTCAAAATTGTTTGTCGTTCTGAGCTAATTTTACCTTTTAACAGTTCAAATTCATCTTCCATGTTGTGGATTTGGACCATAAGTGATTCAATAAGTTCAGAGTTTTCGTTTACCTCAGAATTTTCGTCCTCGAAATGAGCCTCAGAAGTCTCATCATCATCGTTAAGCTTTGCCATGTAGGAGACTTGAGTGAAGTATGCTTGCTCCTCCTCGTCCGAGCTTTGAAACAGCCAGTTCTCCTCCTCGGCCATGAGCACCTTCCCTTCCTCCACTTTCTTGGCAATCAAAGACTTCCTTGCGTAGTACTCCGAGTTCTTGAATCTTTTAAACTTGCAGTCCTTAGCGAAGTGTCCAAACTTTCCACAGTTGAAGCACCTTCCTGCTTCATCCTTCTTCTCTTCCTTCTTGTCTTCTCTCTTTTCTTCTTTCCTTTCTTCTTTCTTCTCTTCTCTTTTGTCCTCTCTCTTCTCATCTGTCCTTCCATACTTGGACTTGTACCTCAGCTCAGACTTGTCCTTCTTGTACCCTTCATACTTCGGCTTTGAATAGTACTTCTTTTGCCAAAGTTTCTTTTGAATTGGCTCGTAATCAGGGCCAAGTTTTCAGAAAATCTCTGTATATCGTCATCAGAATCAACCTCCAGTTCTTCCTCACTAGTAGCAGAATCTGAATCTGTAAGCTAAGTGACAAATGCTTTCAACACTTTCTTCTTTGATTTTGAAGAAGAAACAGGACCAGAACTAGAACTTTTTCCTTTCCCAGCAATAAGAGCCACTGAGTCCTTCAGATCCTTGGACTCATTGTTGATTGATCTCACTTCATCTTCATGTTGGGAAAGAGTGGAGAAGATGTCAGTCACATTTTCTTGGGCCATATTCTTTGACATCTGAAGATTGATGGCAAAGTTCTTCCACTCTGGGTTCAAGTTCTTAATAAACTTATAGTTTATTTCAGAAGCAGATTTGGTAATGTTGTTCCTCCTCAAATCATTCAAGATGATGTTGTATTTGTTGTAAGTGTCCAACAGTGTCTCCCCTTCCTTAGCATGAAATCCCTCATATGCATTAATGCACAGATTCTGTTTAGCTTGTATTGAAGCTTCACTAGCCTCGAATTGTCTTGCCAGCTCATCCCATATCTCCTTTGCAGAACTTATGCTATCTACACGATTGTAGATGTCATTAGGAATGGCCATTGTCAAAAGGATGAGAGTTTCTTCATATATTTTGTACAACTCTTTCTCCCGTTCAGTGAAGTATTAATACCGTTTTGGAACAAATCTGTCAGGAATCTCAGGAGAGGTAGGTGTAGCTTCTTGACCAGGCACTCTGATCATGGGGTTTACAGGACCAGAAGTAATAGAGTCCATGTAATCTTTGTTCTTATGATTCAGAAACTGGATCATTCGTTTCTTCCACCGTTGGTACTCAGTGGCTAACAGGACTGGTGGTTTGGACTGAGAGCCTATGGAAAGGAGTTGATTCGACATCTTTAGCAATTGGATTAGTATGCAAACTTATCTGTATAATTTAAATAAACTAATAAGATATTTGAATCAAGAATTGGATAAAATCTACACTCAAAATTTTCAGAAAAATAAATTTCTAAAAATACTCAAGTGTAGAATTCGCAAGCTATAAGAACCACAGAAAGATTCGCAGACAGATGGAAAAACTTCAAAATTCGCAAAAAAGATAGGTAGAATTCGCAGACAGGTAGAATTTGCAAACAAGCTTTCTGCAAAACCTAGAGTTTGCAAACAGTAGACCTGCGAAACCTTAACAATTCGCAAAGCAATACTTAGCGAATCCTTGCCTTAGAATAATGTCAGGACGCTAGCTTTCGCAAGTAGAATTCGCAGAGTATAGGGTTGTGAGTTCTATACTTAGAAAATATTTCAGGTTGCAAGTTTTCGCAAACAACAAGGTGAAATCACTTTTAAGATCTTGCGAGTTTTGAACTTAGAAAAATTCAAGAAAGTTTTAACTTTCACACATCACAGCTTTCGTAAGCAAGGATTCGCAAACCATAGACTTACGAATCCTGGACTAAGAAAAATTTTGAACTTTTCGCTTAACTTTCGTAAATAAGCTTTCGCAACCTGAATAG